>OY728151.1:58520226-61013644 GCA_963277665.1 Viscum album | reverse complement strand
ATCTTCTCTTTAATCCATTGCAACTGATCTTTTATACTATTGTGATTCACTTATACCTGATTTTGCACCTGTGGAATTTCTTCAGAAATATTGGTGATAAACAAGGAATAATCCTTTTGAACCTTTACCATTTATTGATAAAATTCCAAGAAGTACTCATGAAGTTCAATTAATTCTCTGGAAAATCCCCTCAATACTAGGTATTTGAGGTTTACTTTAAGGTATTGGATGAGATCCTTGAATTCATCCTCTATGAAAATGTGTATTCAAGCTCCCCTGGTTTATTTAGAAAAGAAAGAAACATTATCCACTATATACCAAGGTAAGTTAAACATTATTTTATTTTATTTTTAATTTGAAAATAGTTAAATATTTACAATTAGATTTTTGGTACAACCTCCCCGACAACGATGCCAAGTTTTGATATGTGTTTGTCATGGGATGTGGCAAAAAATTTATTTCCTAAGTTAAAATATAGTAAAGTGGTAAACCGAGGTTGTCTCTAGAGAAGAGCATGCAACAATTACATTTGTCACTTTGAATTAGAGGAAAAAGGGGTGTTTTTGAAATTGTTTGATTTTGAAAATACAGGAAAGAAATGAAACAAAATAAAACAATTAAACAATAGATTAAAAACTATGATATGATAAGGGTGATCAATTCAAGTTCGGTCTTCCAAATGAAATGCAATCCTATTTCCAATTTATTCAATCCACTTCTGTTAAGCTAATTAAAGTGAGATTCCACAGTTGTTTCCTCTAACTCCCTTGGTCAAATGGTGATGGTGAGAATAAACCTTGCTAAGATCTCAACTTGGTCTACCATCCTTCCAATGTGTGAGAGATTTGTATTTAATACCCCTGATTAACTTGGGAAATACCTGATTGGGTCTTGTTTATCCTAAACAGTCAAGAATATTCACTTCCCCTCTCACACGTACTGACGATCACTGAGTACTTCATCACTAAGCTCTGGTATATTCCATCGTATATAAACCAGAACCTAGTGGAGGGAGAAAATGATCATAAACCAAGGTAATAACAATAATAGAATCTAAAATCAAATATGATTGTACTTGATAATAAAAATTGTTATTATAAATTAAAATCAACTTCGTATAAGAGAGCAAAGATTTGTATTCCATGAAGTGCAAGAACTCAAGCATTACAAAAAGAAAACCTCTCATTTCCTAATCACTCAGAATTTTACCCCTCTATGTGAAGTATATCCATGAAGAAGGGGGAAGATGAAGTCATTACAAAACTAATAAGAACAAAATAGTGAAAAGGAAGAGAAAAAAATTGTTCTCTAGAATTTATCCACCAAAAGTTCTCCTTTTATGTTCAAAAGATGGCCGAAAATCGCTAAGGTTCCTTATTAAAAGTTGTTTGGAATTACATTGGATGTTGAGACTAAAAATTTCAATGATTTTGGACATGTTTTAAAAAATATATGCCCGAATTAATTAGAACACTTTTTCTATCAGAAGAGACCCTTCATCTTCCTCCACTTTGGCGCGTTCAATGGCTGCCTCAAATTTCTCCATGAAATTTAATGTGCATATGCGACATAGAGTCATCTTTCATTTTCAGCTGAAATCACTTAATTTGGAGGTATGTAGCTCGATATATGCCTCATGTAATGAGGAAGGGTTCATTCTGTCATCGAGAAATATTTTTCAACTTGATTGATTTGTTCGGGCTTGTGGAGGTTTGAATGAGATCTGAGTTCATAAGAATAAGTTGAAGAAAACAAATAAATGAAGCCTAAAAAAGAATCACTCTATTTTGATCAATATTGAAAATGTTATGCTCAAAATTCAAAAGTGATAGAGAACTATTAAAATTCCATAATTAAGCAATTTTCACATTTTAACCCAAAATTCACAGAATATCAAAAAATGGTGCAAATCGCCTCAAATTGTTAAATTGACATGGATTAAATCATTAAAATACGCATGAAAATAATGAAAATATTAGCTCTATCAACTCTATAGGGCCTTGAGAGGTTTTATCCGGATATTGTTGTGCACAACCAAAACAAATGGCAACCCCTTAATAAATAGTATAATTGGGTTTATATACTGTCAGAGTTTAAAAAATAATAATTTCACATGCATTCTTATTGTTTCCTTAATCTCTACAGAACCTCATGTCTATATTATTATTATTATTATTTCTTGACATCCGCTAAACTCATTAATGAATTAAATATTGTTTATTCAAATAATATTCAATATATATTATTTCTCATCGGACCATTAAACTCGGTTCGTCATTCCTTCAATATATTTATCGGATCTTGAATAATGACTACTTATTTAATAAATAAATAACATTGCATTATTCATCAATAAATAAATAAATATTATATTCACTGAATAGAAAATAAAAATTTATTAAATATTTTGCTCACAGAATATCCTCTTGAATAACTAGTGACAAAATATATGTGATCAAACAAATATAAATAATTATTAAACCATGTGTGGAAATAATATTTATTCAAAATTTTAAATAATATTATTAGTTAACTGAGATTCTGGATGCACTTAGTATGTGACCCTCTAAGCCTTTTCTCAGTGACATTAGGTGAAATAGCCTAAAGTCCAGGGTTAACATCTAACAACACGTCAAGACACCCATAGATAAAGAAGTTAATGCCGCAGTGACATAAAACCTCATACGGACGCTTACTGTGTAATATAATCTCTTTATCTATATATCTTTAATCAAGCAGTCTGCATGATGACATCATCAACCTATGTGCTCGATGTCTCTTTCTTTGACTTCTTGAAATTGAACTTCCTTACATAATACTATGGTCATATATTTATTTAGGCTATGTCATTTCAATCAAAGGGTCTGATATATCAACTTTCATTAAAGAATACAAGGGATAAATCTTTTCTCATATTATTCATTGATGAAATGTTACTTATGATGCACTTAATGTAACCTACTTCACCGCAAACATATTTCTTCACAGTTTCCATCAATACAACAAAGTACACGACTCATAATATCTATTAATAATAATTTTAAAGTTTAAGGATCAATACACACGTCTGCAGATAAAAGAATCCAATGACACATATAAATGTGGATTTCCTACCGACGAATCTCATTCACATAACATCCTGCACTAGAAATTGCCAAGGGCGGATGCCATAGAAAGATATTTGAATGTCTTATAAGCCTTCCACCCCTGATAGCTTGTATTGTCAGTGTCCCGTCAAACAATATCATCCAGCCATAGAATAATATTCAAGAATGTTGTCGTGACACTTCATGGTTCTCATCATAACGGGAAACTGTTACAAACTTTTAGTGCGACAATTACTTTTAAGATATTATCACATACTATGTCACACAATAGAACAATCATAATACGATAAGTAGGTTATTGGCATTCAAAACTATGAATACGAGTAATCATAAAGTACACATAAGTTGGTTATAGAGCATCAACTCCAACAATTGGCTGAAGCATGTAGACCCTCTATGTCCATTTACCGCTTTTCGTATTTTCATTTTCTTCGACCTAAAATCGTTGAACACTTGCTTCATGAATTATGTTCTAATCTGGTTCAAATATGCTTTTGTAATTTGTTACGCTTCTGATAACCATTATTGAATTAATTCGAGTGTGGTTCAAATTTGTTTACTAATATAGAGGTTGAATATCGCTCTTGTTTTCAATGTCTCTTGAACCGTGTTACATGTGTCTTGTGTTCTTTTGATGTACCAAAACTGATTTGTTTATACTTCGTATGTTGAGTTTATCTTGCTTCAATCATTGGTACTACTACCTTCAATCTTACTTGTTTTGTGTTTTGTTTTGCGTTAATAACTTGTTTAATGATTTTGGAAAGTGCATATATTGAATCTGAAAATTAACTCTCACATGCTTCGATTATGTTTTGTAGAATCATCATGCACAAAAAGATGTTTTTGTTTTATGAGACTAAATTGCAAGTCTGGAATTATAATTGCCACTACATATGTAACTTTGTTCACTCTTGTAATCATTTGAATATTTTTTTTATGTTTGGAATGCAATTTGATCATGATTTCATCTATTCATTTATACGTTATAAACTAGAAATAGACATCGATGTTGTTGATTTCATATTTTATGAACCAAAATTAATCCTGGTGGATCCTCACGACTGAATGCAGACTGCCTAATGCAGTGCAGTCCACAACATTTACTAAACACATCCAACTCTCCACAAATAATCAATTCACCAAACATCTCCAACTTCCCACAACTCTAACCATCAACTCCAGTTGAGAACAAATTCAAAATTGCAACCCCTGGTTGCAACACGTGTTTCATAATTATCAACATTTTCAATTTTATTTCGTTTACACAGGATATTTTGCCGTGACAATGTTATTGTTGTTGCTTCCAAATGTTTATTTTTATGATGTAGATGTGTCGTTTTTTTTATCCGGTACTATGGGTGGGGCCTCTCAACCACTATATATATATATATAAAAAATTGAATTGTGGATCATATCCGCTGTACTTATTATATCCGGTGCAACATCCGCTGTACTTATTATATCCGGTGCAATATCCGCTGTATATTTATATATAGATTTTATAATTGCCATCGAATGGAAAAAATCATAATTGTCATACAAAACATCCCAAATATTAAAATCACCATGAAAATATTAAATATTTTATAACTTCATTTTATTACATTTTCGTCTAAAATAACCTTATTTTGCAAGTGGACGGAACCTCGGATAATTCCACGCCGTCAGGCCAGCGTTGCCCGATTCGGGTCGACCGATGCTTGGGTGGTGTTTTGTTGGACGGCTGAACGGCGCGGGCCTCTCGATTCTGGCTGGTATCTCCAGAATGCTCAACAAGGTCTGCTCTCCTCTTCCTCTGCCTCTACGCCCTTCCATGGGCAACGACCGGAACTCGGATGGCTCGGAGATGGAGGAGATCTCCGACGGCTTGGATTTGGAAGAAATATCGGATGACTTCTTTTGCTGCGTCTGCTTGTGAGTTATCTGATTGATCTCCATGAAAGTTATTCAAACAATCCTCGTTGCGTGCCTCTCGCTTTTTGTTCGGCTGGCCTTTCCCATAAAAAAAACCCAACAAGCTGTCTGGCATGCAAACATTCATCAGCCCCCTTTTCATGATTTCACGATCATTCCCAACGGGGATGGCACTTCACTTTAACGTTTTTAATGGAATTATGGCCATTCGTTTAAGGATTTGAGCTATAGAGATGGTTGAACTCGTGTAATGGTTATGGGCTGAGAATGCTTTGGTACTGCTGCAGTCTCCGAGACGCTACCATTCTTTTAAGGATTTGAGCTATAAAGATGGTTGAACTAGTGTAATGGTTATGGGCTGAGAATGCTTTGTACTGCTGCAGTCTCGGAGATGCTATATTGATTAAAATCCCATCTCCAATACTCAAGTAATTGGAAATATAAAATGCACATTTGGCCAAGTACATTTTATTTTTTGCTCATTTTGTTTAAATATGATGTTCAAATCTAACTTAAATTTCAATTTCATGTTATATTTATTCAGAGTGTATAAAATTTGTTTGGGTCAATTCACCCCCCTCCTAGGACTACAAGCCCAGTGATACGTGTTCAAGTCAAAGAGAGAGGAAAACCAAGAGTTTATGTTGATTTCTACTACAATAACGAACAAATTTTACAGTAGTAATAGGAAAGAAGAACAATAGGAGAAAGGTAGAATAAATGACTCCCCGTGGTCGCACCCCGAGGCCGATGGCCGCAACCCCCCTGTATCTACACAACAAATCCCTTTACTAGAAAAACAACTAGTACATCGCCCGTGCATACGCACGGCGTCATAAATGAAATCTGAACTATAAAATGCATTAGAAATATGAGAAGTGATCAATGAAAATTAATAAATAATGTATTGAAATTATAAATCTATTCATAGAAACGAAGTATGAAAGTCTAATTTCTATGTACTTGTAATAGGTAAACAGTGAAACAAAATCATGATAAGAGAACTTGAAATTGGAAACAGACATTAGTTGTCATTTTCATGTCACCTGTGAAATAGAACTATGGAATGGTATTTAACCATGATAAGAGAACATAAATACACTTTGTAGCAGATACATGTTTGACAACAATTACAGGAACCATGATTTTCAACAACAGCAGGTCTGCAGATCAGATTACAATTCATGTCATCAGAATGTGCAGTCAACAACCCCCCAGACATACCATGTATCATTGATGTAGAGTAGCAGTTTGTCATGTTTGTTGACAGTTATATTGATCCCTGCAATATATAATTAGACATTAATGTGAGTAAATGAGACATTTACTATGAAAAAAAAACTGGATAATGTAGTGAAGTGAAAAAAAACATGTCATAAAAAATGGCTTATTTGTTTAAAGTATTTATCTATGAAAAGAAGCTTGATAAAAATTCAATGAAAACAATTATTAATATGAAAATGAAAAATCACTACTAATTGAAATAATAGAAAAATCAGTATTAATTGAAATAGAAAAAGTGGTTAATCTGGCCAGCTTTTCACCCCCCCAATTTTCCAGCACCTCCTCCTACCCCCCTACCCAGCTCTACCCCTCCCCTCCCCCCTCTTCTGCTTGTCTCCCACCCAATCCCAGCAGCTCCCCCTCCCACCTCAGCCTCTCCCCTGCCCAGCCCCTTCCCTCACCACTCCCCCCTGCCCAACCTCTTCCCCCAGTAGCCCCCTCCCCCCTGCCCTCATCCTCCCCTCCCCTCCAACCTGCCTAGCCCCTCCCCTCCCCTCCCCTGCCCACTAACCAGAATCTCCTCCGACCCTTTCCCCCCCCTTCTCCCTTCCCAGCCCCTCCTCTCCCCCCCGCCACCCTGCCCAGCTTGTCACCCCCCTCAATTTCCCAGCACCTCCTCCTACCCCCCTACCCAGCTCTACCCCTCCCCTCCCCCTCCTCTGGTTGTCTCCCACCCAATCCCAGCACCTCCCCCTCCCACCTCAGCCTCCCCCCTGCCCAACCCCTTCCCCCACCACTCCCCCCCGGCCCAACCTCTTCCCCCACCAGGCCCCTCCCCCCTGCCCTCATCTTCCCCTCCCCTCCCCTCCCCTGCCCACTATCCAGTTTATCCTCCGACCCTTTCCTCCCCCCTCCTCCTCCCACCTCCTCCTCCCCCCTACCCAGGTCCTCCCCTCCCCTCCCCTCTAACTAGCTTGTCTTCCCATCCCTTCCCAGCAGCTCACCCTCCCACCTCCTCCCCCCCTGCCCAGCCCCTTCCCACACCAGCTACCTCCCCCAGTCCAGATCTCCCCCTCCCGTCCCCCCCTGCCCAGCTCTTCCATCATGGACCTGCAATGCCTTGCCACTATGGTTTAACACTTCATCAAGTATAGATAATCATCTAGAAATAATGGAGTCAAACTATCTAGCCCATTTATATTTCTATGTAAAACAAAATGGAAACCATTTATTAGGAATCATAAATCTATAGACTAAATTAAAACAACTATAGAAGTAAGTATTGTAGCACAGAGTACTGAACAATTTATAAGTTTTTACCTTTTAATAACAATAACAGACTGCGATACCTTCTTTCAAATATGAAATACGCATAAGAGAATATCACCAATAACCTCGCAGGATTGGTTTTTGTAGTAAAAAAATCAAGTCTAAGATAGCCAATCTTCATGTGTTGTGTAATGTCATTCATATGAACCATCCAATGAGCCAATAAAAACGTAATGCATAACATTACAGAAGCACATACCTTGAATATCTGTATGGAGTTCCTTGCAATACACCCCACCCCAAGTTGCTATTGAACCTGAACACAAAAGTTTAAATTAGGGAATCCTAAAATTAATGGATAAATGAACATCTTTCACTATCAATGATGAAAAAACCTGTATATAACAAACACCACATGCATATGCATGTTGACCTTCCATATATTTAAGTCACCAAGGTAATAAGCAGAAACTTGATTAAAAAACATTACACAGGCCCGTCCCCCCCTGCCCAGCTCCACCCCCCACTAGGCCCGTCCCCCCTTCCAACTCCTCCTCTCTCCTGCCCATCACCACCCCCCACCCATGCCCAGCCCCTCCCCTCCACCCCCCTGCCCAACCCCTTGCCTCCCCTCCCCCCATTAGCAGCCTCTGCTGCCACCGCATCCCAGCACCCCCCCTTCCAACTCATCCTCCCTCCTGCCCAGCACCAACCCAACCAGGCCCCTCCTCCCTGCCCAGCCCCTTTCCCACCAGCCCCCACCAGGCCCCCCTCCCTGCCCTGCCCCTTCTCCCAGTAGCACTGAAATACATCAAGTGACAGTTGATAGTAATACTGGAAGAATAAACTAACTCACATGACAAAAAAGAAATTAGAAGATACAATCACCTGATATTGTATTACCTTTCATATCTGCAGAACATATCAGTCATTCTTTTTTGTCTTGTCTTTTAATTTATCCTTCATTTGGATTGCCATATTTTTTGCTTGACTTGTTCTACCGACACTTTCAGGTGGGATATTTTGAGATTGCTCAATAACATCTTCATTAAAAAATTCAGTCAGTAGGTTTTTCTGCATATAGAACATAGTTAAAAGTAGCATCAGATGTAGGAGCAATTACAATGTAGGAATTAAGTAAAGGCTTGTAAAACAAATTCTAAGGGAGAAAAAATATATATACCTGAATACTTGATGATACCGCAGACGATGTTTCAAATATAGAGTCAGCCTTTGCACTGAGTCGAAATGATTCAACATTTTGATGATCCTATGATAGAACAATGAAGCATTAATCCAGTTGCATGTTCTTTACACGCAGGGAAGTAAAAATGATGATAATGGATTATATTGTACCTGACTATGTTTATGCACATTACTTACATTTGTACAGCCACTGCTTTGACGATGCTGTATATAAATAACACAAATAACTATTTGCAATCTATCCATATTAATGAAAATAGGAATATGTATTAGAATCTACCTGAAATTCTGTGAAGCTATCATTGAAATTGGTGATGTAGTTTTCGTTGTCGGTAATGAATATTACCTTGTACGAGTTTTGTTCCGCTGAACGGTGATGATTTTGAATATTATAATTTGACACTTCAGGAGAACCTCTTTTGATTTGAAAACAGTCAATTCAGTAGGAAAACCGTACTCATCATCAGCCTTATTTAAGAAAAAAAAGAAAATGTTAGTTTAATTGAAGCGAACATATTTTGTCATCATGATTGTTTATTATTTAGTAGTACCTGAATCAAATAATCTCACAGATCTGAAGCAGTTTTGCTCACAAATTGCATTACTTGTTTATCAAATAGGACAACTGATAAGGAGTCCGTGGAATCACTCACAAGCAGCTGCATTCTAAATCTGTTGATTTATAAATATGATTACAAAGGGATTTAGGATAAGTAAAATTAATTACTATTGATATATAAAATAACTAATAAACTGTTAAGAAGAACAACAAATAAGAACCTGGGAACGGTGCAAGTTACATATATCTTGCAGTTGTTGCACCAAATTTTGCCATCAACATTATGCACTTTTTTCATGCAAGAATTGCATGAATCATAGAACCAATTGTGAGTTGTTTGAATTTTTTTTATGGTGACGGAAATCAAGCACTTTGTAGGCTGTCCAACATTGAGAATAATGTAGATAATGACATTGTACAGTACTATACTGGTACATCCAGATTTTTAAACTGCATAATTGAAATTGTAAATTTGCCGTATACTGCATACCTGATCAAAATTCTTGACTTCAGAAATGGTTTTTTTTATTTTCCCAATACAGCAATGGTGTAGAGGAAGAAGATGGGTTTGTTGGTGTTGGACTTCGATTCTCCGATGCCATTATAAACGTACATCTGAATATTGAAAAATGCAAGTCAAATGTCGAACATAATATGTACATCTATCATATAGTAAACATTGGACAACATATACAAAAATCACAATTAAATCAAGTATCCAGAGCACCTTTTTCGGAATGATTCAACATCTTCAATATCAAGATTGAAAAGGATTTTCGTCGCATTAATGACAGTTGTAAGTATAAGAGAGTCTAAAAGTAGTTTTAAAACGAATTCAGTTGGAGTACTGGTTTAAAATTTTTTAAAGCATTGAATAAACGAAAGGGCAATAAGGCATTGGGTTATTAGAGAGCACACTCAGTGTTGTTAAAGGCGCTCGCCTCACCCCGCCTTGGCGCGAGGCGAGGCGAGGCGAGGCGCACCTTCTGCGCCTCAAAAGTGGTGAGGCGGTGCGGCCTCACCGAGGCGCGCCAAAGGCGCGCGCCTCTCGCGCCAAACAGAGGGGCGCTAAAAGCGCCAGGCGCAGTAAGGCGCACCGTGGCCGATGGGACTGGGGGCGACACAGCAGGGCGGCAGCGGAGATGGGGGGCGAGCGACGTGATAGTGGGTGGCGGCCGAGATCGTGGTTGTATAGGCGGCGGTGACGAGATCGGGGGTGGGTGGGTGAGGGCGCGATCGGTTGGCTGAGATCGAGGAAGGAGATCGGGGAAGGGACGCAGCTCAAAATCAGGGAAGGAAGGGAGCAGTGACCGACGGAAATCGGGGAAGGGACCCGGACGACGCAGTGACTGGCGGAAATCGGGGAAGGGACGGTGGACGCATGAAGAATATCGGGGAGAGACCCAGGCCAGTCGCCACTGGAAATCGAGGAAGGGACGAGTCGCGGGAATTGTTCCCTTCACTTCACCTATTAAATTTTAATTAACACATTTAATATATTAATAAATAAACATAACATAAAACAATATAAATATCTCACACCTCCCCGCACAGCACTGCACAACAATTGTTTTTGCTGCTGCACCACTTCTCCTTGCCCCACAGAACAACACCTCCCCGCACAGCACTTCATATCAATTTTTTGCTGTTGCACCACTCTCCTCGCTGCACCACTCTCCACCACGCTGCCCTCGCTGTACCACTCTCTACACTGCCATTGCTGCACTGCATCACACACCTCGCTGCACCGGCACCTCGCTGCACCGACACCTCGCTGCACCGTCACCTCGCTGCACTGGATGCTCGCCACCACGTTGCACGTGCACCTCGCTGCACTGGACCTTGTTGCACCTCGCTGGACCTCGCTGCACCCGTTGAAATAGCAGCACGCTACATTCTTCTACAGCCAAAAGGTTATTTATATTCCTATCTCCCATTATTCAACCTCTGTTTCAATTTTTCTCTATTTATGTCTTATTCTCATTTGTTTTCATCTTTCGCTCCAACTCCGGGTCTTCTATTTCCATCAACATCAGCTGCAACACCCACCAAGCAGTGAAATTATGAGTGATAATTGTGCCGAAACGCCAACTAGTGCAACTCCAAGTAATGTAAGGAAAGACCCGGCTTGGAAGTATGCTTATCAAGGAAATCCCGGCGACAGAGATTCAGTAACATGCAGTTTCTGTTTAGAAACAAAAAGAGGAGGTATTAGTCGAATGAAACAACACATGGTTGGAGGATATAGAAATACTACTTCTTGTAAGAAATGTCCGGATCACGTGAAGAGATAAGACAACATATGAAAAAAAGGGAAGAAGAAAAGAAACAACGAAACATACTTCCAGATACTGATGATTTCCATTATGAAGATGAAGATGATGATGACATTGAAAAGATCAATCCGAAAGCTGGAAGAACTACCGCGGGAAAGTCATCATTTAAGTCACCGCGTAATATCGGACCAATGGATACATATTTTACACGTGACCCGAAAGAAATTGTTCATGGTAGGAAAGGAAAACAAAAGACGATCATAGATGCATACAAAACCGAAGAGCACAAGAAAGAAATGCGAGAGAGAGCATGTACACAAATTGCAAGATGGATGTATGATGTGAGAATAGCTTTCAATGCTGTGAAATATGATAGCTTTCATCCCATGATTAAAGCAATTGGGCAATTTGGTCCAGGAATGAAGCCACCAAGCTATCACGAGGTGAGAGTTCGATTGTTAAATAAGGAAATGGCGCACACAAAGACAATGATGGAAGAACATGAACAAGATTGGGCAAAAAATGGTTGCACAATTATGTCTGATGGTTGGACAGATAAAAGGCAAAAAACATTGATCAATTTCTTAGTGAATTGTCGCAAAGGGACCATGTTCGTTGATTCAATCGATGCTTCATCATTTTGCAAAAATGGAGACAAAATATTTGAATTGCTAAGCAAATTTGTGGAACGTATTGGTTCAAAAAATGTTGTTCAAGTTGTCACTGATAGCGCTTCTTCAAATGTTTTAGCAGGTATTATTTATATCCACCTTATTAGTAGTATATAAGTTTATACATATACATTATGTTATGCATATTAAGAATTTTATTAATGTTTGTTTCGTTTTCTTTTTAAATCCTATTTTTAGGGAAAATGCTTGAGGTAAAGTATCCAAATCTTTACTGGACTCCTTGCGCAGCCCATTGTTTGGATTTGATATTGGAGGATATTGGGAAACTTGACATAAGCATTCGGACATTGAAACGAGCAACTTCTTTGAGCTCTTTCATATATACTCGTCCAGGGGTGTTGAATATGATGAGGGAATTCACAAGGAAAAAAGAGTTGCTTCGACCCGCAAAAACTAGATTTGCTACCGCTTTCCTCACAATGGCAAGTATTCATAAGCAGAAGGAGAATTTGAGGAAAATGTTCACATCGGATGGGTGGGCAAGAAGCAAGTGGGCTAAAGAGGTTCAAGGCAAACAAGTTTCTAAAATCATATTGATGCCATCATTTTGGACTTCTATTTTGTATTGTCTTAAAGTGACCAATCCACTTGTAAAAGTGCTTAGATTGGTTGATGGAGAGAAAAAGGCACCGATGGGATACATTTATGAATGGATAGGGCCAAAGAGGCAATCATGAGGGCTTTTTCGATGAAGGAAGAGAAGTACAAAGAAATTTTTACTATTATTGATCGTAGGTGGGAGATTCAACTTCATCAGCCTTTGCATGCTGCGGGGTATTTCTTGAATCCTGAATTTTGTTATTCAAATCCGAATATCCAATTGGATTTTGAAGTACAAGATGGATTAATTAAATCCATTCAAAGACTCGTTTCAAGCCTTGAGATTCAAGAAAAAATCATGGATGAAATCACTTTGTACAAGGAGGCAGAGGGTCTATTTGCAAATTCTTTGGCAATTAGACTTTGGAACAAGAAGGCTCCTGCTGAATGGTGGTCTATGTTTGGATCTTCAACCCCAAACTTGCAAAAATTTGCTTTGAAGGTTCTTAATCTCACTTGCAGCGCATCGGGATGTGAGAGAAATTGGAGCATATTTGAGCATGTAAGTTTTTTTTTTCTAAATGCATTTTCTTTATTATTATAAACTTTATAATATTAACAATTGAATTATAATTTATATTGCAGCTTCATAGCAAAAAGAGGAATAGGCTGTCTCAACAAAAACTAAATGATTTGGTCTACATCAAATATAATCGTGCATTGAAACGTCGATTTCAAATCCGTGACACCATTGATCCCATTACACTCAAAGAGATTGATGATAGCAATGAATGACTTATTGGGAGGATCGAAGAGGATGATGATGCTGATAACGACTTTGTATTTAATGATGAGGGTGCTGAAGGTTTAACATGGGGTGCGTATGCTGCTGCCGCTGGGATTGAAGAGCCTGAATATACTTTCAGATCGAAATCAAACTTAGCAACTTCCACTTCTTCCAAATCCCATGGTGGTACAAAGCGTGCACGAGTTATTGATGAGATGAATGATATTGAAGAGGAAGATTCAGAGGCATATGAGTCAAATGAAGGGTGCAACAGTGACGATGAAGCTTTCATTAATGATGAAACTTCCATTGATGATGATTTTGATGTTTAGGAAGCTTTCATTAATGATGAAACTTCCATTGATGATGATTTTGATGTTTAGGTTCTCAAGGATTGATTATTTGATTATGATTTTGGTTAAAAATTATCAGTATCTATTTTAATTTGCATTTTTTTATTGAATTTAAGTTTTTTTAAATTTAAAATATTATTGAAAACTGAATATAATTAATTATGTGCGCATGCGCCTTAGTTGCGCCTCGCGCCGCATCCCCAAACGGCTTTTGCGCCTTATTGCGCCGCGCGCCTTTGACAACACTGAGCATACTATTCAATTTATTAACTCTGACAAGTTGCAATATTAAAACAGTTGATGAACCGATATTTTCTTCCAAGTAAGATGACATCTGGTTTGCATAATCACCCCATAAACTGCATTTAAGTTGTAACCCACTGCAGAAAAATATGTACCGCATAATGTTAAATATAAACAGCGGGTCAGAGATACTGAAAAGCCGTAATGACTAACCTTTCATCCTGTAAGACAATTTGCATCTTGATATTGGAATTACCCAATGCTTCAAGAGGATGTGAGCAACGTAAATATCCAATAATTTCTAAAGCAGATAAGAAATAAGAAATGGTTCTGTACTGTAAGCTAAAAAAAGTTGAAAGTAATCCATAAAATTATGTATTGATCAACAGAGAAACTTTAGAAACATTCATAAAATGTTACAGAAATCTCAATAAACGTTTACCTATTAAATGTTGCTCTGGAACCCTTCTCTGAATTATGTCTTCAAAGGAAGTAAAATCGAAACAGAAATGTGGTAGAGGTGCATCATATGGCCGGACATGCGTTGTTGATGTGAAAAGTACTCGACATGCATGTCTAGTTCCTAAGTAGGTACCTTGATTAACAGCTATCTGCAAGTTCTGTGTGAAATAGCACACCCCTTCACGCAATATATTTTTGAACTTAGAATTTGACACCCTGTAACAGTACAATGTATCTTTGCTTTCTGCAGAAATAAATTTCTAAGAATGTCAAAAATTGAAACACATATTAATGAGGTTGACAAATATGTGGTATACTTGAAATGAGAAGAGAAATGAAGATGAAAGATAATATGAAGTCTATTTTTATTCTGAATTCACCTGTAAATCTCCAAGAATCATATCAATCGCGACAACATCATTGGAGTACCTGGATGATGTGTTGCACCACAAATTCAAAATACGCACTTGTATCTTCAATGTCTCATCGTTATCAGGTGTGATATCATTGAAAGGGGTAATTGATCGCGACATATTCGTAAAAATGTGCTGTTTTAATTTCTGTACAAAGAGATCATAATCAGAAACATCAAGTTTCATAAAATCAGACATAAATAAGCTGAGCAGAACCAAACATTCACAATTTAACATATAATTTAACATATACCTAACACAATCTATGAAATATTTCTTTGTAGACAATATTTTGCGTTGATTCACGAGTTGTGGGATTATTATCACCAACTACTATTTTCAAACCTAATGGTGATGTGACTCTAGATAGAGCAACATATAATTGACCATGACAAAACACATGTTTTCGAAGATACAACTCAACAGAAGACAGTGATTGTCCTTAACTTTTGTTAATAGTCATAGCATAAGAAACAGTCAAAGGATATTGTCTTCTTTGTAGTTTGAAAGGCTATCGACAGTCGGAGTGTGTCATATTTAATCTTGGAATGAAAGCAAGATATCTTGAATTACAGCCACATAGAATTCTTGCTCTGATGACATGATCACCCAAGTGGGTAACAATCAAGCGAGTCCCATTACATAATCCCACAGACTGATCTACATTTCGAAGCAACATGACAGGAACCCCAATTTTGAGTGTAATTTTATGGGCAGCCATCCCTGATACATTAATCCCATTTAACATATCAGATGTGTAAATGTTTTCCGGCCTATCTATATCAAAACTTGCATCACAAACTGAATCTGAGCTGAAATAATCTTTGCATTCAGAACACGTGAGGGACATCATGTACGCATTTACTTCTTCAACAATATCCCGAGTTGAAGCTAAGATGGCACGGTCTTTAAGATAATTAACATCAGCATGGTTACACATGAAGTTGGGATAAGTATGTTCAACAACTTCAGAAATAGGATCTTTAGTCCAAGCAAGAAGATATGCGGATGGAATTGGAATTGTAGTTTCACTATCATTTGGTTCTGCAATGCGACCTTCACCAATATCTAAAGTCCATTTGGCAAATTCAAGAACCTCATCTGAAATTGTAGAAGAATTGGAAAGCAATCTCATGTTCCTTGTCAGTGTTAGAACACGACAATGTTGCCACAAGTATGAAGAAGCTATACTTGAAGAAACCATTTCATTTCTGTTACCACCTGGTGCGACAGGTAGTATTTGCCTGAAATCCCCACCCAACGCAACAATTATTCCACCGAATGGCAAGTTTGAAGCATTTTCATTTTTTATCGACATTATATCTTTTAAAGTACGGTCAAGAGCTTCAAAACAATGCTTATGAATCATTGGTGCCTCATCTCAAATAATAAGCTTTGTTAACTGTAGAAGATTTGCGACATCACTGCCTTGTTGAATATTGCAAACAGAGTTTTCAGAAATAGATATCGGAATTCGAAATTTGGAATGTGCTGTCTTCCCACCAGGTAGCAGTAATGACGCAATTCCACTGGATGCAACTGCCAAAACAATATTACCTTCTGACCGTAGTAAAGATGTCAATACTTTCCAAATATAAGTTTTACCTGTGCCTCCATGACCATGCAAGAAAAAGAAACCTCCCGCGGATGCAGTTAACGAAGACATAATGGTAGTCATCACGTCATTCTGTTCATCAGTAAGCTTACTTTGCAAAGTCAGATACTCATTCCGAAGACTCTCTCTGTTATGATTAAGTTCATCAGCTACCAATTGATTTCGTTGAGAGACAATTTCAGAATCTGGAACCGGCATTGGTGGAAAAGAATGAAGAGATCTACCATTCCTCTGTAGTAGGTTCTCTATTTCAAGCAAAGCATACATATGTTTTTGATGATCCGTGAGTGACAAATCTAAATGGAATCATGAAATATTGTTATTTAATTAGTACAATATCTTAATAAAGAAGAAAAACTTACTGAATTAGCAACTACATAGTTCACATTTTATAGATTGAGCAATTTGACAACATATACCTGACATTTGTAGCCTATTTTGTTGCGCATAGAGAATGTCTTCACTGATGAGCTCCCATATTTCATGCCACACAATGTCTGGGCGAGACATATTGTTTGAGAACAAAATGCTGGCAAAAAGTCCGCGCATAGACTGGCCTGTAGCCCAAGTTGACACCTCCTTGATTGCTTCAATAAATTCTCTGTCATCAGCAAGAAGTCCCAATGCAGAACATGCTTCACGAAAAGTACCATGAATAATGTTGTTCACAGTTTTAATACTGTCAAAAGAAGTTGCACCTCTGATCTTTGTGAGCATTAATCGCAGGTAATATAGCTCTCCAGTTGTCAGTGACACATAATAAAGTCTACCAATACTGAACCCCTGCTTTCTTGGACACCATATTTTTTCACGTTGGTGGAATACAAATCTAGTTGGAAATTCTGCAAATGTGAGACATCTTCTTTCCTGGTAAACAACATTAGCTTGAAACCATACCGTAAGCATTGATTCACAAATGTTACCCTTACTCAACACATCCTCAATATGATCAGTGTCAGTGTATGTAACACTATTTTGGCCTGGTAAATGAAAATGTAATCTTTCAACGGGAGAATATCTATAGTGGATATCATAGGAAAATATCCTCCAAGAGGCCTCGCAAGGAGAGATGTATCGGCAATCATAATACATCTTAATCTCATCGACATTATTGTCTGACATTGCTGTAGTGTTGGTTTCATACAAAGGTGCTGTTACACGATCATTACCTTTGCTAATATACTTGAACAGATATTTGATGGAAGTAGATTGATTGCAAACTTCAATATTCAGATGAGCTTGATACTTCATTAGTAGGAAATGATTATATGGTACAACAAACCGATTATTCAATGGGACAACATTTTTCACGATCGTGTTTCCATCATTTCTTCGTCGGTATAGAACATACCCATCATCATCAACTGTTGTACTTTCAACAAATTTTTTTGGGAAAAATTTAGTACATTTGTCGTTTTTCATACAAGGTGATCTACGATTTGCATCACCACAAGGTCCATGCATCATAAACTTCTTAACAGCCTCATGAAGTTTTGGGAAATCACCTTTATTTGAAACTTCAGCAGAAACACATTTGTCAATGCAGGCAGGAGTACCTATTTTTCTCTCTCTACATAAAAATAGTAAAATGTGTATATGAGGCAGTCCACGTTTCTGAAATTCCATTGTACGAACAACTGCACAGAAAGTAATGATATAAATGACACAGTTCAACAACAGATTCATTAAATAAGATAAAGTATCATAAAATAATTTGTATTGAAGTAGGTACCTCCTCGTGACTTTCCAAAGCAACATCTGTCTCGTAAATCTTTCATTAACTGGCAAACCTTAATATTGAAAATTCTGGATACAATGTGCGGACAGTCTGAAGGGCGAAGATTGTTACGTGATACAAATCTAGTGATTTCAGGCCAAAGGGGATTGCATGTAAACGTTAAAAACAAATCCGGATATCCTGCCCAATTGCATATTGACATTGCATCTTGAAAATTTTGAATCATATATCTGGGACCACCAGTAAATGTAGATGGTAAAATGATTCGCTTCCCGTATGCATACCCATCACGGTCACCTCGAAGAAAAGCATCTTGCAACCCATTGTACAACTCAACCCTCAAGCGTTTTTGATTGAAGCGAATGAAAGATAGTCTCTGAGACTCTATCATTGTATAAGCATCAACAATAAATTGTTGCAACAATCTTCTTGAATATTGTAATATTGACGTATCACTCGAACGACACTGCAAGTGATAGGAGAAGTATTCACGCATTGTTACTTTCTGAACCTTTCTACATGTACTCATAGATGTAGACCGATGCAAAATGTGGTCAACATATCCATCTTGACCATTTGTGAAAATAAGTGGATATTGCAATGGAAGGTACAACGGATGATGGTCATCAATCTGCTGCAAATCACCACTTCTGCTTTGAATGATAATATCTCTTTCACAGTTGAGATCTTCAATGTCACCGACAATAAGCATTGCAATCTCAGAAGTAGTAGGCAAGTTGTATGTCGTTGCATCTGTTTGTCTTCTCTTAAGAAGACGCAAATTTAAGTTTGCATGTTCTTGACGATCAAGAACATCCTTTGCACTTCTGAAATGACGAGTTAAAACATTTGTTTCATGAAGCATATTTTGTAAGTTGACAATAATATTATAATCGACCACTGTGTTTGAATTTGCTCCGTCATAACTGCAAAGTGAATTAAATTAAGAATGAAGTGAAAATATGACAGTCCCGTAAATGTGTAAACCTACATGTTAAATATTACCTGACGTTCAAAATCCTGTTTTGAGACTCGTTCGCAGTATCATAAACATATAGCTGGGCAAACCTAGGTGGTTGTCCCTCAGGAGGACACAAACTACCTATGTGATGGTAGTTTTGTCCATTCAATATGAATATAATTGGAGCTCTTCCATTATTGAATGATCTGTCAACCTTACCGCCCATTGACGTGAATGCAAACATATAATTGTAAATATGCATATATTCCTGAAATGCTCTTGCCTCCACAGAGTTTTGATTGAAGACTAATGTTCGAAGGTATAGAGGACAGGACGGTAGTAATTGCAAAGAGACTTTACCAAGCGCGCAACATATACCAAATCGTGGGTTTTCTTTGGTGCTGCATTTTATATTTCTCTCATCAAACCAAAAGATAGAACCACAGTATTGACAAACATTAGAGGGATCTCCACTATTCAAATATTCTGCAGGTGAATAATGGTTAAATGAATGGTGTTAATAAACTTGGCATTATAAATTACATAAAACTGTGATGACTTGAATAACATTCTAGAAAAAGGTAAAAATAATACAGTGACCTGCATTTTCCGCAAGGTGAAGTAGTTGCATTATTTCTGCAGTATTTTCATTTAGTTAGTAAGAAAATGCATACGAAATACCTGTAAAGTAACAAATGATTATGTAGTAGGTCAAACCTGAAAAGTCTCTTCGATGAGTAATTCCAGCATTGATTTCACTAGTTGTTACATCTCTTTCTGAAATGACATGACTCAATGTAGATGACACATATTTTCAAGTGTAAATTATGCATTTGAATTACATTGAAATACCGAAATAATGGAGATATATATCTATAGATACAAAAGAAGAATACAACATGATTAGAATATACATCACACCTGTGTTGGGAAAATAAGTTTCGTTGAAGTAAAACAATATCTGTTTTAAACATAGTATTCAACAAATTGCACTATGTGATAATTGAAAAGCATTTAAAGGCATGATCTGTGCTTACTCTGATAATGAGTCACGCGAAGGGTAAGTGGGAATATTTCCCTCAGTCGTTACACCTAGCAAAAGTAATGCAAATTTAGTTTAAATGTTCAATACATACGAGAGAAAACGTGATTTTGTTCAGAACTATACGATGACGGAGTACTTACCAGAGGGGTCATAATTTTCTTGATTAGATGCTGATATATGCTTTCTCTTGCTACCGGGCGTAGATTTTGTTAATGAAGATCCACAACCATGATGTCAATGAAATTTAATAGTTGACAAACTATACAATGTTACGACATAGTAAAATAAATAAATATAATCACTGTTCTTTGACAGTGTAATATAACTCATCATTCGAAGATAAAAGTGACAATGATATGCATGATCCTCCTTTGGTGAATAGATAGTACATGAACACATTTGTAATGATTAGATGTAATTTAAGATTGAAACGCTCAAATACTTACTTGAAGTACAGTTAATACTGTTACTACAACCTTTTCTAATGCTTGTTCTAACACTAATTGGCGAAGAGGATCCCGAATCTAGAGCCACTGTCAATTGAAATGCAGAATGGGTAAAGTAGATTACATTATTTACAATAAATATATTGACTGTATCTGAAAATGTTAGTAAAATGAAAATATACTAACCATTGGTAGGTATAGGTGAAAGTGGTATGCGTGCTCCTCTGATCAAGTCGGAATTCAGTTGCAATGAATCAAATGTTGCAGTAGAACATAGTTGATGGTAGTCCATGGGTGATTTTCCTATGAATTTAGGAACATGTAATTCAGCAAGTAAGTTTATGGAACGTTTTCAAGGAAATACAATACTGTTGTACCAATTTGTCGTTCTCTCATACGAAGTCTCCTTTGCAACCTTGCATCTCTCGATGCTGACGGTGTCTGCATCTTTGTTTTGTTGTCTTTATGTTGAATTGTCAAGTTTTAGAATGCAACCAAAAGATGTTTATGGGTACGTAGATTCAATTTAAAATATACTGATAAGACAATTGACGAAGAATGCATGTTTGAATTCTACTGATCGACACTTATACTGTGATTGCAATGAACCACACTTATACCAACATCAAAGAAACATATAAAGATTTCACAGAAAATATAAATTCAAATCTTCAATTTGAATGTCACATAATGCAGTAAAAGGTACCCATAGACAAGCAGTGTATAGTTATTTCACTGATTGAAACTTATACCAAAGTTATAGCAACATCAAAGAAACATATATAAATTAGACAGATGCAAGAGCGGGACTAAAATATGGTAGAATGGAGGAATCTGTATAGTTAAGCAGTAAAAGGTACCCATAGATAAGCAGTGTATAGTTATTGTACGCATACATGGATTGCAGTTGCATACTGATGTGCGAAATTAGACAAAATAGAGGCGAAATAAATTACTGGAAGATTTCATTCGAACATCATATGGTAGAATGGAGGAATCTGTGCATATATTCAACGATGGGAGCTCGCATCGAGAGAAACCGAACCTGGACAATGCAATACCGACGACCTAGGGAAGAGGATGAGGACTATTAGGTTGACCTTCGTCGAAGCCACCCGGTAGGAAGAAACCCTTATATGGAGGTAAGAGTAGACAGGACGCCGAGCACCGAATGGCGTCGCGGGAGTTGCGACTGAAAAGTGGAAGACTGTATCGTAGATATCTGACGAAGCAGCCCGGTAGCTCGAAACCCTAAATCGAATTGGAAGAGGGCAGAGCGTAAGGGCGGGAAAACCAGATGGCGTCGCCGGAGCTGTGAACGTAGAGCGGTGGAATGTCGAAGGTAGCCGGAATGTCGAAGGATGCCGGTAGCCGCGAAACCCTAATTTAGAGGGAGCAGGGGAGAGCGCGCCGGGGGGAAGCCGAAGGTGTCGCAGGAGGGAGGATGGAAAAGTGGAGGGAATGAGAAGGGAGGGGGACGTGGAAGAAGGAGAAATTGACACGTAGGGTAGGAAGAAGCCTAATTTAGTATAGATAATAGATATCTCCCCCTCACGCTGGCCCCAACAAAGTTATTTAAAGAGGTCCCCAACAGCTGGAAGCTTCTAGATAGCTGGTCCCTCCTGTAATACAGCTATCTACCCTGACACTAACTCTGCCCAACATTTATTACGCTGCTCAACATTTATTACATTGCCCCTTGGCAGTAAAAACACTTCCTCATATCATACCCCTTCCAAACAACCTCACGATTCCTAACCAAACTCCAACTTACGGCCCCCAGCATCCATTTGCTTCTATCAGTTCTGCTCCGTTGAATTTCCACCTTGTCCCCAAGGTGGAAAACGCGGTGAATCCTCTGAAACTCCTTCCTCCTCGCCAGACTCTATACATTCTCAAACCATGATGTTCACATCCCTTGTCAGGACGTTTATGGCCTGGAGTGAATTTTTGTCTGCAGGAAAAACACAGCCCCTTGGCATGTCTTTCTTCATAGTTTTCTTTAGACAAATTTTGTATTCCTCTCCCGCTCGTTGTAAAACTGCCACTACGTTTTTCCTTTTCTCCAGTTTCCATTGTCGGAACCAACTTCATTGTGCTTGCATTCCAACTCCTCCCGTGGCTACTATTTGCATATTTCTTGTCCCGTTATTTAGGGTGTTCAATTATTCCTTTGTCCAAGAGCTCTCTTGCTATCCTCTTGGACAGAGTTAACAATCGCGCCTTGTTTGGCAGTTCGTGAGTTATCACCGTGCTCCCTATTTCTGGCTGCAATCCTCCTACGAACAAACTAGTATACCACTTATCTGTTAAATCTGAAATTCACAGTGCAACATGCTCAAACTCTTTGATACAGTCATCCACAGCCCCAGTCTGTCGTAAACCTTTCAAGAAGATTAGCGGATCTTCCTCTGCTGCATTTCCATACCTGCCTAGGAGTTCCTTTTTGAATTGTGTCCAAGTCAGAGTCGGCCGAACGGATCTCAATGAGACGATCCAATACTGTACCATGCCATCCATGCTCAATTGCGCCAACGACACTTTCATCTCTTCTCATATGCGCTGGATTAAGAAGAACATTTCTGCTCTGACGATCCACGATACAAGATCCTCACCAGAAAAGGTAGGCATTTCCACCGGTTTGGTTACTGCTCGCATCACCTCCCAATTTGCTTTGCGCTTTTCCCTTCTCGTTCGCCTTTCTTGGCCTTCGACCGTGCACTACCCTCACCTTCGTCAACAACTTTGGACTTATCTTTTTCCTCGATCCGATGCGTCAACTCCGTCTGATTTTGTGTGAGCTGATTCATCGCTGCTATCAATTCCTGCATCTGTACCTCCTGCTGCTGTAGTCCAGCTTCCAAAGTAGAAAGTCTATTCTCCATTTGAGTGGGCATAAGTGTCCTAGATTCCCTCTCTATCCGATTGCGATCAAGGTAAAAATACCTCTCAATGAAAGCATCAATTGATAGGTGTTCAGGTTAGAGAGAGAGAGTTTATGTTGATTTCTACTACAATAGCGAACATAATTTCTAGTAGAAATAGGAAAGAAGAACAATAGGAGGAAGGTAGAAGAAAAGACTCCCCGTGGTCGCACCCTGAGGCCGATGGCCGCAACCCCTTGTATCTGCACAACAAATCCCTTTACTAGAAAAACAATATCCTTCCCTCAGTAAAAACTCTTCCTCATATCATACCCCTTCCAAACAGCCTCACAATTCCTAACCCAGCTCCAGCTCACGGCACCCAACATCCATTCACTTTTATCACCCACCAGAAGAAAATAAAATTAGTGAGCCCACTCCACCAGCACCCAATGCAGGTTTGGTGATTTGTATTCGGATCATTTTCTTATGGACCTCACAGCTAAGTACAAGCAGCTGGCACTTGATGTACAGGATACAAGAGCATTTACCGGGCCCTCCCTTACAAGACTTGTCCTCTGTCCTCACTCCCATATTTAGTGATAGGAAGGGGCTGTGTTGGGGCTGCGTAAGTGGTGTATTGTGCAGTGTGTTGGGGGCAGTTAGTGGTGGCTAGGAGATATTAAATAAGGCCAGTATTGTCTTCTCACTTTAGTGCTGTGTTGGTAGGGTAACTTGGAGGTAATAAATTTGGGTTGGGGCAGTTGGTTGAGGGATATCTAGGATTATTCTTTGGCTTCAGCTGCTGGCTGTCGTGGGAGGCCTCGGTCTGGGCTCCAAGGGGGTTCCCGTGGAGAGTCTTCTCCTCTCTTCTCCTAATTTTTCTTCTGCTACTACTGTAATTCTTGTTCTCCTTTACTGTTGGTTTAATAGAATCTCTGTGTTTTCCCCTCTCCCACCAAGTATCCTATCATTTTGGTGCTTCCATTGAGTTCTGAAGGCGTTGATTGCCAATCGTTCGTGACTGTTCTGGATGGCCTGCTTTACTGGAAAAAATGAGCGATCTTGAACTGCTGAAGCGGCAGATTGTGGCGATGTTGCAGGGGAACCGTGACCTTCAACATGTGCTGCCGCAGTACCCAGACCAATCTCAACCAGGAGAACGCAAGCGACTGCCGCGGGAGACGCTGAAGCATGCAGAACCGACGCTGATGCAAGATCCGACAAGCGTTCTAGCGTGCGGTACATGTGCAGAACAGAATGACTCTGCTCTTGTTCGGACTGAGGAGTTGTCCTCGACAGTGGGCATATTTCCGGTCCCCATTCGATCAGATGAGAGCGGCCGACAGCCACAGGAGTTGTTACGGCCTGAGCAGGTACAGCAACATCCTTCCCTTTCTTTGACACTTTCGTTTTTGGAGGAAACAGATGCGATAGAACCGCTCGCTTTTTCGCTGTTGGCTCGTGTGGAAGAGGAGCAAAAAGCTACCAGTACTTCACCACCTTTGTGTCCGGAGGTTCCTCTAGTGCATACGAGGTCAATGGCGGAAGAGCCGACAAGTTTTCACTCTTGCAAATTCAGCTACAGAGTTTTCCGGTTTGGACGGGTCAGGTGCGGCAAGGCGGTGAAGCATGATTTTAATCGGGAATGGTTTGAAAAAGTTAGCTCAGGTTCTTTGTCTTCTATGGTAGTGGAAGTGCTATGTCTGTGTTCCAACCACTGCACCGGCTTGCCAAGAATAGGCAAAGCACGTCTCTTGTCCTCCTCGCTCTAGACAAGTTGTCTGTTCTGAACTGCTTGTGGTTCTTCTTCCTGTTAATCGACTTGCGCCAATATGCAGTGCAGGCTGGGGGATTTACAGTCCAATGCTTGGTGCGATGAGTTGCTTATTTTCTCAGAACCACCCCATCGAAAAGTGTACCATCATATTCCATACACTATTGCTACGGTGCGGCAGGCTGGACAGCAGGACCGAAACACATCCAATGCTCAGCTCCACACTATTGCTACGGCGCAGCCATGCCACCTGTTACATTAAAGCATAGAAAATGCTCTTATTGTTGTTTGTTCCTGGTGCCTATCTTTGGATACCACACAGCGTGGGGAGAATACTTTTGTGAACAGTGGTCAGCCTTGGAGATTTATTTGGTTGTGGAGAAGGAATGCTTTCAAAGAGCTCTGGTGTCAGAACCTCAAACTGCGGACATACCATGACTGCGTATTCTGGGAACAGTGGAGGTCATCAATGTGGGAATGAAGTAGATGAAACAAAAGAGTACAGTGGACACACTACAACAGCGGGAAAAGTTGAGGACACATGTCCTACGCCTCTTGGTGATGCCGCAACCGGCTTCAATTCGGTTTGGTGAACAGCTTAAGACAGGGGCTGTTGCTGCTACGGACGAATGCCTGGAAAATCACGCTGCTAAAAAGGCTGCCGATGAGAGCTGAAAACAGCTGCTTAAAGGAGCTGCAGAGGCTGATGTCCGCAAGGAAAATATAAAGGTTCGAGAACCACCGCACCAAAATGTGCACTAACGCGTTATACCCACCATTGTTATGAAGGAAGAAAAGGCTGCTGCTGTTATGCATGTGATTTTGGTTTCACACCTCCATACACAGTGTTATCCCTGTTGGTGGTTACTGCTCATGGTGTGCCAGTGGCTGCCGCTTCAAACTCTCCAAAGGCTACCACCGACTTAGAAATATCTAGTCGTGCGAGCTGGAAAGAAAGCCTCTGCTGGCTGCAAAACTGTTTTGGGTTGGAATTTTCTGTATGACAAGCTTTTGCTTGTTCAGGACTGGCGACAACAACCTATTGGTGTAACTGGAGATGGCACTTGGCTCAAAGATTGCAATGAGATTCAATTTACTGGGAAGCCGACAATCTACCCTCATGATGTCACTGCAGCCTTTGCCTGTTTAGTTTCCAGCGCGCCGATTGAAGAATGGACTCTCTTAACAGTTCTTGCCAAGCTTGGTATACATAAGGTGGATAGTCAGCTATTTCAATGTGCTGCAGACACAATCAGGCCTAATGATGACCCTAGGCAGAGTTCGATGCACGGTAGACAATGATTGTGATGGCACAACTTCCCATCTTTCCACCTCGAGGAAAGGTGGATTTTCAAGTGGGTGAGAAATGATAGGAAGGGGCTGTGTAAGTGGTGTATTGTGCAGCGTGTTGTGGGAAGTTAGTGGTGGCTAGGAGATATCAAATAAGGGCAGTATTGTCTTCTTTAGTGCTGTGTTGGCAGGGTTGCCGGGAGGTAATAAATGTGGGTTGGGGCAGTTGGTTGAGGGATATCTGGGATTATCCTTTGGCTTCAGCTGCTGGCTGTCGTGGGAGGCCTCGGCCTCGGCTCCAAGGGGGTTCCTGTGGAGAGGCTTCTCCCCTCTTTCTCCTTCTAATTCTTCTTTTGCTACTGCTGTAATTCTTGTTCTCCGTTACTGCTGGTTTAATAGAATCTCTGTGTTTCCTCTCTCTCTCACCAATTATCCTATCTCTGAGTACAAGAAGTGTCCACTTACAACAGAAATAAAAAATATAGGAATTTAAACACAGTTGACCACGCATAGTGGCAAACTTCTGCACCTGACAGATGACGAGTCTTCTTCCAGAGAGTATGTAAGCCTTCCAAGAATAGCTTTGAAAAAGACTTTAAACAGAATCAAGGTAGTACAACAGCAATTTTCTCCTTTTTTTCCTTCCTTTTCAGTCGCAATGTATAAAACTCGTACAACTGAAAATAGAAAAATCACAACATACGAAATGTTTGTGTAATCAATCACTTGTGTATCTCTATACATCATCTTGTCGTTTTGTTGAGATGAAATATATATAATATCTAGAAATAATAAATTCAAAGCATTCCACAATTTCCTCCTTAAAAACAGCATATTGCCGTTTGAGACACCTCCTGAAATACCAGTCATAAATACCTTTGAATAACGAACTACTTCAGGATTGGATAATCCTCTAAAGATTTTCACAGCCGTCGCAGCTTTAAAATAGTCTCCATAATTTTAGCACTTAGAATCTTCATTTAAAGCTGCACGAAAATATCGCCTTGAACATCCTATAAAAATTGTCTTGTTTGAATCAGTTGCATCGTGGCGTGATCAAGTTCCATATTTTCTTTATCCCCAAACTTGTTGCGGCGTGACTTTCTTCCATGGCGTGGGCATGTAGTGACCCGGGGTTTACCCTAGCATACGACCTTAGAAAAATTATCTGATGGTTCCATTGATTCTTGAATGTGGTGTTTAACTCTGGGCTGAGCCGGCTCAGAGTTGCGAGCGTAGCGGGCCCTGAACACGCTGTCATGACACGTCGAATTAATTAGGTTTTTAGAGATGATTTATAGTATAGGGTAGAGTCTAGGTTGTCTATCATGGAGCGATGAAAGTTTAAAGTGTGAATTTTCAATAAGTTTTACAAAAAGAAACTAAAAATAGCGGGGTGCTTTGAATGATGTTTTTAAAACAAAACAAAGAAAAAAAAAACTTGAATTAAAAAGTGAATTTTGGAAAAAGGATTAGGATTCGCGTTAAAGTGTGAATTTTCAATAAGTTTTACAAAAAGAAACTAAAAATAGCGGGGTGCTTTGAATGATGTTTTTAAAACAAAACAAAGAAAAAAAAAACTTGAATTAAAAAGTGAATTTTGGAAAAAGGATTAGGATTCGCGTGAGATATTGGAATGAGATCATTACAAGGTTGCTATGCATGTTGGCGGGTCCATTGTTTTTAAAATTTCAATAGGTTTTATGTTATTCTTTGGTAGAGGTTTACCAAAATCCCGATCACCCTCAAACCCCTTTGAAATAGAACACTTTGATGCGAGTCTTGGCATAAATATCGTATAAACAAGGTCCACAAATTCTGTGAGGTTTAGGGACTGCCAAAGTGCATTAATATCTTTTATGCATGAGAAAATAAAGAGTCTCTTATGTTTTCTAATTGGCATAACACAAGTTTTCCTACTCAAGACAGAAAACCAATCGGTTAAAGTGCATGGGTGCGTTTAACCTTGCAAAACATAATGATTCAACCTTGAAACAATTGCCCACCATTTAGCTTGCCATCAAGAGGAGGCTTGAGTGAAATTCCGTATTCATCCTTGATCTCTCCAAAACTTCTATGATGATGAGAGGAACCCTCTTAACTCTTTAAAATGACATCACTTCACCCCTTGGTCGAACTTGGAAATGAGGTGTCCAAGGTGCCAAATTATAGGAATAGTGAAAGGTGGTTTTGACACTGTTTTCAAAATACCACTTGGAACTCGGATTTGGGCTAGTAGACAATCTTATCTTGCTTTTGACAAATCTACAAAGTTGTTGCCCCACTTTTTGACTATCTTTACACAAAATTTGGCATCAACTGGAGGTCTATAACTTGAGATATAGCCAAATTATAGAAGTGACATTGTGACCGTGAACAATGAAGATTCTCTTCAATGTTGACAAGTTTCGGGCCTCTTAATGAACGAATTGGGCTTCATGATCTTTTACAACATTGTATCCCACATGACCAGGGATGTGTTCACCAAATTTGAGCCCATTTGGTTTGAAAGATCAGGCGCAATGTGGATTTTAATCCACATTTGTACTTGGGCTCTCGCACAATTTGACCCGTTTTGCTTTAACTTCATCGTGGGGTCTCCAAATCATCCTCACCCATCATGAAAACATTAAAACAAGTGAAATTACCCCTTTTAACCGTTTTGAACATTAAACAATTTAATCAAATGAGAGGTGTAATTTATTATTATATTTGGAATTTACAACATAAATACAGTTTAAAATCGTGGTATGAGGGTGGAATAAAATAGTGAATCGCAATGCGACCACACCCCCATACCGGAATATTTTCACCCCTGGGCAGTCACGTTTTAGAAAATGATGCATGGAGATATTTTTAGTTCATGAAGATTTAACATTTAAAGGAAATTCAATTCATGGTAGCAATTTGAGCATAACAATAACTACACCAAGAAGTCAATTTCAGTAAGCATGGAAATGAGCATCTCATAAATTATATTAGAACAAAAGTCAAAGAGATGCATGATATTCTTCCTAGCAATGAAATCCATGAGTCAACCATACCACCAAATCCCTATGTGTGTGTGACAACCATTTTATACTAATCTTTCCACTTTTTATCCAGTAAATACAGGTCATTTTAAATTTTTTTTGCTTACCTTATTCTTTCCACCGAACTTGCTCTATACCCTTTGCAATCAAATTTCAAAATCCACTCACTTCAGCACTTTCAGAAGTTAAATCTTAAGCTCCCGACCTAGATATCTATGTTGTGCATTTCATCACTCATTATTTATTATTTATTCATTTTGTTTTTGTTTTATTGGGCGTATAAAAGTTGGATAACTGGTGCACACGCGTTGGTCAATCCGGTACTGTAGTGAAACTGATCGGATAAGGAACTAATGTATGGGAAAATCATTTTGGAAAGCCGACTAACATTAACCTAACTTATATATACTTTCAATTAAGTAAGAAATATTCACACTTCCTGGTTGTGTGATGTGTGGAGATATTAAATGACACAATCAACCCATAAATTGTCCACACACAGGGTATCCACATCTCAATGGTTTTATAGAGATACAACCGATCATATCATTGACAAATAACCAATTATAATAAAACAACCCATTAATGTTAAATTCTTTCTCAAACTCACTTCCCATCGGTGAAATAAATTTTCTTGAAATGTCAAAACCACTTAAAATAGAGAAATTTGCCATGCATTTTCAATAAATTTCATGATGAGATGGACATTTAATGTGAGTATTCCAACACAAAAAAAAAGAGAAAAAAAAACATAAAAATACCATGCAACAAGCAAAAAGAGAGTAAAAGAAGAAAGACGGGTAAAGTCCCAACTAACTCGAGAATTTATCCACCCACACCCAGAATTTGTAGCGTCCTCACTATAATTAAAGGGAAGGTGTGAAAGAAGGATATAACCTGATGGGTGTCACTGTTAGTTGGGTTTTTGAAGGTGGAGTTTCTCCACTAGGGACTCCGGAAGGGTTTCGTGGAAGTGCTTTAGCCGCTGCCCATTGAAGGTGAATGTCTGCTGGGTTTCTTCATTTTTAATCCACACAACTCCAAAAAGATAGACATTAGTGACAGTGTATGGGTCAAACCAGCGGGAATAAAACTTACCTGGGTGCAACTTCAACTTTGCATTGTAAAGGAGGACCTTGTGCCCAATATTGTTAGCCATATTGGGCCTGGGCCTACTAATCTAGATAATAGGCCTCCCATCTTTCATACTTATCAGAGGGGAAAAGCCCATTGAGGTGGTGACGTGGCTGGACAATTTCCTTTTAATAAAACGGTGTCGGGCAATTGAGGAGGGCATTCAGAATTGTTTTTGGAACTTGCGGGAGCAGGACAGGGAAAGGAGGGGTGGTCTCTCTCCTGAAGATTCTTCTTCTTCTCAGCTGGAGTTCGAGACTGGAGAGCCTTATACCAGAAGAATACAGAGGAGATGATAAACTAATCATCAGAGGATATGCAGATGTTAGTTTCTAAACAGATCAAGATGACATGAAGTTACAAACGGGATGCGTCTTCACTCTGAATGGAGGTGCTATGAGCTGGAAGAGCTCAAATTAGGCTGTGGTCGCATATTCTACAGCGGAGTCCGAGTATATTGCAGCTTCTGACACAGCTAAGGAAGCAGTATGGATAAACAACTTCGTCTAAGGGCTTGACGTGGTACCCAACAGTAAAGATCCTATCACATTCTATTGTGATAATACTGCAGCGGTGACTCTTGCAAAGAAGCCAAGGTCATATCAGCGGACAAAGTACATACTTCGGAGGTATCATCTCTTGAGGGATTTTTCTTAGAGAGGTGAGGTTGCTGTGAGCAGTATTTCCACGGAAGACAACGTGGAAGACCCCTTGACTAAAAGCTTTGACTCAGCAGAAACATGATTATCACGTGAGGTCTAGCAGATGAAAGTCTTAGGCAACTGTCTCTAGTCCAAGTGGGAGTTTGTTGGAGTTGGTGTCCTAGGACCAACTGATTGTACTTTAATTACATGTATATTCGATGTATTGAATATTAATTGAACATCTTATTATATATTGTTCACTGTTCTGCATGACTTTAATGTAATAATTTCCTAGTGTATTGTCACATTGAAAGGTCATAACAGTTCCCCGCTATGATGAGAACCTTGAAGTGTTATGACAATATTCTTTATATAGTTCTACTGTTAGATAACATACTATGATGGGACATATAATATATAGATCGTCAAGTGCAAGTACTGGTAAGTGGATGAGACTTCTTCTCATGAAGTTCGTACTTGGTAATCTCCAAGACAGATTATGAGAACAAACCTGTCAGTAAGAATTCTGCATGTTTTGGTGCCATTGGATATTCCTACTTGCGAGTATGTTTAATGATCCTTACACTTTAAAATTATCATTGGTGCATGTCACGACTCGCGCACTTAGATTTATTGATGAAAACCGTCACGCCATATGTTGGCTGGAAGTAGGGTACGTTGGGTGTGTCAGGATTGACATGTCATTAATGGATAAGTTGGAGGAAAAATTTGTCCCTTCCATCTTTATGAGAGCTGATATCTCGGCCCTTTGATTGGAATAAAATTGTCGCCCTAAATTCCATGACCATGGTGTTCCGACGTGTTTATTTCAGATAGTCAAAGAAAGACGTACGAGTAAATAGGTTGGTGACCAAATGTGCAACCCGCTTGATGAGATATTGCGATAAAGATATTATATTACACAATGAGCGTTTGTATGTGGGTGTCTACGTTCCGACATTAAGTTCTTTCTCTTGGGTGTCTTGATCCGTTGCTAGACTGTAATCTTGAACTTTAGGCAAGCCCGCCTAATGTCAATGAGAAAGAATCCTAAAGAGTCACATACTAAGTGTTTCCATTGATCTCGATTTAATTATATTTGAATTTAATTAATGAAATAAATATTATTCTAAAGATTGAATAATTTTATTTAAGTTTTATTGATCGCATAAAATAAATATTTATTCACCGAATTGTGAATAAAATATATATATTTATTTTATTGAATACTTAATAAATATTTATTTACTGCTTTGTGAATAAATATTTATTTAAGAGAATAAAATATTTTATTCGGGTATTTAATAAATGTTAGAGGAGTTTGAACGGATCAAATCCGAGTCCGGTGATAAATATTAATTAACAAGTTGGTTAAATAATACTGGTTATTGCGCAAGTTGGCACGCGCCACAAAATAATAATAATATTATTTTATTATGTGGCATGAGGTTTATTAAATGTTATTATATTATTTAATGGCCGATATGCAATTAAATATTTATTTTAACCTAAACCCTTGATCTATAAATAGACGGTTATGTCTATTGTGTGAGATATCGATCGGTGTAATCGAAATAGAGAATTGTTGTGCACAACGAATTTTCTCTCGACTCCTCTCTCCTTCTCAAGAACGAGAAATGCAAGAGAGATTTCTTCAAGACCGAAGAATAGGTGATCGAGAACGAACAACGCAAGACATTTGATTCGCCGCGCTAGCACCTGGAAATCGATTGACTTTGCTTGGAGATCATAGGAGCACATGTGGATCACCGTTGGATGGATTCTATCCATGGATCCTTACAGCGCAATGAAATTAATCCGAAAGGGTCTTTTCGGACGATCAATATTCATTAACGAAGAAAGTTCCTAAGCTCAGGTATTCATTTCTTCCAATCTAAATAAATTAATTATAAATTTAACGTGCAAGATTCTTAATTGGGGTTCCGGGCAATTGATATTAAAAGAAATTTTAATTACCACATCGCCCACCTCACGCTTCCACTGCGCCCGAAACCAACAGGAGGTTCTATGATTGTTGCTGAGGTTAGTTGGAATATCCCCCTTGCCTATAGGCTTGGTTATTCTCACAACTCTCAGAAGGGTCTCTCAATTGTGGGTATTGGTCAGAGTAGTGGGTGTCGGTAACACAGATACTGCAATGAATTGGAGGTGGAGGTTGAGATTTCCCATGAGAAAGTGAAATTTGACGGAGTATGGTACTCAACTCTTCAAACTTTGTGTTCACCTTCTCAAAATCAGAACTTTGCACCTCATGGATTCCTCTGACGGGTATGTTGAACCTTGAACCAAACTGTTAAGTGTTCTGCACCATGTTTTCTATGAGGGTACTTGCAACGATCGAAGTCTTGTCCACTAGGGCTGCAACAACACCAATCATATTACGATCAATAGTGTTAAACCCTTTTTTACTATTTTGGGTATTTCCGAGTCCCACATCGGAATACTCTTGTATGTATTCATTTTTCTCAATCTATAAAAGAAGGCCTCCGCCTCACCTTGAGGTAAGGGGGTTTCTCATTCTACATGGTATCAGAGGGAACCTAATCTCGAGCCCTCCCTCCTTTTGATATTTTTTTTTCTTCTTCTCCCGGCTCTGCCCTAAGTGGCACTCTTCCCCTCCTGGGTCTGCCCTACGCGGCCACCCCCCCTTCCCGACTCTGTCCTACGCGCCCCCCCGGCGGCTTCCATCCCAGCGGTTTCCACCGGCTCCGCCCCTCCCTGCAGTATCCTCCAGACTGACCGACCCTCCTTTCCAGGCGGCATCCCGACGTCAACATCCTCCCGGTTTTGTTCTCCTGCTGCGCGCGCGACGGCTGGAGGCTAGCCGCCTGATCCCACCAGCTCCCTGTGCCCCTCCGTCGCGACGTTGCCCAACACCCCCAACCCTCTCGACGGAATCCCGCCTCTCCCGGCGACTCGCGGCTCCCCTCCCTCGCAACGACGGCCCGCCCTCCGCCTCTGCGCGGCCCTCCGTCGCGGCTTCTTCTCGGCGCACTCTCCCGACAAACCCGACGACGAAGGACTGACCCTCCTGACGCGACACCCGACCTCCTCGTCCAGGCGAGATCAGCCTTCCACGCCGGCCCCTCCAGTAGTCGGCCCCTCCCGGCGCATCTATCCCCGACATCACCTCTGTCCAGACGCGGCTCGCTCCAGGTGAACCGCTGCCCCCCGACCTCCGTGCGGCCAACCGGTGCGAAACCGATCCGTCGGAACTCTTGTCGGCCCTCACCCGACGGAACGACGCCTCCTGATCCGACGCCACTGCCCGACCTGCCCTTCCCGGCGCTTCCTGCTCCGAACTTCATCCGGTCCCGGTCTCCAGCAGCTTCTCGGTGACACCCGGCTTCCGCTCGATGTGGCTCCCAACTCCCGTGGCCCCGCTGCTTGACGCACCTTTTGTCGCCCTCCTGCGCTCAGCCCCGCCTCCCGTGGGTGTCCACCCATGCAGCCGCAGCACCGCGTGCGCGCCTCCTGTTGTCGGTTTCCTGTACACTAGTTCGACGCTACCCGACCTGCCTCCCTGCGCTCTCAGCAGCGCTCCCGACTCGCGGCACCTTCCGTCGGCCTCCAACTTCGGCCACCGTTGCCCACATTCCCCTTCATCCAGCACCCGTTACATAACTACACTCTTGGTAGAAGAAATTGCCTGGATACAATCTTATCGGGCGACTGTGCCACCGTCCTCTTCTCCAGCCCTCATTGCTCAGACTGACAGCTCTACCGCATGTGTATCTGTTGGTCGGAGTGGATACTCAAGAGGGCGGTGAATTGAGTTCCAATTTAAAATTTCTGTTAAAAACTTTTAGGATTAAAATCCCCCAAATTAAAACAGTCCAGTCAACTAAGGCAGTAGAGATATATGTGACTTATTGTTCAACAGGTTTCTCAAAGGTTGATTACTCCTCAGTTAAATCAGTATGGCAACTAATTTGACTTTTGAAACAAGTTTACTAAATGAATCACATATACACACTAACCAAAACTGACTATCAGAGTGAATGTAAAAACAGATTTCTGTCTTTGCAAATATAAGCACAACGGATAGGAATAAAACAGAATAATGAAAGGGGAACACAACAAATTAAACAAGAGGTTCAGTCTTAAGACAAGACCTAGTTTTCTCCATTTGGTGATCACCTGCCACCAAACAATTTTATTAAAAGTGATACACAGCCTGTATCGGGCTTTACAACAGTTTTCACAAACTGTCCAGGTTTTGCAACCTCTACCACAGTTCTACGTGGACAAATAAACTTCCAAGCCACACAAGGCTTCTTCCACAGTTATACGTGGGAAACAAATGTAAAAGAGAGTTTGGTATGGGGATTTTCAGTATCCCTCAGTTCAAGCACAAGAGTCGGTGTGTGTAACACATACACACTGCTCACAAATGTAAAGTATTCAAACACAGTAGAGCTAAAGAAAGTAGGGATGAGTTTAGAATGCTCTGTTGTGTTGGCAGATCAGCTCTGGACTCGTTGGAATGAATGAGATGAAGTTTTGGTCCTTCTCTGCAAGTTGACTCCAAAACAGAGTGTCGCAACTTTCAGGTTCTGACTTCCAGATGTAGAGATGATCAGCTTCTTGGGTGTTAAGCTCTTTGAAGCACACCACGACAGCTTGAAGGAGATTCTTTCAATTGATCCTCCTGAAGCTCTGTGTTATTCTGAATGAGTGCTTGAGGGTTCTTCTTCAGATTGTGAATGGTTCTCTCTTATGAGTGTTCTGTGTATATTCAATATATCCACGCCACTTTTCTTGTTTCTGTATGTATTAGCCAAGCCGCTCTGAATGTCTCTCTCTTATATATATACTCTTTTCCAGTTCAGCTTTTTCTCATTTGGTTCAGTAGGGGCCGACAGGAAAAATGTTTCAACCACGTGTGGTCTTCCTCGTACATCGTACTGTTTCCTGATATGCCCGCAAATAACATTAAATAATGTCAGGTGCATTAATTTGTCCAGACATGACCGTTATAATAGTATTAATAAAATTGGTAAAGAAAGAATAGAATATCATTAGACTGGTAGCAGGTGCATGTCACACGGTAGACTTCAACTGTGGTCTTTCCAACTGTGAACTTCAACGGTAGGCTCTTTGTCTGTAGGCTTGTAACGGTGGACTTTGTGTTTAGTGGATGTCTTGTAATGGTAGCTATTTACTCTATGTAACAGTGACTCCTTATCAGTGAACTTCATCGGTAGGCTCAACAGTAGACTTTTAACAGTAAGCTTCTAATCGGTAGTTCTGTAACATCAGACTACTTCAACAGTGACCTTTCCAACTGCAGATTTGAACAGTGAAGTTCTCAACAGAAGACTGGAGAAAGAGTCTGACAGTGAACTTCTAACAGAAGCCTTGTCACAGTAGTGACCTTGTGACAGTAACTCTTTGTCTGTGAGCTTTGATAAGCAGATCATCGGTAGACTTTTGACAGTAACCTTGTACCGGTAGCTTCCAACAGTGACTGTAAATCTTCAACGGTGATCTTCTAGCATCAGTGACTTAGAGTGACAGTGAGCTATAACTGTGACTTTGAACAGAAGGCTCTTACCGGTAGCCTTTAACAGTGAACTTATATTTAGATAAATATAAACTGTAAGCTAATGCAGCAAAGTCATGAGACTTAAGAGTATACATTGTTCGGGATAAGATAATTATAAATGTAGATTAAAAAGATTAGTAACTGACTTAATATATCATGATCAATATTTAAACATGATTTGGGATTATCAAAACAGGTGAGTCCAACAGTATCTCTACAACCCACAACATGGATGCTAGACTTTGGTGCATCGGAACATCTCACAGGGGACTCTGGTATGTTCACTACCTATCATTCGTACACCAGTGCCTCTTCAATTACTATTGCAAATGGATCAACAATCCCCGTCATCGTATTTGGCACATGCCACTTGACCCCGTCTATTCGCCTGGATTCGGTTGCTCATATTCCTCACAGTTCCAACAAACTCACCAAAGATTTAAATTGTGTCGCTACTTTTACTTCTTTTGGTGTTGTTTTTCAAGAGCAGAAGACGAATCGGGAGCTTGGTCGAGGTCATCTTCGGAATGGGGTGTACATGTTCGATACCCCACCATATCTCGCTTGCTCGTCTACCGCGGCCCGTGCTCTTGACCTATATTCCTGTCTTGGTCATCCATCGGCTTCCATCCTCCATAAAATGTGCCCCCAATTCAGTTCCCTCCTATCATTCCATTGTGAATCCTGCAAGTTTGCTAAACATCATCGGGTACCATATTCTCCTCGACAGGAACCACGTGTAGTGAATCCTTTCGATCTTGTTCATATCGATGTATGGGGTCCTTGCAGGGTTCCGAGCCAGTCCGGGTACAACTATTATATCACCTTTATTTTTTGACTACTCCCGCATGACATGGCTTTACATGCTTCGTTATCGGTCTGAAGTATTTCCTACCTTTCAAACCTTTTACAATGAAATTCATACTCAATTCTCCACCTCCATCAAATGTCTCCACTCCGACAATGGATGTGAATATTTATCTAATTTCTTTCAGCAGTTTCTCAAGGATCACGACATCATTCATCAGACATCATGTCCCGATACACCTCAACGTAATGGAGTGGCGGAGCAGAAATATCGTCATATTCTGGAAACTGCTTGTGCCCTCCTATTCCACATGCAGGTGCCACTCCGCTTTTGGACCGATGCCATCCTGACCGCAACCTACCTCCTCAATCGACTCCCTTCTTCTATCCTTCAGGGGGAGACTCCTTTTCGGACTCTGTTCTCCTCTCTCCCTCCTCACTCACTTCCACTTCGTGTATTTGGATGTCTCTGTTATGTCCGTGACACTCGTCCCGAGCTCTCCAAACTCTCTCCCAAATCTCTCCGTTGCATCTTCCTCGGATATTCACGCACTCAGCGCGGATACTGTTGGATTGCTGTAGCATCTCTGACCACTGTAGCGGAGCTGACCGACCGACACCGACAGACACTGTAGCAGCGTGGACTTCGGAGTCAACAGTACTGTAGTACTTTTGACAAAGGTGGCCGCCGTTCACTGTAGCGACGCAGACTTACTTTTCGGAACAGTGATCGTCTTCTCCATTTTATAGCCAATTTTCGGGCTAGGGTTACTACTGTAAAAAAACTCTGTATTTTGTGTGTCCCGTGTCTATTTTCTTTCTGCATTCTTCTTTCGTTTCTCGTTTCTGTCGTTGCGACTCCCGACGATTCTGCAACAGATACCAGTGCTTCTTTCCAGACCTACGACGTTATATCACCTCTGCTGACGTCTCATTTGTTGAGAGTTCTCCATTCTCACTTCCCTCTCCCCACCCAGATACTGACATCGATGATTGTATTCCACTCATCATCCATCCTCCTCTAGTGCTGCCTTCTACTGCTTATCGGTTTGGACGGTCTACTCCCGTTGCCCATCGACTATGCCCCCCATCCCGACCAATGACACCGTCGTCCCTGCTTCGTCCGATGCTCCTGCCCCGGCACCAGACGACTTGCCCATTGCCCTCCGGAAAGGTACTCGCTCTTGCCAGAGTACTCCTCTATTTGTATCTTCATACAAGGGTCTGTCAGTTTTGGAGATAATATCTATTCCTCGCACAGTTGGTGATGCAAAATCTCACCCGGGATGGCTAGCAGCAATGCGGGATGAGTTGCAGGCTTTGGAAGAAAATCATACTTGAGATCTTATCCCTCTTCCAGCAGGCAAACAGGCGGTTGACAACAAATGGATTTACACAGTTAGGCTGAATTCTGATGGTACTCTCCATCGACTCAAAGCCCGCCTTGTGGCAAAGGGTTTCACACAAACTTACGGTATTAACTATTTTTATACCTTCTCTCCAGTTGTCAAGATGGCCTCCGTTCGGTTATTCATCTCTCTGGCGGCTCATCATCGTTGGCTTCTTCATCAACTGGATATCAAGAATGCCTTCCTCCATGGATTTCTTGAGGAAGAGGTTTATTTGCAATAGCCCTTCGGATTTTGTGCCTCCGGCGCCGAGTCTCAGGTCTGTTGACTCCGCCACTCTCTTTACGGCCTCAAGCAGTCTTCTTGTGCTTGGTTCGGCCGCTTCAGCACTGTCGTCATCGATTTTGGGCTCTCTCGCAGCATGAAGGACCACACTGTGTTCTACAGGACGACCTCCGTTGGCTGCATCCTGTTGGTCGTTTATGTGGATGATATCATCATCACCGGCAGTGGCTCTGCTGGTATCACTCACCTCAAGAGGCATTTTCACCCGCACTTCCACACTATGGATCTCGGTCCTCTCACATACTTCCTAGGCATCGAGGTATCCTATTCTCCGGACACCATCTCCCTCTGCCAACAAAAGTATGCGTTGGATATTCTGCAGGATGCTGGGCTGACACAGGCCACTGCTGTGGACACTTCTCTGGAGTCTGGCGAACAGTCTCTTTATGCCTCCTCGGAACCGTATTCACACCCAGAGCGGTACCGTCGACTGGTGGGCAAACTCAATTATCTGTCCATGACTCGTCCCAACATTGTTTGCACTGTTGGCAAAGTGAGCCAATTTATGGAGGCATCCGACCACCTCTCATTGGGATGCTGTCCTCCGCATCGTCAAATACATCAAGTGAGATCCTGCCCGTGGTCTTCGCTACTCCCAGCATCCTCATCTGAATATTGAGGTCTTTTGTGATGCTGATTATGCTGGTTGCCTTGGTACTCGAAGATCTACTTCTGGGTTTGCCGTATTCTTGGCAGACAACCTCATCTCTTGGCGCAACAAGAAACAGACTGTCGTCTCCCGATCCAGTGCGGAGTCTGAGTATCGTGCCATGACCACCGTCACTACGGAGATCCTTTGGCTTCGACAATTCCTCCAGGAGCTTGGCTTTCTTCAGCAGACATTTGCTGACATCTAATGTGACAATCAGGCAGCCACCAAGATTGCTTCGAATCCCGTTTTCCATGAACGCACGAAGCATATTGAGGTGGACTGCCACTTTTTTCGACACCACTTGGAGCACAATCATGTCAGCTTTAGCCACATCCCGACGACGGACCAGCTTGCTGACATCTTCATCAAAGGCCTCCCAGGGGCTCGCTTAGCCTCGCTCAGTTTCAAGTTGGGCATCCACAGCATCTGCAGCCCAGCTTGAGGGGGAGTGTGTCTGATCTTGTATGATGCCATCTTTCTTTTTTGTGGGACTCGTTGTCCAATCTGGGCATGTCCAACTTGAGGGGGAGTGTTAAACCCTTTTTTATTATTTTGGGTATTTCCGAGTCCCACATCGGAATACTCCTGCATGTATTCCTGCTTCTCAATCTATAAAAGAAGGCCTCCGCCTCACCTTGAGATAAGAGAGTTTCCCATTCTACAAATAGGAATTAATTCTTCATAACAATATTTTATTAAAAATTGATCGCTTATTTGGTGGTGTTGACAACTTGCACAGTCTTTTAAAAAGTTTACAGTATTCATGAAGTGTTTCCCCATTAGATTGTCTTATTCTACAAATTTCTTTTCTTATTGTGGCAGTTTGGGAGACTTAGAAATATTTTTCAAGAAAAAGACATTTCATGTTTGCTCGACCTCTAATTGGGGTGTTCATATAATACAACCATTCTTTTGCAGTGTCTTCTAAAGAGAATGGAAAAGCCTAAAGTTTTACAAGTTTAGCCACTCCCCCAGGTTTTAATGTTGAGCACACAATATGAAATTTCTTTCAAGTGTTTGTGTGGGTCTTCTCTGGCAAATGCATGGAATTTTGGCAATAAGTTAATTAGGCCGGATTTTAGTTCAAAGTTTGGTGCTTCGTCTTGTATTTGAATATACGCACATTGAATATCAACATCAGGCGAAGTTAGGTCCTTTAATGTTCGGTTATTTTCTGTCATGTTATACAAGTTAATTTTAGTTTGAACTTTAGTTCCCGAAGAAGGGTCTAGAAAAGTCTCGGGGTCTTGTGTGTCCTCTTTAAAAGGATCACTTTGTGTGTCTTGGTGTCGATGACGCAGGATTCCTTCCGATTCGTGTTTGAAAGATGGTAGTTCACTCGAAGAAGAACGCGACATGCACAAGACCTACAATCAAAGAGGTTGGAACAGAACTAATTATGTAAAATTAAAAGATAAAGAAACATATATTTACACAATACACAATGATCTTATAAAAATACACATTATAAACTGTATCGGTCCCTGACAACGACGACAAAATTTGAACGCATTGTTGTGAAGAATCAAATTAATTAGGTTTTTAGAGATGATTTATAGTATAGAGCAGATCCTAGGTCGTCTTTCAAGGAGCGATGAAAGTTTAAAGTGTGAATTTTCATTAAGTTTTACAAAAATAAATAAAAAGTGGGGGTGTTTTGAATGATGTTTTAAAACAAAATAAAGAAACAAAAACAATTTAGTTATTAATGGTGCACGCCATCCATGGCAGTGGTGTACCACGCCATGGCTCATCTAAGATGGCGCGCTGTGGCGCGTACTGTTATGCGCTATGACGCGCAGTGGTGCAGCGTGCGCCATGCGCCATTTTGATTTTTTTTTTGCATTTTTTTAACCTGCTAGCTCACACACCCCGATTGAAAATACCACTTTTGAGGTCAAACGACGACCTCCATTTCCGACGCTGTGCAACACTCTACTCTTCTCGCGAGCTTAGCGACCCAATCGATGTCAGACCACATCGACCGCCGCGACTCAGATACGCGGTGTCGTCCAGGGCAAGAGCACCTTCTGTGCGAGCCAGTAACATTTTTTTTTGTTTTTCATTCAATTTTGTTAATGCTGTCCGCCCCTTATTTTTTTTTCGAGTTACCCCTTTTTTATTTTTACTATGTTTTCTTCCTGTTTTTTTATGTTTTGTTTTTTTATTATTTAGTTTATTGTTTTTTTATGCTTTGTTTTTTTTTTCTGTTTTCTTCCTGTTTTTTTTTTGTTTTTCGAGTTACCCTTTTTTTTAATATTTAATTGTTTGTTTTATATATTTCAGGAATTGTGATTTATTTTAAAATGTCCAACGCAAGGCATGACGAGACCCAATTTGGTTTTTTGAGATACGGTTTTTAATATATTTCAGGAATTGAGATATATGGTTTTTGGAGATATATGATTTTTAATATTTAATTGTTTGTGTCATTGTTGAATTTGTTTTTTGATGTATTTAATATGAATTATTGACAAATCTTTTATATTTTTATATATATTGTATAATTTAATATTTGATATTGTTGATATATGTATACATCTCTTTTGTACGTTGCAAGTTAATATTGTCATGCACTGTGCGCTTTTGCACCTGGGGCCCTTGTCGCCGTTGTGCACCATGCGCCGTAAATATGAACTTGAATAAAAAAGTGACGTTTGAAAAAAAAAGGATTAAGATTCTAGAGTGATATTGAATTTTGCAACACATGTTGGCAGGTTCATTGTTCTCAAAATTTCAATAGGCTTTATGTAATTCTTTGGTTGAGGTTTATCGGAATCCCCATTACCCTCAAGCCCCTTTGAAATGAAACACTTTGATGTGAACCATGACATAACTATCGTATAACCAAGGTCTAGAACTTACGTGAGACATAGGGACCGCCAAAGTACATTAATATCTTATATGCATGAGAAAATAAAGGGTCTCTCCTCACTCAAAACACAAAACCAATTGGTTAGAGTGGATGAGTATTTTTCAGTCAATGTATCAAAACATAATGATTCAAATCGAAATTATATTTAGATACAAACCCATGAAATGTTTAAAAACTCAAATTACAACAAACCAGTAGCAAATTAGGTGCTGGAACTCCCTCACCAAGTGTGTAGCTCCCTTTCAACGATCGCCCACCGTTTCGCTCACTATCGAGAGGAGGAAGAGGCTCGAGTGGAACTCTGTCTTCATCCTTGATCTCCCCTATGAGGTTAAAGACCTCCATAACTTCTATGATGATGAGAGGAACCCTCAACTCTCTAAAATGGCAGCACTTCACTCCCTTGGTCGAACTTGCGAATGAGGTGCCCAAAGTGCCAATTTACAGGGAAAATGGAAGGTGGTTTTAACACCCCGTTTTCAAAATACCACTTCGAACCCAAAAATATGGGTTAGGAGACCGGCTTATCTTGCTTTTGACAAAACTACAAAGTTGTGGCCCCACCTCTTGACCACCTTTACACAAAATTTGGCAGCAATTGGAGGATCGTGAACAATGAAGATTTTCTCCAATGATGGCACGTTTTGGGCCTCTCAATGAATGACTTGGGCCTCATGATCTTCTACAACATTGTATCCCACAAGGATGTGTTCATTAAATATGAGCCCAATTGGTTTGACATATTAGGCTCAATGCGGATTTTAGTCCACATGTGTACTTGGACACTTGCGCAGTTTGACCCGTTTTGTTTGAATTTTATTGTGGGCTCTCCAAATCACCTCCACCTATCATTAATAGTTTTTAACATTAAACAATTTAATCAAATGAGAAGTACAATTGATTATTATATTTGGAATTTACAATATAAATACAGTTTAAAACCGTAGTATGAGAGTGAAATAGTGAACTGCGATGCGATCAAGGCCTCGATAATATTATATCAAAGAAAAAAATATATTATTTTTAGTCCGCGCACGCGTATTTGTGATGAATTGATTATCTCTCTTAATTGGGATCTCAGATGGGAAAACCAAGACTGCGGTTGCGCCTGAAATGATGACTTTATTTCATGAATGGTATAACTTTCGGTCGCATTGGAGTTTCCGGGGTTTGATCGACGAGCCATCCACTTTTGAGATAGAGCTTCGTGATTTCTTGTGCTTCGTTATTCATGGAATTTCCATTGAAAATATTTATAAAAGATTGGATTTTCCTCTGGATTTTACATTTGAGTTTATAATTGGATTCTTCGTGCTTTGTGGATTCTTTATCTCTTTTGTGATATAGAACTCCATTCTTCATGTTTTTCTTAGCTAATCTTCATTTGATTATTATTTTAATTTGTTCTCAAACCCACGGCTTGTTCTTGGTGAAATTATAAAACCCTAACCTTGTTCTTTGTGGCGGCGGCGGTTGACGAAGAAAAACGATAGTGACTCGATCCCGACGGCCAAATTATTCTTCCCCCTCTTCTCTTCTTTCTCTTCTCTCTTCTCTCTTCTTAAAGTCTTAGTTTTTGTGAAACTTCTTTTCGGATTTCTTTTTGCCTTTGAGTTGAGGGCAGTCTTATTTGATATGCCCAAGTTTTTTGCATTCATTGTATCTCACTTCCTTTGAATTTCCATCATTTTTCTTGAATTTATTAAAGGACTTTCTGAAACCTTTTCTCCTATTGTAAATCTTGTTGAATCTTCTTGCTAGTTGAGAAAGTTCATCTCCTGAGTTTGAACAACTTGATTTTCCTTCATCAGAGGAGTCAAAAAATGTTTCTTTGACCTTTTTCTCATCCTTTGAAGTAGAAACCTTAAGAGCAACATTTTCTTTCTTGACTAACTTGTGATCATCAACTTCTGTTTGCATTTCAAATTCATACATCATGAGTGTTCGAATTAAATCCTTCATTTTCAGATCTTTAACTGGTGTGGACTGTCTAATAACATAAAAACTACCACTCCATCTAGCAGGTAGAATTCTAAGAACTTTTAAAGCTTGATCTGATTTTAATACAGCTGTGCCCAAGGCAGCAATATTATTCACCATCTCAGTGAGTGTATCATTCATTTGAGTAATACTTTCTCCATCAAACATCCTGAAAGTATCAAACTTTAGCTTTGCATTATTGCACATAATGTCAACAACAATAGTTTTCCACATATCACTCACATTGAGAAACTCTGTTAAACTCATCAGGTCCCAATCCACAAATGATAACATTCATAGCCTTTGAATTTGAATCATAATTTGCCTCTTGATCAACACTCCATAATTCAGGTTTATCAGCAGGAATCTTGTAAGATTTAGCCACTTTCATATAGACTTTCAATCCAAGATTCTTCAAGTAGGTAATCATTTTGGATTTCTAGCAAATAATTATCACTATTGAAATAAGGAGCTCTAATCATAAACATACATTCTCTTGGAGCAGCCATTGCAACCTGTCTCTGTCTAGTTGAATTTTTTCTCTTTAGCTTGTTAGGGATGAAAGGATGTAATTTCTTTGAAGAAGAGACTCTGATACCACTTGTTGTCTAAACACTATTGTACACAAAGACTCAAGAGGGAGGTGAATTGAGTCCTTTGAAAATATTTCACCAAATTCAAACTTCCCTCTTCAAGTTAGTAGATTATGTCCTTCCTCTTAATTAGATAAGCAGCGTAAATTAAAAGTAAATGAAGAGCAGGACACAATATTTTTATAGTGGTTATGGGCTACAAGGAACTTCTCCTAGCCCACTCCATCAACACCCAATGCTGGTTTGGTGATTTGTATTCAGACCCTTTTCCTAGGGATCTCACAGTTTAGTATAAGCCGGTGACACTAGATGTACAAGATACAAGAGCTTTTATTGAGTTTTCCCTTACTAGACTTATCCTCAACCTCACTCCCACATTTAGTATAAGTGTGCACTTACAGCAGAAATAGAAAGATTTAGAAATTTATACATAATTGATACCACACAGTTGCAAACTTCAGCAACTGACAGATGATGAGTCTTCTTCCAGAAAGTATGTAAGCCTTCAAAGAACTGCTCTGAAAAAGTCTTTAAACAGAATTTTCATGTTAGTTCAACAACATCAATTTTCTTCTCCTTTTCTTCTTCCTTTTCAATTGCAATGTATAAAACTTGTACAACAGAAAATAGAGAAATCATTGCATACAGAATGTTCGTGTAATCAATCACTTGTGTATCGCTATGCATCATCTTGTCGTTCTGTTGAGATGAAACATATATAATATCCAGAAATAATAGTCAAAACAATCCATGATTTCCTCCTAAAAAATAGCATATAGCTGTTTCAGCCCCCCCCCCCCCCCCCCCCCCCGAAATACCGGTTATAATTACCTTTGAATAACAAATTTCTCCAGAGTTGGATAATTCTCCTTTAAAGATCTCCATAGCCGTTGTAGCTTTGAAATGGTCTCCATAATTTTAGCACTGAGAATCTTTATTTAAATCTGTACAAAAATTTCTCCTTTAACTAACTATAAAAAGCGTCATGTTTGAATCAGTTGCATCGCGGCATGATAGATTACTTCACAGCGTGCTCTTGATCGAAGTTTCTAAACAGCCTGGAGAATAACTTTCACAGCTTGAACATCGCGGCGTGGTTCCTGTAATCACGACGCGACCTTTGCATCACGACGTGATCAGGTTCCAGATTTTCTTGATTTCCAAACCTGTTGCGGCGTGACTTCCTTCCACGGCACAGGCATCTCCAAATAAACAGAACCACCGAGATCCACCCATGTCGTATTACAGCGTGACATCCTCTTACAGCGTGGCCAGCTCTTTACTTCGAACAATAAAGGAAACAAGCCTTACATATGTTCCATTCTAACTTCACTGTAATTCGTAAGAGTTATCTCCTTTGTTCAATTTCAATCTTCACTTCGCACAGCTTACGCAGGTTCAACACTTTGCCAAAATCTTAGAGTACTCTCCAACTTCCACTGTATACGTGATGGTTATTTCCTTTGTCAAAATTCCAACTCCTCCAACTCCACCGAATGCGTCATGGTCCGGTACTTAGCCAATTCCAAACTTCCAATATGTGAGAGTTCTCCTATACTTTGCCAAATTTTCGAAGTCTTATTATATGTGAGGGTTCTATACTTCAAATTTTTTTCATCAAATTTCTTCCAGAGTATGATAAACCCAGAACAATAATTTCAGAATTAATAAATAAATGAACAACCTGAAATCCACTTATAGTAAAAAAATTAGTAACTCAAACCAGAGTATTTGTGAGCATCAAAACTTAAGTATATGGGAGTGTTGGATTATAAGCTGAGCACAACAACATAGTCCAACAGGGTTTATGTTTCATGATAGGACGAGGATTTGGTCAACAAAGACTAATGAATATTGTGCCGTTATTTATGAAAATAAGGCTGTGAGTTATTGATAGGATTGTAGGTGCAAAGTGAGTAAAAAGAGAGATGAAACAAATTGAATTCACTGTATGATTATTTGATGCAACGAAACAGCCAGAGGATTACAGTAGTTATAGAAGAAGAAGAAGACGAAGGAGACTCCGCAGGGATGGCGCACCCCAAGGCCAAGGCCGAAACCTCCCTGACAACGCTAAGCTGAAAGCCTGTAGAGACCAATGAAGCTTGAGTTGTATTCGTTGTCAATAACGTATGATATTGGTGATTGAAGAAGGATGTCAATATGTGTACCTCTAAATGCGATGATTGTTGAATTCGTCTTAAGTTTCATGACTTGTGTCAATGAGGACACATTGTTTACATCATGCTGAACAAGAAGAGGAATTAATGAAGACCATGCAAAATATTATTTTTCATGATGATTGTGGAGAAGTGAAGACATTTTAGTGGTTTGACATTTGATGGTGAGAAATGACTTTATAATTAGAATATAATCTTAAGTATTGTTTAGTGTGTACCTCTAAATGCGATGATTGTTGAATTCGTCTTAAGTTTCACGACTTGTGTCAATGAAGACACATTGTTTACATCATACTGAAGAAGAAGAGGAATTAATGAAGACCATGCAAAATATTATTTTTCATGATGATTGTGGAGAAGTGAAGACATTTTAGTGGTTTGACATTTGATGGTGAGAAATGACTTGATAATTAGAATATAATCTAAGTATTTTTTAGTGGAACTTGTACAAAAAAATATGGCCAACCACTTGGGCCCAAGAGACCAGCTCAATCCCACACATGTGGGAGGAGGCCTCTACCACGTGGGAGAGTCAGCCCACAAGGGTTCGCATGGCGGCAGAGGCTGCATAGCGCCCACAGGGAGTGCTTGGAAGGAATGGTGGATGCATAGCGCCTGCAGGGTGCGCTCGGTGGCACGCAATGGGGCGAGTGGGTCGGTCCGCCCCATGTGGTGTGTGAATGTGTGTCCGGGTGACGATCCCGATGCCGGCTCGAGCGGATGATGACACAAAGATTATTATTAAGCGGCTCATGGGCATGCACAAAACTGACGTGGGATCTCGCAACACGCGGGTAATGTTCATGCGTTTAAAAGATACGATCATTTCGTATGCCGTTCGATCTATTGCATCTAGACCGTTTGATCAGCGGCTCGCATTCATCTTCAACCTTGACCACCTGAGGGTTTTTCTGCATGCACCGAAGCACGTCACTAAATGTCCGATGGTCCACCCGAGTATTGGATTGCCATCAGATTGTCTTGATGATCCAAGCACAATCGATACATCATGCATCCATGTTTGCATGAATAAATGAAGTTCAATCCAAGACAGTGAGGATTCCACCGAGCCGTTGCATGAACAAAGCATTGACACCGTGAGAGGCGGTCACATATCTCCACGACATCGCGTGAAGCCATCACATGACGTTTTATGGATCATGTGATCGTATGAAGACAATCAACCGAATCATCGCAAGAACAAAGCCTCGATCACGTAATGTCATCGCGTGAAAAAGGCGCAACTCCCATCGCAAGAAAATCCCGTCATATACAACCTTCATTGTGTGAAGACTTCGGTTTTGGTCCTTCAACTGTCCACGAAGGCATTGCACGAAGAACAAGTTGATCACGCGAAGCACTGAGGCGTCACATGATCAAACAAAGCGATTATGCGATCGCGTAACGACTCCAACGCATGAAGAAGCCGGGACTTTCGGCATTTGAAATACCAACGATATGCCGAGATTTTCAGGTGTTTAAAGAACCTTGACTCGCCATGAAAAGCAGAGAAGAGGCGGTGCATCCTCTATAAAATATCGAGGCAGGGGCAATGAAGTTCAATGCTGCTATTTGAGATATCAAGAGAGCTCTCGTTTCAGAAAACAGAGCATCCGCATGAACTCTTCACATGAAGGAAGTAAGCATCCGCATGAACCCTTCTTGCAAATTAGAAGTACTCGCGTGGTCCATTCACGCGAAGTAAGGAGTATCCTGAGAACCTACTTGGTTACGCGGAGAAGGCACTCGCTTGATCCATTCACGCGAAAGGTACTCGCGGACTACCCTTGTCTCGCGAAGAAGAAACCCGCGAGCCATACCTAGCTTTCGTGAAGGAAGAAAGTGACCCCGCGACACACTGCTTGTCATCCTGACATACAATGTGTTACAAGAAGGGTTTGAGAATACCACAGGTCTTGTGACACGTGAGGGAACCGGGTCACGTGAAGCTTGATTCACGAAAGAGATTTAAGTGGCTTGCTTGATCCATTCATGCGAAGAAGGGTACCAAGTGTTCAAGCGAAGCCCTTATGCGAAGACAAAGTGAACTTGCAGTAGACACAATGAACAGTGCATGCAATGCATGCATGCCATGCACCCTACGAGACAACATTGAAATACTTCAATAACTTTGAAGGAAAGTCCAAGAAGAAGATTAAAGGGTGCTCGATATTAAAGAATTGAATTGAGAATACACATAAAATATTGAGAATTATCATTGGTTTTGTGCATTGTTCATGCGCTATGCATTATTGCATGCATGCATGAATTAAGGTGAGAACTTGAAGACACACCAATTTGAGTTGTACAAGTCTTTTCTTGCATAAAATATAATTGAAGTTGTGTGCATAACTTGCACACATTTGATGGTGGTCGAGACTTCATCAAACATAAGGAGGAATCTTGCCTGAGCATTTTGTAATGACTAAGGAAGACCTGATTATCTACTGAAGATCAGATGAACTTAAGCAAGACCAACAGATCTGCTCACCAGCTGCAGAGGCTCTTGAAGTGTACAGAAGCTGACTAGTTGATCCAACAAGCTTGTGAAGGAGGATCACCATCCATTGGTGTAGAAGCGACCAGGTGCAGAAGATCTTTCTGTCAAAGGATCAAGACCAAGGAGGAGGAGCTTGTGACTAGAGGTATAACCTGTTGCTGAAGAGGCTCGAGGAGAAGAGAAGACTGTTGAGGGGTATAACCAACCGAGGTGGAAGAGTTGGATTTCTGGGGGGTATAACTAGGATTGACTGGAGGATCGACTACTGGGGTGTATCACCAGTTGTTGCCTAAACCATTGTAATTGATTCATCATCCTCTAAGTGGTCAATCTGGCCCGGGGTTGTACAAAACCTTAATATCCTAGACGTACCTCCCACCTATCCCCCTTGCCCTTATCTATTATCCCCCATATACTCCAACAACCCCAATAACTATCTATAGTAATTACAAAACTGTCCCTGAGAGTCACCTATCCCAACAACATTCCCATACGGGCAGCCCCCCGTTTCTATCATTTCCGCCCACTTGAAAAATCCACCTTGTACTCAAGGTGAAAAACTTGTTGAATTCTCCAATGAAACCGAAGACCAAGATGTAACCTCGCTAGCCATGATCTGAACATGCCCACCAGTTTTAAGATTTTGGAGCTGTGTGTAAACTGCAGAAACATGAACCGGAACACTCAAACTCAGCACTATCCGGAGCACCAATGCAGCTACCCAACAAACATCATAGAATATAAGTTGTGGCGACATCTTTAATGTTGCAATGGCTTGATCTCCAACCACCACCAACACAATCTTAATAGTATATGCCTTGGCATTGGGTACCTTGTCCACTGTAGAATGATAAAATGAGAGACCCGAATCCCCAAGGTTCTCTCTAAAGGAGGCCTTGAGGTTCTTTTATAACAAATAATAAAGACCACACTGGACCACGAGTCCGATGTGGGATGCAGTTTCCAATACTCCCCCTCAAACTAGGTGTACCTAGATTGGACACATAAATAAAAGAGACCAAACCAAATCAATGAAAACAAAGCAATCAATAGACTGCAAACTCTCCCCCTCAAGCTGGACATACCCAGCTTGACGACAAAACAAGATAAAACAATATAAAAGATAAAACTTCAAGGCTGCTGCTTCCCCTCACGATCGCAGCTCCCCCGCAGGATGATGTATGGATGAAGCTGTCGCGGGCGCAGCAGAGGAACCACAAAGACCAGACCGGTTGACGGAGCGCTGGGAATGCCGCACTAGTGGGGCCGATTGATGATACGTCGGGAAAACCACACTAGCACCGGGAAAGCCGCACTTGCGGGGCCGACGACGGGAGGCGGTGATTCCGCAGAGTCGTTGCGGGATCTGGCGGTGCCAAAGGGCTCAGATCTCAAGCGGTCGAAGTGTTGCGCCACGGTGGAGGAAGCATGAGGGAGTGCTGGCGAACAGGGAGGCGGCTGCCGGGAGTCATCTGGAGATGCCGACGACGGGAGGCAGGGATTCCGCAGGAGGTGCCGGCGAGGAGGCAGAGCTGTCACAGGAGGCCGATGTGGAGGGCAGAGGATAGAGCCGGGAGGGCAGGCGCTTAGAGGCGGAGGTTCCGCCGGGAGGAACAGGGGCGGCGGGAGGGATCCGTCGGGAGGTAGCCACAGCGGCGGGAGGCGCGGCATCAGAAGGCTGTCGGGATCGCCTGGAGGGAGGGAAAGTCGTCGCGATCGCGACGGGAGGAAGGGGCCGCTGGGATCGGGCAGGAGGAAGGAGCCGCTGGAGAGGAGGGAGGCGGGGTCGGGCTGAGCGGGGAGACGCGACGGAGGAGCCATCGCACAGGGAGGCCGGCCGGCGGGATCCCGCTGGAAGAGGGGCCGATCACACATGAGGGGTGGAGGGGCGAGGGCCGTCTATTGGCAGGCGCCGACTGGGAGAGAAGCCGAAGCAGGGAGGGATCCGCCGCCTGGGAAACAAGCCTGGAGGGGCGGCGGCAAAAAATAAACCTAGTCCTACATGGGGGGCCGCCGTCCCCCACGGGGGAGAAATAATGAGAAACCCTAGACGGGGAAAAATAAAAATGGGAGGGAGGGTTTGGGATTAGGTTCCCTCTGATGCCACGTAGAATGATAAAATGAGAGAGACCCGAATCCCCAAGGTCTTCTCTAAAGGAGGCCTTGAGGTTCTTTTATAACAAATAATAAAGACCACACCAGACCACGAGTCCAATATGGGATTCAGACTCCAACATCCACCAATGCTTTGGATTAGCCCTTTGGTACTGTTTGTATTTGATAGTATCTCTTTCAAATGTCTCATATGTTTGTGCTTCCAGGTTAACCATGAGAGGTAGCAAGGGTGACTGCAAGAAGTCCCTACTATAATCAACCTCAAAGCATACTTGTCCCAGAATAGGTCCCTTTGACAGAGACAAGCAACGCAGTCAAAATTCATTTGCAAGGGATGTTTTGAAGATCCCTCGTCAGGTGGACCAGTGTGATTAGCAGCTGCAAGTTGCTTCCTGGAATCCTTAGCATAGTATGAAACAATTTTCCCATTTGAAGTGGAACTTCGCAAGCAGAAGGTGTCATTTTCTGTGCATAGGCACGCCTGGAGTTCAAATTGACAATAGGGTTCCCACTATAAACCGGTCTATAGCTATCACCACCAAAACCAACACAACCAGTGACGATGGGATTTGTAAGAAAGGAATATTTCCTCTCCAATGTCGCAGTGTTCAAACAAGTTATCTGAGTTGCCTGAGAAATAGCAATAACTCGAACACTGCACCTCACTGAATAAACCACAGACCTGAACTTTAACATATGTACATAAGACTGGGATTGCATCGAATAAAACCACAGAACAGTAGGCAATAGGTGGCCATTATAATTTGTGATGTTTCCGTTCCGAGAATTCACAAACCCATCCTGCATGCTGCCACTTCCAGAAAGTGACCCGTCTATGCAGATTACCATCAAATTGGGTTTGTCCGTGAACTTGTCCACCAACTAGACATTGCTGGCTTGGATAGCATTTGCAGTGAAGAAACCGGGTCACCATATCTGGTAACTAGAAGACGGACATTAATCGCATAATTTGCACAAGAGGACCGCCACGAAGTAGGAAGAACACAAGTCTAGAAAAAAAACAAAAGGAGAATCCCAAGATATTTCTTGTTTCAAAGTAATTTCGGAATCCATCGGAAGAAATTCATCATTTGAATCCAAGTCATTCCTTGAGCTTATTTCTCCCACTACATGGCTGCTCCACTGGGAAGAACTCAACACCAAATCTGACCCAGCAAAAGGAAGAACTAGAGAACCACATATATCATTTTCCACAAGGCTAAGCCGACATGCAGGACACATTCAGATGTTTGCGAAACTGTTGCTTTCAATTTTTTCCGTTTCCCCTTCGATGGCATTAACAGCTTGCACTTCCTCCATAGAAATAGTATTAGGGATACTGATAGGAATATGGGCTAGGGGCTGCTGCGGTGCTGCTGTGTGGGGTAGGTTGGGTGTATTAATAATGTCCAGGGGTAGTTTTGACATGTGAGTTAGGTGGCTAGTTAGGCAGTGGGTGGGTGGATGCTTTTAAGTAAGGGTTGCTGGCCAGTTGGGAGGAACAAGTTGTATTTTGAAGTTTGGCTTCCAGCAGAAGCATCCGGAGGGTTAGGCCTTGGCCCAGGGAGCAGTGCCTTCTAGGGAGATTCTTCCTCATTCTTCATTTTTCTTCTCCTCTCTTCTTCTACTACTTTGTGTTGTAATCTGATATGCTATAGCTAATAGAAATCCTATGTTTTCTCTCCCTTTCATTTGGATGCTCATCAATTGGTGCTTTCATTGAGAGGTTTCTAGAGAGAGAAACTAAAAGAAAGGTTCTTGATCTTGAAAAAGGAAATTGACACAGCAACAGTCTGCCTACACACATGAAGAGTAGAGTCGTGGCAGTTGAAATAGTAGTCTCTGAGTTGGAAGTCCGGTTTTCAGCGTCGGGAGGCGGGACTGCAACGACCGGAGAACATGCTGCAGGAGATGAAGGCGACAATGACGCAGCTCGTTGAGCATTAGACGGAGAGGCAACGAGTTGCGTCAGCGGAGTAGCTGGTGCAGGAGCAGTTTGATTCCGTACTAGTACGACCAGTTGAGGAAAATTATGAACCTAGATCCAGTCTTGATGAGCACGTTGAAGTCAAAGAGGACACAGTTTCAATTGAGGTACACAAAATCGTTCCTCTCGGAATACTTCTGGGGAACGGTTCGCGTGCAGTTGGTGTACATAATGGTGGTGCGTGTATTCATAGTGGAGCTGCTGTAGGAAGCTTGTGTGATTACTGGACTGGACATGATGGGAACGACAAAGAGGAACAACATATGCGGAAGAAAACACAAACTCAACACCACCTGCAAAGCCAAATGTAGACTCTTAAAATTTTGGGGCATCAAGAGGATTCTGGGCTGTTGCTTCGAGCCGAGGAGGCGCTGGAAGTTTTCAGTCCTGCTTAGTCGCCGCGACAACCATTCCAGTATGTGCGGGTACCAGTCCAAGCTTCCGAGGAGCTATTTGTTTGACGTTCAACTGGATTTCCAAAACCACTACATATGGCGATAAGACTGAAGCTTGCAATGGAAGAAAGCAGGGAGGGCCGAGCCATTCAGAAGACTGCAATAGGGTGCTACAAACAACTACGAGTGGAGCTGGCTGATGCTAGGGTCCATAGGGGAGACATAGGTGTACATAAGCCACCGCATCAAAAGGAGATTGCTCGTAAGGTCAAGCTGCTTCCAGCTCTTGCATATCACCAAAAGAGAAGGATATTTCTACAAACGAAAAAGCAACAAAACAAGTTACTTGGGTGCCAAGGCCATTGCCAAAGCCTTCGCCATGGGTAAGGCCAACACAGAACCTTTGATTTATAATTCAACCAGATGACCTACCAATCATCACCTTGAGTACAAGGTGTTTTTTCTAAGGGGTGGGGAATTGATAGGAATATGGGCTAGGGGCTGCTGCGGTGCTGCTGTGTAGGGGTAGGTTGGGTGTATTAATAATGTCCAGGGGTAGTTTTGACATGTGAGTTAGGTGGTTAGTTAGGCGATGGGTGGATGCTTTTTGTAGAATGGGAAAATAGGAGACCCAAACCCCCAAGGTGTTCTCTCTAAAGGAGCCCTTGGGGTGCTTTTATAACAAATAGTAAAGACCACACCGGACCTCAAGTTCGACGTGGGATGCAGACTCCAACACTCCCCCTCAAGCTAGGTGTACCTAGCTTGAACACATAAAGAAAAAACAAAGAAGCAAAACAGAGTAAAAGATAAAGTTGCAAGGTTGCGGCTCCCCCTCACGATCGCAGCTCCCCCTCAGGATGATGGATGGATGATGCTGAAAAGGATGCGCCAACGATGCGTCAGGAAATCCGCAGAGGCGGGGCCGAACGACAGAGCGCTGGGAAGTCCGCACTGCTAGGGCTGGTCGTCGAACCGCCGGGAAACCGCACTGGTCGGGCCAGTTGTTGGAGCGCCGGGAAACCGCAGGAGGCGGGGGCTGCCTAGCAGGAGGAGGCCGACAACAGGAGGCAGCGGTTCGCCGGAGGAAGTGCCGACGATGAGATTCGCCAGACTGGGGGGGATGAAACCGGCCGGAGGGAGGGCTGCCTTGCAGAGCAGCGCACTGGAGGGGGGGGGGGCGAACAGGAGGGGAGCCCACCAGGAAAGGAGGGGCGCCAATCGGGAGAGGGGAGCCCCCCGTCGCAGGGGGGAAGAAGGCCGTCGAGATCGCCTGGAGGGAGGGGCCGCCGGGATCGAGCGGGAGGAATGGATCGCCGCACAGGGAGAACCGCCGGGGAAGGAGGCCGACGTCCGTCATCGAGCGCACTTGGGAGGGAGGTGCCGACAGGGGGAGATCCGCCAAGATGGGACGCGCAAAGGGAGGTGCCGCGACGGGAGGCGCTGCGAGGGGAGGCGGGGCCGAGCTGTGAGAGGGATGACAGGTCGCGGCCGAGACGCGCAGAGAGGGAGGGAGAGCCGCCAGGATGCGCAGAGGGAGGGCAGGCCGACGGGATGCGCAGAGGTGGAGCCGATCGTCGTCGCCGGGAGGTAGGCCGGTGGAACGCGCAGAGGCGATGAGGACGCCTGATGTAGGCGGGGTCGATCCCGCGGGGACGATGCCAGAGGGATCAACGCGACGCCGGAGGGAGCAGGGATCCGCTGGGATGAGGTCGTCGCGCACAGTGGGGAAGGGTGCCGAGGGAAGCCGTAGGGAAGGCGGGGCCTGACGCTGGGAGAGATCCGTCGGGATGGCCGCCTGGAGGGATAGTCGGCAGGGGTCAAGGATCGCCACAGGGGGCGGACGGGAAATACCTACAGCTCGTAGGCCATGGAGGCCGCCGCCCCCCGTGGGGGAAAAAAATATTGAGAAACCCTAGAGCGGAATTGAAAAAAAAAATAGATGGGGGGTCGGGATTAGATTCCCTCTGATACCATGTAGAATGGGAAAATAGGAGACCCAGACCCCCAAGGTTTTCTCTCTAAATGAGCCCTTGGGGTGCTTTTATAAAAAATAGTAAAGACCACACCGGACCTCAAGTCCGATGTGGGATGTGGACTCCAACACTTTTAAATAAGGGCTTGTGGCCTGTTGGGAGGAACAGGTTGTATTTTGAAGTTTGGCTTCCAACAAAAGCATCTGGAGGGTTAGGCCTCGGCCCAGGGAGCAGCGCCTTCGAGGGAGATTCTTCCCCATTCTTCATTTTTCTTCTCCTATCTTCTTCTATTACTTTCTGTTGTAATCTGATATGCTATAGCTAATAGAAATTCTATGTTTTCTCTCTCATTTGGATACCCATCCGATACGATGATACTTCTTCCGGTGTGGTGGTTCTTGATCACAGACCCTAGCTCCCTCTTGTAGCCTTTTAAGTTGCTCGTTTGTCTACACATTCTTCCTCAACAATTGCAAGTCTCGTTTTGTGTTGCTTGCTTAGCTCAACACCACCCGTATTTGTAATCGTTTCCTCTGTAATTCCAGCAATGAACACTTTTTGAGCATCCTGAGCAGGTTCAGCTCATGCTTCACAACGTTCGCAGAGGAATGACATCTTCCTTGTTGCAGCAAACAAAAGTTGAAGCAATCTTTGCATTGCCTTGCCAAGCCTGTGCAGCTGCTGGAACTCGCAGACCAGGTACTTCCATAGCCAGAGGAATTGAAAAAACAGGTGGTTGTCGATCGGGAAACTCAACTTGAACCCGTGCATGTGCAGCTTCGTTCTCTGTTTGCCGCTCTTCAGGACGAACTAGAAAGAATCTATGTTGCTCAGTTTGCGTCTCGTGTCGCTGCGTCGGACAGGTCTCCCCATGCTTAGGATTCGGAAGTCCAGAAGTAGGTTGACGAACAGAAAATCCGGCTAAGGCTATGGCACTTCTACGTTCCTGCAATATACACTTTAGCTCATGTTGCTCCCTTACGAGATTGGTGAACGCCATCGACCGTTCCGCCAAAGACGACTGAACCTCCTGCAACTGTACTTCTAGATTTTGTTGCCTCTCTGCCTGCGCTTGCATCAAAGTCTCCATTGACGCGACTCTTGTCTCCATCCTCGACAAAACTCACCACGATCCTCAAACGCTGTGCCTCTCAATGAAAGCACCAATTGATAGGATCGTAAGTGCAAAGTGAGTAAAAAGAGAGATGAAACAAATTGAGTTCACTGTATTATTATCCGCTGCAATGGTCCGACCAGAGTATTACAATAGTTATAGAAGAATAAGAAGGAAACGAGGTATAAGAAGATCACGAAGTAGACTCTCCAGGGCTGGCGCACCTTAAGGCCAAGGTTGAAACCTCCCAGACAGTGCTAAGTTGAAAGCCAGAATATCCAAGACGTACCTCCCACATATCTCCCCTGTCCTTAATTATTATCCTCCATCCACTCAAACATCCCCAACAACTATCTATCGTAATTACAAAACTGCCCCTACCTATCCAAACAACAGCCCCACACGGGCAGCCCCACGTTCCAATAAGTTGTTTTGCATTTCTTTAGGTTTTGGAATTTGACATTCCTGGGTTCTCTTTATTTGTGGGTCAAATCTTCCAAGCTCACATCATCATTATTGCATTTCGACATTTATGCACACACAATACCGGGGGGGGGGGGCTGCAAGATGCACGGGGGTGGCATGATCTTTATGGCGTAGGATGGCGGATGAAGAATAAGGGGCGGGTTTGGTGGATGCAAATAGCCAACCAACGCTAATGAGTGAATCCAATCCACACAACGATGCATTTGGGTTGAGACACGAATTGAGGGCTTTGTGATCTTGGATCACCAATTTAATAAGTAGATTGACAAGGTGAGAATACACAAGAGCAAGGGAAGTGAAATCATTCCTCACACAACGGAGATAAAAATAAACTGAGTCTTTTTATTAAAAATCATCAAACCCCTTACAAGTTTCATGGCATTGGCCATTTATAGCCAAAGATTAATACAATGGTCAATGGTTTAATCCCAAATTTCAATGGTCAATGGTCAAAAAGAGGCTCCCATAAAAGTTGGTCAAAATAAAGTCTCCAAAAAATTGGTCAGAGCCAAAAAGTTATGTTGGACCCCATTTAAGTATAATGGGTATTTCCGAGTCCCACATCAGTCTTTCCCTCCTTATAATTATTTTTACTCATCTATAAAAGAATGTCTTCGCCTCACATTGAGGTAAGGGGAATTCGCCAACAACATGGTATCAGAGGGAAAATCCCATTAATATTTTTTTTCTCCTCTCCCCTTCCGGGTCTGCCCTACGCGGCCGCCACCCCCCTCCTACGGGTCTGCCCTACGCGGCCACCCCCCCTGCTACGGGTTTGCCCTACTTGGCCACCCCCCCCATCCCGCGGGTCTGCCCTACACGGCCACCCCGGCTCTGCCCTACGCCTCGCCTCCTCTGTTGCGCCGTCCTCCCGGCGTCCCGATCCCGGCCTCCTCCTGGCGCGACGAGCCTCCCTCCCAGTGGGTGCGCTCCCTACGCGACCCTTCGTCCAGACACGATCTGCCTGGCGGCCCGCCTCTTCGCGGTGCTCCTTGACGGCCTTGTCCAGGTGCTGCCCGACGCTCGCCCTCCCGGCTCAGTCCAGACGGACCACCCCCCACCAGCCCGGCGCCCTTCCAGCGGTCTCCCGGCATCTCCCATTCTGCCGGCACCCACTCACAGGGCGTCCTTTCGGCGCTGAATGCCGAGTTCATCCGCAACTCCCGAAGACCTCCCTCTAATGGCCGCCTCGGTCCTGCCTCTTCTTATCACCGCCTCTACCCGCTTGGTCGATGAGCGGTTCGACTCCACAAATTTCTTCGTCTGGCGGAAGACCGTGCTAATGTCTCTCATCGGTATGGACCTCGATTCCCATCTCGAGGATCCACCACCTCTACCTACCGACCCGAAATATCGTCCGTGGAAGCTTGCGGACAGTAAAATCTTTGCCTTGCTGGTCAATTCTATAGACCACTCTGTCAAAGACGTTACCCGGACAACCAACACAGTCAAGGAACTCTGGGATTCCTTGACTCTCATGTACTTCGAGACCAATAACTTGGCTTGGGTATCCGATCTTCTTCAGCAGTTGTCCCTCCTCCGCCAGCAAACTCGTCCATTTCCGGCATACTTCATGAAATGGAAGGCTCTACGGGATGAACTTCTTGAGCTTTGGCCCATTCCACAAACACCTGCGGAAGCATTAGCCCAGCGGGACCAGCTCTGTCTTTTTAGCCTCCTCTATGGTCTCGACCCGGAATATGCAACAACGGCTACAGAGATGCTAGCCAGCCCCTCGTCCCTAGAGATTCCGCAGGTTTATCATCGCCTTCGGAAGGCTCATCGGGCCCTTGCCCCACCCATCCCTAGCCTTGATCACACTGCTCTCCTGGGCCGTGGCGGTAGCCGCCCTACCGGACCTCGTGGACGCGGCTGTGGAGAAAGCCGACCTCGTCCACTCTGTCAGCACTGTGGCAAGCTCGGCCACCTGGTTGACCGTTGCTGGGTCCTTCATGGCCGTCCCGCTCAGCACCCACGATAGGGCCAGACTACGGTCCGAGATGCATCCCTGCCTGCTGCCACTCTTCCTTCATCTTTGGATCTCTCCATGATTGAGATCCAGATGATTCACGATCATAAGACCACCTCCCTACCGGGCTCTTCATCGACATCTCTTGCCCACTCCGGTGGTTCCACTGCATTTGTCAGTCATCGCTCCCCTGCCTGGATGCTTGACTCAGGTGCGTCTGACCATCTTACCGGTGATGCAGGTATGCTCTCCAATTACAGTCCCTATACTGGTTTTTCAGCCATCACTGTTGCTGATGGTTCCATTATCCCCATTGCCGGCTTTGGTACATGCTCCCTAACCTCATCCCTTCACCTATCATCGGTGGCCCATGTACCACGCAGTCCGTTTAACCTTCTTTCCATTTGTAAGCTGACCAAAGATTTCAATTGTAATGCTATCTTTACCTCGTCTTCTGTTATGTTTCAGGAGCGAACGACAAACCAGGAACTTGGTAGAGGCCAGCTTCGAGATGGGGTGTACATGTTCGATGGCCCGACATCCGTCGCCTGCACGTCTTTCTTTGCTCTTGCCTTGGATCTCCATTCTCGGTTGGGCCACCCCTCCGCCTCCGCCCTTCATCAGCTCTATCCAGATATTAGTCCGCATTTATCTTTTCATTGTGAGTCTTGTACCTTTGTGAAACACCACCGCACTTCATATTTTTCTCGAATTGACACATGGGCCGCCAACCCCTTTGATTTCGTTCATTGTGATGTATGAGTTCCCTGTGCCACCTCGAGTCAATCAGGGTATAAATATTATCTCTCTTTCATTGATGATTTTTCACGTATGACGTGGCTTTACCTTATTCGTGATCGGATATAAGTATTTTCCACATTTCAGACATTTTATAATGAGATCCAGACACAGTTTTCTATCTCTGTAAAATGTCTACGCTCCGACAATGGGCGAGAGTACTTGTCCACTCCCTTTCAGCTGTTTCTGCAGGCACACGACATCATCCATCATACCTCCTGTCCTGATACCCCTCAGCAAAATGGAGTGGCCGAGCGAAAACACAAACATATTCTGGAGACTGCTCGTGCCCTCCTCTTCCACCGCAAGGTGCCTCTTCTCTTCTGGGGGGATGCCATCCTCACTGCTACTTACCTTCTCAATCGCCTTCCTTCTTCCATCTTTCAAGGGGAGACTCATTTTCATACTCTGTTCTCCTCTCTTTCTCCTCACTCACTTCCACTCCGAGTCTTCGGATGTCTCTGCTATGTCCGGGACACTCGCCTCCATCTCTCTAAACTTTTTTTCAAATCTCCGGTGTATTTTTCTTGGATATTCCCGCACTCACCATGGATATCGGTGCTTCTTTCCAGACTTACGATGCTATATCATCTCTGCCGATGTGTCGTTTGTTGAGAGCTCTCTTTTCATTCCGCCCTCTCCTCATTCAGACACTACCATCGATGAGTGTCTTCCTCTCATTATTCACCCTCCTCTGGTGTCTCCCCCTACTGGTCATCGCTTTGGGACGGTCTACTCTCGTCGCCCATCGACTGTACCCCCCGTCCAGGCCGAGGATAATATTGTTTCCACTTCGTCTGATGCTCCTGTCACAGCACCCGAGGACTTGCCGATTGCACTCTGGAAAGGTACTCGCTCTTGTCAGACTACTCCTCTCTTAACATCTTCATACAAAGGTTTGTCAGCACTGGAGGCGATATCTATTCCCCGCACGGTTGGCGACGCCAAATCACACCCGAGGTGGCTACAGGCTATGCGGGATGAACTGCAGGCTCTGGATGACAACCATACATGGGATCTGGTCCCCCTCCCTGCAGGCAAACAGGTGGTCGGCTGCAAATGGATTTATACAATCCGTCTCAATGCCGATGACACTCTTCATCGCCTCAAAGCCCGGCTTGAGGGATTTGCTCAGACATATGACATCAACTACTTTGAGACCTTCTCTCCTGTAGCCAAGATGACTTCTGTCCGCCTATCCATATCTCTGGCTGCTCATCATCATTGGCCGCTTCATCAACTGGATGTCAAAAATGCATTTCTCCATGACTTTCTTGACGAAGAAGTCTACCTGTAGCAGCCCCCTTGGATTTCGTGCCTCTGGCGCTGACTCCCATGTCTGCCGCCTCCGTCGATCCCTCTATGGCCTCAAGCAGTCTCCTCGTGCTTGGTTTGGCCGCTTCAACACTGTCATCACGGCCTTTGACCTCTCTCGCAATATGAAGGATCACACCATCTTCTTCCGTACGACGTCAAACAGATGTATTTTGCTGGTGGTATATGTTGATGATATCATCATCACAGGGAGCAACTCCACGGGAATCGCCCAAGTCAAGGTGCACTTTCACCACCACTTCCACACCAAAGATCTTTATCCTCTCACCTACTTCCTTGGCATCGAGGTCTCCCGTTCCGAGGACACTATCTCTCTTTACCAACGAAAATATGCCCTTGATATCTTACAGGATGCAAGGTTGTGCCAGGCGACTGTAGTGGACACTCCTCTTGAGCCTGGGGAACGCTCTCTCTATACCGACTCGACACCATTTCCTCATCCAGGGAGTTATCGACATCTGGTGGGTAAACTTAACTACCTCACCATGACACGATCAAACATTGCCTGCGCTGTTGGCAAAGTGAGCCAGTTTATGGAGAATTCAACCAGATCTCAGTGGGATGCTGTCCTCCGCATTGCCAAATACATAAAAAAAGACCATGCACGTGGCCTTCGATACTCCTATCATGCTCATTCGGATATTGAGGCCTTTTGTGATGCGGACTATGCAGGTTGCCTTGCTACCCGCAAGTCTACTTCTGGATTTGCCGTGTTCTTGGCCGGTAACCTCATCTCATGGTGCAACAAGAAGCAGACTGTCGTCTCCAGATCTAGTGCAGTGGCAGAATACCGCGTCATGGCCACGGTCACCACTGAGATCCTCTGGCTTTGTCATTTCCTCCATGAACTCGGCTTCCCGGCGCAAACCTCTGCTCATATCTGGTGTGACAATCAGGTAGCCACGAAGATTGTCCATGAACGGATGAAGCATATCGAGGTGGACTTCCATTTTCTTCGCCACCATCTGGAGTAGAACCATATCAGTTTTGGCCATATTTCGACGGCGGATCAGCTTGCCGACATCTTCACCAAAGGCCTCCTAGGAGCTCGCCTTGACTCTCTCACTACCAAGCTTGGTATTCACAGCCTCCATAGCCCAGCTTGAGGGGGTGGATGAGATGGTCTTGTTCGATGTCGTCTTTTTTCTTTGTGGGACTCTCAGTCCAAGCTGGGCATGTCCAACTTGAGGGAGAGTGTTGGACCCCATTTAACCATATCAGTTTTGGCCATATTCCGACGGCGGATCAGCTTGTCGACATCTTCCCCAAAGGCCTCCCAGGAGCTCACCTTGACTCTCTCACTACCAAGCTGGGTATTCACAGCTTCCATAGCCCAGCTTGAGGGGGAGTATGAGATGGTCTTGTTCGATGTCGTCTTTTTTCTTTGTGGGACTCTCAGTCCAAGCTGGGCATGTCCAACTTGAGGGGGAGTGTTGGACCCCATTTAAGTATAATGGGTATTTTTGAGTCCCACACCGGTATTTCACTCCTTGTAATTATTTTTACTCATCTATAAAAGAATGTCTCTGCCTCACATTGAGGTAAGGGGAATTCGCCAACAAGTTACTTTCCCGAAAAGGTGCGCACCTTTGACTTTGAATTTTGACGGTTGATTTTGACCTTGTTTTTTGGTGTTGGCTTCGCCTTTGAATGAGCCTTGGACTTTTTCTTTGATTGTGTTTTTGACTTTGACCGTGCCTTCAAATATGGATTTAATTGTCTTTGATTGTGTCTTTCACTTTGATTGCGTCTTTGACTTTGATTGCACCTTTGACTGTGACTTTGACTTCGTTATCACTTATCACAAATTTGGAAATTCTTTACATGGGCCAGACTTCCAAATTCGTGCAACCACCTTCTTTGGACGTGATGCAACATTTTTGGGCTTGAATAAGTGATATTATGGGCCCATTTGATCCATCCATGCATGGTGAGATGTCTTGGGCCTTTGTTGCAGTTTGATGGGCATCCATTATGTCTTGCAACCTCTATTCTTCCATGCATCATTGGAGCTTGAAAATCCAACTCATAATGCGCAATCGGCTCAGTGCCTTTGACCTAGTTCACATCAATATCCTTCATTATTCAATTATGCATATTTTCTCCAATTGATCGACAACTATTTTCAGCTCATGTCATAGCCATAATTGTCAATCTCGGATCGTGGTGTGACGCGGCGGGGTCCGGTAGGATAGCAGCGACACGGATCACGTTGCGACCTCTTTTTTATCCAATCGCTAGCCAATTAATACAATTTAATTTATATAATTCTATACATATATATGCTGAAAAATTAAAATACGATAAATAAAATATAAAAAATACATATGCAATAATAAAAGAAATAAAAATAAAAAAGGGGTGCAAAATGTAAAATTTTAACGAACAAAAAAAATAAAAAACCGAAAAACAAAACAAAAAAGAGGCGCAAACAACGGAAGAAACAAACAAATAACATAAAATAAAATAGAAAAAAAGTCGGAGGGGTCGGTGCGCAGCGGGGGGGTTGTCGTCGGCATCAAGGAGTCAGTGTGACGGGGGGGGGGGTCGTTGAGGGTTGGTGTAGGGGCGACGGTGCAGTCGAGGGGTCGATGTGCAACGGGGTGTCGTCGGCGCCGTCGAGGAGTCAGTGTGACGAGGAGGGGGGTTGTCGAGGGGTCGGTGCAGCGGCAGCTGTGCAGTCGAGGGGTCGGTGCGTAGCGGGGGGGTCGTCGTCGGCATCGAGGAGTCAGTGCGATGGGGAGGGGGGGGGGGGTTGTCGGCGTCGTCGAGGGGTCGATGTCGTCAAGGGGTCGGTGTAGCGGCGGCGGTGCAGGTCGTATAAGAAATACCTCTTTTTTTTTTTGCATGTAAATACGAGCCGTGTCTGCGACCAGCAATATCGCGCACGATCTGCGGCGGCGTGATTGTGGCAGGATCGTGTACTACGCTGCAACTTAGCGTCCAGGGGCGGCATTGCCCCACTCCGCACCGCACCGCTGCGTTCGCGGCCGCTCCGACGCTATTTGACAAGTATGGTCATAACAGTGCAATGAGCTTGCATATAATTTTACTATACAACGCTGCGATCACTATGAAGTTTCGTATTAGTTTATAATACAATGTTGACATCTCTATGAAATTTAGTGAAAAAGTTTCGTATTAGTTTATAATTCAATGTTGACATCTCTATGAAATTTAGTGAAATGGACGAGGTATTATCAGATGACTTGACCACGAGAATCCGGATGACAATAATTGTTCATTCTAATAAATGTACAAATGGTCATTCCCATATAGTAGTTACAATAAGAGTGACCATGGAAAATGACATGCCGATAAGAAATAATCTTACTCTTGAATTTTTTACATTCTCATTTTCATTCCAATCACGCAATTAGACACATAAATGTAAGGCGGAAGACCCTTTATTTATTCATTCTAAGCTTCTAAAAGGTTTAGTCTGGTTTTGATTTTATGCACTGTTTTTTTATTTTTTGTTATAAATGTAGAATCATTTTACTCATCTCCCCCACCACCACCTTAAAGGATGGCTTTTAAACATCCTGTTGTTTTTGTTTCTGTAGAGAGCTTCTGTACAAGCCTATTGTGCTGGGTAAGTAATGGCAATTATGCAGATGATTTGAACATGGGAATCAGGATGGCAATAGTTGTTCATTCTAATAAATGTACAAATGGCCATTCCCATATAGTAGTTGCAATAAGAGTGACCATGGAAAATGACATGCTGATAAGAAATAATTCTACTCTTTAATTTTTTACGTTCTCATTTTCATTCCAATCACGCAATCACACATAAATGGAGGGTCAAGTCTATTTATTCATTCTAAGCTTCTGAAAGGGGTAGTCTATTTGATTTTGATTTTGATTTTATGCACTGTTTTTTAAAGAAGGATGGCTTTTAAACATTCTATTGTTTTTGTTGTTGTAGAGAGCTTTTGTACAAGCCTGTTGTGCTGGGTAAGTAATGGCAATTATGCAGGGTATGATTTTTTTCCGTCTTTCTTTCTTTTTTCAATTTGTAAATTGTGGCTATCCTTTTATTCTTCTTGTTCTCTGGTTGCAGCTTGTGGCCACATTTCCTGCTTCTGGTGTGTGCATAAATCCATGAACAGTTGGAATGAATCTTGTTGTCCAGTATGTAGGCATTCATATTATCACTTTCCAACTATTTGCCCGATGCTTCATTTGTTGCTTTTGAAGATGTATCCTGTTTCCTACGAGAAAAGGAGGCATCAGATATTGGGTATGTACCAATGTAATCGAGGATTTTATGTCGATATTGATAAGGACATGATTCTCTAAATCTCATGCAAAGGATTGAGGTGGTTTGCCCCATTTTCAAGGAGCATATGGGGAATAACACCTTTTTGTGGTCGGCAGCCTTATTACAATTCCACAAAATTTCCACTAATGCTTGTGTTTTTGCTAACATCTGTTACATGTTCAATGTCTCTTCTAGTCTATGTTATGTAGCCGGGGACCAACCTAAACATTATTTATTGAAGACTAATATTTGAAGGATATCTTTCCTTTTTGACAGTGGAGTTCTTGTTTATTTATTTTTGAGTGTAGTATTTGTATTATTTTTTTAGTGACAGTATACTTTCCAATTGATTCTAGACAGCATACTTTCCAATTGATTCCATCGAATGAAGTTATGAAAGCCAAGGATTCTTATTAGTTTACATGTGATATGTTACGAACTTAGAACCATAAGTTTCTTTCTCAATGAAGATGCTATTGAACTAGGATGAAAATATCTCCAATCATGTTCTAAATAACATGCATGACAAAAGTGGGATTTTGTTATCATTGCAATAATTCTTATGGTTTTTGAGGCCTCGAATGCAACTTTTTCTAAAAGATGGAAGCTAGATGCAGTGCCTTAATATCACCTGTAAAGAAACCATAGAAGGATTGTATTTAGACAGGGATAAGCAATAATTGCCTGCTCTCTATATGCATTCTTTATTAATTTCAGCTGGCATTATTTACTGAGTTTCATCTGGCATTCTTTATTAAATATGCTGCTTTCAGCTGGCATTATTTACAAATTTTATTATTTTATTGCTTGAGCATTACCATCTTCCTTGCCTGCCTGCTGTTTTGGACTTGAATCTGTTTTTCTTTCTTTTATTTGCTCATATGATTTGATCATGTTGCTTTATGTTTTCTTAGTTGCTTGCCATTGCTTTAGTGATTAAGTGTTGTCCTTCTCATGTTTCAGAAGATGAAAAGGAAATGGAAGCCTTTTCGCCACAGTTTGATGTCAATCCTTGTGCATCATGGGCAAATCATCTGGTTAATCAATTGACTTCCTCCATGGAAATTTTTCCATCTGACTCTTCAACATCATGTTGCACAGAAAATGAATCAAGTGTGAATTTGGTGCAATCAGAACCTGTTCCACGGTGCCAGGATTATGGAGTTTCGACTGAGAATGATGTAAATAAAACCGACTCTCAGATTTCGATTTCTGATGTTTTGTGTGCTGTTTGTAAGGAACTCCTGTTTCGACCTGTGGTTCTTAACTGCGGTCATGGTAAATTGTTTTCTCCAATCCTTACTTGTAGTTCTAGATCCTTAACCATCCTTTTCATGTTAACTAATTTCTGATTTTTTTGCGTGTTCAGTATTCTGTGAAGCGTGTATCACTTTTCCAGCTGATGGGCTGCTCAGATGTCCTGCATGTCAATGCCCAGATCCTAGGGGGGTTCCAAAAGTTTGCCTGATATTAAATCATTTTTTGGAAAAACAGTTTTCTAAACAATATTCACTTCGAAAAGAATCTTCCGTCAAACAAGGTAAAAATTCAGCACGACTGCCTGTTTTCTTTCATGTCACGCTTCATTTAATAATTTCATTTTAATGAACATGGTTTATGATAAATTTTATCATTTACTGTTTATATGGTAGTGCCTGTGCCACTTCTTTAAATTAGCAGTTGGGTCATGTTGTACCTTAAAACACGGCTTCTTGATTTGACCCCCGCCTTCTCCATTTTTCATTATAAAAATTATATCATTGTTTCAAAATTAGATTATGTTGGTGGGGTTTATGGATGAATATTGAGACCGCCTTTTGAGAAGTGCTAGCTAATTTGTTGAGGTAGTGTCAACAGTACGCAATTCTTTCAGTAAATATCTTTAAGTGAAGAGTGCATTTGATTTTTGTAAACTCAGAAATCCCCACACCTTTCAAGGTGAGGAGAGGGCCCTCATTTATAGAAAGAATGAGAAGTTACAAAGAGAAGTTACAAAAGAAGTGGGGCAGGAAGTTACAAAAGAAGTGGGGCAGGAAGTTACACATACTCCAACACTCCCCCTCAAGCTAGGTGAACCTAGCTTGGACACATAATGAAAAACAGAAAAATCAATAAAGGACCGCAACACTCCCCTTCAAGCTGGGCGTCTGATGTTGTGGATCCCCAACTTGGTACTAAGAGAGGTGAGGCGAGCACCGAGGAGGCCTTTGGTGAAGATGTCAGCAAGCTGGTCCGCCGTTGAAATGTGGCTAAAGCTGACATGTTTGTGCTCCAGGTGGTGGCGAAGAAAGTGACAGTCCACCTCTATATGCTTTGTGCGTTCATGAAAAACGGGATTCGAAGCAATTTTAGTGGCTGCCTGATTGTCACACCATATGTGAGCAGAAGTCTGCTGAGGAAAGCCAAGCTCCTGGAGGAGTTGAAGCCATAGGATCTCGGTAGTGACGGTGACCATAACACGATACTCAGACTCGGCACTGGAGCGAGAGATGACCGTCTGTTTCTTGCTCCGCCAAGAAATGAGATTGCCTGCCAAGAATATGGCAAACCCAGATGTAGATTTCCGAGTGGCAAGACAGCCAGCGTAATCAGCATCGCAGAAGGCCTCAATATGCTGATGAGGATGCTGGGAGTAGTGAAGACCATGGGCAGGATCGCGCTTGATGTACTTGGCGATGCGGATGACAACATCCCACTGAGAGGTGGTTGGATGCGCCATAAATTGACTGACTTTGGCAACTGCACAGGAGATGTCGGGTCGAGTCATGGTGAGATAATTGAGTTGACCCACCAATCGACGGTACCGCTCGGGATGTGGGTACAGTGCGGAGGAGGCATAAAGAGACCGCTCCCCAGGCTCTAGAGGAGTATCGACCACAGTGGCCTGAGTCAGCCCAACATTTTGTAATATATCCAATGCATACTTCCGTTGGTAGAGGGAGATGGTGTCCGAGGAATAGGAAACCTCAATGCCAAGAAAGTAGGTGAGAGGACCAAGATCCTTCGTGTGGAAGTGGTGGTGAAGATGGGCCTTGAGGTGGGTGATACCAACAGAGTCGTTGCCGGTGATGACGATGTCATCCACATATACGACCAATAAGATGCAGCCACGGGCACTCGTCCTGTAGAAGATAGTGTGATCCTTCATACTGCGAGAAAGCCCAAATTCGCTAATGACCGTGCTAAAGCGGCCGAACCAAGCACGGGGAGATTGCTTCAGGCCGTAAAGAGAGCGGCGGAGACGACAGACGCGAGATTCAGCGCCGAAGGCACAGAATCCGGGTGGCTGCTGCAGATAAATCTCTTCCTCAAGGAAGCCATGGAGGAAGACATTCTTGACATCCAATTGATGAAGATGCCACTGATGATGGGCGGCGAGAGAGATGAATAACTGGACAGAGGCCATCTTGGCAACCGGTGAGAAGGTATCAAAGTAGTTAAACCTAAATTTTCTGGAATGAAGAAGAAGGCGTCGTCGAAGACTGGTAAGGTTAAGGTGAAGGCGAGTGGTGCGAAGGTTGGGGGCAAGCAGAAGGCGATCACGACACAGAAATCGACTAAAGCTGCAAAGGCGTCGGTGAAATCGACGCCCGGAGGAAAGAAGGCAGCGATTGCAGCCAAGGTGAAGAAGTCGTCCTCCGTGAAGAAGCCGAAGAGCATGAATTCTGCGAAGAAGGTGAAGAGCATCAAGAAGGTCGCGGCCAAGGGAAATAAAAATTAGGTGTGTTTTAGATTTGTGAATGAGTTAAAGCTTTTGGTATTTCTGATACAAGTCATTCTGTATTGCAGTTTGAATATCTTTCTGTATCTTTCTTCTTAATTAATTCATCTCGGATGTTTATGTTCTCCCCCTCAAACACTTTCAAATCAATGGAATACCTCGTGGCTTTTCAAAAAAAAAAAAAAAAAAAAAGAGGGGCGCCGGGAAGGAGGCTGCCGCCGAACTGGACAGGAGGGCCGCACAGGAGCAGCGCGCACAGGGGGGCAAAAATTGGAGGGAGGTTCGGAATCCCTCTGATACCATGTAAACTCAGAAATCCCCACACCTTTCAAGGTGAGGAGAGGGCCCTTATTTATAGAAAGTAAGGGAAGTTACAAAGAGAAGTTACAAAAGAAGTGGGCCAGGAAGTTACAAAAGAAGTGGGGCAGGAAGTTACACATACTCCAACAATTTTTTTTCCCAATGATGTTTTGATGGAGTAGCGTGATTTGAGCTGACTATGGTCTGTTAATTGTGTTTGATTCTTACTGAATGTTTCTAAATGTGTTCTGATAAAACCAGCTGGAAAATTTGCATTAGTTCAGTTAGAGCATTATTTTTATGTTTTTTGGAGAAGATTATATGAAAATCAATGTCATATTGGCAAGATATTAACTATAGGTATTTTAGTCATTTCACATTTGGATGATATTTCCCCACTTCCCCCCTTTTTAACGCGGTGCTGTCCCAGTTAGACATCTCCACCCTTCCTAGCACACACCACTCACCTTTCCTTGTGCTTGCCAACATCTGACTCCCTTGGGTTGGTGGTCTCCCTGGGCCTGGATACGGGATATGCTTGGACTGATTCTATCCTTCCAGATGTGCTTCTGTTATCATACCCATTCATCTTTTTCACAAGTGTTCTCAAGAGCAGAAATGGCTCAGCAGTCTCAACTAGTGGTCTTCTTCAGCAAATAATGTCCTTGAGTTGGCCCAGCTTTCTGTCTAGTGGCACATAATCTTTTATTTTAGTTCATTATGATACCTTATTGTCACAAGCTCATCATTCTGGCACATCGGATTGCCTGCGCAGCATCTCACCCCTCTTTGTTGGGGCGAGAGGCCCCAATTGTTGGATTGGTGTAGCCCAATCCGTTTTGGATGTTGTTGGGCCGAATGCTTCTGACCCATACTGCGCACCAGGCTGCAACCTTCGCGGGTCGAGCTTTGCGGTGAGCTTGTTGGGGGTTGTAGGGGGCAATGCGTTCCTACTCTGGGGGCCGAAGGTCCCCAACCCAAATTTTGGAGCACTATAGCATCTCTGATCACTGTAGCATAGCTGACCGACCGACACTGACAGGGCACTGTAGCAGTACGGATTTTGGAGTCAAAAGTACTGTAGCTCTTTGGACATCCAGCTGTCGCCCACTGTAGCACCTTTGACTTGGGTGACCGCGACACTGTAGCGATGCAGATTTCCTGTGTGGTTGGTGGAACAGTGTATCGTTTTACTCCTTTTGTAGCTCATTTCGGGCTTGGGTTTCTGTGTGTGAAGCTCTGATACTCCTTGTAAATTGTGCTCCCAAATCATAGTGAAATTATGTCTCTCTGTAGATGCAAGGACCATTTCTCGAACCACGTAAATCTTTGTGTCCAAGTTCTTCTTTTGTTTTTTCCCCTTTTATTCTTCTGTGAATCGTTTCTTTCTGTCGTTGCGACTCTCGATGTTTCCGCATCACCAACTCCCAACCAGTGAGGTGTCATTGCGAACCATGACACACACTCTTCCAACATCGTCGGGGCAACTCACATCTCTCTTAAAATGGGACTGGCCAAGTGAACCGTGTCGTTCTTGTACTAGCTGTTGCGGGACAAGACCTCCTATTATTTGGGTTCGTGACATTCTCCCATCACCATTTCATGGACACCCTCGTGCATGTCGGGATCGTGGTCTCAGGCGTGTCTGGAAAATGCTCTGCTTCCTATCAACAAGTTGCCCTTCTTGCATGGCCAAGAGGACGCCGACTTTCTTGCCATCAACTCCATGGTCCACCCTTCATCATGGTTGTTTTCCAAACCATGGATCTGTTCAAAACCCACCTTCCGTAGTGGCTTTTTTCCTCTGGCATTCTCCTCTGAGCGCGACCTTCACTGTTGTGTCTCCTCCGTGACACCCAGGGGCTCCTCTTTCCCACCACCCAAGCGCAACCACTAGCATTCTGCAGACATCAGGTGGCACGTCGGCTTTGATACCACTTGTCATAAGCTCATCGTTCCGACACAACAGATTTGTTGTTGTGTAGCTAGCTATAACATCAAGGATGGCTCCTTTCTCTCCTGGTTTGCTCTCCTCAGTGCAGTTCCTCTCCTTCTAGGGTTTTCTTCCCTGACGATGTAGCGGCATCCTGCTCGCTTCGTTCCTCCTCATCGGCTTCCTCCTCTTCATGTTCATTCCTGTGCTCCTGCTTGATCGTCATACGTCTCGGAGTTGCGGCCTCTCTTCCCTACCTCTTCTCTCTCGGCGTTCCCTCTTCGGAGTGTGTCTTCTTCGCTTCTTCATGCAGTGACCTCAGGGTAAGATCTGGTGCGCGAAGATTTCGCATCTAGCCTTAGATCTCTCGTTGGGTTTCTTTCTCTCCCCGAAAATCCCTTCTGGATCTAGGGCTCTTTCCCCTTTCTTAGGTTTTATTTTTCAGTCATCATTTCTCTTCTTTCATTCCTTTCTTCCCCCGATCTCTCGCTCCTCAGTTTGCGGTCCTGACTCCATGTTGAAGCCCCATCGGTTTTTCCTCTGCTCTTCCCTTCCGGTTACCGCATTTCCGACCCCACTTTGGTCTGATGTGCTGGTTTTCTCAGGGAGGTTTGGGATGTGTTGGTTGAATCATGCCGATGTCCCAGGAGCTCGACTGTGTTCGCGGTGGATTCGACAGTCGGGGTTGGTGGTTTCGGGCGAGGACTAGCTTCTTCGTGGAGACGCTTCTGCTACAAGCTTTGCTTTGGCTTCTTTCTCCCTCATCGCTCTCCCTGTCGGTCTACAATGGTGGATTCAAGAGGCTTTGGGATGTGTTGCTTGTTCTGTTGACAGATTTATAGGAGGCGCGACCTTCGTCATCCTCTATCTTTGTTGTAGCTATATATTTGTTGCAGTTCATATCGATGGATTGGGTTTGTTCTTCACTGGTATGCTTGGTGGTCGATTTGTTTAAGGATGTTGGGTCTATGCTGGTCATGGCGTTGCAGGGTTCTCTCGATGGCTAGGTTTTGTTTATTTTTTGTGCTTGTTGTTTGTTCTTATGGCTTTATTCTGAAGGAGGTTCTGGTTTTTGGATTTCGGTCCGATTCAAAGGTGATTTCGTGATTTGATGATGGCGAGGTTGAAGTTTGAATCTCCGGTTGGACATTTCTTGTGGTCATCGGAGAAAAGTCAGGCAGTGCCGAGGCATGGAGGATGTAGTCCTTGATGATCGATGTCTTTATCGGCGTGTTTTGGTGTTTGTTGCGGCTTGTAGTGGTGGACGGGATGATGGTGACGAAGTGTGACAGATACAATCGATGTCGTTTCCTCAGTCACCTCGCGTGATTTGTAGTGACGATGGTTTGAATTTTGAAACAGGTGCGTGATGACGGTCTTGGCACAATGATTTGGTTCTGTTTTATCATTTTGATATTTGAATTATGTATTGTGGGCTTTGTGAGGGTGTGACTTGATGTAGATGGACTGGTTTGTAGGTTCTCACTTGCCCTCAAAGTGACTTTTCAATAAAAAAAAAAAAAAACGGATTGTGGTGGTGATGTAGCTAGCTGCTATTGCTGAGTTGCTATTGCTGTGATTTTGTGGTTGTGGTGGATGGTTGTGGCTAGTTTCGGGGCAGTGGTATGTGTTGAGCAGCGGGGCTGCGGCTGCCTTGCCACAATTGGCAAGAGGGAATGAGGTTGTTGATATGGAATGGTGGCCCGGTTGGTTGCATGGAAGAGGAAGTGATGTGTGGCTGTTGAGATGGCTGCTGGCATGAGATGCGTAGAGGTTGTGCGATGGTTGGTTAGTTGATGTGGGGCTGTTTTATAGTTGCTCGGTAGTAATGAAATGTGATTGGTAATAATGGAAATGGTAAATGGGTGTGGGCTGGAATTGAATAAACTATGAACTGTAAATGGAATTGCTAATACTTGAAATGAATGGGTAACGGCTGGATTAAACATGGGTGTTGGTTGAGAATGGTTTGTCATCAAATATGGAATTAAAAGGCATAATGAATTTAATATGGCTGGTAATGGTAAATTTAGAACTTGTTAAATGATGTGTTTAAATGGGAATAGAGATGGGTTGTTGTGGCTATTTTGTGTGGGAAGAGGGGCTGGTTGTGTGGTATATAGTTATAGGCACTATGGGCTGCGAAGGGGTGCTGGGAGCTAGGCTGTGCGATGGGCAGGGGGCCGGGGAAGCTGCTGTGAATTGGTAGTTACGGAGTATTAATAATCTGCCAGGGGTAGTATTGTAAATACTATAAAAGGCTGTTGGTGGGGTGGTTAATGGATGTGCTAGCTGTTAGACTATTAAGTAGCTCCAACTGTAAATACTAGCTGTAAGAGGACTCTTTAGAAGGTTCTAGTAGAGTCTTCAAATAAGAGGAGCTGTGGGCTGTGTGTGGGGATTACGGATGATTTTAGAAGGATCGTGCTGAGCAGAATAGGGTTGCGGCCAGACCTCGAAGAGCAGCACCTCCAAAGGAGTCTTCTTCTTCCTTTGTTCTTCTATTTTCTTCTTCTATTTCTTCTTCCAACTTTAATTTTCTGCTGTAGTTCCTACTGTTTCTCTCTCTCTCACATCAATTGATTCCTATCAATTGGTGCTTTCATTGAGAGTCGAACTAAGGAAGAGTGCTTTGGAAAACGAGCAGCTCATAAGGCAACCAACGAGAGCCGCAACAGCTGCTTAAGGGGGGCTGCTGCGCGGGCTATTGGACCGAAGTATTGAGACCACCACCAGAGCCTCCACTGTGGTCGACTCCTGTTGCTGCAGTGAAAAATAGTTGGTGTTTCCATTATCCAGCTATATAAATTGGAGTTGTTTGGCTGCTTTCACTCCTCATGTTAGCCGGTTACACAAGCAAGTTGGGAATGCAAACAATAAGTCTGGAGCGGCAGAAGCTTCCTATCAGGACCATCCAACGCAGTGGAGAAGTTCATTTCCACCTTGAGGACAAGGTGATTTTTAAGCGGGTGGAATTGATAGGCACTAGGGTTGCGAAGGGATTCTGGGAGCTAGGCTGTGCGATGGGCAGAAGGCTGGGGAAGCTGCTGTGAATTGGTAGTTAAGGAGTAATAATAATTCGCCAGGGATAGTATTGTAAATACTATAAAAGGTTGTTAGTGGGGTGGTTAGTGGATGTGCTAGCGTTAGGCTATTAAGTAGCTCCAACGGTAAATACCAGCTGTAAGAGGACTCTCTAGAAAGTTCCGGTAGAGTAGGGCTGCGGTTAGGCCTCGGAGAGCAGCGCCTCCGGAGTAGTCTTCTTCTTCCTTCTATTTTCTTCTTCTATTCCTTCTTCCAACAGTGATTTTCTGCTGGTGTTAGTAACAATTCTTACTGTTTTTCTCTGTCACATCAATTGATTCTTATCATATAATCAGTAGCTATGACAGTGTGTATGGCGCCGTGGATGTGGTGATGATTGTGGGTTGTGGTAGAGCTTTTGATGCGAACCCTATAGGTTTTGTGTGTGGCTGTATTATACTTGTATTTCTTGTGATTTCTTTACGCACCCCACCCGAGTCGGATAACCTTACGGACGCCCAAATGTTTTGGGTTCTGGGTGTTTGCCCCAACATCTAGGTTGGCGAGGGAACAAATGGCCGACTACTCCCTCTTCCTCGCTCTCCCTTCTAGGTGTGGTGCAATGCCCCCAGAGGAGTAGCTTAGTGGTTACGCCTTTGAGGGGTCTCGTGGGAGCTCTCAGTGAGTCTTCCCGAGTACTAGTAGGCGCAGTAGATTTCTTCATTTGTTTGTATCCTCCTCCTCGAATTGTTGTAATGAGATAAGTGAATAGATCTTTATTCTGATTGAATCCTAGTTGTGCCAATCGTTAGATGTTGTTAAAATGGAAGAATGGTGACCCAATACCCAATGTGCCTCTTAAGAGAGGCCTTGAAGTTTATTTATAGAGAAATATAAAGATAACAAAACACCCAAGTCCGATGTGGGACGCACACTCCAACACCCCCCCTCAAACTAGGTCTACCTAGCTTGGATACATAATTAAAGAAAACAAATCCAAGCAAAACAAAGCACAATCACTTCCAACACTCCCTCTCAAGCTGGATGTACCTAGCTTGATGACATAACAAGACAAAACATAACAAAATATAAACCGTCATGACTGCTGCTCCCCCTCAACAAGTTTATAGACGATGATGCTGAAAAAGATGTGTCAACCAAGGAATAATGCCCGTCATGCAAAACCAGCAGGAATAACTGAAAATGGAATGCATCGGCAGGAATAGCCGGATCATGTCGTGGCAGGAATAGCCGAGATGAAAGCATCCAGGCGCGGAGGAACAACACGCGACTAATCATTGATCGGATGTTAGGTGGGAATAACTAGGTCATATTAGTGGTGCGCCAATATGACAGAAGGGCAATGCAGAATGGGCAGAGGAGAGGCTAGACAACCAGATCTGAGGAGGAAGCTTGTGCAAGGAGAGACAGTGGCAAGAGGTGCAACGTTTGGCTGGATGAGGTACGACAGATGGTCTAGCATGGCTTCAAATGTGTTATGCTTCCGACAAAGGGGCGAGTGGATCGCAGTCATGGGTGCCGGCGCTGGGAAGGGGGTAGCGTCGAGGAAGGTCGTCGCGTGGGGGGGCTCGAAAGGAGCAGTCGCACAAGAAGGCGTTTGTAGGGAGGGGTCGCGCAGGCAAGATCCATCGTGCAGAAGGAAGAAGCGACGTGCAGATGGCCGACGCGCGGGAAGGCGGGGCAGCCTGGGGCGGAGGCGCTTGCGCAAGAGAAAAGCGACGCTTGTAAAGGGCGGCGCTCCTGCAGGGGCGCAGGCGGAAGAGGACGGTGCACAAGGATGCAGGCAGGTGGTAGTCGCGACTGACGGGGCGAGGCGGATCTGGAGGGGGTGGGCCGTCGGGGGCTATGGTTGATGGAGAACGGCGGCGCAGTTATCGGTTGGCGATGGGACGCAGGAGCCATTGCGCAAGGAGTCAATGCGGTTGGGAGGCGGCAACGTGAGGGGGCCGTCGGGGGCTGTGCATCTGCTCAGAAGGCAGCGTTGGGGGCGTCGCATGGGGGAAGCCAATGAGGGAGGGGGGACAACTGACAGGGGGCAGACGACTTTGATGGTGGCCAAGGGCTTGGGTCGCCGCCTCCCAGCTGGGAAGTCCTTGAGAGAAAAAATAACCTAAACGGGAAGAAAATTATGCGGGAGGGTTTTTTATTAGACCTCCTCTCATACCATGTTAAGACGGAAGAGTGGTGACCCAATACCCAATGTGCCTCTTAAGAGAGGTTTTGTAGTTTATTTATAAAGAAATATAAAGATAACAAAACACCCAAGTCCGATGTGGGACACACACTTCTACAGATGTATTCAATTATCTTGAGTACATTAGGACTAGCCTGAATTCCATCTTCATTTAAAATTGACCGTGATAATGAACTTATGGTGTTACCTACCATTTTCTACAATATAATCGAAGCAAATATGCGCTTTAACTTGATTATCAATTAAAGACATTATTGATTGATTTATCATTTGTCTTATCAAATTCCAATAGCCATCATCATTGGATTTTGAATGTCCCGTTGCTCATATATTTTAGTGGGCAAAGATTCATATTTCTTTTATGATAGTACAAACTATGACCATGCTACTAAAAGGTATTTAGGTGGACTTTATTTTTGTTAACTGCATTAATTTGCAATTCTTTGATATGTTGAGTGAACATTCCAATTCGAAAATCTTGTACTCGGATTTACTCAACACTTGCCTTCAAATTGCATCTGACAGATTACAAACTTTATCCTTGATGCCAACTTGGTTAAGTTGACCCATTACTTCCATTAGCACTCCTCGATAAATAGACACCCCAACTATGGCCGGACAAGCATCTGGATATATGATTGCATTGTAATTCGAGTAATGAAAGACATATATTAGACCTAATAGTTTCTTTGAGTTTTTTTTTCGACGTATGAAATCCAATTATCTGAGCATGCTTGCAGTTATTCTTTGTTAGTATTTACATAAATAATTAACTATACATAATAAAATAATCTTACTCATAGTTTATTTTTACCTAGGCATGCTTGTTAATTATACTATTCTATGTGATCACATAAATAAATAATTAACCATGAATAGACAAAAATAAAATTGTGAAATGATCATGATCTATTGTACTACCGGTTGGTTTATCGAGCAATGATAAACCAACCTAGACCTTAGAGGGAGGAACTTCTTGAGTTTGTATAGACTTGAGTTGCAACATCATATATTCTCCTATGATTTTGCTTTGTTTGGTTCTCCTGCTTTTCATTTGAACCGCCTCCTCATGGGAAGTCCTATTGCATTGATACTCCCATGCAAGTGATGAGAACCATGTGTGAGGAGTAACATAAAACGAACCGAGAGAACACAGATGGGACGGATAAAACCAGATGCACATAGGCCGGTCTCAGGCTCATGATCATCCATCATGCAATGACAATTGCAACGACTTTATAAACCATAAAATTTATCTCGATGGCCTCGTTTAATAATAAAATTAATAAATTAATTTTAACAGATTTTGTCTGCATATGGTCTTTGAGATGGCTTTTTAGAACATCTGTTTTATTTAAAATTTCTAGAAAAAATTCTGCTAAAATAAAACATTTACACGATGTGCACTGTTCATCTCACATGACATTTACTTGCGTGTATGGGTGACAATTTGTGACACGTCATGTGAACACGACACGAACTGAATACACGATCAAACAAAGGTGTCGGGTTAGTGTCAAGGTTGCATGACACGACAAACACGATTATTTAAATATTTAAAATTTTATGTGTATATTATGAAACAAAATATTTTATTTTTAAGTATATTAATGTATATATATGCATATTTTATTTGATTAGTAATTATTTGTATTCTAAGAATAATTTTAATTTATATAAATCTATAAAATGTAATAAATATGTATAAATATATGAAATAATTAATTGAATATTTAAATAAGATGTGATGCCATTACATGACCTGATAATTTGTTTAATAAAAAGTTTGGGTTTGGGTTTGAGCATGCCGACACAAATATGGAATAGGTCAACATGACACGACACGAATTGCCACCCTTGTGTGCCGAATTCCGCGTGCATCAAGAAATTGATCAATTTGGTAGAAAATGTGATACACGACACGCCATGCGATGACAGGTTGTATTTGATTCGTCTAATTCACCACGTACTATGCGACATGTATCTGTGTGGCACACTGCAAATAATGTGACGTGTACTCCACATGATACAATGTGTTTCAACGGCGTGTATGTTGTGGATCATGCTCCGCGTGTTGCGTATCACATGCGGCATATTGCGGCGAGTGTTACCCGACGTGTGATCTGCTCGAAGCATCGCCTGGAACACGTGTACCTGGGCCACACGCCTTGTAGTCGGCATCAAAATGTAACATGGGTTGCATAATGTTGAATTTTTTAATTTGGATTGTATTATGCATGCAACTATGTTTAAAGTTAATGCTTTTTTTTGGATTTGCATGATTGAAATATAGCTTTTGGTATCAGGTTCAATGAATGGTGGTGAACAGGGTGCGAGGTCAGATAGTTTGGCTGGTGGAAAGCATTTTCCAGCGGTGATTGAAAACCAATTGGATGTTCACATAGGTGTTGGGTGCGACTCTTGTGGGTTATTTCCCATAGTGGGAGAAAGATACAGGTGCATAGATTGCTCGGAGAAGATAGGGTTCGACCTGTGCGGGGATTGTTATAACAGCCAGTCGAAGCTTCCTGGGCGGTTCAACCAACGGCATACTCCGGACCACAGGTTTACAAGAATGAAGTTCGAGTATCCGTTTCCGATACAGCTGGGTTTGGAAAATGGATCTACCCATGTAGGTGTCGCAGCTGGCCTGCTGCTGAGCCATCTTCTTGAAGTTTCAGAGGATAGCGATGGTGATGAGGGCACCTCCGGGAACACATCTGGCCATGGCGGTGCTGCTTTTGATGATTGCTGATTTAACATAGCTACTAGCATTGTTTGTGCACACGTGTACCAAAACAAGGCTCAAACCTAACTGCATTGTTGAGCCCTTCTTTTAAGTTTGTGTTTATTGACAATTCCATTTGAATTTTATGGATGGATTTAGTGGTTAACGATTTGATGAATGGGGCATGAGATGGATTTTGAGTAAAGGTATAGAGATATAAAATATTATCTATATGAAGGAGTTGTGTTGATGTTGTGTAGAGAGAGGATGCATAGAAAATAGAGCTAATTGCTGATCTAAAATTGAATTGGAAGATCAATGGGAGAAAATCCAAAGTCTGCAGAATTCATGGTGAAAAACCTATATCTAACTGTTGGGGTGTAATGATAGTGAGACACGTGATCCTAGTAAGGGGTACCCTGCATAGAGTGATCACCATGGATGAATTTTCACATTAGAGGCGAATCAAGTAAAATATTGCGTAAGGAGACTGAGAAGTAAAAGAAATGAAGTTTCATGTTTTGCAAAATAAATTCAAAGGTCTAAGGATGAAATATTCTGAATCTATTGAAACTTTCTTCAACGGGACCATTGATGTTTTTGGAGATATGTACTTACTAGGAGTGGTCATAAAAGACATCGACGAAAATCACCCAAACGTCACCCTAGTTGGAGCACCATAAGGCCTCAAATGCACATCTCTGTATTCCAAAAAGTGCCAACTAACGACGAAAGTATGATCAACATCACAGAGGCTATACTCAATAACAATATCATCAATAACAATAAATAACGAAACATTATCTACAAACCACATATTAGAGTGCCCAAGTATGAAATTACAACCAAAGCAAATCATAACCGTTCAATCCTTTTTTTTTTTGCTTTTTAAATAAGCCATAATATGGGATGTGGGCAACCCATAAAAATGTCAAAACCCAACAACAAGAATTCAAAACAAAACCAACCCAAACCAGCAAATGAGAAACCGCACAAGCCAAGTTGAGGAGACTTGCAAAAGGGGGGTTAGGTGACCTAGGGCAAATAGGGGGATCTGGTGTGGGGCCTAGGAGGGGGATTGGCCATCGCATCACATGTACCTTGGTCCCCTTGTCCTCGGGACTCCGCATCGACTTGTTCGTGCTATCCACGGAGTCGTGCTGCCACCACTAGATCGACATCTTGACGAGACTCCTTCGAGAGAGATTCCACCATCGAAGATCCATTAAACCACACCAGAAGCCATCACAGCAGACCAACCAAAGAAACAACCAAAATGAAATCAAAAGACACGAGCCACCACCATAGCTACAACCACCTCTGTTACAACCCAAACTTTTTCTATATGAAATTACCTTCTCAATATATCAGCGTGTTATTTGGAAACAAGGTATAATGCACCCCATAACAAAAACAAACACTATTTTATTACACACAAAACATTACATATCAAGTATAAATATACTCCATAAAATTGAAAATAGTACAACAGAGAAATAAACAAATAAAACTAGAATAGAAAAATTTGGATCGTTTTGATCTTCTAGAATAATTACATCTGAATCCTTTGTTCTCTTGTATTCTCTCTTGAATAAATACATAACAATGATGATGATGATGTAATGGACATTTTGAAAATGAAGAATGTAGAACCATGAAAGAAATTGTAGCGAATGATGAATGATTAATATAAGAGCAATTTATAGGATGTGTGAAGGATAATATGATCATTAGAAGTATGACTGCTGAAATAGTAACTTGACTATTAGAATAGTAACCTGCCCATTGGAAAGTAAAATAATATTTGGGTATCTTATGAATTAAAAATATAATAAATTTATATCATAAAACAATTAAATAAAAGTGATAAATATGATAAAAATAAACACTTGATATAAAGGATAATTTCATTTTTGGGAAAACATGTATGTTTTATTTTCATTAAAATATATATTTTATGGTAAATTTAAAAGTTGAAAATAAAAGTTTATTTTTAAAAATGGTTTTATAAAACACTTGTTATTTGTATGTAAATAAAATCATAAGTAATTTTTCTACTGGTCAGAAATTTGATCGTGTCATAAAAATTAGTATTTTTTAATAAATATGGATTTTATTTAAAAATTAAATTTCTCATATTTAGAAAATTATTTTGATAAAATAGATGTATTTTTTAGAACCAGCACGTCAAAATTTGGTTGGGGTGACGTTTTTATACTTTTAAAAAATAATAAAATATAGAGGTGAATAGTAAAATATCGTACAAGTATTGTATTTTTTAATAGTGAATATGAATGGATTTTTAAGATTTCTAGAAGTTAGATGAATATTTTAATGTTCAATTTACTGTTAAATCACAAACCCCTTACTATTGAATCACATGTTTGATCATTATTTGGAGATATAATATTTTATTCTAAAACACCCATCTACTCCCCTTATAAATACAACAATTCAACACCATAATTCTCCTGAAACCTTAAGCTTCTTAGCTTGTATAAACACCACCAAAATCCCCCTCTAACTCTCTTAGCCATGTTCTAGAGGTACTGGTCTCATCAAAAGACCCCCATTCAAAGGCATAATTCAATTAGCAAAGGAGTCTTCCCAAAGACTAAGGTAATAACTCATAGTCACTTTTTTTTCATTTCTATTCCTTATATCTTCTTCTTATATCCCATAAATCTGATATCTAGGTTTCCATTTCATAAAATATATGATATTAGGCTACTGTAATATTAATATTAAAATCATATAATGACACAATAGTTGTTTTTATAAACAAATTCGTTCATAGTCGGTATAATCGCCTATAAGGATATTGTTTAAAAAAACTATTAGCACATTCATGGATGGTTATAATAAATCATTTTATGGTAAAATATGAACTTAATGATAATATTATAATATGATTCATATTTCGGAATGGGTAATAATCATAAATTAAAAAAAAAACAAATTAAGTTCATAATAGCTGGTAAAATTGCCTAAATGAATAAACCATTAAATGATAACATTTATACTCAATGAACCATGCCTATGTTAGAACACTTATGGATATTTGGAACCATTTGAACTTATAGAATGACATGGACTTCATATCATCACACATTTGGAGTTATGAACTCAATTGACAAGAACCATCATCATTATCTATAAACCTGTGCGACCTTGGAACTGTGGAACAAACATCCTTGGGACGATGAACATAAACATAATGTCTCAATAAAATGATTAAAAATGAACATAAAAAAATAATAATAAATGAAAAATACAAGAAAATGGTTATGAAACAAGTATTTAATAAATTTAATTTGATTATTTGGGAGGTTAAATGCACATACCAAATGAGTCGGGACCTGAGGTAAGGGAACTCCCAAACCACCCTCTTTTGTTTTGGGTTACTCTTTCTCTCTCTTAACCTCTCTCTCTCTCTCTCTCATTTACATGTACTTATTATATATTCTATATATATTTTCCTTACATATATACCTAGTATAAGGCCCCGACCTTAAACCTTACTTAATATTGAATTAAATGAATAATTCACATTGAGGATCTTTTCAGGTTTATAGTTTTAGAGAATTAGAGAATAAATCATGAATTACATTCCACATTTAAACAAAGTGGTTACATAAAGGATAGTATTCGTTTTTCCCATCAACAGAAACATATTTAAAATAAAACACGGATTCTTTCTTGACACTTCCTTGGCACTATCATCATATCATGCACCTTTCCCTTGACCTGTGAAAAACATTTCAAAAACTTGGGATGAGCATAAAAAGCTCAGTAAGGGATATAAAAGTACGAAAAGAAAACATTAGTCCATGTATGAAATCATACTTTACTCATAAAACATAATCATTTTAACATACCTCATCAAATCATGAATAAATCATAGAAATAATAAGGCATAAAGGTAACTTGAGGCATTCATAACATTCTTACGTAGGGAGTAACCCTCTTGGTTACGTTTGGAATACCCATCACAGTATATTCCCTAAATCTCTTCGGAGAAACCTTAACGTTTAACTCCTTCGCGTTACCCAATGCATTGGAGAGATATATTGGGCTCACCCGCCCTTAGTTTATCACGGAACCACCCGTCTTCATAATAATGTCCAAGAACCATAACATAATCGTATCACATAAAACATGCATAAAGGAAACATAACATTTCCATTTTTTAATCTCAAGATATCAATACAACACATTGATATAAAAACATTATGAAAACCATTTTCAATACCAAAATAAAAGAAAAGTAAAACATGGTATTTATTTTTCATTTAAAAAAAGGTATGGCTTTTAGAGGAAGCCAAAACTCAAATAATGGTCACGGCGGCGGAGAAGTTGTCGCCGCATACGTACGACAAAAACATTCACTTTTGTCGTTTAGTAAAACACTTCGTATAAAAAGATTCCTTTTGGATAAACATAAAAGTCAAAGGGGTTTATACACCGTATAAAAGAAGGTTGTGTATAAAACAAAATATGCCTCAATGAAAGGAGATTGAGACGAAATCCCATACAAAGACGGTATCCTTGGATTAAGGATAAATCAATTACATAATTATGTGTGACAAATGAATACACCAAATATAAGTGGATATTAAGTGTAAAATAATCAGAGGTTATTCACACATATTCATAGAACGACATATTCAAGGAGTGAAAGTTTATCCCAAAGAATCAAAATTGGGTTAAGAAGTTCCCTTGCAAAAATTCGACAGCCTAACGACGTCACTTCAAAATTCAGAAAATGAGTTGATGAGAGATAAAAAGGGTATCTCATCACTTGGACATAAAATTTGCATCAATAAGGATATATAAGAACATATCCCAACATAACAATATGTAAATTAAAATACCCAACAAAAGAAGTCTTTTAAAAAGAGGAGGGTGAAAGGTTCCCTTACCGACTTGGGTATCTTTCGAAACATACACCCCATGAAAGAAGGACAATACATCATTGATGTAAATACTCATAAACGAAAGTATATTACACAAATAGTAGAATAATGGGAAATATATATACCACTCAACGGAAATGGTGGCAAATGTAGCATAAATCTCACGGGAATAAAAGTGAGATGAAAAATCCCTTAAGAAAACTCGGTAGCCTAACGACGCCACTTAAAACTTCCAAAAATGGACTGATGAGATCAAATATGGTATCTCATCATATTAACATAAAATTTAAATCAATAATAATATAAAAGAACATCCCCCAACATAAGAAAGAGGAGCTTAAAAGAAGTGACATAAATGAGAGTACTTAAAAAGAAAGAGATAGGTTGGATCTCTTACGAAAATTCGGCAGCCTAACGGCGCCACTCAAAACTTCCAAAATTGATTGATGAGATAAAGTAGGGTCTCTCATCACATGAACATAAAAATTACAGTAAGATTAATATAAAATAACATCCCAATCATAAGAAAGATGAGCTTAAAAGGAATGACATAAAAGAGTGTACTTAAAAAGAAAGAGAGGGGTAGGATCCCTTACCTCGTGTCTGACATGACTCGATCATTCTTTAATCTCCTGAATAATAAAATTTGGTCAATTTATAATTTCTTAAGGACCTCCTTTAAATATTATTATTAAGTTCATATCACATATTATAATGTTATAATAATTGGTTAATAAAGTGAATTCATATCAGACGTTTTTGTCGATGTTCGGTACATGAGTAAAAATTGAACTTGTTGGAAAAGAATTTTCCATGTAGTTATAGGTACATCATATCCAGAATAGTATTGATGTTTTAAATATAATATATATCCAGTATATATTCATTTTATACTATTCCATAGCATTTGGAGATAAAAAATTAAAAGCACCGTTCATGGAGACGGTAGGCCGTACGTACGCATGAACGCTACTTTCATTTTTTGTCATATTAATGGAATTAAAACAAAATGAGATATATATATATATTATAATTCCAGAATGATATCCATAATTTATATGTAATATATTACATATATATCCATTATATAAATTTAATTATAATAGTACATAACATTTGGAGATAAGAAATGAAATGTACCGTTCATGGAGACGGTAAGCCGTACGTACGCATGAACGCTACTTTCATTTCTTTTTTTTTTGTATTCAATGGAATGAAATAATAATGATATAAAGGTATATTATAATTCCAGTAGGATATCATATGTAATACCATTAATTAGATCCTTTATACGTCCCACATATGGCATTAACGAATCAAATCACTTTGAGGGGGCGGTAGTCCGCACTTCCTAAAATGAAGACATCGCGTTTACCCATAATGGAAACCATAAAGGTATGCCATAAATGAAAAAATACAGAAGATTAAGGAAAACATAAACATATTATATATCATATATAAATATAGTGACATCTTAATGACCACCTTTGAAGGTGTTAAAAGAATATTGAACAATCATCGTTTTGTGAGGTAGTAATTCGCCATCCACATAAACAGTATGTTCTTTAACCATTAGATGGAGGTGTGTGAAAGTGTAGCTCGAATCCTTCTTATAAAAAAATCCTAGTATATTTAAGATACTGGTGTTTTTACAAAAAAAAATTAATAAAAAGTGTTTAGGGGTTTGGAGAAGCAAAATAAAACAAAAGAACACAAGGGAAGACATTACCTTTAAATCAGGTAACTCTCTTTGATTTGAGCTCAAAGGCTTCCTTGGAAAGGATTCTACCCAAAGTGAGGCTTCAATGATGAAGAGAGGGATGTGGAGAGATTAAATGGGCAGGGGTTGGCCGAACCAAAGTCTTGAGAGCTGTGTGTAAGGTGGTAGATGTGGGGGCCTTTTATAAGAGGAGAGGAGGGGCACTCTTGGAAAGTTATAAAATATTACTTTATTATAAAATGATTTTCGGATTTTAAAGGTCCAAAAAGGATATATTTCTATGATAAGATGATAAGGTTTAGAAATCCATCCATCCAATAGGTTTGTGACAAGTGTAAGACTTATATTTCACCCTATCTTCTCATTTTATTTAAATCGTTCATTTATGAGGTAATCACTGCATCATCACGGTGTCATAAATAAATTAATTTATTTAATGTCTAAAAATTATAAAAAAATATCATGATTTAGTAAATATTTTTATCCTTATAATGAATATTTATAGTAAAAAATATGACTTGTATAACCCCATTTAAAAATTGTTTTAGTAAAACAACTCATGTTTGTGACATTTTTATTTTAACTTTAAATAAAAAGTTATTTATGTCATTTTCCTACCAAAGTGGCTCCATGGGGCCCCCAAGTTGACCCATGGATTTTCTTGGTCGGACATGACACATCCAATGAGGGTAGGACATGTGTCTAGGTCATTTCATATTATTATAACATTACCTTTACCTTAAATTACACTAATTAGCTCTAATCGTGATTAAAAACTTAAGAGTTACTATTCACCAAAAAATTATTTTAATCCAATTGAACCACATTTTGCATCTTAATGACAACCATGTATGTCAGATTTTTGAAATTCAAACCACAGAAGTGGTAAAGTTTCATTTAAACGAAAAAACAGTTTTTAAACTACCACTTAGTGGTTTCACTATTCATAAAAAATTGGAGTTTTTTAAAAAAATACCAAAAATTCACCCTAAGCTATATTTGATATTCCGAATTCAAAAATGATGTCTATTTTACAAAATTCAAAACATATAAGTTTCATTAATTAATTTAATAATTAATTCCCGCTGTCAAAACAAATAGTATGTTTTTAAGAAACATCATCTATTAAAAGATTGACACTAGTTTAAGTCCAATTTCAAAGTGAAATTAATTCTAATGACCACTATTGGATTAAATGGTAAAAATATATTCTAATTTCACTTTAAAAACAATTCAAAATATAATCTAATCATATAAATAAATTATATTAAAAAGAGGTTTTGAATTAAAATACAACATTTTTCACTATTCATTAAAAAATGAACTTTATCGGAAAAATACCAAAAATTTACACAGTAAATTTTGATGTCCCGATTCTAAAGAAGAATTTTATTTTGTCAAATATAAAATTGTCAAAAAGTGGATTTAAAAGAGGTTCGCCATCAAAAGGCGGTTAATCATCCTTTTAAAGAATATTAGAATGTTTACGCTTAAAATTGGATTCATTCGCATTTTTAATCCTCTAACATTTATTGTAAAAAGTAAAAATATTTGACAAACATATATAATAATTTTGTAGTTAGTTCTATTCATTCCCGCCATTACAACGACTAGGCATTAACTACCATTTAAAATAATATTATTTTATTATTAGAGTGCAACGTAAGATTCCCAAGAAACTCGTTGTTGCGTATTGGGTACGCCATCGAGCATAGCGTCTCCTTTAAAGTAATATTAATATTTTATTCACAAATATGGATAAATGTGAAAATGTCATATTATTTATTTAACTGGGGTGTTACATCCTTCCCCCCTTTTGGGAATTGCGTCCTCACAATTTTAAAATTGGGCTTGGAAACTTTATTGAAAATCTCACATCGGAACAAGAGTCAGTAAAACAATCACTTTAAAATAAAGAAAGAGAAGTACAAAGGTCACCCGAGTTAACCCATACTAGGATTCCATGTAGGAAAACATGGATATGGAGGAAAAAACAAAGGGTCATGTTCTGAGGGAGAGTGATAGTAAACATGTCTAGGAGAAAGTTAACCATAAGAAAATCACAAACTTGTGATGGGTTAAACGTTATTCGATTCCCCAGTAGGAAAAGTTAACAGACAACATTTTTGTTTTAAGTTACTCTTCATTGAGGAATTTATTTTTGAGCTTAACTAAATCATAATGAAACATACTTACTTGTCACGTAGACTTTCAACTTTTACTAGATTCCTTAATCAAACTCATATTTTCTCAAAAAGGCGAGTATTTAGGAAGACTTGTTCGCATTAAGAGTACTATAATCAACTTCTTGAGAATCACCTAATCCAAAAAAGAGAACTATATATTTCCCATGTCTTTAGACAAAAACCAAAACCAAAATTGTTAGTATGAGATCAGATAATCCACAAAAGTATAATCCTTTATAAAAAGAAAATCTATTCTTAATCTCTAAAATTTGTCCAAAAAAAACCCAAAGTTCAACGAAGACCATTAGATAAACAATTTTCCAAAAAATTCTTCAAAGTAAACCAAAATAAGATTGAAACCCAAATATTTGAAGGATTTAATCACATAGTCTTCCAAGGTACAAATTAACTTTTATCTCCAAATAACATCAGTTGCTCTTAAATTCTCATATTGAAAAGTAATTAACCTAATCACATATCCTCTATGATAGGTTAATCATTTCTATAGATAACCCAAAATAAACTTACTCTTGATTCCTAAAATCATCTAACTAAAAAGAATTAGTCAAACTAACCAGGGACTTCACGTAGTCCAGTGGTAGGCGATAAATACCAGTCGCACTTTGATTGTGGGTTTGATTCCTCCAGCTTTGTCTGACGCGACGGGTTGTCACACGGTCTGCGTGTTGTCCTTTTTCCAAAACTATATAATTCTTAAAACATTCCCCAAAACGAGATAAAATCTTTAAAAATAATCATAACATATTTTAACCTCAAGTTTATCTCATGCCTTTCATTTTCCATCATAACATATAATAACCCATAATTACCTCAAAAGTAAGGATCATATAAACTCTAATGGTTACCTTTATAATCATTACCTGAACTTCCACATCGATTGGTCATCTCGTACATGATGTATTACATAACATACCAAGGTTCAAGTGGTTGATCATGACTCCTTGATAGTTGGTTTAGAACAACCATGAGTTTCCTCATTAAATCCCCCATTTCATCCAGTATCTTAATCAGAGAACCACCACAATTTCCTTCAAACCTGTTGTCACTTTGGTGCCTGCTAGATCCATCCATTCACTAAAAACAGAAATGTTAGTGTGAGTATATCAACAAAACCATCATGTACTAATGAGGAAGATAAACACTAAGATATACTTACTCATTCACTTTATCTAAAACTAGGACTCTTTCTGAAATCCTAACCATTATGGTAATATCACTTATGCTTAGTGAATACACTAACCTCTAAAGTTATCTAAACCGACCTCTGATACCAACTATAAGGCCTCGACCTTAAACCTTACTTAATATTGAATTAAATGAATAATTCACATTAAGGATCTTTTCAGGTTTAGAGTTTTAGAGAATTAGATCATAAATCATGAATTACATTCCACATTTAAACAAAGTGGTTACATAAAAGATAGTATTCGTTTTTTCCCATCAACAGAAACATATTTAAAATAAAAAATGGATTCTTTCTTGACACTTCCTTGACACTATCATCATATCACACACCTTTCCCTTGACCTATGAAAAACATTTCAAAAACTTGGGATGAGCATAAAAAGCTCAGTAAGGGATATAAAAGTACGAAAAGAAAACATTAGTCCATGTATGAAATCATACTTTACTCATAAAAAATAAGCATTTTAACATACCTAATCAAATCATGAATAAATCATAGAAATAATAAGGAATAATGGTAACTTGATGCATTCATAACATTCTTACGTAGGGAGTAACCCTCTTGGTTACGTTTGGAATACCCATCACAGTATATTCCCTAAATCTCTTCGGAGAAACCTTAACGTTTAACCCCTTCACATTACCCAATGCATTGGAGAGCTATATCGGGCTCACCCGCCCTTAGTTTATCACGGAACCACCCGTCTTCATAATAATTCCCAAGAACCATAACATAATCGTATCACATAAAACATGCATAAATGAAACATAACATTTCCACTTTTCAATCACAAGATATCAATACAACACATTGATATAAAAACATTATGAAAACCATTTTCAATACCAAAAGAAAAGAAAAGTAAAACATGGTATTTATTTTTCATTTTAAAAAAAGGTATGGCTTGTAGAGGAATCCGAAACTCAAATAATGGCCACGGCGGTGGAGAAGTTGTTGTCGCCGCATACGTACAACAAAAACATTCCCTTTTTTCGTTTAGTAAAACACTACGTATAAAAAGATTACTTTTGGATAAATGTAAAAGTCAAAGGGGTTTATACACCATATAAAAAAAGGTTGTGTATAAAACAAAATATGCCTCAATGAAAGGAGATTGAGACGAAGTCCCATACAAAGACAGTATCCTTGGATTAAGGATAAATCAATTACATAATTATGTGTGACAAACGAATACACCAAATATAAGTGGATATTAAGTGTAAAATAATCAGAGGTTATTCACACATATTCATAGAACGACATATTTAAGGAGTGCAAGTTTATCCCAAAGAATCAAAATTGGGTTAAGAAGTTCCCTTGCAAAAATTCGACAGCCTAACGACGTCACTTCAAAATTCAGAAAATGAGTTGATGATAGATAAAAAGGGTATATCATCACTTGGACATAAAATTTACATCAATAAGGATATAGAAAAACATATCTTAACATAAAAATATGTAAATTAAAAGACCCAACAAAAGAAGTCTTTTAAAAAGAGGAGGGTGAAAGGTTCCCTTACCGACTTGGGTATCTTTCGAAACATACACCCCATGAAAGAAGGAAAATACATCATTGATGTAAATAATCATAAAAGAAAGTATATTACACAAATATTAGAATAATGGGCAGTATATATACCACTCAACGTAAATGGTGGAAAATGTAGCATAAATCTCACGGGAATAAAAGTGAGATGAAAAATCCCTTACGAAAACTCGGCAGCCTAACGACGCCACTTAAAACTTCCAAAAATGGATTGATGAGATCAAATATGGTCTCTCATAATATTAACATAAAATTTAAATCAATATGGATATAAAATAACATCCCCCAACATAACAAAGAGGATCTTAAAATAAGTGACATAAAGGAGAGTACTTAAAAAGAAAGAGAGAGGTTGGATCTCTTACGAAAATTCGGCAGCCTAACGACGCCACTCAAAACTTCCAAAATTGATTGATGAGAGAAAGTAGGGTCTGTCACCATATGAACATAAAAAGTACAGTAAGAGTAATATAAAATAACATCCCAATCATAAGAAAATGAGCTTAAAAGGAATGACATAAAAGAGTGTACTTAAAAAGAAAGAGAGGGGTAAGATCCCTTACCTCGTGTCCGACATGACTCGATCGTTCTTTAATCTCCTGAATAATAAAATTTGGTCAATTTATAATTTCTTAAGGGACTCCTTTAAATATTATTATTCAGTTCATATCACATATTATAATTTTATAATAATTGGTTAATAAAGTGAGTTCATATCAGATGTTTTTGTCGATGTTCGGTACATGAGTAAAAATTGAACTTGTTGGAAAAGAATTTTCCATGTAGTTATAGGTACATCATATATAGAATAGTATTGATGTTCTAAATATCATATATATCCAGTATATATTCATTTTATACTATTCCATAGCATTTGGAGATAAAAAATTAAAATCACCGTTCATGGAGACGGTAGGCCATACGTACGCATGAACGCTACTTTCATTTTTTGTCATATTAATGGAATTAAAACAAAATGAGATATATATATATTATAATTCCAGAATGATATCCATCATTTAGATGTAATATATTACATATATATCCATTATATATATGTACTTATAATAGTACATAACATTTGGAGATAAGAAATGAAATGTACCGTTCATGGAGACGGTAAGCCGTACGTACGCATGAACACTACTTTCATTTCATTTTTTTTGTATTCAATGGAATGAAATAATAATGATATAAAGGTATATTATAATTCCAGTAGGATATCATATGTAATACCATTAATTCGATCCTTTATACATCCCACATATGGCATTAACGAATCAAATCACTTTGAGGGGGCGGTAGTCCGCACTTCCTAAAATGAAGATATCGCGTTTACCCATAATGGAAACCATAAAGGTATGCCATAAATGAAAAAATACAGAAGCTTAAGGAAAAAATAAACATATTATATATCATATATAAATATAGTGACATCTTAATGTACACCTTTTAAGGTGTTAAAAGAATATTGAACAATCATCATTTCGTGGGGCAGTAATTCGCCATCCACAGAAACAGTATGTTCTTTAACCATTAGACGGAGGTCTGTGAAAGTGTAGCTCGAATAATTCTTATAACAACATCCTAGTATATTTAAGATACTATTTTTGTTACAAAAAAAGTAATAAAAAGAGTTTAGGGGTTTGGAGAAGCAAAATAAAACAAAAGAACACAAGGGAAGACATTACCTTTAAATCGGGTAACTCTCTTTGATTTGAGCTCAAAGGCTTCCTTGAAAAGGATTATGCCCAAAGTGAGGCTTCAATGATGAAGAGAGGTATGTGGAGATATGAATTGGGCAGGGGTTGGCCGAGGAAAAGGCTTGCGAGGTGTGTGTAAGGTGGTAGAGGTGAGAGCCTTTTATAAGAGGAGAGGAGGGGCACTCTTGGAAAGTTATAAAATATTACTTTATTATAAAAGGATTTTCGAATTTTAAAGGTCCCAAAAGGATATATTTCTAGGATAAGGTGATAATGTTTCTAAATCCACCCATACAATAGGTTTGTGACAAGTTTAAGACTTAGATTTCACCCTATCTTCTCATTTTATTTAAATTGTTCATTTATGAGGTAATCACTGCATCATCACGATGTCATAAATAAATTAATTTATTTAATGTATAAAAATTATAAAAAAAATATCATGATGTAGGAAATATTTTTAGATTTATAATTAATATTTATAGTAAAAAATATGAATTGTATAACCCCATTTAATTTTTTTTAGTAAAACAACTCATGTTTGTGACATTTTTATTTTAACTTTAAATAAAAAGTTATTTATGTCATTTTCCTACCAAAGTGGCTCCATGGGGTCCCCAAGTTGACCCATGGATTTTCTTGGTCGGACATGACACATCCAATGAGGGTAGGACATGTGTCTAGGTCATTTTATATTATTATAACATTATCTTTACCTTAAATTACACTAATTACCTCTAATCGCGATTAAAAACTTAAGAGTTACTATTCACCAAAAAATTATTTTAATCCCATTGAACCAAATTTTACATCCTAATGAAAACCATGTATGTCGTATTTTTGAAATTCAAACCACAGAAGTGGTAAAGTTTCATTTAAACGAAAAAACAGTTTTTAAACTACCACTTAGTGGTTTCACTATTCATCAAAAATTTGAGTTTTTCAGAAAAATACCAAAAATTCACCCTAAGATATATTTGATATTCCGAATTAAAAAATGATGTATATTTTAAAAAATTCAAAACATATAAGTTGCATTAATTAATTTAATAATTAATTCCCGTTGTCAAAACAAATAGCGTGTTTTTAAGAAACAATATCTATTAAAAGATTGACACTAGTTTAAGTCCAATTTCAAAGTGAAATTAATTCCAGTGACCACTATTGGATTAAATGGTAAAAATATATTCTAATTTTACTTTAAAAACAATTCAAAATATAATCTAATCATATAAATAAATTACATTAAAAAGAGGTTTTGAATTAAAATACAACATTTTTCACTATTTATTAAAAAATGAACTTTATCGGAAAAATACCAAAAAATTACACAAAGTAAATTTTGATGTCCCGATTCTAAAGAAGAATTTTATTTTTTCAAATATAAAATTGTCAAAAAGTGGATTTAAAAGAGGTTCGCCATCAAAAGTCGGTTAATCGACCTTTTAAAGAATATTAGAATGTTTATGCTTAAAATTGGATTCATTCGCATTTTTAATCCTCTAACATTTATTGTAAAAAGTAAAAATATTTGACAAACATATATAATAATTTTGTAGTTAGTTCTATTAATTCCCTCCATTACAACGGCTAGGCGTTAACTACCATTTAAAATAATATTATTTTATTATTAGAGTGCAACGTAAGATTCCCAAGAAACTCGTTGTTGCGTATTGGGTACGCCATCGAGCATAGCATCCCCTTTAAAGTAATGTTAATATTTTATTCACAAATATGGATAAATGTGAAAATGTCATATTCATTATTTACCTGGGGTGTTACACCTAGTTTATCTTCCCTTTCTTTATTGGAGATTTACAAGTTTTTTCAAGTTTCTTTCTCAATCCCTTCTTTAAATTGAACCTAGTTAAAGATAACTTTTCTATTTATTGTTTATTTTCATGTACCAATCTTTTAAAAGTTTTAATCTTCTATGATTTCTAAATAGACCCATTATTTTAAGGAAAATTATTTTAATAAATTTTTGGTTTTAAGGAAATTATTTCCATCGAAGGTTCTTTGCTCAATTCTTAAAACATCGTTTAAGGGGTTCATTCCGCACATAATTCTTCATCCTTTCTCATGGTATTTTCTTCAATTGAGCTTCATCTTCAATACCTATGTATATTTATTCATATATGAATGTCTAAAAAGCCTCAATCCCTTTTTTTCTTGGGAATAATTATGATATATCATTTGGTTATGCTTAAAGTATGATTATGTAACCCATTTTCTTCTCATTAGTTTTTCTTATGATTTTTCTTTATGTATGATTTCCTAATGTTTCACACATATAAATGTGCATATTATGATGCGATGGGTGGAATAATAATTATACAACCCCCAATTTATTAAGTAATTTTTTCATCTCATGAGATACTATGCATGGTGCACAGAAAATAAGCCTAACACACCATGTTATGTTGTTTTAGCAGCGAGCCTTGACTTATCCTTATGATGTCATTTTTTATGTTTCCACATTCTTATGATTCCATGATCTTATAATATTTCTTTCTATATATCATGCTTTCATGCAATTATATATGATCCCCATCTTATGATATCATGTTACACCTCTTGAATCATATGTTACACTTCATTATCATGCTTGTTCCTTTGCTAGGCTTTATAAACTCACCCTTTTCCTTTATATATGTCCCCATGGTATCCTTTGTAGTAATAAAAGAATAAAGGAATTTGGTAGCGCATTATGTATATTGAAATAAAGTCGATTCATTGTGTATGTAATATCCCAATGACACTAAGCCTCTAGATTTCTCGGTGTTTTATGGTTAATTATGTTAAAATTGATGTTATAATATGTTTATGAGACATCAGGTCATTATAGTTGGTATCAAAACACAATTTAGCTATTTTTTGGGATTAGGTTAGAGATCCTAATAGAAACTAAACTATGAATAACCTAGATTTAAACTTTAAAATTCATAACTTAGGATATACATGTCATTTATGAGTTATTCTTTATAAGTTCATAGTTTTACCTTTTTATATTCTTATCAATTTGAGTATTCTAACCCCTAACTTTCCTTTATTTTAGTAAATTTCTAGAAATAGGAGGAATCATGTCAATAACCAATGTGATGGGAAATGCAATGATTTCCCAAATGAGAAGTACTTGCACAACTGTAAGAACCCAGATCTTCTTTTCAGGTATGTTTTTATTTTTCCTGGAGTTTTTGGGAAAAGAGAAGTTTCTGGAAATTTTCTAAGTACACACCGTGTCCTTTATGAGCACACGCAGTGTACTACCTTACCACATGAGGCTGTGTTCTGGCCGTGTCATGGACACACACACACGGTCGTGTGGGGTGACGTGGAGGCCGCCTAATGTGGATTATGAAAAAGGCAAGTACATGCCGTGTACTTTAAAAGTACAAGCTGTGTACTTTTTTTTTTCATTCGACTTCTTCTAGGTCTGGTTCATCTGAGAGCGAGGGTACGACCGTGAATCTTCGACAAGCCCCATGATCCTCCATCCGTCCTCCGAATCGAACACCGTCGGTTGCGTTAGAATCCCATCAGTGGGTTCTATCTTCTACTGGAGCCTCGTCCCATGATTCCCCTTATTTTACATGTTACCGTGGGTTGAAAGTTTTAAATTTTTTTGTAGATATTCGGAGTTCTAAGGAGATTAAAGATTCAAGGTTCAAGTATATTGATCTACTAACCCTAAGGTAGGTGGTTTGTGCCTTTCTGTAGAAAGTCTTTGAGTTTTATGTGAAAATTTTCCCAATACCCATGAATGGGGTATTGCACATTTACTATTTTATCCCTATTGTTTGTCTGATTTGCTTGTATACCTGAGTAGAGGTTATTGTTTGTAAATAGGGTAATTTTCTGTGCTTTGGATGTATTGCCCATGCATGTTTTTCCTATTTTGACCTTTGGGTCTAGTTTGCATGTTAGGCTGCTGTTTAATTTCCCATGCCTAGTATTGTAGGATGATGTGACTGTTGTTCTGATATGCTGATATGCTATAGAATGCTAGCCAAGTATTTCTTGAGTTTCACTTTGGCCGATATGTGATGCTACACTTGCTTGACTTACATAGGGCCGCGAGAACCTGGTGTATAGACCATAGGGAGAATTGACGTTGAGGGCTTCTCCAGAGTGTCTTTATAATTATACGATGCAAGACCATAGGGGGAATTGACGTTAAGTGCTTCCCTAGAGTGTCTATAGTTCCTCGACGTGGGACATAGGGGGAATTGACATTGAGTGCTTCCCCAAAGTGCCTTTAGTACGATACGAGACTATATGGGGAATTGACGGTGAGTGCTTCCCCAAAAAGTCTATACTTTAGCTGAACCAAAGGGGTGAGACTATGTGTGCTTCCTAGAGGGTTGCTTGTACTTGTTGGGTTGAACCATAGGGGTTAGGCCGTGAGTACTACCCAGAGGGTTACCTGTTGTGTTTAGCTACTTGCTTAGCTGCTGCGTGTTATTGAAACTGTGGATTGTATTTTTCTGCTGAGTACTTCCTATTTAATTCTTTCTGTACTTTCACCCTGCCATATACTCACTGAATGTTAGGCACAGATCTTCAGGTGGTTGCCTACTGGGATTTAGTCTCACACCCTGTTTGGGTCATGCTTTTGGGCCCAAACAGATTATATTACTTCATGTATAGACAAGGGAAAGCGCCCTTCGACTTCAGGTACTTGATTTGCTGAGGAGCTGGAGAGCATGGGACCAAGATGAGGCTTGCGATGCTGAGGATATGATTATATTTTCTTTTGTACTTTGGTTCAGTACTGTTTGTATTCAACATTGTGACTTGTTTGGCTATTTTCCTAGACATATGTATCATGCATCATTTATTATGCATTGCCCCAGTTGTTTATTATCTCAGTCTTCCGCTATTTACTTTTTTTGGATATTTACTGCTTCCGCTATTGTGTGTTTGTTTACTTCCACTGTGTACTCTTCCAATGAGGGCATAGTTTCCCCACTATCACACCCAAGTCCCTCACTGCTAGTCAGCAGCCTCTGGCGTTCGAGGAAATGCGCTTGAGGCCATATGACCAATCGGGCACGGGGAGCCTCTGGGTGGCTTCTGGAACCGGGACGTTACAAAGTGGTATCAGAGGGGTTATTTTCTCTTGAATTACTGTTTGGAGCCTTTAGCTAGGGATAGGATGGAATAGGTACTTGGTAATAAGCTGTTCCCGGGAGTAGCTAACCCGTGTACAGGGAAAATCCAACCTACCTCGTTTATTTCAATTTTTCTGGTTTTGCAATTTTACAGTTGATCTGATTTCACCGTTGGGTGATTCACATGTTTTGTGTTGTTATCGTTGATATTATTGAGGTTCTATTTCTGTAGCAACTTGATGAGATGAGGGTATGCCATCTCATGCATCATATAGGCACTTGCTATAAATCACATGTCATGCATTCTTGCCATGCCATTAGGGTGCATTAGCAATTATATGTTGTTTTGATAGATGTTGTGTAGAATATGCGTGCTGTTGTGATAGATGCCTTGATAAAAATATCTTCCTCTTGTTAGAGCATTGATTGTGTAAGGTTTTGCTTGAATAAACGCCAAACTTTGGTTCTTAAGGTGTTATGGGCCCTCATAGACCGGAACTTGGTGGATCATTGACTTGTTTACCTTGTTTATAACTTGTTTGAGATGCCAAAATTTGATTCACGGGTAGTATGGGCCCTCACGGATCAGAATTTTTCACCTTTAGTGTTTGTTTCAGTGTTTTTCTGGGCTTTGGAGTAGTTTCTAAGGCTTACTATCCGGGAAAACCTAGAATACACGCCGTGTAGTTTTTACTATACGCCATGCGTTCTTATGTACGAGAAGAAAATGTTTTTCATAAGTACACACTGTGTACTTTATGTACACGCCGTGTAGTCTCTAACCGTGTCACAGGTCGTGTGGGCAGAGACACATGATGGGGAATTTCTTACAGGAACACACCATATACGAGTTAAACACACCATGTAGTGTAATCCTAGGAACCTGATCGTGTAGCTAACAACATAGGTCGGTGGAGTCTCTTCTTATACACATCGTGTTAGGTTTGAACATTCCATTTAGTCTGACCCAGGTACCCGGCCATGTCACTAACAACACGGGTCGGTGTTATCCTTTCACGTACACGCTGTGTCTGCCTTGAAAATTCCGTGTAGTGTGATCTGTGTGTCATGCTGTGTCACTAACAACACGGGCCAGGTGAAATTTGTCTAATACACGTCGTGTCTACCAAGGAACACACCATGAAGTATTGTCTTAGGAAAGCTGTGTGGCTTAACTGTGTAGAAGGACTCAGGCAGGGAAAGAGGAATCAGGTACACGCCGTGTGTTTGGACAACACACCGTGTGTTTGGGGTGTTACACAACCAGTTTAGGCAGTAGTACACGCCCATGTAAATGACTTAAGGGAACACACCGTGTAGTCTTTACACATGCCGTATAGTCATGTTTTGTAAAACTTGAATGCTTTCCTTTTCCTGTTCCCTTATTACACTTCTATGTTTCCTTCCTTGTTAATCTTGATCTAAGGTGTGCGTTTGACCTTGTAGAGTCATGCCACTGAGACGTCCTCCGGTTGTCTGCCAGTTACAGGGAAGTGATCAGACGCCGGATATGGCTGATCAGGGACTTCCCATAGATCCTTCTATTGTGCCAGTCTTGGCACCAGAAGTTATACCTATTACCGGTGCTAATGCATAGTTCATGGAAGGCTTCATGAGGATGATGCAGAATTTTTAGGGAGCACTGCCTCCTGCCCTGTCGATGGCTGATTTGATACAGGTTTTCCAACAGCAGCATCCTACCACCTTCTCAGGGGAAGGAGGACCTCAGGCTATAGAGTCATGGATAGAATCCATGCTGGCGATATTTTTGCATCTGGAGAAGCCTCTAGAGAGGAGGGTGAATCTTTCCACTTACATGATATGGGATTCTGCCAAGAGGTGGTGGGATGTGATCTCACAGGCAGGTCATCAGCAGATTATGGCTTGGGAGGAGTTCCAGTGCATCTTCTATGACTACTTCTATCCGGAGACCCTGAGGGCCGACAGAGCCCAGGATCTTATGAACCTTGAGCAGGGTACCCTATCAGTTATGGATTATTACTCTCGTTTCACCGAGCTTCAACGTTTAACACCCTTCCTAGGAGGAGATGGGTTATTCCTGGCAAGGAAGTTTGAGGATGGCCTCAGACAAGACATCCGTTCTCGGGTGAATATTTTCAGGTTGACTTCTATCGCTTCCATCGTCAACCAGGCACTGATCACGGAGCAGAATCTGAGGGAATCCAGAGTTGTGAGACAGGGAACCTCGACATCTAGAGTTAGTGCTTTTCCAGTTGATAGCTGGAAGCGCCGCAGGGAGACTACATGGAGAGATCCGAGTAGGCGGGAGACACCTTTAGGTAGCTAGGTGGTATGCTACCAGTGTGGAAGGGATGGACATACGAGGCCGCAGTGCCAGAGAGACCCAGTGAAGTGTTGATATTACGACAAGATGGGTCATCTTCAGTGTTTCTGTCAGATCTTCTCACCAGTAGCTGGTCACATGAGTTCTTTTATGAATACACATTCGGGAGCAGCACCACCATTTTCTCACCAGTCTGGGAACTGGAATTCTTCTGGCCATTCAGGCTGAGGTGGAGGTTGTGACCATGGTGGTCAGTCACCAGTCTTTCAGCGACAGTAGAGTGGATCAACTCAGATTGGTTAGGCAGGGTCATAGGGCCGTGGAGTAGGCCAGACCTTTGCAGTGGAGCAGACCCAGTAGGAGCAGGATCCTGAACCTTCTACAGTTCGAGGTACGATCCTAGTTGCCTCAGTTTTATCTTCAACTCTTTTTGATACAGGGGATTCCCATAGCTTTATATCTATTGCTGTCATAGAGATCCTTGAGCTCTGTATCTTTTCTTATACTGACATCTTGATGCTAGAAACTCCGTTGGGGACTAGAACGGCTAGTGTACATCAGTGCAGGGAGTTCCCTCTAGAGGTTGGTGGGTGTCACTTCCTCTGGGATCTCTATGTCCTAGAGATGACAGAATATGATGTCATTCTCAGAATGGACTGGTTAGTTCCCTTCTAGGAATTCATCGACTATTATTGCCAAAGGGTGAGTTTCATATCACCAGAGGGTGGATCATTTCTTCATAAGGGTGAGTGGGATGTCCAGAAAAGAAAAGCAGCTCCAGAGCATCATGGGTTGGGAGGAGTTACAACCCAGATTTCTAGTCTATATCTGGATGATCAGGGGACTGCACAGTTAGACTTTCCTTCAGTGGTGGATCATTTCAGAGTTGTCTTTCCAGAGGACTTTTCAGGTTTTCCTCCGGAGCGTGAGGTGGACTTTTCGACTGATCTTGTTCCAGGAGCAGCACCGGTGTCTATTCCTCCTTATAAGCTACACCAGAGTTACATGAGCTCAAGAAGTAGTTGGAGGAGTTGCATGAAAAGGGTTTCATTCGACCCAGTACTTCCCCTTGGGGTTCGCTTGTCCTGTTTGCAAAGAAGGCAGACGACACCCCCAGGATTTGTGTGGATTATTTGAAGTTGAACCAGTTGAAGGTCAAGAACCGATATCCTTTACCAAGGATTGATGATCTCTTTGATTAGCTTCGAGGAGCCCGAGTGTTCTCGAAGATTTACTTGAGGTCTGGTTATCATTAGTTGTGCATTAGACCATATAATATACCTCTCACAACCTTCTTGAGTAGGTATGGTCTATATGAGTATATGGTTATTCCGTTCGGTCTCACGAACTCGCCTGCAGTGTTCATGGAACTGATGAACCGAGTGTTCCATCTGTACTTGGATTCTTTCGTGGTTGTCTTTGTGGATGATATCTTGGTGTACTATCACACTCGAAATGACCATGATACCCATCTTGAGATTGTTTTGAGTACATTGATAGAGCATCAGTTATATGTTAAGCTCTCAAAATGACACTTTTGGATGGATCATATTCACTTCTTGGGCCATGTTATCTCTGAGACAGGAGTATCAATATACCCAGAGAAAGTGAGAGCTGTATTTTACTAGGAGTAGATGAAGAACGTCTTTGAGGTGCGGAGTTTCCTAGGGCTGGATGGATACTACAGACGTTTCATACAGGACTTTTCATGCTTAGCAGCACCGCTGACAGGTCTGACTAGGGTGCAAAGTTCTCATGGTCAGATTCTTGTGAGTCAGCCTTTCAGGAGCTAAAAGTGAGGTTGAATTCAGTGCTGATACTAGTCTTTCCAGAGCCAGGCAAGATCTATACAGTTTACTATTATGCATCAGGTATCGGGCTGGGAGCTGTGCTTATGCAAGGTGATGGAGTCGTTGCATACGGGTCTCAGCAGTTGAGGCCACACGAGGGGAATTACCCAATGCACGATCTGGAGTTGGTATCTGTTGTTCATGCCTTACACTGTTGGAGACATTACCTTATGGGAGATAATTTTGTGGTTTTCACCGACCACAAGAGTCTTAAGTACATATTCACTCAGTGTGATTTGAATTAGAGACAGCGAAGGTGGGTTGAGTACCTTTAGTATTTTGAATTTGAGCTAGCCTACACGCCTGGGAAAGGCAATGTAGTGGCTGATGTTTTGAGTAGGAGGACTCAGTTACAGACATTTCAGGAGGTCAGTAGTGAGTGGAAGCTTATGTATCTATTCTCAGAGATGCATTTGGAGGTGCATGACAGAAAAGGGAAAACCTTTCTTTCTTCTGTAGCTGTTACCTCTACCCTCCTTGATCGAGTATGAATGAGGCAGCTATCATACTCTAAAGGCCTAGTCCTGCGGAAAAGTGTGTTAGGAGAGGACCCTATTCCTGGATGGACCATAGGTGAGGATGAGATCTAGTGTTTCTAGGGACACGTGTGGGTGCCAGCAGACATACGCGAGGAGCTGATGTGGGATTTTCATTCCTCAGTTTGGGCAGTTCATCCTGGTGTCACCAAGATGTATCATGATCTACACCATTAGTATTGGTGGCCAGGTATGAAGAGGGATGTTTCTGGTTTCGTCATGAGGTGTTCCACTTGTCAACAGGTGAAGACGGGCCATCAACGACCAACAAGGATTTTACAATAGTTACCCATTCTCGAGTGGAAGTGGAATGACATCACGATGGAATTTGTGACCAGGTTTCTAAGGTTGCCTCGAGGGAATGACGCAGTTTGGGTTGTCATTGACAGAATCACAAAGGTCGCTCACTTCCTACCGATCAAGGAGACCTTTAGTGTTGATGAGCTGGGGCGGTTATACATCTGAGAGATTGCACATCTGTATGGAGTTCCACACTCCATTGTTTCAGACAGGGATGCCCATTTTACTTCTTAGGTCTGGAAGAGGCTCCATAAAGCTTTGGGTACACAGGTACTTTTGAGTACGGAATACCATCCCCAGATAGATGGCCAGTCCGAGCGTACGATTCAGGTGTTTGAGGACATGATCCGAGCATGCATCCTAGATTTTGGAGATTCTTGGGAGAAGCATATACCTCTTTTAGAGTTTTCCTACAACAATAGTTTTCAATAAACTATTTAGATGGCACCTTATGAGGATTTGTACGGTAGGCCGTTCCGATCACATTTATGTTGTCTGGAGGTAGAAGAGGCAGCTTTTCTGGGACCTCATCTTGTGCAGGAGACCACAGAGCAGATAGAGTTGATTCGGAAGAAGATGGCTATGACACAGTCTTGATAGAAGTATTATGCTGATCAGTGGAGATGACCTCTGGAGTTTGAGGTCGGGGATCAGGTTTTTCTACGTGTCACACCGAGGTTGGGACACAAGAGGATTAGGAGACAGGGTAAGCTTTCACCGAGGTACGTCGGGCCGTTTGAGGTATTGGAGAGAGTTGGGACGGTTGCCTACCAGTTTCAGTTACCTCAGAGGTACCGAGCTATGCACAACGTCTTCCACATTTCTCAGCTTCAATATTACTTTTCAGACCCGTCTCATGTCTTTCAACCCGAGGAGATTGATCTTGGAGTGGATGTGTCATTTAAAGAGCATCCTATCCGGATTTTGGATCGCAGTACAAAGGTTCTCCATAGCCAGTCCATTCCTCTGGTATAGGTGCCATGGCAGCACAAGCGAGTACAGGACGAGACTTGGGAGAGAGAGGCTGATGTACGAGCTTAGTAGCTGGAACTGTTCGGGGTTTCTTCTTCTATGCCGCCTTGTTAGGGAAATTCGGGGATGAATTTCCTTAATAGGGGAAGTTTGTAAGAACTTGAATCTTCTTTTCAGGTAGGTTTTTCTTTTTTCCTGGAGTTTTTGGGAAAAGAGGAGTTTCTAGAAATTTTCTAAGTACACGCTGTGTACTTTATGAGTACACGCCATGTACTGCCTTGCCACATGAGGCCATGTCATGGCCACACACACGGTCGTGTGGGGTGACGTGGAGGCCTCCTAATGCAGAGTACAGAAAAGGTGAGTACACACTGTGTACTTTTTTTTTCATTAAATGCACTAGGGTCATGTCTGATGGAAAGAACCGATTTCTTCTAAGTCTGGTTCGTCCGAGAGTGAGGTTACAACCGCGAATCTTTGACAAGCCCCTGAACCTCCGTCCGTCCTCCGAATCGAACACTGTCAGTTGCGTTGGAATTTCATTGGTGGGTTCTCTCTTCAGCTGGAGCCTCGTCCCATGATTCCTATTCTTTTCCAAGTTACCGCGGGTTGAACGTTTTATACTTTTTTTGTAGATCATCAGAGTTATAAAGAGATTCAAGCTATGAGGTTCAAGTATATTGATCTGCTAACCCTGAGGTAGGTGGTTTGTTCCTTTCTATAGAAATTCTTTGAGTTTTATGTGCAAATTTTCCCAATACCCATGAACAGGGTATTGCACGTTTACTGTTTTAGCCCAATTGTTTGCCTAATTTTATTCTATGCCTAAGTATAGGTTATTGTTTGTGAATGGGGTAATTTGATGTGATTTGGATGTATTTCCTATGCATGTTTTTCTTGTTTTGACCTTTGGGTCTAGTTTTCCTGTTAGGCTACTATTTACTTTCCCATGCCTAGTATTGTAGGATGGTGTGACTATTGTTCTGATATGATGATATGTTGTAGAATGCTATCCAAGTAGTTATTGAGGTTCACTTTGGCCGATATGAGATGCTACACTTGCTTGACTTAAACAGGGTCGTGAGAACCTGGTGTATAGACCATAGGGAGAATTGATGTTGAGGGCTTCTCCAGAGCATCTTTATAATTATACAATGCGAGACCACAAGGGTAATTGACGTTGAGTGCTTCCCCAGAGTGTCTGTAGTTCCTCGACGTGGGACACAGGGGGAATTAACGTTGAGTGATTCCCCAGAGCGCCTTTATGATACGAGAATATAGGGGGAATTAACGGTGAGTGCTTCCCCAGAGAGTATATACTTTAGCTGAACCAGAGGGGTGAAACTGTGTGTGCTTCCCAGAGGGTTGCTTGTACTTGTTAGGTTGAACCATAGGGGTTAGGCCGTGAGTACTGGCCAGAGGGTTACCTGTTGTGTTTAGCTACTTGCTTAGCTACTGCATGATATTGAAATTGTGGATTGTATTTTTCTGCTGAGTACTTCCTGTTTAATGCTTTCTGTACTTTCACCCTGCTATATACTCATTGATTGTTAGGCATAGATCTTTGGGTGGTTGCCTACTGGGATTTAGTCTCACACCCTGTTTGGGTCATAATTTTGGGCCCAAACAGATTATATTACTGCAGGTATAGACAAGGGCAAGTGCCCTTCGACTTCAGGTACTTGATTTGCTGAGGAGCTGGAGAGCATGGGACCAAGCTGAGGCTCGCGATGCTGAGGAGATGTTTATATTTTCTTTTTTACTTTGGTTGAGTACTATTTTTATTCATCATTGTGACTTGTTTGGATTTTTTCCTAGACATATGTATCATGAATCATTTATTATGAATTTCCCCAGTTGTTTATTATCTCAGTCTTCCTCTGTTTACTATTGTTGGATATTTAATGATTTCGCTATTGTGTGTTTGTTTACTTCTACTTTGTACTCTTACAATGAGGGAATAGTTTCCCCACTATCATACCCAAGGCCCTCACTGCTAGTCGGAAACCTCTAGCGTTCGGGGAAATGCGCTTGAGGCCATGTGACCAACCGGGCATAGGGTGCCTCTAGGTGGCTTTTGGAACTGGGACGTTACAACAACTGACTCAAGTCATAAATAATAACTTGAATCATGTGGAACACCCTCCTCCTAAGAGAGAAAAAGTTGCGGTTAATTCGTTCATATGTCAAAGGCCTCCCACTTTTAGTGGATCCTCTAACCCCTTAAATCATGGAACAATGGATTAATTCCATTGAGAATATATTCTCTATCCTTCAATGCTTTGAGAAAGAGAAAATTATATTGTTTATTTATCGCTTAGTGGGAGATGATGATTATTGGTGGACACTAATCAAGAATACGAAGCCCAATGAAGACATCAAATCAATCAAGTGGGAAGAATTCAAGAAAATATCTTTCAATAAATATTTTCCTTTCACTCTGTATCTTAAAATGGAGAGGGAGTTTTTTAGACTCAAGAAAATAGAGGATTAATCCATCGAGTCTTATGAGGAAAACATCACAAGGTTTTCAAGGCATGCCTCTGGCATTTTCATGGAACTTGAAAGTAAGTCAGACCACTTATTTAGTGTACTAAATCTGAGTCTTTGAAAAGCCTTAATGATTCAAGACTTCGATAAATATAAGGAAATAGTCCAATGTGACCTTAAAGTTGAGACAAAGATTAACGATTCTCAATGTTCTTGTGGAGGTGAAGATAAAATAAGGAGAATGCAGTTTAATTTTGGAGGACCAATGGATAAATATCATGGAGGGAAGAAAATCCAACTGCCCACATGCCATACGTGTGGGGAGAAGCATCTAGGAAATCACCTCAAGGTAAAAAATATATTTTCAAGGGTATAGATGAGGGGAATAAAGATAATGAATTTCAAAGGGAGATGAATTCGGTTCACTAATCCAAGATAACCAAAGACAATAAACTCAAAGGGTAAGTGAGTAAGGGTGAACTTATGCTACTATTGAGGTGGACCATAAAAACGAAGTGGTGACTAGTACACTTGTTATTTATTAAAGAATAGTGAATTCCCTATTTGATTTTGGTTATATTAATTACTTCATATAATTCAAGTTTAGAAGAAATATTCAAACACCACTTCAAGACATGGATGTTAAGTTATCGGTGAAAACACCAAGCAGTGCAATCATTTCATCTCAAGTATATAACTATTCCTTAACTAAAATTTGTGGGAATAATATCTTAAAGAACCTTATTATAATCCCTTTGGTAGTATTTGATGTTATGATGGGTATGGATTACCTATATTTATATAGATAAAACATCCACTTCCAAGAGAAGGAAATCACTTTCCATATCCCAAATCATCCCCTGATTCTATTAAAGTGCAAGGATAATGATCAGAATCCTTTGGAAAATCCTTCTCAAGCATGGATATTGTTTCCTTATGAGCAAGAATATCTATCTCAGATGATTGATACAAAAGAGAAGACCATCCTTTAAGAAATTTCCATTGTAAGGGAACATGTGCCCAGTTTCTTTTGTTCCATGGGGTTAAGGTGATAATGAATGAAGGTTAAAGGTGGTTGGGATCAAATTTAAAGGGGTTAGCTATTTTTTTTTGGAAAAGTAGTTATTATTTCATGTAAGAATAGGGGAAATGTTAGGTTTTGATGGAAGGGTGTGGTGGTTAAGGGCTGAATTGGTGAAGGGTAAATAAAAAATCCACCCAGGATGAATAGAAAACCTTACCTTGTTACCTTAGGATAAAAAAAAGTCTATAAGAAGCCCGAAACTTTGGGGGATGAAGCTTTGGTTAGGTTATAGGTAATGAGGAAATGGATGAATTTAGGGTTTGGTTCCTATATTTTTAAAGGGGCATCCAATATAATGACATAATGAAGTCCATTCACCAGCACAAAAACTATTTATAACATCACCTATTTCACATCGATTATTTAGAATCGATGTGACAATCTGTGAAAATGGGGTTTATGTCAGTTATATAAAAATCAACGTGAAGAAGACATGTTTTCCAATTTTTCACATTGGTTATATGATATAACCAATGTGAAAAGATGAATTTTCACATTGGTTATTATATAAGTGATGTGAAAAAACCATTTTTCACGTCAGTAATATAATAACTAACATTATATATCTTTCAAAATTTTATGAATCGTCAATGGATTCATTTTGTTGTCTTCCATTCTTATGATGCACGCTTTTTTATCTCTCACCCAAGACCTAACTCTCTCATTTATTTAATCTGGTGGTCCAATATCACATTACAATCTTAACACGCCATTAGCATTCATTGGCCTCATCTTACGCATCGAAGATAGATTTGATCATCTCTGAAGTAAGCTTTACACATTGTCGTTTCTATCTTTTCAGTAATTCTTTGGCGTGAAATCCCTAATTGTCATTTGTTTGATCATGTTGACTCTATTCTCACATTACCATCTTCATACACCCTCAGGTTTTGTCATCCTCATTATTGAACGTTCGATTATAGGTCTACTCGTCTCTAACTAGCTCGCCTAAAGGTTCAAATATATTTTAAAAAGTATGCATTAGTTGTTCTTGATTTTATTTCAAGTATGAATTAGTTGTTCGTATTCAGTTTATTTTTCCTTTTTTAGATTACTTTAAAATTATTTTATAGAATATGTCATGCTAGTATTTTGATCATTTCTGTATTTATATATGTATATTTGTTTCTCAGTATTCAAATTAAGTGGAATAGAAATAATATTCGTATAAAATATTTGTAGTTTAATTTGTTTATTATGATCACTTATTTTCTCATTTACCTATTTTGGGTTGATTCTTCATACACCAAGGTTTTATGATAGATAGGTAGGGGTCAAGTGGTGACCATGTACTATGTATGATATAGCCACACACTAATTATTTCATGTATGTTGACCCTTCTTAATCTCATTTTTCAAATGAGAATCATTCACCTCCATGTATATATTCTATATATTGTTTTATAGATATCATTGTATATATTTTTATAATTTCATAAGGTTATATTCATTTATTTTTTACTTTTTAAATTTTTGAAGGGAATATATTTTGTAATTCATTCTGCATGAATGAATGTTCTCATCAAAATTTTCTATTTTCATTCTAATGTTTCCCTTCTTGGTTTTTTATATTTTTTGATGTCATTTCTAATATAAATATTTTGAAAATTAATCTATTTGTAATAAAGGTTAATAAAATATTTAAATATAACATCTTCTTATTTTTCAATGTAATTTTATAATTCTATTATAATCTAATTTTCATCAATGTCAACACCTGTAAATGTTTCTTATTCTCCACTTGATATATACTCTAGTGACACCACCCACCTTATTTTTTAGTATGGATTATGATCAAATTTTTGGAAATCCTTTTTAATTTAATTTATTTATCATGTGTTCAATATGATATGTTAAGATTATGATTATTTTTTCAATTATGTTCTATAGATATGTAACTTTAATCATTATTTTATGGGTGAATGTATTATATCCCTCCAAAGTATTGGAAATTTATTAGGGTATTTAACACCCTATTATCTTTAATGTGGTTAGAAAATTTTACCTTTTATCAATTTTTAAACTTTATTATCATTGAAATAATCTACTATTTCCCCCTATAAATCACTTTTATCACCACTATATTCTTTTGACATGATATTTGTTTTTGATATTTATTTTTGATATTTGTTATAGATAATAATGAATTGAAGTTGGATTACTACACCTCGAATAGGTGATGAATATGAGGAAGGTGTTGATACTTTTTTGGAATTTTATAAATGAAATATTCCAAAAAATGATATGTTTTTCTATCCATGCCTAAAATGTTTAAATTTGAAGAAGTTGAAAAGAAGAGAGATCGAAGATCATTTTAATTTTTCATGGTTTTAATCTGAGTTACAGCCCTTGTATTTGGTATGGTAAAACTGTGCATAATTTCAGATCTATTGATGATGATTCTTTGCAAGATGATAAATCTGATCAACTTGATGAAATGATTTGTGATATTGAAGTAAAGGAAATTGAGAAAGAACTTAAAATTGAGCATCTATATGGTGATGCTAAAATCCATTGTATCTGGGCTGTACAGAATTTATAGTTTTATTGACAATATTAATATTGATTAACCTGAAGGAGAAACATGGATGAAGAGACAAGAGTTTTATAGAGCTGATACAATTTTTGAAAGGCATTCTTCCTAAAGAAAATGATCTTTTAGATTCACATTATAAAGAAAATAAAATATTATGCCTGATGGGATAGGGTTATAAGAAAATACATGTCTTCCCGAATGACTGTATGCTATATAGGAAAGAATATGAATTTATGTCAGAGTATCCTCAATATGGGATGTCATGATATAAGTTTAAAGAAAAATCACAGGCTTATTTAGCAGTTACAAAGACCCCTGCCATGACATTTTGGTATCTTCCTATAATTCCTCATTTGAAACATTTATTTGAAAATTAATATGATGAAAAAAGGTTAAGATGGAATGCAGATGAGTGGATATGTGATAGAAAATTACGACATCTAGATGATTGTCCTCAGTGGAAGAAAATTGATCACCAGTTTCTTACATTCAAAAATAAAGTTAGAAATATCAGACTTAGACTGTGCATGTATAGAATGAATCCATATCGAAACCTTAGTAACACACAGAGTTTATGGCCTATTTATTGGTAATTTTCAACTTATCTCATGAATTTTTTATGAAGCAAAAATATGTCATGTTGAGCTTATTGATCTTTGGACCAAAAAGCCTAAAAATGATATTGATGTTTTCTTATCACCATTAATTGATGATTTGAAACTATTATAAAAGAAAGGTATTAGGGTGTATGATTCTTATAAAATGGAATATTTTTAACTGCATGCAATGATTATGTTCACTATAATTGACTTTCCAACATATGGAAAATTTTCTAGATATAGTGTTAAGGGGTATAAATCTTGTCAAATTTGTAAACAATAGACTTCATATTATCAACTGCATCATGTGAGAAAAATAACATACATGGGTCATTGAAATTTTTTGTCTATGGATCAATATTATCGAAGATTAAAAAAGTTATTCAATGGATCAAAAAAATTTGTTAGTGCCCCAAAACGTTTTTACACCAATCAATATTTTGAGAGGGTGAAAAACATTGATGTGACATTTAGAAAGACACAAAAATATGGTAATGATATAAATATTTGGAAGAAATAATCAATATTTGTTAAGCTACCATACTAGAGATATAATGAGGTCAAACATAACATTGATGTCATGCACATAGAGAAGAATATTTATGACATCTTTATTAGAACATTGTTAGATATTAAAGAAAATACTAAAGATGGTTTGAATGAAAGATTGGACTTACTCTTAATGGGAATACGTTTGGAGTTAGATCCCACTATTGATGGAAGGATAACATTCTTTCCCCCATCTTGTTATACATTATTCAAAAGGGAGAAAATTAGCTTCTGTCAGTGTCTTTATGATATCAAAGTATCGTAGGGTTATTCTTCAAATGTAATTTTTTTTGTGTCTTTAAAGGATTTGAAGTTGATAGGTATGAAATCTCATGATTGTCACATCATGATGAAATAATTCCTACAAGTTGCATTGCATGGAATATTTCCCATCCATGTTAGAATGACTATCATGAAGGTGTGTTATTTTTTTAAATTCAATTTGTAATAAGGTGATTGATCTGAACACTTTGAAAAATTTAGAGAATGAAGCAGTTTATATACTTCTTTAATAGGAAATGTATTTTCCTCCATCCATTTTTGATATCATGGTGAATTTAATGGTTCATTTGGCGCAATAAATAAATATTTGTGGACCTGTATATCTACATTAGATATATCCTTCTAAAAGGTATATAACGATATTAAAGAGTTATGTTAAGAATCCATATCAAACTGAAGCCTCCATTATTGAGAATTATATTTCTGAAGAGGTTGCAGAGTTTTGTACAAGCTAATTGACTATAGTAGAGCACATTAGTTTGCCTATATCTCACCATTAATGATTTAATTATGGGAGAAAGGGTATCTATAGCTTGAAAGTAAAATTGTTGACATGTGAAGAGATAAAGAAGGTAAATTTATACACCTTGAATAACATAGATGACGCTCAACCATATATAATATTGTATATTAATGTGTTGAAATAATGTTATCTAAAGAAGAAAGATATGTGGATTTTGAATAAGCATAACAATTTTTTTCCATGGTTTAAAGAGATCATGATTGGTAGATCAGATACATATGAAACATTGAGATGGTTAGTGGGCGATCCTAGTTTAAATTTGATAACATGGTTTGGGTATGATATTAATGTCTATACATTTCATATGAAAAAGAAGGAAAAAAAAGTGCAGTTCAGAATAGTAGTGTATTAATGTCTGCAAAAGTAATACATTTTTTGAGTACCAAAGACAAAAACCCAATATATGCATCAAGTTCATATTATGGAGTCATTGATGAATTATGGGAGGTTGATTACATTAAATTTTAAGTTCTAGTGTTAAAATGAAAATGGTTTATCGGTAAAAAAAATGTCATACATGATGAATTTGGAATGAACCTAGTTAATTTGAATAAATTGGAATACATAGATGATCCTTTTATCATAACGACACATGAAAAAAAATTATACGTTCTTGATCAATCTGATATGTAGTGTTCTATTGTTTTACAAGAAAAAAATAGTATTTTTGTGATGATAAACTTGATGAAGATGTTGATTTTTGTAAGATCCCTACTTCCATATAAAGACTAATAGATAATATAAACGAGCACATCGAAGACATGGCTTGTGTCATACAGAATGATCATGATGAAGGAATTTGGGAAAACGATCCTCTATACATTCCAAATATTATAGGTAACATATATTTTATTCTGGTTTACTTTTTAAAATTTCATAAAATTTTAGATATTTTAATTTTATTTTCTTTATTAAAACATGTATTATAACTAAAAAGTTAAATTAATTTTTTATATTAGTTTAGTTTTGTTTAATTTACCATGTTTATCATTATGTAACTTATCTATTAATTTTTTTTTGAAAATAATTATTTTAAATCTAATATGATAAAATAAAAACAAAAATATTGTATAAGAGTATATTAAAAAAAATTATTTTGGTGTAAAAACGATTTATTAGGTTGGTCCATTTTTACTATTAACATGAAATTTTTGGATTTGATTTTATTCATTTATGTCATTTCATCTCTCATTAATGTTGTTATTATTTTAGTTAACTATAAAAAATATGAATAAAAATGTGTTGAGTTGAGTTTGGTTTACTTTTTGTTTGATATTTTTTCATTTTTCATTTGAATTTGTATGTAATAGTTGTATTTTTATTTTTTTACTAACTGTTTATTACTTTGATTTTTAGGATAATGATAGATCAATCATCTGATCCACCACATACTTTTGGATATGATCATCATCATACCTATGGGGAGGAACACACACATGCTCCTGTTGATGAGTCTCCTAATACTTCTTTATAGGAGACATCAACTTCCACAGTGGAAAAAACTAGTTCGAGGGTGGGTAAACATGGAATCACATGTTTACCAAAATTATTTGTTTCCTGTAGTCAGGACTAGAGGATATTAGTAGAATTTTATGATAATAATATTAAAATAGGTCCAAATGAAAAATGATTCAAGAATTTTATATCAGTTTAGGATAAAATTAAAGTTAGTATTTTGATAGATAATTGAAGAAGTGTTGAAAAAGTGACCACATCTCACTTGTGGGAGACTGTTTTGATAAGATCATTTGTTATTATTTTACTTATATTTAAATTTTTATAGTAATATATGATTTTAAACTTCTTATCAGTTTACATATGATATATCTAATATTGGAGGAGCTAAGAAGAAATGTCTATCATTGTCCGCTAGGAGATGGAGGGACTTTAAATTAACCCTCACATCAGAATTAATTTTTGGGGATAGAAAATATGAAAATCCATGTCATATATATCCATTTATAGATGAAGATACATGGAATAAATTTGTTGAAAGAAGATGAGGAGAAGCGTTTTTGGTAAGTGAAATGTTACCTTTTAGATTTTTTTATATTAATGATCATATTAATGATTATTTTATTCTTAATTTATAGAAATTGAGGAGATATCATAAGGAGGTTCCATCTAGAAAAGTATACCCTCATAATTTATCTTGGGGATGGTATACATTAATAGAAGATCAAATGATGGATGAAAAATTTCAAAACCCAAGGGCTGAGTCTTCAGGCTCAGCAGAGGTTAACCCTTCCCCCCGCAAGACATGAAAAATGGAAGAGGTCTCAGATGAGCAAAAATGACAATATCTTACAGAAGAGTTGAGGGATGTAGCTGGGAGGGTTGTAAGATGTTTTATTTATTTATTTATTTAAGTTAAATCAATTTTTTATATATTATTATTCATTACATAATTTTTTAAATATTCCATATAGGGTTATCTTGAATAGAAGATCACATAGGGGGTCTTTATAGATGAAGGTAGGTAGAATATTTTAGCTATAACATTGGGAAAACCCTAACACCTAGGTCATGTACATGGAAACCTGGGAGGTGTATCAGTAAAAAAAGTGTTTCCCCTTTCCAAATCTTCTTTAAGGGAGGATGTTTATAAAAAAATAGATTACTTGGAAGCTGAAGTTTAGGATATTCATGTGATGATGGAGGATAAGATCAGAGCTTAGATATATGCGATGTTTGTATACATGAAAATATAGTTTCAGACTATTGATTTGACTCCTCTACCTCCGCCACCTTCACCAATAGATCCCACTCCTACTTATCCTACTCATACATCTCTACCTATAGAACCACTCCTAATCCTAATCCTACACCCCTCCTCCACAACATCCCAGTTATTGTGAGTTATATGTTGATGATCCCCAATATATTATTGCATATGGGATGATATTTTATTTTGAATATTCCATTCATCATCAACAGATAAAGATATATCATCATATGGTCACTGTACATGATATTATATATAGATCAACAATAATACCATGTCCTACAAATGTGGTGATTATAGTTAGACAAAGTATCAACCATTTTTAGCTTTTCCATCTATATTTTTTCTACATGTTACCATAGAGGTATGTGTATATTTTATCTTTTATTTTATTTTGATATTAATTTTTTTATTGTTTTAATTTTTTTATAGGAATAATTTAAAGGTAAATAAATACTATATATCCAAAAATAAATACAAAGTGTTATGACTTCAGATAAAATTTCTACTAGTTTTGATAGATTGTCAGGATATTAAAATTTTTTATTGGATGTATATGGTATTCCAATTGAAGCTAGTGTTTGTGGGCTTGAAATTAATGTGGGGATTTTGTAAAATTAAATCATGTAACTTGTAGCTGGAGATCAGTTGGGCATCAACATGATGCAAATTTTTTCCATGTAAACCGATTAATTTTTTTTCCATTTGTGTAATTTATTGAAAATTTATACCTATGTTTGTTTTGTATTAGGTATATTTATAAAATTTGTACACAGTAAGAAAATAAATTTTTATATGTATTTATGGATCCACAGTTTATTTCACCTATAGCTAGGACAATAAAGGATGCATGAAGAACAATTTATATTACTGAAAGATTTTAGAAGAATGTAATTATTCAGTGCTGGATGTTTCTTTATCTTCAAGAGTATGAAACATATTTCTCAAAAAGTGTTTTTTTATCTCTTAACATACTAACCACTCATATTAAATTTTCTTATATATTAGTGGACATTGGATGTTGGATGTTTTTGTCTAAGAGAGAAGACACTTTACTGGCTCTACTCTATCTATAGTGAAGTGTGATAAAATTTTATGAATGTATTGAACATGTAAGTTTGAGTATTTTAATACTTTTTTATATTATAATGAATTAAATTTATTTTATTAATATTATTTTCAAATAGGGATTGAAATTTATTTAGAGAGACCACACGAAAGAAGATCACCATGATCATATATGTAAAAGCAAAGGTGAATTTTCGTTTACAATTACTAAATTTTGGATATATTACTTATAAACATTATTTAAAATTGATAAATTCTTTTAAACAATAATGTCATAAACAAGAAGGTGTAAAATAATTTGGATACTATGTTTTAAGATTTTTGTATGAAATAATTTCAACTGGGACGATTATGAAGTTTAATAAGGTTATATTTCTTTATAAATTTTTCCTTGGTATATTATTCATTTTATTCAACATACATACTAGATAAATGATTTTGTTATAATTTTTAGGTTTTTAATAACCCTAGGCCTTATAGTGCACATGAGTTGAGACACTTAAAAAATTAATGGGTGAATCATTTCATAGGTTTGATTAGATTTTAGTTTATTTTTAATATATATTATAAACTTGAGAGTTGAAATTATAAGTGTTTTTCTATTTTTCTACTGGTTCTGCTGTTTGCTATTTTTCTGATTTTTTTCTTGTTTTTGCTAGGGAGGGGGGAGGAATGTAACATTATTTTAATTTTTTTTGACTTTTCACATCCGTTATTTGATAACCTATGTAAAAAATCAATTCTTTCAGTTTTAAATGCCAATTATCACATAACTGACATGAAAAACCTTCTTCCACATTGGTTCTTTTATAAAACTGATGTGGAAGAAGAGTTTCCTATGGATTTTCACCTTGGTTATTTGATAAACAATGTTAAAAATTGATCCTATTGAACTTTCACATCATTTATTTAAATAAACAATGTGGAAGATGAATTATTTTTGTTTTTTCACATCAGTTATAAGATAACCGATGTGAAAATCCTTCTTCCGCGCTGGTTATTTCAGAGAACCAACATGGAAGAATGTTTTTAACGTTGGTTTTAAATAATTGATATTAATAATTTACACAAAAAATTATTTAAAAGATCTATTATTTTTAACTGACGTTATAAACATATTTACAACATCTCACATAACAACATCTCCTATTAAAAAATGTTAAAAATCAAGAAAAACCAACATTAAAAGGAATTATTTTCACTTGTGATTATGTATTAATTTTCTAAGTTAAAGGATTGATATTTTGGTATTTTTACTAACATATAAATCACACCACAATTTTTTTGTATCACACTGTAATGTTTATTAATGAGTTTTTTCAAATATTCATGCTTGGAAATCTATTACGGTGTAACAAGTAATTACTATGGTGTAATTCTTCCTCGATTCCATCCTTCTAAAAATTTTGGTGTAGGGTTGTGACTATGGTCTATCCATTATGTCATTGAAGTTACTAAGGATCATTGAGACACTGAGAAGGGAGGGGGGGGTTTAATTAATAGTCATATTTTTATAAATTTCCAACATTATAAAATTTAACCCCTTCAACTTTTAAGAGTTACTTTCCTTATCAAATTTTATAACAAACTTAGAAGAACAAAAATATGAGAAAGTAAACAAGGCACACAAGAATTACATAGTTCAACCTCAATTTGATAACCTACATAATTTACATGGAAACTCTCATGGGTCCATGAAAATTTACTATTAGAAATAAGAATACTACTTTTGAGGCAAATCACATTAGACTCATTCTATCTCCCGAAAGGTATGATTATACCGACTCCTATTAGTTTATATATTTTTCTTACAAAAATAAGAAACAAAAAAGTGTGAGAATTTGTAAATTTTTATCCAAAAACTTTTTTTGGAAAGTCCTTATAATTACTCCATCCAGTAATGTCTATTCGATATGCCTATCTTCATCTAGTAAACTCATTCTGATGCACCTCACTGAACCTACACTTTGTTTTCTAACCCGTGTTCTATTTTATTTAAGAAAAATCATTATACCTCAAAATCTTCTTAGAATATTCATATGATTTCTCTATATGGTGTTTTGAACCAAAAATCTATCCAATTCTCTCATCAAAGTCTCTATCTGGTAAATTTATTCAATTTTGAAAGCAATTCGGTCGGAACATCACTTCTGGCACCAACTTTACAACATTTTGAATTTTTGTACAAGGTTAATAGTGTTAAGTACAATCATACTTTGTATCCTTATTTATAGTTTATCTTAGAATAGAAATTTAGTAAATCATTTTCATTTTCCCACTCATTGAAATTTCAAGAACTAATTTCTCACATATTATAATTTCACTGAATCTTCTCAACTCTTCTATAAAATTATTGAATATTCATGAATTCTCTAGAAATTACAACCTTTCTAAAACTTTCTTAAACTCAATGACATCAATTTATTAAAACTTACTTAACTTCATAAGTTAAGGAAACTCAACATGATAACAAAAAAATTGAAAAAAATCACACCAATTATAAAATAAAAACATTCAGCATCATCAGGTTTTGTAATTTACAAAGTTATGCAAAGTACCTCAAAAATCTCCATCCATAATTTTTTGTCCAGAAACCTTTGCCCAATGAAAAAACTTTTATTCTAAATTTTTCTTTGTTTGGTTGACTCTGTCAGATGGAATCCTAAAAAATGTTCATCCAGTAACATCATGAATGTTTTTATGATGTTCTGTCTAATGTTATTCCTTATGATGAAGCTAATCACTTTAAAACTTTGTAACTTTGAACTTCACTCAGTTGGTAACAAAACTCTGCACTTTAAACTTTATAAAAACTATCTGTCAGAAAACTCATTTTCCTTTTTCCATTACTCTTGAACCTATTGATAAAGAATTACATATTCCTTTTTCTATTCCTATTGATTCATGAAATATGGATAACTAATTTGTTGCAACTTCTAAATACTTTAGGTAAATGAAAGTTTCTGTGTCTGATGGACTGCTCTGTCCATTAAAAAATTCACCATTGTTTTTTATCCGTATAGATAAACCTTTTCATGTTTTTTAATTTTTCTCCTTCTAGTTATTTGAAAACTAAAAAATCATTTTTTAATTCTCACAAAAATGATGTATTCCCCCCACATTTCTTTCTCTTTTATTTTAAAACACAAAAAATCATCAATAAATAAATTCTTACAATTCTCTGTTTGGTAGAAATTGTCCAGTGATATGTGTCTAGTTTTCTATATCTGCTAACAAATTTTTTCATTTCTCCCCATAGAATTTATACCACTGTATCTCTATCTACTAAGGTTCTCCCACTCTAGTATGTCTGATGATTTTTATTTGTTATGTTGGATGATTTGAAGTATAAATTATCTTTTACAAACTTAGAAACTTTCAATGCAAGGGTATCTTATAAAAAATTTGTCTAGTGGTTTTTTCCAGTAAAGTTTGTCATCTAACAATGTTATACCATTCTCCCCTTTATAAACTTCTTTAGTTTATCACCTTCTATCCACTAATCCATCTTCAAACTTCTTCTCAAGTATCTATCTGGAAAGGTTTTTATGATCATAACTCTTTTTCTGGAATGTTTATCCTGAAAAGTTATACTTCTTCCACTTGTACAAACTTTAGCTTGTATCATGAACTTCTTCATGATTTTTGAAACTTTGAGATCAGTATAGTATTGTTTGAATTGTTTGAAAGTTACTTAACAATGTTTAATAACCTTTAAAACTTTATAACTTTCCTCTTCTCCAACAACTTCATAATAATAATTTCTTAACTTTCAGTAACTCTTCTTTCACCTGTTAATAAAAAAATTATTAAAAAGTTTGTTGTCAAAAAATACAAAACTTTTTTTTTGGAAAGTATCACAATGGATCTTCAGTCATAATAAAAAGAAATGAATTCTATTTTATAACTTTTTTATTTAGTTTTGGAAAACCATTATGGCATTGTTGGTAGTTTAAGATTTATTTTGAGTAGGGATGGCCATTATGTTGAGAAAGATGCATCATAATTTTAGGTTGTGAATATACCTTTTACATTTCATCTCATTTATCACTAGGGAATTGTGGCATAGCCTAAAAATGTGATTTCCACTGATCCTACCTAAATATTATGATTAAGACATTGTTCCATGGTGGTGTTGGGGAAGGAACATCCATGAAACTACCATAAGATGAAACCTTCAATCCACTAAAATACCATACATGCTAGAGATCCATTTATGTGGAATTCAAACCACCAAAAATTCCCCCCGATCTTAGTGTACTGAAAAATGGGATGAATTTTCACCCAACTCACCACACTAATTCATTTATCACACACTATCCAAATAGAAAATCTCACAAAATCATTCAAGAAAATAAATAAACGAGAAAACTAACTTAGACACACAAGATCACATGGTTTAGACTTTCTTCCTACATCCACAAGAGAAAAATGAAAACTATTATATTACTAAAAGTGAAGAGGGTTAAAAAAACCATATCTTAGGATCTGGTGTTACACTTATATATATCATTAATGATACATATTAGCAACTAGTACCACTTCTACCTTATAGAAGTAATCAAACATTATAACAAGTTGTACCACTAAATCAAGTTTGTGGTCAACCCACCTTTGAAGTCAGTAAATCTATGATTCCCTATAGCTCCACCACCTCAACAGTTTCATCCATTAAAAATATAATGGTATTCACATTTCACTCATCAGATGTTCAACATATTTTAGTAAATGCATCTGCATACTGAAGATGCAGTTTTCTATTGCTTTGATAGAACCAAAGTGAACTTATGGTGTTTCTACTTTTGGTAAGTTGAATATTTTTACATGAAGAGGCTATGTAATCCCAACAATATCCCACTTGAATACTTCTACAAGGATTTTCATTGATATCCTCCAATACTTAGGTAAAAGAATCACCCTCATTCCTTCTTTGTACATGCATTTTTCTCCACCAACATCCGTTCACTTGAGTCTAATTGAGGCACAATATCGCCTCAAAATTTCTAGGACTAAAACCTTCATGAGAATTTCAATATATTTTTTCTTCCTTGTCATCTTATTCTTCTCTAACAAATTGTCTTCCAATATATTCTGAATGAAATTAAATTTCAAGTTAATGTGTTTTTTTCTTGCATGAAATAATGGATTCAGAGCAAGGTGAATTGCACTCTAACCATAAAAAAATAACACTTATCATTCTAATGAATTTATAACCTCCTTTAACAATATCATTAACCTAACTCTATAACTTCCATAGTTTCTATGTATTCTTCTTTTATTATAGAATAAGTAATCACAATCTGCATCTGAGACATCTAATTGAACATTGTCCCTCCAAATGTAAACATGAAGCCTGTCATTCTTCTATGGGTGTCTTAATACCTATAAAAATTTGAATCCATGATGTAACACCCCAACCTGAACCACCGGGTCCAAGATGGAGAGACACAAGACCATATGTGCAGCTTTCCGTATTCAAGAGGTTGCCGACTAGAAGTGCATGTCTAAAAACCATCAATGGGGAGACTCTACCCTTCGGTAATCATAGTCAGTGGGGAGACTATACCCTTTAGTAATAAAAATAAAAATATAACAACTATAATATGAAGTACAAGATGAGATATCAAATTTAATAACTGATGGTATACAATTCATACAAATAAATAAATAATCGAGATCCCAGTGTGACAATCCAAACCAGAGTATATAGAGTGAGAGTAAATAAATAGGCAACACTACAAAATACTTTAGAGTATGTCCTAATATCTCTCCCATATCCACGATTCTTAGCTCACACATCTTCTACGGACCCCTTACCCTTTCCAATATCGCTATACATGAAGTTTACATGCTCATTGAGATGCTCATATAGGGTGTGTGAAATAAAACCCAATAGGACACCACCAATGCGTTCTTAACAAGTATGCATAGTTATAACAGGTATAAGCCATGATATAATAAATTCACAATTAAGTATAAACAATCATATATCGATCACTCATATGAAAACCAATCCACCATGAGTCCTGACCATACTTTATTTGACTCCATGTTGGGAAGATAATAATAAGATATCACAACCGATCAAGAACTAGCCACAAGGATGGTAATCATATCTCTCGAAAGTCTCAAGGCATCGTGTCGAATCATGACTCTAGGCCATCATATCCTAGCTCAATCATGGGTCAGACCTCTAGAACATCGTACTCTCTCTATGCTTCAGGTCAGGACTCTAGGCCATCTTTCCCTAATGTTGTTACCTTAGGTCAGGCCTCTTGACCTTAATTCCCCTACCATGTGCTCAGATCCATCATCTCCATCATCATAAGCCATGTGCACTCCCCCACTAAGGGATAAGCACATCACAATGGTCTACCGGTTTCAAGTACCAAGAACAAAACCTCCAAATGCATGGTAACACACATAACATGGTAGAGAATACAAAACAAAAAAAACATATCATCATAAGAATATAGTAACAACATAAAATATTTGTGATCAACATAAAACATGGTCAAACTCTACATAAATACTCATGGAATCAAACATCATAAATGGGTCTCATGGGACACACACACACCCACATACGATCTCTATCAGGCACAGTAAAAAAAACTATACCAACATAAGAACATACCAAGGAAACTAGTGTATAAAAGATCCCTAAATGATAAGGAACTTCCTACCTTAAGGTTGTTTATGAAGTACTCCAAAGTTTGTCAATGGATTGAAGCCTAAACCAAATTTCACACCCATATAGAATTAGCTCAAATGTATAGGATGCCTATCTCAGGTTCTGGTTTATCAAGAAAGATTTTTAGAAAGAAGAATTGAGAAGATTACAAGTCAAGAAGGGTGGTTCTATAATCACATATCTCACATAGTCCATCAATGAAACTAATTACATGGTACATTGAAGGAGAGGATGAAAATTCACTAGATCCATTTTTGATTTAAGAATAGATCATGAATTCATCATAAATTCTAGAATAAAACCTCAAGTCTAGCCAATGAACATCGATCCACCAATAATCCATCAATGTAAAAGAGATCCAAGATGAAATTAAAGAAGAATAGAGTGTCAAGATGATCGATTTAATGAAACATACCTAGAAATGTATACCGTTCATGAGGAATCAATCTTCAACTAAATGGATGTAACTGACATGTTGAACCCACCTCCAATATACCAATAGATCATCAACAAGTTATAGTGCCATAATCAATACACCATTAAGAAGAGGTTTAAGATGATAATTAATAATCAAATACCCATAAAACATATGTAATTGATGGTAGATCTCGATCTGATCAAGAGATATTGTCAAAATGCTAGATCCTTCACTAATATATGAAGGAAGGAAGAATTTATCATTAGATCATCATATAAACCACAGATCCATGACCATATATCAATATATAAGTGGAATTGGGTGTATATCTAGTAAAAAATAACCATTCTAACATCACTAGATTGGTCTAACCTTGAAGAACTAAGGGGAGATAAATGAGTGCTCAAAGATCAAGGGGGGAGGTCTCAAATTGAAATGGGGGGGGGGTGTTTGGGTCAAAATTGGTTAATTAATAAGGTTTCAAGGAATGTGGAATTAAAATCCATGGGGTTCTTTTAATGAACCCTCAAACTAGGCACACCAGTGAGAAGGCGTGCCACACTGGATGGTCAGTGGCACCACCAATGGGCCAGTGACTGACCTCTATCTAGTCATTGGGTGGGGAAGAACCTCCTAAGTTCTTCTATAACCATTGGTTGGAGGTGGGTTTTTCATAAGTCTGGATACCTACAAAAATCCCATCAGCTAGCTGGTGGAAACTTTACAGCCACCACAAGGCCAAGCCTCCTATCATCTCTTCCAAAATTCATAGTCTCATTGTCACTAAAACCAACCTCTTAAACACCCATATCAGAGAAAAACCAAAATAAAACAGATAATTTTATGAACTCAAAACATCTTATACATAAAATTAAAGTGAGGATGTTACAATTCTCCCCCTATAATGTATTCTCATCCTTGAGAAGTAACATCAAATTTTTTTTCTAAAACAACTCAGTCCATTGAGACCAAACATTAGCCTACCACTCCCAAGTCTCCTCCTATATCCATCCATGATTCCATAGAATCTAGTTTAATGGTATTGTCTTTCCCTACAGGACTTTCTCAGTTCAATCTAGAATCTGCATCGAGTGCTCCATGTATGATGCATCAGGCTCTAGATCAATATCCTTATAATTGATGACATGTATATGATTAGGAATATAACTCTATAGATGAGAAATAGGAAACACATCGTGCATACCTCGATAGTGGGAAGGAATATCTATATGGTACACCACTATTCCAATCTGCTCAGTGGTCTTGAAGGGTCCAAAATACTGAAATTATATCTTTTCTTTCTCCCTCAAACATCGGTGGCCTAGCTGAGGATCCACTATTATAAAACTAGATTGAACATAGAAAAATACAAAGGTATCCTTGTATGGTTGGAATATGAATTTTTCCTGATTTGAACCATGATCAATATCTTATGAATTAGCTGTACTCTCTCAGAGGTCTCCTGTACCATGCTGGGCCCAATAATTATCGCCACACCAACTTCATGACAAGAAAGCAGTGAATGACATAGAATACCATAAATATCCTCATAAGGTGCCATATAAATTGAATCTTGGTAACTATTATTGTATGTGAAATCAACCAAGGATAGTTAATCATTCCAATCTCTGCTAAGTGAAGAATAAAATCTCAAAGAATATCCTCTAATATTTGAATCATCCACTCCAAATTTCCATCTATCTAGGGATGATACACTGTGATCAATATCAAATGATTCCCTAAGGAATTATGAAATACTTTCTAAAATCATGATGTAAAACATAAATATCTATTGGATACAATACTCAAGATAAATTCATGAAATCATACTCTCTCATATACATAAATCTTTCACATATCATCCACTGAGTGAGTCTCACTAATTGGTAAGAAATGATAAAATTTAATTAGGAAATCAATAATCACCCAAAAAATTTAATGGATCCTTAGGGTAATGGGTAAAACCATCAAAAATTTTGTCATGATGTCCTCCCACTTAAACATGGGCACAAGAAGTGGCTGGAGTAAACCACCGGGACACTGGTGCTTGACCTTTTTCCTCTAGTAGGTAAGGCATCAGGAAATGAATCCAGCAATGTCTCTCTTCATCCCTGGACACCAGAAATACCACCTAAATTCATGGTACATATTTATATCTCCAAGATGAACTTCCCACTTAGAGGTGTGTAAGTCTCTCATAATATATTTCCTGGTTGAAGCAGGGAATATTACTATACCATGTACTAGGATCACATCATCACTGTTCAATGACCTCCCAAGTATCAGGTCACCACCTGCTAGATGTTCCCTCATCACAACACATTCTGGTCCAGTCTCCTGACCATATTTTACTAGGTCTACAAAATAATATGTGACTACTAATGGGGTACATTTCATTGATCCCTATTACTCGGAAGCATCCACCCTCCAATCGACCAACAAGCTCATCAGGAACCACTATTCCTATAATGACCATTAACCAAGATCCAGAACTACCCATGTATTATGGATAATATCACCTACAATTATTTTAACTTTATCTGGTGTATAAGATATCTCAAAATAAAACTTATACAGGTAATATACCCAAAACCTTTGCCTCAAGTTTAGGTATCACTATGGGAATATATGGTGAAAGCTCTTGTGGTCCATGTAGACAATAAACCTCTGAAAGAGCGCTGTCGTGGGTGCCCTTAAATGATTAGTGTAATTTGGGGTACTTAGGTGCAGCAGAGTGGCTGACCAAGGTCGTCTCTCAAAGGAGGAAGTGAATTTAACAACTTATTAGAGGTATTCTAAAAATAAAATAAAAGAGAATAAAATAACTACTTTAAAGGATGGGGGTGATTTTTTTATAGTTTATGAACATAGAAGAAGTTTGCTGGAAGAAGATTTCATTTTTTTTGTTTTTAATTTTGAAATGAAGTTTCGATTAGAATGACACAACAAGAAGATGTTTTTTTAGAAATCTATTTTAAAAGGCGTAATCGATCTAACTCTACCTATTCAATCATTTATTAATCATTATCATTTAAATTAATATTCACTTAATTATGATCCCTTAATTTGTTAAATCCCGAACCCTACGAGAATTAACTTTACCACGAAGATTGAAGTGAATTTTAACTTTAGGCTAACTTCGGAACATGCAATCGAAACACCCTGCTTTGATTGATGTTCTAAAATTAGCTTATGGTCAGTGGTAAATTAAGGCACATAACCAATCTGTAAATGAGGATTAATTGAGTTTAGGGATTATATTTGAACTCTACAAATTGATCCCATGTGGTTTTGAATTACCGGTTAAGGTTGCGCTCTCACAGTTCACACAATTCCCGACCTCGCGTGTTTTGTGTTAACTATTAAATTGCTTGCTTAGTTTCATTTAAATTAAAAAATCAATTAATAGATCATAATATGTGAATTGTAGTAGCTCATTGATTCAAAATAAATGAATGAAGAAGGATAGAGGTCGATCGATTACTAAAAAGAACTACTCTTCCATGGGTGGTGTAGTCATCGTGGAGACGTTTTGCATAAGCAACGGATTGAAAGGGTAGAACCCAATCTTGTCTCCACTCTTGATTCCAACCCAATTAATAAGATTAAGATAAGAAGAAGAGGGATGAACACAGAAGATTATTTGAAGAAAAATTCAAGAAACAAACATGAAAGAAAAGAAATACAAAGAAGAGGTGAGAGAGGAGAGCCTTTTTGGAAGAGAGGTTTGCACAAAGGCTAACTTCTTGCAAGAGTTGTGAGGGTCTCCCAAGAGACACCCTTTCGGAAACACCTTCTAAAAGCCTCTACCAGACCTCTCAAAGAGTTAAAACCCCCTTTAAATAGAGTTTGTGAGGGCTAGGGATACATAACTTTTTAAGTGTGAAATGAAAAACTCGGCCAAATATTTTATTCCAACTTGTACCACCCATTTGACCTCTAAAACACGTGAATTGACCGGCCTTACAGAAGGATGATTTGTGCCAAATCATGTCCCCGAGCGTTCCTAAAAAAATGGGGCTCAATTCAAGCCCTTATGTAGAATATATGACCCAAATACAGAACCCATGTCCATTCTGCCGAGTCCAGCCCACCATTGGATTAATGGCTCATTTACTCCATCCAAATGCACTATTTAGCTCTAGTGTCCTGAATTAAAGTTGTATAAAATAAAGTTATGAACACTTTTAAAAAATTTTAAATTCAAATAATAAATATAAAAATATTTATCTTCGAAATACTACAGTGAACTATTAAGGGTAAAACTAGAATTTTCACCAAATTTTCAAATGAATGATCAAATCCCAAATATTTTATAAATAAACATATTTAACACAATGTGAGGAAATTATTTCATCTATTATCAATAAAATATTCAATAAAATAGTGTTTTATCAACTCCCCCACACTTACCCTTTTGCACTCCTGAGCAAAATCTCATTTCAAGTAAACATCAATATCAAATCAAAACCAATTTTGAAACACATATCTTTGAGATCAAACAATTACACACCAAGAAACAAAAGATATCATGCCTCATAAAAAAACCATTATTTCAAGTTATCCATTTATATCATTCAATATATTTCCACTTCATTTATCCTCCCATGCACAAAACACTTACCTCGCTTGAATTTTCTCTCATCACTCAAATATCAATTTTTTTTGCAATGTCTTTCTCATCCAAACTCATACAAGGGTCACCATAGGCTTGATAGATTCCTACATCGCTACCCGATGTGATTCAAGGACATATGTTTATCATGAGGACTTTTCAGGTTTGTTCTGTGGCTTTTGGTTGGTAGGATTAAGATGTGAAAAACTCTGAGGCTGAATGAGGAGGGCTTGACTCTTTTGAAGCAAAATTGCATTAATCTAATTTTCAATTAAATACGGTATTCTCTTCAATACCCATAGTATCAATTCAGCTCCATCATCATTAAAAGTCATGAAAGGTTTACACCATTCATCATTTAAGCATAAAAAAATGTCAATCTTCTCAAACATGATTTTCTTGAAAGCTCCAGATGGGCACAACTTTCCACCTCAATTAGAAGCTCCAGAAAAGGCACAGCTTCACTTGTCATGAAAGCTCCAGAAAAGTCACAGCTTTCAATATAATGAATTTCTTTAGCAGCAAACACATCTCTTCAGAATTTAATTTTCCACCCAAAGTATCACATAATGTGGTGGCACAACACAAGACAGCTTCCCCCACACTTAAGCTCAACTAGATTATGCAATTTCACTTCAAGAGTTGGTTGGATAGGGAAAATTGGCTTGTAATGTGGCTTAACCTAACAGCCTGTGCATGGCTTCTAAGGGCTACAAGGATTAAATATTCAAGGTAGGCCATTATAAAAAATGATTCTTTGAAATAGGGGCTTTAATACCAAACAAATGCCTCAATCATTTAAACATAAGTACCTCAAACCCTCAAGTTTTGACAGGAATAGATCAAATTCTGGTTAAATCAAGTATGGTTTGGTTCTCTCAAGAAGTGAGGTGAATTTAAAGAATGTAAAAATAATGGTTCAGAAGCCTCACAGGAAAGTGATTTCAAATATAAGGACAGTGAGATGTGGCATGGGATTCAAAATTCGGTGTACTTTCCATGAAATTACTAAATATTTGAACTTGAAACAAAGTCATTTCAGCATTAATTTAAGCTTAGTTTCAAGGGGTAAATTGTTTCACTTATTGATATGGATTTAAAAATGGTGATGAGAATCATTTCAGCTCAAAAGTTTCAAAAACACACAGAAAATTTTAAAATAAACACACAAAATTTGAAAAACACACAAATTTTTTTTTGGTTTTTTTTTGAACAGGAAAGCAATTGAAATTACTAAACTAAAAGGTTCCCTCCCCCACACTTAAAATATTGAATTATCCTCAATGTGAACCTATGAGATGATATATGCACATGAAATGCAGAATTTTTAAATAGGACAAATAATATAAAAGTGAAAGGGTTAGGAACAGCCTGATGTGCTCAAGTGATGATGGGGTCATGTAGTGTGATAAAATCCACTGCATCAGTAGGAATTCCCTCAATGTATCTCTTCAAACATTGCCCATTGACTGTAAAGCTCCTTCCAGTGTCCTCTTTTGTGATCTCCACTGCACCATAAGGAAAAACATTAGTCACAACATAAGGAACTAACCATCTGGAACGCAACTTACCAGGCATCAGCTTCAGTCGTGAACTGTAGAGAAGGACTTTCTATCCAACATGAAACTCCCTTTGTTGGATCATTTTGTCATGAGCTGCTTTTGATCTTTCCTTGTAGAGCCTTGAGTTCTCATATGATGACAGTCAAATCTCCTCAAGCTCTTGAATTTGCAACTTCCTTTGAATTCCAACTTGGGCCAAATCCATGTTGCATTTCTTTATAGCCCAATATGCCCAATGCTCGACTTCCACGGGGTGATGACACGCTTTCCCAAAAACAATCAGAAATGGGGACATACCAATGGGGGTCTTGTATGCTGTTCTATAAGCCCACAATGCATCATCCAAGCGCTTGCTCCAATCCTTCCTATTTGGATGCACGGTTTTCTCCAAGATTTGCTTCAACTCACGATTTGAAACCTCAGCCTGGCCATTTGTTTGGGGGTGGTATGATGTTGATGTTTTGTGTGTCACCCCATAATTTCGAAGGAGGGAAGCAAAATTCCTATTGCAAAAGTGTGTCCCTTGGTCACTGATGATGGCCTTTGGTACTCCAAATCTACAAAAAATCTGTGCTTTGACAAAGTCCACAACAACATGAGAATCGTCAGTCCTGGTGGCCTTGGCCTCCACCCATTTACTCACATAATCAACAGCAACCAAAATATACAAAAATCCAAATGAACTAGGAAAAGGACCCATAAAGTCAATGCCCCATACATCAAAAATCTCACAAAATAGTATGGGTTGTTGGGGCATCTCATGTCTCCTAGAAATGTTATCAGTGTGTTGGCAACGAGAGCATGACTTACAAAACAAATGGGCATCATGGAATAATCTAGGCCAATATAATCCAGAGTCCAAAACCTTCCTAGCTGTCCGTTGGGGTCCAAAGTTTCCACCACAAGCAAGTGTATGACAGAAATGAAAAACAGACTCAAACTCATGATCAGGAACACACCTCCTAATGACTTGGTCACTACACATGCGCCATAAGTATGGATCATCCCACACATAAAACCTACACTCACTTTTTAATTTTTGGACTTGATGCTTCTTCAAATTTGCTGGGATTTCAGAGGAAACAATGTAATTAACTAAATCAGCATACCAAGGATGTGTACCTGAGATGGTATAGAGATGTTCATCGGGGAAAGTGTCCCGAAGTGGTACCTGGTCCAAGGTGTCATCCTCTAGTGTATGAGTAAGCCTACTCATGTGGTCTGCCACCAAATTCTCTGACCCCTTCTTGTCCTTTATCTCAAGGTCAAACTCTTGAAGAAGGATCATCCAACGGATAAGTCGTGGCTTTGCATCTGGCTTCTTTAGGAGGTACCTCAAAGCTGCATGGTTATAAAAAAAAACTACTTTAGAGCCCAATAAATATGAACGGAATTTATCTAAAGCAAATATGACAGCAAGAAACTCCTTTTCCGTAGTTGTGTAATTTGATTGGGCTGAATCCAGTGTCCTCGATGCATAGGCAATCACATGTGAACGTCCTTCCACCCTCTGAGATAAGACAGCTCCCACCGCGAAGTTAGAGGCGTCACACATAAGCTCAAAAGGAATCTCCCATCGTGGGGGCTGTATGATAGGTGGAGTGGTCAGACGCTGTTTTAGCTCATCAAATGAATTCCTGCAAGAAACATCAAACACAAAATCAGAATCCTTTTGAAGTAATCTTGACATAGGAAGAGCAATCTTACTAAAATCTTTGATGAAGTGCCGATAAAATCCTGCATGCCCTAGGAAAGATCTAACATCACGCACACATGAAGGATAGGGTAAGGATGAAATAATGTCTACCTTCGATCTATCAACCTCTATCCCATGTTTTGACACTACATGCCCTAAGACAATTCCATTCTCTACCATAAAATGACACTTTTCAAAGTTCAGGACCGGATTCTTCTCAATACAACGATTCAACACCTTTCCCAAACTCTTTAGACATTCATCAAATGAGGATCCATACACTGTAAAATCATCCATAAATACCTCCATGAAGGTCTCAATAAAATCAGAAAAAATACTCACCATACATATCTGGAAGGTACCTGGGGTGTTGAAAAGTCCAAATGGCATCCTCCGGTAGGCAAATGTGCCAAAGGGACAGGTGAATGTAGTCTTCTCCTGATCCTCTGGAGCTATAGGAACCTGAAAATATCCAGAAAATCCATCCAAGAAACAATAGTGTGTTTTCCCAGCTAGTCTCTCGAGCATTTGATCAATAAATGGGAGGGGGAAATGGTCGCGAGTGGTCTGATTTAGTTTCCTATAATCAATACACACACGCCAACTATTTTGCACCCTCATTGGAATTAAATCATCTTTCTCATTTTTAACAACAGTAAAACCAGTTTTCTTAGGCACAACCTGAATTGGACTTACCCACTGTGAATCTGAAATGGGAAATATTATACCTGCCTCGAGCAATTTCTCAACTTCCTTTTTAACAACTTCCAGGAGGGTGGGATTGAGTCTCCTTTTTGGTTGTCTCACCGGTTTATCCCCATCCTCCAAGAGAATCCTATGCATGAAAATGGAGGGGCTAATACCTGATATGTCAGCCAAGGTCCACCCAATCACCCTGATGTTCTCCCTCAAAATATTCAAAAGCTTTTCTTCATGTTCAAAAGGGAGATTGTTAGCAATGATAACAGGTAATCTCTCACCACTCAACAAGTATGAGTATTTCAGATTTGGTGGCAATGGCTTGAGTTCTAATGAAGGAGGGTGTAGTATGGATGGAGACATTGAAGGAACTGAAATATGTGCACAAAGAGCATCAGTATTAGAATAGACATTATCAAAATCATAGAATAAAGCATCAAATCCATCAGCATACTCAACAGCCATTTCATAATCAGAGTGAACATGATCAAAATAAGAATATGAATCCACATCAAAATCAAATCCAAGATAGTATTGTGTATCAGAAACATGTGTGGAAGTGCTCTTAGACATCAAACTCGAACCAATACTCATAATCTCCCTAAGCATAGGACAATCAAATTCTATGGAGTTTTTATTTGGTGGTTCAAAATGGGAGATAACAAAAGCAGAATGGTCCTCAGAGGGGTACTTCATGGAATCTATAACATTAAATATCACAACTTCATCTCCAAACTCCATGGAAAGTGTAACCTCATTGACATTTATGATAGTTTTTGTAGTCTTGAGGAAGGGCCTACCTAAGATAATGGGGGCATGAGAACTTACCTGATCATCCTCCATGTTAAGCACATAGAAGTCTGCTGGAAAGATCATGTCTCTTACCCGAACAAGTACATCCTCAAGAACTCCCACTGGATATGCCGTAGCTCTATTCGCCAATTGCACCACTACTCTTGTTGGCTTCAACTCACCAACCTGCAAGGAAGAGAATACTGAGTGAGGCATCACATTTATTGAAGCTCCTAAATCACAAAGAGCATCAGAGAAGTGAAACTCCCCTATAGTACATGGGATGGTGAATGTCCTGGGATCTTTGCACTTTGTTGGCATTGCTAGAGTTGGTGTAATGAGTGTCGAGACATTCCTTCCAAGGTTGATCCTCTCATTTCCCTTGAGCCCTCTTCGATTGGTACAAAGTTCTTTTAAGAATTTCGCATACCTTGGAATTTGCTTAATGGATTCAAGTAGAGGAATGTTTATCTCCACACGCTTGAATGTGTCCAAAACCTCCTTTTGCATTGCTTCTTCAGCCATCTTCTTGGTTTGAACAACCCTGTTTGGAAAAGGAAGGGGTTTAGGAGGTACATCATCAATCTTTTTCGTACCTTTATCTTTCTCCTTGGATTTCTCATCAGTTGGTATGGAATGCGGCTTCTCTAGAGTAGAGGTGAATCCTGGTGGAATGGTAGGTCCAGATGTATCATTCATTTGCTTCCCACTTCTCAATGTGATGGCACTAACATTCCCCTTTGGATTTGGAGTGGGTTGGGAAGGTAGATTTCCAGAATTCTTACTCACAAGTTCATGGAGGGTAGTGGCAATCTGACTCATTTGAGTCTTCAACTCTCTCAGCTCCGAACCTTGACTCTTCAGCTCATTCTGTTGATTAAGAACAATTTTTTTCAAAAGATAATCAGTGTTAGAGTCTACCTTGTGTTGGATATTCCCTTGTTGCTGACTCGTTGATGTTTGAGCTTCGAATCTCCTTTGGGGTTGTTGGAAACCCTGTTGGTAAGGTGGAGGCTGCTGGAAGTTTGGTTGAAAAGGGGGCCTTTGTTGTTGTCCAGAGCCATACCTCATGTCTGACTGATCTTTCCACCCTTGGTTGTATGTTGGAGCAAATGAATCAAACTTCTTTTGGGGATATGATTGTTGTTGCTGCTGAAATGGTCTCCCAGGGAACACTACTACACAATCTTCTGTCTCTTGTAGTTGTGGGAAACAGTCAGTTGGGTGGCTTGTCTCAGTGCAAATGCCACATGGCCTCGAAGGAGGGGGTTGGGATGTCTTTTGAGCCAATGCAATCTGCCTCACCATAGTTTTCAATTCTTCTAACTTAGTATCAATCAAATGACTTTCAAGAGAAGAAGGACTTACTTGATGTACTCCTCGAACATGTGGTGTACCTCTATCACCGAATTGTTGAGAGTTTTGAGCCATTTTGTTGATCAATGCTCGTGCAGCTTCTGGTGTCTTGTCCACCAATGCTCCTCCAGAAGCAGCATCCACCATGATCCTCTCCATGGGTGTGAGTCCTTCATAGAAGTACTGGATGAGTAGTTGCTCACTGATTTGGTGATGTGGGCAGCTTGCACACAACTTCTTGAATCGCTCCCAGTACTCATACATTGAATCCCCTTGTGCTTGCTTGATCCCCGATATCTCCTTTCTAATGGATGTGGTCCTTGATGCTGGAAAAAATCTTTGGAAGAAAAGACGTTTCAAATCATTCCAACAAGTTACATCTTCAGTTTGCAAGTAATACATCCAATCTTTTGCAGCTCCATCAAGTGAGAATGGGAATGCTCTTAATTTGATTTGATCTTCAGAAACATTTCTTGGTTTAAGGGTTGAGCAAACCACATTAAATTCTTTCAAATGTTTATTGGGATCCTCACCAGAGAGGCCATGAAACTTTGGAAGTAAGTGAATTAACCCAGATTTTAGTTCAAAGTCCGATTCGAGATTTGGGTATGCAATACAATTTGGTTGATAGTTAACATCAGGTGCATCCAATTCTCGAATGGTTCTATTAAGTTCATTTCCATTGTTTCCAGCCATTGGTTCCTCTTTTATGTTTGAATTTGAATTTCTTCCAATTTCAATGTTTCCAGAAGAGAGGAATTCACCAACTGGTTGAATATTGAAACTTCCCGTAGACTGAGAATTTCTGATTCGAGCCCTAAGGCTACGTTCAATCTCAGGGTCAAGATCTAAGAGATCTTCGGGATTAGTTCATGTCATAGATCAAATAAAAATGAAAAGAAAGAAGGTGGACCATAGTAAAATAAAAATGATAAGTTTGAGTTGATGGTCCAAAAAGAAGTAGAAGAAAATAAAAGAAGAGGAAGAAAAATCAGATTGGGTAAAGAAGGAAGAAAGAAGAGAGGAAGATAATAAAATGTAAAATAAAATAAATACCTCTAGTTGGTTGAAATAATTACTTGCCTTCCCGGCAACGGAGCCAATTTGAAAGAGCGCTATCATGGGCGCCCTCAAATGATTAGTGTAATTTGGGGTACTTAGGTGCAGCAGAGTGGCTGACCAAGGTCGTCTCTCAAAGGAGGAAGTGAATTTAACAACTTATTAGAGGTATTCTAAAAATAAAATAAAATAGAATAAAATAACTACTTGAAAGGATGGGGGTGGTTTTTTTATATTTTATGAACCTAGAAGAAGTTTTCTGGAAGAAGATTGCATTTTTTTTGTTTTTAATTTTGAAATGAAGTTTCGATTAGAATGACACAACAAGAAGATGTTTTTTTAGAAATCTATTTTAAAAGTCATAATCGATCTAACTATACCTCTTAAATCATTTATTAATCATTATCATTTAAATTAATATTCACTTAATTATGATCCCTTACTTTTTTAAATCCCGAACCCTACGAGAATTAACTTTACCACGAAGATTGAAGTGAATTTTAACCTTAGGCTAACTTCGGAACATGCAATCGCAACACCCTGCTTTGATTGATGTTCTAAAATTAGCTTATGGTCAGTGGTAAATTAAGGCACATAACCACTCTGGAAATGAGGATTAATTGAGTTTAGGGATTATATTTGAACTCTAAAAATTGATCCCATGTGGTTTTGAATTACCGGTTAAGGTTGCGCTCTCATAGTTCACACAATTCCCGACCTCGCGTGTTTTGTGTTAACTGTTCAATTGCTTGATTAGTTTCATTTAAATTAAAAACTCAATTAATAGATCATAATATGTGAATTTCAGTAGCTCATTGATTCAAAATAAATGAATGAAGAAGGATATAGGTCGATCGATTACTAAAAAGAACTACTCTTCCATGGGTGGTGTAGTCATCGTGGAGACGTTTTGCATAAGCAACGGATTGAAAGTGTAGAACCCAATCTTGTCTCCACTCTTGATTCCAACCAAATTAAGAAGATTAATATAAGAAGAAGAGGGATGAACACAGAAGATTATTTGAAGAAAAATTCAATAAACAAATATGAAAGAAAAGAAATACAAAGAAGAGGTGAGAGAGGAGAGCCTTTTTGGAAGAGAGGTTTTCACAAAGGCTAACTTCTTCCAAGAGTTGTGAGGGGATACCAAGAGACACCCTTTCGGCCACACCTTCTAAAAGCCTCTACCAGCCCTCTAAAAGAGTTAAAACCCCCTTTAAATAGAGTTTGTGAGGGCTAGGGATACATAACTTTTTAAGTGTGAAATGAAAAACTCGGCTAAATATTTTATTCCAAATTCAACCGCCCATTTGACCTCCAAAAGGCGTGAATTGACCAGCCTTACAGAAGGATGATTTGTTCCAAATCATGTACCCGAGCGTTAATAAAAAATGGGGCTCAATCCAAGCCTGTATGTAGAAGATATGGTCCAAATACAGAACCCATGTCCATTCTGCCGAGTCCAGCCCACCATTGGATTAATGGCTCATTTACTCCATCCAAATTCATTTTTTAGCTCTAGTGTCCTGAATGAAAGTTGTATAAAATGAAGTTAGAAACACTGTTACAAAATTTCAAATTCAAATAATAAATATAAAAATATTTATCTTCGAAATACTACAGTGCACTATTAAGGGTAAAACTGGAATTTTCACCAAATTTTCAAATGAATGATCAAATCCCAAATATTTTATAAATAAACATATTTAACACAATGTGAGGAAATTATTTCATCTATTATCAATAAAATATTCAATAAAATAGTGTTTTATCAACCTCTCACCAAATAGATAGTGTTCATAAAAATTAAAATAACATACCATGAATTACATCTCCAATTCATGGCTATGATAGTTATAATCATGGGGTCGCAGTTGATGTGAACCATAAGATACTACCCACTCCCTTTGTATTAGTATCTCTCCCAAACCAACACCTGATACATCATAGTATATGGAATATTCCATCCCAGCCTAAGGAATAATCAAAAATGGAGTTGTAGTAAACATCCTCTTGAACTCAAGAAAATATTCCTCACATTGGTATGAACACTATAACTTCACCCCTTTCTTCATCAATGTAGTCATGAGTGCTGATAAATGGGAAAATACTTGGATAAAACACCGATAGTATCCTGATAAACTCATAAAGTTCTTGATCTCAAACACATTTTGAGGATGTATCTAGGACATCACTGCCTCAATTTTCTCCAGATACATGGATATACCTATCACAGAAACCACATGCCCTAGGAATTTCACCTTATGAATCCAAAAGTGACACTTTAACAACTTGGAATAAAACTAATGTGCTCAAAGTGTACTTAGGAATATCTAAAGATATTGGGCATGATGCTTTGGGATCAGTGAGTAAATGAGGATATATTTAATAAAAACCATGATGAATGAATCAAGATATGGGTGAAATATCTTGTTCATGAGATCCATGAAAACTATCATCACATTATTTAGTCCAAAATACATCTTTAAGTACTCATATAGCCCATACCATCTCCTAAATGTTGTCTTTGGTATGTCCTCCTCTCTAACCCACAACTGGTGATATCCTGATAAGAGATCAATCTTAAAGAACCATCAAACCTCCCATAACTAATTGAAGAGATCATCAATCTTGGGAAAATGATATCTATTCTTCACTGTAACCTAATTAAGCTTTCAATAATCTAAAAAAAGTCAATGAATACCATCTTCCTTCTTGGTGAATAAAATAGGTGCACCCCATAGCGATGAACTAAGCCTGATAAAGCCCTTTTACTTTAAGTCCTCGAGTTGTATCTTGCAATCCTTCAACTCAGCTGACACCATATGATAAGGGGTATCAAGATGGGATGTAAACTTGGAATGAGATCTATCTCAAAATCAACTCCCCTATCATGGGGAATTCTTGTAAAATCATTCAGAACGACATCCTAATAAAGATCCACAACTAGAGAAAAAAATGAGGGGGATAACACTGATTCTAATTAAAGATTCAAGCCAATAATCTATGCCATAATTATCCAAAGATATATCATGTATAGACCCAATCTACTTTCTCCCAGTTCATACTCACTGATTATCATGAACTTATCTCCCTTGGGTAATGTAAATAGTTCCCCTCTCCGATAGTAGTTAACATGGGCTCAGAAGCTAGTCAATTAGTCCATGCCAAGAACCACATCGAAGTGCATCATCTCTATAATCATGAAGTCCCACATATGTTCATAACCATAAAAAATTATAGGAAACTCCAAGAATCACTTAATATAGTCCATTTTTGTTCCCAACAGTGTATTGAGGGAAATTAAATCAAAAGATAACTTGATTGGTAAGTCAAAACCAAAAACAAATTGTGAAGATATAATAGACTAAGAAGAATAGGTATTAAAAAAACCAGTAGAAAGACCATAACTTGAATAGTATATGGTCCCTCACCACTATCCACTAGAGTCTGATCCATTGCATATAACCGGCTTGCCTCAACTCCATAACCTCATATATAAGGTACGTGACTCGCTTAAGTAATCTTCATATAAGATTTCTACTAAGGGCCCATATTGGATCCTTGGTTCCCTTAAAACATCTTCCTTGTCCCCTTATATAATCCTAACCTCAAATCACTAAGGAAAAATTTCTGAAGATTCTCCATCTTGCCACATTACTAACACTTTCTCTAAGGTACTGTGCAGACCTTATAGAAATTACAAGGACCCAAAATTAAACATTACATATTAGTGTTATTTTAAAACTAGAAATCAAATTATTTTACCAAATATATTTTAGGTCTATAGTTTTAGAGAATTAAGAAAAACTCTTACATAGTAAACCCATACATTACAAGTGGACACTTATACTCAGTATCCATTTTTTCCACCAAATGAAACCCTTTTAAGATAAAACATGATTTCTTTTCAAGATATATCTTCAATACCTTCAACATGAAATATTATTTGTACTTACCAATATTAAGACCTATGAAATATATTTTAAAACTTAGGATGAGAACAAAAATCTTAGAAAGGGACATAAATAAAGTAAACCATTAGTCTAGTGAAAACATGAAAACCCATTAAAAACCTTTTTATAAAAAATCATTAGAAAAACTATAAAAATCACATAGGTGACTTGGGACATAATTACCATATCACTCTTAAATTAACCCTTACAAATAGAATAACCATATACTCAAATTTTATCTTTGTAGTAACCAATTCATTAGAGAGCTATAATGGGGATCACCCTTCGTATAAGCTGTATCGGGCTCACCCATTTTTCATGAGCTATAATGGGACTCATCCATTTGTATAAGCTATATCAGGCTCACCCATGAGCTATAACGGGGTTCAACCATTTATATATAATTTCTAAGGACAAAATAATGAATAAAAAGCTTAAAAACTCTTTTAAACCCATGAGTAAAACACTTTCATATATCAAAATACCATTTTCTTTTACAAACCCATTTTTAACACCAAAACACCATTTTATTTGAAAAACCATTTTCAATACCATAATATCAAAAAAATAAAAAGAATGTATTTAATTTAATAAAACATGTAATATTAAAAAGGAATCTATAAATTAAATAATATTCACGGCGGTATAAAATTCATTATCATCGTGTATGTTAAGAATAAAACATTCCTTTTATTGTTTGTCAAAACATTCCATATAAAAACAAGTAAAAATATTGATTTTGAAAACTTTGAATAAAATTAAAAGTAGGTATAAATTTTCCTCTATAATAATTTTATATCCATATAAATAAATATGTAAAATAATATCAAGACTATTGACATGGAGAAAAATATTTGATAGTTAAATCTTTAACCATTCAAAGTGTTCTATACCACTTTGAACATTTAAATCATGAGATCCATGAAAGTATAAAATTTAAAAAAACATCAAATGACATGATAATAAATAAATCAATGATATGATAAGTCAAAGGGGATTTATATACATCTCATAAAATAATGTGGGTGTATAATATCAAAATATGCCTCAATGAAAGGAGATTGAGACTAAGTCCCTTACCTTGAGTCCGACTTGTCATGTACAATCTTTATATTCCTAAATAATAAAATTAGGATAATTATTTACTTTATTTACTTGCTTGAGAACCTTTTAAAGTTTATTATTACTTTTATATCACTTATTACCATGTTATCATGTTATAACAATTACTTAATTATTTAAGTTTATGTTGGATGTTTTGATGATATTCGGTGCTTGAGTACAAAATGACTTTGGTATGATGTCAATAGTCAAAGTGGTCATAAGTCCATCATATCTATAATAATATTCATGACATGATTATCATTTTTATACATCAATTATATTTTTAAATCAAACCACTAAGTATGGTTATGAAAAATGAACTATGTTATAATCATGAAGATGGTAAGTCATATGTACGCATGAGTAGAATTTCTATTTTTCAATGATTATTATAGAAAGAAGGTAAGTATTATTTTATCTTTCCAGAATGATCATAATATCATTAATATCATATTAAAATTTAAATATACTTATATATATATATCATCCATGTGATATGGTGATAAAAATGAATCACATCGCTTTGTAGAGGTGATAGTTCCACTACTACAAAACAGGCCTTTAACAGCACTTGCTTTTATCAGAGCTAGAAAAAAGCGGTGATAAAGACACCCTTTAGCAGTGCTAAAACAAGTGATAATAAATGGTACCTTTTATTAGTGTTTTTTTCTAGCGATTATAAAATGCGGCCTTTATCTGTGCATTTTGATTAGTACTGATAAAAGACAACCTTTATCAGTGCATTTTTTTAGCGCTGATAAAGGGTTCCCTTTATGAGTGCTTTATGTTTAGCGCTGATAAAGGCAACCCTTTATCAATGTTTTATTTTCATCACCCCTAAAGAAATCCTTTATCATCACTTTTTAGCGCTGATAAAAGTATGACTAAAATGAAAAAATGAAATAAATAAAAAATAAAATTTATTTTATTAAAATAATATTAAAAACTTTATTAGTTAAATAATTATTAATAAAAATGAATAAATTTATTATAATATATATAAATTATAAATAGTATATATTAAATATATAGATATATATAAAAAAATTAAACAAATAAAAATTAAAAATAAGTAAATTGAGAAGAATATTAAACATTTCATTAATTAAATAATTATTAATAATGTTAATAAATATGATATGTTAAATATATAGATATATATGAATGTATAAATATGATTTATAAAATAAAAAATATTATTTATGCTTTACATTAAATAGTAACATATTTAGTGAATAATGGTTTATAATTAAAAATTAATATGAATTAAATATACTGATCAATTTCATCGAGTAATGGACATAACTAAATGTAATTTAATTTTTACATTTAACATAGATCAAATGTATGTATTATATTAATGAATTTTTATATACATATGTAAACACAATTTTTTTGGGAATTTAATTGATATATATTATTTATTATATATATATATATATTTATTTACTATGTTTTAATATTTTTAATATGTATTTAAATATATATCCATTTTTTAAATATTTACAGTAATCAAATTTATCCAAATTTTCAATATTTTACTTATTTTTAATTAATCAATTTTACTCATTCTTAATATTCATGCACTTAAGATAAAAAATTCATTAATAACATTAAAAATACATTTGTAAAAAAATATTTATAAATAAAAATATTTATAAATGTATATTTACTATTTTTATACATTTATAATTATAAATAAATAAAATTTATTTAAAAAGTATTTATATAATTATAAATAAATAATTATATAATTAGAATAAATTTATTTAAATAATGAATATATTTACTATATTTATATATATATAATTATATAAATATTTTTTAAAAAATTATTTATATAATTATAAATAAATAATTATATATTCAAAGAATTATAAAATTTTTATTTTATTAAAAGTATTATTATAATTATTATAATTATATATAATATTTATACTTTTTTAAAGTATTATTATTATTTTTAAAATATTATAAGTATTTATTAGTGCTAAAACTTTAGCGCTGATAAAGATTGATTTTATCAGCCCTTTTTTAGCACTGCTAAATCTCAAATTTTATCAGTGCTAAAAAAGCACTGATAAAAGTCTCCTGATATATTTTAAGAACCCCAACCATCGTGAACCATTTCGCGATCTGAAGATCTTCATGGAAGTGACCTGTAATGTCCCAGATTTCTCCATGTATTATTTTTAAATATTATATAAAATTAATTTGAGACCAGGCACTGAGACAATGTGTGATTCTGAGGCCCAATGTTCCCAAAATAAATGTTTGAAATAAATTAAATATATTAAATAGTGCGCATGAATTATTTTCATGAAATAGTGAAATATCTTCTAAAATGTTTCCCAGATCAAAAATCCGAGGGCACTGCTGCGTTCAGAGCAGCGACTTTACCTTAGGCGAGGACTAACATCGGTCAGCATGGGTCATCTGTGAAAGTTAGTTTTTAGACGTTTAAAGAATAAAATAAATTAATGTTTTATTTTATTTTTATGTTATGGAGATGCAGTGATGTGTTTCTTTTTAATAAATATCTTGGTAGGGACCCATGTTTAGAATTTATAACCCTAGATAAATCCCAGGAATCTCTGGAGAAAAGTCTTGGAGAAACCTCTCGATGGACGACGATGAGATAACAGATCATGATCAGTCTTGACAGACCACCATCGATAACAAATCCTCAATAGTGAACGATCTAAATCACTAACGCCCCAACCCCAGTTACCCAGATTCGGTGCATTATTTTAATACATTGGCATGATTACAAGGAATCAAGTCCCGAAGGACCGATCGGTTTAGTAGTCTTGGAAAATAGATTATATACATTAACTTTACATTACAATTTCAAACATAAAAGAAAGCATAGATAGTTCTTTGAGAACTCCATTATTCCCTTTATCTTAACCCTACATATTAATCATAATACACTTCTTGGAATCCTGGGAAAATAAAACATAAGAAATGGGTGAGCTCAGATGCCCAGTAAGGGTAAATAATTTAGCGAAAGCTATAAACTATTAAGGAAAGATGTGTGATAAAAACAAAAAAAATTTTAAACATAAACTTGAACATAATATGGAAAAAATAAATCAAACATTACCATATAAACATGCACATGGATATTCTACTAGTCAAATAATCACATGTAATAACTAATTTCATTATGAGGGAATGCCTGACGCCGTACATCATTACCACATAGTCAAGGCCTCGTACCAAGACTACAAATAAATTTTTTGTCAAGGCCTTGTTCCAAGACACTAGTTTGTCTCATGAGACCTACCAATGCATTGAGGATCTATAGAGGGATCCACCCATCACTTACTAAGTCCACTGCATTCCTCATATGAAAATGTTGAAACATTACATAAACATTCGTATTAAAACTAGTATACGAAATGTCAATAAATTAATCATAAACCATGAATGGTATAAAAATAGAACATTCACAGTTAAACATATCATATCTCATTCAATACAATATTGAATATTTTATTTATAATAAATCAACCTAAATCAAGAATAATATTTAAAAAGGATGTTGACATAGTTGAAAATAATCATTAAAAACCTTTGAGAAAAATATCCTTTTTTGTGAAATCATTTAAATGTAACGCATTTATAATGGAAGTCATTTAAAATAAATTTTTAAATAAAAGTTTCCCATACCACTTTGAAACTTTTTAAAATAATTATCATTTCAAAAAATTCATGTCCATATAAATAAATACTTAAAACCATTTTGAAAACATGTACATTAATTAAAAAGATTTAGAAAGATAAATCTATAAAACATTTAAAATTATGATCTTGATAAAGAGTACCTTTCAAAAATCCTTAAAATATTCATTTTTAAATCATTTTTAAGAAAAATGGACATGGATGATAAAAATTTCCCAGTAAATACTTACACATAAACAATCTCGGATAATAATGAGATTGAGGAATTAACCCTTACCTTGTACTTTCTTTTAGTCGAGGGTACGTTCAACCTCCTGTATAAAGACCGTAGTATGTTATTAAATTATACCATAACCATATTAATATTTATGATATCATATATGATTCATTTATGAATCTATACTCCTCATTTAATAATAATTTCCTTGTTAAAGTAACATTTTGGGTAATAATCGCTTTCTTTATCGTACGTGTTTTAACTTGTTATTCTTGATCGTATCACTTAGATCATGATTTTCATACTTAAAGAATATAAAAAATGATTTATATATCACATATATTCAGAATATAAATATTTATAATAGATATATTTATTAAATGGAAACACAGTTTATGGAGACGGTAGGCCGTACGTACGCATAAACGCCATTTCCGTTTTAATGTCGTACTGAACGGAAGTAAGTGATTGAGATATATGTAAATACATATACACACACACACACACACACACACACAAACACACACACACACAAACATATATATATATATATGTATATATCCAATAGCATTATTATGTCATATATTAAATACAAATTAATAATATATATTTTTATAATCATTGTTTAATGGTGAACGTGGAAATGAATCTCATTGCATCGTGGAGACGGTAATCAGTACGTACCCACAAGCGACAATATAATTTCCGTAAATGTGTGGAATTGGATGGTATATTCATTTTACAGAGACATTATCATGTTATTTTTATTATTTATATACATATTACTCATTATTATATCCATCCAAAAAACATAGTGTTGAATAACAAATTACACCACGACGTGGAGACGGTAAGCCGTACATACGCACGCATGGTGACATTATCATTCATAGGATGGATAAAATAATGAATATAGTTGTTCCATATTTATAATAACATCATAATATATATATGATATGCTGGATTTATTATTTTGGTATGGTAATAACAAAGAAAGAGTAAGTGTAAGAAGAAAAGAACTTGAAAGAGGGCGGAGAAATCATTACCTCTACTTCTGGTTCTTCCTTTTGATTTGATCAAAAGGGATCCTTAGGTTGTCTTTCTGAGAAAAGGAAGGCCTCTAGGATGAAGGGAGGATAGTTTAGAGGATAATTAGGCAAAGTTTGTCCGATCCAAATGGCTTGAGAGGTGTGAAATTAAGAGAAGGGGAAGTGCCCTTTTATAAGAGAGGTGAGGGTCACTTTAAGAAAAGATTGAAGTATTATTTTATAATAAAATAATTTTCGGTTTATAATGCCTCAAAAATGAATTATTTGAAGTCTAAGGTGGGTATGGGTATAAAAACTCTCAACCAATATGTTTTAGATAGGTTTAGGTCATCATATTAACCTTATCTTTTGGATTTAACTCTTAGTTAAATAGTTTGACATTTACCATGTCTCTTTGTATTTTTATATTATATGGTTAATAAACTTACTATAAAATGCCAATTGAACCCAAATTGGTTCATTAATATCATATATATTATTATATAAGTATTTTCACCAAACCTTATATTTTTAGGACTTTTATATCAATTAATAATATAATATTTGTTTTAAAAACTATTTTATGTCAATTTTGACACTATTTGCTATTTTGTTTTTTTAAATTCATAACAACATTATTACTTCTAAAAAAATTAATTTAATCAACCCCAACATGTCATATTAACCTATAAAATTAGTGTAATTTATAAAAAGTCTTAAATTAGATTTATTTGGATATTTAAAATATCAATTATTTTAATATTTCATTAATAAGATAATTACTGCATCATCATTGTGTCATAAATAAAAAAAATTATTTAATATCTAAAAAATATAAATAAAATACCATTATTTAGGAAATATTTTTATATTTCTAATGAATATTTATAGTAGAAAATATGACTTATATAACCCCATGTAAAAATTGATTTACAAAAAGATATTTGTTTGTGTCATTTTTGCCTTTACTTTAAGTTAATTAAAATAGTGTCATTATCATTCATAAGTGGCTCCATGGGATCTCAAAATCGACCCAAGGATGCCCATGGTCTTCCATGACTCATCCCATAAGGTTAGGACAAGTGTTAAGATAATTTATTATTATTATAATATTCTTTTTACCTTGAATTACCTTATTTACCTTTAACCGCGGTAAATAAAAGTCAAAAGTTACTATTCATCAAAAATTATTTTCATCTTATTGAAACAAATTTTACTTACTGATATCAACCGTGTCTCTAGGATTTTTGAAATTCAATTCACAAAAGCGGTAAAATTAAGTTCTATGCAAATTTGCAAATGCTCATAGGAGGTGGGTAAAAGACGGTAAAAAGTTCGATAAAATTTTTATATATCTAAAATTATTATAAAGTGACTCCAATGAATTAGATTGAACTTATATAGGTATTATGTATCTATTTTTACCTAAAATAAATTTAAATAAAATAAATAATTATTTAAATAAAAAGTCGGTTTTAAACAATAACTCAGTATTTTTCACTATTCATCAAAAATTGAAAGTTTTCAGAAAAATACCAAAAAATCACCCTATTCTAATTTTAATATTACGAATTCAAAAATGAATTATATTTTAAAAATTTAAAAACATAGAAGATGCATTAATTAATTTAAAATTAATTCCCATTGTCAAAACCAAAAAAGCATATTTTTAAGAAATAATAACAATCAAAAGATTGACACTTGTTTATGTCCAATTTCAAAGTGAAATTACTTACAATGACCATAATTTGATTAAATGGTAAAAATATAATCTAATTATACTTACAAACCATTAAAATTTATAATTCAACACTATAAATTATTTTGATTAAAAAAGTTGTTTTCAGTTAAAATATAGTATTTTTCACTATTCACCCAAATATGAAAGTTATCAGAAAAACACCAAAAATTTATTGAAACTAAATTCATATGTCCCGATTCTAAAGAAGATGTTTATTTTGTCAAATTGATTATATAAAAGTTTCAAATATTGTATTTAAAAAAGGTTCACCATTAAAAGGTGGTAAAATTGCATTTTTTGAAAAATACTTCTTTTATCTGAAAAAATGAATTTGTTCTTATATTAAGTCTAAGAAACTCATAATATGGATTATAAAATTATAAGTATTATATAAAATTTAAAATTTAGTTAATACTATTCATAACTGCTTTTGAACGGCTAGTTTGGTAAGTCGTGGTGCGCTTGAACTCAGTGTTGCTTGTAGTGAAAGTTATTGAATTACTTTGAAGAAATAACGTACTATGAAATATTTTGGTGTTAAATTCTCCCCTCCTTCAATAAATTGCATCCTCGCAATTTAAAATTGTTCTTCAAAAATAAAATTTTAGAAATAGAAAATACCTTTGTGGAAAAACCCACATCGAAAATTGGGTTAATAAAATTTAGTCTTAATAAGAGGAAAAGAGAAATTAAAGGGTCACCACCAAATTATGATCACGATTAGAATAAAATTGGTAGAAATTAGAGACACATAATTAGAGGAAAAATGTAAATATTTATAGGGAGTGATTGAGGTCATCAATCACAATATATTATTTAAATATATTGACATAAAAAATCTATTATCAAAACCATTTTCAATACCAAAATACGTAAAAAGAGTATATGGTATTTATTTTCTATTAAAAAAACATTTTGTCATGTTAAGGAAGCCACAGATCAAATAAAACTCACGATGGTAGAAAGGTCATTGTCACCACTTACGTTAAAAAACATTCCTTTTTTTGTCATTTAGTAGAACGTTTCGTAGAAAAGATTCCCCTTGAAATGAAAAGTCAAAGGGTTTTATACACCGTATAAAAGAAATTCGTTTATAAATCAAAGGATGCCTCAATGAAAGGAGATTGAGATGAAGTCCCTTAACTAAAGTTTAAGAATTAATTTATTCATATAATAAGAGGGAAAAAATATTTATATATACCTGACAAGTACAATTACATATTTTAACTAATTCCCACCACAAACTCATCTTTCACTCCAAAAGATTTAAAAATATATATTCTATTTATCATAATAGTATAGGGTTACAAAAATAATGAATTTATAATTCACCTATCAGACCTTTTAAAAAATAAACTACATTATAAAATATAGGACATCACGTAGGCCAGTGGTAAGTGATGCACCCTTGTCTCCCTTCAGTTGCGGGTTTAAGTCTCGCGGCCTTGCTGGACGCGACTGGTTGTTGCCCAACCTCTGGGTAGTCCTTTTTATGACAATCCAAAAATAACCTTAACAATTGTATCCAATTTCAAACTTAATCCATTCCAACCTTTAGACTTATACAAAATACTTCTATCTAAACTCACATTCCAAAATTTATAAGGAAGTTAAGAACAATGAAGATCCATTTTTCTATGTAATAATATGAGAACACCTTCATCATGTATCATGGTAACAACCTGAATTACCAAAACACCTTATTTATTAAATTCATGATCCCTTATTCCTTATAGAATACTATATATAATCCTTCTATCCAAAAATGTTGTGAACTCCAACAATGATGGAATATACAAATCATTAATCAGTTTCAAGGTAGTCAAGAATATCCAATATAATTTTTCCAAATCAACCATCTCTTATTCCAAAATCACTACCTCATTATCAGGACCATATTAAGGATTACCTTTCCTTAAACCATGTATTTTTCAAAAATTATAGCTTACTATTAAGTTACTTTTCTTAGAACCATATAATCTCAAATACTCAATAAAATAGTACTGAAGTATAATCCTTTTTTATCTCCATAATTCATATAACCAGTATATTGTTGATACAATACTCAAATGAAATAATTCTATAATTACAACATAAGAACACTAGTCATTTATCTTCATTTGAGGTAGTATCATAACTTGATTATTATCCAAAAACATCATTTGTGGTATACTCTGATGACTGGGACATTGATTCACGTAGTGTCCCAACGCCTTGTAGATGAATCATTTTACATTTGAAACCTTTTTCTTACCCTTGTAATCACGTACTTGGTGTCCTTTTTCTCCACACTTATAACAAACTACCATTCCCCTCAAGCATTTACCAAGGTTATTCTTTCCACAATTATCACATATGGTAAAATCCTTCTTTTCCCTCTTCCATTTATCCATCTTTCTCTCTTCCATCCTTTTCTTCTCTTGCTTCCCTTCAAAGCCATAGGACTCATAGAATTATTTACTTATCTTATTAACACATGATATTATTTCTTTATATATTGAGAATACATGGGAGAATATTTCCCTTATAAATGTTGGATTAATACCATGAATGATATGACCCTTCTTACTCTTTTGATCATATGTATTGCTGGAGTTATCAATCCTTCAACTGGGTGCCATTTCTACATAATGGCATACACTAGGCCAGTTTATGAATCACAATGAATAATTCCCAACTTGTAAAATACCTAACATAAATTGAAAATTTTATTGATATAATCCATAAACATATAAATATTTTCATTGAGGAGATATATACTCATAAATACTTCATAATGATTTGTAAAGAAAATGATAATTATCCTAAGCATATCCCCTGGGAGTGTCGTAACCAAGAGTGCAACAAGACCCATTGTCGTGCACCAGTTCCCGTTTGAGTCTAGCTCAAAGCAGTGTTTTCGGGTTTTACCCCTAGGTACATCTGTGCCAGAGCCACCTCTACCTGCTCATATCCAAACAAGGATATATTTTCTAGGAAAACTCTCAAAATCTCTATATTACCAAAATTCAATGAAATTATTCTATACTAATCCTCAAAGTCTATCTTAGGGTAATGTGATCTAATCAGAGTTTATCTAAATCTAGTTTCCAAGGTTATTGCTAAACTTCCTATGATACCAACTGTAACACCCTGACCCCAATTAACCAGAGCCGGTGCATTATTTTAATACATTGGCATGATTACAAGGAATCAAGTCCCGAAGGACCGATCAATTTAGCAGTCTTGGAAATTAGATTACATACATTAACTTTACATTAAAATTTCAAACATAAAACACATCATAGATAGTTCTTTGAGAACGCTATTATTCCCTTTATCTTAACCCTACATATCAATCATAATACACTTCTTGTAATTCTGTGAAAATAAAACATAAGAAAGGGGTGATCTTAGATGCCCGGTAAGGGTAAATAATTTAGTGGAAGCTATAAAATTTTAAGGAAAGATGTGTGATAAAAACAACAGCCTTTTTAAACATAAACTTGAACATAATATGGAAAAAATAAATGAAACATTACCATATAAACATGCACATGGATATTCTACTAGTCGAATAATCACATGTAATAACTAATTTCATAATGAGAGAATGCCTAATATCAGACATCATTACCACATAGTCAAGGGCTCATGCTAAGACTACAAATTTTTTTTTGTCAAGGCCTTATGCCAAGACACTAGTTTGTCTCATGAGACTTATCGATGCATTGATGAGCTATAGCAGGCTCCACCCATCACTTACTAAGTCCACTACATTCCTCATATGAAAATGTTGAAACATAACATAAACATTCATATTAGAACTAGCATATGAAATGTCAATAAATTATCCATAAACCATGAATGGTATAAAAATAGCACATTCACAGTCAAACATATCATAGCTCATTTAATACAATATTGAAGATTTTATTTATAATAAATCAACCTCAATCAATAATAATATCCAAAAAGGATGTTGACATAGTTGAAAATAATTATTAAAAACCTTTTAGAAAAATATCATTTTTTGTGAAATCATTTAAATGTAACGCATTTATAAAGGAAGTCATTTAAAAGAGATTTTTGAATAAAAGTGTCCCATACCACTTTATATCTTTTTAAAAGAATTATTATTTCAAAACATTCATGTCTATATAAATAAATACTTAAAACCATTTTGAAAACATGGACATTAATTAAAAAGATTTAGAAAGATAAATCTTTAAAACATTTAAAATTCTGATCTTGATAAAGAGAACCTTTCATAAATCCTTAAAATATTCATTTTAAAATAATTTTTATGAAAAATGGACATGGATGATAAAAATTTCCTTTTAAATACTTACACATAAACAATCTCGGATAATAATGAGATTGAGGAATTAACCCTTACCTTGTACTTTCCTTTAGTCGAGGGTATGATTAACCTCCTGTATAAAGACTGTAGTATGTTATTAAATTATACCATAACCATATTAATATTTATGATATCATATATGATTCATTTATGACTTTATACTCCCTATTTAAAAATAATTTCCTTGTTAAAGTAACATTTTGGGTAATAATCGCTTTCTTTATCGTACGTGTTTTAAATTGTTATTCTTGATCTTATCACTTAGATCACGATTTTCATACTTCCAGACTATAAAACATGATTTATATATCATATATATTAATAATATAAATATTTATAATATATAGATTTATTAAATGGAAACACCATTTATGGAGACGGTAGACCGTACGTACGCATAAACGCTGTTTCCGTTTTAATGTCGTATTGAATGGAAGTAAGTGATTTAGATATATATAAAAACATATATACATATATACATATATATATATGTATATATACAATATAATTATTATTACATATTTTAAATACTAATTAATAATATATATTTTTATAATCATCATTTAATGGTGAACGTGGAAATGAATCTCACTGCATTGTGGAGACGGTAATCCGTACGTACGCACGAACGACAATATCATTTCCGTAAAGGTGTGGAATTGGATGGTAAATTAATTTTACAGAGATATTAGCATGTTATTTTTATTATTTATATACATATTACTCATCATTATATCCATCCAAATAACATAGTGTTGAATAAAAAATTACACCACGGCGTGGAGACGGTAAGCCGTACGTACACACGCATGGTGACATTATCATTCATAGGATGGACAGAGTAATGAATATGGTTGTGACATATTTATAATAACATCACATTATATATATAATGTGATGGAGTTATTATTTTGGTATGTTAATAACAAAGAAAGAGTAAGTGGAAGAAGAAAAGAACTTGAAAGAGGGTGGTGAAATCATTACCTCTTCTTCGGGTTCTTCATTTTGATTTGATCAAAAGGGATCCTTAGGTTGAATTTATGACAAAAGTAAGGAATCTAGTATGAAATAAGGATAGTTTATAGGATAATTGGTCAGGGTTTGTCTGATCCAAATTTCTTGAGAGGTGTGAAATTAAGATAAGGGGAAGTTCCCTTTTATAAGAGAGGTGAGGGACACTTTAAGAAAAGCTTGAAATATTATTTTATAATAAAATCATTTTCGGTTTATAATGGATCCAAAATGAATTATTTGAAGTCTAAGGTAGGGATGGGTCTAAAACCTCTCAACAAATAGGTTTTAGACAGGTTTAGGTCATCATATTAACCTTATCTTTTAGATTTAACTCTTAGTTAAATAGTTTTACATTTACCATGTCTCTGTATTTTTATATTATATGGTTAATAAAATTACTATAAAATACCAATCGAACCCCAATTGGTTCATTAATGTCATATATATTATTATATAAGTATTTTTGAGGAACCTTATATTTTTAAGACTATTATATCAATTAATAATATAATATTTGTTTTAAAAACTATTTTATGTCAATTCTGACACTATTTGCTATTTTGTTTTTGTTAAATTCATAACAGCATTATTACTTCAAAAAAAAAATTCATTTAATAAACTCTAACATGTAATATTAACCTATAAAATTATTGTAATTCATAGAAAGTATAAAATTACATTTATTTGGATATTTATAATATCAATTATTTTAATATTTCAATAATAAGGTAATTACTGCATCATCATTGTGTCATAAAAAAATTAAATTATTTAATATCTAAAAAATATAAATAAAATACCATTATGTAGGAAATATTTTAATATTTCCAATGAATATTTATAGTATAAAAAATAACTTATATAAAACCATGTAAAAATTGATTTACAAAAAGATATTTGTTTGTGTCATTTTTGTCTTTACTTTAAGTTAATTAAAATAAAGTGTCATTATCATTCATAAGTGGCTCCATGGGGTCCCAAAATATACCCAAGTATTATAATGGTCTGCCATGACTCATCCAATAAGGTTAGGACAAGTTTTAAGGTAATTTTGTACTATTATAATATTCTTTTTACCTTGAATTACACTATTTACCTTTAACCGCGGTAAATAAAAGTCAAAAGTTACAATTCATCAAAAATTATTTTCGTCTTATTGAACCAAATTTTACTTAATAATATCAACCGTGTCTCTCAGATTTTTTAAATTCAATTCACAAAAGCAGTAAAATTAAGTTTTATGCAAATTTGCAAATGCTCCTAGGAGGTGGGTAAAAGACGGTAAAAAGTTCGATAAAATTTTTATATATCTAAAATTATTATAAACTAACTCCAATTAATTACATTGAACTTATATAGGTATTATTTATCTATTTTTACCTAAAATAAATTTAAATAAAATAAATAATTATCTAAATAAAAAGTCGGTTTTAAACAATAACTCGGTGTTTTTCACTATTTATCAAAAATTGAAAGTTTTCAGAAAATACCAAAAATTCACCCTATGATAATTTTGATATTCCGAATTCAAAAATGAATTATATTTTAACAATTTCAAAACATATAATATGCATTAATTATACTTCAAACCATTAAAATGTATAATTCAACACTATAAATTATTTTGATTAAAAAAGTTGTTTTCAGTTAAAATATAGTATTTTCACTATTCACCCAAATATGAAAGTTATCAGAAAAACACCAAAAATTTATTGAAACTAAATTATTATGTATTGATTCTAAATAATATGTTTATTTTGTAAAATTGAATATATAAAAGTTTCAAATATTGGATTTAAAAAAGGTTCACCATTAAAAGGTCGTAAAACTACATTTTTTGAAAAATGCCTCTTTTATCTGAAAAAAATGAATTTGTTCTTATATTAAGTCTAAAAAACTCATAATATGGATTCTAAAATTATAAGGATTATATAAAATTAAAAATTCAGTTAATACTATTCATAACCACTTTTGAACGGCTAGTTTGGTAAGTCGTGGTGTGGTTGAACTCAGTGTTGCGTGTAGTGTAAGTTATTGAATTGCTTTGAAGATATAACATACTATGAAATACTGGGGTGTTACATTCTCCCCTCCTTCAATAAATTGTATCCTCGCAATTTGAAATTGTTCTTCAAAAATAAAAGTTTAAAAATAGAAAATACCTTTGTGGAGGAACCCACATCGAAAATTGGGTTAATAAAATTTAGTCTTAATAAGAGGAAAAGGGAAATTAAAGGATCACCACTTAATTATGATCTCGATTAGGAGAAAATTGGTGGAAATTAGAGACACATAATTGGAGAAAAAACATAAATATTTATAGGGAGTGATTTAGGTCATCAATCACAATATATTATTTAAATATATTGACATAACAAATCCATTATCAAAACCATTTTCAATACCAAAATACATAAAAAGAGTATATGGTATTTATTTTCTTTAAAAAAAACATTTTGTCTTGTTAAGGAAGCCAAAGATCAAATAAAACTCACGGTGGCGGAAAGGTCGTTGTCACCACTTACATTTAAAAAACATTCCTTTTTTTGTCGTTTAGTATAACTCTTCGTAGAAAAGATTCCCCTTGAAATGAAAAGTCAAAGGGTTTATACACCGTATAAAAGAAATTTGTTTAGAAATCAAAGGATGCATCAATGAAAGAAGATTGAGACGAAGTCCCTTAACTAAAGTTTAAGAATTAATTTAGTCATAGAATAAGAGGGATATATATATATATATATATATACTTGAAAAGTAGAGTTACATTTTTTAACTAATTCCCACTACAAAATAATCTTTCACTCAAAATATTTCAAAAAAATATTCTATTTATCCTAATCATATAGGGTTCCAAAAATAATGAATTTATAATTCACCTATCAGACCTTTTAAAAAAGAAACTACATTATACAATCCAGGACATCACGTAGGCCAGTGGCAAGTGATGAACCCTTTTCACCCTTCGGTTGTGGGTTCAAGTCTCACGGCCTTACCGGAAGTGACTGGTTGTCGCCCGACCTCTGGGTTGTCCTTTTTATGACAATACAAAAATAACCTTAACAATTTTATCCAATTTTAAACTTAATCCATTCCAACCTTTAGACTTATCCAAAATACTTCTACCCAAAATCACGGTCCAAAATTTATAAGGAAGTTAAACACAATGAAGATCCATTTTTACACATAATAATATGTGAACACCTTTATCATGTATCATGGTAACAACCTGAATTACCATAAAACCTTATTTATTACATTCATGCTACCTCATTCCTTATAGAATAATAGATATACTCATTCTATTCGAAAATTTTGTAAACTCCAACAATGATGGAATATACAAATCATTAATCAGTTTTAAGGTAGTCAATAATATCCAATATAATTTATCCAAATCAACTATCTCTTATTCCAAAATCACTACTTCATTATCAAGAACATATTAAGGATTACCTTTCCTTTAACCATGTATTTTCCAAAAAGTGTAGCTTACTATTAAGTTACTTTTCTTAGAACCATATAATCTCAAATCCTCAATAAAATTGTACTACAACACAATCATTTTTTATCTCCATAATTCATATAACCAGTATATTGTTGATACGATACTCAAATTAAATAATTCTATAATTATAACATAAGAACACTATTCATTTCTGTTCATCTGAGGTAGTATCATAACTTGATTATTATCCAATAATATCATTTGTGGTATACTCTGATGACTGCGACATTGATTTGCATAGTGTCCCAACGCCTTGAAGATGAAGCATTTTACATTTGAAACATTTTTCTTACCTTTTCAATCACGTACTTGGTGTCCTTTTTCTCTACACTTATAACAAAATCCCATTCCCCTAAAGCATTTACCAAGATAATTCTTTCCACATTTATCACATATGGGGAAATCCTTCTTTTCCCTCTTCCCTTTATCCATATTTCTCTCTTCCATCCTTTTCTTCTCTAGCTTCCCTTCAAAGCCATAGGTCTTAGAGAATTCTTTACTTATCTTATTAACACATGATATTATTTATTTATATGTTGAGAATACACGGGAGACTATTTACCTTCTAAATGTTGGATTAATACCATGAATGATATGATCATTCTTACTCTTTGGATCATACATATTGCTGGAGTTCTCATTCCTTCTACTAGGTGCCATTTCTATACAATGACATACACTAGGTCAGTTTATGAATCGTAATGAATAATTCCCAACTTGTAAAATACCTAACGTAAATTGAACAGTTTATGGATATAATCTGTAATCATATAAATATTTTCATTGAGGAGATATATACTCATAAATCCTTCATAATAATTTGTAAATAAAATGAGAATTATCCTAAGCATATCCTCCGGGAGTTTCGTAACCAAGAGTGCAGCAAGGCTTGTTGTCATGCACCAGTTCCCATTCGAGTCTAGCTCAAAGAGGTGTTTTCAGATTTTACCCCTAGGTACATCTGTGCCAGAGCCGCCTCTACCTGCTCATATCCAGAAAAGGATTTATTTTCTTGGAAAACTCTCAAAATCTCTACATTACCAAAATTCAAGGAAGTTATTCTATACTAATCCTCATAGTATATCTTAGGGTAATGTGCTCTAATAAGAGTTTATCTAAATCTATTTTCCAAGGTTATTTCTAAACTTCATCTGATACCAACTGTAACACCCTGACCCCAGTTACCCAGAGCCGATGCATTATTTTAATACATTAGCATGATTACAAGGAATCAAGTCTTGAAGGACCGATCAATTTAGCATTCTTGTAAAATATATTACATACATTAATTTTACATTAAAATTTCAAAAATAAATTAGAGAAAAGATAGTTATTTGAGAATTCCATTATTCCCTTTATCTTAACCCTGTATATCAATCATAATACACTTCTTGGAATCCTTAGAGAATAAAACATAAGAAAGGGGTGATCTCAGATGCCTAGTAAGGGTAAATAATTTAGCGGAATCTATAAAATTTTAAGGCAAGATATGTGATAAAAACAACATCCTTTTTAAACATAAACTTGAACATAATATGGGAAAAATAAATGAAACATTACCATATAAACATGCACAAGGATATTCTACTATTCGAATAATCACATGTAATAACTAATTTCATAATGAGGGAATGCCTAACGCCGAACATCATTACCACATAGTCAAGGGCTCATGCCAAGACTACAAATAAATTTTTAGTCAAGGCCTTGTACTAAGACACTAGTTTGTCTCATGAGACCTACCAATGAATTGAGGAGCTATAGTGGGCTCCACTCGTCACTTACTAAGTCCACTGCATTCCTCATATGAAAATATTGAAACATAACATAAATATTCATATTAAAACTATCATACGAAATGTTAATAAATTAACCATAAACCATGAATGGTATAAAAATAGAAAATTCATAGTCAAACATATCATAGATCATTCAATACAATATTGAAGATTTTATTTATAATAAATAAACCTCAATCAAGAATAATATCCAAAAAGGATGTTGACATAGTTGAAAATAATCATTAAAAACCTTTGAGAAAAATATATTTTTTCTGAAATCATTAAAATGCAACGCATTTATAAAGAAAGTCATTTAAAAGATATTTTTGAATAAAAGTGTCCCATACAACTTTGAAACTTTTTAATAGAATTATCATTTCAAAACATTCATATCCATATAAATAAATACTTAAAACCATTTTGAAAACATAGACATTAATTAAAAATATTTAAAAAGATAAATCTTTAAAACGTTTAAAATTATGATCTTGATAAAGAGTACCTTTCAAAAATACTTAAAATATTCATTTTGAAATAATTTTTATTAAAAATGGAAATTGATGATAAAAATGTCCCAGTAAATACTTACACATAAACAATCTCGGATAATAATGAGATTGAGGAATTAACCCTTACCTTGTACTTTCCTTTATTTGAGGGTGAATTTAACCTTCTGTATAAAGACCTTAGTATGTTATTAAATTATACTATAACCATATTAATATTTATGACTTTATACTCCCTATTTAATAATAATTTCCTTGTTAAAGTAACATTTTGGGTAATAATTGATTTCTTTATCGTACATGTTTTAACTTGTTATTCTTGATCGTATCACTTAGATCATGATTTTCATACTTAAATAATATAAAAAATGATTTATATATCATATATATTAATAATATAAATATTAATAATATATATATATATATTTATTAAATGGAAACATTGTTTATAGAGACTGTAGGCCGTATGTACGCATAAACGCCGTTTCCGTTTTAATGTTGTATTGAACAGAAGTATGTGATTGAGATATATGTAAATACATATATATATATATATATAAAGTAACATTATTATTTCATATATTAAATACTAATTAATAATATATATTTTTATAATCATCGTTTAATGGTGAACGTGGAAATGGATCTCATTGCGTCGTAGAGACGGTAATCCGTACGTACGCACGCGCGACAATATCATTTTCGTAAAGGTGTGGAATTGGATGGTATATTCATTTTAAAGAGACATCAGCATGTTATTTTAATTATTTATATACATATTACTCATCATTATATCCATCCAAAAAACATAGTGTTGAATAACTAATTACACCACGACGTGGAGACGGTAAGCCGTACGTACGCACGCATGGTGACATTATTATTTATAGGATGGATAGAATAATGAATATGGTTGTGCCGTATTTATAATAACATCACAATATATATATAAGGTACTGGAGTTATTATTTTGGTATGGTAATAAAAAATAAAGAGTAAGTGGAAGAAGAAAAGAACTTGAAAGAGGGTGGTGAAATCATTACCTCTTCTTCGGGTTCTTCCTTTTGATTTGATCAAAAGGGCTCCTTAGGTTGGATTTCTGACCAAAGTAAGGCCTATACGATGAAGGGAGGATAGTTTAGAGGATAATTGGGCAGGGTTTGGACGATCAAAATGGATTGAGAGGTTTGAAATTAAGATAAGGGGAAGTGCCCTTTTATAAGAGAGGTGAGGGTCACTTTAGGAAAATCATGAAATATTATTTTATAATAAAATAATTTTTAGTTTCTAATGGATCCAAAATGAATTATTTGAAGTATAATGTGGGGATGGGTATAAAAACTCTCAAAAAATAGGTTTTATATAGGATTAGGTAATCATATTAACCTTATCTTTTAGATTTAACTCTTAGTTAAATAGTTTGACATTTACCATGTCTCTTTGTATTTTTATATTATATGGTTAATAAACCTACTATAAAATGACAATCGAACCCCAATTTGTTCAGTAATGTCATATATATTATTATATAAGTATTTTGACCGAAACTTAGATTTTTTGGACTATTATATCAATTAATAATATAATATTTGTTTTAAAAACTATTTTATGTCAATTTTGACACTATTTGCTATTTTGTTTTTGTTAAATTCATAACATAATTATTACTTGGAATAAAATTCAATTAATCAACCCTAAAATTTCATATTAACCTATGAAATTAGTGTAATTCATAAAAAGTCTCAAATTACATCTATTTGGATATTTATAATATCAATTATTTTAATATTTCATTAATAAGGTAATTAGTGCGTCATCATTGTTTCATAAATAAATTAAATTATTTAATATCTAAAAAATATAAATAAAATACCAATATGTAGGAAATATTTTTATCTTTCCAATTAGTATTTATAGTAAAAAATATGACTTATATAACCCCATGTAAAAATTTATTTGCAAAAAGATATTTGTTTTTGTCATTTTTGCCTTTACTTTAAGTTAATTAAAATAAAGTGTCATTATCTTTCATAAATGGCTCCATGGGGTCCCAAAATCGACCCAAGTATTCCCATGGTCTGCCATGACTCATCCCATAAGGTTAGGAAAAGTGTTAAGATAATTTTTTATTATTATAATATTCTTTTTACCTTGAATTACATTATTTACCTTTAACTGCGGTAAATAAAAGTCAAAAGTTACTATTCAACAAAAATTATTTTCATCTTATTGAACCAAATTTTACTTACTGATATCAACCATGTCTCTCAGATTTTTGAAATTCAATTCACAAAAGCGGTAAAATTAAGTTTTATGCAAATTTTCAAATGCTCCTAGGAGGTGGGTAAAAGACGGTAAAAAGTTCGATGAAATTTTTATATATCTAAAATTATTATAAACTGACTCCAATGAATTATATTGAACTTATATTGGTATTATGTATCTATTTTTACCAAAAAAAAATTTCAAAAAATAAATAAATAATTATTTAAATAAAAAGTCGGTTTTAAACAATAACTCAGTGTTTTTCACTATTCATAAAAAATTGAACGTTTTCAGAAAAATACCAAAAATTCACCCTATGATAATTTTTATATTAAGAATTAAAAAATGAATTCTATTTTACCAATTTCAAAACATAGAAGATGCATTAATTAATTTAGAATTAATTCCCGTTGTCAAAACCAAAAATCATATTTTTAAGAAATAATGACTATCAAAAGATTGACACTTGTTTATGTCCAATTTCAAAGTGAAATTACTTACAACGACCATAATTGGATTAAGTGGTAAAAATATAATCTAGTTATACTTCCAAACCATTAAAATTTATAATTAAACACTATAAATTATTTTGATTAAAAAAGCTGTTTTTTGTTAAAATATAGTATTTTTCACTATTCAACCAAATATGAAAGTTATCAGAAAAACACCAAAAATTTATTGAAACTAAATTCTTATGTCTCGATTCAAAAGAATATGTTTATTTTGTCAAATTTAATAGATAAAAGTTTCAAATATTGGATTTAAAAAAGGTTCACCATTAAAAGGCAGTAAAATTGCATTTTTTGAAAAATACTTCTTTTATCTAAAAAAATGAATTTGTTATTATATTAAGTCTAAGAAACTCATAATATGGATTCTAAAATTATAAGGATTATATAAAATTCAAAATTTAGTGAATACTATTCATAACCGCTTTTTAACGGTTAGTTTGGTAAGTTGTGGTGCACTTGAACTCAGTGTTGCGTGTAGTGAAAGTTATTGAATTACTTTGAAGAAATAACGTACTATGAAATCTTGGGGTTTTACAAAATCCCAGGTAGGTTGTGTTGTTTCAATTCATACTTTTCCCCATTCTTAGATTTAACGACGAACTCAGATCAACCCACGAACAGGTTGACCCACGGTTTGATCGTTCTTACAAGAGGGTTTTGATTGCAAGTGTTGTTTGGAGATGAATATTTTATTATTTTATTATCTTGATAATTTTCATGGAATGGATCAAGACTAGAAACAAACAATGACTGAGGTTCGTTCTTTGGGTTGTTTAATTGTGTTTTTCTCCCCTATGTTCTTCGTGTTCTTCACATTCTTCATAGAATATGAATGAATGATAGTTGTGCCTTTGTTTCTTAGAATAATGATATGAAATCAGAGATCCAAACTCGTGATATTCTAGTAAAGGTGTAGCGACGATGGAAGCAAACAGATCGATGTATTTTGGGAGATATTATTCTTCAAGTGACTTTTGAGCGGATGATCAAAATCGGTTTTCAGAGTTGACCAGAGGCCCAAAACCCACTGATTCAGTGTTTCCATGGAGAGACGACCCTAAATCTTCAGATTTAAGGTGAATGGATCATTAGATTGAACACCAGAAGATCAACCGAGGCACGAGGAGGAAGAAATAGCTTTCTAGAAAATTCCACAGAACACGACGTGTAGTCCGGACTACATGATGTGTGGCCTCCACTCAGTGGCGGCTAGGATTTTGGGGGTTAGTAAAGTGTCACATGGTGTGTGGACCCTTACCCGAGGCTCAATGTATATCTTGGGAGTTACACAGACACGAGGTGGAGTTCATGGCTTGCCTACATGGCATGTACCCCACCACACGACCATACCCATATCGGATACATGGGTTACCCCATGTACTGGTACACAAGCAGTTGAACACAGGTTGACACCATGTATTGGCACACGACCAAAGTACACAGGTGGACCTCAGACAGTAGAACATAGTGTGTGATCCTTTCTACATGCCATGTATACCTCTTCTACATGACATGTTCTAATGACATGAGCCGTTGAACATGACCAGTACCCATAGTCAAGGGACATGATGTGTGAGCCTACTACATGTTGTGTACCCATTCTTACATGGCTTGGATTTCTTATCTACCGTATCTCAGACAAGTTTCGTTAGGGTTAGTGCCCTTGCTTGTTCCTATGAAGGTTAGTTGGTATCATTTTCTATCTACAGGAGTATGGTCCCATCATCAGGATTTTACTGGATATAGTTAGAAATCCCCTCCAAGAGTCATGGAGCAGGATCCTATATCCATTCTTGTACCCTAAATAGAGTCTTGGTATCGGTGCGACCAATCCTACCAGACGTCGATCCTCTACTTAGCAAGTGAATCTAGATGAGTCGTAGTATCACCCCATAGCCCTAACAGTGATCCTCATCTGTGTATCGTGATCTTCCCCACTCACAGAGTGAGTACTCCCAGAGTGAGTGTATCATATTTCTCTTCATATCGATTAGTGTATCTATCTCTTATGATAGTTCTCTATGATCATTACTTATCAGGTAGACATCATCAGTGCTATCAAAATCAAGAGTGTGTGTTTTTGGATGAGTTGCTTTATGAAATATTCAGACTAAATCTTTGATGTTGGTATGTGGTAGTTGTGACTTACCTATATACTACAGGTTGAGGTTTGAGTATATATGGATATGTTCTTGTTATATGTACTATAGACATATACTATATAGAGATGACTGTACCTTAACCTTGTGTATTGCTTTGTGATTTTGGGTCTTCCTACTGAGTATTGTTATACTCATCCCTTCACAGACTTTTCCTGCATGTGTCGTGCCTTGTGTAGACAATTGAACTTTTGACGAAGTCTAGGGTAGACTAGGACTATAAAAATCCTTGGGAGTTCAAACAGGCTGAGGTATTTCTATGGATTTGAGAAGTAGTCCCTGTACCTTTTTGTTTATAGGTTGGTCTTTTTAGTTTTTAGATTCTTTCTTTTGGTGGGATTATATTCTGGCCCAGTTTAAGAACCCAGACCTTATTTTTAGGCATGTTTTTCCTTTTCTGGTCATTTTTGGGAAAAGAGGAGAATATGGAAATTTTCTAAGTACACGCCATGTAATTTGATGCTGCTCGAGGCCGTGTGCTGGCCGTGCCATGGCTACACACACAGCCATGTAGGGGTGATGTAGAGGTCGCTTAATGCAGAGTACGTAAAAGCCTAGTACATGCCATGTACTCCAAAAGTACACACCGTGTACTTTTTTTTGTTAAATGGACCAGGGTCACATCTTAACCCCAAAACCGTCTTCTTCTCCAGCTTCTTCAACCAAGAGGGAGGGTACGACTGCAGATATTCTTCGAGCCACCGATCCGTCACTGGTTATTCGAATCGAACACCGTTGGTTGCAATAGAATCGTAGCGGTGAGTTCTTGGTTATTCTTTGGCCACGTTTCCTGATTCTTTCTCTCGTGTGAGTTATCTGAGGTTAAACATTTTAGAAGTTTTTTCAGATCTACTCCGTTCTAGGCTGATTCACGAGCCGAGGTTCAATTATATCGATCTCCTAGGATCGAGGTAGGTGTTTTTTTTCCTTACGTTGAATGTCCTTGAGTTTTTGTGAAAAAGTGCCGGATACCCATGTATCGGGTGTCTCAGGTTAGGGTTTTTTATCCTAATTTATTATTTGACTTAGACTTCTTGTATGCTTGAGGTTATTAGATGAATAATGATTTCTTGTTAGCATGTTTGAGGATCACCCCATGAGTGTTTCCCTTGTTTTGGATGTTTATCGCCGTTTGGATTAGGTTGCCTATGAGGAAGACCTTGTTGCATTGATTTCCCACCTTTATATAATTGTTTGCATGTATTTACCACTATTTATATGCTTTTAATTCATTGTAGCTATTATCCAAGTAGTTTTTCGAACTTACTTAGGGATACTGACAGTCGATTACGCACGACTTGACTGTTCAGGGCTGTGTGAACCTGGTGCGGTAGACTAAAGGAGGAATTGACGATTAAGGGCTTCCCTAAAGAGTCTGTTATAATTTAGTATCATTCACAGGACCTATGGGAATTGGACTTTGTGCTTCCTCAGAGTTTCCTTAGTTACATATCAAGACTACAGGGGGAATTAGACGTAAGTGCTTCCTCAGAGAGTCTTTAGCTATCGTTGCAAGACCATATTGGAATTGACGGTGAGAGCTTCCCAGAGTGTCTGTGACTTTGTATGATTATTTGAATAGAGGGGTCTGCTAGTATGATCCACCCATAGAGTCAGTGTGAATATTGTTTGGTTGGTTGTGACGAGTCCACCAAGCCAAAGAACAAGCTTGGGTTTTGTACTGCTTGTTGTTTAGGTAGTCTGCTGAGATACCTGTTGTGTTACTTGTTATGCTCTAGGATTATAGAGTTGTTTTCTAGATTCCTTGGTTGATAACTAAATGATTAAATTGAGTTAATAAATAAATGTGAATAGAGATTTGTAGGATTGTTTACTTTAGTGTACTCATGTTTCTCTGCTGCATTTATTTCCTTTACTTTTTCTATATTGCTCACTGGTAGTAGGGAATAGATCTTGTGGTGGTTGCCTACTGGGATTAGTCTCACACCCTGTTTGGGTCCTTCTTTTCATCCCAAACAGGTTATATGGTTGCAGATGTGGATAGGGACTGTGGCCCCTCTACTTCAGGTACATGATTGCTGGTTGGAGCTGGAGAGAATATGACCGATCTTAGGCTTGTGATGCTGCTGGAGTTGCTATTTACTTTTCATACTTTGTTTATTAGTTGTATTTCAGCACATTTTTGTGTTTTGATACTTTCCTTAGATACTTGTACCCGCTTCATCATTATCATCATTACTATATATTCATTGTTTCTGCTGTTAGTTTCAATTATTGTATGTTGTTTACTGCTTCCACTATTGACTGTTATTTCCTTTCCCTTGTATACCTTGCCAAATGAGGGAATAATTTCCTCAATGACTCACCAAGGCACTTGCTGCTAGTTGGCAGCCTCTGGAATTTGGGAAAATTTTCTTGAGGTCATGTGGCAAACCTGGTACGGGGCACCAGTTGAGTGGCTCCGAATTCGGGTCGTTACAAAGTGGTATCAGAGGAGGTTCTTTTCTTTTCTTTCTATTGACTTACTGTTTAGCGGCATTAGAAAGGGATAGGATGGAATAGGTAAATGGTAAATAGCTTTGCCTGAGAGTTCTAGAACCTGTGCACAGGGAAAAAGCTAGGTTACCTCGAATATTGCAATTTTTGAGTTTTGAAAATGTTACAGTTTAATTGATTTCACCATTGGGTGGTGCACTTGTTTTGTGCTATTATTGTTTATATAATTGTGGTTCTATTTTTTTTCAACCCTATGAGATGAGGGTATTCCATCTCATGCATCATATAGGAACTTGTTAAGAAATTTCATGTCATGCATTTTTCCATGCCATCTAAATTGCATTAGAATTTGCATGCTGTTGTGATAGAATTGGTGATAGACTATGCATGTTGTTGTGATAGATGTTGTGACAGAATACCTACTATGTTGATAGGGTATCGTTTGTTTAGAGATTCTTTATCATGGATGCCAAACTTTGGTCTTAGAGGTGTTATGGGCCCTCGAGGATCGAAATTTGGTGGATCATGAGTTTGTTATACTGTTTACTTGTTATGTGCATTGTTATGATGTCAAGTTTTGATTCACGAAGAGTATGGGCCCCCATGGATTAGAATTTGGAACCTTAACGCTTGTTTTTATGTGTTTACTGGGATCTGGTGCAGTTCTGAGGCTACTATCCAGAAAAACCTAGAATACACGGTGTATACTTTATGAATACATGCCGTGTATTTTTTAGCCGTGTCGCTGACTGGGTGGGCAGGGACATGGGGTTGTGAAATTTCTTGTAAGAACTCTCCATGTACTAGTTTAGCACACCGTGTAGTATGAAATAGGTACCCCGACCATGTCACGAACAACACGGGTCATGTTTTCTTTTCACATACACGCTGTGTCTGAATTGTACATGTCGTGTCGTTTGAATTAGGTGCCCAGCCATGTCATGAACAACACGGGTCAGTGTTATCCTTTCTCTTACATGCCGTGTGCTTCTGAAACACGCCGTTTAGTGTCATCCGTGTATCCAGACGTGTGGCTAACCAACACAGTCTGTCAGGACTTCTTCGTACACACCGTGTCTTTCTGGAACATGCCATGTAATGTGACCTGGGCACATAGGCCATGCCACTAATAACACGGGCCAGGTGAAGCTTGTTAAGTACACGCCGTGTATACCTTTAACACGCCATGTAGTTTTGTCTTAGGAGATCCAGTTGGCTTAACCGTGTAGAAGGACTCGGGCTGGGAAGAGAGTTAGAGTACACGCCGTTTGTTAGGAAAACACGCTGTGTATTTGGGGTGTTACACGACTAGTTAGGTAGGAGTACACGCCCATGTAAATGACTTAAGGGAACATGCCGTGTAGTCTTTATACACGTTGTGTAGTCATGTTTTGTTTTCTTTTGAATGCTTCCTTCCCCTGTTCCCTTCTTATGCTCCTAGTTTCCAGTTCTTGGTAATGTGATCTAAGGTGTACTTTTGACCTTGCAGAGTCATGGCACTGAGACGTCCTCCCGTTGCACGTCAGGAACCAGGCAGTGACCGTATGCCTGATATGGAAGATCAGGGACTACCAGTAGTTACACCTATCATTCCGGACATGGAAACTGCAGTGATTCCAGACACTGGTGCCGATGATCAGTTCAGAGAGGGTTTCATGAGATTCATGTAGACCTTCCAGGGATCTCAGCATCCTGCCTCGTCTATGGCAGAGATGACATGGTTTTTTTAGCAGCAACATCCTCCCACGTTCACAGGGGATGGAGGACCACAAGCTGTGGAGTCATGGATGGAATCCATGATATCCATCTTCGAGCACATGGAGACGCCTATAGAGAGGAGAGTGAAGCTTGCGACTTATATGCTGCGAGACTCCGCCAAGAGATGGTGGGATGTGGTTTCGCAGGCAGGGCGCCAACAGGTTATGGCTTGGGATGAGTTTCAGCGTACGTTCTATGACTACTTCTACCCAGTGATGCTGAGGGCTGAGAGAGCCAGAGAGTTCATGAACCTGTAGTAGGGTACTCTCACAGTTATGGAGTATTCCTCTCGCTTCACAGAGTTACAACGTTTCACTCCTGTTCTAGGGAATGACGAGCTATTTTTATCAAGGAAGTTTGAGGAAGGCCTTATACCGGACATCAGATCACAGGTGAACGTCTTTCAGTTGACTTCTATTGCTATAATAGTCAACTAGGATCTTATCACAGAAAGAAATCTGAGGGAGACTGGAGCTGTGGACCAGGGCGGTTCAGCTCCCAGTGCTGATTAATTTCAGATAGACAGTAGGAAGCGCCACCGAGAGTCTACATGAGGTGACTTGAGGAAGTGAGGTATTTCTTCTAGTAGATGGGATCTTTCTTCTGGAAACCAAGTGGTGTTATATCAGTGTGAAAAAATTGAGCATTAGAAGCCTCAGTGCCTGAGAGACCTAGTGGAGTGCCGATCTTGCAGCAATATGGGTCATCTGCAGTGTTTCTGCAAGGTTCTCCTTCCAGCGGCTAGTGAAGGGGGATCGGTTTCAACTCCACGCACAGGCGACAGATTACCAATTCCGAAACAGACTGGGGGATGGAGTACTTCAGGTCATTCAGGCTAGGGTATAGGCTGTGGACGCAGTGGTCAAGCTCAGAGAGGGTCAGCTCAGGGATCTCAAGCTACTACACAGGGCCGCGGTGCAGGATAGACTTTTGCGGTAGAGCAGATCCAGCAGGAGCAGGGTCTTGGACCTTCTATAGTTCGAGGTACGATTTTAGTAGCCTCAGTTTTATCCTCTACACTTTTCGATACATGAGCTTCTCATAGATTTATTTTTGTGCACACTGTGGAAAGCCTTAGACTTACTATTTATACTTCTGAGGATATAATGAGGCTAGACACTCCCTTGGGAAATAGAACTACTAGCGTGCATCAGTTCTTAGACTTCCCCCTTGAGGTTGGTGGGTGTCATTTTTCATGGAGTCTCTATGTTTTGGAGATGATAGGCTATGATGTCATTCTCGGTATGGACTGGTTAGTTCCCTTATAGGCCTTTTTCGATTTCTATCGCCGTAGGGTGAACTTTACATCACCAGAGGGCAAATATTTTCTTCACAAGGGCGAATGGGATGTCCAAGCGATCAGAGCTGGAATAGAGCATCATGGGTTGGGTGGGGTTACGGCCCAGATTGCTAGCTTATATCTGGATGACCAGGGGACTTCTCAGCTAGATTTTTCTCCATTGGTTGATCGGTTTCCAGATGTCTTTCCAGAAGACTTTTTAGGTTTTCCTCTAGAGCGAGAGGTAGAATTATCTATTAAGCTTGTTCCAGGAGCAGCATCGGTGTCCATTACTCCTTATAGGATAGCTACACCTGAGTTGCAGAAGCTCAAGAAGAAGTTGGAGGAGTTACAGGCAAAGGGTTTCATTCGACCTAGTACTTCTCCTTGGGGTTTGCCTGTCCTGTTTGCGAAGAAGGCATACAACACCCTTAGGATTTGTGTGGATTATTGGAAGATGAACCAGTTGATAGTCAAGAACTGATATCAATTGCCATGGATATATAATCTCTTTGATCAGCTCCGAGGAGCCAGAGTGTTCTCAAAGATCGACTTGAGATCCGAATATCATCAGTTGCGTGTCAGACCATCTGATATACCTCTTACAGCCTTCCAAAGCAGGTATGGTCTGTATGAGTATTTGGTTATGTCGTTTGGCCTCACGAACGTGCCTGTAGTTTTCATGGCACTGATGAAAAGAGTTTTCCATCCTTACTTATATTATTTCGTGGTTGTTTTCATGGATGATATCTTGGTGTAACCTCACACTCGACACAACCATGCTACCCATCTTGAGATCATTTTGAGTACGCTGAGGGAGCATCAGTTGTATGCTAATATCTCAAAGTGCCACTTTTTGATGGAATTGATTCACTTCCTGGGTCATTTCATCTCAGAGGAAGGAGTATCAGTAGACCCAGAGAAGGTGAGAGCAGTAGTTACCCAGGAGCAGCCGGAGAATGTCTTCAAGGTACGAAGTTTCTTAAGGATGGATGGTTACTACAGGCGGTTTATATAGGACTTCTCATGCTTATCAGCACTGTTGATAGGCTTGACTAAGAAGGGGGTGAAGTATGTTTGGTCAGAAGCTTGCGATTCAGCCTTTCAGGAGATGAAGGACAGATTGACTTTAGCACCGATTCTAGTTTTTCCGGAGCCGAGCAAGAGTTATACAGTTTTTTGTGATGCATCTGGAATCAGGCTTGGAACAGTGATTATACAGGAGGATCATGTCGTTGCATATGGATCTTGATAGCTGAGGCCACATGAGATGAACTATCCTACGCATGACCTGGAGTTGGCTACAGTTGTTCATGCCTTGAGTTGTTGGAGACATTATATTCTACGAGAGCATTTTGTGGTATATACTGACCACAAGAGCCTCAAGTACATCTTCACACAGCGTGACTTAAATCTGAGACAGCGGAGGTGGGTTGAGTACCTATAGTCTTTCAATTTAGATCTTGCTTATACACCTGGGAAAGGCAACGCTGTGGAAAACGCACTAAACAGAAGGACACAGATGCAGGCAGTACAGGAGGCCAGCAGCGAGTGGAAGCTTATGGATCTATTCTCCAAAATGCATTTGGAGGTGCATGACAGGCAGGGTCAGACTTTTCTTTCTTCTGTAGTTGTTACCTATACCCTTCTTGACCAAGTTCATATGAGGCATCTATCAGATTCTGAAGTCCTAGTCCTATGGGAAAGCGTGTTAAGAGAGGACCCTCTTACCGGATGGACCGTAGGCGAGGGTGAGATCTTGCATTTCAAGGGACGCGTATGGGTGCCAACAAATATACACAAGGATCTGATGCGAGACTTTCATTCCTCAGTTTGGGCAGTTCATCCAGGCGTCACCAAGATGTATCGTGATCTACACCGCCAGTATTGGTGGCCATGTATGAAGAGAGATGTTGCATGTTTTGTCATGCGGTGTTCCACCTGTCAGTAGGTGAAGGTGGAGCACCAGTGACAAAAAGATCTTTTATAGCAGCTACCCATTCCCGAGTGGAAGTGTAATGATGTCGCGATGGACTTTGTGATAGGGTTACCAATATCTCCTCGAGGGAATGATGCAACATGGGTGGTCATTGACAGGCTCACGAAGGTTTCTCACTTCCTGTCGATTAAGGAGACCTTTGGTGTTGATGATCTTAGACGGTTGTACATCCATGAGATTGTACGCTTTCACAGGGTTCCGAGTACTATCTTTTCATACAGGTATGCCCACTTCACATCGCATTTCTAGCAAGGTCTATAGAAGGATTTCGGTACAAAGGTACTTCTGAGTATAACTTACCATCCCCAGAAAGATGGCCAGTCAGAGTGCACGATTTAGGTGCTAGAGGACATGCTACGAGAATGCGTCCTTGATTTTGGAGGTTCTTGAGAGATACATATACCTCTAGTGGAGTTTGCCTACAATAATAGTTTTCAATCAACTATTCAGATGAAACCTTATGAGGATTTGTACGGTAAGACATTCTGATCACCCTTGTGTTGGCTGGAGGTAGGAGAGGAAACTATGCTGGGACCTCTTCTTATTCAAGAGACCATAGAACAGGTGGAGTTGATTCAGAAAAGGATGGCTACTGCATAGTCTCGGTAGAAATATTATGCTGATCAGCGGAGATGACCTTTGGAGTTCAAGGTTGGAGATCAGGTTTTCCTACGTGTTACCCTGAGGTTGGGACACAAGAGGATCAGAAGATAGGGTAAGCTTTCACTGAGATACGTTGGGCCGTTTGAGATTCTGGAGAGAGTTAGGCTGGTTGCTTATAGGTTGCAGTTACCACAGAGGTATCAGGCTATGCATGACATCTTCCATGTTTCTCAGCTTCGACGCTATTTCTCAGACCCGTCTCATGTTTTTCAACCTGAGGAGGTTGAGCTGGAGCAGGATGCATCATTCGAGGATAATCATATCAGGATTTTTGATCGTAGTGAAAAGGTACTCCGTGGGAGGTCTGTTCCTTTGGTACGGGTGCTATGGCAGCACGGCCGTGTATAGGATGAGACTTGGAAGAGGGAGGCTGATATGCGATCACGGTGGACAAATTTGTTCGAGGTTTCTTCTTGGCCACCTTGTTAGGGAAATTCGGGAACAAATTTCTTTAAGGGGGAAGTTTTTAAGAACCCATACCTTCTTTTCAGGTATGTTTTTCCTTTTCTGGTTGTTTTTGGGAAAAAGAGGAGAATATGAAAATTTTCTAAGTACACGCTATGTACTTTATAAGTACACACCATGTACTTTGATGCCACTCGAGGCTGTGTGATGGCCATGTCATGGCTACACACACGGCTATGTAGGGGTGATGTGGAGGCCGCTTAATGCGGAGTATGAAAAAGAATAGTACACGCCGTGTACTCCAAAAGTACACGCTTTGTACTTTCTTTTTTTTGTTAAACGGACCGGGGTCGCGTCTTAACCCCCAAAACATCTTCTTTTCCAGCTTCTTTAACCAAGAGCGAGGGTACGGCCAAAGATCTTCTTCAGGCCACCGATCTGTCATCGGTTATTCGAATTGAACACCATCGGTTGTAATAGAATCGCAGTGGTGAGTTCTTGGTTCTTCTTTGGCCACATTTCTTGATTCTTTCTCTCGTGTGAGTTATCTGAGGTTGAACGTTTTAGACGTTTTTGCATATCTACTCCATTCTAGGATGATTCACAGGCCGACGTTCAAGTATATCAATCTTCTAGGATCGAGGTAGGTGGTTTGTTGCCTTACGTTGAATGTACTTGAGTTTTTGTGCAAAAGTGCCGGATAACCATGTATCGGGTGTCTCGGGTTAGAGTTTTTGATCCTACTTTATTATATTCCTTATACTTCTTATATTCTTGAGGTTATTAGATGAATAATGATTGCTTGTTAGCATGTTTGAGGATCACCTCATGGGTGTTTCTCTTATTTTGTCTGTTTATTTCCGTTTGGCTTAGGTTGCCTGTGAGGCAGACCTTGTTGCATTTATTTCCCACCTTGATATAATTGTTTGCATGTATTTACCACTGTTTATATTCTTTTTATGCATTGTAGCTATTATCCAAGTAGTTTGTCGAACTTACTTAGGGCTGTTGATAGTCTATTACGCACGACTTGACTACTCAGTGCTGTGTGAACATGGTGCGGTAGACTAAAGGGGGAATTGACGATTAAGGACTTTCCTAGAGAGTCTGTTATAATTTAGTATCATTCGCAGGACCTATGAGAATTAGACTTTGTGATTCCTCAGAGTGTCCTTAGTTATGTATCAAGACTACAGGAGGAATTAGACGTAAGTGCTTTCTCAGAGAGTCTTTAGCTATCATTGCAAGGCCATAGGGTAATTGACGGTGAGAGCTTCCCAGAGTGTCTGTGCCTTTGTATGATTATTTGACTAGATGGGTCTACCAGTATGATCCACCTAGAGAGTCAGTGTGAATATTTTTTGGTTGGTTGTGATGAGTCCACCAAGCCAAAGAAAAAGCTTGGGTGTTGTACTGCTTGTTGTTTAGGTTGTCTGCTGAGATACCTGTTGTGTCACTTGCTATGCTGGGATTATAGAGCTGTTTGCTAGATTCTTTGGTTGGTAACTAAGTGATTAAATTGAGTTAATAAATAAATATGAATGGAGATTTATAGTATTGTTTACTTTAGTGTACTCCTATTTCTCTGCTGCATTTATTTTCTTTACTTTTGCTATATTGCTCACTGGCAGTAGGGCACAGATCTTGTGGTGGTTACCTGCTGGGATTAGTCTCACACCCTATTTGGGTCCTGATTTTTGGCCAAAACAAGTTATATGGTTGCAGGTATGGATAGGGACTGTGGACCCTCTACTTCAAGTACATGATTTCTGGTTGGAGCTAGAGAGAATAGGACCGATCTTAGGCTTGTGATGCTGTTGGAGTTGCTGTTTACTTTTTGTACTTTGTTTCTCAGTTTTATTTCAGCACGTTGTTGTGTTTTGCTACTTTCCTTAGATACGTGTACCTGCTACATCATTATCATCATTACTATATATTCATTGTTTCCGCTGTTAGTTTCAGTTATTGTATGCTGTTTACTGCTTTCACTATTGACTGTTATTTCCTTTCCCTTGTATACCTTACCAAATGAGGGCATAGTTTCCTCAATGATTCACCAAGGCCCTCACTGCTAGTCGGAAGCCTCTGGCATTTGGGGAAATGTGATTGAGGTCATGTGGCGAACCGGGTATGGGGAACCAGTTGTGTGGCTCCGAATTAGGGTCATTACACCCAGTTTACTTTACTGCACTTTACTTTTCTATCATACTCTGTTGGTTGGATTTTGGTGGTATGCATTCATTTTTTTTCCTTAGTGATTTTTTACTTTTCAGAATTTGTGGCTTAGAGACGTGTGTGTGTACTGATACTTAAGCAATGCCTCCCATGTTAGTGATATGCCTACTCGGTGCTAGTCACTAGTCCTTGGCCTATTGTAGATGAGCTTGGGGAGTCGCGACATGGGTCCCATTGGGATGGGTCATGATAGAGTTGTATTAGAGGTGGTTAGTTCTACCTTAGGACCAATAGTCTATGAGATTTATTTGGGGAAACAATGTTCAGTGTTTCAAGTTTAGATTTTAGGTTAGGGTCTCTAGTGTTAGTATGGGCGGCCAACACATCCATACACTAGGACTTTGATAACCTTTTTTTGGCTCTGTACATGAGAAAACTGGTTGTAGGGAAAATAATGGTACATAAATCATATAGGAATGGGTTGTGTTTCCATTTCCTTCATGATTCATCTCTCCATATATTCTCATTAACTGTGGTACATTTTGTTTTCTTACAGGATGACTCTGAGATGCATACCAGCTTGGATTTAGCAGATCAATCATGAGGATGACCGCCTCAGTGACGAAGCTTTAGTACATGGACCAATTTCCCATATGTTTCCTCCAGGTGGTTCACCAGCTATACCACCACTAGTGGAGCAACAAGTGGTACCTGTAGTAACAGAAAATGAGGAGTAAAGGCTGAGTGATCTCCATGAGTTTTAGAGATAGATACCCCTTAGGTTCTGAGGCTATCCCAACCCTTAGGTGGTTGAGGACTAGATTAAGGCAGTGAATAGAGTTTTCGGTCTAGTGAGGACACTAGTGAACCAGATGGTGATCTTGGTGGTAAGCTTTCTTCAGGGTTTGGCAGGGCGATGATAAAGTTTGACCAAAAAGACTCCCAAAGAGGTGAATATTTCATGGACTAATTTCGAGTGGCTCTTTAGAGAGGAGTTATCTCTAGTTATGTTGATATCAGTGTGTATATAGAAGATTATTCAGCTCTAGTAGGGTAGTTTGATGGTAGCTAACTATTCATTGAGGTTCACAAAACTCTCCAGGTACTCGACGGATATGGTCAGGGATTAGCACTTCAGGGATTGAAACTTTGAGAGAGGTCTATGTAGAGACATATGATCCATCGTTATACCTCTATGAATTCTGAATTATGGTGGAGTGCTCAAGCGATATTTGGTGGTCGAGAGATTCTTGGATGAGCAGGTTTAGCCAGTGATAATCAACAGTAGGCAGACAGGTGCATAGACCTCGACAGTAGATATTCGAGATTAGACATAAGGACATGGATGTGGGAGATGTTACAAGAGGTCCCATTATAGGGGATGTTCAGTCTAGGTCTCTCAGGCTGGATCTAGTCAGCCTAGGGAGAGGTGATTCTACACATGAGACGGTAGGGGAAATATCTCTAGATATTTCCTAACCTGTCGAGATGATGATAGGGGTATGATGGATAGACCACTGAGGTAGAGGTATATAGTGGATTAGGAAGATACTCTAGGAGGTGGACATAGCAGAAGAGCTGGGAGAGCTGTAGGAGGTGTATTTTTTTTGACATACTACCACCACCACCCCCAGGAGGTCCACACCAGGCTCAAAGATCTTGTGGACAGGGGCGAGACAACTACATGTGGTCGAGGTGTATGACCCAAGGACTCCAGGGATGATCTGAGGTATGATATTTGTATTTTCTACCTTATCTACTATACTTATAGACATGTGTTCCATTCATTATTTTCTCTCCACTTACCTTTTACAAGACCTTAAGATTTTGGTAGAACTATTGACTCGAACCTTATGCTTGGAGACACCTATAGGAGGAAAATCGATGATAACACACTTGTTCCATAAGTGTATTATGAACCTTATAGGAGAGAGTTTTGGTTGAAACCTCTTGGTGGCAGCATCAAGGCCTCACAACGTCATTCTCAGTATGGATTGGCTATCTTCGGCCCTTGCCCAGATTGACTATTTTAGGAAAAAGGTGTGTTGTGTCTATAGCAATGGGATGAGGTTTTCCTTTGTTGGAAAAAGTGAAACCTAGATAACATAGGATGGGATCATTCATAGGAGGGTGCATCTGATCACTCATGATTTGGCTAGCCTTACCCTTGGAGCAGCATATGTTATGAGCTTTCAATTCCCAATAGTAGTGGCGGAGTATGAGGACATATTTCCAAAATATGTTCCAGGGTTACATCCCTATTGGTAGATCAAATTCTATATCAAATTTCACCCTGAGACGGAACTGATATCATCAACAACACATCAGATGGCTCCCGTAGAGCTTCACAATTTGAGGGTACAGTTGGAGGAATTTTAGATGAAGGGATTTGTGAGTCCCAATGTTTCACCCTAGGTAGCCCCTATTTTATTTCTAAGAAGGTAGACAGGAGATTGAGGTTGTTTGTGAATTACCCATTCTTGAACCAGGTGACTGTAAAGAATAAGCATCCACTACTGAGGATCAATGACATCTTCGATCATTTTAGAGGGGCATGATGGTTCTTAAAGGTTGACCTTCAATCAGGCTATCACCATCTATGAGTACGGGATGATGATATATCTAATATGACTTTAAGATGCTGCTACGGTCATTATGAGTACTTAATGATGCACTTTGGTGTGATGAACACCTCAGCAGTATTTACGGGACTCATGAACTAGATATTTTAGATTTACTTAGACTGGTTTGTGGTAGTCTTAACTGATGATATCCTTGTGTACTCAGTATCTGAGGAGGAGTACGTGATACACATGTGGATAGTTCTGGACGTACTCTAAGAGCATTGAATTTATGTAAAACTCTTGAAGTTCCAGTTATGGATTCAGGAATTTTACTTTCTAAGACATGTTATTTTAGATAATGGAGTGGTAGTGGAACCAACCAAGGTAGAGGCGGTGTTAGCATGTGAGCCACCTATGAGCGTGGAAGAGTTATGGAGATTCCTTGGTATGGAAGGCTATTAACAAAGATTCATACTTGATTTCTCTAGGATATCAGCACCTATGATAGCTTTGACCTAAAAGTGGAAACCTTTCGTATGGATAGAGAAGTGCTAATAGGATTTTCAATAATTGAGGTGGAGTTTGACGAGCTCTACGATCTTGAAATTTCTAGAGGAGTGTGTTGAGTAAATAATATTATACAATGCACTAGGGAACAAACTAGGTTGTGTCCTGATGTAGATGAAAGTGATGATATTTTATGGTTCATGCCAGTTGAGACCACATGAGAAGAACTGTGTGACCCATGCTATTTATTTAGCAATGATAGTTTTCACATTAAAGATGTGGAAAAACTACCTTATAGGAGAATGATTTATCGTCTACTCTGATCATAAGAGTCTCAAGTATATATTCTCTTAGAATGATCTAAAATTGAGGTAGAGGAGATGGATAGAGTTCCTCAAGGACTATGACTATGATATTTTCAATACTCCTGGGAAGGGGAACGTGGTGGTAGATGCTCTCAGCAGAAGATCTAGTTTCAAGTTTCTGAATGAGGCATCAAAGTATTTAGACTCATTACAATTATCCTTCATGTATGGAGATAGAGCATCTTACCTCCAATCGATGGTTGTCACCCCTCTGCTCTTACAGCGAGTTAGAGAGGCACAAATTGGGGATACCGACTGCAAGACCCTATGTGATTAGATGTCCATAGGGAATTCACTTTATGGATATTCAAAAGGTAGGGATAACGTCATCTTTTTAATAGGATGCACATTTGTACTAGTGGTGTTACAAGAGGAGGTTCGAAGGGAGTTTCATACATCCCCTTTGGTGGTACACCCTGGTGTGGAGAAGATGTACTAGGACCTCTGACGTCAGTTTTGGTAGATAGAGATGAAGAAGGTGGTGACATAGTTTTTTTCTTGATGCCTTATGTTTTAACAAGTGAAGGATGAGCACCAGGTTATAGAAGTTTTGACTCAAATCCTTGAGGTTCTAGAATGAAATTAGGATGGGATATTGATGGAATTTATGATGAGTTCACCATGTATATCCAGGGGACATGATACCATCTAGGAGATCGTTGAACGACTCACTAATCCAGCCCACTTTCTACCTATCTAATAGAAGAGTTCAGTAAAGATATTGGGATGCCTCTACATTCAGGAGATAGTTAGACTCCATGGAGTCCCATCGACAATAGTTTCTAATTGTGATTATCATTTCACATCCTGTTTGTGGAAGGGATTACAGGAGGTGTTTGATACTCAGTTATGTTTGAGTATGAAATTTCATTCCTAGACAGATGGACAGATGGATAGGGCTATTTAGGTTTTGCATGACATGATACAGGCTTGCATCTTAGAATTCGATCATAGTTGGAAGGACCACCTACCACTGATGAAGTTTGTGTAAAAAAACAGCTACCACCCCACCATTGGTATGAAACCATTCGAGGCTCTGTATGGGTGACCCTTTAGGTCACCACTATACTAGATTGGCCCAAGAGATTCAGCACTCATGGGACTGGAATTAGTGCGAGCTACTACCGAGAAGGTGCAGATCATCCAGGAGAGGATGAAGACTACACAAAGACATCAAAAATCTTATGCTGATAGATGACAGAGACCATTGGAGTTCAAGGAAGAATAACATGTCTTCCTTTAGGTCTCACCCCGATGAGGGTTATACAGATTTGGATGGGGTGGCAAGTTATCTCTAAGGTTTATTGGCCCTTTTTAGATACTGCATAGAGTTGGTGAGGTAGAATATCGCTTTGATCTACCCCAATAGTTGGAATGGGTACATGATATCTTCCATGTGTCATAGATGATGAGGTAAATGCATGACCCATCACACGTCCTCAACTGGGGTGAACTAGACATTGACGGTGAAGTGACTTTTGCTGAGTACCCAGTGGAGATTGAGGATTATAAGGAGAGGATCCTTCATGGGAAAGTGATTTTTTAGTGCGTGTTTGGTGGAAACATTGAAATATTTAGGAGAGCACATGGGATCAGGATGCTCAGATCATGCACAATACCCACATCTTTTTGTATAGCCATTGTTTTTGGATTTTTGGGGACGTAAAGCCCTAAGGTGGGGAGAATGTAATGTCCTATATTTTTACATGTATTATTTTTAAATATCATATGGAATTAATTTGAGACCAGGCATTGAGATGACATGTGATTCTGAGGCCCAGTGTTCTCAGAATAAAGGTTTGAAATAAATTAAATATATTAAATAGCGCATATGGGTGGTTTTCTTGAAATAGTGAAATAGCTTCTAAAAAGGTTCTCAAATCATAAATTCAAGGGTACCATTACGTTCAGAGTAGAAACTTTACCTTAGGTGAGTCCTAACATCATCCGGTGTGGGTTGGATGTGAAAGTTAGTTTTTGGACATTTAAAGAATAAAATAAATTAATGTTTCATTTTATTTTGACGGTACAGCAACACAACGATGCATTTATTTTTAATAAAAATCTTGAAAGGGACCCATGGTTAGAATTCATAACCCTAGAGAAATCCTTATAAGCTCTGGAGAAAAGTCTTGGATAAACCTCTTGATAGACGATGACGAGATGATAAATTGTGATCATTATTGACAGATCGCCATCAACAATGAATCCTCAATAGAAAATGATCCAAACCCCAAGTAGGGCATGTTGTTTCAATTCACGATTTTACCCATTCTTGGATTTAACGACGAACAAGGATCAACCCATGAACAGGTTGAACCATCATTTGATCATTATTACTGGAGGGTTTTGATTGCGGGTATTGTTTGGGGATGATTATTTTATTATTTTTCCATCTTGATCATTCTTACAGAATGTATCAAGGCTAGAAATGAACAATGGATGAGGTTAATTATTTGGGTTGTTCAATTGTGTTTTTCTCTCCTATGTTCTTCGTGTTCTTTGTGTTCTTTACAGAATATGAACAGATGATCGTTATGCCTCTGTTTCTTGGAACAACGATATGAAATCAAAGATCCAACATTGTGATGACCTAGTAGAGGTGAGATGATGACGAAGGTGGAAAAATTGATGTATTTTGGGAGATACCATTCTTTGAGTGAATTTCAAGAAAATTATTATAATTGGTTTTTGGAGACGATCAAAGGTCCAAAACCCACAAATTCAATGTTTCTATGGTGATAAAACCCTGAATATTCAATTTCGAGGAAAACAGATCATCAGATCAAACACTGAAAGATCAACCGTGGTGCACAGAAGAATAACCAACATTCTGGAAAATTCCATAGATCACAGCGTGTAGTCTGGACTACATGAAGTGTGGCCCCCACTCAGTGACGTCTGGGGTTTAGGGAGGTAGTAAAGTGTCACACAACATGTAACCCCCATCACAAGACGTGTTGGCCCTTCCTTGAGGCTCGGTGTGTATCTCAAGAGTTACACATATATGGGGAGGAGTACACAACTTTCCTACACAACATGTACCCCAAAACATGGCTAGACCCATGATGGATACACGGGTTACCCTATGTACTGGTACATGGGCAGGTGAACATGAGTTGACACCGTGTATTGGAACATGACCAAAGTACATAGGTGGCCCTCAGATAATAGGACACAACACATGATCCTTTCTACATGCCGTGTATACCTATTTAACATGACATGTTCTGATAATACGGGCCGTTGAACATGGGCAGTACCTGGGGTCAAGGGACACAACATGTGACCCTAATATATGCCATACCCATTCCTACCTGGATTGAATCTATTTTACACCATATCTCAAACAAGTTTTGTTAGGTTTGATGCATTTTCTTATTCCTCTTAATGTTATTTGGTATCGTTTTCCATTCATAAGAGTATGGCCCCTTCAGCAAGATTTTATTAGATATAGTCAGGAATCCCCTTTGAGAGGCCCAGAGTAGGATCTTATATCCATTATTATACCCTAATTAGAGTCTTGGTATCAGCATAACCAATCATACCATATATAGATCCGCTACTTATTAGGTAAATTTGGGCGAGTCATGGTATCACCCCATGACCCTGGTAGTGATCCTTATCTGTGTATCATGATATTACCCACTCGTGTAGTGAGTACTCCCAAAGCAAGTGTATCATATTTATCTTCATATCGATCAGTGTATCTCTCTCTCATGAAGTTTTATAATGAATAATACTTCTCAGGTGGACATAATCAGTGCTATCAGACTTATGAGTGTGTCCTCCTAGATGAGTTTTTTTGTGGAATCTTCAGAATGAATCTCTAGTGTTGGTATGCAGTAGTTGTGAATTACCTCTAGAATACGGGTCGAGGTTTGAATATATTTAGATATGTTCTTGTTATATGTATTATAGACATATACTATGTAGAGTTTACTTTAACTTTACCTTGTGTATTAACTTTTTATTTTGGGGTTTTATTATGAGTATTTTTATACTCACCCCTACATGAGTTTTGCCTGCACGTGTCATGTCTTGTGTAGATGAGAGACCTTTTGACAGAGTCCAGGGTAGACCAGGACTAGACAGATCCTTGTGAGTTCAGACAGGCTGAGGTGTTCCTATGACTTTGGGCAGTAGTCCCAGTACCTTTTTTTATAGGTTAGACTTTGTAGTTTTCAGATTCTTTCTTTTGGTGGGATTATATTCTGGACCAGTTTACTTTACTTCACTTTACTTTCCTATAATACTCTATTGGTTGGGTTTAGTGGTATGCATGAATTTTATTCCTTAGTGGTTTTTACTTTTTAGTATTTGTGGCTTGGAGACGTGTGCATGTGTATTGGTACTTAGGTAATGCCTCCCATGTTAGTGATATGCCTACTCGGTGCTAGTCACCATACCTTGGCCTATTGGATCCGAGCTTGGGGAGTTGTGACACGACCCCCACTAGGACGGGTCATGACACAAACTGCTACCGATGCTCCTTTTTTTCGAATCCAAACTCGAATCTTGGCTAGAATCAAGGATCTAACTATTCCAAGGCTCGAATACAAGGCTTGAGTGATTCAACCACGACCATCTCAACCTGCTGTCAGTGCTCCTCAAATGAAATCTAGGTTTTTAGATATCTCTATTTTTCATCAATTATATTAAAGTATCCCAATAATTCCGGTCGCACATCCATGTATCCTAACAAGTCTAGTTGCACCATCATATAATAAAACAACCCAAAATTCATTATTTTTTAGATATATTGAAGTATTGTATTCTCTGATAGCATGTGGCTCTCCTTGGGACAAAATTGGTACCGTTAGATTTGAAATATATCAAACCCAATGTTGGGTTATGTTGTTGTGAGGTAGAATAGGATCCCAATACATATATTTCATGACATATATCTATTTGCAATCATAAATTTTGAAAAATTCATCCATATATCGGTCAATGTTGTCACTGGTTTGGAACATTCCATTTAAAATCACTTGGTAACCCCTTTTTATATTTTGATTGAGAAATAAATATGCTATTATTTCCTTGATTCACTTATAAACCAAGGAAAATGTTTCACTAATCATATAGTAACATAGATTTGAAATCCATTTGGTATATTTTTAACTACATTTGAACTAAAATAGACAAAATAATTAAAATGGTTTCCAACTGGGCTATGGGAGTAAATTTATCATAAATATAAATTCTTTTTATCTAGTAGTTCCCCTTGCACACTATATATTCTTTATTTTGAGACGCTTTTTGATAGTCAATGAGTTTATTACCGAACAACCACTTGGTTTTGATAACATTTTTATCTTCCAGCCTTGGAATGATTTCTCATGTTACATTGTTCTTATTATGATCAAGCTCATCATGCATAGATTTGATCCAATTATCATCCTTGTCATCCTATCAAAATTATTTAGGCTTTACTTGGGAAACATGAGTTTTTTTTAGAGTCTTACTCCTTTGAGTTTTCACCGAAATTTTTTGATCTCAAATGAAATTTTATTAATTGATTTCAACCTTGATTTTATTTCTTACAGTTGATAAAAATATAGTAATCTTTGAAATGATAACTAAATAATTAATACTTCTTAAAAATCACTTCATTTCATTCATCACACATCTAATAAAAACTATGTATGTTTTTCTTTAATTCATCTAAAAAAATATCATTCTTTAACATTTTTTTTCACCCTTAGGAATCTCTGATTACCATCCATGTAATTCTCACAAATGGGAGACATTACCCATTTTCTTCAAAGAATACCTAAATTCTTTGAAACAATCAAACATTGAGTTTCCCTTATTAGAATTATTTACAAATTTCACCTTTGATAATGAATATCTTTTGTGTATTTATTTATTTATTGTACAAAATGAATATTTTATGAACCCAATAGGATATCTTTACGTTCTCTCAAAAGATTAAAAGCTTCAATCTAATGTATCTTATTTTATCCCCATCATCCTCACTCATTGATTTTTTTGGCAAGATCTATTTGTGTTTTTTTATCACCATTCTTGCTTTACCGTTGTCATATCCATATGTTCAACAATGATTGCATATTAAAATCATTATTCATAGAATTAATGCATTGTTTCGTATTTATGTTTAAATTATTTATTTTTATTATTAATCATATAATAATTGTTTTATTGTACAGGTGGATTATTTTGTTCAAGTTGGGGTGGTTTATTCGAAGATTCCCATGATCGTGAAGGATTGGACTTTGTGCCTAAAACTGAGATAACGAAAATAAGTAAATTCATTAAGAATTCATACAACCATCAGGAAAAGGTGAATTACTAATACTTATTTAATTAAATTTTCCATCATTTTATCTACTATTTGTAAGTTAATTTTATTATCAATTTTATCTAATACTTATTTAGTTTTTTTCATAGATCATTTCAGAAGTTATATTTTTATTTCAACCATCTGTAAAAAGCTATAAAATAGAGAAAGTCTTTCTTTCTTTCAATGTTAACACATTTTCCATTTTCATTGCCTTTTTTTGTCGAATTAGCAATGCTGCATATTGATTCGATGTTGTTAGCTGATTTTTTTGGCTATTGAATTCCATAAGATTGGAGGATCTCATTTTCTCATTATGGTGACTTTTCATGATATAATGGGAACATGATCTACCTTTTCTCTTGTGGCTTTCAACAACGAGAAATGGTTTTTGAGTAAGAACGTCAAGTCAATATATATGTAGTGTTGCAGTTTGATATATATAGATAATGTAAACATTATAAAATTAAAAGTTAGTATTTTTTTTGTGACTTTGGGACATGTTGGAATCAACCGTACCTCAATCCGACACATGGTGTGACTGGTGTGACTCCAAGTGCTTCGTTTTTATTTAAAATTGGAATTAATTTTAGTAAAAAAGACAACTAACATACTCAAAACCTAGTAAACACATTATGATTATTTTGATACTTTATAAAAATGATCCATAAGTCATTTGGGATGTGTAGTAATCAACTTCACCTCAATTTGACACACGGTGTGACTGTTATGACTCAATGTGTCCGTTATCAGTTTAAAATCGCTAGTTTAGTTTAAAAAATGCCACTAACTGAAAATTGAGAAAATACACACGAATTTTCCCAATAATTTAGGATGTTGATTCATAATTCATTTTTGATGTGTATAAATCAGTCTCATGTCAAACTGAAACACGATGTGATTGGTATGAGTCAAAGTGCGTGTTTCTAGTTTAAAATGACATTTTAGTAAAAAAGAAAAGTGACATACTTAAAACTAAGTAAAAAAATTTGAATTATTTTGATACTTTATGAAAACGATCCATAATAAATTTGGGATGTGTAGGAATTATCCAAACCTCAATACAATACATAATGTGGCCGCTATGACTCCAAGTGCACCTTTTTATTCAAAATTGGCATCAATTTTAGTAAAAAGGAAAACCGACCTACTAAAAACTGAAAAAATGAATTTATATTATTTTTATACTCTAGGATAATTATCCATGAGTCATTTTTGATGTGCAGGAATTAGCCAAACCTAAATCTGATACACGATGTGTCTGATATGACTCAATGTGTTCACTATCAGTTTAAAATCAACATTTTAGTTCAAAAAGTGTCACTCAATGAAAACTGATAAAAAACACTCAGATTATCTTTTATAATTTTGGAAAATTATTCATAAGTCATTTGTGATGTGTATAAATTAGTATCAAGTCAAACTGATACACAATGTGAGTGATATGAGTCAAAGTGCATGTTTCCAATTTAAAATGACATTTTAGTAAAAAAGACAAGCGACATACTCAAAAATGGTAAAACCCATTTGGGTTGTTTTGATACTTTAGTAAAATGATCCATATGTAATTTAATACATTTAATAATTTTTAATTATGTAATTGTATAATCTAATTTTTGAAATGTTTAAAATATAGTGTTTTTTCTTGTATTTGTGTTGTAAATTTTATTTCATTTAAATTCTATATTTACATTTTATTTTTCTAATTTTGTGGTGTTTTTAGTGATTTTGTGTGTTGTTACAACACACTACATTGGTTTTGTAGTGTGTTGTAACATCAAATTTTATTATTACCCTTTATTAGCACTTATAAAAGTACTGATCAAGGCCCTATTTATCAATGCTTCTATAAGTGTTGATAAAACACCCCTTTGTTAGCGCTTTTAAAAGTAGTGATAAATAAAACCTTTATCAGTTATTTTTTAGAACTCATAAAAGACCTGGGATTTTAACCTTTCTCATGTTGTCAGTGATTTTATATCACTGATAAAGGACTTTTTTAGTGCTGTTAAAGGCCTGTTTTATAGTAGTGTTTACAATTATTCACACACGCCATTATCATTTTTATGTGCATGGAAAGGTAAGAATGTAAATGATATATTATTCTTAAATAATTATAAATATGTCATTAATATCATATATAAACATTAATTACATCATTACAACCAGTCTTGAGATATGGTGATGGAAAATTAATTTCATCAGTTCGTGAGGCGGTAGTCTACCATACACATGGATGATGAATTCTTTTCCCCTTTGATAGAAATAGAGATGGATTTAGGTGATGATATTAACATAATAACATCTTAGTATATTGAATATACTGAAGTTATTATTTCATCATGGTGGAATAAAATTTTTAAGTAAGTGAAAGAAGAAACAAAACAAAAAAACTTAATTAAAAACGATCCCTTTTCTTCGGTCAATCTCCTTTGATTAGCATCTTAACACCTCTAAGGTGAGTTTTCGGCATAAACTAAGAGATATAGAATGTGGGGAGGGATTATAGGAAAGGATTTGGGTAGATATTTAAAAAATCAAATAGTTTTTTAGGTGTGAAGAGAAGTTAATAATGAGTGCTCTTTTATAGGATATGGGAATGGTACTCTTGGAATTCTTCAAATAATTAATATAAATTAATTTTATATTCTAAATGGCACCAAAATGATTTATTTAGAATATATGATTATTATGGTTTTAAATCCATTCATCCAATGAAAATTAGGAAAGTTTTTATTATTTTTTATCATTATCTTTTTGTTTTAACCCTTATTTAACCTTTTTAATTCATACCGTGATATCATGTAATTTACACTTTGAGGGTTAATATAATTACTATAAAATTAAAAAAGACCAAAAAATGAGTCATTGATGACATTTTTAGACTTATAAAAATGATTTGGACAAATTCTAGATTTTTATAAAATTTATATCATTTAATAAAATATTATTAATGTGAATTTTGACACTATTCATCACTTGACTTTTTAAAAATATCATAACAATATGATATCTTAGAACCAAATATTTTAAATCATAAATAACATGACAAATTCATCCATAATTTTTTTGGATGACATTAATTATATCAAATTATATTTATTTTAATATTTTTTATATCATTCATTTGATTATTCCATTAAATAAACAATTACTGCATCATCATCATGTCACCATTTTAGATAATTATTTTATCACTAAAAATTATAAATAAATTACCATGATCTATATAAACATTTTATATTTCAAAATAATATTTATAGTTGAACATATCCCTTATATAACCGCAAATTAAAAAAAATTCTCTTATTAAAACCAAAAGTACGACAAAATTGACTTTCCTTTGAATATAATATTATAAAGATTATATTCTCATAAAAAAGGCCATAAAAGGTCTAATAAATTATAATTTAATTATTAGGGATGAAAAATACTCATAAAATAAAATTAAGACAAGTTTAAGGGAATTTTTTAATATTTATAATATTATTTTTTCCCTTAATTACCCAATTTACCCTTAACTGTGGTAATAAAAAAATACTAAAGTTACCACTCATATTTTACAAAAATAAAAGGGAACTATTTAATAAATTTGGAACTTATTATTCCAAATATGGAATCTATTTTTCGAAATTCAAAATACATAAATTGCAGAAATTAGTTTAAAAAAATCTCATTGGTGGAATGATAAAACGAGTTTTTAAAGTAAAAGTGTTCAAAAGTTCACAAAGTTTTTATAGCCAATTTCAATGTAAAATTGATTAAAATAAACTAAATTGGATTAAATGATATTAATTTTATCCAATTATACTTTAAAACCATTCAAAAATATAATTTAGCACTATAAATAAATTTGATGAAAAAGTAGTTTTCAATTAAAAAATGCAATATTTTTTCACTATTCATAAAAACATAAAACTTATTAGAAAAATACCAAAAATTCAACCAAAGTAATTTTTTATATTATGATTTAAAATAAGAAGTTTATTTTTTCAAATGGATTTTATAAAAGTTTAAAAAACTAGATTTAAAATAAGTGCGCCATCAAAAGGCGACAAAACTGCCTTTTTAGAAAAATACTTCTTTTATGCATAAAATTGGATTTGTTCTTATATAATGTATAGAAAAAAATAATATGAATGTTAAAAATTATATTGAATATATTATATATTTTTTAATTAATATAATCCTATAAGAGTGATTTTTTATTTATTAGTATAAAACACACTTGTACACATTAAAATAGTTTTTTAGAACATTAAAATAGTTTTTTTCCTAAAAACATTTCCTTTTATTTTAAAAAAGGTTTTACATTCATTTATAATTAATTTTTCAAATAATTATATATAAATGTGTAAATAATATTTTCAAAATTTAGTTAATCCTGTTTATACCCATAATTCTAATGGCTAGGTTATAGTGGTAACATTTAAATAATAATATTTAATTGTTTGTTTAAGCTTGATGTGGTGTATCATGTAGTCTATCAAACATAATTAAAAAAAACTCAGGATGTTAAAGTATCCCCTCATTTTGGAAATTTATTCCTCAAAATTTTGAATCCAGGCTCGTTAACTAAGGTTTTACTTTTGAAAAAACCTTTATTGAAAACCCACATCAGAAAAGGATCAATAAAACTTCCACTTTCAAATAATGAAAGGGAAGTACGATGGTCACCTAATATAACACATATTAGGGATCCATGTAGGAAAACATGGACATGAAATAGAAAACTAACTATCAAGTTCTTATGGAGAGCGATAGTGAACATGGTCATGAGAAAGTTATCAATCACCTAACCATAAATATGTGCTGAGTTAAAAATTCATTGATTTCTTAGTAAGAGAAGTAAATGGATAAAATTTTTGTTTCAAAATACTTTTCATATAGTTGAGGAATTATTTTACTACTTAGAATAAGAACATAAGGAAACATAATTACTTGAAAGTTATAGTTAAATCCTTTAAGCAACTTTAACCAAAAACTTATCTTTTTCCCAAAATGTTGAGTATTTAAGATGATTTTTTCATGATTGAAGAAATAGAATCAACATCTAGAGAATCACATAATACTAAAAAGATTAACTATCTATTTGTATTATCTTTATATATTAACCAAAACCAAAATTTTTAGTACAAGATAAAATAATTCCCTTAAAATAATAAACCTTATATGATGAAAAAATAATTCAATCTCAAAAATTCAACTGTAATACCTAATGTTAAATATAAACTATTCAACAAATAACCATCCTTAAAATTACTCAAAATATTCCAAACTAAGATTTAAACCAAAAATTAAGAAGGTTTTGATGACATAGTATTCCATGATAAATTTTAACATTTATCTCCAAATAACATCAATCACACTTAATGTCTCATATAAAAATATTATTTTTTAAATCACATATTCTCAAAGTATGCTATAAATTTCCATAAATAACGTGAATAACCATAAAATCATATTTTCATATAAAGTATAATTAAACCTTTATTGACCCAATAAAATCCCACAACATTATATTTACTATAATCATATAAATTTCCCAAAATAGTGAACGTCTTCCGAAATAACTTTAATCACTTAATAACCAAATCATTTTCCAATCCCAAGGTTATATATTTGATAAAAATTTGTTCCCAAAATCAAATTATTCTTCCTTCATAAAATTGTTTAACTAAAAATAAAAAGGCATACTAACCGATAATTCACATAGGCCAGTGGTAAGAGATACACCCTTGTCGCCCTCCTGTTGTGGGTTCGATTCCCATGGAATTACTAGACACAACAAGTTGTCAACCATCCTACAGGTTGTACTTTTTCTAAAACTATATAATTCTTATAACATTCCCAAAATATGATAAATTCCTCAGAAATAACCATAACATTTTTAACCTCAAAGTTTATCTCATATTTTTCATTTTTCATCCCAAAAAGTAATAACCCATAATTACCTCAAAAAAAATGTATCCAAAAATACTATTAATAAGATTAAAATTTCATAAATTAAAGACTCAAAAGGGCTTATAAGAAATTAAACTTATGATAAACATTAAAATTATAAACTCATTATGATATCCCTAACTCTTAAGAAAACATCATAATCTCCAAAGTTGTTTAAACCCTACTCTGATACCAACTATAAGGAACCAAACATAAACATTACATATTCTAGTAACTTTAAAACTAGAAATAAAATTATTTTCCCAAATATATTTTATTTATATAATTTTATAGAATAGTAAAAACTCTTACATAGTAAACCCATACATTACAAGTGGACACTTATACTCAGTATCCATTTTTTTCCACAAAATGAAACACTTTTAAGATAAAATATGATTTCTTTTCAAGGAAAATATTCAATAATTTCATCATGAAATATTCTTTTTTCCTTACCAATATTAATACCTATTAAAAACATTTTAAAACTTGGAATGAGCATAAAAAATTTATTAAGGGACGTAAATAAATTAAATCATTAGTCCAGTGAAAATAAGAAAACCCATTAATTTTTTTCCATAAAAACTCATTAGAAAACATATAAAAATAACATAGGTGCCTTGGGAAATCACTACCATATCAATCTTAAATTAACCCTTAGAAATGGAATAAGCATAAAATTTAATTCTATCTCTGGAGTACTCAATGCATTGGAGAGCTATAATGGGGCTCACCCTTTGTATAAGCTATATTAGGCTCACCCATTTTTCATGAGATATAATGGAGCTCAAACCTTTGTATAATCTATATAGAGCGCACCCATGAGATATAATGGGTCTCTACCCATCATATATAATTCCCAAGGACCAAATATTGAATAAAACCCTTGAAAACTCTTTTACACCCATGAGAAAAACACTTTTAGATATCAAAATACCATTTTATTTTACAGACCCATTTTTAACACTAAAACACCCTTTTTTTTGAAAAAAACTTTTCAACACCAAAATAACCAAAAAAGAAAAATAATGATTTTAATTTAATAAAATATGTAATATTTAAAATTAATCTATAAATTAAATAATATTCATGATGGTATAAAATTAGTTGTCACCGTGTATGTTAAGAACAAAACATTCCTTTTATTGTTTGTAAAAAAATTTCATATAAATTAATGTAAAAATATTCCTTTTGAAACCATTTGAATGAAATTAAAAATAGAAATAAAATTTCATTTATAATCTTTTTATACCCATATAAATAAATATGTAAAATAATATCAAGAATATTGATATGTATAAAAAGATTTGATAATTAAATCTTTAAACATTCAAAGTGTCCCATACCACTTTGAACATTTAAATCATAAGCTCCATGAAAGAATAAAATTAAAAAAAATGTTAAATAACATGATAATAAATAAATAAATTATATTTTTATTCAAGGTTTTTTATATACACCTCATAGAGGAAGGTGGGTGTATAGCATCAAAATATTCCTCAATGAAAGGAGATTGAGACGAAGTCTCTTACCTTGAGTCCAACTCGTCATGTACAATATTTATATTCAGGAATAATAAAATTAAGTTAATTATTTACTTTATTTAGAACATTTTCAATTTTATTATTAATTTTATATCACTTATTACCAGGTTTTCATGTTATAATAATTAATTAATTATTTAAGTTCAAGTTGGACGTTTTGATGATATTCGGTGATTGAGTCCAAAATAACTTTGGTATGATGTCAATAGTAAAAGTGGAAATAATTACATCATATACATAATAATATTCATTACATGATTATTATTTTTATACATCAATTATAATTTTAAATCAAATCATTAATTATGGTTATGAAAAATGAACTATGCTATAATCATGGAGACGGTAAGCCATACATACGCATGAGTAACGTTTTCATTTTTCAATGATCATTATGGAAAGAAGGTATGTATTATTTTATATTTAAATAATGATCATAATATAATTAATATAATATTAATAATTTAAATATACTTATATATATCATCCATGTGATATGGTGATAAAAACAAATCACATCGCTTCGTAGAGGTGATAGTTCACACGTACACATGAACGATGTTATCATATTTATGTGCATGTAAAGGTAAGAATGAAAATAATATATTATTCTTAAATAATTATAAATATTTCATGAATTTCATATATAAAAATTAATTTTATCATGACAACCAGTCTTGAGAGACAGTGATAGAAAATGAATTTCATTGGTTCGCGAGACGGTAATCCGCCGTACACACGAATGATGAATTATTTTCCAATTTGATGGAAGTGAAGATAGATTTAGGTGATTATATTAACATAATAAAATCTAAGTATATTTAGGATACTGGATTTATTATTTAATCATTATTTAAGAAAATTTTTAAGGAAGTGAAGGAATAAATAAAACAAAAAGACTTAATTAAAAATAATACATTTTCTTCAGTCAATCTTCTTTTATTAACACCTTAACACCTCCAAGGTGAGTGATATAACTACAATAAGAGATCTATAATGTGGGGAGGTATTATAGGAATGTATTTGGGTATATATTGGCTGACCCAACTAGGTTTTTAGGTGTGAAGAGAACATAAGAATTGGTGCCTTTTTATAGGAGAGAGGAAGGGAACTCTAGGAATTATTCAAATTATTGATATAAATTAATTTTATATTAAAAATAGAACCAAACTAATTTATTTAAAATATAGGATGATTATGAGTCAAAATAAATTCATCCAATTAAAATTATACAAGTTTTGATTATTTTTTAATCCTTATTTTTTTTAACCCTTATTTAACCTTTTTAATTCATATCATGATATCATGTAATTTACACTTTAAGGGTTGATATAATTACTATAAAATGCCAAAATACCAATAAATGAGTCATTAATTATATTTTAATACTTATCCCAATCATTTTTCTTAATTTTATATTTTTATAAATTTTATTTCATTTAATAAAATATTATTTATTTTAAAATATCATTAATGTCAATTCTTGACACTATTTATCACATGACTTTTTAAAAATATCATAACAATATGATATCTTTGAACCAAATATTTTAAATCATGAATAACATGTGAAATTAATCCATAAAATTTGTGTATGGCATTAATTATATCAAATTATATTTATTTTAATAATTTTAATATCATTTATTTGATTCCTCCATTAATTAATCACTGCATCATCACTATGTCACCGTTTAGGGTAATTATTTTATCACTAAAAATTATAAATAAATAACCATGATTTAGATAAACATTTTATATCTCAAAATACTATTTATAGTTAAACATATCTCTTATATAACCCCATATTAAAAATATTTCTCTTGTTAAAAACAAAAGTATGACAAAATTGACTTTCCTTTGAATATAATATTATAAAGGTTATATTCTCATACAAAGGGTGATAAATGGTCTCATAAAGGATCCTTTAACTATTAGGGATGAAAAATCATCATAAAATAAAATTAGGACAAGTTTTAGGGTAATTTTATAATATTTATAACATTATTTTTAATGTTAATTACCCGATTTACCTTTAACTGTGGTAATAAAAAAATACTAAAGTCACTATTCATATTGTCTAAAAATAAAATGGACCTATTTAATAAATTTGGACCTTATGATTAAAAATATGGAATCAATTTTTAAAATTCAAAACATGTAAATTGTAGAAATTATTTAAAAAACAATCCCATTGATGGAACGAGAAAAAGGGTTTTTAAAGTAAAAGCGTTCAAAAGTTCACAATTTTTTTATATCCAATTTCAATATGAAATTGATTTGATCGCATTGTCAAGCGCGTCAAATTAGATGTTTATTTTCAACTAGAATCTCTACAGTATAGCAGCAACCCTAGGTCGTATCTCGATGGAGCCTTAGATCATTAATTCTAAAATGTGGTTTTGATTATGAAGGTAAAAAGGGAAATGGGGTTTTATAAGACTTGGGTTTGATGATTAAAGATGACAATATAAAATATAAGCTATAAAACAAAGTAGAGATTAACAGAATTAATTAAGCGTGATCAACCCGGGGTACTCTCATGATGTTTATCCTTCATCGCTTAATGATATAGGGTTATGATCTTTTAATCCCTAGTTTGTAACACCTAGAACTAGAATGTTACTGAGTTTATACTAGGATACCTCCTAGGGTTCAGTCGAAAACACACAATGATTCACCGGACACTGCCGATGATTGGGTGAATTGTGTTTGACTTCATAACCAAAAATCACCAAGGAAACACATGAAAAAATCAATGCGCTGTCCAGGTTTGTATGTTATTTCTTTGTGATACCATGACATAAATGTACATGGCCTTGACAGTGCTTTTGTGAGTTCTATTGACCAATATGAACCACACAAGCACCGTAATTGAAAGGGGGAAAAGAAAGTGGTGAACGGTGTGTAAAACATCACATGAATGGGTACCCCCAAACATGATCATATGAGTTGAGCATGACATAACAGTACATAACTCAATAAAATAAGAATAGAGAATGATGAAAAACAACACAAAAACCTGGAATTCAAAAGATCATTCAAATATTACAAACATGAAGCTTGGGATTTACATCACGTTCCTCCCTGGGTGATCACAAGGGGTTTAGAAACCCATGAGGGAGGAAGAAGAGAAAGATGTTGAAGTAGAACTTACCATAGCCTCCAGAACTTATAGAGATGTTGAGAAGACTCCTTGGGGAATCCAAAATGGTAGCACCTTCCCTCTTGGCCGAACTTGCAAATGGGGAGCCCAAGGTGTCATTTTATAGGAAAACTGAAAGGTGGTTTTAGGCACACAGATTTCATCAATCCACTTGTACCATGAATTTCGGCCTTCAGAAAGACTTATCTCGCTTTAGAGAAAATATAAAAGTTGTAGAACTATCTCTTGAATATCTCCACCGAAAGTTTTGAACCCTTTGGACAACTACAGCTCAAGATATGGATAACATACATAACACCGCATTTGACTTGATCCATATTCGGTGGTTTGGAAAGATCAGTTCGGATGGGCCCCATAGAAGCCGAATCATAATTGGGTTACTTAATATGAAATGTATCCTATTAAATTTTGGACAGGTCCAAAAAATTGAATCCCATTTGGATGCACGGATTTTGTGTACTATGAAAAACAGTGGACAAATGTCCATGTATCCATGCAATTTTGGCCCATTTTTCTTCCACTTCATCAAAGGCCCTCCAAATCATCTCCAACTACATTGAAATAATAAAAACAACTAACATTTCCCATTATAATATTGATTAACATTAATTGATTGATTCAAACATAAAGTGAAATTTACTATTATATTTGGAATATTCATTACAAAACTAGTTTAAAACTGCGTTGTAAGGGTGGAATAAAACAGTGAATTGTGGTACGATCACACCCCCACACCTAAACATTTTCACTCCTGGGAAAAGTCACATATCCATATACAATGATGCATATATATATATATATATTTCCAACATCCTGAAGATTTAGAATTTGAGGAAATTTTATTTAAAGTAAAGTGATCAATGCACGAACCTCACTAAGGAGTTCTTCCTAGTGAAAATAGAAAAAGATGTCTCATAAATCATATCATAGAGAAATTCAAAAAGATTCACAATACCCAATTGAGAAAGTAATTTGGAAGTAAACCATGACACTAACTCTCAATGTGTGTGTGTGAAAACCATTCCATGCTATTCTTTCCACTTGCTATCCAATAAATATATGTTATTTTAACATTTTTTAGCTTAAATGACTTTGTCACTGAACCTGTCCTACATCCTTTGCAATCATATTTCAAGAACCACTCATTTAAGCATTCCCAGAAGTCAAACCATAAGCTCCCGACCTAGATATCCCCATATGTTGCACATTTCATCACTCCCCTCATTTATTATATTTTTTTTGAAGTTGCAATTGGAACAAATCTCACACTCATCTCTCAACCCTTGTTTGATCTTCTCACGAAACTAATTGAAATAGTTATAAAAAGATAAAATGTTGAGGATGAGTGGTTTTTGAACTGCCCAAGATACAAATTTTTTTTTGATGGCATACAACAGTCGGACATTAGGTACACACGCATAGGTCAATCTGGTACAGTAATGAAATAGATCGGATAAGGAACGAATGTATGTAAATATCATTTAAAGATGAAAAATATGGAATTTATCACAAAGTGTCCACTGCTTACCACCCAGAGACCAATGGTCAAGCTGAGTTAGCCAATCGTGAAATCAAACAAATTCTTGAGAAAACTGTCAATCCTTCTAGGAAAGATTGGTCCAAGAAACTCTTGGATGCTCTTTGGGAATATCGTATAGCATTCAAAACCATCCTAGGAATGTCACCATATAGGTTGGTATATGGAAAAGCATGACATTTACCTGTTGAAATTGAGCATAAGGCCTTTTAGGAAATTAAGAAAATGGATTATGACCTTTCATTGGCCGAAAAAAAGGAAATTAGTTCTCAATAAACTGGAGGAACTAAGGATGGAGGCTTATGAAAATTCAAGGATCAATAAAGCTAGAGTTCAAGCCTACCAATCTAGGAATATCAATGTCAAACATTTTGAACTGGGAAAACTTGTGCTCTTGTATAGTTCAAAACTTCATTTACACCTAGGAAAGTTAAGGTCTAGATGGTCAGGTCCTTTTATAGTACATCATGAATACCCCCATGGGGCAGTAGAGATTCAAGATCCCACTAGTGGTCACATTTTCAAGGTCAATGGTCAAAGGTTAAAACTATTCATTGAATCATTCAATAAAAAAGAAATAGATGTTGAGTTAATTGAGCCAATATATGAACCAGGAAAAAATTGATAGATTTAGGATCTATGTCGGGCTAACGACGTTAAACAAAGCGCTGCATGGGAGGAAACCCATGGTTTTCAAGTTTCCTATAATTTTGTTGTTTTAATCAACTTTATATTTTAAATAGGATTAATTAATCATTTTGATATTTAAAAAAATATACTGTTGACTTGTTCTTCTATTATGAGTATGGATGGGTATGAAAGGGGAGCACCATATTCATCCGTGTCACGTGGTGTGATCCTTGAGTAATACCTCAACCAGAAATTTAAAAAGAAGACAATGTATCATCAGTTTATTTTATTTTATTTTTATGATTTTGTAGGTTAAGATAAAAATAAAAAAATAAAAAAATAAAAAAATAAAAAAATAAAAATAAATAAAAAAGGGGACATGCTGTAGGCTGTGGGGAAAACCCTGTCACAATCAGAAAAGCCGCGGGGAGGGGGATATAAAATAAAAAATGATTTCGTGTCAAAAAAATGAATGATTTGAAAAAAAATTGTGTAAATGGAAGGAAAAATTCCTTTAACTTTTAACATGGTAATACACTTTTCACACATTGAAACTAAATATCAAATAACTTAGCATGAACTGATTCTGATTTTAATCCTTGTATAATTTCATGAGAATAGATTTTGGAAAGTGTAGCTGTCCAATGTGATATTTCATCATTTATATTTTCATCCAAATAAAAAAAAGATCACAATGCATGTCCTTTGATAGTGGGGTATTAGTTTGAGTTCATGGGGTCCCCCAAATAAATAGCATAGGTTTGGTGATCATTTTAGTTTAATATGAGTATTCAAAAAAAAAATGCGCGTAGAGCAATGAAATGACCTAATGCATGGCTTTCGGCACTTGGGGATCGTGACTCCATAGTTGTCTGGCCCAGAGTTAGTAATTTTATCTCTATTTTTGGTAATTTGAATTTGTTTTTGACTGAGTTAACTTGAGATGATGCCTGAGTATGTGGGCTTCACTTGGTGCCCTAAGGTCCTTGAGCCTGGGAGTTATCGGCAAAGTCTCGCTACAGAGGTTGACTCTTTTGGGTGCAATTTCAATTACCATGGAAAAATTGCAAAAAAAAAACAATATATATATATATATATAGTACAATTTTTTTAATATTCATCTTAATATTGAGATGTGATTCCACCTAGCGCTTCCTTCATTTACCCCTTGAATAAAGATGAACCCCCATGTCTATTGTGATGCACAACACATCCTCATACTTAATTGATATTGAATGAAATATGACAATGAATTTGAACAAAGGAATGAGCTTGGGATTGAGATCTTCTTATGAAACTATCTTGTATTAAAATATTTTGATGGGTTTCATGATTGTTTGGTATATGGGTTTCTGGTGATCATTGTGTATTAAAATGTTTTTGGAAAAGGGAATTCGAATTTCATATTGTTGAGATATATTTTGCTCGGGACTAGAAAAACTCAAGTTGGGGGGTGTGATTATCCACTAAATGAGGATAATATTCATTGTTAATATACATAATATTCATGTTCTTTATTATTCATAAACACCATTTTAGTGCATTTTACACTTTGAACATCATTTCACATTATGATTGTAATACCTTCTTAAAATGCACTATTATGTGGTACATTTTTGAACATCATTTGAAGTACTCAATGATTCATCTAATTTTAAGGAATATAATTATACATATTTTAATTTGATATTCTTTTTAACTGTATATTAACTTCAATATAAACATTTTTCTTTAAAGGATCAATGAAAGATTCATAAAGGATGATGGAGATATTTGGCAATGAAAGGAAGCAATTCTGGAGAAGACAGATTGGACACCAGCCCACTGATGAGAATGTGGGCCCCAAAATACTGGCCCAATGAATCTCAAATTTCGTGGGACTTTAGAATACATGTATAGTAACAAATAACTTTTCAGGATACAATGCTAATTCGGCTTCCATGATGTCAATTTAGGCGGCCCAAGTTAGAGAAAAAATTCTGGGCCAGATTCTGCGGCCCATAAAAACATCCCACTAATATGATCATATCTTGGAATCCACAATTCCAAATGGGCCCAAATTTTACAGGAGGTTAGAAGAAATCTGGGGCTCCATTTTCATATTCTATGGACTACTCTGATTCGGCCATAGAGAAGGTCTTACAAGCGAGTCTGTTCGGTGAAGGAAAGCTGGCTTCCACCTCGGGTCAAGGGTGGAGAAATCAACTCTCCCTTACTTTCCACCCACATATGGCCTACCTAAATTAATTGAGGAGACTTGTACTGTTGGAGGCTCGGCCCAAGGGCTCAAAAATGCCTATTTAAGGCAGTGTTGTTGGAGGATTGATGGATCTTGGATGCTTTGTTCAATTGTAATGTTATGCTGCGATTTTGTTGTCTCAAGTTTGTCTTTCACATGTATGTTGTTCAATTCACTTTAGTTTCTTAATAAAAGTTCTTTTTCTCATCTTATTATGTTGTTCTAAATATCACTTTGATACCGTTTTCTCAAGGTGTGAATTTATTCACACCAAATCTTGTGAAATTATTCACACAATGGTGGAGTGATCATTTTATTTTTGTTGTTTTCTTTACTTCTCTATTTCCTCCCTCACGAGTCTACTTTCCGCTTCCATTGAAACCATGGGATCAATGGAGGTCTAACCAACTTATGGGTTGATCCAAGGGAGTAGAAAGGGTCTGGATTGGATGTTATTTATCACCCCATTAATGTATAATCACTTCTTTAACTGAGACTTTTATTTGATTATTTTTAAACTCCATCATCCTTGTTGAATTTAAGGCCACACACTTCAAGTGCTAATACGAACCTTTACCTTGAAGTTACCAAAACATTGATCCTTCAAGTTTATAGGTTATTAGTATTAAAGGGTGTAGGAATTAAACCAGTAAGTGATGATGTTGTTTTATCTCCATAAATGAACCCATCTCAAATATAAAAAATTGAAATCATTGAAAAGGAAATACGTCCAATCCACCCCGAGTGGTAACCTAGGCTCAACTCATTCTTTTAAATTGAATTCAGTTAAATCTATTAGAACACCATTCATATTGATCTGTTAAACAATGTAATATGAACCTTTCAGATGCATGTGAGCAAAGAAAGCTGCAGATTCAAGAGTTGGAAGAAATTCGACGTGATGCATATGAAAACTCCCAAATCTATAAAGAGAAGACAAAGACTATTCATGATAGCATGATTCACCAGTGGAAGTTCCATATTGGTGAGAAGGTCCTCATGTACAATTCTAGGCTTAAGCTCCACTCAGGTAAGCTTCGTTCTCGATGGCTCAGTCCTTATACTGTTACTAATGTTTATCCTTTTGGTGAAATACAGGTTTTGAATGAGCAGAGTGGATGAAGTATTACCATCAATGGGAATCGACTTAAACACTTATATGAGGATTTTCCGAAGAATCTAGTGGAGGAAATCCACCTTCTCGACGCATCATACCAATAAAACACACCAGGTTTTATCCTTCCTTCTCACATTATCAATTATTTCAGTGAGGACACTGAATACTCTAGCTGTGTGTGTGTGTGTGTGTGGGGGGGATACATTCCTGGGTTAGTTAGGAATTTTCATTGTTTTATCCTTTTGTTTTCTCTTTTTGGCCTTCTTTATGGTATTTTCATTTTTCCCCATCAACAATTTCGAAGTTCCATTATTTGGTGACCAAAAAAGGGGGAAAGTAAAAATACCATAACGAAGGCTAAAAATAATTTTTGTATGAATTTAACATCAGGGAGTGATTTTTATTGAATTTAATGCATCCTCGAAATTTTTATCAAACACAAACTCAGAATCCTTTTGTAATAACCGAGACAATGGAAGTGCAATCTTACTAAAGTCTTTAATGAATCAGTGGTAAAAACCAGCAAGACCTAAGAAAGATCGCACCTCACGAACACATTTTGGATATGGAAGGGTTAAAATTAATTCAATTTTATATTTATCAACTTGAATTCCCTTATTTGAAATGACATGCCCAAGAACTATCCCCCGCTCAACCATAAAATGGCATTTCTCATAATTTAAAATAAGATCTTTTTCAATGCAGCGGAGGAGGACTTAACCTAGGTGTTCCAAACAATTATCAAAATAAGAACCATAAATTGTGAAATCATCCATAAATACTTCTATACAACTCTCAAGGTACTCAGAAAAAATACTCAACATACATCGCTGAAAAGTACCAGGAGCATTAAATAGACCGAATGGCATCCTTCTATATGAAAATGTGCCAAATGGACAGGTAAATGTTGTCTTTTCTTGATCCTTAGGGGATATATGGATTTTGAAATAACCCGAATAGACATCAAGGAAACAATAATGGGACTTACCAGCCAATCGTTCTAACATTTGGTCAATGAAAGTTAAAGGAAAGTGGTCCTTCCGTGTGGCTTGATTTAGTCGACGGTAGTCAATACAGACTCACCAACAATTTTGCACATGCATTGGAACCAATTCATTCCTTTTATTTGACACAACTGTTATTCCTGTTTTTTTAGGCACAATTTGAACTGGGCTAACCCATTTACTATCGGATATAGGATAAATGATCCCTGCAACAAGTAATTTACTGACTTCCAATTTTACCACTTCAAGGAGAGTGGGATTCAACCGGCATTGAGATTTTCTTATGGGTTTAGTCTCATCATCCAAAAGTATATGGTGCATACAAATAGATGGGATAATCCCAGAAATATCAGCCAATTTCCATCCTATTTCCTTTTTACACTCTCTCAAAAGTTTGAACAGTTTCGATTCCTATTTTGGAGAGAGGCTATTGGCAATAATGACGGGCAATAATGATGGGAAATTGGTCAATAACCTCAAGATATGCATATTTTAAATTTGATGGAAGTGGTTTTAATTCTAACACCGGGGGTTTTTGGATTGAGGGAGTGGATTTAGGGGGAGTGAGGTCCATTAAACTATCTATCTGCTCATTTTTATTCTCTAAAGATAGAGAATCTATAGAAATGAGATTTGCAGAATCATCGACGGTCATGGGTACCTCAGAATGAACACACTCATCAATTAAATCACAAAATTTACACTTTTCAGAACCCACACAACACTTAAAACATGAATCAAAACTCAAATCATCCAAGGGTGAATAAAAAAAATGAATCAGAGTTTTGGTTGAGGATAGAATTGTGTGTGTGTGCATCGTTTGAGATCACTTCCATCGAATAGACAGGAAGAGTGGAGTGCTCTTCAACGTGGTGTTTCATAGACTCAAGGATGTTAAAACTTAACTTTTCTCCACCAAACTCCATGGAAAACGTACCATTGTGAACATTGATGATCATCTTTGATGTTTTGAGGAATGGCCTCACAAGTATGAGAGGGGCATGTCCTTGGGTTCAAGTATTTTCCATCTCAAGAATGTAAAAGTCTATAGGGATGATGAGATTCTTAACTTTTACGAGGACATCCTCGACCACTCCTGATGGGTGTGTTGTGCTTCGGTTGGAAAGTTGCATGACAATGCCTATTGGTTGAAGCTATCCAACCTGCAAATAAGTATACACGGAGTGAAGCATTACATTAATATAAGCACCTAAATCTAGCATAGCATCAGAAAAGAAGGTCTTCCTTATGATACAAGGTATCCTAAATGTGCCCAAATCCTTGAATTTGGTTGGAATTGCTGGTTGAATCAAGGCTGAGACATTCCTACCCAAGTTGACTCTCTCATTACCCTTCATTCTCCTTCTATGGGTGCAAATCTCTTTACGAAATTTGGCATATCGAGGGATTTTCTTAACTGCATCCAATAGAGGAATGTTAACTTGAACTTTTTTAAATGTATCCATTATTTCTTTATCAATCTCATTATCAAAATACTTCTTAGATTTAGAGAGTCTTTGATGGAAATGAAGAGGAATGGATTGTTCATTTGAATCATTAATGACTATTCAATTAACATTTTTGTCTTGTTTTTATTTACATGAAGTTTTTGAGGGTTGGGAAAGAGAGTTTTCATGAGGGGGACATACCTGCTGTGCAAAATCAGTAGAAGGAGAAACTTCTTTACCACTACGAAGTGTAACTGCACATACATTACCTTTGTCCATCGGATTGGCAATGGGTTGGGATGGTAGTTGTCCAGAACCTTTCATCTTAAGCTCACTGATGGTGTTTTCCAATTTCCCCACTTGAGTTCGTAGGTCTTGAATAGCTGATTGTGTGGTTTGTTGGAACTAGAGGTTCTGGGTTTCCATTTTCTTCACTATATCCTCAAGGCTTGGTTTAGACTTGGGAGGAGTAGGATTGTTTTGAGATGTTGGAGGATAAGAAGGTTTCATACCTTGTCCTTGTTGATACCAATTCTGCTTGGGGTAGCTTGAGTTTCCTCCTTGTCGGTATTATGGTTGTGCTTGCCACCCGAGGTTTGGATTTGGCCTGAATGGTTCTTGCTTGAACGGTGGTTCTTGTTGGAATGGACGCCCATGGAACACTATAGCACAAGACTCAGATGAATCCTGAAGTTGTGGGCACTGATCAGAAAAATGGGTATTATCAGAACAAATACCACAATGTAATGGAATGGGAGGAGAGTACGAGTTACCTTGTGCTTGATATAATTGCCTTAGAATGGTATTCATCTCATCAATTTTATTATCTACCTTTTGTTCTAGGGATGAATGACTTACCTGATGAACTCATTGAGTTGGTGCAATAGCTCGTGTACCAAATTGTTGTGCATTTTGAACCATGTTGGCTATTAAGTCATGAGCGACAGAAGGAGTTTTGTCAACTAGGGAACCACCAGCTGCAACATCAATCATTCCAAGATCCATGGGGATAAGTACCTCATAGAAGTATTGGATTAATAGTTGTTCACTAATCTGGTGGTGGGGGAAGCTTGAGAAAAGTCTTTTGAATCTCTCCCAATATTCATGAAGGGTCTCTCCTTGTGATTGCCTAATTCCACAGATCTCTTTCCTAATTGACGCAGTTCGAGGGGTAGGGAAGAACTTCTCTAGAAAGAGTCTTTTAAGGTCATTCCAGCCCCCAATCGTGGTAGGCAAATAGTATATCCAATCTTTGGCTACACCATCAAGGGATAAAGGGAAGGCCCTAAACTTAATGAGGTCCTTAGAAACATTTTGGGGTTTCATGGTGGAGAACACTATGTGAAACTCCTTTAGATGTTTGTGAGGGTCATCTCCAGAAATACCATGGAATTTTGTAAGGAGGTGGAAGAGACCTGATCTCAACTCAAAGTTGGTCACTTCCTCAAGATATTGGATGTACGAAGGTTGGTACTCCACATCCGGGGTGGGCAGTTCTTTTAATGTTCGGTTATTTGCAGCCATGATATCTGGGGTTTGATTTAGTTCAATTTTTGATTGGTTTAAGACCAATTGAGGTTCCAAATGGGGTTCCTTAGTGTTACTTGATTGAACTTCTCTAGATTCCTTGATTTGTGTGTGAAGTGACTTTTCAATTTCAGGGTCAAATTCAAGTAGTGTTTCTTTACCAGATCGGGTCATGCAAATAAGATGTGAAGTTTGTTTTTTTTGAATATGGATGAAATCACTTAAGAAGGGTAAAATGAGAATATAATATTATAATAAAGAATTATAGAGAGGGATATGGATAAGAATAATAGAGAGAGAGAGAGAGAGAACGAACACACTAAAAACAACCAAAAATAAAGACAAAACCCAAAATAAAAACAATCAAATGGGGGTGGAGTATTTAAAGGATTACTAATTAAGAAGTAAAATAAAAAAATAAAAGGAAATAAAGAAAAAAATGATCTTGGATCCCCAGAAACGGCGCCAAAATTTGATCGTGTTGTCGAGCGTGTCAAATTAGATGTTTATTTTTAACTAGAATTTCTGTAGTATAGCAGCAACCCTAGGTCGTCTCTCGACGGAGCCTTAGATAATTAATTCTAAAATGTGGTTTTGATTATGAAGGTAAAAATGGAAATGGGGTTTTATAAGACTTGGGTTTGATGATTAAAGATGACAATATAAAATAGAAGCTATAAAACAAATTAGAGATTAACAGAATTAATTAAGCGTGATCAACTTGGGGTACTCTCATGATGTTTATCCTTCATAGCTTCATGATATAAGGTTATAATCTTTTAATCCCTGGTTTGTAACACCTAGAACTTTAATTTTACTGAGTTTATACTAGGATACCTCCTAGGGTTCAGTTGAAAACACAATGATTCACCGGACACCGCCGATGATTGGGTGAATTGTGTTTGAATTCATAACCAAAACTCACCAAGGAAACACAGGAAAAACTTGATGCACTATCCAGGTTTATATGTTATTTCTTTATGATACCATGAAATAAATGTACATGGCCTTGACAGTGATTTTGTGAGTTCTATTGACCAATATGAACCACACAAGCACCGCAATTGAAAGGGGGAAAAGAAAGTGGTGAACGGTGTGTGAAACATCACATGAATGGGTACCCCCAAACATGATCATATGAGTTTAGCATGACATACCAGTACATAAATCAATAAAATAAGAATAGAGGATGATTAAAAACAACACAACAACCTGTAATTCAAAATATCATTCAAATATTACAAACATGAAGCTTGGGATTTACATCACGTTCCTCCCCGGGTGATCACAAGGGGTTTAGAAACCCATGAGGGAGGAAGAAGAGAAATATGTTGAATTAGAACTTCCCATAGCCTCTAGAATTTATAGAGATGTTTAGAAGACTCCTTGGGGAATCCAAAATGGCAGAACCTTGCCTCCTGACCGAAATTTCAAATGGGGAGCCCAAGGTGTCATTTTATAGGAAAATTGGAAGGTGGTTTTAGGCACACAGATTTCATCAATCCTCTTGTACCACGCATTTAGGCCTTAATACAGTCTTATATCGCTTTGGATAAAATAGAAAAGTTGTATCCCTATCTCTTTACTATCTCCACCGAAAGTTTGGCACCTTTTGGACAACTACATCTCAAGATATGGATAAAATACAGAACACCAAATTTGACTTGGTCCATATTCAGTGGCTTGGACATATCAGTTCGGATGGACCCCATATAAGCCGAATCAGGATTGGGTTACTTAATATTAAATGTATCATATTAAATTTTGGATATGAACACAAAACGTCAGACCATTTGGATGCACGGATTTCGTTTACTATTAAAAACAGTGGACAGATGTCCATGGATCCATGCAATTTTGGCCCATTTTTCTTCCACTTCATCAAAGGCCCTCCAAATCATCTCCTCCTACATTGAAATAATAAAAAAAAGTAACATTGGCCATTATAATATTGATTAAAATTAATTTATTGATTCAAAAATAAAGTGAAATTCATTATTATATTTGGAATATTCATTACAAAAGCAGTTTAAAACTGCGGTGTAAGGGTGGAATAAAACAGTGAATCGTGGTACGACCATGATTCCAATGAACTAAATTGGATTAAATGATATAAATTTGATCTAATTATACTTTAAAATAATTCAAAAATATAATTTAACACTATAAATAAATTTGATGAAAAAGAAGTTTTCAATTAAAAAATGCAATATTTTTTCACTATTCATCAAAATATGAAGCTTATTAGAAAAATACAAAAAATTCAACCAAAGTAAATTTTCATATTATGATTTCTAATAATAAGTTTATTTTTTTCAAATAGAATTTATAAAATTTTTAAAGAGTATATTTAAAACAAGTGTGCTATCAAAAGGTGGAAAAACTGCCTTTCTAGAAAAATACTTCTTTTATGTATAAAAATTGAACTTGTTCTTATATCATGTCTAGAAAAAAAATATGAATTTTAAACATTATATTGAATATATTGAATATATTTTTTATTAATATAATCCAATAAGAGTGATTTTTTTATTTATTAGTATAAAACACACTTGTGTACATTAAAATAGTTTTTCATAAAAACATTTCCTTTTATTTTAAAAGGGTTTTACATTCATTTATAATTAATTGGTAAAATAATTATATAAACATGTGCAAACAATATTTTTAAAATTTAGTCAATCATATTCATACCCATCATTTTTAACGTCTATTTTATAATGCTAACATTTAAATAATAATATTTAGTTGTTCGTTTAAGCTTGATATAGTGTATTATGTATGTTATTGAACATAGTATTTATTTTTTTAAAAACTCAGGATGTTACAACAATGAACGATATTTACACAATTAAAGAACTATGGATCAAATCCTAAGGGTGTTACAAAATCCATACTCTAATACACCTATATACCATTGATCTTCTTCACACCCCCAGTCTTCCTCTTCTTACTACCAGAAGAGGCACTTGTCGTAGTAGTAAAAGGTCCATCGACATGAGCACTGAAGGGTAAAAGAAGACCAAATACTTGATCTTTCTCCAAGAACTTCTCAATATTAAAATCCTTGTGCAAAACCTTAGGATATATCACGAGGTAAAAACTTAAAACCTATAATTTGACATCAGTTCCAAGACCTATCTCGAACTTCCTACCCTTTGGTGCCTTGTTTCTATCCAAGAGAGGAGAAAAATGAAGTTGTTTGGTGAAATGAGCGAAGTATGTGGATACCATCATAGAACCTTAGTGTAGCTCTATAAAATCCTATACTCAGTCCAACTTCAATATATTAGGAAAGAATTCCCAAAATAATAGTTCCTTGAAGGCCTCCCATATGAGACCCTCATGTCCGCCAGCCTATCCCATTATGCCCCACCATCTCCTAGTGGGTCCCTGTAGCAATAACACTTCTAGCTTCACATTATTATCCTCAGGTGTCCCAATAAGGTCAAAGAAACCCTCAATGATTTCTATCCAATCATTAGCATCTTGTAGTCCCACAATGCTCTAAAAGGATGGTGGATACTAGATCTAGAAGTCTATGGTGTAGTTGACCATGTACCTCGATGAACCTCCTCCCTAGTCTGAAATAAGTGGAAGGACTCCTGACTAAGGTAGGCCCACTACCAACACTATAGAGGTGTGGGAGCATGTTCTACCACACCATCCTGCAAAACAAGTGTTGGAATAGGGGCGTACTCTCTATCAAGAGCATCTCAACTCATCTAGTGGTCTAATCAATCTATTTAGAGGTGTTATATTTTGAAACATGAAGGAAAAATATAGAAAAACCGAAGTCATTAGGACATACCATAATCAATTTGTGGGATCACATAAATGTTCTCCTAGGTGGCTACCTATATCCCAAGGTACAATCTACCTAGCACTAACCAAGGTCCTTTGTACCTTCATGTTAGTCACATTCACATATATATAAAAAACTTAACAATATTCCCAGGATTAAATAATTAATGCCAATATTTATATCACAACAACATGGAAAATAAATATATCAATCAATCAATAATATGAGTATATTCTGAACATATAGCACAATCAAGGCATTCATGTAAATAACTAGTATATAGAAAACATCTGGTATATAAATGGCATGTGATCCTACATTCTTAATCATGATGTATGAATGAACCAAAATACCATAAAATAGTAACACCAATCCCATCAATCATAACTCAAAGGTTTGTTACACATGAGCTGGCCATCCATATGGAAAACCCCCTACCCAATACTGACATAACTTATTACTTTAAACCTTGTCACATGTTAGTTAAAAGAAAAGAAGAAATTTTTTCTATGATACTATTTTGAAATGCCTCAACCTGAACTACTAAGCCTGAGTTGGAGAGCCACAAGACCTCATGCGTGCTTCTTCATATACAAGAGGTTACCGATTAGAAGTGAGGGTATAAACACCATCAGTGGGGAGAATATACCCTCCAATAATCATAACCATACACAAATAATATAAATAAAAATATATCAACCATAATATCAAGCATAAGGATAGATATTGAATGTAATAATAAATGGAACACAAGTCATACAAATAAATAAATAAAACGAGATACCAATGTGGAAAGAAAAACTAGAGTATATAGAGTGAACATAAATAAATAGATAACACTATATAGTCTTTTAGAGTACATCCCAATACTTATCCCATCTCCATAATCCTCAACCGAACCATCTTCCATGTTCCCCTTACCCTTTCTTGGATCCATATATATGAAGTTTTCACATGTATCAAGATTCTTATGCAGGGCATGAGTAATAAAACCCATTAGAACACCACCAATACATCCTTAATAAGTGTGAACATGCATAACATGTGTATCTAATGATATAATAAATGTGAAAGGAAGTATAAAAAATCATATACCGAGCACCCATGTTCTAACCAAGCCACCACGAGCCCGAACCATATCTACTTCAACTCTATACTGGAAAGAAAATTGTAGGATATCATAAGTGATCAAGAACTCACCACAAGGCTGTTAATCATGTCTCTCAGTAGTCTCAAGACATCAAGTCAGATCATGAATCCAAGCCATTGTGTCCTAGCTCCATCATGGGTTAGGCCTTGAGGCTATCATATCCTATCTCTATCACGGGTTAGGCCTCTAGGCCATCATACCCTGTCTATGCCTCAATTCAAGCCTATAGGCCATCATGACCCTACCCAGTGCTCAGGTCCATCATCTCCATCATCATAATCCATATGCACTCCCCCACTTAGGGATAACCACATCATGATGGTCCACTTCTTCTGAGTACCAAGTAAAAAACCTCCAAATGCATGATAAAACATATAATAGGGTAGAGCATAGAAGGAAAAACATAATATATCATCATGAGAATATAATAGAAACATAAAACACATGTGATAAACATAAAGGATGGTCAAAAAACTGATATACATACTCATGACATAAAACATCATAAATAGGTCTCAGGGTATACTCAAACACTCACATGTGATCTTTATCAAGAAAAATAAAACAATATATGCCAATATAAGAACATAATAAGGAAATAAGTGTATATAAGAGCCTAAAATGACAAGAAACTTCATACCTCAAGGTTTTTAATGAATTATTCCAAAGATCATCAAGGGATCAAAGCCTGGACCATGGTGTTATCCCATATAAAACTAGATCGAATTTCTAAGATGGCTATCTCAGGTTCCAATTCACTAAGAAAGAGGTTTAGAGAGGATACCTGAGAAGATTCCAATTCAATAAGAGTGGTTCTAGAATCACATACCTCATGACGTCTATCAATGGAACTAGTTCCAAGGTATGTTCAAGGACATGATTCCAATTCACTTGTTTAGTTGTTGATTTAAGAACATATCATGAATTCCTCATCAATTATAGAAGATAAACTTGGGTCTAGATAATGAACATTGATCCACCAATAATCCATCAACATAAATGAGATCCAAGATGAGATTCAAGAAGAAGATTCTTAAGATGACCGATGTAAGGAAACTTAATTAGAAACATCCACCATTCATGAAGAATCAAACTCTGGTCAAAGGGATGTCATTGACACGTCAAACCCACCACCAATCTACCAAAGTATAATGAATGGGTTATTGTCATATCATTAATACTCCATTAAGAAGAGGTATAAGAATATTATTCATAAAAACTTACCCATAAAATGTCCATAATTGATAGTATATCTAAATCCGATCAAGAGACATTGTAAAAATGTTAGATCCATCACTGATCTATAAAGGAAGGAATAATTCAACATTATATCATCATAGAAACCATATATCCATTATATATCCATGCTCATATCTCAAAAAGAAAGTGGAATTGGGTGTAGATATAAATAAAACTCACCATTCTAGCATCACTAGATTAGTCTAAACTTGAAGAACCAATGGAAGATAAATGAGAGAGCTCAAGGATTAAGGGGAGAGGTCTCAAATTACAAGGGGGGGGGGGTCTAGGTCATAATTGGGTAAACTAGTGTCAATGAATGTATAATTTAAATATGTGAGGTTAATTTAATTCACCCTAGTACTGAGTTCACTAATGAGCCGGTGGGACACACTAGATGGCTTGTGAAACCATCAATGGGATAGTGACCCCATTTGGGGGCTGGTGACTGGACTCTAATGGGCCAATGTGTTGGATGGAAAATCCTCACTTATTCCAGCACCTCCAACTATCTAGTGGGGTCAGCAGAAAGCTATATACCTATCACAACTCCACTGGCTAGCCAATGACAGCTTCACAACCACTATAAGGACAAGTATCCTATTATCTATTCCACCTTTTATTACTAGAATCCTTATCACTAAAACTGACCTCTTAAACACCCATAACATAGAAGAACCAAAAATATAATTGATAATTTTATAAACTCAAAAGATATCATAAATAAAATTAAAGCGACAATGTTACGAACGAATCCTTAAAAAGGACAATCTTCATCAAAATAGAGTGTAATATCTTCTGATATTTTCACTTATTAGATGATACAATTTATATCTTTCCAATTCCCCATTATAGGATTTTACGTAAACCAAATTACTAATACCACTAAAAAGGAAATATATATCCATATACAGATCATCTCATACATAAAATTTTTGATAGATAATCCATATGATACTTTTTTTCATGTATCAAGCCTCATCTTCTGATGATGGTGCCTGCACCTTGGATAACTTGAAGTGCTTGAAAATGGGGTTGAAATTTATTTACGTATAACAATTTGAAATTTTATAATGATCTTATAGATGTAATATTTCTGTAATAAGACTAGAGTTCTAAATTTTCTATCCCTCTATACTCTTCTCTAGAATTTTCTTAGCTTGGAAAAGACCATTGATTTCAAATATTTGGGAAAACTTACTCTTTAGATCATGAATCCTTGAACTTTATAGACTCTTTAGTAATATTTCATCCACATATAGTAAGAATATGATGTAAGTCCCACCATTCTATAACTTCTAATAATAGAAATAAATAGATTCAAATCACGTGAAACCATCATCATACATGTAACACCCCAAACCTAGTTACCCAGAGTCAGTGCATTATTACATAACATTGTCATGATCACAAGGGATCAAATCCCGAAAGACTGATCAATTTAGTATCCTTGTAAGTACTAGATACATTCATAAGTTTTAAATTACATTATAAAATGAAAAACAACAACAACATTGTCTCCATTGACCATATTCATATCCCATAGACTATCTCTGCAGGTCAGTCATAATATATTTCTTCACATCCTAGAAAAAATAAAACATAGAAATGGGTGAGCTCAGATGCTCAGTATAGATAACAATATGGTGTAAACTTTCATAAATAAGCATAAACATTTAAGGAAATGTATAAGACTAAAACACAAGCCTTTTAAACTTAAACTTCATCATAATATGGCAAAGATAAATAAAATAATTCCATTTACTTATTCACATGGATATTCTACTAGTCGAATAATCACATGTAATATCAATAGCTAATTTCATAATTATGGAATGCATAATTCCAAACTTCATAACCACATAGTCAAGGACTCGTGATAAGACTACAAATAATATTTTGTCAAGGCCTTGTGCCAAGACACTAGTTTGTCTCATGAGACATACCGATGCATCGAGGAGCTATAGAGGGCTCCACCCATCACTTACTAAGTCCAATGCATTCCTCATATGAAAAGGTTTAAACATAACATAAACATTCATATTAAAAATAGAATACGAAATGTCAATAATTTATCCATAAACCATGAATGGTAAAAAAATAACACATCTATAGTCAAACATATCACAAAACCTTCAATACAATTTGGAAGATTTGTATCGTAATAAATCAACTTCAAACAAGTTTAAAATTCATCAAAGGATGTTGATATAGATGAAATGAAAACTATTTTAAAGAAATACCTCTTTCTATTTTGAAACCATTTAAAAGTAACATAATTATAAAAGAAAACGTTTATTTTGAAAATATTCTTATAATCTTGTATGGTAAGCTTCGACGATGTTATAACAGTGAAAAATAGCTTCACAATTCGTATAAGTTAAAAAAAGACATTCTTACCTTAATTTTGTCGAAAAGCTCATAAAGTACATTATTTGGAAAACGACAGAAAGATTCCTTTAAAAACATATATGGTCAAATAAGGGTATAAATTACTTTAACCCATAGTCTATTAAATAGTAAAAAAAATTTTAATTATATTTTTAAGAAAACATGGATGTGGATGATAAAGAGATCTCAGTAGATACTTACGTATTAACAACCTCGGATAAGTAAAGAGATTGTAGAATTAACCCTTACCTTGTAATTTTACTTGGTCGAGGGTACGTTAACCTTATATATAATAGTTAAATCATTGTTATTAAATTATAAAATAATTATATACATAAATATGATATCATATTTTATCTTCTAATATTTCTTTGTTAATAATATTTTAGTAGTATCATCGTTTTGGGTGTTAACTGATTCATTTTCCTTTATATGCTTGGTTATGTAAGCCATGTTTGTTATGAATAGGATATATTTGATTCATATCCATAATGATATTAAGTTCTTAAAAATTATTTTTAATCATAAAAGAAAAATTATTCTTGAATTATTACGATGGGGAAGGAATCTCATTGTGTTCGTGGAGACGGTAATCCGTACATACGCATAAGTGACAATATAATTATATTAATGATGAAATAGTATGTAATTAAATGGTATATCATATATAAAGAATAATTAACATGTTATATTTATTATTTACATTAGTTATACTCATTATTATACCCATCAAAATAATGAAGTGTTTGAATAACAAACTACACCACGACGTGGAGACGGTAAGCCGTACGTACGCACATATGGAGACTTTGTCATTTATATGATGGATAGAATAACGAATATGGTTGTAGCATATTTATAATAACATAATAGTATGTATAAGGTACAAGATTTATTATTTTGGTATGGAAACAATAAAGAAAGAGGAAGTGGAAGAAGAAAAGAACTTGAAAGAGGGTGGTGAAATTATTACCTCTTCTTCAGGTGTTTCCTTTTGAGTTGATCAAAAGGGATCCTTAGTTTAGCTTTATGATAAAATTAAGGCCTATAGGTTGAATTGAGGTAAGTTGGGAAGATATTTTGTCAGAGGTTGGGCGAGACAAATGGATTTGGAGGTGTGAAATTAAGAGAAGGGGAAGTACCCATTTATAAGAGAGGTGAGAGTCACTTTAGGAAAAGCTTGAAATATTATTTTATAATAAAATTATTTTCTGTTTCTAATGGATCCAAAATGATTTATTTAGAGTATAAGGTAGGGATGGGTCTAAAACCTCTCAACCAATAGGTTTTATACAAGTTTAGGTCACCATATTAACCTTATATTTTAGATTTAACTCTTTGTTAAATAGTTTGACATTTACCATGTCTCTTTGTATTTTTATATTATATGGTTAATAAACTTACTATAACAAGACAAGAGAACCCCAAGTGGTTAATTATTAATATATATAACCTTATCTAAGTAATTTGGATAAACCCTTATATTTTTAGTAATATTATATCAATTAATAATATTTTAGTTTTTTTAAAAAACTCAATTATGTCAATTTTGACACTGTTTAGTATTTGATGTTTTTGAATACCATAAAAACTTTATCACTTCGAATAAAATTTATTTAATCAACCCTAACATGTCATATTAACCTATAAAATTATTTAAATTAATCAGAAGTCTCAATTTACATTTATTTGGATATTTATAATATCAATTATTTTAATATTTTATTAATAAGGTAATTACTGCATCATCATTGTGTCATAAATAAATTAAATTATTTAATGTATAAAAATTATAAATAAAATACCATTATGTAGGAAATATTTTTATATTTAAAATGAATATTTATAGTCTAATTTATATTGTGTGTAACCCTATATTAAAAATGGTTTAGTTATTAAACATTGAATTTAACACTTTTAACTCTTCTTTAAATAAAATAATAATAAATGTCCTAATAAAATACAAGTGAACCAAAAGGATCATATTTTATTCATAAGGTTATTTTTGGTCAAATTACACTTATCTAATAGAATTAGAACATGTGTTAGGGTAATTATAATATCATTTTTACCTTTAATTACCCTATTTACTTTTAACCGTGGTAAATAAAAGTCAAAAGTTACTATTCACCAAAAATTATTTTCATCTTATTGAACCACATTTTACTTACTTATATTAACTGTGTTTCTCTAATTTTTGAAATTCAACTCACAAAAGCGGTAAAATTAAGTTTTATGCAAATTTTCAAATGCTCCTAGAAGGTGGGTAAAAGACGGTAAAAAGTTCAATAAAATCTTATATATCAAAACTTATTATAGAACAATTCCAATGAATTACATTGAACATATATAGGTATTATGTATCTATTTTGACCTAAATTAAATTAAAATAAAATAAATAATTATTTAAATAAAAATTTGGTTTTAAACAATAACACAGTTTTTCACTATTCATCAAAAATTGAAAGTTTTCAGAAAAATACCAAAAATTCACCCTAAGTTAATTTTGATATTAAGAATCCAAAAATGAAGTCTATTTTGAAAAATAAAATTTATAAAATTTTAAAAAGTGAGTATTACTATTCATAACGGCTAGTTTGATTTTTCGTGGTGCGTTAAAACTCCATGTTGCGTACAACACAAGCTACTGCGTTATTCATAGGGAAACATACCGTGGAAGCTTGGGGTGTTACAATCCATGAAAGTTTAAAACATCCAGTTCCACTATTGAGGTGCCTATTTTAATCCATATAGGATTCATTTCAAGTTATAAAAAACAACCTCCTTTTGACGGTCTTCAAAAACCATGGGATTATTCATGTAGATCACCTCCTATAAGCTTCTATGAAGAAATGAAATATTAACATCCATATTATCTAAGTTTATATCATAAAAAGAAACTGGACGTAGAAATATTTAGATGGTATTATGCTTAAATATTAGTGACTTTTTTGAGAAATTACTTCCTTCCTTTTGTTGGTATCCTTTCACCACCAACCATTATTTGTACCTCATAATTCCATTAGTTTCCTATTTAAAATAGAAAACTCATTTGTTCTACCATACTCTCTTTACTTCACTGTTCATACCACTTCCAAGTTCAATTGAATTTAAGGAATCTATTTCTTCCTCCATATTCGACTCCCATTGCTTCGAGCCACTGAGTGTCGTTTTCTATGTTTAGAATTTAGGATCCCTAGAATCTGTTAAAACTAATAAATTCAAATAAAGTCCATACCTTTATATTAGTATTCTAACTTTAAAAGATCTTCTCAATTAGACATGATATTTATCTCCTTTCATTGTTTCTATTTTTGGTGCCCTAATGTCTGGTGAACTAACCCTTGGTTGTTTAAGTTTCAGATCTTTACCTTAGGATTTAACAGACCATGAGAATTCCTGAACATCTACCACTAAAAAAAATTCTAGTTAACTTGTGCTAGTATCTTATATCATCAAAATTTGTAATCTTTTTATGATTCCATTTATGGATTATTCCCCTCAAATTTTTACTCAACCAAGTTTTGATCCTTCTAAAGGATTTTCTCATTGAAGAGAATATTTTGACTTATGATGACTTGGTTTTTGTCATTATCCCATAGTTTGAAACTAAAATATTCATTTCCATAGCCCATGAGAAAATAGGATTCGGTATTTTCCTTCAGTTTGTATCTATGCTTTACATAAACATGAGAGTAGGATAAACTTCTAAAGACTTTCAAGTTCTCAACTTATAGTAACTTACTAGAACATAGTTCATTTGGTAAACTCTATCTTATAAAATATGATGAAATTTTGTTGTCTTATTATACAACTATGTTTATTATTTCCACCCAAATGGTTTTAGGCATTCTAAAGTTCACACACATGTATATTTCCTCCTTAGTAAAGGTATAATTTATTCTCTCTACCACACCATTTCACTATGAAGGTCCATGTACTATTTTCTCGAGCCCGATACCCTTTTTCTGATAGAATTTTTGGAAGTTACTTCTATTACATTCTCTTCCATTATCATGCCTAAGGTATTTTAGATTTTGAACACTTTCTAATTACACCATGTATTTCCACTATAAAAATCACTAAAAATTTCAGACTTATTATTAAGGAAATATTCCCATACCTTCCTAATCATGTATTTGATGAATATAAAGAAGTAAATGGATCCTCTATGAGACTCGACTAGGGATATCCCCCATAAAACCCAGTAAATAAGTTCCAGATTCTAGGCTCTAAGATTCAAACCATTCAAATTGAATGAAACCCACCTTTTCTTCTACATCACAAAGCTATAAAAAATTTCAATGTTTGTTTTATTGAGATTCTGTATGCCTTTCCCTGTTAGCACCTTCATGTCCTTCTCACTAAGGTGACTGAGCCTTTAATGCTAGACCTCTAGATCTTCCAAGGTTATAATTCTATCTATTACACTTCCATCTAAATTTCCAATCATATAGAGTGTACCATAATTTAATTCTCTTACCACAACCATAGACCCTCAAGTAACTTTCTAGACTCCATTGGTAAAGGTTATTTTGTAGCATGCATCATCTAGATTCCCAACATATATAAGTTTTTTCTGGAGACCTAGAATGTTTCTCACTTCCTTCAGTCATATGATACATCCATTATTCATCTAGAGATTTACATATTCTTTTTCAATCACTTAAAAATATTCATACTCAACTAGATGAACATTCCTAAAGCTTCCAGTTATATAGTTAACCATTCAACTATGATCAACTTATGAGAAGAAGGATGCACCATAGTCAAAAACCAATGGTTCCACTGGATTATGAACAATGAGTAGCATATTTTTGCCTCCTTTCATTATGTTAACATATTTTGAACTTCTGGAATCTATTCTTATAATGAATTCCTTTAGAATACTATAATTCCTCTAAATATGTCCATGATTCCCATAGTGCTAATAGGATAGACCTATATTAGTTTACTTTACTCAACTTCTCTCTATAGACTTATATTCTGGTCATCGATGATTCCTTCTTTGAGGTGAGAATCCCCTTATGCCAATATCCAGTGCACTGTCAGAAGGCACTTGGAATTATCTATTCTAGAGTTCCTCTTTGAGGATCATATTATATATATTTTCAACCAAAAGTTCTATCTTTATATAGGAATTTATAACTATGGTAACCATACCATCCAAATATTCTTGTAAGGATGAAATTATTAGGATTTTCTATACATCATCCATGAAAGTTACTTTCATTACTTCAATATGACTCTTGATCATGTTGAAGTCATTCACATGATCTAACATTAACCTTACTTATGATAACCTCAAACCAAAAAACTATCTCATTAGAAAATGTAATTTGTTTTTCATACATGTCCACTGGGGTCACCATCAGTTCAACTGTTGTCTTTTTCTCTTAGATGTTGAAGGCTATATTTTGTGACAATAACATCCTCACCAAACCTAATTATTTATTATCTATACTTCCCCATTCAATTTTATCCATATTTTTATCCTTTTCTCTAAATGATATAAGTGCCAAATTCTTTTTAATGAGATAGTATTATATATATATCTTCTAGAAACTACACTTGATTATGTTAAACTGATCAATTCAAACTTTTCCTTCTTCCATCATCACATCTTTCGATGATAATAAAAAAATAAAATCAATATAATGATAAGGTGAGAGTTAAAATACCAAAAATTTTGGTTGATTATGAACTAATAATCTCTAATACCACTTTTTAGGGAAAGAAAATCTATGAAACTACTAGAATATGAAACCTTCAATCCACTATAAGATCACACTTTCTAGAGATCAGGTTATATAGAATTCAAACTGCTAGAAATTAACCCTGAGCTTAGTGTACTGAAAGATGGTAATACTTGACACCCAACTCACTACACTAATTCAAACTTCTCACAAAATCTCTAAAAAAACCACACATCAGCATTCAGGTAAATAAATAAATTAGAAAATTTACTTGGTCACAAAAGATTATGTAGTTTAAAATTTTGTACCATGTCTATGGGAGAACAATGTAAACTCTTATATTATCAAAAGTTAAAAGGATTATAAAAACTATATCTTAGGATCTAGTTTTATTATTAGATTAATTATACAAGATACACATTAGTAACTGGTCCAACTTCTACTTTACAGAATTAATCAGCTGGTGAAACAAGTTGCATCACCAAATGAAGTTTTCAGTCAACACACCATTGGAATCAATCAACATCCAATTCCCTATAGATCCAGTACCTAAAACATTTTATCTGGTAAAAATATATCATGATTCTTATTTCAATCATCATAAGTTCAACATATTCCAATAAATTAACCTATATGTTGAAGATGTCGACGACTGCTACCTTGAAAAAATTGAGGTGAAATTCTAAAGTTCTTACTTAAAGTAAGTTAAATCCAATAACATAAAGAGGCTTCACAATCCAAATAGGTGGAACCCTATGATTTATATTAGAAAAATTTATTCACATGTGGTCTTTTCCTTCATGGAATTATGGCATATTTTTATTCAAATTCCATGACCAATTTTTTAGGGTTTTGATGGAAAAATGTATTACCACATTAAGTAAATCCATTATGCCATGATTTTTTATGCTTTTTATTTTACCTTTTTTCTTCATCCATTAATATAAAACTTCTTTGAAAAAATGAAAAACTTTTAAAGTCATACCTGGGTCTTCTCCTAGCTATCACTTTATTTAAAGTCAAAATCTTGAAATACTAGGTGGTTATTCAATTGAATTTAAAGTAAAGGACATAAATGAATTTAGAATTCTCAACGTAGTTCTTCAAGAATTTCCCATTAACCTTGAATGATATCTCCATATTACTTTACATCTCCACTATTCCATGAAAATAAACTCATATCCTCATCAAGGGGCTTCACCATTAGGACTTGAGATTTTTAGTAATAAATCGAAATGTGAGTTAAAAAGTAATACCTTGTCTTATGGTTGTATCTTCTTCCTTAAAATTTGATGGCCATGCCTTCTCTTTGTCTTCTACTTGTAAATAATGGAATTTTCATAAGCATCCCTTTGGATCTCTTTTATCTCATAAAGTTCCAACTTCCCCTTTTTTATTGTTATATATTCTCTTATGGGATAAATCCATCATAAGTTTTCATGGTTTATCATATTATAAATTAAAATAATACATCCATGAAGGTGTTTTTTAGGCTATATAGTAGGCCTATATAGCATCCTCTAGCTTCTTTAACCAATATCTTCTACTTGCATTAAAAACCATCCCTAAACTCGGTTTGATTTCCCTATTAGATAGATCCACTTGTGTACTTGTTTGAGGGTGGTATTGAGTGCTTGTGTTGTATTATACTACATACATTTATAGAACAACACTCAATAAATTTATGTTGAAATGAGTTCTATAATAATTAATTAGAAACTTAGAAACATAGAACCTTTAGAAGATGTTCCTTTTCATAAAAAATTTCACCACTTTTACAATGTTTGTAGAATTGGATCCCCCTTAAACCAATTTTAAAACATAACTATAACACACTAACACTTTAGAAATTGATTAAATAGTGGTGGTTTTAAAACCCATTATTAAGTTGTTATTATTTTTAATGTAAATATAACACAAGTTCTAAGAAGCTATTATTATATTTAGATTTAAAAATTTAATAATAATTTAGCAACAATATAATCAAAACTATCGATAAATAATATATATAAAAATAGTTATTAAGAAACAACTTTTATATGTTTTTTTAAAAACCCCAACCCCAATCCCCCTATTTCTCTATCAGTGTCTTCTTTTCTTCACCACCCAATGCTACCATACTCTCCCTTTGTGCATTGGAACATCACTTTATATCAACCTCCATCTCCCCTTCGTGTGATCAGACATCACCCCCTCTTCCCTCTGCTCGATGATGACCCCTATTTGTGAATTCACTCCACATGAACCTTCTCTTCCTTATATCCCACCCGACACTTACCCCCTTTCTCTTAGTTCACTGACCTCCTTCTTATCATGAACTAACACCGAGTATGGGGTTTTAAACTTTTATTTCTTTATTTTATTTTTTTTCAATTTAGTTTATGTACTTTTTATGATTAAATTGTTGACATAAAGTTCTATGGTTTGTTTTCTATATTTATAGGTGAATTATGTTAGATCAATAGATGAATTTTATTATATATTTGTTAATTTTGATCATTATATAGTTTTATTTTTGATAAAACTATGATTAATTATTTAATTATTGAGTTGATTGAATTATATATACGTCTTATAAATCGATATATCAAAAAAGTTAATTTAATTTATTATATTGTTTATTTGTGACCATTCTATAGTTTTATTTGTGCATGACACATAAATATATTATTCTATATTTTTTTATTTATGGTATGATTTTTTAATTTGATATTTATTTAATAAAATAAATTTAAAATGAGTTTTGAAGGGTATAATTGATTTCAAATTAATTTTTTAAAGATAGCTTTCCTATGAGAATAATTTTATGTATATGTCTTATTTTACTTAAGTCATGTTTTCTCCACAATAATATTATGAATTGATAGTTTTATTTGGATTAAATATTTACATAATTTTTCTCCACCATCGTATGTTATGACTCTACATATCATATTCTATGATACAAAAAAACCAACAGAACTCAATAGTGACATCTGTTACAACATCACATATCATAACATACGTTCATATCATAAATTACAACATATATTATTGTAAACCGAGCCATATTATAAATTATATACCATTGCATAAAATATCCCATATCATAATATTATCCATAATACAACAATTATATTGTTTTTATAATATAAAATATTATATTAATATAATATTTAAATTAATTCATTTTCAAACATAATTCCATGAATCAATATTCATAGTAATGATTTGACACTACTGATGGGTTTATAAGGATTGAAAAACACTTGTTCAAAACAATAGAAGAAAATTAAAATCTCAAGCCTAAGATCTTCATGTTATGAAAACTAAAACCATGGATAAAGTAAATGAATAACACGAACTTTTCACTAATGATAACTTATCCTCAAATTCTTCAATCATAGTGGTTAATGAATATCCCTTAGGATCAACCAAATGGAACCTCCCTCCATGGTGTATGCACAAGATGATTTGAATCACCCAATTCTTGGCTGGGATTCTCTAAAACTCCCACAGAATGATAGTACCTATCACTAAAAAAGGTATAAGGAAGAAGAGATATTTTAGGGATAGATATAATTGGTAGGAGTCTTGCTCAAGGATCACATGAACCACTATCTCAATGGTGCTGACCTCCTTATAAAGGCCTTAGGGAAAATCCTCAATCCTTCTAATCATTTAATCATATGTTTATGACATATGGGTAAGTGGATTATAGTTACAACTCTTTATAACCTCTTGATAAATACAAATCTATTGAATGTTCCATTATATAAAACTTTAGTAGTGATTATAGCCTTACATGGAAGATAATTTAAATATTAATGTTTTATATTATACCAAATTTGATAATCGCTAAATAAAATTCATATATATCAATGTATTATAATATTTATATACCATATGGAATGATATAGAAAAGGAAATAGTGATATGATATCCTATATCATATCTAATGATATATCATCAAGGTATACGATATACAATTTGTAACATGGATATCATACAATATGATATCCTTATATCGACTCATGTGATATAGGAAAAATAGATCATATGTATATAGGATTTAAGGAATATATCCATCGATAGAGAGGGTAAATTAGGTTGTTTTAAGTTTACCTCTTATTTCAAACTTATTCAAACCTTATCCTCATGATTTTGGAAACACTTAAATTTTTTCACAGTAATAGCACAACTACATAACATAAATATGGAAATGTAAATGTCATGAATACTAAGATTTTACATGTTTTACCTACATTACGATATATCTAAATAGCACATATTAAATATTTTTTGATATTACTAATAACTAATACTTCACTAGTTGATGATTATAATATTTAAGATAAACTCATTACTCTTCCAAGGTCTATGACATCTTCCCCTCTTCCATTAACTGCTTTACAAGAGAGGTAAAAAGATTATAATGTCGAACCACATTTCATTATTACATAGATAATGATGAATGTAAAGACACAAAATAACCAAGGGTGTTCTCCATGAAGCTTTAATATTTTATTTATGATCATCAAAAGTGTGAACAAAAAACTCCTCTTTCCAAAATGGATCTTCAATAATAATCAATTCTAAAACAAATAAATCTTTCAATATTGTATATTCAATGATATATTTATTGCTATATTTTTCCTTATTCTCCATAGATATTATGTTTATATCCCATTATCATATATCTCTCTCAAACTAACACTTAAAAAAACTCATCCTATCTTATGCTAAATAATTTTAATTTCCAAATTCAAATTCAAATTATTAATCACTTTTAACTTTTTATACATTAACCTCATCCATCATATATTCTCAGAAAATATATCCACTTTTTAATTCCATAATATTTATTGAAATTAAATTCAAAATATTACATGGATCATAAACAATTCTAAGTCATTATTTCAACTCAAAACCTACTTATCTTTAGATATCATGGCATGGAACATACCATTGTGGTGTGATATGTTGGTTCCTATAGTGGTTTCTTAATACTATCAAACCTATTGTGGAATGATTTTTAACTTCATGAAATAATATTCTTAAGCTTATTCAATCCATAATAGCATAAAAAATCATATCTTAGGTTATATGGTGTGTCTATCTAAATCACAACATAGTCAATGTATTTCGGTGTGATTTGCACTTTCAAATTTCTAGATCAAAATAATTTTTTGGAATAGATAGTTGTTTCACGGTGAAATGCTTATTTATCACCAAACAACACTACACTAAAAAAATCTATGAACCTAACATTGCAATTTTATCTCTTCTCACAATACATACTTTATAAACTTGTAGCAATGAATTGTGGTGTGACATCAACCATTATAACATAACATACTTTATCCTTCTCTTTCCCCTTTTATTCGTATACACCTTTCATAGTATGATTATCATGGTTTCATTATGATGGTTGTTATGCATCAAAATAAAACCTTCAAACATTCACCAAACATATCCAGATCTTCACAACTCTAACAATAAACTCTAATTGAAAAAAATCAATATTACAACCTATAGTTACAATAAATGTGTTAATTTTTTTTAACATTATGACATTTACATTTTAGGTGATGGTCTTTTGTTTTTGTAGTTCTGTGAAGTATAAAGCGTTTTACAGTGTAAATTATTAGTTTTTTATAGTTTTTTTCTATTTTATAGTGTAAATAATATTTTTATCATTTTTATTTTTATTTTTCTATAACTATGTTATTATTGTTTCTCCTAGGTGATTTTTGATGACATTTATTTGTTTCTATTTTTTACTCAATGATACTTTTGGGGTCTCTATACTACAATCACTATATAAAAGAAATTGAAATATATTATAGTTATGAATAATAACCATCATATATAGTGTATCAAGAGTGATATATATGATGATTATTTAATATAACCATTATATAAAATATCCTTATTATGTGGATATACATGATAATTATATTAAATAACACTCATATACAAAACCCCCACTACATTATATATGATAGTTATATTAAACATACTCTATATATTTAGCACCATATATAACATATATATTTTATAATTTAAATCCAATGAAAAATCATAATTCAAATATAAAATATCCAAAATTTATCGTAAATTATTTTTCCTCAAAATCACCATGAAAAGAGTAAATATTTTATGACCTCATTTTATTACATTTTCATCTAAAATAACTTTATTGTTTAAGTGGATGAAACTTAAAACATTTCTATACTGTCAATCCATGTGTTGAGTTAAATCATACTTTATTCTCCTATGATCTTACTTTTTTCTATTATACTTTTCACTTAAACCACCTCCTCATGGGAAGTACTCCCATTACAACGACACTCGTATGTAAGCGAAGGGAACCATGGGTGATGGGTTACATAAAATAAACCAAGGGAACACATATGGGAGGGATTCTAAATAATTCACCACTATCTAATTTTATAATTATCACAATAAAATCATGTAATAATTAAATAAATAACAACAAACTTGATGTATATATACTTGTATCAATATTATGATCATCCATCATGAAATGAAAATTATAAGGACTAAATAAATAGTTAAAATTTAACTTAATGGTCTTGTTTAATAATAAAATTAATAAATTAATTTTAAAACATATTTTTTATGCTTATGGTCCTTGGGATGGCCTTTTATAATATTTTTTTATTTAAAAGTTTCAGAAAAAAATTATCTAAAATAAAACATTTACATGTTGCATACTATTTGTCTCACATGACACATACTTGTGTGTATGGGTGAAAATTTCTGACACAACATGTAAACATGGAATGAACTAGATACACGATTAGACAAAGGTTTTGGGTTAGGGTTGAAGTTTATTGACATTACAACATGATTATTTAAATATTTAAAATTATATGCATGTATTATGAAATAATTTTTTTTTATTTTTAAGTAAATTAATGTATATATATATGAACATTTTATTTGATTAGTAATTATTTTTATTCTAAGAATAATTATAATTTATATAAATCTATAAATATAATAAATATTTATAAGGATATTAAATAATTAATTAAATATTTAAATAATATGTGACATAATTACATGACGTTATAATTTTTTTAATAAATAGTTTGGGTGGTTTGATAATTTTGACACAAATATTAAGCAGGTCAATAGACACGACATGAATTTCCACCCACATGTTCCAAATTTTGTGTGCATTATGAAATTGATAAATTTTATAGAAAATAAACTACATGACATGTAAGGTACACAACACGCCATGTGATAACATGTTATATTAGATATTCCTAATTCATAGTATACTATGTGACCTGTATCAGCGTGAAACACTGCAAATAGAATAATTTGTAATATATATGATACAATGATTTTAAATATAGTGCATCTCACAGATCATTCTTTGTGTTTTATATCAAACACCACGTATCATGATGAGAATTAAAATATGTATGATTTTCTAAAATCTTTACCTGAAACCTGGTGTGTGATAGTATAACACATTTTACTTTTCTATGCCAGCAAACTGATAGGGGGAAATGCCACCTGGAACATGTGTACCAATGCGGTATTCCATGTAGTAGAAAACATGATATGAAGTTCTTGGATGTATGGATTTCTATTGATGGATGGTCTCAACTATAAACATTCTCCATAACACATATTATATATCTTAATGGTCTAAACATTATCCCCCATAGGTTCCAGTAGTCTCATATTGAATATGTATTTCATTGTGGATCATTAATTAATTTATAAATAAATTCCTATTGCTTCAATTGTGTGACATGGAATACTATATTGAGATTTAAATCAAAAAATACAACAAAAATCCCAAAAATGGGATCAATAGAAATTTTTATTTATAATGAAAAAAATAGTATTAAATCAAATTGGAAAATTTCAAGTTAATTGCATAAAAAATGTAACATGTGTAGCATAATGTTGAATTTTAAATTTGGATTACATTTTAGATATAGAAATGTTTAAATTTTATGATATTTTTTTATTTGTATTATTAAAATATAGTTTTTTCTATCAAGTTCAATGAATGGTGTTGAATAGGGTGTGAGGTCAGATTGTTTGGCTGGTGGAAATAATATTCTAGTTGGGATTGAAAACCAATTGAATGTTCACATAGGTGTTACTTGTGATTCTTATGGGGTGTTTACCATAGTGGGTTAAAGATACAAGTGTGGTAATTTCATAGTGGGTTAAAGATACAAGTGTAGTGATTTTATAGAGAAAATATGTTTCTACCTCTACGAGGAATGTAATAATAGTCAGTTGAAGCTTCTGGAGTGATTCAACCAAAAAATATTTTGGACCATATGTTTATAATAATGAGATGAGAGTACCCATTTCTAGGGATGATGTTGAGACAACTATGTTTCGAAAATTGATTTTCCCATGGAGGTGTCACAACTAACCTACTGCTGAGCCATCTTGTTGAAGTTCTATAGAATGGTGATAATGATAAGGGCACCTCTAGTAACACATAGAGGCATAGTGGTGATGTTGTTTTATTTATTTATGATGATGATTTATCAAAACTATAATTGTAGTACACATGTGTACCAAAAAAAGTCTCAAAACTATCCACATTATTGATCCCTACTTTGATGTTTGTGTTTTGGGTTGTGTTTATTAATAATATATTGAACAAAGTGCATTTTAAATTCATATAGGAATCAATAAAGAATCTTGGAGATGTTTTAGAAATAATTTAAGTGACTAAATATGATTTTGTTTTATGTTTGGATAAAAACCAGACCTTGGCCATTCCATTTGAATTTTATAGATGAATTTAGCAGTTTAACTAAAATTTGATGATGGTACATGAGATAAATTTTGAGTAAAGTTATATCGATATAAAATATTTTCTATATGAAATAAGTGTGTTACTTTTTAGAGATAGGATTTATTGAAAATAGATTTAAATTTTAATCTATTTTTTTAAGTTTTTAATGAAAAATATAATATTAATGGGAGAAAATCCAAAGTTTGTACAATTCATGGTGATAAAGAACTATTATCATGTAATAATTATTTTTTTATCTTTTATTATTCTTCTGTAATGATAGTGAGTCACAAGATCCAAGTTAGGGATACTATTAATAGAGAGTAAATAATTATTTTAAACCATTTTAATAAGTGAGATTAGTTATTCATGAGATAAAAAAGTTAAATTTTCTTGAAATTTGCATTAAATTTCACATTAGAGGTGAATCAAGTAAAATATTGTTTTCTTTGTATATTATTTACTTCAGTTTCATATGAAAATGTTGGAAAATCTGATCAATATCAATGAATGAGACTTATAAGTAAAGGAAATGAAGCTTAAAGTTTTGAAAAATAAATTCAAAGGTCTAAGTAAATATTCTGAAACTATTAAAGAATTAATTAATTGGGTCATCAGTATTTTTGGAGACATGTAATTCCAAAATAGAGGTTATAAAATTCATTTATTAAATCACTAGAATGGTACCCTATCCAGAGCACCACAAGGAATCAAGTGCTAAACCCTTTACAACAAAGGCCCCAACTAGCGATGAGAGTATGATAAAAATTGGGAAGACTATAATCACAATAAAAATATCATAAATAACAAAAAATAAACAAAATTCATCCACAAACCAAATATCAGAGTGTGAAAGTGTGTAATTATAACCAAATAAAACCATAACTTCATAAATTACTGCTAAATCCATTTTTTTGTTTTTCTAAATAATACACAATATGAGATGTTGGAAAAAATATAAAATTAAAAACCCAAAATAAAAAATTCAAAGAAAAACTAAACTAAACCAAAAAATGAAAAACCACACAATCTAAGCTGAGGGTACTTTCAAAAACAGGTCAGTCGACCTAAGGAAAATAGAAAGGGGGATCAAGTGAGGGCCATGGGGGGGATTGGAACTCGTATCACACGTGCCTTAGTCCCCTCATCCTCAAGATCCCACATCGATACATCCTTTAAATAAACCAGAGTCATTTCATATCTATCAGATCAAAAATGCGATGAGACTATATCGCAAGAGATATTCCACCTTCAAATAGAAATTAAACCATACCAGAATCCATCACATACAACCAACCAAATAAAAAACCAAAATTAAATCAAAAGACACTCGATCCATCATTGTAGCTGAAACCACATTTGTAACATCATCAAATTTGAGAATTTTATTAATCATAAGGGGGAAAAAGAAACATAAAACAAGGTAAAGTGAGTCTAAAATGATTAAGACCCAAGACATCAACATTGAAAAAATCAGTACACTCATTAGGCAAGGAACCAAAATTTGAGTAAATAATATGAAGGTTTCTCTAGCTCCCTTTTGAGGTAAGGCTATCTGTAACAAAATTACTTTGCCTCAAAGTATGATTTATATTTTTAATGACCCATGAATTTTTATATGAAATTATCTTCTCAACATATAAGTGAGTTATTTAGACATAAGGAATATTACACCCCATAATAAAAATGAACACTATTTTATTACACCAATAGAGAAAATTACATATTAAGTGCAAATATACTCCCAAAAATTAAAAATAGTACAACATGGAAATAAAAAAGCAAAAATAAAACTAAAATAGAAAAATTTGGACCAATTTGTTCTACTCTAATTATTACACCATCAAATAACATAGTAAAAAAGTGGCAAAACATTAGTAATGTAATCAAAATTTTGAAAATGAAGAATATAGAACCTTGAGAATTAAATAATGAATGATTAATATAAGATCTATTTGTAGGATGTGTAATGGATAATATTATCATTGAAAATATAGAAATTTTAATAGTGACTTAACTATTAGAATAGGAAACTAACCATTGGAATAATAATCCAGTAATGACTCAGGTTTGGCCCTGTCAGACTTTAAAATATTTCTATATATATTTATAGAGCTAGGAGCTAAGGTGGAATGCAATTATAAGGCCCTATGTTCTCAGAATAAATTTTATAAAAATATTAATTATTTTTATACTATACATATAGTGTAAATGAGTTATCTATTAAATGGTAGCTCAGATCAGAAAAACATGGTAACAGTTGAGTCTAAGGAATTTCGTTTACCCTAGGTGGGGTATAACCTTTTCGAGCGCATGCCTTCTATGTAAAAAGTTATCAAGGTCATTTTTGTAAATAAATAAATAAATTTTTTTGACATCGAATCTTGAATAACTCCTGAATAAAGTCTCAGATCGAATTTATAATCCTACAGTTGGGTTTAGAACATCACATTTACCCTAGTAATGATATAAGTTTTTCTACGCCGGGTGTTTTGGAAAGTGGCATGTTGATGGGGAGTTAAATGGGGTAAATGATTTATTTTTTTAAAAAATAATTCCATTTTCCCCCACCCCTTGAAACACAAACTAGAGGAACTCCTCCCCCCCTTCACTGACAAACAATCGAAGGCTAAATTTAGTAAACGAGGTGTCATAGGACTCCAATATTGACGGTGATTTCTCCCGGATCATGTTGTAGTGACTTTGGAGCGCAGATCTGACCCCAAAGCTTCAACGTTTCGCTCCGAGTATAAGGACCTGACCTTATTACATTACATAATCTTGAATTTAGTCAAGAAATAAATTCCTTTAACATTGAGGATGTTTTCAAGTTTATAGATTTAGAGAACTAGGACATAATACATTCATAACATTATACATTATTACAAAGTGGATACCATAAAAAACAGTACTCATTTATCTCAAAATATAAAACTTTTCGAATATAGCATGATTTTATTTGAAAAATATTCACTAATTTAACTTGGATTATTATTTTTCCTACACATCATTATAAACTTTTAAAATCATTAAAAAACTTGGTATGAGCACAAAAAGATCATTAAGGAATATAAAAAGAAGGAAAGAACACATTAGTCCATAAATACTTGTAACATATGAAATCATTTTTAAAAGATATAATTTTCACCCATATATACTTACTTTGTGAAACATGAGATTTAAAAAATATTCCCACAAAATTCAAAAACATAAATATAACCATAAAGTTATCTTGGGGAATTACTTGCACAATCTTTTAACCCTCTCAACTACCTTATAATTTGTAACCTTCACGGCTACCTTACAATTTGTTTAACCATCGCAGTTACACTTGGCGTAACCATACGACTGAACTACAACTTACAAATATACAATGAATTAGAGGGAGATATAGGTACCACCCTTCATAAAAAATAATTCCCAAGAACTATAATAGAATCACACAACATGAATAATTGCATAAAAACATTGCTTTTGAATCTTGTAAAACAGAATTTTTAAAAGAGGATTTTAAAAGTAAAACCCCTATCAAAAATCATATAATTGAAGTGAGACTTAATAGAGTGGATAGAATATGTATATAGACTATAAAAACACATAAATAAACATATTATAAACAAAAAATCTTCACACAAACAACTTTAATACCACATAAATAATGAAGTAGAATGTTAACCCAAAGAATGGAAATCGGGTTAAGAATTCCCTTTCCTCGAGGTTTTCTTACTTCAAACTTGTTTAAAAATCCTGTATAATGGTTAAAAGAGTTTTATTATTATATTATAGAAACATAATAATCTTTATAACATCTTATATGATCATTTTATAACATCATTTCATCCTTTAATAATAATTATTTTTTTCTTTCCATTGTTTCAGGTGCGTTCTTTACTTGATTTCCATGATCGGTTCATGATGGATGTTCCTGTCGATTGGAAGTGAAACTCTAGAATTGGAATGGAATGGTAGTAAAATATTTCCAGAACCATAAAGTATACCATTTATCATTTTGAATTCTTAAATTAGGATGATTCATAAGTTAAAACATTAATGATGTTTGTTTAGATCATTTTAGTGGTTCTTTGATAATAAAGACCTCATTTTGTTTTATAAATTAATACCATGTGTACAAAAGGATTAAAGAACCATGGATGAGACATAATAAATATATTATAACCTAGTTAAACCCTAAAAATGGTTTAATGGCCAGACTTGAAGGAATTAAATCAAATTTAAATCACATCGTCCACGATGTCGGTAATTTGACACATCATGGACAATGATTTTATTCCTTGAATAAGTGGGAGAGAAGAGGAAGAATGATGATGAATTTTACATGAAAATAAGAAAATAAAGAATATACAATATTTATAGAGCTTTCGTGCCTATTGTATAATAGGAGGGGAAGAGACTATAATAAAAGGAAAGAAAAGGAAAGGAAGACACATGAAAAAGGTAGAGGATTTCTTACCTCTTGATCTCTTCTCCTTGAGATCCTCCTTAAGGCCTTTGATTTTGGCCTTTGAGTGAGACCATAAGGTCTTGGACGTGGGGAAGGATATTGGGTAGGGAATTTTTTAGAAATTAGACAATGATCATGGCTTGAGAGGTGTGGGAGGAAGAGGGGGAAATGGGTGGTATTTATAGTGGAGGAGGGGAGAGATTTCACATTATTTTAATTATTATTTTATTATTTTGCCTTAAGACAAGAAATAGTGAGTCTTATATGACTAAAAATAGTAATAATGGCATGTGATTATGAGATAATGGGCTTACATCATCACCAAATTCTCGATGACACCTCCATGATGCATAAATTCATTTATTTGTCAAATACCAAAAATTCACTATTCACCAAAAAATCAAGTATTTTAGAAAATTACCAAAACTTCACCCCAACCATTTTTTGATGTTTAGAATCTAAAAATGAACTCAATTTTATCAAAAATAATTTTATAAATATGATAAAATTAATTTTTAAATAAAATAATACTTTATTTGTAAAATAACAATTTTAAAGCATTTATTTACTTATTCAAAGATATGGATGTACCATACTTTCAATTAAATATTATATATACACTATAATAGGTGAGGTTACTATTAATAAGGGCATGTTACAGTTAATAAGGGTAATATTTATATTCATAAGGGCACATTACTATTCATTAGGGTCAAGTTACTACTCAAAAGGGTTCATTACTATTCATAAGGGTACATTACTATTCTTAAGGGTATGTTACTATTCATAAGGGTATGATACTATTCATAAGGGTGTGTTACTGTTCAAAAAAAAAATTAATTTGGTCTTATAAAACTCGAAATAACTTACTGATCATAATTTTAGACGACCATTTTTCGAAATTCAAAACATAGAAGTAGTAAAATTATGTTTAAAGGCTAGTTATAAATATCTACTTAAAGAAAGGTTTTATACATTTCATTTATTTTTTTTAAAACCTTGGAGTGTTACATTATCCCCACCTACTAGAAATTGCATCCTTGAAATTTTATTTACTCATTAAACAAGTGAGGGTACCTTTCCCTCAAAGCATTTTTAGATTCATATGTTGCTTCTTTAACCATGTGGTTTCTTCATAAAACCTTTACTTGGTGGATTACCTTATTCCAAAATACCTGTTCTCTTTAATCAAGAATCTGAAATAGTTTCTCTTTATAAGAAAATTTCCCTTCAAGATAAACTGTTTCTAGGATCAATACATGAGTTGAATATGACACATACTTTCTCAACACCAAAACTTCAAAAACATTGTGTACATGAGACAAACTCTGAGGCAAAGCTACTTAGTATGAAATTGGTCCAACTTTATCTTGGATTTAAAAAGGACCAATGAATCATGGACTTAGATTTTATTTCTTACCAAAATGCATCACACTTTTCCAAGGAGAAATTTAAAGGAAAAAATGGTCACCTACCTCGAAAGAGAAGTATTTTCTTCTATTATCTGCATAACTTTTCTACCTGCTCTGAGATGTCGTCATGTGCTGCTGGATCATCTTCACTTTCTCAGCCACTTACTCTACTAATTTTGGCACCATCAACTTTCTTTCATCGACTTTATCCCAAAATGTTAGAGTCCAACAATGATTCCCATACAATGCCTCAAAAGTTTCCATCTGAATACTGGAATGAAAACTATTATTATAAGAAAACTCAACTAAAGAAAGATACTAATACCAAATTCCCTGGTAGTCCATTGAACACACTCGAAGCATATCCTCAAAATTCTGAATCGTTCATTTTGACTACCCATCTGATTTAGGATGAAATGTTGTACTGAAATTTAATTCTATGCCCAATGAATTTTGAAGTCCCTTCCAAAAGTTAGAAGTGAACCTAGGATCCCGATTGGATACAATGGAAAGAGGAACTCCATGTAACCAGACAATCTCTTTGATGTACAATCGATAAAGCTGATCCAGAGACATTGTATCTCGAATAGAAAGAAAATGTGTAGATTTTTTCAGCCGATCAACAATAACCCAAATCACATTATTACCTCGAGAAGTATTTGGTAGTCCCCCACAAAGTCCATGGATACATTATTCCATTTCTACTCTGGAACTGGAAAAGGCTGAAGCATCCCCTTCAGTAACTTCTTCTCTACTTTAACCTGTTGACATGTCAAGCATTTCATAGTAAAATTAGCAATATCTCTTTTCATTCCATCACACTAATAATACTCCCAATAGTCTCTGCATATCTTAGTACTACCAGGATGAACTGAAAATGGAGAACTATGAGCTTCACACAAAAAATCTTTCTTCAATTAAGAATCACAAGTCACACCAAACCTTTTTCCAAATATTAAAACACAATCTTTATCAAGGTTAAATTCTAGAAACTTACCCATTTTAACCAATTATACCTTTTTCTATAGCTCACGACCTTCCTTCTGCAATTTCTTAATTCTGTCTAATAATGATGACTACACTGAAACCTGAAACAAAATAGATATATTCCCTGCACCAAAAACTTCTAATACAAAATTCATCAAATCATTAATCAAGGGATCATGTTCCAAACATAACATGGTTAATTATGCATGATATTTTTGACTCAATACATCCAACATTTTTTTTGATTTTCCTGGATGGTAATTTATTGTGCAATCATAATCCTTTATCAGTTCAAGCCATCTTCTTTGCCTTATGTTTAATTACTTCCGAGTGAATATATACTTCAGACTTTTATGGTCAGTATATATTTGACATTTGAATATGTATAAATGATTCTTCGAAATTTTCCAAGAAAAAACCACAGCTTTGAATTCCAAGTCATGTGTGGGATAATTTAACTCATGTGGTTTTATTTTTCTTGAAGCATAAGCAATTACCTGATCATTATGCATCAGAGCACAACCAATTACCTTTAATGAAGCATCACTGTAGATAAAAAACTCAAGGTTTTAGGATGGCAAGTCCAAAACTGGAGCATTCACCAATGTATTCTTTAGTTCCTAAAAAACATCACATTCTTCTATCCAAACAAATTTAACCCATTTTCGTGTTAACTTAGTTATTGGGCTAGATAACCATACAAATTTCTTAACAAAATGTCTGTAATAACCTACTAATCTGAGAAAACTACAAATATCTATAACATTTGTGGGTCTTGGTCATTCACCAACCACTCTTGTTTTTGAAGGATCAACTATTATTCCATCCTTATTTACAATTTTTCCAAGAAAATAAATCTGTTGTAACCAAAAATCACACTTTCTAAATTTTCCATACAGTTTCTTTTCCTTTAAGGTTTGTAAAACAACCCTTAGATGTTTTTCATGCTCCTCTTTATTTTTAGAAAATACCAGAATGTTATCAATAAAATGAACCAAAAACTTATCCAAGAACTCATGAAATATTATATTCATAAGATCCAGGAATATAGTAGGTGAATTAGTTAACCCAAACGACATAAAAAAATTCATAATACTCATATCTAGTACGAAAGGCTATTTTCGGGATGTCATTCTCCTTCACCTTCAGCTGATGGTATCCGAATCTCAAGTAAATATTGTAAAAGTACTAATCTCCCTGGAGCTGATCAAACAAATCATTGATATGAGGCAAATGATACTTGTTTTTAATAGTGATGTTATTCAAATATCTATAATCAATTCAAAGTCTCATGGAACCATCTTTCTTTTTAATGAACAAAACATGTGCTCCCCATGGTGAAGTGCTAGGATTAATGAAGCCTTTATCAAGAAAAATACTAAAACTGATTTTTCAATTCAAGAAGTTCTATTTGAGACATACGATATGGGGGTTTTGATATTGGCTTATCATCAGGAACTAAGTCAATTGTGAATTCGACTTCCTGATCAGGTATGAAACTGGGTAACTCATCATAAAAAACATCAAGATATACATTTACCACTGGCACATCATTAATATGAACAGTTCCCTTATTTTTAACAATATGATCAAGATAACTTTCACTTCCATCTTTCAACAGTTTCTTAGATTCCTAATATGTTATCAATTGTATGGGTTCGTTCTTATATACAAACTGAAACTATTTCTGAAAAACAACTTCTTTAGCTATACAATTAATCTTAGCATGATAAAAAGAAATAAAATCCATTCCTAGAATAATATCAAACTAGAATAAGGGGAAAAAACAAGGTTTTCAAGTAAATTCCTTCCACATACCATAATAAAAAGATCATTATAATTCCTCTTTGATATAATATTCCCCCTGGTGTTTTAACAACAAGTTTTGGTCTCATTTATTGAGGTGATATTTCCAATCTACCTGAAAATTTCTTAGAAATGAAGGAATGTGTAGACTCCATATCGAACAAAACTTTAGCAAAATATGAGTAAACAAACAAATTACCTAATACAACTTCATTGAATAGCTCTACATCTGATGACGTAGTCTTAAAGGATCTCACTACACCTTTCTGCTCATAGTCTGGCTTCTTTGCATCATCCAGATCTCTCTTTGGGCATGTATTTTCATAATGTCCCATCTCAACACATTTAAAACACTTAATAGTTTTCTTATCAGGATTAGTCTTATGATTATTTTCATTACAATCTCAGTCTATATGTCCAAACTTACCACATCAAAAACACTTCCCAGTTTTGGTAGTAAATTCCCCAAGGTGCTTCTTTCCACACTTTTCACAAACTAGAAACTGGATTTTATTACCATTATATTTATTTATTTAATTCTTACCCATCACTTTCCATATGTACCTATTATTATACTTATTTCCAAAATGCACATGATCATCAATAAACTCTATCTCTACCCTCTCAGCACATTGGATAAGTTGCTCGTAAATTTTGAATTCACGGGAGGCTAACACTCTTCGATACCTTGGCTTCAGTCCTGAGTAAAAGTGGTTTATTTTTATATCCAGATCCAAAATAATATTTAGAGCATACCTCTCTAGTCTGGAGAAGTTCTATTCATACACAACCACTAAATCTTCCTCCTTTTACTTCAATTTAAGTAATTGATTCTCCATCCTAAGTCACACCACCTTAGGAAAATATTTTTCAAGGAAAAGACTTTTAAATTCATCCCACTCTAAGGCATCAATATCCTCTCTATCCTTGATATTCCTTACCATTTACCACTAATGATCAGCTTCAAATTCAAAATGATAAATGGAAAGACATAACTTTAGATTATCTGAACAACCCATTACATCAAATATCTTTTAAAGGGATTTAATCCATCCTCCAGCCATTACTGGGTTAGAAGATCCATAGAAAGAAGGAGTGTGTTGTCTCATAAAATATTCCACTATTTTCATGTTACGTTGTGGAACCTCTAGTTATTATTTTTCTTGGATGAAACCACCATTTATTTCCTATTTTATCTAATCCATTACTGTCATAAACTTCTTGGTTCCAATCCCTACCATTCTAGGCTACATATTTGGAAGGATGTCATTCTGTTAGTGTCTCTCCTCTTCAACTTCCCTGTTTCTTCTGTGGAAAACCATTCTGAAAAAACATATCTTAGTCGAATAAATATGGTAATATTTAAATGATATAACATTTAAAATTAAACATATAGTAAAAAAACATTTATGGTATTATATTAACATTATCCTAACCCCTAAAGTTATCTAAACCATCCTTTGATACCAACTATAAGGACCCGAACTTATTACATTACATAATCTTGAATTTAGTCATGAAATAATTTCCTTTAACATTTAGGATCTTTTCAAGTTTATATTTTTATAAAATTGGGACATAATACATTTATAACATTACACATTATTACAGAGTGGATACCATAAAAAAACAGTACTCATTTCTCTCAAAATATAAAACTTTTCAAATATAACATGATTTTCTTTGAAAAATATTCAATCATTTAAATTAGATTATTTTTTGTCCTACACATCCTTATAACCTATGAAAATCATTTAAAAACTTGGGATGAGCTCAAAAATCTCATTAAGGGATATAAAAGTAAGGAAAGAACACATTAGTCCATGAATACTTGTAACATATAAAATTATTTTCAAAAGACATAATTGTCACCCATATATACTTACTTTTTGAAACATGATATTTTAAAAAGATTCACAGAAAATAAAATAACATAAATATAACCATAAAGGTATCTTGGGGAATTACTTACACAATCTTGTAACCCTCTCGACTACCTTATAATTTGTAACCCTCACAACTACCTTACAATTTGTGTAACCATCGCAGTTACACTTGGAGTTACCATATGACCAACCTCTAACTTATACATAAAAAATTCATTGGTTGTAGATATAGGTCTCGACCTTCATCATAAAAAATTACCAAGAACTAGAGCATAATCATAAAACATTAATAATTTCATAAAAACATTTCTTTTGAATCTTGTAAAACAAAATTTTTAAAAGAGGATTTTAAAAGTAAAACCCCTTACAAAAATCATATAATTGAAGTGAGACTTAATAGAGTGGATGAAATATGTATATATACTGTAAATAAACATAATTAAATATATTATAAACAAAACTTTTCACACAAACAATTTTAACACCACATAAATAATGAAGTAGAATGTTATCCCAAAGAATGGAAATCAGGTTAAGAATTCCCTTACCTCAGGTTTTTATTACATTAAAATTGTTTAAAACTTCTATATAATGGTTAAAATAGTGTTATTATTATCTTACAGAAACATATTAATCTTTATAAATTCTTATATGATCATTTTATAACATCTTTTCATCCTTTACTTATTAGTATTTTGTTCCTTCCATTGTTTCGGGTGCGTTCTTTACATGATTTCCATGATCGGTTCATGATGGATGTTCTTGTCGATTGGAAGTGAAACTATAGAATTGGAATGGAATGGTAGTTAAATATTTCTAGAATCATAAATTATAACATTTATCATTTTTAATTCTTAATTGAGGATGATTCATAAGTTAAAACATTAATGACATCCGTTTAAATCATTTTAGTGGTTCTTTGATAATAACGACCTCGTTTTGTTTTATAAATTAATACCATGTGTAGAAAAGTATTCAAGAACCATGGATGAGAAATAATACATATATTATAACCTGTTTCAACCATAAAAATGGTTTCATGACCATAATTGAAGAAATTAAAGCAAATTAAAATCACATCGTCCACGATGTTAGTAATTTGACACATCACGGACAATGTTTTTATTCTTTGAATAAGTGGGAGAGGAGAGGAAGAATGATGGTGAATTTTCCATGAACAAGAGAAAATATAGAATATATAATATTTTTGTAGCTTTAATTACTCTTGTGTAAGAGGATGGGAAGATACTATAATAAAAGGAAAGGAAAGGAAAGGAAAACACATGAAAAAGGAAGAGGATTTCTTACCTCTTGATCTCTGCTCCTTGAGATCCTCCTTAAGGCCTTTGATTTTGGCCTTTGAGTGAGACCAGAAGGTCTTGGATGTGGGAAATGAGATTGGGGAGGGAATTGGGAATAAATTATACAATTATCAAGGCTTGATAGGTGTGGGAGGAAGAGGGGAAAATGGGTGGTATTTATAGTGGAGGAGGGGAGAGATTTCACATTATTTTAATTATTATTTTATTATTTTGCCTCAAGAAAAGCAATAGTGAATCTTCTATGGCTAAAAACAGTAATAATGGAATGTGAGTTTGAGATAATGGGCTTAAATCATCACCAAATCATCGATGAAACCTCCATGATGCAGAAATTCATTTATTTGTCAAATACCAAAAATTCACTATTCACCCAAAAATCAAGTATTTCAGAAAATTACAAAAAATTCATCCCAACCATTTTTCGACATGTAGAATCCTAAAATCAACTAAATTTTATCAAAATAATTTTATAAATATTAGAAAATTAATTTTTAAATAAAATAATACTTTATTTGTAAAATAACAATTTTAGAGCATTTATTTACTTATTCAAAGATATGGGTGTACCATAATTTCAATTAAATATTATATATACACTATCATAGGTAAATTACTATTCATAAGGGTATGTTACTATTCATAAGGGTAAAATTTCTATTCATAAGGGTATATTACTATTCATTAGGGTCAAGTTACTACTCAGAAGGGTTCATTACTATTCATAAGGGTACATTAGTTTTCTTAAGGGTATGATACTATTCATAAGGGTATGTTACTATTCAAAAAAATTAAGTTGGTATTATAAGACTCTAAATAACTTACTGATCACAATTTTAGATGACCATTTTTTGAAATTCAAAACATAGAAGCATTAAAATTGTGTTTAAAGGCCAGTTATAAATATCTACTAAAGACAAAGTTTCACGCATTTCATTTATTTTTTTAAAAACTTGGGGTGTTACACCTAGGTAGGTAGATTTGAATTTTAATCCCAATCTTCTAGTTTATGCATCGTTTTATTCAATTCGTCATTAAGGCTGTGTAGATCAGGTCCTGTGGTTTCTGAAACATGTCTCGGATTCATTTTTGGACCACTAGAGTGTTCACGGTGGTCCGTGGAAGGTAGAGACATGTGGGTCCGATGAGGTATACTCTGGTGAGGTTTGGGGGTGCGACAGAGGTCATGGGAGATATGGAGGCTGCTGGGGTGTGCAGATGATAGTGTGGTTGGGAGTCGGCAGGGGGGGGAAGGGGGGGGGGGGGTTGTCGCGGCTAGGCCTCAGGTTGATAGCTGCAAGCCGGACCGGCCGGTCTAGGCAGTTTGGGCTGGTTCAAGTTATGGGTTTCCCTTAACTCTTTGTTTAGTTAAAGACGAGACTCCCCACAACGTGATCATTGGTTTGTTACCTTTGGGTATTTTTTCTCCAGGGTTGTCACTCTCATGATGGACTGGAGTGCGGGTTCCCCATGGCATTCATTTAGTTGGACTACTCCCTTGTCGTGACAGGGTGTAGGCTCTCTAATCTCATTGGATGGTAGAGTCAGTACTCCCCTACCATACCAGGGTGTGGGTCCTCTATCCTCAGTGGGGTTCTCCCCTACCATGGGTGTGGGCCCATGTTTTACGGAGTGATGCTCCCCTACCATGATAGGGTGCAGGCTCACATTTCTCAGGGTGGTACTCCACTGTCGAACTAGGGCGCGAGTTCACACCTACAGAGTAGTGATCCCCAGTGTTCAAGTTTCAGTGGGGATCGGGCCCCTCCACTTGTTATGTGTTAATTCCTAGCTTGGAGTTAGTGCTCCCTCTATGGACTGAGGTGTGAGACCCACCTTCAGATCGGAGTGACATAGGTTTTATGGGTTAGTTTATGAGCTAGTACACCCTCAACTATGGGGTGGTGGAAAGGTGTTGGAATCTCTGCAGTTCTTCCAATCTTGTGCGGGATGCAGGTCAGCATTGGCATGATCTCTTGTGATGGGCGCTAGAGCTGATCTTAGTGTGTTGTTACCAGTATAGCCTTGAGTAGAAACCTGTTGCTGGTGATGAGGTCGGAACCTCACGGGGCTTGGTTCTCGATATGAGTCTATCTGGTGTCCTTTTTGGGTTTTCTTTATGGTGTTGTAACTTATTTGTTGACACACTCGATGGTTTGAGATGACTAGTTGTGTTTAGCCGAGGATGGTCTCAACATGAAGTTTCTCTCTCATTTGGGTTCCCTCTGTCTAGGATGAGATGACTAATTCCTTTCAGTTTCTCCTTTCCTTTTGGGATTTTTGGATAACCTACTGAGTATCTTTATACTCACCCCTGTATAGGCTTTTCTTGCACATGTATTGTGAATTGTGCAGACCACATGCCTTTCAAAAGATTCCTAGGAGGACCCAAAGCAGGCAGAGCATAGAGACCTAGATTGAATGGGTGTTGGTCGGAGCTTGGCTGAGGAGATTTCTGGAGGGTGAATTTGACAACGATCCCCTTATTCTGAGTAGGTTAGACGCTTTTACTGTTTTCTTTGATGGCCCCCTATATTTTCCCTTTTTTACTGCTTTTGTACTCTGGTTGTGGGGTAGATACATGAATACATTTCTTTTCAGTTTTTATATATCTTTGAACTGTTGCATATAGGTGTACGTGGGTTCGTGTGTATAGGTAAGATAGTCTAAGGCCTCCCATGTGTGTGGTAGACTACTTGACGCTAGATGCCAACCCTTGGCCTATTAGAGCCAGGTTTGGGGAGTCGTGGCTCGAGCCCTGTTGGGTCGGGTCTTGAAAAATCCATCCATTAGAATAGTAATATGACCCTTATAATAGTAAAATAATATTTGGGTATCTTATGAATTAAAAATATAATAAATTTATATCATAAAACAATTAAATACAAGTGTTAAATATGATGAAATAAATATTTGACACAAAGAAAGAATAATTCTATTTTTGGGAAAAAAATATATGCTTTATTTTCAATAAAATAAATTTTTATGATAAATTTAAAAATTTAAATAAAAGTTTATTTTAAAAAAATGGTTTTATAAAACACTAGTTAATTTTATATAAATAATAATATAATCTTTTGAAACCATAAATAATCTTTATAAGGGTTAAAAATTTGATTGTGTCATTAAAATTAGTTTTTTTAGTAAATACATATTTTATTTAAAAATCAAATTTTTTATATTTATGAAATTATTTTAATAAAATATATTTCATTTATAGAACCAGATCATTAAAATTTTTTTGGGGTGATATTTTTGTATTTTTTATAAATAATAAAATATGGAGGTGAATAGTAAAATATCATATAAGTACCATATTTTGTAAATATGAATGAATTTTTGAGATTTATTAAGGTTAGATAAATATTTTGATGTATAATTTATTTTTAAATCACAATCCCATTACTAATTTATCAAAAGTGTGATAAATTTTTGAAGATATAATATTTTATTCTAAAACACCCCTCTCCTCCCCTTATAAATACAAACCTTAACCACCCTATTTTTCTTCACACCTTAAGCTTAATATCTTGTATAGTAACTACTTAAATCCCTACATAAATCTCTTATCCATGTTTTATAGGTATTTTTCTCATCAAAAGACTGCGCTTTGAAGGCATAATTCAATAAGAAAAGGAGTTATCTCAAGGAGTAAGGTAAGAACTCCAAATCACCCATTTTTATTTCTATTCCTTATATATTCTCCTTCTATCCCATAATTTTGATATCTAGGTTTCATTTCATAAAACATGTGATACTATGATACTTTAATATTAATATCCATATAATGACACAATAATTGTTTTTATAAACAAACTTGTTCATGGCCAGTATAAATGCCTATAAGGATGTTGTTTTTAGAAAACTATTACGACCTTTATGGATGGTTATAATACAAAATTTTATGGTTAAATATGAACTTAATTATAATATTATAATAAGATTAATAAAGTTTAATGGTTAAATAATAAAAAATTTAAATAAAACAAATTAATTTTATAATATCCTGTGAAACTTCCTAAATGAACAAACCATTAAATGATAACATTTATACTCAATAAACCCTACCTATGTTAGAAAAATTATGGATATTTGAACCATTTTAACTTATATAATGAAATAAATATCATATCATCACACTTCTAGAGTTATGGTCTCATTTGAAAAGAACCATAATCTTTATCAATAAACTGGTATGACCTTAGGATCATGGAACAAACATCCTCATGACGGTGAACATAAACATAATGTATTAACAAAATGATTAAAAATAAGCATAAAATAATAATAATAAATGAAATATACATAAAAATGGTACTGAATAATTCATTTAATAAATTTAATTTGATTATTCTGGAGTTTAGACGTACATACTATGCGAGTCAGTACTTGAGGTAAGGGAACTCCTAAACCACCCTATTTTCTTTTGGGTTACATTTCCTCTCTCTTTACCTCTAATTCTCTCTCAATTATTTACATGTAATTATTATATAATCTATATATATTTTACTTACATATATGACTAGTTTTCTTTCCCTTTATTTATTGTATATATATATAGGTATTTTAAGGTTTTTCCCCAATCCCTTCTTTAAAGAGAACCTAGTTAAAGGGCACTTTTCTATTTATTGTTTCTTGTCATGCACCAATATTTTAAAAGTTTTAATATTAAATGGTTTAGAAATATACCCATTATATCAAAGAAAAGTATTTTACTCCATTTATGGTTTTAAGGAATACCCTATTCACTTATTTCCTTCAAAGTTTCTTCGCCCAATTCTTAAAACATCATTTAAGGGGTTCATTACATGCCCAATTCTTCACCCCTTATCATGATCTTTTCTTAAATTCAGATTTATCTTTGTGAACTATATTTATTTATTCATTCATGAATGTATAAAATGTTTTAATCCATTTTTTTCTTGGGAATCATTATGATATATCATTTGGTTATGCTCTAGTATATGATAATGTAACCCATTTCCTTCTCATGAGTTTTTCTTATGCTTATGATTTATGTATGATTTCCTTATATAGAACACATATGATTATTAATATTATGATTTTATGTGTTGGATAATATTTATATATCCCCAATTCATTGAGTAATGTTTTCAACTCATGATATACCTTGTATGGTGCACATGTAATAAACCTAATACACTATGTTATGTTGTCTTGGAAGAGAGCCTTAGACTTATTATTATGATGTAATGTTTTATACCATCAAACTAATCTTATGATGTTATGATCTTATAATATCATGTTATTTATTATATGCTTCCATGTGATTATATATGATCCTCCTCTTATGATATCATGTTATGCCTATTGACTCATATGTTATACTTTATCACCATGATTTATCCTTTCTTATGCTTTATAATCTCACCCTTTTGTTTTATGTATGTATCCATGGTATCCTTTGTAATAATAAAATGAAAAAGGAATTAGATATAAAATTTTGGATATTGAAATAAAGTTTGTGTAATTTTTTAAGTCAATGTATTATGCATCCAATCTCCCAATGACACTAGATCTCTAGATTTATAGGTGTTTTATAGTTAATTATGTTAAAATTGATGTTATAATATGTTTATCAAACATCGGTTAATTATAGATAGTATCATAGAAAATTATAATAATTTTTGGGATTAGATTAGAGAACTTAATAGTTAATAAACTTTGAATAACCTGTATTAAATCTTTGGAATTCATAAGTTAGGATATACATGTCATTTATGAGTTATTCTTGATAAGTTCATAGTTAAAAAATTTCATATGATTATTAATTTAAGTATTCTCATACCTAAATTTCCTTTATTTTAGTAAATGAATATAAATAAGAGGAATTATGTCAATAAACAATGTGATGAGAAATGTAATGATTTCCCAAATGAGATGCCTAATTAAAGGGGAGTGAGAGTTAAGAACCTCATGGAATTACTTTCACAACTGACTCAAATTATGAATAATAAATTAAATCATGTGGAAATCCCTCATTCTCCTAAGATAGAATATGTTTTGGTTAAGTCATTCATGTGTCAAAGTCCTACCACTTTTAGTGGATCCTATGACCCCTTAATCATGAATCAATGGATTAATTACATCAAGAATGTATTCTATATCCTCTAATGCTCCAAGAAAGAGAAACTTATATTGGTTGTTTATCTCCTAAAGGGAGAATATGATTAGCAGTGGACACTAATCAAGAATAAAACTCCCAAGGAAGAAATTTAATTAATAAAGTGGTAATAATTCAAGTTTATATTTTTCAATAAATATTTTCCTTTCTCTCCCCATATTAAAATTAAGATGAAGTTTCTAAGACTCAATAAAATGAAGGATTAATCAATCAAGCCTTTTGAGAAAAAATTCACAAGGATTTAAAGGCATGACTATAACTTTTTTTATTGACCATAAATGTATGTTTTATTACTTATTTAGTGTACTAAGGTTGGTTCTTTAAAAATCCTCAATGATTCAAGACATTGTTAGATATGAGGAAATAGTCCGATGTAACCTTAAATTTGAGATAGTCCTCTTAAGCCCAAAGGCATTTAGATTTTTATTAATTTTTAGATAATCTATTTTTCAAATTGGTTTGAATGGGAACCCAACATGACCCATGTAACCAAGGAACAAACACTAGAAATGACCCTAAAGGCTCAAAGATTATACATACACAGAACCACCCACCCCAGTTTCTGATTAATCACTGATTCACCTAGATCCCCACCTTACATGGATGATTGTATAGAATTTACTCATGCATAACTACATGGTTCCTGGTATTTATGGAGAATTCAATAACCTCTCATCATTCTTTGTATGGTTAACTCTATTAGGGGGGGGGGGTGATACATGCTCTAAAACCTCTTATGAGCTTACACTGTAGATTTTTCCTCCATCGTCAATATGATTGCGCCATGGACTAATCCTACCAAGGATCCACCACTACCATTTACTAACCCTTAGATGAATATTTCCACATTCAATTAAATACTCACCATTGAGGATCTACCACATCAACCTATCACTACTGACGTCAATGACACCCACTACTGAGGTCATGCATTACTCGACCACCACCGTCGCCAAACCTTGATTGAGACAACCACCTTCCTTTATATCACCCACCACCACAGACTGAACCAATTCCAACACACCTTCCACTATTGAGGAAACATTTCCATCAAACTCACCTATGAAAAATCCCACCATTGTTGAAGCCTCCATTGCGGTTTTCAACAACTAGTCATCTGAGAGATCATACATATAGTCCATGATTAACCATCTATGAACAAACCCCAAATATTTGGGGCCATAAAGATTTGATTATAATATTGATGAAAGATTATGGGGTGCCTTTTTCACTAGGAAATACCCCAACTACTTAATTGGAAAGTATGTGAGCGTAAGCTGAGTATTGGACCATAGGAGCACATGTTGGGGTGAGTGAACAATTAAAGTTGAGATAGTGATTATTGATTCTTAGTGGTCTCATGGGGATAGAGGAAAAAATTGGATAATGGATTTTAATTTTTGAGGACCAAAAGATAAATATCACAGATGAAAGAAAATCCAACTACCCACATGTCATAAGTGTGAGAATAAGCCTCCAAGAAACTAATCCAAGGGGAAAAAGATATTTTTAATCATGTATAGGAGGGTAATAAAGCTAATGAACGTTCAATGAAGATGAAAAATCCAACTAAAATGATGGAATAAAGGCAGGTTCAAATAAATCTTCCACCTATGGTACAATGTTTCCAATTTAAGGAACATAGACACCATGCAAGTCAATTTACTAAGCCAAGATTGTAACATCCCAGGTAAATAAAGAATAATTTTTTTTAATATTTATTAATATTTATGAATTAAATATTAATTTTACTTTAAAGGGGTTTCTATGTTCGATAGCGTAACCGATACGCAACAAAGAGTTTCTTTGAAATCTTAGGTTGCACACTAGTAATAAAATAATATTATTTTAAATGGTAGTTAACACGTAGTCATTGTATTGACGGGAATGAATAGAAATAACTAAAATATGATTATATATGTTTTTTTAAATGTTTTTACATTTATCCAATAAAGGATAAAGGCTTAAATACGAAAAGAATTCAATTTTAGGCATATATACTCTAATTTTCACTAAAGGTCCACTTATTGCCTTTTGATGGCGAACTGTCATTAAATATATTTTTGGTCACTCTTATAAATTATATTGGACCAAATAAAATTCTTCTTTAGAATTGGGACATCCAAATTTACTTTTTGTAAATTTTTGGTATTTTTCCGATAAAGATCATTTTTTAATGAATAGTGAAAAATGTTGTATTTTAATTCAAAAACTCTTTTTAATATAATTTATTAATATGATTATATTATCTTTTTAATTGGTTTTAAAGTGAAATTAGAACATATTTTTACCATTTAATCCAATAGTGGTCGTTGGAATTAATTTCACTTTGAAATCGGACTTAAACTAGTGTCAATCTTTTGATACATTTTGTTTCATAAAAACACGCTATTTGTTTTGACAGCGGTATTTAATTATTAAATTAATTAATTCAACTTATATGTTTTGAATTTTGTAAAATAGACATCATTTTTGATTTCAGAATATCAAATATATCTTATGGTGAATTTTTGGTATTTTTCTAAAAAACTTCAATTTTTGATGAATAGCGAAACCACTAAGTGGTACTTAAAAAACAGATTTTTTCGTTTAAATGAAATTTTACCACCTCTGTGTTTTGAATTTCAAAAATTAGACATAAATGGTTGTTATTAAGAAGTAAAAAGTGGTTCAATGGGATTATAATAATTTTTTTGGTGAATAGTAACTTTTAAGTTTTTAATTGCGACTAGAGGTAATTAGTGTAGTTTAAGGTAAAAATAATATTTTAATAATATGAAATGACCTTGAAACATGTCCTACCCTTATTGTATGTGTTTTGGCCGACCAAGAAAATCCATGGGTCAACTTGGGGACCCCATGGAGCCACTTTGGTAGGAAAATGACATTAATAACTTTTTATTTAAAGTTAAAATAAAACTGTCGCAAGCATGAGTTTTTTTACTAAAATAATTTTTAAATGGGGTTATACAAGTCAAATTTTTAACTATAAATATTCATTAAAAATCTAAAAATATTTCCTACATCATGATATTTTTTTATAATTTTTAGACATTAAATAAATAAATTATTTATGACATCATGATGATGCAGCGATTACCTCATTATTTAACGATTTAAATAAAATGAAAAGATAATGTAAAATATAAGACCTACACATGTAAAAAACCTATTGGATGGGTGGATTTAGAACTCTTATCACCTTATACTCTAAATACATCAATGTGGGACCTTTAAAATCCAAAACTCATTTGAAAATAAAGTAACCTTTTATAACTTTCCAAGAGTGCCCCTCCTCTCCTCTTATAAAAGGCCCTCACCTCTACCACCTTACCCACACCTCTCAAGCCTTTGTCTCGGCCAAACCCTGACCATTTTGTCTCTCCAAATCCCTCTCTTACTCTTAGAATCCTCACTTTGGGCAGAAGTCTTTCCAAGGAATCATTTGAGCTCAAATCAAAAAGAGTTACCCGATTTAAAGGTAGTGTCTTCTCTTGTGTTCTTATGTTTTATTTTGCTTCTCCAAACCCCTAAACTCTTTTTATTCCTTTCTTTTGTAAAAAAACCAGTATATTAAATATACTAGTATGTTTTTATGAGAAGGATTATAGCTACACCTACACACACCTTCGTCTAATGGTTAAAGAACATACTATTTCTGTGGTTGGCGATTTTCTGCCTCACGAAACGATGATTGTTCAATATTCTTTTAACACCTTTCATGGTGGCCATTAAGATCTAACTATATTTATATATGATTTATATTATGTTTATGGTTTCTTTATTCTTCTGTATTTTTCATTTATGGCATACCTTTATGGTTTCCATTATTGGTAAACACGATAATTTCATTTTAGGAAGTGCGGACTACCGCCCCCTCAAAGTGATTTGATTCGTTAATGCCATATGTGGGATGTATAAAGGATGTAGTTAATGTTATTATATATGATTTTATACTGGAATTATAATATACTCTTATATCATTATGATTTCACTCCATTAAATACAAAATAGAAATGAAAGTAGCGTTCATGCGTACGTACGGCTTACCGTCTCCATGAACGGTGCATTTCATTTATTACCTCTAAATGATATGTACTATTATAAATACATGTATATGCTGGATATATATGATATATATGATATTCAAATCATGAATATAATTCTGGATATAATTAACCTTTGACCACATAAACAACATGTAATTGTAAGAAGTCCATTTTTGACTTTTGAACCAGATATCGACAAAACAAAAATTATTAACTTAAATGATTACATAATGCTTATAACATGTAAATAATTGATATAAAAGGAATAGTAAGCTTGAAAAAGGTTCTTAAGAAAGTAGAAATTAACACTAGTTTATTATTTAGGAGATTAAAGAGCAATCGAGTCACATCGGACACGAGGTAAGGGACTTCGTCTCAATCTCCTTTCATTGAGGCATATTTTGTTCTAATACAAGGCTTTCTTTTATATGGTGTATAAAACCCTTTGACTTCTAATTTTATACAAAAGGAATATTTTTCTATGAAGCGTTTTACAAAATGACAAAAAGGAATGTTTCTTTTAACGTACGTGGTGAAAATGACCTTTTCCGCCGCCATGAGTATTATTTTGTCTTTGGCTTCCTCAACAAGCCGTAATGTTTTTAAAATGAAATAAATACCATATAATCTTTTATGTATTTTGGTATTGAAAATGGTTTTTATAATGGATTTGTTATGTCAATATATTTAAGTGATATATTGTGATCAAAGTGTGGAAATGTTTTCTTTCCATTATATTTTTTTATGTATTATGATTTTATAATGGTACTTGGAAATTTGACGTGTGGTTACGTGATAAACCATATGACAAGTGGTGCCGTGAATACCAGGACAAGTGGTTATGTTATAACCTCCAATGCATTGGGTATGGAAGTCGACCGTATGGCTATTCTATTAAGTGGTATGTGTGGAAGTCGAACGGATGGTTATTCCACTTAAGTATGTTTATGTCCCAAGTTAACTTTATATGTTATGTGTTCTTTATATGGGTTTTATGGTAAACTTTTGGTTACAAAAGGGTAAGTAATGATCTTTTATTCAGTGAATAGTTTTTACTACTTCATAAAGGTGAAAGGTATTACTTTGATTAAGTATACATGGTTTACTTGTTGTTTTGAAAAACTAACAGTTTTCATTCTTTGTGTATCCCTTACTGAGCTTTTTATGCTCACCCCAAGTTTTTGAAATGTTTTTCACATGACTTAATGTGGAATAGAGTCAAGGATGGGATCAAGGAAAAGTCATTCTATCTAAAACATGGAACTAGACATGTTTCTTTTTAAGAGTTTTTATTTTATGGAAACTTAGTAGAAGTGTCTACTTTGTAATATTTTGAGATGTAATAGTTACGTCCTAATTCTCTAAAACTATAAACCTGAAAAGATACTCAATGTGAATTATTCATTTAATTCAATATTAAGTAAGGTTTAAGGCTGGGGCCTTATAGTTGGTATCAAAGGTTAGTTTAGACAACTTTAGAAGTTAGAAAATTGTTAAATTACAAATTAATTTATGGTATGACTGAAATGATATAGCATTTAAAGATTACCATATTGCTTCGCATAAGATATTTCTGTGTTCAGAATGGTTTTATGCAGAGGAAAAAAGGAAGCTATGTTGGGACCACATCAGGAGGAAGACAACCTTCCAAATCAGCAACCTGAGATGGTCGGAATTAGAACTGAATAGTTTGTTGAAGTGATGGCACCGTTGACTCAGGCTATAAATAGTTGTGGTATCCATGCATGAGATCATCCAGATCAACCATAGAGGAACATGTTAGTGGTGGAACATTTCACGAGGCAACATCCCCCATCATTCAGAGGATCATATGACCCTGTGCTAGCTGAAGGGTGGATTAAAGCACTGTAGAAGATTTTTGATGTCACGGTGTGTTCAGAACATCAAAAGGTTAGTCTTGATATTTATCGTTTTGAAGGTGAAGCAGATCAGTGGTGGTCAATGATGAAAAATATCAGGGATAGTGATGAGATTGATGATCTTCACTGGGAAGAATTCAAAGGTATGTTTCTTGAGAAATATTTTCCTAAGGTGGTTCGTTTTAGGATGGAAAAACAATTTCTAGAATTGAGGTAGGAGTATGACTCAGTGGCTGCTTATGAAGAAAAGTTCACTCGACTGGAAAGGTATGATCCAAACTTCATACGAGATCTTGATAGTAAAATCAACCATTTTTACTCTGGGTTAAAGCCAAAGTATCGAAGGGATTTAGATTCTCATGAGTTCAAAAGTTATGAAAAACTTGTTCGATGTCTGGAGAAGGTAGAAATGGAGTTTGCCGATGATCAGGTGTTCTTTGAAAAACAACAGAATAAGAGGTCCAGTTGGCAGGAAAAGGGGAAGAATTCATCAAATAAGCAAGGAGGTAAGAAAACCAAATATCCATCCTGTGAGAAGTGTGGTAAAATGCGTACTAGAGAATGTTTATCCAAGTTTGAAAAGTGATTTTGGTGTGGTAAGTCTGGTCATATTTCTCGTAACTGTAAGGAAGATGATCAAGCAGGTAATGAAAAGTCAGTGGTAAGATGTTTTAAGTGTAAGGAAATGGGTCATTATGCAAATGTGTGTCTAACGAAGAACTCAACTGGGGAAAATCAGCCAGACAACAAGCAGAAAGGGGTGGTGAAATCCTTTGCAACTACTTCAGTAGATGTTGGGTCATTGAATGAAGTAGTATCAGGTACACTGTTTGTTTGTTCGGATTATGCCAATGTGTTGTTTGATTCAGGGTATACACATTCTTTCATTTCGGAGAAGTTTTCTAGTAAATTAGAAATTCAATCTCAAGATATGAATCTTGAACTTATGGTAAAAACACCCGGAGGAAACGTTGAGACAAAAAGAAATTATAAGAACCTTCCTATCCTTGAGTACGGAAAGAATCTACCTGAAAACCTTATTGTTTTGCCTCTAGTAGAGTTTGATGTTATTTTGGGCATGGATTGGCTTTCTGTTTATCATGCTAAGATTGTCTGTAGAGCTAAAATGGTTTCTTTTAAGAAAGATTTTCAGTTTGTGTACAAGAATGAACCCTTGATTTTGATAACATATCAAGAAGTTGAGAAACTAGTAAAAGATAGAAATGAATGTTATCTTTCACATATCATTGAAAACAAGGGAACTGTTCAGATTAATGATGTGCCAGTGGTAAATGATTATCTTTATGTTTTTCCTGATGAGTTGCCTGGTATTATTCATGATCGGGAAGTTGAATTTACTGTTGACTTAGTTCCTGATTCTAAGCCAATTTCAAAACCCCCTTATCGAATGGCTCAAGTTGAACTTTTAGAGTTAAAGAAACAATTGCAGGAGTTATTAGATAAAGGTTTCATTCGACCTAGCACATCACCATGGGGTGCTCCTATCTTGTTTGTTAAAAAGAAAGATGGTTCAATGAGACTTTGAATTGATTATAGAGCCTTGAATAACATTACTATTAAGAACAAGTATCCTTTGCCTCATATCGATGATTTGTTTGATCAGCTCTAGGGATCTTAGTATTTTTCGAAGATTGACTTGAGGTCGGGGTACCATCAGTTGAAAGTAAAAGAAGCAGACGTTCCGAAGACTACGTTCCGTACTAGATATGGCCATTATGAATTTGTAGTTACGCCTTTTGGGTTAACCAATGCACCTGCTGTATTCATGGAACTTATGAATAGAATTTTCCATATGTTCTTGGATAAGTTTGTGGTTGTTTTCATCGATTATATTTTGGTGTTTTCTAAAAGTAAAGAGGAGCATGAAAGTCATTTAAGGGTTATCTTGCAAACCTTAAAAGAAAAGAAACTGTATGGAAAATTTAGCAAGTGTGAGTTTTGGTTACAACAAATTTCTTTCCTTGGTCACATTATTTCAAAAGATGGCATAACTGTTGATCCTGCTAAAAAAAAGTTGTTGAAGAATGGCCAAGACCCACAAATGTAACCAAGATCCGTAGTTTTCTTGGTTTGGAAGGTTACTACAGAAGGTTTGTTGAAAATTTTTCACAGTTATCTAGTCCAATGACTAAGATAACTTGGAAGGGTGTTAAGTTTATCTGGACAAAAGAATGTGACGATTTTTTTCAGGAGTTGAAAAGAAGATTGGTGAATGCTCCAGTTTTGGCACTTCCTTCCAGGAATAGTGAGTTTGTTATCTACAATGATGCTTTATTGAAAGAAATTGGTTGCATCCTAATGCAGAATGATCAGGTAATTTCTTATGCTTCACGTTAGTTGAAAATTCATGAGGTAAATTACCCTACAAATGATTTGGAATTAGCTGCTGTTGTTTTTGCTCTAAAAATTTGGAGGCATCATTTGTATGGAGTAAATTGTGAAATATATACTGATCAAAAAAGTTTAAAGTATATATTCACTCAGAAAGAATTGAACACAAGACAGAGGAGATGGCTAGAATTAATCAAGTATTATGATTGTATAATTCATTACCATCTGGGAAAAGCAAATAAAGTGGCTAATGCTTTGAGTCAAAAAAGTAATGCTTCATTAACCATGCGACGTTTGGAATGAGATCCTTTGGTTTTTTATTTGATGAAATTTGGCATAGAAGTTGTTGGTGCAGGAAGTTCTTTTGCTTTGTTTCAGGTATCAGTGAGATTGTCCCTATTAGATAGAATTAAGCAAGCGTAGAGGAAGGAAAGTGGGTTGCAGAAAAAGGTAGAGCTGGTTCAGAAGGGTAAGTTTCCTGAATTTAATATTTATAATGATGGTGTTTGGAGGTTTGGGAAGAGATTATGTGTTCCTTGTGATTCACAGTTGAAGAATGAGTTGTTATGTGAGGCTCATAGTTCCCTGTTTACAGTTCATCCAGGCAGTACTAAGATGTATAGAGATCTTCAAGAGTATTACTGGTGGGATGGAATGAAAAGAGATATTGCTAATTTTACTGTGAAGTGTTTGACTTGTCAGTAGGTTATAGTAGAGCGGTAGTTACCAAAAGGAATGCTTCAGCCTTTACCAGTGCTAGAGTGGAAATGAGAAAATATATCCATGCACTTTGTTGTGGGATTACTGAAGACATCTAGAGGTAATAATGCAATCTGGGTTATTGTTGATCGATTGACTAAATCTGCTCATTTTCTTACTATTTAAGATACTTTGTCTCTAGATCAACTTGCTCGGTTGTATCTTAAAGAGATAGTAAGGTTGCATGGAGTTCCCCTCTCCATTGTATCTGATCGTGATCCCAGGTTTACTTATAACTTTTGGAAAGACCTTCAAAAGTCATTGGGTACTGAATTATATTTTAGTACAGATTTTCATCTGCAATCATATGGGAAGTCAGAACGAACAATTCAGACCTTGGAGGATATTCTTCATGCTTGTTCGATGGATTATCAGGGAAGTTGGGACCAACATCTTTCTTTGGTTGAGTTTTCTTATAATAACAGTTTTCATTATAGTATACAAATGGCACCATTTGAGGCATTATATGGGAAGCGGTGTTGAACTCCAGCTTTTTGGGATGAAGTGGGTGAAAGGAAGATGATGGGACCAAAATTGGTAGAAGAGATGGAAGAAAAAGTTCAGTTGATTCAGAAACACATGAGAACAGCTCAGAGCAGGCAGAAGAGTTATGAAGATAACCATAGGAAGGATCTATCTTTCGAGGTAGGTGATCATGTTTTTCTCAAAGTTTCACCATGAAAAAGTGTGATGCAATTTGGTAAGAAAGGAAAGATGATTCCAAGGTTCATTGGACCATATAAAATTCTGGAGAAAGTTGGATCAGTTTCTTATCGAGTGGCTTTACCTTCTAGTTTATCTCAGGTACACAATTTATTTCATGTTTCGATGTTGAGAAAGTATATGCCAGATTCATCTCATGTTTTGAGCCCATAGGTAGTTCAGTTGGAAGAGAATCTCTCTTATGAAGAACAACCAGTCCAAATTCTTGACCGAAGAGAGCAAGTGTTGCGAAATAAGGTAATTCACCAGGTAAAGGTTTTGTGGAAAAACCATATGATTGAAGAGGCAACGTGGGAATCTGAAAATGCTATGAGGGATAAATACCCCCACTTATTTTGATAAGTGAATAAAATTGCGAGGACGTAATTCCCAAAAGGGGGGAAGGATGTAACTTCCCAGGTAAATAAATAATAAAACATTTTCATATTTATTAATATTTACAAATTAAATATTAATTTTACTTTAAAGGGGTTGCTATGTTCGATAGCGTACCCAATACGCAACAAAGAGTTTCTTTGAAATCTTACGTTGTGCACTAGTAATAAAATAATATTATTTTAAATGGTAGTTAACACGTAACTGTTGTATTGGCGGGAATGAATAGAAATAACTAAAATATGATTATATATGTTTGTTAAATGTTTTTTCATTTATCCAATAAAGGATAAAGGCTTAAAATACGAAAAGGATTTAATTTTAGGCATATATACTCTAATTTTCACTAAAGGTCCACTTATCGCCTTTTGATGGCGAACCGTCATTAAATATAGTTTTTTTCACTCTTATACATTCTATTGGACCAAATAAAATTCTTCTTTAAAATCAGGACATCAAAATTTACTTTGTGTAAATTTTTGGTATTTTTCCGATAAAGATCATTTTTTAATGAATAGTGAAAATGTTGTATTTTAATTCAAAACCTCTTTTTAATCTAATTTATTAATATGATTAGATTATATTTTGAATTGGTTTTAAAGTGAAATTAGAATATATTTTTACCATTTAATCCAATAGTGGTCATTGGAATTAATTTCACTTTGAAATCGGACTTAAACTAGTGTCAATCTTTTGATACATTTTATTTCATAAAAACACGCTATTTGTTTTGACAGTGGGAATTAATTATTAAATTAATTAATGAAACTTATATGTTTTGAATTTTTTAAAATATACATCATTTTTGAATTCGGAATATCAAATATATCTTAGGGTGAATTTTTGGTATTTTTCTGAAAAACTTCAATTTTTGATGAATAGTGAAACCACTAAGTGGTACTTAAAAAACTGATTTTTTCATTTAAATGAAATTTTACCACCTCTGTGTTTTGAATTTAAAAAATCTGACATACATGGTTTTCATTAAGAAGTAAAAAGTGGTTCAATGGGATTAAAACAATTTTTTGGTGAATAGTAACTTTTAAGTTTTTAATCATGATTAGAGGTAATTAGTGTAGTTTAAGGTAAAAATAATGTTTTAATAATATGAAATGACCTTGACACATGTCCTACCCTTATTGGATGTTTCATGGCCGACCAAAACAATCCATGGGTCAACTTGGGGACCCCATGGAGCCAGTTTGGTAGGAAAATGACATTAATAACTTTTTATTTAAAGTTAAAATAAAAATGTCACAAACATGAGTTGTTTTACTAAATCAATTTTTAAATGGAATTATGCAAGTCATAGTTTTGACTATAAATATTCATTAGAAATCTAAAAAGATTTCCTACATCATGATATTTTTTTTTATAATTTTTAGACATCAAATAAATTAAATTATTTATGACATCATGATGATGCAACGATTACCTCATTATTTAATGATTTAAATAAAATGAAAATATAATGTAAAATCTAAGACCTACACATGTCAAAAACCTATTGGATGGGTGGATTTTGAACTCTTATCACCTTATCCTTGAAATACATCAATTTGGGACCTTTAAAATCCGAAACTCATTTAAAAATAAAGTAACCTTTTATAACTTTCCAAGAGTGCCCCTCCTCTCCTCTTATAAAAGGCCCCCACCTCTACCACCTTACCCACACCTCTAAAGCCTTTGACTCGTCCAACCCCGGCCCATTTTGTCTCTCCAAATCCCCTATTACTCCTATAAGCCTCACTTTTGGTAGAAGTCTTTCCATGGAAGCTTTTGAGCTCAAATCAAAAAGAGTTACCCGATTTAAAGGTAGTGTCTTCTCTTGTGTTCTTATGTTTTATTTTGCTTCTCCAACCCTCTAAAATCTTTTTATTCCTCTATTTCGTAACAACAGAAGTATCTTCAATATACTAGTATGTTTTTATGAGAATTATTAGAGCTACACCTACACACACCTTCGTCTAATGGTTAAAGAACATACTGTTTCTGTGGTTGGCGATTTTCTGCCTCACGAAACGATGATTGTTCAATATTCTTTTAACACCTTTCATGGTGGCCATTAAGATGTCACTATATTTATATATGATTTTTATGATTTTTATTTTTTCCTTATGCTTCTGTATTTTTCATTTATGGCATACCTTTATGGTTTCCATTATGGTAAACACGATAATTTCATTTTAGGAAGTGCGGACTACCGCCCCCTCAAAGTGATTTGATTCGTTAATGCCATATGTGGGATGTATAAAGGATGGAGTTAATGTTATTATATATGATGTTATACTGGAATTATAATATACCCTTATATAATTATTATTTCACTCCATTAAATACGAAATAGAAATGAAAGTAGCGTTCATGCGTACGTACGACTTACTGCCTCCATGAACAGTGCATTTCATTTCTTACCTCTAAATGTTATGTACTATTATAAATACATGTATATTCTAGATATATATGATATATATGATATCCAAATCATGAATATCATTCTGGATATAATGAACCTTTGACCACATAAACAACATGTAATTATAAGAAGTCCATTTTTGACTTATGAACCAGATATCGACAAAACGAACATTATTAACTTAAATGATTACATAATTCTTATAACATGGAAATAATTGATATAAAAGGAATAGTAAGATTTAAAAAGGTTATTAAGCAGGTAGAAATTAACACTAGTTTATTATTCAGGAGATTAAAGAGCAATCGAGTCACGTCAGACACGAGGTAAGGGACTTTGTCTCAATCTCCTTTCATTGAGGCATATTTTGTTCTAATACAAGGCTTTCTTTAATACGGTGTATAAAAACCTTTGACTTTTAATTTTATACAAAAGGAATCTTTTTCTAAGAAGTTTTTTACAAAATCACAAAAAGGAATGTTTCTTTTAACGTACGTGGTGACAATGACCTTTTCCGCCACCACGAGTATTATTTGGTCTTTGGCTTCCTCAACAAGCCGTAATGTTTTTAAAATGAAATAAATACCATATACTCTTTTATGTATTTTGATATTGAAAATATTTTTTATAATGGATTTGTTATGTCAATATATTTAAGTGATATATTGTGATCAAAGTGTGGAAATGTTTTCTTTCCATTATATTTGTTTTATGTGTTATGATTTTATAATGGTACTTGGATATTTGACGGGTGGTTACGTGATAAACCATATAACGGGTGGTGCTGTGAATACCAAGAAGGGTGGTTAAGTTATAACCTCTAATTCATTGGGTATGTAAGTTGTCCGTATGGCTATTCCATTAAGTGATATGTGTGGAAGTCGACTGGATGGTTATTCCACTTAAGTATGTTTATGTCCCAAGTTACCTTTATATGTTATGTGTTCTTTATATGGGTCTTACGGTAATATTTTGGTTACAAAAGGGTAAGTAATGGTCTTTTATTCAGTGAAGAGTTTTTACTACTTCATAAAGGTGAAATGTATTACTTTGATTAAGTATACATGGTTTACTTGTTGTTTTTAAAAACTAATAGTTTTCATTCTTTGTGTATCCCTTACTGAACTTTTTATGCTCACCCTAAGTTTTTGAAATGTTTTTCACAGGACTTAATGTGGAATAGGGTCAAGGATGGGATCAAGAAAAAGTCATGCTATCTAAAACATGGAACTAGACATGTTTCTTTTTAAGAGTTTTTTTATGGAAACTTAGTAGAAGTGTCTACTTTGTAATCTTTTGAGATGTAATAGTTATGTCCTAATTCTCTAAAACTCTAAACCTGAAAAGATCCTCAATGTGAATTATTCATTTAATTCAATATTAAGCGAGGTTTAAGGCCAGGGCCTTATAAAAATAACCAAAGACAATAACCTCAATGACCAAGAGAGGAAGGGAGAGCATATGATATCACTATTGTAGTGGTGGATAATGAAAATTAAGTGGTTTTTGGTATAATTATTATTCATTAAAGAATAGTTAATGTCTTATTTGATTTTGGTCCTATGTATTCTTTCATATCATGCAAGTTTAGAATAAATATCCAAACAGCACATTAATACATTGATGTTTTTTTATCTAAGAAAACACCAAATAGTGAAATCATTGCATCTCAAGTATATAATTCTTCCCCAATTAACATTTATTGGAATAATTTCCAAGAAAAACTTGTTATAATACCTATCTAAAAAATTAATGTTATACTAGGTATGGATTATTGTATTTATATAGAGAAAATATCCACTATCAAGAGAAGTAAATAACTTTATATATCCCAAAATCATCCCATGATTCTATAAAAGTGAAAGAAGGATAATTATTCTCCTTTTAAAACTCCTTCTCAAGAATGTATACTATTTCATTATGAGTAAGAATATATAGAACAAATTATTGAGACAAAGGAAAGGATAATACTTACAGATATTACCATTATAAGGTAATACATGTCATGTTTATTTTGTTTCATATGGTTAAGGGGATGAAAAATGATGGTTTAGGTTGGTTGGGGTCAAATTTAAATGGGTTAGCTATCTGTTGGAATAATAGTTATCGGTTCAGGGAAGAATATGGAGAATGTGGGTTTTGATGGAAGGTTATAGTGGTTATGGACTGAGTCGATGAAGGGTAAATTGAAAATCATCCAAGGATGAATGGAAAAACTTACCTTGTGAATTTGGGATGCAAAAATTGGCTAGAAAAAGGATGAATATTTGGGAGATAAAGCTTTAGTTAGGTTTCTAGGGAGTGTGGACATGGCATAATTTAGGGTCTTGATCCTAGATTTTTAAAGGGAATCCAATATTATGGCATAATGAGGTCCATTATAGCATAATTTTTTAAGTTAGAGGCTTGATATTTTTTTATTTTTACTAACATATAAATCCCACCATAATATTTTTCTATCACACTATAATATTTCTTAATGGTTTTTTTTTCAATATTCACACCACGAAATATATTATGATGTAATAATTAATCACCATGGTGTAAATATTCACTGATTATCTTATTCAAAAAATTTGGTGTTGGGTTGTGCCTACAGTCTATCCATTATAGTCCAAATAGAAATACATGATTTCTATTTTATAATTTTTTTATTTCTTGAAATGCATTATGTAATAGTTGGAAGGTCGTGATTTCATTTGAGTAGGGCAGACCATTATGTTAAGTGATATGTTCCTTAATTGTAGTCCATGAATATACCTTTGAAATTTCATATCATTTATCATTAGAGCATTACGGCCAAGCCCAAAAGTGTAATTTATAATGATATATCCTAAACATCATGATCGATACATTGATACATGGTGTTTTTTGGGGATGGATCATCTGTGAAATTAAAAGAAGATGAAACCTTAAATCCACTAGAAGATCACACATGCTTGAGATATTGTGCTATTGAATTCAAACCAATCTAACCCCCCTAATATTAGTATACTGGAATGTGGGATGACTTGGAACCCCACTCACCGCACTAAGTTACACTACTCACACACTCAAAAAAAAACTACACACAAGAATTCAAAAAAAAATAAATCAATGAGAAAAGTAACTTAGATAAATGAGATTACATGGTTTGTAATTTCTTACTATGTCCATGGGAGAACAATGAAAACTATTATATTACCAAAAGTATAAACAATTACAAAAACTATAGCTCAATAGCTAGTGTTACACTTAGATTCTTTATATAAGATACACATCAATAACTAGTCCCACTTATAATTTATAGAATTAATCAGATTATGAAATAAGTTACACTTACAAATGAATTTTATGGTCAACCCACCATAAAATTTGTTTAACCTATAGTTTCCTATAGCTCCATTACCTCAACTATTGCATCTGGTAAACCTCTATTGGGATTTAATTTTCACTCATTAGATGTTCAGAATATTCTGGTTAACATACCTAAATACTTAAAACATCGAAATCCATTTCCTTGATAGTACCTAATTAAAATTATATATTTATTCCTTCTGGTATACAAAATTCAGTAACATGAAGAGGCTTCCCAATAATAAAAATATCCAACTTGAAGACTACTTCAAGGATTTTCTTTAACATCCTTCAACACTTACACAAAAGACTCATCCTCATTCCTTCTTCATGCATGCAGTGTTCTCCACTAACTTACAATCTCCTGAGTCCAATTGAGGCATAATTTTGCCTAAAACTTTCTAGGAATAAAACCTCCATGAACATAAAATATGGAATTTTATTCCTTTTTATCTTTAGATAGTCTAACACTTTATATTATAATAGATTCTAAATGAAATGAAATTTCAAGTAAATGTGTTTTGTTCTTGCTTGAAACATTGGATTCCAAATAGGTTGAATTTCACTATGACTATCATAAAATATCACTCCCCATTTTAATGACTTTACATAATGCATTAGTAGTCAAATTAACCTGACTAAATCCTTTCTAAATTCTATATCTATTGTGTATTCTCCTCTCATTATAGATAAAATAACCATAGGTTACAACTGAGACATCCAACTAACCACTTCCATACCAAACATAAACACTAATCCTATAATTCTATTTCATGTGTCTAAATACCTATAAATATATGCATCCATGAATCCTTTCAAAGGTTTATTTTCACCAAAATAAAAAATTATATCTTCTAATATCTTCAAGTATTGGCTAATATATTTAACAACTTCCCAATGATCCCTTATGAGGTTTGAAAAAAACCAACTTACTACTCCCACTATAAAGGTAATATATGGCCATGTAAATATCATCTCATACATAATTATTATGATAACCATTTCATATTGTACTTTTTTCATATACCGAGATTCATATTTTGATGATGGGGTCCATGACTTGGATAATTTTAAGTGTTCGGTAAAAGGGGTTGAAACAGATTCACATCTAGCCATTTGAAAAATTTCAATGATCTTCCAGATGTACTATTTCTATGATAACACCAGAGTACTAATTTTTTTATCCCTCTCTATCTTTATCGGCAATTTTATTTTATCTTGGCCATGATCTTTCATTTAAAATATTTCAAATGGCTTACTCTTCAGCTCATGAATCCATGAACTTTCTAGACCTTCTAACAACTTGTCATCCAAACATAGTAAAATATTATATAAGTCCCATAATCTCATAACTTATCATTATAAAAATTATTAGTGTTACATTTCATGAAACCTTCCTCAGTTAGGAATGTGTCAAACTTTTGTTTCCACTATCGAGGTTCCTATTTCAAGCCATAATGGATTTTTTTCAACATACAAACAAGGACCTCCTTCTTATGGTCTTAAAACCCCTTACGATATTCATGTCGATCTCCTTCTCCAAGTATCCATGAGTAAATTAAATCTTGACATCCATTTTCTCCAAGTGTAGATAATTAAAATCAACTAGACTTAGCACTATTTAGATGGTCATATGTTTAACTACCAGTTAAAAAATTTAAAAGAAAGAAAATATTTACTTATGTTGGAATCCTTTCACTACCAATCATGATTTTCACCTCTTACTTCCCTTAGATTTCTCCTTCAAATGGAAAAATAATTTTTTCTCTAACTCTCTCTTTCCTTTTAGTAGTTTAGTCTACTTCCAAGTTTCATTAATCTTTAAGGAATTCATTTCTTCCTTTATTGCTGACTCCCACAGCTTCGAGTCATTGAGTTTAAATTCCTATTATAGGCATTCAAGTTCTCTTGAATAAGTTAAATATAAGAAATTAAAATCATCTATATACCACTATACTACTCATCTGTCTCTAGAAGACCTTCCCAATTCTTCTTGAGATTCATATCTTTTTAGTGCTGCTATTTTTCCTTCCCAAACATTCAATGAACCAACCACTAATTGTTTAACATTCAGCGCTTTCCTTTAGGCTCTAGAAGACCCTGATTATTATATAACATCTACCTATTGACTAAATTTTTGTTAACTTGTGCTAGTATCTAACATCATTGAAATTTTCAATCCATCGATGCTTCTATCCAAATCAACTTGTACTTCAATAGTTGGATACTTCCCCTTAAATTTTGACTCATTCAAGTTCTGATACTTCCAAAGGGTTTTCTCATTGAAGATAATATTTTGAATTCTGATGAATTGGTTCTTCTCATCATCCCATAGTTTGAAACCAAAATAATCATTTCCATAGCCCATAAGAAAACAAGATTTGGAATTTTCCTCTAGCTTGCCTCTATCATTTGCATAAAAAAGATCATAAATAAACTTCCAAATACTTTGAAGTTCCTAAATTATGGTATCTTACTAAACTATAGTTATTTTAGTAAATTTTTTCCTATAATAGATAACATAATTATATTAAAGAATTATACTATTGTGTTTATTTATTCCATCAAAATGGATTTAAGAATTCTAGAGTGCACATATATTCATCTTACCTTATCAGTCAAGGTCCGATTCATTATATATACCTCACCATTTCACTATGTAGTTTTAGGTACTGTTCTGTCAAGATTTATCCAATTATTCCGACTGAAGTTCCAAAATATACTTCTAATATATTATATATCATTATCATACATTAGGATTTTTAACTTCCTACCAATTTCCAAATCCACTATGGATTTCCACTGTACAAAATCAGTAAAAATTACAAACTTATTCTTAAGTAAATACACCCATACCTTCCTTATCGGATCAAAAATGAATGTGATGAAGTAAAGGGATCCTCTATGATACCAAACTATAACCAACCCCCATACATCCCAATAAAAAATATCTAGATTATGGACTCTAGGCCTATGGATATTTAAGTAGAATAAAACCCACCTTTTCTTACCCATTAAAAAACCCTCAAAAAGTTTCAATGTTTGTGTGATCAATCTTTAATATGCCTTTCCTTACAAGGACCCTCATGTTCTTATCACTAAAGTGACTGATCCTATAATTCCAGACCACCAGATATTTCAAGGTTGAAATTCTAGACATTATACTTCCATATAAATTTCCATTCATTTTGAGTGTACCATCCTTTAATCCTTTATCCAAAACCTTAGACCCTTGATCCACTTTATAGAATCTATTGGAAAAGTTTCAATAACATACACCATCCATCTCCCCAATAAATATGAGGTTCTTCTAGAAACCTTTAATGTACCTCACTTCCTTCAGTTATGGGAGACGCCCATCCTTTATTTAGAGGTATACATCTCATTTTCTGATAACTTCTAAATATTCATTATTTTCTAGATAAACTTTCCCAAAGATTCGAGTCACATAGTTGACCATCCACCTATGATCATATGATGAGTGTAAGATTGCACCAAAATCAACCACCCATGGCTCTACTAGATTATGAATACTAATTAGTAGATTACTGCCTCCTTCCACTATGTTAATGTATTTTGAACTTCCAGAAACTATTCTTCTGGTGACTTCTTTGCAATTCCTACAATTCCTTTGAAGATTTCCATGCTTCCCAAAATTCCAACAGGTGATAACTAGACCAGTTGAATTTCCTTGACTTCTCTCCCTAGACTTATATTTTGGTTGTCAATGATTCTAACTCTTGTGTGACCATGACCTTCCATCAATATTTAGTGCACTAATATAAGGTATATTGAGGATAAAATTTCAATTATCATTAAACAAAAGATCTATCTTTCCATAGGAACTACAAACTACAATAACTATACCATCCCAATATTCTGATAAGTATGAAAGTAGTAGGATTTACCATACATCATCCAAGAAAGTATAATGATTCAAGCTAAATATTAATCATGCTGAATTCATTCACATGATACACTGATAACCTTCCTTATGATAACCTCAAAACAAATAAGCATCAAATTAGAAACAATTTGTTTAATAAAATTTCTTTTTTATACATGTCCATTAGGTCCATCATCAATTTAGCTGTTTTCTTCTTCTACCAGATGTTGAAGGATATATTTTTTGTGTCAAAAACATCCTCAACAACACTAATGGTTTCCTATATATATTTTCCCATTAACTTTTCTCTATATTATCTATATTTTATACATATAATGGAAGTTATATATAATTTTAAATGAGATAGTCTTCTATCTATATCCACTGGAAACCATAGTCGGTTCCTTCAAACTGAATGATTCAAAATTTTCCATATTCCATCTTCATATCTTTTGATGATAGTAAAACCAAAAGAAATCAATATAACTCTGCGTCAAGAGTTAATAATACCTGATTAGATGGTTGAGTGTGAACTAATAAGCTTTGATACCACTTTTTGGGGAAGGACCATCCATGAAACCACTAGAAGATGAAACCTTCAATCCACTAAAAGATCACACACAACATAAATCATCTTCTTTATAATTCAAACCACTAGAAATTCCCATTCATATTAGTGTACTAGAAGGTGATAATACTTGTAACCCCACTCACCACACTATATCACACTAATAAAACACTATAATAAAAAAATCACATATAAGTGTTCACGTGAATAAATAAATTAGAAAAGTAACTTGTACACATAAGATTATGTGGTTTATACTTTTTTATTATGTACAGAAGAGAACACTAAAAAATATTATATTATCAAAAGTATAAAGGATTACAAAAAATGTATATTAGGAGTTAGTGCTACTCTTAAATTTATTATATAAGATACACATCATCAACTAATCCCACTTCTAATTTATAGAAGTAATTATCCAGTGAAACAAGTTGCACCACCAAATGAAGTTTGTGGTCAACCCACCATTGGATTCAGTCAATATTTGATTCCATGCAGCTCCACTGCATTGAATTTTTCATCTATAAAAATACTAATAGGATTATCATTTCACTCATTATAATTTAAATATCTTTTAGTAAATGAAGCTTCATGATGAAGAGATTGACATCCACTACCTTGACAGAATTTAATTGAATATCAGGAGTTCCTCCTTTTAGTAAGTTGAAAATGGTAACATGAAGAGGATTCACAATCCCAATAAGTGGAACCCCATGATTTACATTAGAAAAATTGATTCACATATTGTCTTTTCTTTCAGGGAGTTATGTTTTATTATTTTATTCTAATTCCATGACCAAATTTTTAGGGTTTTGAGGAAAAAATGTATTACTGCATTAAGTAAATCCATTATGCCATGATTTTTTATTCTATTGAATTTTATATATTTTTATTGAACCATTGATCCTAAAATTCTCTTAAAATTCTCTATTTCTATTTTATTTATTATATATGAGTTTTATAGGTATAGATAGAGATTCTAATACTGTCTTTGAGGGGTCACTAAATAAATCTAAAATCTATCCTAGAAATTTAACCATGCTTTTACAATTTTTTTAAAGAAATGAATTTTTTTAAAGGAATTTGTGAGTTTTCTCCAATATAACACTTTATTTAAAGTCAAAATATTTATGTACATTGTGGTTATTTAATTTAACTTCAAGGAAAAGACACACCTAACTTTAAAATGAACAATTTAGTTCTTCTATCACTACCTGTTCACCTTGAATTATTTTTCAACATTTCTTTATGTATCCACTATTATGTTTAAATAAAATCATACCATCATAAATGGGATTCACCATCAGGACTTGTACTTTCCAAGAATAAATGGAAATGCGAGTTAAAAGTAATACCGTGTCCTCTAGGTTTAGCTTCTTCATTTAAATATTTTTTCCATGCCTCAACTTTGTATTCTACTTGAAATGGTGTCATTGATAGAAGCATCCCTTTGTATCTCTTTTAGATCATAATGTTATAACTTCCTATTTTTATAGTTTCATATTCTCTTATAGGATAAATTCATCAGAAGGTGGAATGGTTTACCATATACTAAATGAAAATAAAACATTCCAAAAGGTGTTTTAGGCTATACAGTAGGCCTATAAATCATACTATTGCTTATTTAACCAATATTTTCTTCTTGAATTGATAACCTTATCTAATGTTTTTTAGTTTCTATGTTATATCCACTTATCCACTTGTTTGATGGTGGTATAGAGTGAATGTGATATAGCATAATCCATAATTGTTTAGCACAACTCTCAATAAGTGGGTGTTAATGAGTTTCATGATCATTAATTAGCAACTTAAAAATATCAAACCTTATGAAGATGTTATTTTTCATAAATTTTTACCACTTTCACCATGTTGGTAGAAGTGGATTCCCATTCAACCAATTTTGTAGCATAACTAGCACACACTAACACTTTAAAAATCAATTCAATATTATTGGTTTTATAATCCATTTTAAATTATTATTATTTTTTAATTTAAATATAACACTGGTCTAAAGAAACCAACACTATATTTAGATTAAAAAAGAAATCAAAATTTAGAAATGGATTAAAAAGGAAATAATAATTTAGAAATGGTTTAATCAAAATTTTCTCTAAATACTATATATTACTAAAGTTCTTAAGAAACCATTTATATATGTTTTTAAAAAAACCCCAAATCCAATCGTCATGTTTATCTCTTAGTTTCTTTTTCTCCACACCAACTAATGTTGACTTTATCTACCTCTATGAACTATCGCACCAGTTGATTTCAACCCCATCTCCCCTATTTGTGATCAGATTCAATCCCCCCTTTACCCACCATTGGATACTGACCCCCAGGTGTGAATGTCCTTCACAAGACACCTCCCCTACTTATATCCCACCCAATGCTGGCCCCATTTCTCTCAATACATCAAATTACTTCTTATCATTAACTAAAACCAAGTATGGGGTTTTTAACTTCAATTTATTTTTTGGATTTGTTTCAATTGAATTTATATATTTTTAGGATTAAATTATTGGTATAGAGTTTTATGGTTTGTTTTTTACATTTTTCGGTGAATTATGTTTGATTAATGGACGATTTTTTTATATTTTTTAATTATAATCATTATATAGTTTTATCTTTGATAAAACTATGATTAATTATTTAATTCTTAAGTTGATTGAATTATATATATTTCTTATAAATTGATATTTCAAAAAAGTTAATTTATGTTATAATATTTTTTATTTGTGATTATTCTTCAGTTTTATATTTGAATTACACATAAATATTTTATTCTATATTTCTTATTTATTGTATGATTTTTTTAAAGTGAAATTTCTTAAATAAAATAAAACTTAAATTAAATTTTAAGGGTAAAATTGATTTAAAATGAATGTTTTAAGGTCATATTTCATATGACTGTAATTTTATGTATATGTATTATTTTACTTAAGTCATATTTTTTTAAATAATGATATTATGTATTGATAGTACTATTTAGATTAAAAATTTATATCTTTTTTGAATGTAAAAGTTGAGGAGTGGTAATCCAATATAAATGGATAAAATTTGGATTAATTTACCTCATAGCACACCTTACTATGATAAAGGTTTGGAAGATTTTTTAGATTAAATTGACCAGTGGATGGTAGAATAAAATTCCCATTTAATGATTATAAATTTATCCAATAGATAAATATAAATGAATAATATGATCACTATATATAGAAAAAATTTCCTTCTTAATTTTTATATTGGATTTGGAATAGATATTTTTTTTATAAAAAGTCAAAATAATAACTATCTCATCAAAAAAACACAATGTGACCCATTATAGAAGAATATGATTAAAAAAATAATTAATGATGCATTTGAATTTGCAGAGCAATATTTTTATAGATCAATATAATCTTTTGTTGATCTTGAGTATATTAATATAACTTAGAAATTATGAAACCAAGGAAACATGTTTTATAAATTAGTTGAAGTTGATTTTTTTTAATTATATGATGAATGTACCTAGTATTCAAAGTTGTCTTTTCTAGTCAATTTGTACCATATCAAGTGTATTTAAAATCACTAATTGTAACACCCCGACCCATCTAGGTTGGAGCCGGTGCATTACTTATTATATTGGCATGGTTAGAAGGAATGAAAATCCCAAAGGAATGATCAGTTTAGTAGTCTTGAAGAAATAGATATATAGATGTTACTCAAATTACATTGGAAAAGTTTACAAAATACAATACATAATAAAAAACTTAAAACTGAATCCACAAGAACTCAATAAAAGGCCTTCTCTTCATCACCTGTTGAAGATAGACAATGAAAGGGGTGAGATAAAATGCTCAGTAAGGGTTAAAAATAGTGTAATCATGAATAAAATAATAAGTGAATCATATACAATCTTACATAATCAATATGGCATGCAGAATAAATGAAACACTAATTCCATTAACAAACTGAGAATGTAACTACATCCATAGATTTTTTAATAGTGAAAACCTCATGGATAATAATAACTATTAATGAATAAAGATAATGATTATTAATTGTACGTCATGTATCTGGCACATGAAACCATAATACCATAAAAACGGTTTAGTTCTGTGGGTAGAAACCCTTCTGATTTTTTGGAAACAAACTCGAAGGGTTTGTCGCCAAATTATTTTGTCTCATGAGGCCTACCGATGCATAGAGGGGCTGTAGAGGGCCCCAAAAACCACTGTATGTCCAAGAATTCTTTATACATTTATTCAATAAAAGAGAAATATTCCTTTTCAATATCCGTATAGAGTAGAGTATACAGATTCACCAATATTTCCATAATAACTTTCCAAATAAACACCGTATATAAAATGGTATACGGTTTAGAAAAAAATCATATCCATGAAATGAGATTATGTATATTTAATATAAATACAATTTCAAATGAAAAGTGATCTCAAATGGGCATTAGGTACACCACATAATGATTATTAGGTGCACAATACAAAGTTAGTCACAACGAAAAGGTAGTTGAGACAAAGTCCCTTACTATAATCTAATCAGTCGAATAATATGACCAAAACTTAATGAACATAAAGTGAATCATTGAATAACATGAATATAAAGAGAATAATGTTATTATATATCAAATTACAGTACACATATACCAAATACAAGAAATAAGTGGTGAACAATGAAAATCTCACAAAAATGAAAGTGATATGAGAAACCCCTTACCTTTTGCTCTAGTGTGTTCTTGATTGTTCTTAATGACCTGAATAATCAAATTTATATTCATTAATTAATAATTCCAGAACCTAATCAACATTTAATTGATATGGTATAACCTTATTAAGTTCATTAATGGCCTTTTTGTTGGATTTGAGAGATTCAATTTTATTGTTTTGGAAGCATTTTCTTACTTGGTTTCATGCTTTGTTTTCTTGTATTCATGAATGGAAGTTGGTTTGAAATATGGTAAAACATCCAGAATTGTTAATATATATTATTAGTTAAATTAAAGATACATAAATGATCTTATAGTGATTCTGGTTATATACCATGAGGATTACTCATTTGATGAGTTAAAATAAACACTTGAATTTGGCTTCGCAGTTTTGTGCTCAATAAACTTGTTTTGTATTATTATTCCATATTATGAATGTGTAAAGATTCCAGAAAATTAATCAAGATAAAACACATATATTATGACCTAGTTCAACCATTAATTTTTTTTCATGACCATACTTGAAATAATTAATTCAAATTGAAATTACATCGTCCACAATGTCGGTAATTCGACACATCATGGACAATATTTTTATTCCTTAAATAAGTGAGAGAGGAGAAGAATAATGATGAGTAATTTTCCATAAACATGATAAAATATAGAATATAGAAGATTCTGGATCATCCATGCCTCTTATTTAAGAGGTGTTTAGGAAATAGGATGGAAAGAAATGAATCTTAAAATGAAAGAAAACTTGATAATTTTTTCATGAAAATTAGCAGCCTAACGACGTCTCTTAAAATTTTATAAAAATAGTTTGATGAGAGGAATGGAATATCTCATCATTAATAAATAATATGGACAGTAAGGGGGAATATTTAATGAAATATCCCAACACAATCCAAAGGGAATGGAAGAGAATAACATAAAATGAAAGAAAAGATAGAAAATAAAAGAGGTTGTTTACCTCTTGATCTCTTCTCCTTGAGATCCTTCTTAAGGGCTTTCGTTTTGGTCTTTTGGTGAGACCAGTGGCTCTAGGACGTGGGGAAGATACTTGGAAGGATTATTGGGCAGAACTTTGAGGAGCTTCAATACTTAGAGGAGTGAAGAGAAGAGGGAGTGGTGAGGGGGTTTTTATAGTGGAGGAGAGGGGGTATTTTTCATTATTTTAATCATTATTATAATATTTTTGCCCAAGATTATGAATAGTCTTAGTTCATGTGACCTCAAATAGTAATAATGACATGTGAGTTCGAACCAAATGTCCTTGCATCACTTATGATGTCATAAATAGTGTATTTTACTAATAATTTGTATATACGGTATTTTATCGTATTTCACTATTCATAAAAAATTATAGAATTTCAGAAAAATCCAAAATATTCACCCCTACCATTTTTCGATTTATAGAACTCAAAAGTGAAATCCATTTTTCAAAAATAATTTTCTAAATATTATTTATTTAATTTTTAAATAAGTTCATAGTTAATTCGAAAAATAACAATCTTGAAGTGCAATTAGTTTTATGTGACATTGAAAAATTAATTAAGATCCCATTATCATATTGAATTAAGAAAATAAAATAATTTTATTATTTAATATTCAAAAGGGTCATTTTACTATTCATAAGGTTATGTTACTATTCACCAAAAATAAAGTTTGTTCTATCAGACTCTAAATGACTTATTAATCACAACTCTAGATGAGCATTTTTCGAAATTCAAAACATAGAAGTAGAAAATTTATATTTAATGGATAGGTTTTTACTACCTCCTAAATAACCTAGTGTTGTTTCAAAGGAACACAGTTATGAATAGAATGTAATTAATAGAAATATATCATAAAATGTTTGGGGTGCTACGTTATTCCCTCCTTCGTAAATTTCTTCCTCGAAATTTTATGTATAAAGCCCACCAAAAAGATGTGGGTTATTCTTCTTCATGAAATCCTCTGGTTCCCATGTTGCTTCCTCCATATTCTGGTTTCTCCAAAGAACCTTTACTAGACGAGTTGTTTGGTTTCTAAATACCTTCTCCCTTGTGTCAAGAATCCTGATAGGCTCTTCACAGTAAGATAGATTGGGATCAAGTTCTACTTCTTCATAAGTGAGTACATGTGTTGGGTCTAGCATGTACTTTCTTAACATTGACATGTGGAACAGATTGTGAACCTTGGAGAGACTTGGCGGCATTGCCCAATAGTAAGCTATGGCTCCAATTCGGTCCAGAATTTCAAATGGTCCAATGTACCTGGGGCTCAATTTCCCTTTCTTACTGAACCTTAAGACGACCTTCTATGGAGATACTTTCAGAAATACATTATCTCCCACTTGAAATTCCAAGTCCTTTCTCCGGTTGTCAGTATAGCTCTTCTTCCTACTTTGGGTTTCTTTAATATGGGCTTGTATTTTATTCACCTTTGTCATGGTATCTTCAATAAGTTCCGGGCCTATAAGTTTCCTCTCACCAACTTCATCCCAACAAGTTGGAGTTCGAAATCTCTTTCCATATAATGCTTCATATGGAGCCATCTGAATACTAGAGTGGAAACTATTGTTGTATGAAAATTACACCAAAGGAAAGTATTGATCCCACATACCTTGGAAGTCAAGAGAACATGACCTCAGCATATCCTCTAGAGTTTGAATAGTTCTTTCAGATTTTCCGTCGGTTTGAGGGTGATATGCAGTACTCATATGAAGCTCAATATTCAAAGCCTTCTGGAGACTTTTCCAGAATTTTGACATAAACTGGGGATCTCGATCAGAGACAATTGATAGAGGTGCACCATGAAGTCTCAAAACTTCATTAATATAAATTCTTGCTAGGTGCTCAAGTGGTAAATCCTCTCTTATTGGAAGGAAATGTGTTGTTTTAGTGAGATGATCAACAATTACCCATATTGTATCATTCCTTCTAGGTTTCCTCAGTAGTCCGGTGAAACAATCCATCATAATGTTATCCCACTTCCACATAGGAATCGAAAGAGGTTTCAGAACCCCTTTGGGATGTTGTCTCTCCACCTTTACTTGTTGAAAAACTAGACACCTTGATACTGAGTCAACAATTTCTCACTTCATATTATCCCACCAAAAAATATTATCCCACCAAAAATATTCCTTCAGATCTCTATACATCTTAGTGCTACCTGGGTGTATAGAGAAATTTGAGCTATGAGAATCATCTAATAGTTCCCTTTTTAGCCCAGGTACTGATGGAACGTATAACCTCTTCCCAAACTTCATAAATCCTTCTTCATACACAAAGTCAGCCAGTCTCCCATCCTTAGCTACATTAATTTTCTTGTGAATATTCTCATCATCAGATTGAGACATTTTTATCCTCTCTAGTAAAGATGGTTTAACAATCATTTGAAAGAGGAGTGATGTTTCCCCTTCCTTAACAATTTCCATATCCATATTCAGTAGACCCATGAGCATAGGATCTCTTTCGGTCCTCATTTGAGTTAGAAGGCCATGATATTTCTTGCTTAATGCATCTGCCACCTTATTCACCTTTCTTGGGTGGTAGTGTATTGAACAGTCATAATCTTTGAGTAATTAGAGCCATCTTATTTGCCTCATGTTTAGTTATTTTTGTGTGAAAATATATTTCAAACTCTTTTGGTCCGTATAAATCTCACATCTCTATCTGTAGAGATAGTGCCGCCATATTTTCAGAGCAAAGATTACAGCTGCTAACTCAAGATCATGAGTTGGATAATTTTTCTCATGAGTCTTCAACTGTCTTGATGCATAAGCAACAACTTTATCATTTTTCATAAGGATGCAACCCAGTCCATTCTTTGATGCATCGCTGTATATTACAAATCCATCACTTCCAGATGGAAGAGTCAAAATCAAAGCATTAACCAATATTCTTTTCAATTCATCGAAGCATTCTATGCATTATTTTGTCCACACAAACTTAACTCCTTTACGTGTGAGCTTGGTTAGCAGGTTATCTAGTCGGGCAAAATTCTGAACGAAATGCCGATAATAACCTGCTAAGAGAATAAAACTGCGTACCTCAGTTATATTTGTTGGCGTGGGCCATTCTTGAATTGCCTTTGTCTTTGAAGGATCAACTAGGATTCCATCCTTAGAGACAATATGACCTAGAAAGGAAACTGACTGAACCCAGAATTCGCACTTTCTAAACTTCCCATATAGTTGATTTCTTCTAAGAGTTTTCAGAATAGTCTGAAAATGATCCTCATGGTATTCATAGATTTTTGAGTATACCAGGATATCATCGATGAATACCACAACAAATTTATCAAGATATTACTTGAAAACTCTATTCATCAAATCCATTAAAATAGAGGGTGCATTTTTCAGTCCAAAAGGCATCACTGTAAACTCGTAATGCCCATACCTGGTTCGAAATGCTATCTTTGGAATATCTTCCTTCCTCACACGTAGTTGATGATATACGGATCAAAGTCCAATCTTCGAAAAGTATTGAGCTCTGTGAAGTTGGTCAAATAAATCATCAATTCAGGGCAGAGGATACTTATTCTTTATTGTAATAGCATTGATTTCCTAGTAATCAATGAAAATCCTCATGGATCCATCTTTCTTATTTACAAACAAGACTGGGGATCCCCATGGGGAAACACTAGGTTGAATAAATCCTTTGTCACTCAACTCTTCTAGTTGTTTCATTAGCTCCACTAACTCCACAGTGGCCATTCTATATGGGGTATTTAATATAGGTCTTACATCAGGAATTAAATCAATAGAGAACTCAACCTCCCGTTCTAGAGGATGTCCAGGTAAATCCTCTGGAAATACATCAATGTACTCTTTCACTATGTGCACATCTTCAATTTTAAGATTTCTTTCCTCTCCCATAGATATTAGTTTATCTTCCTCTCTAAGTATTGCATTCAATATATTTACTGGGGGTGTTACTAGATAAGAATCATGCGGTGAAGTTTCTTCCCTAAAGATAAGGGATTCTACACAATTTTCAAAAATTGTAACTTCCTTTTTTTTTGTAATAAATCCTCACATCATAATTTGACAGCCAATCCATACCGATAATTATATAAAATTCAGTCATGGGTATGATGATAAGGTTAGAAACTAAAGCACGTTTTGGTGTTTGGAGGGGGACTAGTTGACATGCCTTTGTTGCAATGATACATCCCATGTGAGTTTTTACTGAAAAATCCTTTATTAAATCAAATTGGACATATCTAATCTTCTTGGAAAACTGAGGGGATATAAATGAATGTGATGATCTAGAATCAAATAAAGTGTTGGCTAAGTTTGAGGAAACAATTAAAGTACCTGCCACCATGTCATTAGAAACTTCAACCTTCACGGTTGTAATCGCATAGGCTCTCCCTTGCTCTCTTGGATTTTTCTGAGGCATGTTTCTTTGGCGGTTAGGACACTCATTTGCATAGTGTCCCATATCTCTAAAATTTTAGTATTGAATATCATTGAATTTTTTCTTCCCCTTGCATTCATTAGACTGATGACCCTTTTATCCGCATTTATAGCAGACTCCCATGCCTTTCAAGCATTCCCCGAGATGATTCTTTCCATAGTTCTCACGTAATGGGAAACTATTCATTCCCTTGCTCTTCTTTGGTGCTTTTACTTTTCCTTTGTTATCAGATTACTTCTTCTTATCTTGATTTCCTTTGAAAAAATTTGATATAGCAAATTCCTTCTCTATTTTGATGGCACTTGATACAATTTCATCATATGATGAAAATGATTGAGAAGCCAGTGCCCTTTGAAGACTTGGATTAAGACCTTCAAATAAATGATCAATATTGTCCACTGAGTCACGTACATAATCCACAACATACCTGGATAGCCTTGTGAAGGTAGCCTCATACTTTGCAACACTATCTTCTTCCCTTTATTTCAAGCCAAGGAATTTCCTCTTCATTTCAGTTCATTGCTTACGAGGGAAATGTTTTTTGAAGAATATTTCCTTAAAAGTACTCCATTCTATATCCTATATCTCTTCTTCCTTCGTGGTATTTTGAATCAGGTACCACCATTGATCAGCATATCCCTTGAGACAATATACTGCCAGTACTACCTTTTCATTTTCATTGCATATTAACGATATGAATATATTTTCAAGGGACTTGATCCATTGCTCAGCAACCACTGGATTTGTAGTCCTGCTGAAAGATGGGGGCTTCTGCCTCATGAAACGATCCAAGATAGGTGTTGAATGGTTATTCACTACAGCTTGAGTAAGTTGTCCTAATATGGTCATGATTTGATCTGCTCCAACATTGACTGTGTTGACTTGCTCAATAGGGAGATCCCTACCTTGCCCACGAGTATTGATTCCCCTTCTTCCATTAGACACCATTTCTAAATAATGGGATACAATATATTAGTTTAGGAATCTCAAATAGAGAAGCACTCAACATAGATTGAAATTCTATGCATAGATAATCTTATAAACATGGTTCCACTGAAGAAAAAATTTACATTAAACTCCTTCATAATGGCTTGTAAAGAAAATGTGAATTATCCTAAGCATATCCCCCAGGAGTGTCGTAACCAAGAGTGAACCAAGGCCCGTTATCATGCACCAGTTCCCATTTGAGTCTAGCTCAAAGCAATGTTTTTGGGTTTTACACCTAGATACATCTGTGCCAGAGCCGCCTCTACCTACTCGTATCCATATAGGGACGTATTGCTTAAAAAGATCCACATAATCTATTCCTTAACAAAATACCAGGAAGTTCTTGTATGTTTATCCTCAAATACTACCTTAGGGCTTTGTTCCCTACTATACATTTCCTACCCTAGTTTCCAAGTTTCCTACTAAACTTCCTCTGATACCAACTGTAACACCCCGACCCCTCTAGGCTAGAGCTGGTTCATTACTTGTGATATTGGAATGGTTATAAGGAATGAAAATCCCAAAGGAATGATCAGTTTAGTATTCTTGAAGAAACTAGATACATAGATGTTACTCAAATAACATTGGAAAAGTTTACAAAATATAATACACAATAAAAAACTAAAAACTGCATCCACAGGAACTCAATAAAAGACCTTCTCTTCATCACCTGTTGAAGATAGACAATGAAAGGGGTGACCTCAAATGCTCAGTAAGGGTTAAAAATAGAGGAAGCATGAATACAATAATAAGTGAATCATAGACAATATGACATAATCAATATGGCATGCTGAATAAATGAAACACTAATGCCATTAACAAACTGAGAATGTAACTGCAACCATAGATTTTGTCATAGTGAAAAACTCATGGATAATAATAACTGATAATGAATAAAGCTAATGATTATTAATTAGACGTCATGTATCTGGCACATGAAACCATAATACCATAAAAACATTTTAGTTCTGTGGGTAGAAACCCTTCTGATTTTTTGGAAACAAACTTGAAGGGTTTGTCACCAAACTGTTTTGTCTCATGAGACCTATCGATGCATCAATGGGATGTAGTAGGCCCCACCCGCCACTATATGTCCAAGAATTCTTTATAAATTGATTCATTACAAGAGCAATATTCCTTTTCAATATCCGTATAGAGCAGAGTATACAGATTCACCAATATTTCCATAATAACTTTCCAAATAAACACCGTATGTAAAATGGTATATGGTTTAGACAATAATCATATCCATGAAATGAGATTATGGATATTTAATATAAATACAATTTCAAATGAAAATTGATCTCAAATGGGCAGTAGTTACACCACATAATGATTATTAGGTGCACAATACAAAGTTAGTCACAACGAAAAGGTAGTTGAGGCAAAGTCCCTTACCACAATCTAATCAGTCGAATCATATGACCGAAACTTAATGAACATCAAGTGAATCATTGAATAACATGAATATAAATAGAATCATGTTATTATATATCAAATGGTAGTACAAATATACCACATACAAGAAATAAGTGATGAACAATGAAAATCTCACAAAAATGAAAGTGAGATGAGAAACCCCTTACCTTTTGCTCTAGTGTGTTCTTGATTGTTCTTAATGACCTGAATAATCAAATTTAGATTCATTAATTAATAATTACATAACCTAATAAAAATTTAATTGATATGGTATAACCTTATTAAGTTCATTAATGGCCTTTTTGTTGGATTTAAGAGATTCAATTTTATTGTTTTGGAAGCATTTTCTTACTTGGTTTCATGCTTTGTTTACTTGTATTCATGAATGGAAGTTGGTTTAAAATATAGTAAAACATCCAGAATTGTTAATATAGATTATTAGTTAAATTAAAGATACATAAATGATCTTATAGTGATAATGGTTATATACCATGAGAATGACTCATTTGATGAGTTAAAATAAACATTTGAATTTGGCTTTGCAGTTTTGTGCTCAATAAACTTGTTTTGTATTATTATTCCATATTATGAACGTGTAAAGATTACAAAACATTAATCAAGATAAAACACATATATTATTACCTGGTTCAACCATTAATTTGGTTTCATTACCAGACTTGAAAGAATTAATTCAAATTGAAATTACATTGTCCACGATGTCGGTAATTCGACCTATCCCGGACAATATTTTTATTCCTTAAATAAGTGGGAGAGGAGAAGAATAATGATGAGGAATTTTCCATAAACATGATAACATACAGAATATAGAAGATTATGGATCTTACATGTCACTTGTTTAATAGGTGTTGAAGAAAGAATATGAAAAGAAAGTAATCTTAAAATGAAAGAAAACTTGATAAATTTTTCACGAAAATTCGGCATCCTAACAACGTCTCTTAAAATTTCATAAAAATAGTTTGATGAGAGGAATGGAGTATCTCATCCTTCATACATAATATGGAAAGTAAGGGGGAATATTTAATGAAATATTCCAACACAATCAAAAGGGAATGGAAAAGAATAACATAAAATGAAAGAAAAGAAAGAAAATAAAAGAGGTTGTTTACCTCTTGATCTCTTCTCCTTGAGATCCTTCTTAAGGGCTTTCGTTTTGGTCTTTTGGTGAGACAAGATGCTCTAGAACGTGGGGAAGAGACTTGAAAGGATTATTGGGCATAAATTTTAGGAGATTCAAGTCTTAGAGGAGTGAAGAGAATAGGGAGTGGTGAGGGGTTTTTTTTAGGGGAGGAGAGGGGGTATTTTTCATTATTTTAATCATTATTATAATTTGTTTGCCCAAGATTATGAATAGTCTTAGTTCATGTGACCTAAAAAAGTAATAATGGCATGTGAGTTCGAACCAAGTGGCCTTTAATTACTTATGATGTCATAAATAGTGTATTTTACTGATAATTTGTATATACGGTATTTTATCGTATTTCACTATTCATCAAAAATTCTAGAATTTCAGAAAAATCCCAAAAATTCACCCCTACCATTTTTCGACGTATAGAACTCAAAAGTGAAATCCATTTTTCAAAAATAGTTTTTTAAATATTATTAATTTAATTTTTAAATAAGGTCATAATTAATTTGAAAAATAACAATCTTGAAGTGCAATTAGTTTTATGTGACATTGAAAAATTAATTAAGATCCCATTATCATATTTCCTTAAGAAAATAAAATAATTTTATTATTTACTATTCATAAGGGTCATTTTACTATTCATATTACTATTCATAAGGGTATGTTACTATTCACCAAAAATCAAGTTTGTTCTATCAGACTCCAAATGACTTATTAACCACAACTCTAGATAAGCATTTTTCGAAATTCAAAACACAGTAGTGGAAAATTTATATTTAATGGATAGGTTTTGACTATCTCCTAAATAACCTAGTGTTGTTTCAATTGAAAACAATGATGAATATAATGTAATTAATAGAAGCATATCATAAAATGTTTGGGGTGCTACACTGATAAAGAAATATCCATTAGATTGAAGTTGATTTATGATAAATTTAGTGAAGTTAAGATCTCTTCATCATTCCGTAAGATTAAAAAAATACAAACAAACTTGGCCTTGATTATATAAAAATAGATACATGTAAAATGATTTCATGATTTATTTAGAAGAATACTATGTTAAAGAAGAGTGTATAAGATATCATAAAAGTATATGGAAATCAATGAGTAGTGGTAAAGGTATAGATGAATGTAACACCAGGAAGAAGAAGAGAAAGAATAATCCTGTGAAATTATTGAATTAATTTTCTCTAAAATAACACTTGTGAAGATTATTCATGTCATCTAAAACCATAGATGACATAAAGTGTCATGTTTTGTAAAGTAAAAATGATGGATTAATGAGATATCAAAATGATTAAACATCTTGGAATATGTTTCATTCATTATATCTATATTTATTTTTAGACCCTTAGAATGTGTGTTTTTTATTAGTTTATAATAATTTAAACCTTTTTGGTTGTAAATACCCCAACCCTAGTAATCCAGATTTGGTGGTTAATTTATTACATTGTTATAAGATACAAGCGATCAAATCCCAATGGAATAAATAGTTTATTAGTTTTAGTAAATAGATACGTATTTAAAATTCAAATTACCCTTTAAACATAAAATAAAAAAAGTGTTTTCTTTGAGAATGACATTATTTCCCTTAGCATATCCCTACATATCAATCAAAAAACATTTCCTGGTGTCCCAGGTAAAATAAAACATTAGAAAGGGGCGAGCTCAAATACTTAGTAAGGGTATGCATACAATGGTAGCTATCATGAATAAATATGCATAATAAATATGGAAAGGTAAATAACTAAAACACATTCCATTTAATCAAGAAAATGATCATAATATGACAGAAATAAATGATGATTAAATAAATACATATAAATAATCACATGAGATTGAAACTTATCCATGGATATTATAATTAATTAAATAATCACATAGACATAAATATCTGATATCATAATGTGGAAATTCATAATTTCGAACATCTAAAACTTTCAAGACCTTTCACATGATATTTTAAATTTGTAGGTAGAAACCCATCTAATTTGGTCAACTAATTTGTCTCATGAGACCCGTCGATACATCGAGGGGATATCTATAACCGGGACCCACCATTCAATTACTAATTACAATTAATTATTTATATTAAAGGGGTGAACCATAATCAATATAAAAATTTTTATGGGAAAACTAACAGATGAAATGTTAATACTTACCCCAATAAAATTAACATAATCATAAACCATCTAGAGTATTATGGTGAATGGTAATAAAATTGTACATCATCAATCAAATTATTAATAAACCATCCAAATAAAGAATAAGGATGATATCAATAATACATATACCTATTGGTTCATAAGTATAATAAATGGTTTACATCATTGATGAATGTAAATACCATAAAAATTTATTGAAACAATTCTTGAGGAAAATATCCTTTGCACTTTGAAAATCACCTTTAAAAAAAGTTTAAAATTATTTTAAAAATAATTTTATTTGAAATAAACTTTGAAAAATTATAAAACAGGTTTTAAAACATTGATTGGTATTTATGGTGAAAAATTCTATTCATTTCATACACATTAAAATAACGATTCCTTTCACATTTTTAGTAAAATAAAAACATGCCTTGTTTTGAAAACAACATGCTGATTCATTTTTTTTTGTAAAAAAGTAAAAATAGTTAAAAAATTATTTAATAAATCATTTTTAAAAGGTTAAAAATAATATCTAAAACATTTTTTGAAAACATGAATTTTGATGAAAAAGGATTTTCAACCAAAGAGTGAAATAAAGTTGGATTTTCTTAAAAAACTCATATCAATCATTTTAAGTACCAAAGAGTATAAAAATGGTACTATTGATTTAAAACTTCATGAATAAATATAGGATAAGTAAATATATTGGTTTTATTATATAAATACAAAATAATTCCCCCAAGGGTGGCTTAAACAAAAACAATTCTGAATAATGATGAGATTGTGAAATAAACCCTTATCACTTTGGTAACTTTTGAATCATAAGAACCATGAAAAAAATAACTTAAAATTAAACTTTAAATATCATGAATAGATATATATTAATGATATAAACTATCAAAAGGGTAAGTATATAAACCACACAACGGAATATGTGGTGAATATGGTGTATGTCTGACAAAAGTAAAAGTGAGACAAGAAACCCTTACCTCAGGTTCTAATTCCTTAATATGTGTCAAAAACTCTTGTATAATAAATATATATTTATTATAAATATATTAAATGACCATAATAATATATATCATACCATATATTATTTACTTATATTCTTTTATCACCTGTTTATTTATAATTCTTTGCTAAACTCACTTTTTTGGGTGATAATTGTTTCGTTTTTCTTTTATGTTTTATTTTGGTAATTTTGTTCCTTTTAATTTTATAATGGATAAATAATATTAATAATGTTAAAATTTTTATAAATATCATATATATTCACTATATATATATTTATATTAATATATTAAAGTCATAGATAGAAAATGGATTACAACATTCATGGAGATGGTAGGCCGTATGTATGCATGAATGCTGTTTTCATTTTTCTTAAACGATGAAATGAAAGGAAAATAAATATCAATTAATCTTTATATAACTATTATTATTTTATATATATCATTTATATTAATAAAATACATTATTATTACCATCTATGTAAAAATAAAATGAAAAACATTTCACATTTCTACGTGGAGGCGGTAGTCCACAATTACTCAAGAGGGATATTATTGTTTTCTAATGGTTTGTAAGGTAAGAAGTTATATGTGATATTATATTTCCAAAATTATGGTTAGATTATAAATATCATATATATTCATTAAATTTATCCTTACTACCTTTCATGTAAAGTATAATAGCCCAGGATCCACACTCTTGGATTCTGTACTGAAATCTGTAACATTACATTCCCGACTTTGATACCGATAATTTTAACCCAAATTTTTTATCAAAACCTTAAAAAATGAAAATAAAACTTTTATTAATTAAATTATTGAGGAAATTTTAGGTTTATAGTTTTATATAATTAGGAAAAACTCCTACATAAGCAATTCACATGACTTTAAATGAGCATCCCTCCCACTTAACCTCGATTTTCTATTTCACATTAACACATCATAATCATCCATATAAAATACCTTATAGACATAACTCATTCAACATAATTATTTAAGACCTAGGGAAAATGAAACATAATAAGGGTGATCTTAGATGTTTAGTAAGGGTAAACATACGCATTAGTAATTGAATGTCGTCAATGAGTATACGAGTGCATAAGGTTATAATGAAATTTTCAAAGTGAATGAGTGAATCATAAAGGAAATCATACCCATAAATAACAATATCATCACATATGAAAACATGGGAAATCCAATAATCATCATAATCAATAATCACTAGCCATGTGATATCAATATCAATCATGAGAAACATTATAAACCCATATAAAGCATAAAGAAAACTTGTACATACTTGGGAAATAATTTTCAATTCACTCTTACAAATAGAATAACCAAACTGTTGAATTCCATACCTAATGAAATAGAAGTATATCATGTACCCACCCATTATTGGTTTATCATGTAACCACCCATCATTGGTTCATCACAAAACCACCGATTATTGGTTAATCACAGAACCACCCTTCATATGTCTAAGTACCATTAAAAAATCATAACACATAAAAGATTTCATTTCATCATAAAATCATTGGAATAACCAATTAACCTTTCATAATCTTATTAACCTATATAAAATAAATGGGTTCTATAAAAATCTCTTTGAAACATTATTAATCCATATAAAAGAAACAGTTTCTATAATAATCTCTTGGAAACACGATTAACATGCGGAAAATAAATGGGTCCTAGAAAAATATATTTGAAATATTATTAACCCATGGAAAAGAAATGGGTTCCATAGAAATATCTTTGAAACATAATTAATATATAGAAAAGTAATGGGTTTCATAACTATATATTTGAAACATGATTAACCCTTGGAAAATAAATGGGTTTTATAACAATCTATTTGAAAAATTATTAAACCTTAGAAAATAAATAGGTTCCATAACAATATATTTGAAACATGGTTGAACCATGTAAAATAAATGGGTTCTATTAAAATCTCTTAAAAAATCATAATCCATTTTGAGAAGGAATAAGTATGGTATTATTACAAAAAATCTCTATTGGAGCATAACTAAAAATAAGTATTGTTGACATTGATTAAAGGAAATTCCCTTAAAATATAATTAAAAATATTCTTGAGGAAAATAATCTTTAAACATTCCAAAGTGTCTCATAAAACATTGAAATATTTTAATCATAATCCCCATGGAGGAATAACATTAAATGAAACATATAATATAATGTGAAAAAGAAGATTCATGATATATCATGTCAAAGGAGAAATATATACACCTCATAAAATAAGATAGGTATATAACATAAAAAATGTCTCAAAGAATGTAAATTATGAAAAAAGTCAATTATATCTATGGTAAATTTGAAACTGTAAACCCAATGAAAGATATATCATCAAATGGGTATGTAAATCCCTATAAATTAAAGTATAAGAATCATATAATACATTAATGGTAAGTATGCACATCACACAAAAAAATAATTGGTAAATATGGAATAAGTTTCTCAAAAATAAAAGTGAGACTTGAAATCCCATTAACTTGAGTCCGATTCATCACCCTTGTTCTTTATATTCCTATTCTTGGGATTACTCCTTTTGGTTTGCACCAAAGGACTTCCTTGGTTTTATTGCTACCCAAAGTGATGCTTCTAGGATGATAGGATGGATTTTGGGAGTTGATTTGTGCCTAGGTTGGATGAATGAAATGTCTTGCAATGTGTCAATATGTGAGGGGGTGGGGGTGAGTATCCTTTTATAGTGGAGGAGGAGTAATATTCTTGTAAATACAAAAAGTTAAACACTATTGGGAGGTATACCTTAAACACATTTTTACCTTAATTGTTGTAATTAATTTTGATTACCTCCACTAATATGTTTGGTAAAAAAATAAGTTGAAATTACTAGAAATTATAATTATAATGATTAAAAATATTTAATCCATTTTTCTAAATTACAATCACATAAGTGGAAGAAATTAATTTAAAATTAATCCCATAGACGAGATGAGAAAATGGGTTTTTGAAGAGAAAATTTCAAAAGTTTGAAATGTTTTTATATCCAATTTTAATGTTAAATTGACTCCAATGACCTAAATTTGATTTATTTATGTACAATTTAACTAATTATACTTTAAAAACAATATAAAAAACAATTAAACTATATAAATAAATTAGATGAAAAATCAATTTTCAATTAAAATTCAATATTTTTTGTTGTTCATCCAAAAATATAACTTCTCAGAAAAATAACAAAAATTCACCCAAAGTAAATTTTGATATTATGATTTAAAAAATGAATTTTATTTTTTTAGATAATAATTATAGAAGTGTAAAAATTTATTTTTAAAACTAGTGTTCTATTAAAAGGAAGAAAAACATCCTTTAAAAAAAATACCAATTTTATGCTTAAAATTGGATTTATTATTTTCTTAAGCCTATAAAACTTATTGAATGAATTTAAAAACATTTTATTGAATATATAAAATATAAATTTAATTAATATATTTCACTAATAGTGATTAATTTTCTTTTTAAGATAAAATTACATTATGTTTATAAAAATAGTTTTTTATAAAAACAAATCCTTTATATTCAGTTGGTTTTTATATTCATTTCTAATTAATTGGTAACTAATGAATTAATTTTATAAAAATGTGTAAAATATATTTTAATAATTTATTTAATATTATTTATAACCTATATTTCAACATCTAGGTTATAACTACCATGTTAAATAATTATATTAATAGTATATTGTAATCCGGTAAGACTTAACCTTACTTATAACACAACTTATCAGAGAAACTCGATATTGTGTGAAACACAAGATAAAATTGGTGTTGTATATAATTCAAGATAAATATTCATTTTGTGTAACACAAGCTATCAAATAATCTATATTATTTTGGAAGAATATATTTCATAAAATATCAGGATGTTACATCCTATACCTCTTAAAATGGATTTCTCCATATAAATTCATCTTGTTTATAAAAGGATTAACATTTTTTTAGAATTCCTTTATTGAAACCCACACCGTAAAAATGAAATAAAGAAAAAATAAATTAAAAATGGAATGTTATAAACATAAAGGTCACCTAAAGTTATGAACAACTAGGATTAAACATAGGGAGAAAATTGGTGGGAAATTAAAATATGGATTTGGAAGGGAAAACTAATTCTCATGGAATAATATAGAATGTGTTCAATAGGAAGTCAATGAAAAAAAACAAGACAAATAGGTATGGAAAATTTCATTGATATAATAAGAAAATATGGTAATAGGAAAACATTTTTGTTCAAGACCCTTTTCTTATAGTTAATGAATTCTTGAATGCACACTTATCATAGGGAGTGGTAAAAGAAAATTATTTTACTATTGCAAAACAATGGCTGACCAGGGTTATATCACTTGAATATATTTCTTAGTTTTTCACTTAAAATAATTTACCTAAGAACAACTTCTATTTTTTTTATAAAAGAAATGATAAATGTTTTTTTTGTTTATGAAAATACATGAAGAATATAAATTTAAGCTTATTATAACATAAAATGCTAAATAAAATGTAATTAGGAAGAAATAACTTAGTTCTGAGATTGGTTTTGGGTTCCATAATTATTATCCTTTATTTTTTTGATTTTATTTTGATAATACAATCATGAAATATCATGATAAATTACTATCCTTTTATTTATAAATTGTGAAATCTTGAATTCCTAAAGGAATCTAAATTACACCTCCTCCTATAATCATGGTTTATGGAACACCTTGGCTAAGGGTGCGACATCTTCCAAGACTTGCCTTTATCAATTCCGTTTCATAAATTTATTGATTCAACTCCATCATATGAATAAATTACCAATGAAGAGTACGAAATAATATAAAATAAAATAGGAGACATAAATTTGAGTTTCATGTCGTGGGGGAAATTTTTCACACCTATGCATTCTATTCTCATCTATTAAAAACATAAAATAAACTTTAAGTAAGAATTCAAGAATACCTTGACCTCCCCTATTCTAAGCCTCAGGTTAGGCTATCATTTTTGAGGGAAAGTGATCACTTTGGTAGAAATAGATAAGATAAGAGAAATAAAATAAAAATAATGAGAGAGGAATGAGGAATTTAAACATAAGAAATAATAAAATAAAAATATAAGAATAAAGAGAGAGAGAGATAAGAATAAAACAAAATAAAATAAAATTAAAGAAAAAATATTAAATATAAATACATAATATTAAAATTATAATAATAAGAATAATAGAAGAAGAGTAAAATATAAAAATAAGGAGGAGAAGAACAATAATGGATGGAATGTGTGGAACACTTTAAAGAAAACATGGATGAATTTATTTAATAAAAGAAATTTGAAATTAAAATTAAAATAAATCTAAAACAAAATGAAGAAATAAATAAAATAAAATATAATAAATAGAGAAAGGATGTAGAATGTGGATTCTACCCTTGATGGGATATCCATAGAGGTTTTGAACATTTGAACAGAGGTGAGGTCGCTACATTTTATAGAATAAGGGAGTGCCTTAGTATTCCTTTAAGTATTTTCCCCATATTTTCATTTATCTTGTTTTAAAATCACCTCAAGACTCCTGAATGAAATAAATGAAAACACCTAAATTTTTCTGGTGTTTAAAATTTTGTATCATGGACTAAAATAAATAGAGGAAGCCTTCCGGAAAGCATTTTATAGGCTCAGGGGATTCATTTTTTCATGGCGATGTGGACTTGCATGGATGAGGGATGGTGTACATGTAATTGGGGAAGTGGTGAAAACAGAGCTCCTTCATCTCACCCGAACTTTACATGGATGGATAATGCCTCAAAATAGGTATAATAGAGGTTGTCCGAGCATACAAAGGTTATCAATGGTGGAGGAAGATCACTAGGGCTTGATCTCAATCTCCCTGGTGGCCAGACATGGTATTTTTTGGTGATTTAGTTAGAAGATAGTGATGACAGGTGGTTAAGACACAATAGTGATGGTGGTGCTTGTGTGTCCGAGTAGGAAGAGGTGAGAATGTAGTGGGATGAATAATAACACTTAAAAAGTATGTACCACATCAAACTGAATAATGAGAGGACTGAGAGTTTATAAGATAAAGTGCAGGTTCACTATTCAAAACAACCTACGGTGGGGATGGGATCCTGTAAGACACCACACACATTTAAATAAAATCCACACATACACATAGATCATGTAGGCTTCAGCCCACCCATAACCCCAATGGTCTTGACCCCTCATGGGATATGCATGCATGATATTTATGTCCCATTCTCTGCCAGCTAGGTGTTGGCTCTATTGTGTCCCTACTTAGATGGATGACCCATAATGAATGACTCAATGGATTGTAGCAGCTCCAGTTGAGGGCTATCCATGGATGACCCATCTTTTTAGTTAACACATAAAAAAGTAATAAACACTTAAAAAAAATATTTCAAAACAATGTAGAAATAAATTCCTAATTTAAAACTCCTTATCAATTTAATCATTTGGACTCATTTTAATTCCACAATTATAAATTACTACTTTTTAGTATAACATTAAATATATGGGAATTATTCATTGAAATTCATTTAAAATCACTAAAAACTAATTAAAATTTATGCATGAAATATTACTATTTAAAACACACCCACACTTAAACCATTCTTTTCCTCTAGCATAAAATCTCAACATTGAAAATCAAAGGGAACTAATATTTCCATTATTCAAATTTCAAAGTAATAAAATCAAATAATTTTTAATTTCAAACAAAAATTTAAAAAACCCACATAAAATATCAATTTAATTTCTCATTTTTCAAAGAAGCAATAAAATAAAGTATTTTAATTTTCCCCATTTGAAAATGATAGAAATTATATTCTCATTCATTCATGTTACTTAATTCATTATTATTAAACATTCCAAATCATGATATACCTCTCTTTTGAACATTTTCACTCATCACTCATGATATTAATTCAAGTAGAGTTATGCTTATATCATGAATACATTATCCTTATCTATAGTATTTTAAATAAACTATTTTCTAAAATTTTTAAATAAAAAAGGCACATAAAATCATGTGGGATTTTTAATTAATACTAAAATGTCTCTAAGGCATAAGGTTGGTAGGAATTGTTGTTTGAAAAATTAAGGCTCAAAGAGATGGTTAATCTCAAAATTAAAGTGCATGATATCAAAATTAAAATCTCAATGAAATTATCCAATTCAAATTATTATAAATCAAAATTACCCAAACTCAAAGTAATTTCACGATTAAAGTAAATCATAATGAACGATTTGTGAACCATCTTGAATTTTTCTATATTTTTATTATTATTTTTCTTTTTCAAAGTACTTTTTTATTTTTTTTATTTTTAAAAATTTAATCTTATAATAAACCTCATATAAACTACCTAACTACATAAGATAAAAATCATTGCTCTAGTAATAGTGATTTTTGTTTTTCCCAAAACACAACCTATTCTTTTCATTTTTTTGGTTCTTTTTGTCATTTTCTCCTTTTTTTATCCAAGAGGGTAAAAAAGTGAAAGTATAATGTATGAATCAAATGATCTTTATTAATCCCCATATGTATCACCCTATACTTCTTCCTTAAAATGTAAATAATATATTTATTCATGACTCCATTAACCCCCACACTTCAACTTTAAAATAGAATGCAATTAATAAGATTAAGATAGTAATGGATAAAAATAGATTGAAACATGGATCGTTCCTATCAAGGTCATTAATGGGTTCTATAGGATAAATAAGGATTTATTTGAAGGTGGAATTTTAATAATAATGGATTTTAAAAATATTCCTCAATCATTTTAAATGTTCTTTTTCATAGCCATAAGCTTTACATGTTTCAATGAAAGTTCTGGTAGGTGACATGTCCCATGATCACTCAAGGAATATGCTCAATAATAAATAGGAAGTAATTGTTCTTGAAATCCTATTGATAATGGAACATTTGATATTGGACAATCACTCAAGGTATGGATAATAATAAAAAATCAATTCACATGAATTTCAGAAATTCAAAGCATGATTTTTTGGGAAATTTCATTTACATAAATAAACTAATTCCCTAAAATTTTGAGTCCTCATTTTAATATCCATGATTTACTTTAATAATCCAATTATATATTTTACTCATTAGATTTTATTAACATTGAAATATAAAACATGGAATCATAAGATTTATAAGAATCTCATGTCTCTTAGATAAGTCAAGTAAAGCATAAATCCAAGAATGGGCATGCAATTTCTAATTAAAAGCTTAAAAAATTGATGTTAAGACAAAAATATAGAGAGTTAAAATATAAATAATGTAATAATGAACCACTTGTCCCATGAATCTTAGTATTTTTTCTCTAATGTTTAGGATTTATTTCAAGCATCATGAACCTATAAAAACAATTACTCAATTAATCAAAAGGATCATGTTATTAAAGTTATAAAATGATAGACGAAGTGGGATAAATGATAATTTATTCCTAAAATATTAATTGAAATATAAATTCCTTAAAATTATATAAAAGTGAATAAAGATAATTATTGGTTTAATCCCTTAAGTGGGCCCTGGGGTTTTAATGCCTCCTGATGGGCATTACAATATGTTATCTATAATCTGATGGTGGGTGGAGTTTCTTGAATTTGAACCACCACATAATGTTCTTCCCATCTTATAATTATTATTATTTGTTAAGGAGGAATCCATGGATAGAGTACACTATATCTTCCCCCTTCTAAATTAGGTAAAACATGCATTGTGGGGGGTAGGACTAAGCATGGAACCTCCTCTACTTCAGTTTCTACTTATGAAACCTTTATTTCGCTATCCAGTGTCTGCTCCAGGTATACTGCAGTAAAATAATAGTCAAAGAGAGTGTTATTATGTAATTTTATTTCATCAATTTTTAAATTTGAAAATTCAATATTAGATTATTCCTCTTTTATATAAGAAGCATGTATCTATAGTTCTTTAGAAAGATTCACTAATATTTCTTCTTGTACTCCCTCCAGTAAATTTCCAATCTCTTTAGGGAGCTCCAGGTGTTCCTCAACATGTGAATTTTCATTTTCATCATCATTCTCCACAGAATAATATAAGTTGTCTTAATATGAAAATTCAAAAAAATTAGGAGTGACACTCAAATTATTTTCAATTAAATTAAATTATTCTGAGTTCAAGAATGTATTATCTCCATAAGTTAGTTCAAATTACACCACTTGGTTGGTGTATTTCTTCAATGGTGTTGACTTTTTTTTCTTTGGGGAGATCAAGTTGTTCTTCAAAATCATTCTAGTAGTCATCCAAATCTTTTTTATTTCCTATATATAGCTCATGTTATGGTTGATTCACCAATATATGAATATAGTCCAATACTCTCTCTATTTTTACCTCTAGTTATTCTATGTATTTTTGATGTTCTTGAACCTGGGTTTTATCATAAACAATCTTTCTTTCTTGTTTCTCTTGAACTTATGAGTAATTGTTTAGAAATTGAAAAAATAATCATTTGAAAAAATCTTGGAATTTTTTATGTATTTTAAGTAATTAAAAACTATATATTATGAAAATAGAAATAATAAAATGAATAATTGATTGGATCCTCAGGAAAAAAATCTATTTTTGAATGAATTCCTATCGTAGGGTGTGGAATTTTTTTTCATAGTGTAGTACAATGGATGACCAAGGTTGTCTCACTTGAGGAGATTTCTCAGTTTTTCACTTACTTAATCTAATTCACCTAAGAAATAATTGTTTTTTTTGTTTTTATTATTTATTAATGTAATGATAAATTTCTTGGTTTTATTTATGAAAATACATGCAATTTGGAAATTTAAACTTATACTAACATATAATGCTAAACAGAATATGATTAGGAATAAATAATTTGGTTCTGAGTTTGGTTTTGGGTTATATCATTATTATACTTATTTATTTATTTGTTTTAGTTTGATAATCCAATAATGAAATATCATGATGAATTATTATCCTTTTAGTTAGAAATTTTGAAATCTCAGATGCCTAAAGAGATCTAAATTTCAACTCCTCCTATAATCAAGGTTGATTCCATACATTGGTCAAGGGTATGAAATCTTCTAGGAACTTGATTTATTTATTCCATTTCATCCATTGATTGGATCAACTCCATCGTGTGAAGAGATAACCAATGAAGATATGGAAAATAGATACAGAAGAATATAAATAAATTTGAGTTTCATGTCATGGGGGATATTTATCACACCCATGCATGATACTCTCATCTATCACAAACATAAAATAAAATTTATTTAATAATTCAAGAAAAAATTAACCTCCCCCAGACCAATCCTTGGGTTAGAACCTCATTATTGAGGGTAATAGATCACTTTGGTTAAAAGAGAGAAGAGAAGAGAAATAAAATAAAAATAATGAGATAAGAGTGGGGAAGTTAATTGCATGAAATAATAAAATAGAATATATAATAATAATAGAGAGAGAGAATAAAGAGGGAGAAAGAGAGAGAAAAATAAAATAAAATAAAATTAAATGAAAGAAAAAATATTAAATATGAATCTAGAATTTTAAAATTATAAGAATAAGAATAAATGAAGAATAAAAAAGAAAAATAAGGAGGATGATAAGAAGAAGAATGGATAGAATGGGTGGAACACTTTGAAGAAAACATGCATGAATTTATTTAACAAAAGAAATTTAAAATTACAATAAAAATAAAAATAAAAAAATTATGAAAGGAATAAAATAAAAGAAGTAGAGAAAGGGTGTAGCATGATACTTCTCCCATTAGTTGGATCTTATTCAGGGTGTCGAACTCCTGAATAGAGGTGATCTCTTCTACTTTTATAGACTGAGTGATTTTCTTATTCTTCTTTCAAGTATCTCCCCTAAATATTTATTTATCTTATTTTAAAATCACCTTGATAACCGTGACTAAAATAAATAGAAATAGATGAATTTTTTCAGTGTTAAATATTTTGTATCGTGGATTGAAATTCATGGGGGGAAGCCTTGGATAAAGAATCACACGTGCTCAGTGGATACCTCTATGCATAGATACATGGACTTGCATGGATGAAATATGGTGTACATGGCATCCGGGAAAAGGTCGCTGTGGAGATCCTTCATCTCATACAACCTTCAAATGGTCAGATTAGGCCTCAAAATAGGTATAATGGAGGATTTTAGAGCATGTAGAGGTGATCAGAAGTGGTAGTAGAGTGCAAGGTCTCAAGCTTGAGCTCCCTAGTAGACAAACATGGAAGTTCTTGGTGTTACAATAGGCGACCGATAAAGAAATTTTGAGGATCCATGATAGAGATAACAATGTTTGTGTGTCCGAGTAGGTGGAGAAACAAATGTAGTGGGATGAACAATAACACTTAAAGAGGACATCCCACATCAAACTGAACAATGGGAGGGGTGATAATTTATAAGCTAAAGTGTGGGTTCACCATTCAAAACTACCTTTATTAGGGACAAGGTCCTATAAGACACCTCATACACTTAAAAACTAGACACACATACACGTGGCCCATGCAGGATTTTTCCCAACCCTACTCCCCTCAGGCTTGACCCCCCATAGGCCACATATTCATGGTATTGATCCCCCATAATCTACCAGCCTAGTGCTGGGTCTCTCATAGACCTTCTTGGATACAAGGCCCATAGTGTCTAGTTAAGTGGTTTATTACAGTGTTGTCAAGGTATGGCCATGGATGAACCCTATTTTTAGTTAACACCTAAAAAAATAATAAATAGTTAAAAAAATTTCAAAATAATGGAGAAATAAATTCCTTATTTCAAACTCCTTATAAATTAAATTAGTTTGAATCATTTTATTTCCACAATTATAAATTCCCACTTTTTAGTAAAACATTAAATAAATGGGAATTATTCATTGAAATTAATTTAAAATCACCAAAAATTTAATAAAAATTATTCATGAAATATGACTCTATAAATTATATTACTATATAGACTAAGTGAATATAGAAATATACTTACTTGATGTGTATAATTTCATACTTTAATAAATTTCCACCATGATATAATCCTTTTCTCCAAACGATGAGTATTCAAGATAAAACTTTCATTCCTAAAGCACAACAATAAAATTTTAAAGACCACATAACTATAAAAGGGATAAAATGATATTACTACTATATTTAAACATTTACAAAAACCAAAATTGTTAGAACATATTAAGATAATTCCCAAAATAGACAAATACTCACATGATACATTATTATTTATAATTAAGTGGTATAACCCAAAGTTGAAACTAAATTATTCCATAAATAACTGTCCTAAAAATTCTTCAATCATTTTTTAACTAAGTGTTTAACCCAAATATTAAAATGATTCGATCACATATTCTTCCAAGATAAATCAACCATTATTACTCAAATAAAAGCCCACATTTTTTTGAAATAAACTTAATATTTACATGTAAGAATGTCATACTAACTAAGACATCACATAGGTCAATGGTAGGAAAAAAACCCTTATCATCCTCTGGTCATGGTTTTAAGCCCCACCAATTCTCCGAATGCGATAGGTTTTCACTAAGAATATCGGTTTTAGCCCTTTTTTCATTCTTTAATCCTAAAAAATAACTCCATCTTAAAAACACTTCATTTTGATCCTAGGGGTTACAAATACCTATTACCAAATAAAAAATCTCTAAAAATGTCATTATCCCTTTAAGATATCATCACTTAAAACCTCAATGGGGTGTCTAATAATTTTAACCTATGATAATACTTAAGCTTATAGAACTATGAAGGAATCCATAACTCTTAAGATAACCTCAAATGAAAACATCATAGTCTCCAAAGTTATCTAAACTGACCTTTGATTCCAACAACAACAACCCAAGACCCACACTCTTGGATCCTATGATGAAATCTATAACTTTATATTCCTGGCCTTGATGTCGATAAGTGTGAGCCAAATTTTTCATCTAAACCATACAACATGAAAATGAAAACATGGACCAATTACATTATAGAGGAACTTTTAGGTTTAGAGTTTTAGAGAATTAAGAAAAAATCTTACATAAGAAATTCACATGAATTTAAATGAGCATTCATCCTAGTTAACCCAACTTTTGTTTTTCACATTAATACATCATCATCATCCATATAAAATCCCTTAGAGATATAAATCATTCAACATAATTCTTTAAAATCATGGGAAAAGGAAACATAATAAGGGTGATCTTAGATTCTCAGTAAGGGTAAATACAAACATTAACAATTGAATGTCATTGATGAGCATAAGAGTTCATAAAGGTATGATGACATATTAAAAGTGCATGAGAGAATCATAAAATAACTCATACCCATCAATAATTGGATAATAAAATATTAAAACATCAAAAAATAAATAGTAATAATATTTAATAATCACGATCCATGTGATACCAATCTCAATCATGAGAAACATTATAAACCCATAACAAGCATAAAGAAAACATGTATTTACTCAGGACATCATTTTCACTTCACTCTTACAAATAATCTTACAAATAGAATAACCATATGGTCAACTTACATACCCAATGAGTTGAAGGACTATCATAGACCCACACATTTTTGGTTTATCATGTAACTACTAATCATTGGTTTATCATGGAATGATCCATTATTGGTTAATCACATAACCAACCGTTATATGTCCAAGTACCATTACAAAATCACAAAACATAAAATCTTTCATTTCATTACAAACTCATTGGAACAAACAATAAACCTTTTATAACTTGATTAACCCATGAAAAATAATTAAGATTTATAATAATCTCTTTGAAATATTATTAACCTGAGGAAAAAACAGGTTTCATAACAATCACATTGAAACATGATTAACCCATAGAAAAGTAATGAGATCCATACCAATATATTTGAAACATGATTAAACCATGTAAAATAAATGGGTTACATAACAATATATTTAAAACATATTAACCCATGGAAAAGAAATGGGTTCTATAAAAATCTATTTGAAATATGATTGACCCATGGAAAAGAAACGGGTTCCATGAAAATCTATTTGAAACAATCTTAATCCATCATGAGAAGGAACTATGATGGTATTATTAAAAAATTTACCCATTTTATAATAAGTAAAAACAATGGTTGTTGACATTGATTAATTTAAATTACCTTAAAATACCATTAAAAACATTCTTGAAGAAAATAACCATTAAACATTTTAAAGTGTCCCATACCACTTTGAAACATTTTAATCATAAGACCCATGAAGGAATAACATTAAATGAAACTTGAAATATCATGGGAATAATGAGATTCATGATATATCATGTCAAGGTATAATTATATACACCTCATAAAAGAATATATGTGTATAACATAACAAACATCTCAATGAGGGAAAATTGTGACATAAATCCCTTACCGCTATGGTTACTTTGAAATCATAAACCCCATGAAAAAGAGATCATAAAATGGATATTTAAATCCCCATAAATTCAAGTATAATAATCCTAAAATAAATTCATGGGTAGTATATAAACCAAACAACAAAAATAAGTGGTGAATATTGAATATGTATTGAAGAAATAACTGATATTAGAAATCCACTTACCTTGAGTTTGATTCATCACACTTGTTCTTTATATTCGTCTTCTTCGAGTAACTAATTTTCATTTGCATCTAAGGACTTCTTTGGTTTTATTTATTCCCAAAGTGAGGATTCTTGGATGAGAGTAGTGATTTTGGGAGTTGATTTTGGTAGGGGTTAGACAAGACAGAATGCTTGAGAGGTGTCAATAAGTAAGGGGTGTGAGTGCCCTTTTATAGTGGAGGAGGAGTGTCATTATTGTAAATACAAAAAGTTAAACACTATTTTGAGGTATCCATTACATCATGTGCCTTAAATAATGAACCATTTTCAATAAAATATGGGATATTGTCGAAATGTGGCTAGAAAATGTGTTTTGGACAAGTGTCTAGGTCATTTTCCCCCTTAAGATTAAGGTTTAACAACTAAGTAAACTCATTTTCACCTTAATCCTTGCAATTAATTTTAATTTCTTTCAATAATATTTTTGGTCAAAAAATAATTTTACCTTTATATACATTATAAATTATTTTGATTTCAAATATAGAATCCTTTTTTTGAATTTTAGTAATACAAGTGGCAGAAATTAATTTCAAATTAATCTTGTAGATGGGACGAGATAATGTGGTTTTAAAGAAAATTTCAAAAGTTTAAAATGTTTTTATATCCAATTTCAATTTGAAATTTATTCCTGAAGAACCTTTGTGATGTTTTTTTAACAAAATATTTTATATTTTGAAAACTAATATTTTTTAAAATAATGGTTTTGAAAAACTGGTGAAAGTTGTTGATTGTTTGAACCCAAACACAAATGGGTATAAAGGTTTTGTTTTTGAGAAAGTTTTTTTCTAGGGAAAAAGTATTGAAATAATAATCACCATATGAAAAGGTTTTTTTAAAGATGAAGTTGTTGATTGGATGCATCATCAGTCACAAATCCATTGATATGAAGTTCTAGATCCATTAGACACAGTGTTTGTTAGTAAGTTAGAAGTTGTTGAGTGAAGAAGTAGTAATGTTTTTGAAGAGTTTAAAGGAAGATAGTGAAGCCAGGAGTTAGAAAGTTTTCATACTTTATAAACTTTTTTCAAACAATGATTTTTCAGTCTTGAAGTTATCATAAATTCTGAAAAATATCATGATAACAAATTTTTGAATAAATGAAGGAATGATAAATATTGAATTGGTTCTAGAAATCAAGAAATTTTTTTCATCGAATCAAGTGGTGCTGGAAAAAAAAGTTGTAAACAGTTTTAATGAGTTATAGATGATGAGGTTTGAAGAATTTTAAAGTTATTAAGGGATTTCAACATCAGATACTTTCCATCATAATTAGAAATCCATCATAATGGGAATTGCATCATAATGAGAATTCCATCAGACTGAGTTGAGTAAGTTCCATCAGATTGACCAATTAACTAGATGATGTTAAAAAATATAGTCAACCTTTTTCATTAGGTTGCTTTTTTTCATTATAATTGGGTCAAGAGAAAAAGGAAAATAGTTTTTTTTATTTCTTAAGTGGGTTAATATTCATTAGACTCAAGATGAAAATGATTCATCAATGTAAAGAAGTGATCAATACAAAATATGAAATATGGCACTGATAATTAATTATATTCTCTATTTCATAAGATATAGTATGAAGAAGTTTTGAAAAATTGAAGAAAATGTTAAATGTTGCGAAACTATAATCAAAGTGTTGTGAAGAAGGTTTAAATCTATTTTTTAAGTGGTTCCAAGAGGTGATGATATCATTAGAAGTTGTAAGTATTTTTAAGGAAAAATAAAAGTGACGTAAGTCTAATGAAGTTGACACAATGTTTAAGTAAGAATGATTACAAATCTATTTTATTTTGGTTATTATAGAGCATCATAATGGGGAGTTTTAATTATTATATATGTTTACATCTTAATGATAAGTTTTCAATATTACATATTTTTTCATTATAATGATGAAAATTTTAATGAAATATATATCATATTAAATAATGGTTAAAAATTATGAAGTTAGATAAAGTCTCGAGAAGATTTAAGAATCTTCAAAAATAATTTAGAAGAGTTGAAGTGGTAAAACCTGAAGTTCAAATGGGAGTGAATTTCAAAGGTCTTTGAATTTGAGTAAGTGGGAAAAGTTTTTCAGTTTTCTACCTTCACTATTCTAAGATTCCTATAAATAGATGCACAATACATTCATACTTTTCAAACTTTTACATGAAAAAAGGAGGATCAATTCAGATTTTGAGTCATATTTCTTTCCAGAGAGAGATCTTGTAAGAAGATTGGACTACTAGAAGTTTTGTTTATTAGACCGAGAAGATCAGACTAAGAAGATCATACTGAGAATATCAGACTGAGAAGATCAGAATTAGGAAGATCAGACTAATAAATTGAGTAGAGTTTGATAAGTATAGTTAGAGAATAGATTCATCATACTAATTCCATCATATCTATACCTATCAGACTAATAGAATCAGACCCAGCCACATCAAACTGAGGTTTCAGAAAAATATTTTATGTATAATATTGAAAAAGTATTTATACTTTTGTTGTGGATCATTTTTTAAAGAAACTTTTTAAAATAACAGGATTCAATATAAGAATTCCTATCAGGATATATAAGGTGTATAAGGAGAGTTTATACAAGTTGTATTCACTTCTAAATTATAGTGAATTTTTATAGATGTAGGGGATTGGGTATGAAAAGGATGTAGTTTCTCACAATAAGTCCAAACATTATAAATCTTGTGTGATTTAATTGATTTATTACTTTTTCATGAATGCGTATTTACTAAAATATGATAATCTAATGAAATTTAAAAGGTTATAGGGGTTAAGTTTCTAAATGTCATAAAACTTAAAAAAAGTGAACAATTGATTCAACCCCCATTCTCAGTTGTTATTCTATCCTTTGGAACTTCAATTAGTATCAGAGCCAACGACCCCAGATTGAATCCTTATCATGGATAATATCAATTCTATCAACTGTATATGAATTCCTACATTTTATGGAAAAAATTATTATGGATGGAAAAATAGGGTGATTCTTTATCTCCTATATCTTATCATAGAAGTTATTAATTATTCTACAATTGGTTTTCCACCTATTGATAAATATTCCCTAATGAATTTCTCTAATAATAGAAATATTTATTTTTATGGAAAATCTAGGAATGCTATTCTTATATCTTTGTATGAAAATTTCTATATGAAGGTGATGGGTCTCAAAACTTCAAGGAGTATGTGGGAAAAAATCCAAAGTATTTTTGAAGGCAATACTAAAGTGAAGGAATAAAATCTAAAAAATATGGTATAATAAGTTTGAAGACATAATAATGAGAGATGAAGAAACTATTGATGAATACTTCACCAGGTTAAATGAAATTATTTTAAATATAAGAGGATTTGAAGAAGTTCTAGAATATTCTACAATAGTTAAGAAATGCATGAGAAACTTTCTAGATAGGTTTGATTCTAAATTTTCAACTTTATAAGTTAAATATGATTTATTTCTTGATGAATTTTATAACTTTTTTATTTCTTATGAAGTGATAAAAGATCAAATTTTAAAAAAGAAGATGAAATATGAAATGGATTTTGAAGCTATGAGAAAGATGAAAATTCAAGATATTAAAGATAATAGTCGTTGTGATTCTGAAGATAATGGGGATGATGAGTTAAATGAAAACAAATCATGTCTCTTATCTCTAATAACTATCAGAAATGAAGAGGAATGTATAGAGATAAAATTCCTATGAAATGTTTTTAGTGTGGCAGAATCATAAAATTTTCTATAAATTTCACTAAGAAGAAATTTGTAGAATATCTAGATTATATTGATGAAAAATATCAATGGATAAAGTGGAAGAAAGTTCTATAAAAAAGTCACAAAAAATATAAGAATAAGTTTACTGGGAATAAGAGAAGTATATTGGGAAAGAAAGATAAATTATACTCAATAGAAAAAATTCTTCAGAAGATGAAAGTTTAGAATAGGTTAGAACATTCATTGAAAACGTTGAGAAAATATGAGACTCCTCAAATAGTGAATAAGAATAACATGAAGAATATTATAGAGAGTATCAGCTCATAAAAACACTTGTTACATATCTTGAGAAAAATAGTTCTCTCAATAAAGAAACTAGAATGATAAATAAACATAGTGGAAAAATTTTAATGGTGATAAATATGTTGTCAAGTAAGAAGAAGAATACATTTAGGAGATCTTAAGTCACAAACTTATAATTTATGAACATGGAAATATGGTTGAAGATATCAGTAAGAAGCTAGAAACTAAGGAAGAATAAGTTAACAAGTTTCAATAAAAAATTCTTAAGTCTGAATGTACCTTGAATAAGATGAATAAAAACATAAAAAAATCCTTGGGAGTATAATATGAGACTTCTAAAGTTGATAAGAAAACTCAAATCAAGAATCAAGTGAAATCCTCACCCACCAAAAATAATGTTTTATTTGATTTTTATAACCTTTAAGGTGATAAGAAAAGTTATAGGAAAGTTTTTATTGATAAAGTATGTGATAAACCTATCACATCTATAAAAGTTGAAAACTTATTCATTATGAAATCTGGTTCACACCTATATCCCGTTGAAGTAGGAAGAAGTCATAAACATCAATACATTTTCTATAGAGAAATATCTTAATTAAATATAAAATTAATATTTGATAGTTTTTTCTGGTATTTTGGAATCTATGGGCACATGGATTATAATTTTTGGTATAACTTTTCACTTCCCATAAGAATGTTTTAACAAAGTGAAAGCAATGTTGGAAGAAGATAAATTAAATTTCCTAACCCATAAGAAGTTAGAAAATAAAAATATGAAGATGTTAGAAACGTTCTAAGAAAAATTCAATTTTAATGTTTGGAAGAAGTTTATGGAATATGTGATTTGTCTGGTGATCATGCAGAAAGATGTATGAAACTCATTCCAGAACAAGTTTCTTATAGAAGAAAATAAAAGGAATATGTAAATAAGAAAGTTGAGGAAAGGGATTTTGTTGTTGAGACAGCTTTGAAAGCAAGTAAAAGGAACAAACCATGGATACTTTATAGTGGTTGTTCTTTACACAGGATAGGTGACCTAAAAATATTGAAACATGTTACAAATAATGAATGAGGTGCTATTACCTTTGGTAATGACAGTTCTTTAAAAATCAGAGGAATCATAATGGTTGAGATTGGAAAAGAAAAGTTAAAATTTAACAAAGTTTTATGTATTTATGGACTAAAATATAACTTACTTAGTGTAAGTTAACTTTGTGATGATGTAAAATAATTTATTTTCAGAAAATATTACTATGTTATCAAAAGTGTGAAATATGGAAAATTTATTACAAAAGGAGAAAGAACCCGTGGAAATATATTTTAAATAGGAGAATTTAACAACTCCTATTACTTGAGTGCTGAAGATGAAAACAAATTATGGCACTGAAAAATTGGACTCCTTGGGAATAAAAACATGAAAAAACTATCTAAGGTTTATTTTGTTCTAAATTTTCTTTAATTGAAAATAAGATAAGAAGATTTTTGTATAACCTGTTAGAAAGGTAATATGACTAATAAAAATCATAAGAGAGTTTAGATTCCATCTACCAGACCTCTTGAACATATTAATTATGATTTGGGTGGGATAATTAGACATCAAAAAACAAAAATATATTTATAATTTATCACTTTTATTAGTTATTTCAGTTAGATGAAAAATATCATGTTTATGAAACACAAGTCAGAGGCTATTGAAATGTTCATGTTTTTTAGAAAAGAAGTTGATAAATAAATGGGGGTTTACATAAATAAGTTGAAATAAATAATGGTAACGAATTCAAAAGAAATAATTTTGAAACTTATATGAGAAATCATGGTATCAACCATCAGTATAGTGCTACATATACTCTAAAACAAAATAGTGTATCATAAAGAAATAATATAAGTTTGGTGGAAATGGGAAGAAGTATGTTAGTAGAATAAGAACTTTTAATGTTTAACCAGAGAGAACCTGTTAGTACAAATGTACATATTCAAAATATATTTTTGTTGAGACTAGAATCCAACAAGAATTATTATGAAATGTGGTATAAAAAAAATTTAATTTAAGTACTTCAATTTTTTTGAAGTCTATGTCTTCTAAAATAAAGAAAATCCAGATCTTGGAAAGTTTGATGAGAAAGATGAAGAAGGAATTTTATTAGGATACTCACCCAATGAAATAAGTTTCAAGTATTGGAAAGAAATTTCAAAAAAGTTGGTGGAATCATATTATGTGAAAGTTATTGAAACCCAAATTCCTTAACAAAATTTTATGGGAATTTTGAGGAAGGAAAATTGAAAGTTTCCAATGAAAATAATGGTGAGAAGAGTAATGTGCGTGAATTTTTAGATGAATAATTTGATGAGGAAAGTGAAGTAGGTAGAGGAACTATGAAATTTAATACTTTATAAAAACATATTGAGACTAAAAATATTATTGGTAATTATAAATCTCTAGTTTAATCCAAAAGAAAGATGATATTAGAAAATCAAACATCGATCATCTCAAAACTTAAACCAGAATTAGTTTTAGAAGTTATTAAAAAAATAATGGGTTAATTCTATGAATGAAGAGTTGGATCAAATTGATAAAAATGAAACATGGGACCTTGTTCCATATCTAAAAGGTAAAAATTTTATTGAATCAAAATGGGCTTATATAAATAAGTTAAATGAACATGGAGAAGTTTTAAAAAACAAAGAAAGGCTTGATTGTAAAGGCTATGAATAGGTGGAAGGTGTTGATTTTGAAGAAATATTTTCTCCTATTATAAGGTTATAAAATAATAAAATGTTTATAGAAATGGATACTCACCAAAATTACAAATTATATCAGATGGACATAAAGTCATCATTTCTCAATGGAAAAATTGAAGAAGAAGTTTACATTGAACAAACTTGTGGGTTTTTACATGATAAGGATGAAAAAAAGTTTTTAAATTGAAAAAGATTTGTATGGGATGAAATAAGATCCACATGATTGGTATTCAAAACTTGAAAATCATTTGATAATATTTAATTTTTCTAAAGAAAAAGTTGACAGAAACTTATATGTAAAATATGTTGACTACAAAACTCTAATTGTAATTGTTTATGTGGATGATATAATTTTTTTCTGGGGATAGAGAAGATGTTTGTGAAACACTTGATAAAGAAATTAAAAAGAACTTTGAGATTTCAATTTTAGGATAATTAACTTTATTCCTTGGTTTATAAGTTCAAAAAAAAATTCATTTTCCTATATAAAAAAATATTCTAGTTAATTGCTACAAAATTTTGGCATGGGAGAATACAAAGAAGTCTCTACTCCTATCTCAATGAGGATAAAGTTGAGTAAATATGAGTCCAAAAAAGAGTGGATGAAAATAACTTTCAAAAGCTGATAAGAAGTTTACTTTACAACCTCATGGACTGATATTGTTTAGGATGTAACATTTTGTTTCAGGTATAAAAGTAATACAAAAGAATCACATATGTTGGGACAAAAGAGAATTATAAGATATTTCAAAGGAATAAATTAACATGGGTTATTGTAGAAAATAAATTATGTGACAAAGTTTCATGTTTATAATCACGCTGATTGTGATAGAGATCATAATAATAGAAAATCAACTTCTAGAGGAACATTTTTCTTGGGTTAATGTTGTGTGAGTTGGAATAGTAAGAAAAAAAATTTAGTAACTTTGAGAACAATGTAATCAGAATATGTTGTGGCTACTCATTATTGTACTCAAATTTCATGGATGAAAGTTAAGTTAGAAGATTTGAAAGTGAAAGTTTCTAAACCATTAAAGATAATTTGTGATAATAAAAGGACAATTTATCTTTCTAAAAATCCTATCCAATATTGAAGATCAAAACAAATTAAAATAAAGTTTCACTTTATCAAAGAAAAATTTTCTGTTGGAAATGTTTTTCTGGAATATATCTCAATGAAGTATCAAATTACTGATATATTCATAAAATAAATTCCAAAAGAAGGGTTTGTTTATTTGGGGCTGGAACTTTATGTTCAGCCTCCTACCATGACTTCCTAAATCTCATAAGGGAGTCCCCCACCGTGCTTTGAATTATGTTGAAAAATGGGGAGATAAAGTTACAAAATTTTAATTTACAATAATTTTTTACTTATCTTTATTTTAATGAATCTAAAGTTGTGGTGATCAAAAAATGGGAGAGATAACTGTCTAGGGGAGAGAGAAAAATAAAAGTGATAGAAAAAGAAATACAAGAAAAGATAAAAGTGAGAAAATTTTATCTTAAAATGGATTCAACATTTTCTTATCAATGTGGGATGTAATTATTTCAAAAAATTACTTTATCTAGTAGTTTGGTGAAGGAAACTCTCTTTTGAGAAAGTTTTTGTTTTGGTAAAAGTAAAAAAAACTTGAATTTTTTCAAATATAAGTTAAGAAAAATCCTAAGTGTTTGAAAAATGGAGAGTTGAAAAAGTTGTAATGAGTATTGTCAAAAAATAAAAAGGGGGAGATTGAAGAACTTTTGTGATGTTTTGTTTTTACAAATTATTGTATTTTTTGAAATCTAATTTTTTTAAAATAATATTTTTGAAAAACTGGTGAAAGTTTCTAATTGTTTGAACCCAAACACAAAGGGGGAGAAAATTTTTGTTTTTGGGAAATTTGTTTTCTATAAAAAGAGTATCAGACTGAGTATCACTAGATACAGAAGCTGTATCAAAGATGAAGTTTTTTATGAGATGAATTATCAATCTCAAATCCATCAGTATAAATTTCATGATCAATTATACATAGTGTTTTTTAGTAAGTCATAAGTTTTTGAGTGAAGAAGTCATAATGTTACTAAAGAGTTTGAAGGAAGAAAGTGAATTCAGGAGTTAGAAATTTATCATACTTTATAACCTTAAGTTAGTCAGTGATTTATCGATCTTAAAGTAATCATAAATCATTAAAACTATGATGATAAAATATTTTTGAAGAAATGGAGGAATCATAAAGATTGATTCAGTTACAAAAATCAAGAAAAAGTTTTCATCGGATCTAGAAGTCTTGAAAATAGAAGTTTTCTTAAGTCTAAATGAGTTATAGTTGATGAGGTTTGAAGAATTTCATAGTTACTAAGTATAATAACCAAAATATACCTTCCAGAATAATGAGAAATAAATCATAATTGTAATTCTATCATAAGGATGATGTTAAATAATGTAGTCAACCTTTTTCATCAGGTTTCTTTGTTTCATTAAAATTTGGTCAAGAGAAAAAGAAAAAAGTGTTTTTTGTTTCTCAAGTGGGTCAAGATTCATTGAACTAGAGTTGAAAACAATTCATTGGTATAAATAAGAGATCAATTTAATAGATGTAGGATGACATAGAAAAGTCATCAGATTCTCTACTTCATCATAAGTAGTCTATAGAAGTTGTGGACAATTGAAGAAAAGGTGAAAAGTTGTGAAGCTATTTTCAAAGTATTTTAAAGAAGGTTTGAATCCAGTGATTAAGTGTTGCCAAGTGGTGATGATATATTTATAAATTGAAACTATGTTTATGGAAAAATAAAAGTAACAAAAGTCTAATAAAGTTTCAATAATGTTGAAGGAATAATTATTTCGATATTTTTTGTTTTCAGTTAATATAGGGCATCATAATGAGAATTTTTTAGTCTTACATATGTTTTCATAATAATGAGAAGTTTTTTAGTCTTAAATATGTTTTCATAATAATGAATAAAATTAGAATGAAATACGAATCATACTAAATTATGGTTAAAAATTCTAAAGTTATCTGAAGTCTTGAGAAGATTCAAGAAGGTTCGAGAAGGATTGAGACTATTTGAAGTGGTCAAACATGACATTAAAATGTGAGTGAATTTTAGAGGTTTTTGAATTTGAGTAAGTGGGAAGAATTTTCTAGTTCACCACCTTTAATATTATGATATTCCTATAAATATATGCAAAATACATCTGTACTTTGCAAACTTTTACATGCAGAAAAGGAGAAGCATTGTAGAGTTTGAGTAATAGTTAATTTTGGAAATAGATCTTGTAAGAAGACCAGATTACTAGAAGTTTTTTTTAACAGATGGAGAAGATTAGACTAAGGAAGATTATACTAAGAAATTGAGTAGATTTTGAGAAGTTTATTTTGAGAATAGATTCATCATACTAAGTCTATTGGATTTATCCGCATCAAACTGAGAGAATAAGACCCAACCATATTGGACTAAGTTTTTATACATAGATTTTTAGAGAAGATTGAACAAAGTATATATAATTTTTTTAGTTCATTATTTGTAAGAATTTTTTTAAACTGATAGGATTTAGTAAAATCATTCTTATTGGGAGATAGAAGGTGTCTAATGGGAGTTGTAATAAGTTGTACTCACTTCTTCATTATAGTGAATTTCCATAGATCTATAGGAGTGGATATAGAAAGGATGTAGATTATCACACTAAGGCCAAACCTTATAAATATCATTTTATTTACTTGATTTATTAATTTTTTATGCATCATTATTTACTAAATTATGATAAGGTAATGAAATTTAATAGGTTGTAGGGGTTAAGTTTCTAAAAGTATTGAAACTTATAAAAAGTGATCAACTAATTTAACCCCCTTCCCAATTGCTATCCGATCCTTTGGAAATTCAATTACAATGAACTGCCTTGGATTTATTGATTTTTAATTGAACTAATTATACTTTAAAACCAATTGAAAATATAATTCAACTATATAAACAAAATATACAAAAAAGTAGTATTCAATTAAAATTTTGTATTTTTTACTATTCATCCAAAAATAAAACTTCTCAGATAATACAAAAAATTCACCCCAAGTAATTTTTGATATTTTTATTTCAAAAATGAAGTTTATTATATCAGATAAAAATTACAAAAGTTTAAAAATTTATATTTAAAACAAGTGCTCCATTAAAAGGTATAAAAAATTCAATTTAGAAAAATATACTTTTTTTATGATTAAAATTTGATTTATTCTTATCTTAAGCCTACTAAACTCATTGGATAAATTTTAATTTTTTTATTGAATTTATAATAAATAAATTTCATTAATAAATTTCAAAAATAGTGATTAATTTAATTTATTAAGATAAAATTCCATTATGGTCATAAGAATAGTTTTTCATAAAAACACATCCTTTATATTCAATTGGTTTTTATATTCATTTATAATTATTTGGTAACCAAGGAATTTGTTTTATAAAAATGTGTAAACTATATTTTAAAAATTTAGTTAATCTCATTAATTCTCAATATTCTAATGGCTAGGTGATAACCATCATGTTAAATAATTATATTAATAATATATTGTTGTCAGGTAAGACTCGATCTTGCCTATAACACAAGTTATCGAAGAACGATCTTGAGACATCTCTAGAAAAGGTTGATATATTACAATATTTATATTTATTTATGTATACTTATATGTATATATATATATATGTATTTATGTATATTTATATAAATTTATATGTATTTATATTTATATATATTATGCGAGTGGCTTGAGATGCAGTTGAGTGGTATTCACCATTGGTATCTACATCCAAGCGACCAATGTTCAATTCTTAGCATCCACTGGGGGGATTTATGTGTAGTGACACATGTCGATGATGATGCAGGTAATGATGTAGGATGACTGTGACATAGGTTGACACAAGCACACTGACGTAGGAAGGCTGATGCAGGAAAGGGGTTTGACCTAGTTACATGCTAATGCATCATAGGACCATTCGACCATGTAATGTGATTTCAATCCCACTAGACCTTCAAGACACTCTTGGTAATAAATTATCCAGTTTGATGCATTATCCCTAAGGGGTTTATTATAAGGACCTAGCCTTAAACATTACATAATTATTTAATTAAGTTAATAAATCACATTGAGGATCATTTCAAGTTTAGATATTTAGAGAATTTGGTCATAAAGTATACATTAAAACATGAATATTACATGTAGACACTTCTATTCAGTATCCATTTTCTTTATAAAATAAAAACTCTTAAAATAAAACAAGAATTATTTTCTTCATATAAATCTTCTTGAATTATTACATTCTCTTACCCTTCCTTATACCCTGTGAAAAACATTTTAAAAACTTTGGATGAGCATAAAAATCTTAGTAAGGGTTATAAAATAAGAAAAGAAAATATTATCCCTTCAATAAATAAAAATTAATGAGATCATAATTTTCAATAATAAATCATATACTCTTTAACATACCCCATGAAATCATAAGATTTATGAATAACACATAGAAATAATAATTCATAATGGTAACTTGGGGCATCTATAACAAACTTACATTTTCACTTTCATAGCTACATAGGGAGTTACATTTGGAATACCCATTATGGTATATTCCCTAAATATCTTAGGAGAAACATTAATGTTTACCTCCTTTATCTTACCTAATGCATTATAGAGCTATCTCGGGCCCACACGCTCTAGTTTTATCACGAAAACACATGTATATGTAAACAATTCCCAAGAACCATAATATATTCATACCACATAAAACAAGCATAACCAAAAGATAAAATTTCCACACTGCAATAAAAATATATCATTTAAAGATATTGAAATAATAAATTCTTTATAAAAACCATTTTCAATACAAAAATACATTAAAGGGTATATGGTATTTATTTTTCTTTTAAAAACACTATGGATTGTTAAGGAATCCAAATATCAAATAATACTCGCGGCGGTGAAAAAAGTCATTGTCACTGCATACATTAAAAAGAAACATTTATTTTGTCATTTAGTAAAATTATTCATAGAAATAATATTACCTTTGAATAAAATTAAAATTAAAAGGGATTTATACACCGTATAAAATAAAGTTATGTATAAATCAAAATATTCCTCAATAAAAGGAGATCGAGACGATGTCCCTTACCGTGAATCCGACTTGACTCGTTCGTTCTTTAATTTCCTAAATAATAAACATAAGTGAATTTATACTTGTTTAAGAACCATTTTTAAGTTTATTATTCCTTTTATATCACTTATTACCACATTATAAAAATTACATAATTACTTAAGTTAATATCGGTCATTTTGTTGATATTTGGTACTTGAGTAAAAAATGAAGTTGTTATAATTACAAATTGTCCATGTGGTCAAAAGTCCATTATATTAAGAATTATATTAATGATTTAAATATCATATATATCATATATTTCCAGTATATATATGTATTTATAATAGTACATAACATTTGGAGATAAGAAATGAAATGCACTGTTCATGGAGACGGTAAGCCGTACGTACGCATGAACGCTACTTTCATTTCATTTTTATATTTAATGGAATGAAAAATAAATGATAAAAAGGTATATTATAATTAAATTATAATATATATGTTATATGTGTTACATAATTTTATTAATTACATCCTTTATATATTCTATGCATAGCAGGAATGAGTCATATCACTTTTAGGGGGCGGTAGTTCGTACTTCCTCAAATGAAATTATTGTATTTATACAACATGAAAAGCATAAAATTATTTTCTAAATGTGAATTAAATAAGGATATAGATAAAAAAAATATCATAAATATAATATATAATTACATTTCCATCATAATGGCCACCATAAGTGGTGGTAGGATAAGATTGAACAATCATTGTTTCGTGAGGTAGTTGTTCGCCGTCCACAAAAATAGTATGTTCTATACCCATTAGACGGAGGTGTGTGTAACTATAGTTAGAAATAATTCACATAAAGACAACCTATTTTATTAAAGATATTGGTGTTGTTATAAAATAATTTAATAAATATAATTTAGGGGTTAGAGAAGGAAAATAATAGAAATAATCCTGAGAGAAGACATTACCTCAAGTCGGGTAACTCCTTTTGAGTTAAGCTAAAAGGAATTATTTAATTGTATTATAACCCATGTAAGGCTTCTAGTAAACATAGAGGGATTTTTGGAGCTTATTTTGGTAGAGTTTGGATGATCCAAGGGGGATTGAGAGGTGTGAGTAAGGGTTAGAGGTGGTGTTCTTTTATAAGAGGGAGGAGGGGCACTTTAAAAAAGTTTGAAAGTATTATTTTATTATTAATTTATTTTCGAATTATAATAACACCAAAGTGATATATTTAGAATATAAGATGATTATGGGTCAAAATAATATTAGTAAATGGGTTTTATACAAGTTTAGGTCATCAAATTGACCTTATCTATTTTCTTTAAGCCTTAGTAATCTTATTTAACTTTTACCATGTCTTCTGGTATATTCATAATATATGGTTACCATAGTTACTATAAAATTCCAAGAGACCCAAAAATGGATAATTAATGAAAATTTTAACATCATATATGTCATTTGGATGATTCTTATATTTTTAAGACTATTATATCATTTAATAAAATATTAATTTATTTAAAAACTCATTTATCTCAACTTTTATACTATTCATATCATGACTTTTTGAAAATCCATAACAAATTTATTATTTAAAAAAACTTCATTAATTCAAATATAAAAAGTAATAATCATACATAAAATTCTTTTATTACACAAAAATAATCAAAATAAATTTATTTTAATATTTATAATCCTATTTATTTAAATAATTCATTAATAAGATAAACACTACATCATCATTATGTCATAAATATATTTATTTATCTAATGTCTAAAAATTATAAATAAAATAAAATTATGTATGAAATATTTTTATATTTATAATTAATATTTATATTCTAAGATATAACTTATATAACCCTATATAATTTTTTTACTAAAAGATACAAATTTTGGTTATATTTTCCTTAATTTTAAATTAAAAGTAATTAAATGTCATTTTCACACACAAGTGGCTCCATGGGGTTATAAAATAGACCTAATGATGCCCATGGTCAGAAATATCTCATAAAATAGGGTTAGGACACGTGTTAGGGTAATTTAATATTATTATAATATTATTTTTTTACCCTTATTTACCAGATTTACCCTTTAACCATGGTAAATAAAATATTTACTGAAGTTACTATTCAAAATGTCTAAAACAAAAAGTTACATATTTACAAAATTTTTACCTCATGATTCAAAATATGGAATCCATTTTTAAAAATTCAAGATAGAGAAGTTGCAGAAATTAATTTAAAATTAATTCTCGTTGTCAAAACCAAAAAGCGCATTTTTAAGAAATAATAACTATCAAAAGATTGAAATGTTTTTATGTTTAATTAAAAAGTGAAATTACATAAAATGACCAAAATTGGATTAAATGTTAAAAAAATAATCTAATTAAAATTTAAAACCAATTTAAAAAATAATCTACCCATATAAATAAATCAGATGAAAAGACAATTTTGACTTAAAATGCAGTTTTTTTCATCATTCATTAAAAAATGAACTTTATCAAAAAAATACCAAAAATTTACCCAAATTAAATTTATATGTCATGATTCTAAAGAAGATATTTATTTTTTAAAATGGAATATATAAAATTGATAAAAACTATAATTAAAAAGGTTTATCCATTAAAATGCGGTAAACCAACCTTTTAAAATTATTAGAGTATTTCTTGCTTAAAATTGGATTCATTATTATTTTTAGACTCTAAATTTTATTTAATAAATTTAAAAACATTTAAAAAATATGTTTAATAATAATATGGTTAGTTATATTCATTCCCTCCAATACAACGGTTAAGCGTTAACTACTATTTAAAATAGTAATATTATATTATTATTTTCCGGTATAACTCAAAGTTGTATACAAAGTAAGATTTCAAAGAAATACATTTTCGTGTGTTGAGTACACTATATAAAAAAGTATCCCATTTATTGTAAAAATAATATTTTATTCATAAATATTAATAAAAATGGAAAAGTATTTTTCTATAAATACATGGGTTGTTACATCCTTCCCCCCTTTTTGGGAATTGTGTCCTCACAATTTTATTTACTTATCAAATAAGTGGGGGTATTTATCCCTCATATCATTTTCAGATTAAATTGTTGCCTCTTCAACCATATGGTTTTTCTACAAAACCTTTACCTGATAGATTACCTTATTTAGAAACACTTTCTCTCTATGGTCAAGAATATGGACTTGTTTTTCCTCATAAGAAAGATTCTATTCCAACTGAACTACCTCTGGACTCAAAAACATGAGATGGATCCAAAATATAATTTATCAAAATTGAAACATGAAAAAAATTGTGTACCTAGGATAAAATGGGGGGTAAATCCACTCTATAGGCAACTGATCTAACTTTCTCAAAGATTTAATAGGGTCTAATGAACCTTGGACTCAGCTTTCCCTTTTTATCAAAACACATCACACTTTTCCATGGAGAAACTTTGATAAAGACATGATCACCTACCTCTATAACTCCCTGATCCTAGTTACTCAGAGTTAGTGCATTATTACATAACATTGGCATGATCACAAGAGATCAAGTCCTGAAAGACCGATCAATTTAGTAGGTTTGGAAGTACTAGATACATACATAAGGTTTACATTACATTATGAAATGAAAAAAAAAACACTGTGTATCCTTTAAAAATACTCATATCCCTTAGCCAATCCCTATAGGCCAGTCATAATATACTTCTTCACATCTTGGTAAAAATAAAACATAATAAAGGGGCGATATCATATGCTCACTAAGGATATCAATATAGCAGAAACTATCATAAATAAGCATAAAAATTTAAGGCAATGTATAGGACTAAAATAAAAGCCTTTTAAACATAAAATTAGGAATAACATGGAAAAAATAAATCAAATAATTCCATTTAATTATTCACATGGATATTATACTATCCAAATAATCACTTATAATATCAATATCCAATCTCATAATTATGGAATGCATAACCCCAGACATCTTAACCATAAATTCAAGGCCTCGTGCAAAGACCCTAAATATAAATTTTGTCAATGACTTATTCCAAGACACTAGTTTGTCTCATGAGGCCTACCGATGTATCGAGAGTCTATAGTAGGCCCCACCCGTCACTTACTGAGTCCAATGCATTCCTCATATGAAAAGGGTGAAACATAACATAAACATTCGTATTAAAACTAGCATACAAAATGTAAATACTTTAACTATAAACCATGAATGGTATAAAAATAGCACACACATAGTCAGATGTATCATAAAACTATCAATACAATATGTAATATTTTATTATAATTAATCAACTTCAATTAAACATAAAATCCAATAATAGATGTTGACACAGATGAAATCAATCCAAAAACTATTTGAGAGAAATATCTCTTTCTACATTGAAATAATTTAAAAGTCTCATAATTATAAAAGAAAACATTTATTTTGAAAATATTCATATAATATTGTAAGGTAATCTTATAAGGTGTTATAACAGCGGAAAATAGCCACACTCACTGTATAAGTTAAAAAAACATTCTTTCCTTAATTTTTCAAAAAGGTTATAAAGTACCTTGTTTGGAAAATAATAGAAATATTACTTTCAAAACATTTTATAAAAATTCAAACAAGGGTAATAATGAATTTAATCTATATTCTATAAAATAGTAAAAATTATTTGAAATAAATTTTTAAGAAACACAGATGTGAGTGATAAAGAAGTCCTAGTAGATACTTACGTATTAACAACCTCGGATAAAAAAGAGATTGTAAAATTAATCCTTACCTTGTAATTTTACTTAGTATAAGGTATGATAAAATCTTTTATAAGGGTTAAATATTGTTATTAAATTATAAAATAACCACATACAAAAATATTATATCATATATGATCCTCTAATATTGCTTTGTTAATAATATTTCAGTAGTATCATTGTTTCAGGTGTTAACTAATTCATTTTCCTTTATATGTTTTTTTACGTAACTCATGTTTGTTATGGATATGATGTATTTGATTCATATCCAGGATGATATTAATTTCTTAATTTTTTTAATCATCAAATGAAAAGTATTCTTGAATGGTTATAATGGGGAGTGAAATCTCATCGCGTCGTGGAGATGGTAATTCATATGTACGTAGGAGCGACAATATCATTATATTGATAGTTAAATCCTATGTAATTGGATGGTATATTATATATACAGAATAATTAACATGTTATATTTATTTTTTACATCAATTATAATTATTATTATACCCATCCAAATAATGAAGTTGAGAATAAAAGACTACACCACAACATGGAGATGGTAAGCCGTACGTACGCACGTATGGTGACTTTGCCATTCATAGGATGGATAGAATAATGAATATGGTTGTACCATATTTATAATAACATCATATTATTAAGAAGGTACTGGATTTATTATTTTGGTATGGAAACGACAAATAAAGAGGAAGTGGAAGAAGAAAATAACTTTGAAACACATGATGAAATAACCACCTCTTCTTCGGGTGCTTCCTTTTAATTTAAACAATAGGGATCCTTAGGTTGGATTTATGATAAAATTAATGCCTATAGGATGAAGTTATGGTATTTGGGAGGATATTTGGGATGGTTTTGGCCGATCTAAATGGCTTTGGAGGTGTGAATTTAAGAGAAGGGGAAATACCCTTTCATTAGAGAGGTGATGGGCACTTTATAAAAAGATTGAAATATTATTTTATTATAAAATTATTTTAGGTTTTTAATAGCTCAAAAGAGATTTATTTCAATGATAAGGTGGGTATAGTTCTAAATACTTTTAAAAAATAGGTTTTATACAAGTTTAGGTTACCATATTAACCTTATCTTTTAGATTTAACTCTTAGTTAAATAGTTTAACTTTTACCATGTCTTATTGTATTTTTATACTAAATGGTTAATATAGTTACTATAAAATTAAAATAGAACTTAAAGTGTTTCATTAATGACATATATAACATTATCTAAGTACTTTTTCTGAATATTATATTTTTAGAAATATTATATCATTTAATAATATAGTATTTGTTTTAAAAACTCATTTATGTCAATTTTGATAATATTTATTATTTGATTTTTGTGAAAGTCATAAAAACTTTATTAATTTGTAAAAAATACATTTAATCAACACTAAAATGTCATGTTAACCTATTAAATTCGTGTATGGCATAAAAAGTTTCAATTTACATTTATTTTAATATTTATAACATAAATTATTTTAATCTTTCATTAATAAGGTAATTACTACATTATCATTGTGTCAAAAATAAATTTAATTATTTAATTTATAAAAATTATAAATAAAATACCATGATTTAGGATATAATTTTATATTTCTAATGAATATTTATAGTCTAATTTATCTTATGTAAAACTCTATATTAAAAATTTTTTAGTTAATAAAATTGGAATTTAACACTTTTAACACTTCTTTAAATTAAATATAATAAATGTACTAATCTAATCCAAGTGGATAAAAAAGGAACATATTTTTTTCCAAAGGTTTATTTTGGTTGAAATACACTTATACAATATAATTAGGACATGTGTTGGGGTAATTTGATATTATTATAATATTTTTTTACCTTTAATTACCCTATTTACTTTTAACCATGGTAAATAAAATTAAAAAGTTACTATTCACCAAAAATTATTTTCATCCTATTGAACCAAATTTTAATTACTGATTAAAACCATGTTTGTTGGATTTTTTAAATTTAATTCACAAAAGTGGTAAAATTTCGTTTTATGCAAATTTGAAAATGTGCCTAGAAGGTGGGTTAAAGTCGTTAAAAGTTTCAATAAAATTTTATACATCTAATCTTATTATAAAATGACTATAATGAATTAAATTGGACTAATATAAGTATTATGTATCTATTTTTTACTTTAAAATAAATTTAAATTTAAAAATAATTATTTAAATAAAAAGTTAGTTTTAAACAATAATGTAGTGTTTTTCACTAATCATCAAAAGTTGAAAGTTTTTAGAAAAATACAAAAAATTCACGCTAAGATAATTTTGATATTCCGAATCCAAAAATGAAGTAAATTTTAAAAAATAAAATTTATAAAATTTTAAAAAGTGGGTATTACTATAAATAACTGATTTTTAAATAGCAAGTTTGATTGGTCGTGGTGTGCTAGAACTCAAAGTTGCGTACAACGTACTCTATTTCATTATTCAAAGAGAAGTGTACCGTGGAAGCTTGGGGTGTTACATTCTTCCCTCCTTTAAATAATTTCATTCTTGAAATTTATAGAATATTATCACATAAAAATATTCAGGTGGTTCTTCATCATAAGTTCCTCAGGTTCCCACGTCGCCTCTTCCATTTTATAGTTTCTCCAAAGAAATTTTACCAGACAAGTCGTTCGGTTTCTCAACACTTATTCTCTAGTATCAAGAATCATGATAGGATCTTCATAATAAGATAGGTCTAGTTCTAGAGTTATTTCTTCATAGGTGAGTACATGCATTGGGTCAGGAATGTATTTTCTCAACAGTGATACATGGAATACAACATGAACTTTGGAGAGACTTGGTGGTATTACCAAACAGTAAGCTACAACTCCAATTTTTTCTAGAATTTATAAAGGTATGATGTACCTAGGACTTAATTTACCCTTATTACCAAATCATATAACACCCTTCTATGGAGATAACTTCATGAAAACATGATCACCTACTTGAAATTCCAAATCCTTCCCTCGATTATCGACAAAGATCTTTTGCCTACTTTGAGCTTCTTTGATGTGGGTTTGGATAATCTTCACCTTTTTCATTGTTTCCTAAAAAAGTTCTCGGCTTATGAGTTTTCATTCACCAACATCATCCCAATAAGTTGGTGTGTGACATCTCTTTCCATAGAACGCTTCATATAGTGCCATCTGAATACTTGAATGGAAGCTATTGTTATAGGAAAATTCTACCAGAGGTAAATACTGGTCCCACATACATTTAAAGTCAAGTGAGAAAGATCTCAACATATATTCTAAGGTATGAATAGTCCATTTTGATTATCCATCAGTTTGAGGGTGGTAGGTAGTTCTCAAATGAAGTTCAGTATCTAGGGATTTCTAAAGACTTTTCTAGAATATTGATGTAAAATGGGGATCACGATTAGAAAAAATTGATAGGGGTATAACATGAAGTCTTACAACTTCATTAATATACAGTATTTCTAAATGTTCAAGTGGTAAATCTTCTTTTATAGTAATAAAATGTGCTAACTTTGTAAGATGATCAACAATGACCCATATTGCATCATTCTTTCTAGGAGTCTTTGGTATCCCAATGAAAAAGTCCATCGTAATATCATCCCATTTAAACTCAGGTATGGAAAGAGGTTTCATGAATCCTCTAGAATGTTGTCTTCCATCCTTCACCTATTGAAAAACCATACATCTTGACACATAATCAGAAATCTCCCTCTTCATGTTGTCCCACAGAAATTGTTCCTTCAAATCTCTATACATCTTAGTGTTAACACGGTGTATAGAGAAATTGGAACTATTTTCATCATCCAACAATTCCCTTTTTAGATCAGGTATATCAAGAACACAAATTCTCTTCCCAAATTTCAAAATTCCATCTTCATATATGAAGTCGATCAATCTCCCATCATTCACAACATTAATTTTATTTCAAAAATCCTCATCATCAGTCTAAAAACTTTTTATCCTTTCTAGTAAAGATGGTTTGGAAACCATTTGAAAAAGTATCGATGTTTCACCTTCCATGTCTATTTCCATATCTATCTTTACTAGATCCATGAACATATGATCCTTTTAAACTCCCATCATGTTCAGAAATCCATGATTCTTTCTGATCAATAAATCTGCCACCTTATTTTCCTTACATGGGTGGTAGTGTATTATGAAATCATAATCCTTGAGTAGTTCAATCCCTTGCCTTTTCCTCATGTTGAGTTCTTTCTATGATAAAATATACTTTAAACTCTTGTGATCAGTATATATCTCACATTTCTCACCATAGAGATAGTGTCTCCATATCTTTAGAGAAAAAATTATAGATGCTAACTCAAGATCATGAGTAGGATAGTTTTTTTAATGAATTTTTAGTTACTGTGATGCATAAGAAATAACTCTATCATTATGTATAAGAACACAACCAAGTCCTTTCTTTGAAGAATCACTATAAATAACAAACCCATCATTCCTTGATGGTAGAGTCAAGATATGATCATTTACTAATATTCTATTCAATTATTCAAAAAATTCTTCACACTCTTTTGTCCAAACAAACTTAACCCATTTACGTAAGATCTTGGTTAATGGGTTAGAAAAACAAGCAAAATTCTAGACAAAATTCCGATAGTAACCTGCCAAACCAATAAAACTGCATACCTCAGTTATACTCGCCAGTGCTGGATATTCTTGGATTTCCCTTATCTTTGAAGGATCAAAAAAGATTCCATCCTTACAGACAATATGTCCAAGAAAAGAAATGTACTGAAGCCAGAATTCACACTTACTAAACTTCCCATATAATTCATTTAGAATAATGCGTAAGTGATTTTCATGATCTTCATATCTTTTGGAGTATACCAAGATATCATCAATAAATACCACTACAAAGTCATCAAGATACTCCTTGAAAACTCTATTCATTAGATCCATGAAAAAATATGGTGTATTAGTCATTCCAAAAGGAATTATTGTAAACTCATAATTTCCATACCTGGTTTGAAATGCTATATTCGGAATGTCTTCCTTCTTCATGCACAACTGATGATATTCAGATTGAAGATCAATCTTTGAAAAATATTTAGCCCTAGGAAGTTGATCAAATAAATAATCAAGGAAAGGTAGGGGATACTTGTTCTTTATTGTCATAACATTGATCTCCCTGTAGTCAATACAAAACCTCATAGATCCATCTTTCTTCTTAACAAAAAGAACAAGGGATCCCCATGGAGAAACACTAGGGTGAATAAAACCTTTATTACTCAATTACTCTAGTTGTTTCTTTAGTTCCACTAATTATACAATGTCCATTCTATAAGGGGTCTTTGATATGGGTCTTGAACTAGGAATTAAGTCAATGGAAAACTCAATTTCTCATTCTGTAGGATGTCTAGATAAATACTATGGAAACACATCAACATATTCTTTCACAATAGGTACATCCTCTATTTGAACATTCCTTTCCTCAACCATAATTATTTCAATCCCTTCCTCCCCAATAATTGAATTTAGTAGAGATAATTGGGGTGGATCTAGATGAGAATCATATGGTGATGTTTTTTCTCTAAAGATAAGGTATTCCTTATCATCATAAAAAATTATGACCTCTTTATTATTATAATATTTTTTTTGCATCATGGTCCAAAATCCAACCCATACCAAGAATTATATCAAATTAAATCATGGTTATGACAATAAGATCAGCAGATAAAGCATGTTTATATGACATAATGATAAATTATTGAAAAAAATTTGTTTCTATGATACTTTCCTTTGAAGTTTTGACTAAAAAATACCTTGTTAAGTAAAATTGGAAATATATAATTTTCTTGGAAAACTAGGAAGATATGAAAGAATGTGATGATTTAGAATCAAATAAAGCATTGGCTAATTTTGAAAAAAATGATTAAAGTACCTACCACAATGTCATTAGGATCTTCAACCTCAGCAGTAGTGATCACATAAACTTGGCATTGCTCCATTGAACTTTTGTAAGGTAAGTTTCCTTGATGCTTAGAAAATTAATTTGAATAATTCCCCATCTATTTATAATTATATCATTGAACATTGACAACCTATTTCTTCCCCTTGAAATCAAGATTTTTTTTCCTTTTTATCCACACATGTAACAAACTCCCATTCCCTTTAAGCATATACCAGGGTGTTTCTTCCCACAATTACTGTGGGATCGAAATTAAACCTTTCCCTTCTTCCCATTATTTACTTTTTCAGAGTGTTCAATAGATCTCTTCTTCTCTTGCTTCACTTTAAAGTCATAAGACTTATAGAATTCCTTTTCTATCTTGATATCACATGAGACTATATCTTCATATGATGTGAAGGATTGTGAGAATAATAATCATCAGAGAAATGGTTTTAACCCATCAAATAATTGATCAATATTACTTATTCGGTTATTTATATAATCTATAACATGACTTTATAACCTTGTAAATTTCACCTCATACTTTGTGATATTCTCAGCTACAAATGTATTTGTTTTCCCCTTGAATTTTGGTGGTTGTTTCCTCATGAAGCGGTCAGACATTGATCATCTGCATTGTGGATCAGGGTGCTCCATACGGGTAAGGTTATTATTTATAACTTGAGTGAGTTGTCCCAATATGGTTATAAGATGTTAAGCACTAGCTTCATCACCAGATCCACAATAATTATCTTTAATAGGAGGGAAATCCATACATGGATTATGTGAATTGATACGATTTCCATTCCTTCCACTAGGCTCCATTTACAAACAATAGAATACACTAGATTAGTTTATGAATCACAATGCATAATTCCTAACTTGTAAAATACTTATCATAAATTGAACGGTTTATTCATATAATATATAATCATAAAAAAATTTCTTTGGGAAAGTATTTACTCATAAATCCTTCATAAGGTTTTGTAAATAAAATGTGAACTATCTTAAGGATATCCCCCGAGAGTGTTAAACCAAGTGCACAATAAGTATCGTTGTTATATACCAGGATACCCCAGGACAAGCCTGAAACTCATTGTTGGTGTTTTTACTCCTAGTTACATCTATGCTAGAACCACGTCTACTTGTAGTATCCATAAAAAAATGCATTTTTTGGAAAACCCACAGAATATCTAAATTAACATATTTTTTTGGAAGTTCTTATTTAATAATCCTCAAAGTATATCTTAGGGTAATGTTCTCTAATCAGAGTTTTTTCTAAATCTAGTTTCCAAGGTTTTTACTAAACTTCCTCTGATACCAAATGTAATTCTCCAAACCCAATTACCTAGAGTCGGTGCATTATTACATAATATTGGAATGATCACAAGAGATCAAGTCCTGAAAGACCAATTAGTTTAGTATCCTTGTAAGTACTAGATACATACATAAGTTTTACATTACATTATTAAATGAAAAAAACTAAAACATTGTGTCTCATTTAAACACACTTATATCCCTTAGACTATCCCTATAGGTCAGTCATAATATACTTCTTCACATCCTGGGAAAAATAAAAAATAATAAAGGGGTGATATCAGATGCTCAGTAAGGATATCAATATAGTAGAAACTATCATAAATAAACATAAAAATTTAAGGCAATGTATAGTATTAAAACAAAAGTTTTTTAAACATAAAATTCAGCATAATATGGAAACGATAAATCAAATAATGTCATTTACTTATTCACATGTATATTCTACTAGTCGAATAATCACTTGTAATATCAATATCCAATCTCATAATGATGGAATGCATAATGCCGGACATCTTAACCCCAAAGTCAAGGCATCATTCCAAGACCCTAAATATAAATTTTGTTAAGGACTTGTTCCAAGACACTAGTTTGTATGATGAGACCTACTGATTCATCAAGGGACTATATAGGGCCCTACCTGTCACTTACTAAGTCCAATTCATTCCCCATATAAAAATGGTGAAACATAATATAACATTCGTATTGAAACTAGCATATAAAATGTCAATACTTTAACCATAAACCATGAATGTTATAAAATAGGACATCCACAGTCAAAAATATCATAAAACTATCAATAAAATATGGAATATTGTATCATAATTAATCAACTTCAATTAAACATAAAATGCAACAATATATGTTGACACAAATGAAATCAATCCAAAAACTATTTGAGAGAAATATCTCTTTCTACTTTAAAATCATTTAAAAGTTGCATAATTGTAAAAGAAAACATTTATTTTGAAAATATTCATATAAGATTGTAAGGGAAGCTTATAAGGTGTTATAATTGCAAAAAATATTCGCACCCACTGTATAAGTTAAAAAACCATTCTTTCTTTAATTTTTCAAAAAGGTTATAAAGTACCTTGTTTGGAAAACGACGAAAAGATCCTTTCAAAACATTTTATAAAAAGTAAAAAAAGGGTATAAATGACTTTAACCCATAGTCTAGAAAATAGTAAAAATGTTTTGAAATAAACTTTTAAGAAACATAGTTGTTTATTATAAATAATTCCTAGTATATACTTACCTATAAACAACCTCAGATGATAAAGAGATTGTAAAATTAACCCTTACCTTGTACTTTTCCTTTGTCGAGCATACACACGAGCGACAATATCATTCTATTGATGGTGAAAATAATATGTAATTGGATGGAATATTATATATAAATAATAATTAACATGTTATATTTATTGTCCATATCAATTATACTCATTATTATATCCATCCAAATAATGAAGTGGTGAATAATAAACTATACCACGATATGGAGATGGTAAGCCGTACGTATGCACATATAGTGACTTTTTCATTCATAGGATGTATAGAATAATGAATATGGTTGTACCATATTTAAAATAACATCATATTATGTATAAGGTACTGGAGTTATTATTTTGGTATGGAAACAAAAAATAAAGAGGAAGTGGAAGAAGAAAATAACTTTGAAACACATGCTGAAATAACTACCTCTTCTTCGGGTGCTTCCTTTGGATTTGAAAAAAAGGGCTCCTAATGTTGGCTTTATGATCAAAGTAAGGAATATAAGATAATGTGATGGTATTTGAGAGGATATTTGGATAGGTTTTGGCCAAGCCAAAGAACTTTGGAGGGTTTAATTTAAGATAAGGAGAAGTACCCTTTTTTAAGAGTGGTGAGGGACACTTTAGGAAAAGCTTGAAATATTATTTTATTATAAAATTATTTACGGTTTTTAATATCTCAAAATAGATTTATTTCAAGGATAATGTGGGTATGGGTTTAAATCCTCTCAACCAATAGGTTTTAGAAAAGTTTAGGTCACCATATTAACCTTATCTTTTAGATTCAACTCTTAGTTAAATAGTTTAACTTTTACCTTGTCTTCTGGTATTTTTATACTACATAGTTAATATAGTTACTATAAAATGCCAAGAAAACCTCAAGTGTTTCATTAATGACATATATAACATTATATAATTCCTTTTCTAAATCTTATGTTTTTAGGAATATTATATCATTTAATAATATAGTATTTTTTTTAAAAACTCATTTATGTCAATTTTGATACTATTTAGTATTTGGTTTTTTTGAAAGTCATAGAAACTTTATTACTTAAAAAAATACATTTAATCAACCCTAACATGTCATTTTCACATAGAAAATTCGGGGATGACATCAAAAGTTTCAATTTACAATTATTTTAATATTTATAACATCAATTATTTTAATCTTTCATTAATAAGGTAATTACTGCATCATCATTGTGTCATAAATAAATTTAATTATATAATGTCTAAAAATTATAAATAAAATACCTTGATTTAGGAAATATTTTTCAATTTCTAATTAATATATATAGTCAAATTTATCTTAGGTATAGATCTATATTAAAAATGTTTTAGTTAAGAAAATTTGAATTTAACACTTTTAACACTTCTTTAAATAAAATATTATAAATGTTCTAATATAATCCAAGTGGATCAAAAAGGATCATATTTTTGTCCTAAGTTTTATTTTTGTCAAAATACACTTATCTAATAGAATTAGGACACGTTTTGGGGTAATTTTATATTATTATAATATTATTTTTACCTTTAATCACCCTATTTACTTTTAACTGTGGTAAATAAAATTCAAAAGTTACTATTCATATAAAATTATTTTCATCCTATTGAACCACATTTTACATACTAATTACAATCGTATGTATCATATTTTTGAAATTCAATTCACAGAAGTGATAAAATTACGTTTTATGAAAATTTGAAAATGTGCCTAGAAGGTGGGTTAAAGACGTTAAAAAGTTCAATAAAATTATATATATATAATCTTATTATAAAATGACTCTAATAAATTAAATTGGAATAATATAAGTATTATGTATCTATTTTTAATTTAAAATATATTTAAATTTAAAAATAATTATTTAAACCAAAAGTCAGTTTTAACAATAATGCAGTATTTTTCACTATTCATCAAAAGTTGAAAGTTTTCAGAAAAATACCAAAAATTCACCCTAAGACAATTTTGATATTCCGAATCCAAAAAAAGTTCATTTTGAAAAATAAAATTTATAAAATTTCAAAAATTGGGTATTACTATTTATAATTTCTTTTTTAAATAGCTAGTTTGATTGGTCATGGTGTGCTAGAACTCAAAGTTGCGTACAACACAAGATATTGTATTATTCAAAGAGAAGCGTACTGTAGAAGCTTGGGGTGATAAAAATTTGAAAGAAAGATCCTTTCTCCAGTTATCTGCATAACTTTTATATCTGCTCTGAGCTTTTCTCATGTGCTTCTGAATCAACTGAACTTTTTTTTCCATCTCTTCTACCAATTCTGGTCCCATCAAATTTCTTTCACCTACTTCATCCCAAAAATTTGAAGTTCGATAATGCTTTCCATATAATGCCTCAAATGGTTCCATATGGATACTGAAATGAAGAATTTTATTATATGAAAACTAAACCAAAGAAAGATGTTGGTCCCAAATTCCCCGGTAATCTATTGAACAAGTACGTAGCATATCTTCCAGTGTCTGAATTGTTCGTTCTGACTGCCCATCTGATTGCAGATGAAAAGTTTTACTAAAATTTAATTCAGTACCCAACGACTTATGAAGGCCCTTCCAAAAGTTATAAGTCAACATGAGATCATGATCAGATACAATGGAGTGGGGAACTCCATGTAACCTGATTATCTATTTAACATACAATCAATAAAGTTGATCTAGAGATAGAGTATCTCAAATAGGAAGAAAATGAGAAGATTTTGTAAATCGATCAATAATAAGACAAATTTCATTGTTACCTTGGGAAGTCTTTGGTAATCCCACTATGAAATCCATGGACACATTTTCCCATTTCCACTATGGCATTGGAAAAGGATGAAGTATCCCTTTCAATAACTGTCGATATGCTTTAACCTATTTACAGGTTAAACACATCATAGTAAAGTCTTCAATATCTCTTTTCATCCCATACCACCAGTAATAATCCTGAATATCTCTATACATTTTAATACTACAAATATGAACTGAAAATGGAGAACTATGAGCTTCACATAAAAACACTTTATTCAACTGTGAATCACAAGGCACACAAAACCTCTTCCCAAACCTCAAAACACAATATTTATCAATATTAAATTTAGGTAACTTACCCTTCTAAAAAATTCTACCTTTTTATAAAACTCACTATCCTCTTTCTTCACTTGCTTCATTCTATTTTATAGAGATAATTTCACTACCACCTGAAAAAAATAGAGGAATTCCCTACACCAATAAGTTCTAATCCAAAATTCATCAAATCAAAAACCAAAGGATCTCGTTACAAATGTAGCATGGTTAATGTGGCATTATTATTTCGAATCAAATCTTCATCCACTTTATTTTCCTTTCCTAGATGGAAATGGATCATGCAATCATAATCCTTGATTAATTCTATCTATCTCCTCTGTCTCAAGTTTAATTCTTTCTAAGTGAATATAAACTTAAATTTTTTTGATCAGTACATATTTCACACTTTACACCATACAAATGATGCCTCCAAATTTTTAATGAAAAAACAAAATTATCTAATTCCAAATCATGTGCAGGGTAATTTAACCCATGAGGTTTCAACTAACGTGAAACATAGGCAATTAACTGATCATTTTGCATAAGGACACAACCAATTCCTTTCAATAAAGCATCACTATAGATAACAAATTCACCATTTCTGGAAGGTAGTTCCAAAACTAGAGCAGTCACCAATATTATTGTCAATTCCTAAAAATATTCCTCAAATTCTTTTGTATAGATGAACATAACACCTTTTTGAGTTAACTTAGTCATTGGTCTAGATAACTATGCAAACTTTTCAAAAAAACCTTAAGTAATAACCTAATAATCCAAGAAAACTAAAAATCTTGATTATATTTTTGGGTATTTTCCATTCTTCAAGAACTTTTGTTTTAGTAGGATCAATATTTATTCAATCTTTACAAACAATGTGACCAAGGACAAGAATTTTTTGTAACAAAAATTCACACTTTTCTGAATTTCCCATACAGTTTATTTTCTTTTAAGGTTTTCAAGAAAACCCTTAAATGAATTTCATGCTCCTATTTAAATTTAGAATAATCTAAAATATCATCTATAAAAAAACCACCCTTTATCACCGGAGTCAACTAAGACATCACTAAAATAAACTATTCAATTCGGATTTTGACCATGTCAGGATGCTGATTTGGAAGGTGATTTCCCTCTGTATGCCTTCCTAGCACAATTTCCCTATTTCTTCCATGAAAAAATATTCTTAACAAACATATCTTAGATGAATAAACATTGTAATGTTCAAATGATATATCATTTCAATCTTAACATAAAGTAAAAATATTTTTTTGATATTCATTTAACAATATCCTAACTCCTAAAGTTGTCTAAACCGACATATGCTATCAAATACAAGGTCACAACATTAAAAATTACATAATTATTGAATTAAGTTAATAATTCACATTTATTATCATTTCAGGTTTAGATATTTATAGAATTAGGTCATAAATTATACATTACAACTCGAATATTACATTTAGACACTTCTAACCAATATCCATTTTCTTCGTAAAATAAAAACACTTAAAAGAAAACAATAATTATTTTCTTGATATAAATCATCTTGAAAGATTCTTTTCTTTTACCCTTCCTTATACCCTGTGAAAAACATTTCAAAAACTTGGGATGAGCATAAACAGATCAGTAAGGGTTACAAAATAAGGAAAGAAAACATTATCTCATCAATACATAGAAATCAATGAGATCATAATTTTCAATAATAATTCATATTATCTTTAACATACCTCATGAAATCATAAGATTTATGAATAACACATAGAAATCATAATTCATAATGGTAACTTGTGGCATCCATAACATACTTACATTGTAGCTTTCACAGCTACATTGGGAGTTACATTTGGAATACCCATCATGGTATATTCCCTAAATATATTAGGAGAAAAATTAACGTTTACCTCCATCAAGTTACCCAATTTATTGGAGATCTATCTCGGGCTCTACAGCCCTAGGTTTATCACAGAATCACCCATATATGTAAACAATTCTCAAGAACCATAATATATTCATAACACATAAAATAAGCATAATGGAAAGATAAAACTTCCACACTACAATAAAAATATATCATTTCAAGATATTGAAATAATCAATGCTTTCTCAAAAAAAAAATTCAATACCAAAATATTTGAAATGAGTATATGGTATTTATTTTTCTTTTAAAAACACTATGACTTGTTAAGGAATCCAAATATCAAATAATACCCGCGGTGGCGGAAAAAGTCATCGTCACTACGTATGTTAAAAAGAAACATTCCTTTTGTCATTTAGTAAAAATATTAATAGAAAAAATATCCCCTTTTAATGAAATGAAAATTCAAAGGGTTTTAGACACTGTATAAAATAATGTCATGTATAAATCAAAATATGCCTTAATGAAAGGAGATTGAGATGAAGCCCCTTGACATGAATCTAACTTGACTCGTTCATTCTTTAATTTACTTAATAATAAACTTAAGTTAATTTCTACTTGATTTAGATTTCTTTTCAAGTTTATTATTCCTTTTATATCACTTATTACAATGTTATAAAAATTATATAATTATTTAAGTGAATATCGGTCGTTTTGTCGATATTTGGCACTTGAGTCAAAAATGAACTTGTTTTAATTAAAAATTGTCCATGTTGTCAAAATTAAATTATATAAATAATTATATTCATGATTTAAATATCATATATATCATATATATCCATTATATATATGTATTTATAATAGTACATAACATTTGGAGATAAGATATGAAATGCACTATTCATGGATACGGTAAGCGGTACGTACGAATAAATGCTACTTTCATTTCTTTTTCATATTTAATGGAATGAAAAATAAATGAAAAATAGGTATATTATAATTCAAATATAATATATATGTTATATATGTTACATAATTTCATTAATTTAATCCTTTAAACATTCCATGTATAGCGTGAACAAGTCATATCATTTTGAGGGGGCGGTAGTCCGCACTTCCTCAAATGAAATTATCATATTTATAAAACATGAAAAGCATAAATGTATGTTATAAATGTGAATTAAAGAATAATATAGACAAATAAATATCATAAATATCATATATAATTACATTTCTATCATAACGGCCACCATAAGAGGTGGTAGGAGAAGATTGAACAATAATTGTTTCGTGAGGCAGTAGTTCTCCGTCCACAGAAATAGTATGTTCTATACCCATTAGATGGAGGTGTGTGTAATTAAAGTTAAAAATAATTCTCATAAAAACAAACTAGTATATTTAAAATACTGGTGTTGTTATAAAAGAGTTTAATAAAGAGAGTTTAGGGGGTTGGATAAGGAAAATAAAAGAAAGAATCTTGAGAGAAGACATTAACTCAAGTCGGGTAACTCCTTTTGAGTTAAAATAAACGGCCTTATTTAATTACCTTATGAACAATTTAAGGATTCTAGGAAGAATAGAGGTATTTTGAGAGATTATTTGGGAAAATTTTGGATGATCCAAGGGGGATTTAGAGGTGTGAGTAAGGTTTAGACGTGGTGTCCTTTTATAAGAAGGAGGAGGGGTTCTTTAGGAAAGTTTGAAAGTATTATTTTATAATTAATTGATTTTCGAATTATAATAACATAAAAGTGATATATTTATAATATTATATAATTATGGGTATAAATACACTCATACAATGGGTTTTAGACAAGTTTAGGCCACAAAATTAACATAATCTTTTAGCTTTAACCCTTAGTAAACTTATTTAACTTTTACCATGTCTTCTTGTATATTAATAATATATGGTTACCATAGTTACTATAAAATTCCAAGTGACCAAAAAATGGATCATTAATGAATTTTTTAGCATCATATTTTTCAGTACACATAATCTTATATTTTTAGGACTATTATATCATTTAATAAAATATTAATTGATTTAAAAACTCATTTATGTCAATTTTTATACTATTAATATCATGACTTTAAAAATCCATAACAACTTAACTATTTCGAAAAAAACTTTATTAATTCAAATATAAAAAGTAATAATAATCCATAAAATTAATTTATGACAAAAAAAGTTTCAAAATAAATTTATTTTAATATTTATAATCTTATTTATTTAAATCATTCATTAATAAGGTAAACACTACATCATCATTGTGTCATAAATATATTTATTTATCTGATGTCTAAAAATTATATATAAAATACCATGATGTAGTAAATATTTTTATATTTATAATTACTATTTATAGTTGAATATATCACTTATATAACCCTATATAAAAATTGTTTTACTAAAAGATACAAGTTTAGGATATATTTTCCTTAACTTTAAATTAAAAGTAATTAAATGTCATTTTCACACAAAAGTGGTCCCATGAGGTCCTAAAATCGACCAAAGGATTCTTATGGTCAGAAATATCTCATAAAATAGTGTTAGGACATGTGCTAGGATAATTTAATATTATTATAATATTATTTTTTACCCTTATTTACCAGATTTATCATTTAACCATGCTAAATAAAATAATTACTGAAGTTACTATTCATAATGTCTAAAAATAAGTTACCTATTTACAAAATTTAGACCTCATGATTCCAAATATGAAATAAAATTTTCCAAATTCAAAACACAGAAGTTTCATAAATTAATTTAAAATTAATTTCCGCTGTCAAAACCAAAAAGCGTGTTTTTAAGAAATAATAACTATCAAAAGATTAACATGTGTCTATGTCTAATTAAAAAGTAAAATTACTTAGAATGACCAAAATTGGATTAAATGGTAAAAACATAATATAATTACACTTTAATATCAATTAAAAATATAATATAACCATATAAATAAATCAGATAAAAAGACAGTTTTGACTTAAAATGCAGTATTTTTCACTATTCATTAAAAAAAGAACTTTATCAGAAAAATACCAAAAATTTACCCAAAGTAAATTTTGATGTACCTATTCTAAATAAGAGGTTTATTTTATCAAATGTGACATATAAAAGTGAAAAAAATATATTTAAAAAGGGTTTTCCATCAAAAGGCAGTAAACTGGCCTTTTAAAATTATTAAAGTATTTCATTCTTAAAATTGGATTCATTCTTATTTTTAACCTCTAAATTTTATTGGATAAATTTAAAAACATTTAACAAAAATGTTTAACCATGATATAGTTAGTTTTATTTATTCCTACCAATACAACGAGTAGGCGTTAACTACCATTTAAAATAATAATATTATTATATTATTTTTCAGTATAACTCAAAGTTGTGTGCAACATAAGATTTCCAAGAAACCCATTGTTGCATGTTTAGTATGCTATCAGACAAATCATTTCCTTTATTATAAAAATAATATCTTATTCATAAATATTAATCGAAAAGAAAAAGTATTATTCTGTAAATACTTGGGTTGTTACAGTTATGACATACCCTTCTAGCCTGTAGGTGTGTGTATGTCTCCTTGTATTGTCCCCTCGATAATATACCTATTATTATATATATTATGTAGGTACATATATATAATTTATATATATATGTATGTATATATTTATATACATTTATGTAAATCTATTTAAATTCATAAATATTAATATATTTATATGTATTTATGTAAATTTATGTAAATTTATATTTATTTATATTATCTGGTTATATATATATATGTATGAATTATATACATTTATGTAAATTTAATTATATTTATATTTATGTATGTAAATTAATATGTTATATATATATATATTAATATTTCTTTATGTATATTTATATAAAGTTATATGTATTTATATTTATATATTTTATGTGGGTAAATATATATAATTATATATATATGTATGTATTTATATACATTTATGTAAATTTATTTATATTTATAAATATTTATTTGTATTTATGTGTATTTATATGTATTTATATGTATTTATATGCATTTATATTTATATATATTTAAAAATATTTATGTGTGTGTGTGTGTATATAATAATATAGATATATATATTTATATACATTTATATAAATTTATTTATATTTTATATATTTATAGATATTAATATGTTTTTATGTGTGTGTGTGTATATATATATTTGAAATTACATTCATTTTTATGTATATATATAAGTATATTAATTATTATGTTGCTATAATAAAATCACAATGAGCTTAGGCAGGTGGTAAAGTCACTTGAATATAAGGAAGAGGTTGTGGGTTAAAATACTAATAGCCTTTAATATATAATGCAATTATCTTGGACATGGGTTGGATTGGGTTGAGTGGTGGTCTTAGGTCACCTGGGTCATGGGTTAGGTGGGCTTGGGTCGGCTTGGTTCCTCGACCTAACTATTTTTGTTCTAATATTTTAAAAATATAGACAAATATATCTTCTTAATATTAGTGTTATAAAATTTAAGAAAGAAACCCACCTCTAATTATTTACCATTAGTTCTAAAAACCATTGATATATATTTTTAAAAAATTTTCATCGAAAATTCTGAAAACAATCTAGTGTGAAACATTAATAACCACCATTAAATTGGTTTCACAAAATCATTTGTAACATTTTTATAAAACCATCATGAAATAATTCATGACATAGGTATCCATGATAGTTTTTTAAAACAATCCCAAATAATTTAGCAGTGGTTTAAAATACCATGTAGAGCCAAAAAATCTATGGTTAAATAGGGTTTCTAGCATAGTGTAATCTGTTTTGAAAAATCTACACAGAAAATGATCACTGTGAGAGAGAAGCTGTTGCTCATCCCCACTTGCCTCCAGTCGAAGTCAAGGAATTAGAAGCTCCTAGAATCTTGTTAAAATCAAGTAGATCGAGACATGTTATGACATCTCAATGTAGAAGTGGGTAATTTGGAGGGAAAATGATAATTCAATATATATAAGGAGAGCCTAGGATAGAGGGGGGATTCAATTACATTACCCTATACTAATACACACCATCTAACCCTTCCTCAGTATCTCACTCTATATTCATTACACATACTATATCCTCTTATACATTTAGACCCAAAACACCCATTCCCATTCATCATTCCATCCAATATGTTCATCCATCACTACTGACATGAGAAGGAAACAACTAGATCCAAGGAGTATAGAAGGATGAGAAACACATCTATGATGGGGAAACTTCCTCCTCTATCTTCATTGTTCTAATCATGCTAGTTTAGTCTTGTAGGTGGTGGATTAGGGGGTTGTGACTAATTCTTATGATGTATGACTTGTGGAACCATAATTTTTCATTATTCATGCTTGATTATTAATCACTCTAATTTATTTTCAATTGGTTAGATGATCCTAGGGAGAGGGTGAGTACAACATCCATGTACTAGTTCATTATGAACAGTAACTAGACCGAATCACCATGGGGCCTCAGGCACTCCTCCCCTTATGTCAAAGGTAACCAACTAACAGCGAGGGTCTAGGGTAATAACATGGGGAGACTATACCCCTATATCGGAGTGTGCAATAATAAAAAAATTACCAAATGGAATCCATAATGATAACCATCCATTAGAGTATGTAAAATAATTAAACAATAATCATCAATAATACATGTAAGTGTAGAGGAAAATAACCATACAACAACGATCTCCCACTATACTATCACATATACAAATTGAAAACAAGAACAAAATAAATGTACAAGAGTCTTTACTACATCACCTAATCACACCTCATACAAAACTCCAATCCCATCCAAGCTATCCAGCTGAGTGATCCAATCATAGGCCTCTTCCCAACCTAATATTGAAATCAATAAAGTATATGCAGGTACCCAAGTACCATGGTCGCCTGAGCAGGGTGCGAGTACATCCTAGTAGGGAACCAACAACTTATACCTACACATAACTGGTAAATAAAATGTAAAAATACAATATTGTTAGGATATAAATATTAAAAAACCACTAAAGTTTAAATAAATAACCACTATCAATCCTTGGGTTCTCTCAGAAAACCCAGGATCCACTTAAACCTGTTTCTGCTTATGTCGAGGTGTCTTTAAGCAGTTTATAGAACTGTATTGACCCAAACTCGACCTAATGACCATATAGTAGTAAGAATAAAATAAATTTTCTTAGAATTATCCATAGGTATCCATATAGTATTAGGAAAAATTTCTGGATCCAAGGTGCATGTCCAAGGCATCCCATAGTAGTAGGCTATAAACCAATCCCTTGGCGGCAATCTTAGGTGATCAATATCATTTGGTGTCATCACTAAACCCCACGAGGTGATCCTAATCATTCCATAGTCATCAGTCAAAAACATCAAACCCTAGGAGGTATTTTTGAGTGTTCGATAATCATTAAGCTCTGAGATGATACATAAAAGGTAATCCTTGGCGATCAATAGTTATCAGGTGCAAACACAAAACATCGGGAGGTAATTCCTTGCATTATATAACATAATGCATCATCACTAATTCCTTGGGGGTTGAACCTAGAAAATAAATCATATCAGGAATAACATCCAATTCCTAAGGGTATGACCTTAGGAAATCATCAATGTTAATCTCATAATCAATTTAGGTTCTAAGGTGACACCCACAATCATCACTACCCAATTTCTCCTATGCAGCCTCTCTAGGGACAATATCTCATGTGGGGACCTATAAGGGTCCCCTAGGTCACATCATAACTTGAACACAATTACATGGGTTCATCTATATCATAATCATCTCTCAAATAAATGATCATCACTTAGGGGTGATACATCCCTTAATCTCATCATGATTCTCATACGGCCTCACTGGCCTTACAAGCCTTCCAGTATAGGGGTCACACACGGGAGATCCCCTAAGCCTACCCCCTTTAAAATCTAATTTTTTTGTTCCCCACACTTCAGTTATCCACCAATATTCATAGGGTCTACCTGCCCAACTACCTCACATCTCGGTGGTGGAGAACCACTCAACCATGGTCATCTTGCCAGCCCAATAGCTATATGGAACCTCAAGGTTCTCACATGGAAAATCCCTAGGCTATCCATCCCCAATCACTCACCTCTACCAGGAGGTCCCTAAGGGAACCTATAACTTGGGACACTACATATCATTATTCCATTTAATTTAATTTAGACACATTAGGGTACAAGATTCACAAGACAATGTTTTTTTAATATAATTTTTCAATTTTTTTATTAAATAGGTTTAAGTTAAATTTTTTAAAAAAATTTGTAATAAAGGCGGTAGTGGTGCCATTATATCAGTCTAAATTCTAACAGAATCCCTCACCTAGGGATCCCTTTTATAAGAGTGACTTCCCTGGAAATCATTCTGCATTTTCGATGTGGGATTCAGGTTCTCCCTTTCCTGCACATAACATTCTGGATTTCCGATGTGAGATTCATAACTATTCCATGTACCTGGATTTGAAAGAATATAAAATATAAAATATAAAACCAATATAAATGAAAATTAAAACATGGATTAAAAATATAAGAAATAGTTGAAAATAAAAAGAATTTCGTAAGAAAATGTTGATGAAAAATAGTTTATAAGATTTCAAGTCACCTACTTGAAACTTAAAAATGTTTCAAGTATGTGACTTTAAAAGCCTATAAAATATAAACTATATAACCAATATAAATGAAACTTAAAGCGTGGATTAAAAATATAATAAATAGAAAAAAATAAACATAATTTTGTAAATTTTTTTTGATGAAAAATAATTTATAAGATTTCAAATCCACTTACTTGAAACTTAAAAATGTTTCAAGTATGTGGGTTTAAAAGACTATAAAATATAAAATATAAGACAAATATAAATGAAACTTAAAACATCGATTAAACATATAATAAATAGTTGAAAATAAAAATAATTTCATAAAAAAGGTTTATGAAAAATAATTTATAAGCTTTCATAGCCACCAACTTGAAACTTAAAAACGTTTCAAGTATGTGACTTTGAAAGACTTTAAAATACAAACTATAAGATGAATATAAATGAAACTTAAAACACGGATTAAACATATAAGAAATATTTGAAAATTAATCAGTTAATTAGTATTATTATTATTAATTATAAAATAATTAATTAGTTAACTGGTAATATAATTATTAATTATTAATTATATAATTAATTATTTAATTTATAATATCATTATTGATTATATAATAATTACTTAGTATATAATTAATTACTATGTATTTATTAATTATATAATAATTAATTAGTTAAATAGTAATATAATTATTAATTATAATTATTAATTATTAATTATTAATAATTAATTATACAATAATTAATTAGTTAATTAGTAATATAATTATTTGTTATATAATCATTAATTAGTTAATTAGTAATATAATTTTTTATTTATAATGATTAATTAGTTAATAAGTAATATAATTATTAATTATATAATAATTAATTACTTAATTAGTTAATAAGTAATGTAATTATTAATTATGTAATAATTAATTAGTTAATTAATAATATAATTAATAATTAATAATTAATTAGTTACTTTGTAATATAATTATTAACAGAACATCGTAGATCATGGAGGAACTCCAAGGTCCCAAAAAAATATTATTAAAAAAGAGTAACATGAACACAAGGGAGATAAGGGGTAACAGTGAAAACACATCATCAAAAGAAAAAACCAAGTACAAGTCTCATTTATTGTCTTGACCGCCCCTTCCACGAAATCCTCATCGGCCTCTTGGATGCCTCCCCCTTTACCATTGCTTTAGTGTCTTCCATGTTCCATCTTCAGTGCCCACTGACTCATCAACCACATCAACACTCTGAGCACCCACCAGTGGGACACAGTCAACATCAGCTACAGGACCACCATCACCACATTACACAGCAGCCACAATTCCCTTAGAAGAGGGCTGCCCATCCTGAATCTCCATGGAGCCAACTTGCTTCAAAGAAGAGGTATTAGACACTAGAGAGGATCTAGTACCCTTCTTGTCCTGACTCTCCCTATACAGCACATCAAATTCTGGAGAATTAATAGCTCCAAACAGGCTGAAAAAATTGGGCTTTAGATAATCAATGTTGGATAGATCCAATTGCAAGTGATCCTATACAGAATCTGCATGAGTAAGATGCCCAGGCTGCTCCTGCATAACACTCCCAACAATAGGTGCAGAAAAGGTAGTAATAGTAGTGGACTGCACATGCAGAGGATTAACATTAACAGTGGGTTGCACAGGCAAAAGGGCCTTCAGAACAGTTCTAATGGCAGTGTCTGGTTGCAAGCCTATCTCAAGGCTCCTAGAAGTCGCATCTACCTCCAATGAGGTAGCATTTTCAGGAGGCATAACCTACACAGGAGAGGCATTACCAGCATAAGGAGAAAGTGAGGTATGCATTACCACATTTCCCTAAGAAGATACAGGGGTGAAGGCCCCTATTCCTCCTGGAGAAGTAATAGCAGACACCCCATTATGAGGAGCAAGTTTCCCAGAAGGACCAACATAGTTCCCTCTAGTATTCAATAATTAATTAGTTATTTAGTAATATATTTATTAATTATATAATAATTAATTAGTTATTTAGTAATATATTTATTAATTATATAATAATTAATTAGTTAATTAGTAATATAATTATTAATTATATAATTATTAATTAGTTAATTAGTAATAAAATTAGTAATTATAATTATTAATTATTAATTATTACAAATTAAATAATTAATTATTAAATAATTAATAATAAATAATAAATAATTATAATTAATAATTATATTACTAATTAACTAATTAATTATTATATAATTAATAATGATTAATTAATAATTATATTATTAATTAACTAATTAATTATTGCATAATTAATAATTATATTACTAAATAACTAATAAATTATCACATAATTAATAATAATATTACTAATTAACTAATTAATTATTATAAATAAAAATTATATTAATAATTAAATAATTAATTATAATATAATTAATAATTATATTATTAATTAACTAATTAATTATTTTATAATTAATAATTAACAATTAAATTACTAATTAAGTAATTAACTCTTTTATAATTAATAATTACATTGCTAATTAACTAATCAAGTATTATATAATAAATAATTATATTACTAATTAACTAATTAATTATTATATAATTAATAATTATATTACTAATTAAATATTTAATTATTATATAACTAATAATTATAAAACAATTAATTATATAATAATTAATTATATTACTAATTAATTATTATATAATTAATAAGGATTTTACTAATTAAATAATTAATTATATACTTATATAATTAATAATTATATTACAGATTAACTAATTAATTAATTTTTTTTAATTATATTACTAATTAACTAATTAATTATTATATAATTAATAATTATATTACTAATTAAATAATTAATTATTATACAATTAATAATTATATTACTAATTTACTAATTAAGTAATTAATTATTATATAATTAATAATTATATTACAAATTAACTAATTAATTATTATAAATAAAAATCAGATTACTAATTAACTAATTAATTATTATAAATAAAATCTATATTACTAATTGACTAATTAATTATTATATAATTAATAATTATATTACTAATTAACTAATTAATTATTAATAATTAATAATTAATAATTATAATGAACAATTATAATGAATAATTATATTACCAATTAACTGATTAACTATATTATTATTAATAATTACATTACTAATTAAATAATTAATTATTATATAATAAATAATTATATTACTAATTAACTAATTAATTATTATATAATTGACAATTATATTACTAATTAACTAATTAATTATTATATAATTAATAATTATATAATAAATAATTATATTGTTAATTAATTATTATATAATTAATAATTATATTACTAATTAACTAATTAATTTTCAACTATTTCTTATATGTTTAATCTGTGTTTTAAGTTTAATTTATATTTGACTTATAGTTTATATTTTACAGTCCTTTAAAGTCACATACTTGAAACATTTTTAAGTTTCATGTTGGTGGCTTTGAAAGCTTCTAAATTATTTTTCCTCAACATTTTTTACAAAATTGTTTTATTTTTAACTATTTCTTATATGTTTAATCCATGTTTTAAGTTTCATTTATATTGGACTTATAGTTTATATTTTATAGGCTTTCAAAGTCATATACTCGAAACATTTTTATGTTTCAAGTAGGTGGCTTTGAAAGGTTATAAATTATTTTTCATCAGCATTTGTTAGGAAATTATTTTTATTTTCAACTATTTCTTATATGTTTAATCCATATTTTATGTTTCATTTATATTTGGCTTATAGTTTGTATTTTACAGGCTTTCAAAGTAATATACTTAAAACATTTTCAAGTTTCAAGTAGGTTGCTTTAAAAGCTTATAAATTATTTTTCAACAATATTTTTTAAAAAATTATCTTTATTTTCGACTATTTCTTATATGTTTAATCCATGTTTTAAGTTTTATTTATATTGGTCTTATATTTTATATTTTATAGGCTTTCAAAGTTACATACTTGAAACATTTTTAAGTTTCAATTAGGTGTCTTTGAAATCTTATAAATTATTTTTCATCAACATTTTTTTTACTAAATTCTTTTTATTTTCAACTATTTATTATATATTTAATCCATGTTTTAAGTTTCACTTATATTGGTTTTATAGTTTATATTTTATATTCTTTCAAAGAAACAAACTTGAAAGAGTTCTAAATCTCACATCGAAAATGAAAAATGTTCTACATAGGAAAGGGAGAATCAGAATCCCACATCGAAAATGAAAAATGATTTCCAGGGTAAGCCATCTTATAAAATGAAACCCTAGGTGATGGCTTCTATTAGAATCCAGACTGCTATAATGGTAGTACTACTGGATGTTAAATAACAGATAACTTTTTCTGAAATATATATATATATATATATATATATATATAACAAAAAATAATAATAAAATTTTAAGAATACAAAAACAACATATTTTTACGGAAAGGCAGCATCGCAGATGCCACCTTTCACCCGAAACCTAAAGGTGACAGTGTCGCTGCCACCTTTAGTATGCATTTTTAATTTTTTTAACCAAAACCTGTTTAATATTTTTTTTTGAAAAAACATATTAAAAAAAATCTCCCAAGACATGCATATTTAATCAAGGAATTAACCATTAACAGTCGAGCCCATCAAGAAAGTGCATAGGGGTCCGTCGTGGCCCTTGAATTTTTTTCCAATTCATCTAGACATTTCATTTTAAATATAAAAATTTATTAACAAAGGTCATCACCCTTAATGGAGAGATCATATATCATATTCCATAAAAATTAATCATAATAACATAAGGAATGTATGATAGACCACCTAACATAAATAAAGTTATTTCTCTCTTTAGTCACCGCCCGAAAGCTCTTCCCAAGATCGTCCAATCTCAATCAGCCATTTCCCAATCACCTGAGGCCCTAACTCACATCAAAATAACCAAACCACTTAATTATAATACAATTACAATTAATTAATTAATTATATTTTATCTTAAATTTTTTTAATTAATTAACACATTTAATTTAACAATGAATAATTCTTTAAATCCCATTAGATTCCCTCTTAGTATCCAAACCACAACCAAACAGCTACAATAAGTCCATACTGCTCTCCTGAAACCATCCTCATCTAAATACCTATCATGTGACAACAATTTAATATCCAATTTAATTTAATTTAGGTAAAAAACATTAAAAAATTCTAATGGTGATGAACCTTCATTGAAACGACTTGCAATGGTGTGAAAATACCATTTTGGGTCATTCACTCACCAGGAAATAGGGAATCCCTATCCTAAATAGTTGATTCCACCATTCTTATATGGAATAAAAACTAAGTCCCAAAACCAAAACATATAAAATAAATAGAAAATATAATAGAAGTAATAAGGGAGGAATATAGAGGAATATCGTACCTCAAATCATCAAATAACGATACTAAAATAACCCCAAATTTAAGTGTGGTTAATAATAAAGGAGGTGGTTTGGTTAGCTGGGCATCATGTGAGAGGGAGGAGGATAAATGGGGGAAGATGATTAAAATATTAGATAGAAAAAGGGAAATTTTTCCAATTTTAATGATCTTCATGTTTTGGCCACATGGTTTTCCAAACCATGCAGCATCCATGAGGATAGACTTGTCTCTTGCTATCTACCCTACATGGTTTGGCTACATGGTTTTCTAAACCATGTGAAAATCAAGCAGAACCCTCTGCCACTTGGTCTATAACATTTTTCATGGTTTATCTACAATAGTGTTCCAACTATGCACTATGATCCAGGTCCAAGCCACCTCACATGATTTTCTCTAAAATCCACACAATCCAATATAAATAGTGAACTAACCATGAACTTCAATCATTAACTTTATAAACTAAACTAGAAACCTCCTCATGCTCAATGTACTACATGTTATCTCCTAAACCATTCACACTAAATCATGAACCATGAGAAAAATCCTTAAAAAACTACTGAAATTAAACTCAAATCCCAAGACTATCCTAAGCACCCTCATCACCTATTAGACATCAAACTATATCCAAAAAAATCATCTCAAGATTCTCTAACTCTTAGATTGTTGATATGAATCCCAGTTCCCAGAATGAACCATCCACTAAACTAAAAATTCAAAATTCCCTATAATTTCATAACACCAAAAGGTATGGGGTTTTATAACCTACCCACATTAATACATATTATACCTAAGAAGTCTAATTGACTATTAAACTATACATCCTAACCTACCCAGGTCATCAATTCATCACCAACTCACCGTGTTCCATCTTAAAATAATAAACATGATTCCACCATACAACTCTAAACACAAGGCACAATATTAATTAGAAATCATGAAACCACTCTAACCATCACCGAAACAATGAGATAAACCCTTCCAATTCCCGAATATCAAGAGAAATCATGATTTCATAAATTAATACATTATCCATATCACGGTTATCTCCACCATAACCTCTTCTCATACAGGATAATCTTGATCCATAGTGTTTCCCACCATTATAATATCTTACTGAAACTTCATCCCCTTGGTCCAATGATCAAATAAATTCAGTTCTCATCTCACCACACCCAAATTTTTATGAAAACACTAGTTTAAATCTATTACTTCCTCTCATCTCTTATTACGAACCGAATTAGATGAGTATCCACCACCTAAGCACAGGATTTTTATATGATAACCTTTCCTCAAAAGGACTTTATCAAACCTTAGAATTCAACCTCATAATAAATATGATGTAGCCGATGCAATTTCTAATCCACCACATCTAATCTCATTAAAGGACACCAATAAAGCCTCTATTGGTCGAATATTCTTAGAAACACTCGACTGTACCCACTAACGTGCTATCACATTCACTTGATCATGATGCCTAAATCCTCAAATCATTTGAATCACCCACACTGATGTCTAAAACCAACCCTCATCACAATTCATTTGTTAAATCCTTTAACAACCAAAATATCCACTATGCTCTCACCCGGGCACTAGCATACCTCTAACCCGACTGATGATCAGATCTCATCAAAACCATTCAAAGCCCGATTCCAATGCATGTATTCCATCCAACATCATATATGAATTTCAAATATAGTGTTAAAAAAAGGACCAAATAGTTAGTATTCATTTTCTCATTGGTTTCCAAGTTCCACATTTACCATCTAATGACTGGTCTTACCACATCCATGACCCACAACCAATATTTCATGTTCTAATGACCACACTCTATCTATTAGCACATGAAATGAACATAAATTACCCTCCCAATAATACTTGAGCACTAATTTGGAACACCAATTACCATATGTTCCCAAATCATAGAAATGTTATCCTAGAAACTTGTGCAAATTTATCTATAATAAGGGTAACACCATCAAACAACCAATGGTGCACTCCCCACCATATGAATTACCTTATACTACTCCTTGAAAAAAACATCAAAAAATTATATTATCACACATGAGTCACTCCTTATGATCCATGCTTATCTCATCCAAGGTGATACCTATATAGGATTAAATCGTAGATTGACCATTCCACCATAACCAAATATGATCCAATGAAGACTCTCACCATTGGGGTGATATCTAAATTTCATCAAAATATATAAGAAACCCAAAACCACAATCATCTCACTAGTTCCATTGATCATCAACCTGCTCATGATCGCTCATTGATATATAATTCAATTTCACTACTCATAACCAACACAAAAAAACTTGATCTCATCCAAACCTATGACAACCCATACCTTTAATACACATTATTTCAATATTTATTATATAAAGGAACACTTAATACATTCAAAAAAAAACCATGATGCCTAGTGTATTTAGATAACTATATACATAGCATAATAAATTGTATCATGGGTACAACAACATTGTTTAAAAACTCCAAAACATCCCCTTATATTCCATTTATCTTCTAATATTTTCCAAGATAAAATGAAAACATACATAAGAAAGGGGTGATATATAAATCCTGGTAAGTGAATAATAAAAACATAATATGATTAAAGTAATAAATGTGATTCAATATGCATATCAAGGTGAAAAAAGGGGTGATATTAAAAAATTTGAACATAGAAGCATGATATAAGATGATAACATTAAGGAAACATAGGAATGTGTCAACAAGATAACATGTGACATCATAAGAATAAGTTAAGGATAAATATCTAGAAATCATAACATAGTGTGATTAGGATAACCTCTAGTTTCACCATGCATGGTATATCATGAGATAAAAACATTACCCAATGCATTGTAGGGTTATATAATTTTGATCCCACTAGTCACGTTCATATCATGTACATGCATTTATGTGCCACATAGGTTATAAAATATAAGGATTCATTTAATAAATTTTAATACTATGATTAAGGAATGTGGGTTACATAAATGGGAGTCCAAAATAAATGAATTATAGGTATATATATGTGAATAACCTTGAGTGTAAATGAGGATGGGTATACACAACACAAAATTTTGGCATGGAAAATCACATGATAATTTCCGCAGCATAATTTGTGTGTATAAAGGTTTATGAGAGGTTTTAATGAGAGTGAAAGGTATTTTTTTCATTACTTTTTCATAATAATGATAGTAAAGGGATGTGTACAAACATATTACAAAATGAAAAATAAGAAATAAAAAATTTATATCTTAAAGAAAGTTCTTGAACAAAGAGGAGGAGGAGAGAATCTATTTACTTCAACATATTAATGGATTAGGTAAAAGTTATAACGAGAGGGGATAAATGATATCTAATTATTATAACATAAATTAGATATTAAATTTATTTTTATAAATTAATGGAAACATAATCAATTGATATTTAAAATTATAAATAAAAACAATGTTCTTGAATTGAAACGAAGGGAGGGAGAGATCCCTTACCTCGAGAGGGTGCTTCTAAAAGCTTGAAAGGATCTTATTAGGAGATTGAGAAAAACATGGTAGGGATTTAGAGAGTGATATGGAGAATTTTTTTTTGCTCAATTAGTTTTTATTGAATAGGATTATGAGGATGGGTGGGTATTTATAGAAAAAGATAGTGTATTTGTTTATTAATTTCTAATCTTAGATTTTGGACTCTATATGATAAAATAATAAAAAACATAAACCTTACCAAGGATTTTCACATAGTTTCTACTAAATAGGAGTGGTTTTAAATATTTTATAATTATAAGAACATAAATAATTAAAATAATACCATTGGAGATGATGAAGCGAGTCATGTTCATAAAGAATTGATTTTTAAACCTTAAAATATAATATAGGTTTTGAAGGATTCATTAATGGTTTATCTAATTAATAAAATAACTTAAAAACATGTTATTTAAAATTAGAAATATATATTTAGTCACATATTTACTATAAAATATTTATTACATCACTTTTTTTGGATATTATTGTGTCATAATACATACAATATATTTATACCATATTTAATTATTCCCCAAAAAATAGACACTCTCAGAAAATTATAAAAAATTAAATATTGGATAATTTAAATGTATTTATTTGAAAAATAATATTTATTTTATCAAAATAATTCTGTAAATATGAGAATTTTAAATTTTAAATTAAAATGTCCATTTATTAAAAAATAATGGGTTTTATGACAATAACATTTTTATGACCCTTATAAATATTATATTAGACTTAAATAAATTATATTATAATTTGTATATAAATAAATATTATTTAATAAGAATATTATATGAAAATAAAATTTATTTCAAAATTATTTAATTTATTAAAAAGAGTGTTTTAATTAAAACAATATATTTCCAAAGATAAAATTTTGTTTTCGTCATATCAAAATATAATTTTCCTTAACCCATATATAATTTATATATAAAGTAATAATAAAAAGGGATAAAAATTATAATTATTTAATAAAGAAAACATATAAATTCATACTACTAAGTTCTATATACATAATCCCTTATTACACCTACTTATGCCCTAAGGGTAAGGTATACGATGGTGGAACTTTTTTGGGGTGGGTTGATGAACATGGTTTGGGTCATGATCTCAATAAGCTTGAACTTATCCCATAAATGGTTTTTTTCATGAATTAGTTATTTAATTTAAACTTAGGATTAGTCAAGGAAAAATCCCAGTGACGAGATCTCCCTTCAAAGCTCTGATAAATGGGCTTTATAGGGTAGGATTCTATTGGTCGAGGCCATCACTTCTTCCATATATATCAATTAGACTTTATCACAAACCTTAATATATACTAATCTTAATGGTCACTATAAAATTACTATATTATTAGTGGTAATTATTATTAGAGTTGTTTTAAATCAGATATACTATATTGTATAAAGGTCTAAAATAACCAAAGTAGCACATGTGTTTTTTATAAGGAATTTATTTATTTAAAAGGGAATTTCAATTATAAAAGTTTGGGTAGTTGATCTCTTCCCACTTTCTGAATTTTTTCACAAAACAATTCATTTACACTAAAATATATGAGGGTACTTTTGTTTCATCTCCTCTTTTGGTTACCATGTTTTCTTCTTCAACTGGTGGTTTTGACACAACAATTTAACCAGATGAGCTGTCTTGTTGCGTAGAACTTTGTATCTAAGATCTATGATTTTCATCGGCTGATCCTCATATGAAATATCATTCTCTAAGGGTACCAACTTTGGATTTAGTACATGTGATGGGTCTGTTATGTACTTCTTCAAGAGGGATACATGGAATACATCATGTACTTGGGACAAATTATGTGGGAGTTCTAGTCAATAGGCCACAACTCCAATGTGATCAAGGATATCAAAGGGGGAGATGTATATTGGACTAAGTTTTACTTATTCCCAACCCCCATGACCTTATTCCATGAAAATATACAAAGGAACACCTTATCTCTTACCTCAAACTCCAGGTCTAATCGATGATTTCCTGTAAATATCTTTTGTCTAATTTGTATAGATTTCATATGGTATTGAATGGTTTAAACATTATTTATAATTGATTGGATAAGATCATATACCATAATATTTTTATCTCCAAATTCATCCCAACATGTTGGAGTCTAACACCTCTTCCCATACAGAGCCTCATAAGGTACTATTTGAAAAGTTGAATGGAAACTGTTGTTATATGATAACTCCACCAGGGGAAGGTGATGGTCCCAATATCTTGGAAATCCATTGAAAATGATCTTAGAATATCCTATTGAGTTTGAATGGTTCTATTAGACTGGCCATCTGTATGATGGTGATAAGAAGTACTGAAACCCAGCTTTGTATCTAGTGCTCACTAAACTATTCTCTAGAACCACAAGGTAAACCTATTATCTAAATCATATAAAATGGAGAGTATAACTCTAGAAACTCTTAAGACTTCCCTTTTATATATCTTGGTGAGTTAGTCAAGAGATACATATTCCTTGATAGCAATTAAATGCTCTAACTTTGTAAGATGATTGACTATAACCCAAAAGGAATTATTTTTTAGATATCATAGGGAGCCCTATGAAAAAATACATGGTTATGTTTTTTTATTTTCATATTGGTATGGGAAAGGGTTTTATTATACCCTTGTACTTCTATCATTTAGCCTTGATTTTTTTCATACCAAGCATCGAGATACAAATTCCTCAATCTCACTCTTCATGTTATCCCACCAAAAGTTTTTCTTTATATCTATATACATATTATTGATTCCTAGATAAATTCAGAAGGGTAATCTATGCATATCATCTAGAATTTAACTCTTAAACTCTGGTTTTGATGAGACACATATTCGGGTTCCAAATATTATAGCTCCATCTTTAGAAAAGTTGAACCTTAGAATATTTTTTACTATTATCTATAGTTTCCCATCATATTTTTGGGCCTCCTTGATCCTCTCAGGAATTTATGTTTGAGAAATTATTTGAGAAAATTAGGATAAATTCATTTTTATTATTCCAATTTCTATGCTTTTAATTTCCAAGAATATTGTATCCCTTTCAATCCTCTTCATGGACAGGGTTGTGGGATCCTTTTTACTCAAAGAAGCTTCCACTTTTTTTCCTTACCAAGATGATAATGGATTGAAAAATCATAATCCATGATCAACTCCAACCAACTTCATTAGTTCATATTGATCTTATTTTGTGTGAATAGATACTTGAGGATTTTACGATCCATATATTTTTCAGATTTCTCCCCATAGAGATAATGTCACCAAATATTCAATGATAAGATCCCTATATATAATTCTAGATCACATGTTGTTCTTCACATGGATCCTTAATTAGTAGGAGGAATATACTATCACCTTTTCATCTTTCATGATTACATAACCCAATCCCCTTTTTTATGCATCGCTGTAGACAAAAAATCCTTCCCCACTAGTAGATAAAATGAGCATAGGTTCAGTGATTATCCTCTTGTTAAACTCTTCAAATCTATCCTCAAATTTATCAATCTAGAAAAAAATTAATACCTTATGAATTATTTTTTTGTGGGATTTCTGGGAATTTTCTCACAAATCTATGATAGTACCCAGCTAATCCAAGAAAAATACAGATCTTTGTCACAAATATTGGTTAGGTCCATCCTTCAATTGCATCTATTTTTAAAGGATCCATAGATTTCCCTTTTCTGGTGATAACATACCCCATAAATGTTACTTTCTCCATCCAAAACTCAAATTTATTATACTTATCGTATAACTTTTAATTTTTTATGCTCTTATTTACAAAATTAAAATGTTCCTCATATTCCTCATTTATTTTAGAGTAGACAAGAATATTTTAATAAATATTATAATTTTTTTTCAAGGTAATCCATAAAGACTTTATTCATTAAGTCCATGAAGATAGATGGATCATTAGTGAGTATAAATAGAATCACTATGAACTCATAGTTCACGTGCCTTGTACAAAAATAATTCTTAAGTATTTCTACATTCTTTACATTTACTTGATAATATCTTGACCAAAGATCCAACTTAGATAAGTATTGGTCTCTATATATATGATTGAACAAGTCATTGATATGTGGCATAGGATACTTGTTCTTTATGGTGATCTTTTTGATCTCATGATAATCAATGAAAAGGCTCATTGAACCATCCTTGTTCTAGATGAAAAGGATCAATGAACCCCATGGTGAAGCACTTGGGTATATAAACCCTTCATCCATATTCTCCTATAGTTTCTTTTTAGCTTATTAGGCCCAATAGTGTCTATTCTCTATGGAGTCTTGGATATTGGAAAATCTCTGGGTATAAGTTAGATCTAGAACTCAACCTCTTGGCTAGAAGGAAGACCTATAAATTCTAGGAAACACATTTGTATATTCCCTTACAATGGATATATCATCAAGGATGACCTTTTCTTTAGTATCAATCATTTTAACTAGATACAAATCCTCATAAGGTAATAATATCCATGATTGAGATGATGATTCAAAATGAAATTAATCCTCCTCCTTGAAATTTTATAGAATCGGAAGGAGATTTAAGATATAGAGTGACATTTCCTTCTCTAAACAACTTATGTTTTCCATATACAAGGAAAGCCGACCCATACCTATAATAGCATTGAATTTATCTAAAAGGAGTATCACATGAAATGTCTCGGAATTTATGTATTTTTTTTAAATTATATGGAATTATTTTGAGACCGTGAAATCTAACAGCGCGTGATAACGAGGCCCAGAGTGCCTAGAATGATCTGTCGATGTTTTTTAAGCTTTAATTAGAACATATAAGTAGTTTTAATGTAAAAGTGGAAGAAATCTTAAATGGTTTCCCATATCATAAATCTGAGGGCACCGTTGCGTTCAAGATGGCAGATTTACCATAGGCGCGACTTAAGTTTAGTCGATGCAGACCTCCTATGAGAAAACCTAAAAATGGAATAACTGTAAATAAAATAATTAAATAAAGTTATTTTATTTTTCAAATGCTTATAATTCATGAATTTTAACTCAGATTAAAAATATGAGACTAGAGCTGAGCTCGTGAGAGTATGTTTTCTTTAGGCAGATACTAACATTGGTCGGCGCATGCCAACTATGGAAGTTAGTTTTTGGATGTAAATAAAATAATTAAGTAACAATATTTTTATTATTAAAATCCATAACTTCACAATGGCAACTCATATTAAAAATATGAGAGTACCATTGAGTTCATTGGGATATGTTTCCCTTAGGCAGAGCCTAACCTCGACCAGCACGGGTCTAGGGTGTATGTTAATAATTTATTTAACCTTTTTAAGGTGCGTTCAGTAAATGCGCAGGTAACATTTTCTAAATTTTGAACTGGTGCTTAGATTAAAAATACAAGGGCACCGTTGAATCTATAGTACCAGGATTCTCTTAAGGGAAGCTTCATTTTGACAGCAGTAGGTCTGGAGAAAAAGTTAGATTTTGGAATTTTTAAAAGAATAATAAAATAATTTTTTTATTTTATTTCATTTTTTATTTTCTTCCAATAGACAAGAAGAGGTGGCGGGACCAACGACGTGTCAAGCCATTAAATGGATTGAATCCTCAAATCCTTTGTTATGGAACCATTATAATTAAGTAGGTTCCTATTAAATGAACCCTCATTAATTTCACAGGCGTTACTCACCCTCCACCCTCTCCTATTTATATGGAGCTCGGGGAGTGGTATTGGCAAAAATTCACCAAGCGATGAAGTTCTGATAAAGTGTCATGAAACCAAACACTTAGAGGGCAGAGCCGGTTCCAGTGGGCAGTGACGAGCGACACCGAATCATGAACTGAAGGATGCTGTTTGAGCAGCAATGTTGGCGGCTTATTAAGGGGACGACGAACGCTGACTCTTACTCAATCGCGATCATTCCCCATCGAACTTGAGGTAGGGATTTTATTTTGTTATAATTTCAAGTGATTGTTGAATCCTTCCCCCCCCCTCATGTTTTCAAGATAATGCAGAGAGTGTGGGCCAAACGAACATGGCCTGGACCCTCCGCTAGCGTTTTACCCTTGATCTCTCTCTCTATCTCTCTGTGTGAAAGACCACCATCGTGATGACACCATCCAACCAAAATGGAGGTGGTGTTCCGTCACGTGCCACAGAAGGAGGCTACGACACTATGCCGCAACAGTTAGCAGAGCGACTAATACCGACCGACCGCCGAGGAGGTTCAACATGCCGTTGTGCACCGTCGGTGGGAAAGGGCTGCGACCAAAGTCACGACAGGTGAAAAAGGCAGTTGGCCTGAGCTGGTCGTGGGAGGCATAGGTGAAGCAGTGCGCCGTTTCATGCTACTGGAGGAGGTTGCGACAGGTGGAGAGTGGTGCAGCCCTACGCCATGCCTGGTTGGTGGACCCCTAGTCGACCAAAACGGCTGACCATTACGCGGTGGGGAAATGACCCACCGGCTGGAAGAAACAACCCCGCACCCACGGGGCCAGCTGGGAAGGCTAGACCTACCAGCTAACTAGGCCATACATGGGTCGACCGAGCAGGCGGGACCCACCCAGTGGGATGGGCCAGACCCACAGCCCAACGGGCCAGACCCACCAGCGAACCGGGCCGAACCCGTGACCAAGTGGGCCAACGCGGGTGGCCCGAGCCCCCCCGGTAGGCTGGGATAACCGCAACCCAGGCCCACGAACCGAACCGGACCGACCCTAACGGGCTGGACCTAGTGAACCGAGCCAGACCCGAGCGGGGTCAGGTAGACCCCGAGACCCTTTGCGTCTGCCCAGTCTGACCAAGTTGGACCGAGCCCAGAACTAACTGGTCCCCAAATAAATAAACACCCATAATTGAAAAACCGAGTGTTTGATTAACACGCCATCAGTGGAATTGAGACCCATTTTGGGAAGCTGTACCTTTGGCATATTCCAGCGGGCCTGACTGAGCTAGGCCGAACCAAGGTGCGATCACCTCCGTTCCACAGAAAGGGGTATAACTAATAGACAAGACATCCGATTGACGTGTCGTCTATGGCATAAGGCCCCTAGTGAAAAGGAATTCCTTTTTAGATAATCCACGAGTGTTTTGGAGAAATTTGGAATATGGATGGGTTGGATCGAATCCGAATCCATCCGATCCCTCGACACTAAAATGCCAATAACTTATAGACCGGGCGTCCGATTGACATACTGTCTATTGCGTTGGAACCCTTATGACGTGACAGATCATCGGGTTACTTCTTCATAGGACTTAGTTCTGGTTGAAATACGACTAAAGGATTGAGGAGAATTTCTCCCAGAATCAAGCGTGCTATGAGCTAGAATCCAGTGGCTGGTAGTGAGGTTGAGGTTGGAGACAGATCATGCAGAGGTTAGTACTGAGCGATCCTATGTGGGTCAGCACCAATCCTATGTGAGTCAGATCCTATGTGGGTCAGTGCTCAATGATCCTATGTGGGTCACTGCATACCGATTCTGTGTGGGTCAGATCCTATGTGGGTCATTGCGGGGGTTAGTACCCATCAACTCTGAGCAGGTCAGATCTTGTGTGGATCATTGTGGGGGTTAGTACCTATTGATATTGTGTGGGTTAGAATTCGTATAATCAGTAGCAGTGCCTCTTGACAGAATAATATGATCTAGTTTCACGACTAATCATTTGTACTTCTATATGTCATTAATACCTGGAGTGAGTTGAGTCTTTTATCTTCGTGGTGTTACTTGTGTGGTACCTTTACCTTCATGGTGTAATCTTCATGGTGTTACCTATGTGCTACCATCACCTTAGTGGTTTTATCTTCATGGTTTTACCTATGTGGTACTATTACCTTCGTGGTGTTATCTTTGTGGTGTTACCTATGTGGTACTTTTACCTTCGTGGTGTTACCTTCGTAGTGTTACCTTCATGGTACTTTTACCTTCATAGTGTTTCCTTTGTGTTATTCTTCCCTCATGTATGATATGAGTGTATCTTGATAAATTAGGTATATGTATGGGCATATACCTAAGTAGAGTTGTTGACTGCTTTATGCTTTGTGATCGAGGTCTTTCTTTGTGGTATTTCCTTTGTAGAACTCTGGGAGACCTTTGGGGGTCTCAGGGTCCCTACTGGGTATTGTTATAATCACCCTTGTGCATGCTTCGCCCACACCTTGTTGTGTCTTGTGTAGAAGAAAGACATCGTTGATCGAGGCTGAGAGAGCCAGGACTAGATAGTGCTCATAGGTGGGACATTTTGTGTGACGTGACGCAGGGAATACTGATCGAGAGTTGTACCTACCCTTCAGGTAGGATCCTCGGTGGATGATCCAGGAGATGTTTTTCTCTTTTCAGTTGTACTTGTACTTTCCAGTTGGACTTGTATTCCGACCCCTTTACTTTCAGCACACTTTTTACTACAATAGTTTACTTCGTGGTTGCTTTTTTGTGTTCTTATATTGTGTGTTTTTATAGGTTTAAAGTCAATGCCTTCCTGTTATAGGGATACACCTTTCTGGTTCTAGTCACCAACCCCTAGCCTATGTAAGGCGGGTGAAGGGGTAGTCACGACACAGGCCCTGGGGGACGGGTCATGACAAAGTGGTATCAAAGGAGTCAGTTTTACCGAAGAACTCAGACTCTGATCTTTTCAATGAAGCAAAAGTGTTAAGTGTTTTGAGTATGGTTTTCAGTTCAAGGAGTCCAGTTTTGGTGCAATGGCTGACATATCTATACACCATGACCCTAAATTCTGATTTCCGACCCGATGCACGAAAAAACTGATTGCATGTGTTTTGGAAATGTTTTTCCTTGGTTTATTTGGATTCATATCACCAGGTATAACTTAATGATCATGGCAAATCTGTTCCTTATCAGGATGCCGATGCATAGACAACCATCTTGGATTTCCGAGAGAGTACACGATGACGGCCCACTGAGCTATGAGGCCTCATTGCAGGGCCCTCTTACAGTGTTATCACCTTTAGGTGGTGTACCAGCAGCACCACTACCCATTGGAAAGCCATTTCCACCAACCCCACTAGTAGATGGTTCACGCCGACTGAGTGCGTTGCATGAGTTTCAGCAATAGAGGCCTATGAGGTTCTATGGCGAGACATTTCCCCAAGTAGCTGAGGACTGGCTAGAGGTAGTGTCTAGAGTTTTCATCCTAGTTGGGACACCAGCATATCAAATGGTGATCCTAGATTCTAGTCTTTATCACTGCGTGACCATGAGGATGTTCCACATGGTGACGAGGCTTCGGTACATGGACCGTTGCCCAAGATGGTAACTTCGGGTAGTGTGCCGGCTATATCACAGCCCGTTGGTTATCAGTTCAACCAGCAGTAATGGTATAGGACACAAGTAGTCTTAGTGCTTTACACTTGTTTCAGCATCAGATACCCCTCATTTTCTAAGGTAAGCTCGACTCACGGGTGGCTAAGGACTATATTGAGGAGGTGATCGAGTTTCCATCTAGCTAGGGAACTATTTGATCAGATGATAGTCTTGGTAGATATCCTTTTATGTGGCTCAATAGAATGATGATAGGGTTTAGATTACCTTGATCTTGAGAAGAGGTGACTTTTCTGTGGACAATATTTAGAACCTTCCTCAGAGAATGGGGTCTCTTACCATAAAAAGCTAAGGGGTGAGTGTTCCCAAGATCTTCTATAACTTCGGTAGGATGACATGTCTGTAGCTGAGTATTCATTGAGGCATACCAATCATCCCAGGTACTTGATGAATACAGTACGGTCAGTGCTACAGGGCTCGAACCTCAGAGCGAGGTGAGTTTAGGGACATCCGAGCTAGCACTATTCCTCTATGAATTCCTACTTATGTTAGGGTTCTAGAGAGAACCTGTGTGGTTGAATTTTATTTGGATGATCAGATACAACCATTGATTGTTAGTAGTTGTAAAGCAAGAAACTAATTCCAGTTTTAGAGACTTGGGCATATAAAATGTTTCGGGAAGAGTAAGTGATAGGGACCGATAAATCTGCAGGGTAGTAGACATGGAAGTGAGGTTAGGATAACAATATGAGGTGGTACACATTTTGACATGTTACAACCACCACCCCAATGTGGTCCTCAACAGGGTCAGGGAGCTGGAGGAAAGGGGAAGGAAGTAGCTGCATGCGGTCAAGGAGTGCGACCTAAGGGCTCCAGGAATAATTAATGGTATGGTTTGTGTCTACTACTAGATTTCATATTAATAGACATTGGTACCAATCATTCCTTCTTACCATGAATCTTGTTCAAGACCTATATTTTCTAGAAAAACCGAAGACTTGACCCTTACATCTAGAGATACCTTTGGGTGGAGACTCGATAATCACACTTATACCGACGCTGTGATCTGACCCTTGAGGTGAGAGTTTTGGTTGGAACCTCTTGGTGGCAGCGTCGCGGCCTTATGATGTTATTTTGGGTTTGGACTGTACATCCACAGTTCATACTCAGATTGACTGTTTTTGGAAAAAAGGATGTAGTAGATCTATAGCTTTGGAATGGAGTTTTCCTTGGTCGTAAAAAAGAAAACCCGGGAAGCACAGTATAAAATAATGCACAGGAGGGTTCTACCAATCACTCTTGAGTTATCCAGCCTTAACCTTGTGGTAGCAGAAGTTTTGATTTTTCAGTTTCCAATAGTAGTGGAAGAGTGTGGGTACATCTTTTCCAAAAAATTTCCAGGATTAACTCTCTTAAGGGAGAGGGGATTCTTCTTTGGTTGGGTACTACTGAAGATTTGTACCTAACTTCTCTAGGGTAGAAACACCCTTTTCAAAATTGAAGAAGAATGGGAAGCTTTTCCTGTGGAAGGAGAAGTGTCAGCAGAGCTTTTAAGAACTAAGACAGAGACTGATGAGTGCCCCCATCTTGAGGTTACCAGAAGAGGGTGTTGGGTACCTTGTCTAATGTGACGCATTAGGGACTAGACTAGGTTGTTTCATGATACATGAGTGGGTAGTGATCGCCTTCGGCTCATGGTAGTTGTGAAAACACGATAAGAACTACACTACCCATGACCTGAAGTTAGGAGAAGTGTTATTTGCATTGAAGATGTGGCGACACTACTTGATGGGTGACTAGTTTATTGTTTACTCTGATCACAAGATTCTCAGGTGTATATTCTAACAGAAGGACCTAAACTTGAGACAATGACGATGGCTAGATCTCATCCAGGACTATGACTTTGATATAGTCTATACTCCTGGGAATGGGAACGTGGTAGAATACGTACTCAGCAAGAGGTCTGGTCTACAACCACTGAGTGTGGCGTCAGAGCAGCTAGTCATGTTGTGGATATCCTTCGTGGATAAAGATGGAGCATCTTACCTCTGGTTTATTAATTTCACTCCCCCAATTTTTCAATGAATTTGGGAGGCATAGCTTGGGATGTTGACTGCAAGGACCGATGTGCTCAGATATCCTTAGGATGGTCTCCTAAAGGATTTTATGAATGTGGGGAGCACGTCATCCTCTTCAGAGGACGCACTATGGTACTAGTGACACATCGGGAGGAGGTTTTGAGGGAGATCCATACATACCATTTAGCGGTACATCATGGAATGGTGAAGGTGTACCAGGAATTCCGGTGTCCGTACTGGTGGCCAGGTATGAAGAAAGAAGTGTTAGATGTCTTATGCTGACAGGAGACAAAGATCCTTGGAGTTTGAGGAGGGAGACCATATCTTCCTATGGGTCTCACCCAGACGAGGATTGAGGAGGTTTGGACGAGGTGGAAAACTATCTCTGAGGTTCATCAGACCTTTATAGATTCTCAGCAGAGTGGGTGAAGTGGTGTACCTTCTATCACTTACCCCACATATGCACTAAGTGCATAATGTTTTTCCATGTTTCACAGCTAAGGAGATGCATGCATGACCCATCACACGTTATCGACTAGGTCAAGTTGGACTTTGATGATAGGGGGACTTTTATGGAGTTTTCAGTGGAGATAGAGGATCGACAATACCGAGTTCTTTATGGATGGTCAATCCCTCTAGTGCGAGTTTGGTGGCAGCATGAGAACCTCCAGGAGAGTACATGGGAGTGGGAGGCTCACATTCATGCTTAGTATCCTCTTTTGTTTTACTTTCTTTTATTTTATTTTGGGGACATAAGGCTATAAGGTAGGTAGAATTTAATGTCCCAAAGTTTCTGTATATTTTTTTTAATTATATAGAATTATTTCGAGAACCTGAAATTTGATGGCGCATGATTCTGAGGCCTGGAGTTCCTAGAATGATCCGTTGAAGTTTTGTTATGCTTTAATTAGCGCGTGTAAGTAGTTTTATTAAAAAAGTGGAATAACTCTTAAAAGGTTTCCTAGATCAGAAATATTATTGAACCGTTGTGTTCAGGATGGCAGGTTTACCCTAGGTGTGATGTAAGTTTGGTTGGTATAGGCCTCCTATGAGAAAACCTGAAAATGGAATAACCATAAATAAAATAATTAAATAAAGTTATTTTATTTTTCAAATTCTTATAACACATGAATGGTGACTCGGATTAAAAATTTGAAACTACCACTGAGCTCGTGAGGGTATGCTTTCTTTAGGTAGATACTAACATTGGCAGGCGCGGGCCAACTATGGAAGTTAGTTTTTGGCTGTAAATAAAATAATTAAGTAATATTTATTTTAATTTTAAAATCCACAACATCACAATGGTAACTCGGATTAAAAATATGAGTACTGTTGAGTTCGTTGGGATGTGTTTCCATTAAGTAGAGCCTAATCTTGACCAGAGTGGGTTGAGGGTGTATATTAATAATTTATTGAAATTTTTTTAAGGTACATTCAGTAAATGTGCGGGCAGTGTTTTCTAACTTTTGAACCGGTGATAGAATTAAAAATCTGAGGGCACCATTGAATCCACAACACCAGGATTATCTTAAGGGAGGATTCACTTTGACCATAGTAGGTCTCTAGAAAAAGTTAGATTTTCTAATTTTTAAAAGAATAATAAAATAAATTTATTATTTTATTTCATTCTTTCTTTTCTTCCAATGGACAAGAAGTGGTGGCGAGACCAACAACATGTCAAGCCATTAAATGGATTGACTTCTCAAATCCTTTGTAATAGTGCCGCTAGAATTAGAAAGGTTCATATTAAATGAACCCCCATTAATTCCATGGGAATTACTCACCCTCCCCATCTTCTATTTATATGGAGCTTGGGGTGAGGTATTGGCAGAGCTTCACCAAGAGACAAAGTTCTGATAAAGTACCAAGACATGAAAAACATAGAGGGAAGAGCTGGTTCTAGTGGGAGGTGACGAGCGACACTGAATCACGAACCAAAGGACGCTATTTGAGTGGCAAAGTTGGCAGCTTCTTGTGGGGATGATGAACACTGAATCTTCCTCAATCATGGGATTTCTCCATCGAGCTTGAGGTAGGGATTTTATTTTGTTATAATTTCAAGTGATTGTTGAATCCCTTTTCTCTCCTTTATGTTTTCAAGCTAACGCAGATGGCGCGGGCCAAACAAACATAGCCTGAACCCTCCGCTACCTTGTTTACTATAGAGACCCGAAGCTTGACGTACATGGACATTACATTACTTTTTCGTAATACTTAGTATATTAAAAAAACACACACACAAGTACCGTAATAGTTTAGTGTCTTTGGAAACTCGGAATATAATCTTCTAATCGTGGTGAAAGATCTTCAACATCTCCCATAAAGATATTCCCATTTTTTTTCTTACCTAAAACCTTTATTTATATCCTAGAGAAAAGAAAACATAAAACGGTGAGCTCAAATGCTCAGTAAGGGTAAACAAAATAAAAATCAATCACATAATATTCATAAGAACATAACATTTTGGAAATCTTATCCTGCAAAAAAGATCATAATATCATAACATGGGATAAATCATAGTAGTGAAATGTAATCCCAATAATCATAACTTAAAACATGAAACTTTGTGGAATATACACATAATCATAGAGAATATTTTCTTATTATTCAAGACTCATTGCCAAGACTATCTTAGTGGACAAAGTCCATTTTTGAACCGAGTTCACTCCTCGTTTCAGTCCTGTTTCACTGAACCAGTTTAACCTACCGTTCCAGCCATGTCTATCTCATGAGATATAAAATATTTACCCAATGCATTGGAGGGAGATATAGGTCTCACCCATCTCATAATGATACCATTCTTATGTGTGACACAAAATCATAAATCATACATCATTGCATAACCCATGTAATAAAAAATGGGATTCTTAAACAACATGACATCATAAAACAATTCATATAAGATAAAGGAATTCATAAAAATAATTCCATCACAATATAATAAAATCAATGTAATAATAGGGATATAAACAGAACCCTATATTATCTTAGATGGAAAATAATTTTGATAAAACACTTGAACTCCATTCTTGAGGAAAATATCTTTTCTACTTCAAAAACATTTTTCCTTTCTTAACATGTCATACAATTTTAAACTAAAAGAAGTTGATTAAAAATAAACATGAAAACTTGTAAATTAAGCTTCTTGGAAATAATTTTTTAAAAATCCATTCATGCCGTATATGTTAGAAAAAACATTCTTCTCGTACTTTTGTTGGAAAAGTCAAAAAGTACCTCGTACGAAAAACGACAAAAGATTCCTTTCATATCCTTACTAAAAACTCGCCGAAGGGTAAAATTCGATTTTCAAAATTTTAGGTGGATGTAAACAATATTACATATTGAGGGAACATGGATGTGGATGATAAAATACACCCCAGTAAATACCAAAGTATAAACAATCTCGGATAAAAATGAGATTGTGATATTTTCCCTTACCTTAGGTCCGATTTGCTTCATAAGTGTCCGAACCTCCTGTATAATGATTTAAATAATTTCATTGACTTATTCCAGAATCATACTCATTGTTATGATATTATATATGGTTCACTTATGACTTTATATTACCCGTTCTTTTGTAAATTCCATGTTAAAGAGCGTTTTGGGTAAAATCATTTCATTTGTTGTCCGTGTTTTGACTTGTAATTATTCATATGATTACTTAGATCATGATAACTTAATTCCAGAATATAAAACATGATTTATATATAATATATATTCAGAATATACATATATATAATAGATCATTAAATGGAAATAAATACACCGTTCATGGAGACGGTAGGCCGTACGTACTCATGAACGCTGTTTTCGTTTCCTTATTGAGTTGAATGGAATTAAGTAGATGACATACATATATACATAAATAAATCCAGTATCATTATTATTTCACATATTTCATGATTACTTATTATATATACTTTATAATCATTCATGAATGGTTAACGTGGATAATGAATCTCATCGCGTCGTGGAGACGGTAGTCCGTACGTACGCACGAGCGATGATATCGTTCTCATGATCGTGGAATTATATTGGAGTGTATGTATACTATTTCAGAATCAATATCACTTTAAAATAATAATATATATTTATTCTTTACACCATTATACCCATCAAAGTAAGGTGGTGGTGGAAAATAGATTACACCACGGCGTGGAGACGGTATTCTGTACGTATGCACGCGCGGTGATTTCATTTTCCGTAGGATGGATAGATGGTGAAATAGGTTTATTTCATACTTATAATAACATATCAGTATATGAGTGATACTGATGTTATTACTTCATAATGAAACAAATAAAAAAGAAGAAGTGGAAGAAGAAATAAAGATGAAAGAATCGGTAACGGACATTACCTCTTCTTTGAAGCGCTTCTTTGAGACCTCCTTTTAGGGTACTAAAATTGGTCTTTGAAGAAGACCAGGACCTCTAGAATGTCTCTAGGGAAGTGGAGAGAAGAAATTGGCAGGGTTGTTCCGAGCTTGAAGGCTCAAAGTGGTGTGAGGAAGAGGGGGAGGAGGTTCCCTTTTATAAGGGAGGAGAGGGGCACCTTTGGAATAACTAAAAATATTATTTTATTATAAAGTCAAATTCGGTTTTTAATAGCTCAAAATTGATATATTTAGAAGATAAGGTGGGTATGGGTGTAAATAATCTCATACAATATAATTTATACAAGTTTAGGTATCAAATTTAACCTTATAATTTAGATTTAACTTTAAGTTAGATAATTTAACTTTTACCATGTCTTCTTGTTTTCTTACACTATAAGGTTAATAAACTTACTATATCAAGCCAAACAAACCCCAAGTTGTTTATTATTAATATATATAACCTTATCTAAGTCATTTTTCCGAACCTTAGATTTTTAGGAATAAAATAACAATTAATAATATAATATTTGTTTTATAAACTATTTTATGTCAATTTTGACACTATTTAGTAATTGATTTTTGTGAAAATCATAACAGAATGATTAGTTCTAAAAAAGTTAATTAAATCAATAATAACATGTCATATTAACCTGTAAAATTAGTGGAATTCATAAAAAATCTCAAATTACATTTATTTGGGTATTTATAAAATCAATTATGTCAATATTTCATTAATAAGATAATTAATGCATCATCGTTGTGTCATAAATAAATTAAATTATTTAATGTCTAAAAATTACAAATAAAATACTATTATTTAGGAAATATTTTTATCTTTCTAATTAATATTTATATTCGAATGTATCTTATGTATAACCCTATATTAAAAATTATTTACTTATTAAACTTTGATTTTAATTATTTTAACACTTCTTTAAATAAATTAATAATATATGTTCTAATCTAATACAAGTGGGCCTAAATGTTCATATATTATTCCTAAGGTTGTTTTTGGTCGAATTAAACTTATCCAATAGAATTAGGACATGTGTTAGGGTAATAATAATATCATTTTTACCCTTAATTACCCTATTTACTTTTAACCGTGGTAAATAAAAGTAAAAATTTACTATTCACCAAAAATCATTTTCACCTCATTGAACCACATTTTAGTCCTTGAAATTAACCATGTCTCTTGGATTTTCGAAATTCTACTCACAGAAGCGGTAAAATTAAGTTTTATGAAAAATTCAGTTTTTTTAACTACCACTTAGTGGTTTCACTATTCATCAAAAAATGAAAGTTTCCAGAAAAATACCAAAAATTAGGCCTAAGATCTATTTGATATTATGAATTTAAAAATGTTGTTTATTTTAAAAAATTCAATACATATCAGTTACATTAACTAATTTAAAAATTAATTCCCGTCGTCAAAATAAATAGCGTGTTTTTAAAAGATAATAACTATCAAAAGATTGACACTTGTTTATGTTTGGTTTAAATGTGAAATTACATCCAATGAACAACATTGTATTAAATTGTAAAAATATATTCTAAATATACTTTAAAACCACTCAAATTAATAATTTATCACTATTAATTATTTTTATTAAAAAAGTTGTTTTTAATTAAAATTTAATAATTTTCACTATTCATCAGAATATGGAAGTTATCCAAAAAGTACCAAAATTTCACCCTAAGCTAATTTCGATATTCCGAATCAAAAAATGAAGTCCATTTTGAAAAATAAAATTTACAAAATTTCCAAAAGTGGTTATTACTATTCATAACGGCTAGTTTTAATAATATTTTAATAGCATATCGTTGTTTAGCGAAACTCAGTATTGCGTACAACACACGCTATCGTGGAAGGTCGCACTTGCGTGTAATGCAAGCTAAGTAAGGGATGCGTGTTGTGAAAGCTCCTTTTAGTGTAGCGTACAACACAAGACATTAATAAAATTAAAAAGAATATTTTTTGTAAAATCTTGGGGTGTTACATTTACCCTTGCTCTCTCTCTCTCTCTTGGTGAAAGACCACCACTACAGCGACACCGGCCAGCCACGATGGAGGTGTCACGCCATCATGCGCCGCAGGAGGAGACCGCGACACTACACCGCGACAGTTAGCGGAGCGGCCAGAACTGGCTGGCTATGGAGGTGGTACAGCACGCCATCATGCGCCATTGGTGGGAAAGGGGTGCGGTCGAAGCCGTGGTAGGTGAAGAAGGTGGCCGACCCGAGCCAGCCGTGGGAGGCGGAGGTGGAGCGGCGCGCCATCGCGCGCCACTGGAGAAGGCCACTGATCAAAGATAAAGTAGGTGTAGAGTGGCATGGCCCCGTGCTGTGCCAGGTTGGTGGACCGTGATCGGCTAAAATGACCGACTGTTACGTGGTGGGGTAGCGCCCCACCGGTTGTCCGAAACCGCCCCGCACCCGTGGGGCAAGCTGGAAAGACCAGACCCACCTGCGAACCAGGCCGAACATTAGAGAACCGAGCAGGTGGGACCCACCTAATAGACCGGACCCGCCCAGTGGGCCAGACCGGACCCACAGCCCAGCGGGATGGACCCGCCAGTGAACCGGGCTGAACCTGCGGCCCATTGGGCCAACGCGGGTGGGCCGAGCCCCACCCAGCGGGCCGGGCCAACCGTGACCTGGGCCCATGAACCGAACTGATCCGACCCTAATGGGCCAGACCCAGTGAACCGGGCCGACCCTTAATGGGCCAGACCCGAGCGAGGTTAGGTAGACCCTATGACTCGTTGCGTTAGGCCGGTCTGACCGAGTCGGACCGGGCACAGACCCAACTAGTCCCCGAATAAATAAACACCCGTAATTGACAAAGTGGGTGTACTTTTGACACGCCATAATTGGATTTGGGACCCATTTTGGGAAACGGTCCCTTTGGAAAATTCTGGCAGGCCTGACCTAGCCGGGTTGGACCGAGGTGTGATCACCCCCGTTCCATGGAAATGAGTGTAACTAATAGACCATGCGTTTGATTGACACACTGTCGATGGCGTAAGGAACCTAGTGAAAAGTAGATCCTTTTGGGATACTCCAAAAGAGTTTTGGAGAAAATTGGAATATGAACGGGTTGGAATGACTCTGAATCCAACTGGGTGCTTGACACTAAAATGACAATAACTTATTGATCGGGCATCCTATTGACGCACTGTTTGTTGAGTTGGAACCCTTATGACGTGATAGATCATCAATTTAATTCTTCATGGGACTTAATGCTGATTGAAATATGACCAAAGACTTGAGGAGTGTTTCTCCCAGAATCAAGTGTGATTTGAGTGAGAATCCAGTGGCTGGAAGTGAGGCGGAGGTCGGAGAAAGATCATACGAAGGTTAGTATCGAGCGATCCTATGTGGGTCAGCACTGATCCTGTGTGGGTCAAATCCTATGTGGGTCAGCGCTCAATGATCCTGTGTGGGTCAGTGCATACTGATCCTGTGTGGGTTAGATCCTGTGTGGGTCAGCACTCATCGATCCTATGTGGTTCAGTGCATACCGATCCTTTGTGGGTTAGATTCTGTGTGGGTCATTGCAGGGGTTAGTACCTATCGAATCCGGGTGGGTCAAATCCCGTGTGAATAATTGCGGGGGTTAGTACGTATCAATCCTGTGTGGGTCAGACTCCATATAATCAGAAGAAGTTCCTCTCAATATAATAATATGAGCTTTCTTTGCGACTAATCATTTGTACTTCTATACTTCACTAATACCAGGTGTGAGATGAGTCTTTTATCTTCGCAGGGTTACCTGTGTGGTACCTTCACCTTCATGGTGTAATATTCGTGGTGTTACCTATGTGGTACCTTCAACTTCATGGTGTTATCTTCATAGTGTTACCTATGTGGTACTTTTACCTTCCTGTTGTTATCTTCGTGGTGTTACTTGTGTGGTACTTTTACCTTCGTGGTGTTACCATCATAGTGTAACCTTTGTGGTAATTTTACCTTAACAGTTTTACCTTTGTGGTATTATTCTGTCATGTATGAGACAAGTGTATCTTGAATACTTAGTTATATGTATGATCATATACCTAAGTAGAGATGTTGACTGCTTCGTGCTTTGTGATCGAGGTCTTGCTTTGTGGTTTTTCTTTTTTGGAACTCTGGGAGACCTTCGGGGGTCTCAGGGTCCCTACTAAGTATTTTTATACTCACCCCTACATGGGATTCACCTGCAAACTATTGTTTCTTGTGTAGAAGACAGACAACGTTGGTCAAGGCAGAGGGATCTAGTACTAGACAGTGTTCAAAGGTGGACCATTTGGAATGATGTGAAGCAGGGACTACTGATTGAGAGTTGTACCTACCCTTCAGGTAGGATCCTTGGTGGACGATCTAGGAGCTGTTTTTCTCTTTTCAGTTGTAGTTTTACTTTCCAGTTGGGCTTGTATTCTGGCCCATTTACGTTCAGTACACTTTTTACTACAGGAGTTTACTTCGTGGTTGATTCTTGTTGTGTTCTTGGATGGTGTTTTTGTATAGGTTTAAAGGAAGTTCCTTCTCATTATGAGGATAAAACTTTCCGATGCTAGTCTCTAGCCCCTGGTCTATTTAAGGAGGGCTTGGGGTAGTCTCGTAATGGGCCTGGGGGACGGGTTGTGACATAACAAGGATCTTTGGGAAGTTTAGCCTAAAAATATGGATAGAGGGGAAGTTATATACTTGGGATGTAATGATTGCCCCATTTTTTGTTTTCATCTATAGGTCCACTTCTATGTTTTGAGTTTGTGTTTGAATAGTTATAATAAACTTGTGTGATATGAAAAACCCTTTTCTTAGTGCATTTATTCACATAGTATCCTTGTTCCTTAAAGATGAAATATTGGACAATAAGTTGAGGGTTGACTAGAAAATTACTTTCTTCCAATAAATTGGTGAGTTTCTCCCATCAGAATTTTCTAACCGTGTTCCCTTCCTTCCCATGCATAAATAATTTATTTTTACTCTTCAAACAATTTCTAGGATGATTCTTCCAAAAATTTGGAAAAGTGGGATGTTGTACTTTATTACCATTGTGACATTTATCCATAATTCACCCAGAATTAAGCTCCATTCACTAATTCCTATATATATTACCGTAAGACCCTTGGGATTCACTGATATCTATTTTGAATTTTGAGGGAACTTCAAATATTTTCCTCATGATACCAAAGTCTCAAGTCACTAAATCTTTTCATAGATTCAAATATAGTCCAAGAAATAAGCGGTCAACTTTAATTTCATGTTCAATGAAAAATATGGGGGCGTATCATGTAAGTCTTTTAAAGTTCACCTAATACGACCTGATATATTCTTCATCCTATTTCCTGAGGACCAGTAAATACCTCACTATTTTAAGTTAGAGAGTGTGAGGAAAATATTTATAAAAAAACTTTTTTTATAATTCTTTTCACTCCCCCACTTCAATATTCTCCTCATACTTAGTATTTTTGATCAACATACACCATTGATAAACTTATGCCTCTATATGATAAAAAACCTTTAGGGACTTATCTTTCTTTGAGCATTGAAGTATGAAAATGGTTTTTTCAATGGAGTTGATATATTTTTCAGCAATTAAAGGATCAAAATATCTATTAAAATTTGAATTTATTTCTCATTTAAAAGTTTCAATTGGAACTTTATATTTTTTATGGGGATGATAGTTTCCTTCCATGATCCATTTTTTTGTTCAATACTTGAGTTAATTGAGAAATTATTGTCATGAAGTTACAAAATCCTACTCCCATCATGTTGAGAATTCCTTTTGGGCAATAATTATATTTCTCATCACATTGGTTATTGAATCAGTTCCTCCTATTTCTATCCATTGACTAATATAAAGGGAAAATTAATTATGAGAATTTTCAAACTATTAATCATATAAAAGGGGAAACTATGAACATTTAAGGGATAATTTATAAATAACATACATTCCTTAACCTATGAATTTATACATTTCAATCTAAGTTATCAATTGTTAATTTCCTAACATAAAATTTTATGGGTATTTTTGTTCCCTTCATTATAGTTTGTAAGTTGATTGCAAATTTACCAAAGAATATCCCTATATAGTGTAAAAATATGTGTACAAACAAGGATTATTTGTCATAAACTAGGTGATGATCAAGTTAATACCAAATTCACCATTTTTTTTATTATCCCTAGGTACAACTATGATAGATCTACACCCACTTGTAGTATCCATACTGTGATTTTTTTAATTGAAAACCACATAATATACAATTTTACATAATTTAGGGATGTTTTCTTATATTTAGTTCAATACATAATGCTTTTACTAAATTTATTTAATCCCAATACCCCAAAATAACTAGACCTTTTCTCCGATACTAACTATGAAAACCCATATCTTTAATACACCTTACTTCATGATTTATTACATAAATAAACACTTAATACATTCCCAAAAGATCATTAGGACTAGTGTATTTGGGTAACTGGGTACATAGAATAATAACTTGAAACATTGGTACAAAAATATTATTTAAAAACTCCGAAACACACCCTTATATTACATCGATCTTCTAATACTACACAGGATAACCTAGGGACATACATAAGAAAGAGGTGAGCTATAAAGACTAGTATGGGAATAATGAAAGTATAACATGATAAAAGTAATGAATGTGATTAAAGAGGTATATAAAGGTGACATAAAAGGTATGATAATCATAAACATGAACATCGAAGCATGATATAAGATGATAACATCAAGGAAACATAGGAATATGGAAACAACATAAAACATGACATCGTAAGCATAAGTTAAGGATAAAAAGAAAGAAATAATAATATTATATGTTTAGGATAACCTCCCTTAAACTATAAATGGTATCTCATGATAAAAAAACATTACCCAATGCATTTTAGGGATATATGATTTTAGGTCCACCCATCACATTCATATCATGTACATGCATTTGTGTGTCACAAAGATCATACAACATAAGGATGTATTTCATAAAATTGTCCCCAATGATTAATTAGTGTGGTTTATATAAATGGGAGTCCCAAATAAATTAATTAAAGGTATATATAGGTTAATACCCTTGAGTGGAAATGGTTATGGGTACACACAACACAAAAGTTTGGCATGGATAGTCATGGGATAATTTCAGCAGTATAACAGGTGTACATAAAAGTTTATGGAAAGGTTTAATGAGAGTGAAATGTGGTATATAATTACCCTGTAATCATAATGATATTAAAGGGATGTGTAAAAACATATGACAAAATGAACAATTAGAAATCAAAAGACATAACTCAAAGAATGTTGTTCAATAAAGAGGAGGAGAAAATCCCCTTAATTTGACATAGGAACAAATTAAGTAAATGTTAAAACAAGAGGGGATAAATTATATCTCATTATTAAAAAATCAATTGGATTGTAAATATATATTTATAATTTTATGACAATATAATCAGTTAACGTTTAAAATGCTAAATAAAAAAACGTTCTTGAATGGAAAAGAAGAGAGAGAGATCCCTTACCTTGATAGGGCGCTTCTAAAAGCTTGAGAGGAGATTATTAAGATATTGAGAACACATTGTGAGGAACTTATAGAGATATAGTGAGATTAATTTAGTGATAAATGTTTTTTTAGTGAATATGAGTGGGAGTTTGGGTCAGTATATATATTAAAATAGAGGGTGATTCTTTATTAATTTCAAAAATTGGGTTTTGGACTCTATGATAAAATAATAAAACCATAGACCTTACCAAGGTTTTTACCCATGGGTTAAATAAAAGAGGAGTTTTTTTAAATATTTTATAAGTATGGGAACCAAAATACTTAGAATAATAACATTTTTGATGTGTAAGTGAGTCATGTTCATAAAGAATTACTTTTAAAACCTTAAAATATAATATAGGTTTTTGACGATTAATTAAAGGTTTATAAAATTAATTAAATATCTTAAAAAATTATTTTTAAATATGAAATATCTATTTGGTAATTCATTCCCTTTATAGAATTTATTACATCAATTTTGGGAAATTATGATGTCATAATACATACTATATATTTATACTGTATTTAATTTTTCCCTAAAAATTTGATTGACTTAGGAAATTATGAAAAATTAACCATTGGATAATTTTAATATGATAATTTAAAAAATAATATATATTTTATCAAAATAATTCCCTGACTATGATAATTTAATGTTTTAAATTGAAATCCTCATTTATTAAAAAATATTAGTTTTTAAGATAATAAGAGTTTTCTGCCTCTTATAAAGATTATATTGGACTTAATTAAATTATATTATCATTTTTATATCAATAAATATTATTTAATAATAATAATTTATGAAAATAAAAATTATTTTATAATAATTGAATTTATCAAAAATACTATTTTAATCAAAGACATATATTTTCCAAAAATACAATTTTGTTTTCTTCATATCAAAATCTAATTTTCATAAACACATATATAACTGTCTATATAAAGTTACAATGAAAAGGGATAAACATAATCATTATTTTACAAATAAAAAATATAAATTCATACTACTAGGGTCTAGATAGAAAACTCCTTATTACACCAGTGTACGCCCTAAGGGTAAAGTGTGAGATTGTGGAAATTTCTTGGGGTGGTTTGAAAAACATGGTTTAGGCCATGATCTCAATAAGATTGAAGTTATCCTATAAATGGATTTGTTCATGCTTTAGTTATTGAATTTTAGATTGGTCTTAGTCAAGGGAAAATCCCAGCGATTCCATATCCCTCAAAATATTTGATAAATTTTCTTGATAGGGTATGATCCTATTGGTCAAGGCCATAACTTCTTCCTTCTATGTCAATTAGAATTTTTGATAGCCCTTTATATATAATAATCTAACTATTAACTCTATAGTGGATATATTTTCAATGGTTATGATTTTTAATGGTTATTTAAATATGATATAATATATTTTACAATGGTAAAAAAAACAAAATTAGTGCATGAGTTTTCTATAAATTATTTATTCCTTAAAAAGGGAATTTAATTTATAAAAGTTTAGATCATTATATTATCCCCCTTAAAAAATTTATCCCTTGAAATCTCATTTTATACATTAAAATTGATGGGGATACTTTTATTTCATCACCTCTTCTAGTTCCCATATCACCTCCTTAAATTAATAGTTCCACCACAACACTTTGACCAGATGAGTTCTTATTTTGAAGAATGTTTTCTCTGTGTTCAAAGATCTTCATTAGAAACTCATTATATAAAATATAATTATATAAGGGTACCACCTAGGGATTAGGTAAATGTGAGGGGTCTGTTATGTACTTCCTCAAGAGGGATACATGAAAGACATCATGTACTTAGAATAGGTTAGGTGGGAGTTCTAGTAGATAGGACATAACCCCAATGCAACCAAGGATCTCAAAGGGGCCAATGTATCTTGGAATAAGTTTTCCATTCTTCCCAAAACTTAAAACATTCTTCTACAACAATATACAATGGGAAAAATTATCTTTAACCTCTAACCCCAGGTCTTGTTGATGATTTTCTATATAGATTTTATGTTTAATTTATGTGTATTTCATATGAATTTGAATGGTTTGAACCTTATCTACAATCTCTTGGATAAGATCAACTCCCATAATCTTCCTCTCTCCAAATTTATCCCAACATGTTGGATTCTGACACCTCTTCCTATATAGATCCTCATAATATGTTGTTTGGATTATATAATATAAATTATTATTATATGATAACTCTAATAGGGGAAGGTTCTTTTCCCAATATCCATGTAAATCCATTGTACATGATCTTAGTATATCCTCTGGAGTTTAAATGGTTCTCTTAGACTGACCATCCATCTAAGGGTGATAAGCAGTATTGAAACTCATTTTTGTATCCCATTATCACTAAAGGATTCTCTAGAAACTTTTGTTTATCCTTGGATCTCAATAAGATACAATTAAGAGTGAAACTCCATGAATTCTCACCACTTACCTTATGTATATCTTGGTGATTTTCTCAAGAGGTAAATCTTTCTTGATAGCAATGAAATGAACTAACTTTTTAAGGTTATCGACTACCACCTAATTGTGTTATTACATTTATATTTCATGGGGATTCCTATGATGGAATCCATGGTTATTTTTTCTATTTCCATACTAGTTTAGGAAAAGGTTTCATCATACAATTAGACTTTTATTATTCAGCCTTGACTTGTTGTCATACCAAGAATCTAGATACAAATTATGAAAACCCCCTCTTCATGTTATCCCAAAAGAATTTTTGATTCATATATTTATACATCTTAGTTCTTCATGGATGAATATAGAAGGACGATCAATGTACATCATCCAAAAATTTCTTCTTTAGCTATAGTTTTTATGGGACACATATCCATTTCTAAACCTTATAATTCCATCTTTAGAAAAATTTCACTCATGAATATTTTTTAACTTTATTTATAGTTACTCATCAACTTTGTGGGTGTCCTTGATCCTTTCAAGAATGGATAGTTGAGATATTATTTAATAAATATAGTATTAAATATTTTTCATGGTTTCAATTTCCATCCTTTTCATTTCCAATAATATTAGATACATTTCAGTCCTAAACATGGATAGGGTTGCAGGATACTTTCTAATCATAGAATCTGCCACATTATTTTCCTTCCTAGGATAATAATGGATTAAAATATTAAAATACTTGGTCAGATCTAACCACATTCATTGGTTTATATTGAGATCATATTATGTAAGTATATACTTAAGGCTTTTATGATTTGTATATATGTCATAATTCTCACTATATAGATATTGTCACCAAATATTCAATGTGAAGACCGTTACAACCAATTATAGATCATGAATTAGGTAGTTATTCTCATGGATAATTAATTGGATGGAGGAACATGCTATAAATTTTTCATCTTGTATTAGTAAACAACCCAATCCATTTTTGGACACATAAATATAGATCACAACCCCCCATTAGTGGGTAATTTGAGCACATGTGTAATGATTAAACTCTTCTTTAACTCTTTAATGATCTCCCCAAATTCATCAGCCCATAAAAACTTCACTACATTCTATGTTTTCTTGATTAGTGTGACTAAAAATCATGAGAAGTTTCTCATATATCAATGATAGTACCTATATAATCCAAGGAAACTATATATCTATGCAATACATGTTTGTCTGGATTATCCTTTAATTACCTCTATTTTAAAAAGATCTATATATATACATATATCCATTTTTTGGTGATAACATTACCAAGTAATGTTACTTTCCCCATACAAAACTCACACTTACTAAACTTTTCATATAAATTTTCCTTTTGTAAGGTCTTTAGTACAAAATTAAAATTACCCTCATGTTCCTCCTTTATTTTAAAGTAGATAAACATATCTTCTATAAATACTAGAAAATATTTGTTAAGGTAATCCCTAAAAACTATATTCATTAAGTCTATGAAGATAGCTAGAGAATTAGTGAGTGTAAATAGAATCACTATGAACATGTAGTTCCCAAACCTTGTATGAAAAGTAGTCTTGGGGATATCCTCCTTCTTCACCTTTATTCGATAATATCCTAACCAAAGATCCACCTTATAGAAGTATTAGTACCTATGTATCTGAACGAACAAGTCATCAAACTATAGAAGATGATTTTTTCTTTTATAATGATCTATTTGAGCTCATGATAATTAATGAAGAGGTTCATTGACCTATCATTCTTATTGAAAAAAGATTGGTTCACCCCATGGTGAAGGACTTGGTTGTATAAACCATTTATTTAGATTCTCATGTAGTGGATTATTTAGATCTTAAAGTTCATTAGTGACCATTCTATATGGAGTCTTGTATATTGGAAAACATTTGGGTATAATTTGACTGAGAAATCAACCTCTCATCTAGTAGAAAGACTAGAAAATTCTCTAAGAAACATATTAGCATATTCTCTTACAATGGGAATGTCATCAAGGATGATATTTTCCTTAGTATCAATAATTTGATCAAGATATTATTTATCATAAATAAATAATATCCATGAATGAGATGATGATTATAAAGGATATCCATCTTCCTCCTTGCACCTGTATAGAAGCAGAGGTAAATTTGGGATACATAGGGTGATTTCCTTCTCTCAATAATAAATGCTTTCTATATACAAAGAAATCTAATCCATGACTAGAATAACATTTATTTTTTCAAAAATGAGTATCAAAAGATTCATTGGGAATTTTATATCATAAATATGGATAGGTGAGAAGTTATACACTCGGGATTCAATGATTTACCTATTTTCAGTTTTCACTAATGGCTCCACTTTCAAGTTTTTAGGTGGTGTTTGAATTGTTCAACTAAAATTGTATGATATTAAATAATTCATAGAACCAGAATCAAATAGTATATTAAGTATCCTTGAAATAATAACTAACATACCTATCACCATGCTATTTTTAGGATCCACCTCAATAGTTGTGATAACATAATATAACCCTTTCTCTCTATACCTTGGAGGTTTTTAGCATTAGTAATAATCAATAACCCTTGGATTAGTATATTGATTCACATAGTGACATTATTCCTTGTAGTTAAAACATTAAACAATAAGATAAGGTTTTAATTGATAATTCCTTTATTCCATCACAATGTTGGGTTTCTCCCATTATAATTCACTAGCTATGTGCCCTTCCTTCCCACACCTAAAGTATTTACCTATCCCCTTTAGGAAATTTCTAGGAAACTTCTTCCCACACTTTAGAAAAGTGTGATGTTGGTATTTCTTGCCACCATGATATTTATCCATCATTAAATCATAATGAAACTACATTATCTTCTTCCTATATTCTTATTTGTGAAAACTTTGGGATTTTCTAATATCTATTTTGACCTTAAGGTCACATTAACAAATTTCTTCATAACTCAAAAAGTCTCGAATCTCTTAATATTTTTTTAGATTTTTATTTATACCACAAAAGAATTGGTCAAATTTACTTTTAGGGTCAATGAAAAAGATATAGGTATATCATTCAAGTCTTGTGAAGTTCTCTTTGTAAGTCTTGATATTTTTTTCATCCTTGTTCTTTAGGCTAAGGAAATACATCTCTATTTTAAGTCAAAGTGTGAGGAAAATATTTGTGGATTTTTTTCATAATTCTTTCCACTTATTCAGTTAAATATCCTCCTTGGGCTTCATATTTTTAATCAATGTCTACTATTTATTAAATTCTTCTTTCATAAAATAAATATTCAGCAAGAACTTCTCTTTCTAAAATTATTTAAGTATGGAGAATATACTTTCAATGGAGGTTATCTAGTTTTCCATGATTAAAGGATCAAAAGTTCCACTGATCATCAGAGGCCTTTGTCCCGTAAAGGTCTCAATTTAAATTTTATATTTCTTAGGGGGATGTGGTATTTACCATTAATTAATGTATTTGTTTTAAATATAGATATAATTGAGATAGTATTGTCATGGATTTTCCGACTCCTACTCCCATTAGGTTTGGAATCTCATTTGTGCAGTCATTACATTGATCATCACATTGGTTATGGAATTATCTCCTTATATTTCTAGGCATTGACTAAAATTAAGGGGAAATTAAGAATCATAATTTTCAAACTATTAATCATATAAAAGGGGAAAATATGAAAATTTAAGAGATAAATCATAAATAAAAAACATTTGTTAACCTATGAATTTTTAGGTTTCAATCTAAGTTATCCATGGTTTATTTCTTGACATAAAATTTTATGGGAATTATTGTTCCCTTCACGATGGTTTGTAAGGTATTTGTGAATTTAGAAAATAATATCTCATGGGAGGGTAAAACTAGGTGTACGGTAAGGCGTATTTGTTATGGAATAGGTGAAAATCAAGTTAATACCCAATTCTCCCTTTTTAGAGTCATTACCCATAGGTACAAAAGTTCCAGATCCACATCCACTTGTATTATCTTGACATGTATTTTTTTCTTGAACACCACTCACTATACACTTTACCATAATAAGGGAATGTTTTCCTATATTTAGTCTTATACTTAATATTTTCACTAAATTTATCTAATCATAAACCCCAAAAATAACTATACCTTTTCTCTGATATCAACTATGATGACCTATATCTTTAATACACAATATTTTTTGATTTATTACATAAAGAAATAGTTAATACATTTAAAAAAGATCATGAGGCCCAATGTCTTTAGGTAATTAGACATATATCACAATATCTTGAAACATGGGTACAAAAATATTATTTAAAAACTCCAAAACATTCCCTTATATTACATCGAACTTTTAATACTGCACTAGATAACCTCAGGACGTACATAAGAAAGGGGTGAGCTATAAATCCTAGTAAGGTAATAATAAAATCATAACATGATGAAAATAATACATGTTATTCAAGAGGCATATCAAGGTAACATAAAATGGATGAGAATCATAATCTTGAACATTGAAGCATGATATAAGATGAAAAGATCAAGGCAACATAAGTATGTGGTGGCAATATAAAACATGACATCATAAGAATAAGTAAAGGATAAACAAAATGAAATAAAAGAATTTTGTTCATAGGATAACCTCCATTGAAGCATACATGGTATATCAGGAGATAAAAACATCACCAAATGAATTTGAGGACTATATAATTCCGGTCCCACCCATCACATTCATATCACGCACATGCATTTGTGTGCCATATGTGTCATAAAAAATAAGGATGTATTTCATCACTTTTAATCCCAAAATTATGTATTGTGGGTTATATAAATTGGATTCACCAATAAATGAAGTATTGGAACATCTAGGTGAATACTATTGAGTGGAAATGATGATGGGTATACACAACACAAAAGTTTTTCATGGAAAATCATGGGATAATTTTGGCAGAATAATTGGTGTGAATAATGGTTTATTGAAGGATTTAATGAGAGTTAAAGGTGATATATAATTAATTGAGAATCATAAGGACACTAAATTGATGTGTAAAAAATTATTCCAACATGAACAATTATAAATTAAAAGTCATAACTCAAAGAAAGTTCTTGAATAAAGAGGAGGACGAAATCCCCTTAATTCATCATAGTAATGTCTTAGGTAAAGGTTATAATGAGAGGATATAAATGATATATAATTGTTAGAAAATCAATTGGATAGTAAATGTATATTTATAAAGGCATAGAAATATAATAAATTTAGATTCAAAATGATAAATACAAAGAAGGCGCTTGAATGGAAAAGAAGAGAGTATGATCCTTGTCCTTGAGAGGGAGCTTCTAAAAGTTTGTGAGGATCTTATTAAGAGCTTGGAAACACCTTGAGAGGGATTTAGTGAGATATAAAGAGTAGAAAATTTTACTTAATGGATTTTGAGTGAAGAGTAGTGGGATATTGAGTGAATATTTATAGAAAAAGAGAGGGGGATTCTTTATTTATTTCTAAACTTAGGTTTTGGACTCTATATGATAAAATGATCAAAAACCAAAAACCTTACCATGTTTTACCATAGTTTTTGATAGAGGAGTTATTTTAAATATTTTATAATTCTATGAACTAAAATCATTAAAATAATACCATTGGTGAGTGAAAGTGAGCCATGTTTATAAAGAATTAATTTTAAAACCTCAAAATATAATATAGGATTTGGAGGATTCAAGAAAAGGTTTATAAAATTAATAAAATAACTTAAAAAAATTATTTAAAAAATATAAATCTATATTTTTTCATGGATTCAATTTATAGTATTTATTACATCACTTTTGGAATATTATAATGTCATAATACATGTCGTATATTTATACCGTATTTAATTTTTACACAAAAATTTTACTGCATCAGAAAATTATAAAAATGTAAAAAATTAATATTTTTGACATACGAATTTGAAAATAATATTTATTTTATACAAATAATTATCAAAATATGAGAATTTACACTTTTAAATCAAAATATTCATTTATTAAAAAATATTGGTTTTTATGACAATAACAGTTTTCTATACCTTATAAAGATTATTTTGAAATTAATTAAATTATATTATAATTTGTATATAGATAATTATTATTGAAAAAGAATATTATATTAAAATAATATTTATTTCAAAATTACTAAATTTATCAAAAAGAGTGTTTTAAATAATACCATATATTTTCCAAAAATATAATTTTGTTTTCTTCATATCAAAATCCATTTTTCTAATTCATATATAATTTTATATATAAAGTAATAATGAAAATGGATAAACATAATCATTATTTCATAAAGAAAAAATTAAAATTATTACTACTAGGGTCTTGATGCATAACCCCTTATTACACCAGCGTACAACCTAAGGGTAAGGTGTGTGATGATGAAACTTTCTTGGAGTTATTTGACGAACATAGTTTGGGATATGATATCTATAATCTTGAATTTCTACCATAAATGGTTTTGTTCATACTTAAATTATTGAATTTCATATTGCGATTGGTCAAGGGAAAATCCCTACGATTCCATATCCCTTAGAAGCTCTAATAAATAGGTTTCATAGGGTATGATCCTACTGGTCAAGGCCATCACTTCTTCCATCTAATTGAATTAGACTTTATCATAACCCTTAATATATAATAATCTTAACAACTATTGTTCATGATCTATATTATCAATGTTTATGATTCTTAATGGTCTTTTAAATCCAATAAAATATATTTTATAGTGTTCCATAATAAATAAAGTAGTGCATTTGTTTTATATAAGGCATGTATTCTTTTAAAAGGGAATTAAATTTTTAAAAGTCCAGAATATTACAACCCCCAATAGGGAAACACTCCTATAGAATCAGATCACATAACTTGATTCAAAATCCCATTTTTCACATACCATCACATATAGGCTCACATGTTTAAACATTGACTATAGACCATAGATATTCCAATCATATATAACTAGAAGAAACCTTATTTATCCCCTTCAATTCTGAGGCATTTCACTTATATAAAGGTCTATTTAATGATCTCCCACCCAAAAGGGAATCATTCGGAAATTAGAAGCATATACCCATTCTCTCACTGGACTCTCAAAAGAACGTAAAAAGTTAAGTGGTTAGGAAGTCAACTAGTCCTTCCCTGAAAACTGAACTTTGATACCAAAATAAATTCCAATACTTTTTATCTTGAAAAAACATGGCTTATCACAAGCGCATACCCAGCTGACCAGGCCTATCATTCATGTAAAAACTATCATAGCAGAAGTACCCCCTATTATTTAACATTAAATATCATGTAAGGAATCATCATGCCTATTCTATATACCTGGTCTCACCTCACATGCAAAAATCTCAACCCAAAGAATATACCCATGCTTCCCATATCTAAGGAACCCACGAACCTGGGCTAACCCATCACTCAGGTTTCCCACTTAAATCACATCTCATGTATAATTCATGAATCAATTTATTCCCAAGTCACATTTGAAGCACTAAACTATCCCACCTAACCCATAGGTCATATCTCATTTAAGTCATAGCTTACCAGACACATCTTTTCTCTAATATCAAATTCTATATAGTGAATCCCTTTCCAAACTATTCACTCTTGGGTATCATATATATACAACATCACATAAAAAATCACTAACTATTAGGGAAATAATTTTCATTAGGCATCCTTATACGTAACTACCCCCTCAAGAATCAGAAATATAAAACCGATCTTTATTGTGCTTCCATATATGGGAGTTACCCCTTGAGGATCTTAAATAATCTTCTTCATCTCATATATAAATAATGACATCACCCTACCATGATCCATGTTAACTATAAATAGTCATTCTATTTGGTTAAGTATAATTCCCCCAATAATATATATGATAAAACAATAGATAATTTATTGTTAAAAATTTAAAATATCAAACCTATTTTATTTTTAGAACCAGTAACATAACTACCCACAAGGGGTCTATCACTTAAGTCATATCATTCCATTAGAAACCTAATAGGGTTATTATATATCCCTTGCACTGAGGGACTATATAGTCACTATCACATAGCATCTTTCCATATGATCCACATGACCTATTGTTAGAAATAAATACACTATGGTCAAGGTGAGTAAAATTCTACCAACAAGCTATATAAGAAAACAACAGTTAGATTATTACTAACACTTTAAATAGATAAACCCTTTTTATTCAATGATACAAATCATAATAAATTAAACATATTTCATGTGAATCCTATGTTGCATGAACACCGACCTCTTACCACTAGGATAAGAGACAATACTATAGTAACTAATAATATCAAAAACTATGTTCATCACGCTAAGTGAAAATCATAAAACTGTAACAAAAGATACTATGAAAAAAATCCCACACCCCTAGTTACCTAAAATTCTTACTGAGGAGGGTGTTCATGATGCACAAGTTTGATATCCTTTATAAGCACCAACACATTCTTATTTCGCCTATATACTATCTCCCCACATAGTAAGACAGAAAAAATATATTACATTATATGATACCCATCACTTTAAAAACTCGAATACCACTTTGTTCTATCCCTAACCCTCTTCAATATGAACAGTAACTAGATCGAGTCACCATGGGGCCTCAAGTTCACTTCCCCATATTATAGAGGTTGTTGACTAGCAGATAGGGTCTAGGGTAGTATTGTGGAGAGACTATACCCCCATATAATAATGTATAGTCATAAAATAGAAATAAAAAAATGGAATAAAAAATAATAAACATACATAAAATTATACATAAGTAATTAAAAATCATCAATAATACATGTAAGTGTGTAAGAAAGTAGTTATATAACAATGATCACCCACCACCTCGATCATATATACAAATAAAAAATAAGAACAAAATAAATGTATAAGATGATTTTTTATATCCTCAAGCCTTATCCCATACCAAACTTTAATCCGATCTAAGATATCCAACTAAATGGTCCAATCTTAGGCCTCTATCCATTCGAATACTACAATTAATAAAGTCTTCTAGGATACTGCAGTTCCATGGATGCTTGAGTAGGGTGTGAGTACACTCAGTAGGGAACCACCAACACGGTACCATACATAAATAGTAAATTAAATGTAAATATGAGATATGATTAGAATATAAATACAATAGAATTGTGAAATCATATATAAATAAACACTATAGATCCTCCTATTCTCTTATGAAGCCTAGGATCAACCCAAACCTTCTTCAGCTAGTGTTGAGGTGTCTCTGAGAACATCACTAAATCGTTCCTACCCAATCTAGGTGTGACGACTATATAATATTAGGCAAAAATGCATGATCCTTGTAAGTATCATGAGTTATCCATATCAAACATAAATTTAAGATTTAAGGAGTATGTCCAAAAAATCCTATAGTAGCAAGCTTTAAGCTGATCCCTAGGAGGTATTCCAAGGTGATTGATAATACTTAGGCATCATTTTCAAACCCAAGAGGTGGTCATGAGAATTATATAGACATTAGGTGGAAACTCTAAACCCAATGAGGTAATATTGAGTATTAAATCATCATCAATATCTAAGTCTATCCCTATGAGGTAATACTATACTATTAATAGTCATTAGGCATAAACATCAAACCCCAAAAGGTAATCTTGACAATTCCATAACATCAGGAATCATCACTGCTTCTAGATGCATGACCCTAGTCAATCAATAATATCAGACATAACTGATAATTTATAGGGGTATGGACTTAGATAATCATTAATATCAATCTCACTATCGATTTAGGTTTTAAGGTGACATCCACCACTATCACTGCACAATTTTCCCAATACACCCTCTCTAGGGTCAATATCTCATGGGGATAGCTACGAGGATTCCCTAGTTAAAATCATAATAAAGAAAATCTTACACAATTTCCTCTATATCATACTCATCTCTTGGGTCAATGATCTTTAATGAAGGGTAATATATCCCTTAATCTCATCAGGATCATCATACAACCTCATTGGCCTCAAAATACTTCTCATATAGGGGTTACATAAGGGAGATGGACTTAATCTCATCTCCATTCTAATCCACCATAGGTTGGTCCTCACAACCAAAATATCCACTAATCTTCGTAGGGTCTACCTACCTAGGCGTACCACATCTCAGTGGGGGAGGAACACTCACCCCATAGTCATATAACCACCCAAATGGCACTATGACACCTCAAGGTTCTCTCATGGACAATCTCTAGGCCATCTATCCCCAAGTTATCACTCAACTCCACTAGGAGTTCAATAAGGGAACCTATCACTAGAGTCTCTATATCCCATTATGTGACATCTTGGACCAGTTTCACTCAATATTAACTAAACTTGGTTGGATACATGACCTCAAGAACACCTCCTTGTATGCCAGAGGCCTCCGACTAGTATTGAAGGTCCATGGTGGAACAATGGACAGACTATACCCTCATGATCACAGTGTATCATAATAGTATAAAAATGGATAAATATAGAAATCATAAAACATAAACCAAAAAAATGGAATAATAAACATCCATTATATAAACAACCAAGTAATAACATCCATAAATTTCATATAAAAATGATGGTCATAGAATTCTATACAAAAATGAAAGTATAAGGGGATCATAGTGACATGAATATACAACATACTATAAAAAATAAATAAATACCCAATGCCATATCTAGTATCATCTCAAGCATATGTTCAGTCCTTTTCCCCCATACACTATCCTAGAAATGTAATCAATCATCCATAATAGTTTTCTTTCCCTTGTCTCTAACTGCATCCAAGAAGTATTTCCAGGTACCAAATGGTGGACCAAAAAGAGTGTGAGATATACTCAGTAGGACACCACCAACAGCTTTTAATTCCATTCAATTCTTGAATATATAATAAAAAGTGTGGATATAATAGTAAATGCTTTAAATAAAATTTGATAAATAAATAACCATCATAGGTCTAGGTTCGCATGGAACACCATTCCTTAGCTACCTACTTCAGCCTAAGACATAATATCTTAAAAATATATATAATGTACTTATTTAGTATATAATAATGTCTTTTGAGCTATAACATAGCCCAAGAATCCCCCATGAATCATATATACGCAAGAAATGTAAAATAAGGCCATCATAAAAATGCATGTCTCTGACCAAATCTAAGATTTTGCTTTGGATTGGAATTCATGTTATATAATTAATTAATTATTTAATTTAAATTCAACTTGATCTCATACATGTAATTCCTAATTTGGAACCCAGGTATCCCTCTAGGAATTACATGAACCCATCTCCTTACAAGCCTATCCTAGGAATTCCTCATAGGAACCCTGATATCGCTCTAGGTGTGGTATAATATCACCACCCTTTGAGTCCATCCTCGGAAGTAAACTAAGGGGGTCCAAGTGTCACTCATGGAATATATAATGATCAACCCTCTAAGTCCATCATTGTCTATCCATATAGGGATTCCCAGTGTCACCCATGGCATAATAATAATTATACCTCTAATTCTGTGGAGTCCAAGTATCACTAGGGTGTATATAATCATTATACTTTGTGAGTCTATCAATGGATTTAATATGATAACCCATGTTTCACCCATGACATAAAATAAATACTTTCAATTCAATTAATTAGATAAGCATGATGAGTCCATCTATGGCATTTCGAGTCAGGACCCATCTTTCACTCTTAGCATGGAAATATGAATGGTCTTGGGTCCAAAGAATAACCATACCATTTAAGTTCACATTTAAATCAACTGAATATCACATGTTATAGAAGTATTTTAACTCATCTCAAATGTGGCTCAATTCATAGGCTAGGCTTAGAAGGTATAAATCACTTGAAACCTCCCATTTATCTTAATTGGGAATTTTTGTTTAAAGAACATATCAAGCCTATGTGAGAAATAACAATATAAAAATACATAATAACATGGTCTTACATTACCCCTTTCATTTAATTAAATTTACACTTCAATCATATCATTTAAAATCCTAGAATATAGGGGTAAAGGAACACACCTCAAGAGGTGAATCAATTCATAAGCCACCCATGGTGTTTTTACCCATTTAAGAAACACACCCAAAGGGGTGGTTCAATTAAAGGTAATTAACCTATAATTATTTATAAATGGGTCTCTAATGTCATATAGGTCAATATTTCCTATTTTAATTTCGTAATACATACATTTAATAAGTGTCTTTCGGAATAACTGACATGCAGCATATCAGTGTATATATAAACACAAATACTTAAAAGGGAAAACATGATACCACCTTCCTAGATTGGTAGTTAAATCCTTATCCATTGTTGGCCTCTAATCAAGGCTAGAAAGGAATAAATAAATAAAATAGAAAAAAACCCTAAAAATAAAGCATATGAGTTCACACCAAAATAACTATTTCAAGAGGAAGATAAATGAATAAAGGTGAAAGAGGAATATAGAGATTATCATCACATATCCAATGAGACCAACAACAACTCGATCAGAGTCTAGATGGATAATATATAAAAAATACTAGGAATAGCTTCAAAGGAGATCTCCAAATCATGGGGGATACTGTGTATTAAAGAGAAATAAAAATAGGGAGGGTTCTTAAAAATAATCATGGGAAAAAATAATTTCACCCAAACTTTAAAGTCTCATGGTTTGACCATACGGTTTGGCCAAAATGTGTGCCAAATGTGTACCAAGATCTTCCTCAAGACACCCCTCACATAGGCTAGGTGCATGGTTTGGATAACTATGTGCATCCCATGTAAAACCCCTTAGTATCATGTCTGATAAGAGTCACATGGCAATGTGTCCTAGGTTTTATGATTAAGATAAATTGTGTGCCCCTATGATATGCACTAAATCACCCTACATGGTTTTATCAAACTATGTGGACCGAGTCACATAGTTTCTAATAATTGTGTGGACCACCCGCTTCTCCCAAAATATTTGGATTTAGGCTTCTTAAAATACCTAGAAACCCACAAAACTCAAATGACCTCACCAGGCACTTGCATTAGGATAAAATTAAATAATTAAATGGAAATCAAAAGGTTCCATACCTCAAAGAAAAATCTGGGTTCTTACAATCTTCCTCCCTTAAATAAATTCATCCCCGAATTTCTATTTAGTGGGTGTTAAAGCATAATCTATGAATAAATATATCCACTGGGCATGTACATCAGCCTCCAACTCCCAAGTCTTATCCTTTATAAGGCTGTCTTTTTATAGCACTCATACTAGATTAACTGAATGACCTTAGAGATCCTTCATGCATTTATCAACAATAAAGATAGGTTGATCCTCAAAGGATGTATCTACCTCCAACTCAACCTCATCAAGATTAAGAATATGAGATAGATCTAAATGATATTAATAAAGTTCATATACATGGAATATATCATAAATGGACCGATACCTTTGAGGTAACTACAATCGATAGGCTACCAACCCATCTCTCTCTAGAATATCAAAGGGAACGATATAACAAGGTTATAACTTCTATTATTTATGAAATTTTCTATTACCATGTATAGGTGAAACACATAAGAAAACCTGACTACCCACCTAAAAATATAGTGGATGAAAATTAAGATCAACGTATGAATTTTTCCTAGACTGAACCGTAGATATTCAATTCCTAATAAGGTAAACGAGCTCTAATGTATCCTAAAAAAGACAAGGACACAGTAGTGTTTCATCTCCTACCTCTAACCAACACAGGGGTGAATGGAATGACCTTCCATATATAGCCTCATAAGGTACCATCTATATGTTCTTCTTGAAGGTATTATTATAAGAGTACTTGGCGAGTGGTAAGTGTTTTTCCCAAGATCCCCAAAAATCAAGGAATCACGCTCAAATCATGTCCTCTAAAACCTATATCATAAGATTGAACCAAACATCAGTCTGTGGGTAATAGGATGTACTTAGAAGTACATGTGAACCCAATGCCTTATGAAACCCATACCAGAACTAAAATGTGGAGGTAGTGACTCTTTCTGACATTATAAAACATGGAACTCCATGGATGAATATGATCTCATGAATATAGATCTTTTTTATCTCATCCACTTAAAAGGACTCTCGAATAGGCAAGAAATTGGAAACCTTTGTCAACCTATCTATGATCACCCATACTATATCAATGCCTTGATGGGATCTCAGTAAACCATTCATAAAACCCATGCCGAATTTATACCATTTCTAATCAGTAATAAGTAATGGTTGTAGAAGTCCTACTAGTTATTATTGTTCTACCTTGACCTATTGATAGGTGGAACACTGAGTAACAAACCTAGCTATCTCCCTTTTTATCATTTACCACCAGTATTAACTTTATAAGTCACAATACATACTGGTAAGACTGGAATTTAATTCCCATATAGACGAATGTGACTCTAACATAAACTCTTATGAGACATCTGTAGGAACCCAGATGCATCCATGAAGGAAAAATCTCTTATTCTCATCAATGACCAAACCATATGGTAGGTCATCACCTGCAACTCTCTCATATAGGAAAAACACCTCAGAATTTGACAGTTGTCTCATCTACACTCTCTTTAGGAGTGAATAGGTCACTAATAAATATGCATGTATAGTCTATCCATGCTAGTCCTAAACCTTCAAGTTCATATCATAAAATAGGGATATAAGATTACACTCACTACTGGCCTCTTAAATTTCCAATGTATGATCCATCCTGCTTAGGGAATCAACCACTACATTAACCTTACTAGGAATATAAGAAATATAGAAGTAGAAAGACTATAGATATTCAACCCACCTTCAATTCATGATATTCAATTCATACTGTATAAATATATACCTGAGGATTTTGTGGTCCATAAACACCAAAAAATGATCTCCCAAAAAATAATGCCTCAAATAATGGAAGATGTGAAAAAATGGATAACTAGATATCTTATGTTGGGTAGTTCCTCTCATGTATCCTGAAATAATGAGACATGTACACTACTACTCACTCCTTTTGCATCAGAACTACTCTTAGACTGATGCATGATGCATCACAATAAACTGTATAAATTCTTTCTGGATCTAAAATAATAATTATTGGTGTTGAATTCAATACCCCTTTATGCTCGTTAAAGGTTATTTTGTAGGCTTTAGACCATATGAACTTTGTACCCTTATTATTCAATCCCATAAGAGGTTCTTCTAGGATTGAAAAGTCCTAAATAAAATGACTATAATAACTAGCTATCCCCAAGAAAATATGTATATCAAATATGTTCTTAGGATAATTCTAGGAAACTATAGCTCTCACATTATTTGGGTTAATTGATACTCCTATCTTTAAGATAATGTGACCCAGGAAGTGAAATTTATCCACCCAAAAGTGGAACTTTGTGAGATTATCATATAATTGATGCTCTCTTAGTGTATTAAATTAGATATCATGATGTTTAACATGGTCATGCCGAGTGTGAGAATACACTAAAATATAATCTATGAATACCACAAAAAATGAATCCAGATATGGATGGAAAACCCAGTTCATCAGTACCTTGAAAACTGATGGTGAGTTCATGAGATCAAAAAACATGACCAAATACTTATACAAGGTATATATATACTATAGAATATTTTATATGGTATATATGATAGTCTAACACACACTTGATGATAACCCAATCTCATATCAATCTTAGAAAAAACCATAGCTTCTCGAAGCTGGTTGATGAGATCATCTATACAAGGCAATAGATACTAGTTCTTAACAATATATAGGTTTAACTGAGGATAATACATAAAATAATGAGGGTATATTTTTCCTTCTGGAAAAAGGACTGGTGAACCCTATGGTGAATAACTGGGTCTTATAATACCCTCATCTTACAAATCCTCTAGATGTATCTTGAGATCCTACTACTCAATAGTATCCATCATATAAGGAGGAATGGATACTAATGAAACTTCTGAAACTATCTCGATGGAAAAATATACCTTTCCATTAGATGGTAGTCTAGAAAATTCATCTTGGAAATCATCCCCAAAGTGATCTAACACTAGAGTAAAATACACTTGACACATTCCTTTTTCATCTAGATATAATCTAGTAATCTAGGATTTTATCTCAACTAGCCTATGATGCTCAGGCTTGGATCTACTTTCATGGACATCTCATTCACCTTTGTGAAAAAATTTCCCTCCATCCAGTGATGTGAAATTCACCCTATGATGATAGAAGTTATCATAATCATGATATAAAACCAACCATTCCATCATGATAATCACATAAAACCATATCATATTGAGGAAAAAAAGGTCCCATATGAAGAAACACCCACCTATCTCAAGGGGGAACTCCCTGAACTGAAATACACTCTCCGATCGAATCCCCAATAGAGTATTAAGTGTCATCATGCCACATGAAAAATGAACATCGATCCCAAGGCTGTCTAAAAAAATTACTCATATGATGGAATGGGAGGAACCTATATTGAAAAAATCAGATACTAATATAGATGCTACTATAACAGTACCTCTCACCATATAAGGTCTGACAATCTTCTCCGCAGGTATCGACTGTAGTGAATACATCTGGTATGATCCGTGACCCTAGGATATAGCATGAATACCTTGAGAAGATCCACTCTTATTGCACTATAAATCTGATATTTGGCTACCTTTTCCATGACCACCACCTCATCCTGATTAGTCAGCCGCACTCTATCTCCCTACCTAAAAAGAATCTATTGAACCTGATTCTAGATGTGGAGTCGGTGTAGACCCTCTCTCACCAGAAACTTGAGGAAAATATATGTAAAAGAGATTAATATGACCCATATTACTGTAATACTGAAACTCGAGTAGATCCCTGGTACAATGAGGTTTTCTATATCCTAGTCTGCCACACTGATGCACCTCACTTGGCTACCATATTTTGCACTGTGGCTACTGATATAACCATGTGGAATCTCCAACTGTTGATTCCTACTGTAGATTGATGCAGTTTCAAATATTGGTTCCAAACCACCTTGGTTCTCACCCCCAACTTCTATCAGTTTAATTTCTATGATAAGCACCCAATTCACTTTCCTAGATATGGTAGTAAGCTAAAAAAATTCACCTATGATCAGTTGACATACCTGAGAACATCTTAAAATCCCCCATATTTGTATAAATAATCATCTAATAGAATATATGTAAAATGATGGATCTCCATAAAATAGATAGAATAGTCCATGAATGATAAATTTACTAACTCAAAGTACATTAACTCTCCGGATATATTGGCCCTCAATGTATCATGATAGAAATAATCATATAAGTTCATTTCAAAATCCCTCCATGAAATATCCCAATGACAATCCGAATGAGTAATAATGTCCCACCATATTTTGGAATAATCCTGAGGCATACACTTATTAATGATTTACTCTCCTCTTGGGAGGTGTCTCAAGATGCTCAAAAATCTTTAGCATGGACTCTATCCATGAATCTACAGACTTTGGACCACTATCCCCTAAAAATGTGGGTGGAAAATTATTCTAAAACTCAAGCTTCAACTATTCTATAGTCGGGGCAGGTCACAAGACTCCCTTAATAGTCTACATTAAGCGTTGGAAACCATCTTGAAATTGGAAATCAATTACAATATCTAATATAATAGGTGGTTCCTCTAGTACCACTACTAGATGTTATACTAGTGGCCTAGGACACACCTATTATGGATCATGGTTGTTTCCACCCTCTTGGTATACAACTTGAGGTCATTGTGGTGGCATGTCTCTAAAAATTCTGAACACACACCTTAATACAATATTTTATTACTACTAGAAACACATAAATATGAATAGTACAAGTAAAAGCATACTTATATAAGTGCCACACCCCTCTACCTACTCTTATAGCTAGGTCTGGGTGGTGTATAGATCATAATAAAAAGAAATATATACTACCTACTTCCAACTACTGAGGTTGGTTCTGGGTAAATTTCTCTACTATAAGTCAAATTTCCTGGTATAAAAAGTCTCAATTGTATGTTATAGAGGAAAAAACCATTTTAAGTTGCAATTAGAATCCCCATTTAATGACAACCATTCAATTTCATAATTGAGTTCTTTTAATTTCATACTATTTTACATTGAAAATATCTTAAAATGGTTGAATTATATAGATAAAAATTTCCAATTTATAAGGGCCCATACAACTTATAAATTGAAATGAGGTGTCCATTTAATCACAATCAATTATTTATTCAATCCATGCATGAAATGTTATCACAATTTTATGAATATAGCAATGAAACACCAAAATATGTTCCAATAAATGAACAAAGTAATATAATCATGGCATGACACATGCATGGAATATAAATCTAGTTTTTCCTATAATGATTTATGATGTAATAATTCCTTTCCACATTAGACAAGGGTAAAAATACATAGTTGTAAGGAACATAAAACTTCAAGTGCATCACCCAATGGTGGAATCAAGGAAACTGTAATAATCACAATCCAGAACAATATGTCCCATCCTAGGTAATTTAAATTTTCATTATATCTAGGTTAACTACTCCCAGACATAGGATCATGACCAAATCCTGACATGTCCTATTTCTCTTTTATACCACCCCAATTAGTAATTAAAGGAAAATAAAATAAAAAAACACTTTTGATACAACTTTATGACATCCTAGACCCAGTTCACTCAACAGTAACCAAACCTGGCTGGTCACGTGACCTCAAGTGCACTTTCCCATATTCCATAGGATACCGACTACTAGGTAAGGTCCATGGTGAAATAGTGGTAAGACTATACCCTCATGATTACAGTGTATCACAATGGTATAATAATGGATGAATAGATTAAGCATAAAAGACAACCTAAATAATGGAATAATAAAAATCCATCATATAAATAACCAAGTAATCACATTCATGAATGACATATAAAAAATGATGATCATGGAATGATATACAGAAAGTGAAGTACAATTGGATCATTGGAACATGCATATATAACATGATATAAAAAATGAACAAATAACCAATGCTATCTCTAGTAAAATCTCAAGCATAGTCTCAGTCCTCTATCCACATACACCATCTTAGTAATGTAATCAAGCATCCATTACAGGTCACTTTCACTTATCCCTACTTGTATCCATGAAGTATGTTCAGGTACCAAACATCATCCAAAATAGGGCATGAGATATACTCGGTAGGACACCACAAATGGTGTATAATTCCATCCTGTTTGTGAACATATAATAAATAGGGTGCAGATAATAGTAAAGGCTATAAATGAAATGTGGGAATTAAATAACCTATATAGGTCCATATTCTCTTGGAACACCCATCCTCTACTACCTTCTTTGACCTAATATGAAATATATATGAATAAATAGACAGCCATGATTTAATTTATAATGAAGTCTCAGGACCTATCTGGTATCCCAAACATCTCATATGAATCATATATAAGAAAGATATGTAAAATAAGGCCATCATAAAAATTTAAGGCTCTAACTGAATCCAATATTGTGATTTAAATTAGAATCCATGTCATATAATTAATTAATTATTTAATTTAAATGAAACCCGAGACCATCCTTGGTGTTCTTAAGTTAGAACCTGGGTATCACTCTAGGCATAACCTAAACCCATCACTATACAATCCCATCCTAGGTATTCCTCATAGGAACCCTATTATCACTCTAGTTGTGGTATAATGTCGCTGTCCTCTAAGTATATCCTTGGCGGTACCCTAAGGGAGCCCAATTATCACTTGTAGAATATATAATGATAATCCATTTGAGTTCATCCTTGGCTGCCCACATAGGGAGGTTAAGTATTACCCATGGCATAATAATAATCATCTCTCTGAGTCCATCCTTTGCTGTCCACATAGGGAGTCCAAGTATCACTCATGCATATATAATCTAGCTTCTAAGTGTGTCCATCTATGGTGTTAATATGCAAACACATGTGTTATCTATGATTCATAATAATTCATTTCTATTAAATTAGTTAGATAAGATCAATCATTCTGTTTATGTAATTTCGAGTTATAACCCATTTCCACTCTCGACATGGAAATATGAATGGTCATGGACACAAAGACTAACCATACCATTTACATTCACTTTTAAATCAACTGACCATAACATTTTATATAAGTATTTTAACTCACCTCAAAGTAGGATCAATTCATAAGATAATATTATAAGGCCTAGCATCACTTGAAACCTCCCATTTATCTTTATTGGGAATTTTGGTTTTAAGGAACATCTCAAGCATAAGCAAGATGGAACAGAAACAAAAGTCATAAGGACATGGTCTTACATTGCCCCTTTCATTTAATTAAACATTCACTTCAATAATATCATTTAAGATTCCATAAGTGAGGCTAAAGGAACACACCTCAAGAGGTGAAACAATTAATAGGTCACCCAAGGTGGGTTTATCCATTTAAGAAACACACCCAAAGGGGTGGTTTAATTCAAGTTCCTTAACCTCTAATTATTTATAAATGGGACTCATGGGTAATATAGGTCAAGACTACCCATTTTAATTTAATAATACATCCATTTAATAATAATAACTTATAATAACTAGTTCATGGAACAAAATCATATATATAAACACCAAGACAATAAAGGAAAAGCATGAGACCACCTACCATAGCTTGGTAGTTGACCCCTCGTTCGTTGTTGTCCTCTAATACAGGCTAGAATGGAAGAAATATATAAAATATACAAACAAAATGAAACTAGAGAATATGAACTCACACTAAAATAAATCTACTGAGAGGAAGATAAACAACTAAAGGTGTAAGAGTAATAGAGAGATTACTGTTATGCATCCAACGAGACCGATGGAAACTTAATCTGAGTTGAGGTAGAGAATATATCAAAAATACTAGTATAATATTTTAAATAAAAAATATTTTCCAGAATTTTAATTTTAATTTCAATTTTTTAGTCCCACACACGTGTTATTTTAAGGGAAATTGTCACATTTTATGATTTTAGTGATATTTTGGGCTTAATCAGAAAAATAACCTATTCTAGATTATAACTATTTTAAATTATTTATGTATTTATGAAATAATATTTTCTATACTTATCTAAATCATGAAATTAATTATTTTTTGGATTTTATACATCCTAAGCTTCATTTCATTCTTTTTGATCCAAATCTAAATTCACCATTTAGAAGCCCAAAACCATCTCACAAATTATACCTTGAAAACTATTCATATATATCGAGAGTTTTTATATAGGGACCATATATCCTGATTGTAAAGACCAAATATGGTGAAATTTAGGGGGGGGGATACGAAAGACATTTATGAACAACTTTCATAAATTATTCCACATGTAAATTTTCCATTTTCAAGGAAATTAATGCACGGGAAATAGGAGATATAAAATATGGAGAGTCTACCTGGGCAGAATAATTTTTTAGAGTAAAATAAACATAACTATATCTAAACATGGAAAAATAGACTAAAATTTAGAGGAATGATGAGAAAGAAATTTATGAATTTTTTTTTATAAAGACACCATTTCCAAATTCAACCATTTAGTGGGGATAACACATTGAAACTTTTAAAGGAAAATTCTAGCCTATAAAAGGAGGCAGGCACCTCCTTTCAAAATCTTACCCTACCATCAGTCAACCACTAAAGAGGAGATCTCCACCAAGGATCCATGATACGCTGTCTTATTCCTCCAACATTTATTCTTATTATTTTTTTATATTTTTTTATATTTTTTTAATTGTAGATTTTATTTTAAATTTTAATTTGAATACTTTATTTAGTTAAATAAATTAATTCATGCATGCTTTTAATTTTTTTTCTACCATACTTCTCCATCATCTCTTCTTTTTTAAATTACTATTCTCTTATTATTTTTAATAATAATAATAATAATATTTTATCATTATTTATAAATAATATCTTTAATTTCTTCTTCCTCCTATTTTATTTTTATTTCTCTGTCTCTCTCTCATCCCCCATTCTTTTTATTTTCTCTTTTAATCTCCCATCACCATTATTTTTATTTATTTATAATTAGTTATTTTTATTTTATTTATTCTCTTCTTCTCTCACATTCCATAAATAAATCTCTTACTCTAAAAAATGAGTGGCTTCCCCTAAGGCTTGGATAAGGAGGAGGTTAAGGTGTTTTTGGATTTTATTTAAAGTTTATTTTAAGTTTTTGATAGATTTGAGTAGCATGCATGGGTGAGGTGAATGTACCTAATGTGGTGACTGACCACCAATAACATATAACTCAATTTATTCTATTTTTTTAATTATTTTCCCCTCTCTGTATTGGTTATTTATTCACATGATGGAGTTGAACTAGTTAATGGATAAAATGATAATGATTGAGATGGGTCTTGGAATATGGCACATACTAGACCAAGATGTGTTATCAACCTTGATTAAAGGAGAATGTAGAATTTATATTTCATAGTAATTCATTTATTTTCACAATTTATGAATTAATAATAGTAGTTTAAACTTGATATTTCATGTTCTGATTTTTAAAATGAAATCAAACATATAAAAGAGAATAATGATTAAATCCAAAAGTGAACCCAAGAACAAGTCCTTTCTTCATTAAATAATTATATCTTGAAATTACATGATAGTTTAAATTATACATTTTTCATGTCATTTAAATTAAAAACACAAAAAATATTGTCATTTTTTTCATTAAATACTTAAATCAACAAAAATAATTATTTTAGGTGATTTAAATTAAGTGAGTGGACCAAATTTAAAGTCTTTTTAAGTGAGATGAACTTGGTCAACCACTATTCTATACTAGGAAAAATTATAATTTCTTTTGACCACACTCCTCAATAGTCATGCATCAAAACGGGAATTATTTTTGGGGATCCAATCATAAGTTTTATTATATTTTTTAATTTCACATTTTATATAGATTTTAATTTATTTTATAAAAATAAAAAATAAAAAGGTACATGATGTTTTATAATGATAATTTATTCAATTAAGGGAACAATTACTCTTAGGTGTAAGATCCAGTAGATAAAGCATCCTGGTCTGCAGAATATGGTGTTTCATTATGGGATAGATAGATCAGGGGTCTCAGATCCGAATTTCAAAAGATGAGGAATTAATGGACCTCATCCAATATCTCAAGGAGACCCTGAAGCAACTAGTGTTGTAATAATTGTCCAGATAACTCAATAAATTTTAGGATTACTTACTAAAATTATATCAATAAGTGGCTAAAAGACAAGAATAGTGCTCCTCGTTTCCTCCCAATACATTTGAAGAAGTTCCACCAGAATATTTCTAGGAGAAAGTAAAAAAAATACAAACATAAGTATGATATTTTAGGGCTTTATGAAAAGTTTAAAAGTCTCTTAGGAAAAATGGTTTGGATAACTGCATATTTCTAAGCATCATCAGAAGAACCTGAACCTAAAAACGAACCTAAAATAGAAGATGATCCACTTATCTTACCAGAAGAGGCCCAGTAGGAAGACTTTCTTAATAAGATACACGTGGAAGATCAATAAGATCTAGATAAATTTTATAATAAATTTTAGGAATTAATTGATCTCCCCAAACTATTAAAAGAATAAGAGACATCACCACTGAAGGAAGACTCCACCCAAGTGGTAGAATTTGAAGTGAAAATGGAGGAGCCCAACTACCAACCTCCATCTTCTGAGAATATAATCCAAGAGTCACTTTACACTGAGGTATTGATTGAATCTAAACCAAACTAGGGAGTTAATCTTTTGTCATCCTCTTTCTCTTCTGATTTTATTGAAAAAAATTGTGCATCGCTCCCTCTTGTTTTGAATTTTCAGATTTAGACACTCTTTTCTATTCCTTATAGGAGGATGAAGAACTTAGTCATCCACCTATAGAGGATCACATGGAGCTCCCTAATTTCAATGAACATAAATTTGAGGGGACCCATCGAGAGATACAAGTAGCTACGCCCAAGAAAATTATAAAAGTTACTACTCTTATTAAAGGGGAGAAATTACTTATTAAAAATTTTAATTTTAATTTTATTCAAGTAAAAATACCTATTTACTCACTCTTTGATCATTCATTTCATGCAGCCTATATAAATCCATCACTGTAAGATAAATAGGTTGCACAAGTAGAAACTAATAAGGAGGATGAATCATACATCGTCCTTACCACACCATACATGCTATACATCATTGTGAAAGGGGATAATATGGTGTACTATATCTATGGATCATTCCTCACCAAGAAGTATGAAACACAAGCAGGAAAAAGCCACATGTGGTGGTTCAAATCAAAGAAGATTCATCCACCATCATACTTTAGATAATAGTTGGTACTACCCTATAGAGGTAGTAAAAATTCATGTCCCACTTGGGTGATCATACCAAGACTTTCCCTTTTAGTAGATTTCTAGGAATTTAGATTTATATTTTAGTCTTATAATTTAGTGCAACATGAATCCCACCCCCTCTACCTTTTTGATCTTTAAAGACATGATCCTTATGCTTAATTAAGTAATATTATTTTATAGGTTCATTATGGAACAATTAATCCATTAATGGAGGAGGAAAGAGGACCAATAATTCATGAGAAATGGAGTTCAATTTTTATGATTATATTTTAAACTCTCTACATATTTTTTTTCCCAAAAACCAGTTTTGAGTTTTAAAGTTAAAATTACAAGTCCATTCTTGAATTCTTGTATTACTTGAATTATCTAGGAGACATGAGTTTCTTAGGAATCCTATGGTTCCATGATTTAGATTTCAATGTTAATGAAATTGAATTAGTAAAATGGTAAATTTTATGATTAAAGTGAAGTATGTATATCAAAATTAGGACTCTTGATTTAATGGAATTATTTGATACATATAAATTAACTTTCCCAAACATTTATCATGATTTAAATTTTAAAAATTCTTGTGAATTGATTTATTATTATTATCTATGGCTTGAGTGATTATCCTAAATCATATGTCCACTCTCAAGATGATTTCTAGACCAATTACTTCCTATTTATCTTGAGCATATTTTTTGAGTTATCTTGGGACATGTCACCTACTAGATCTTGAGTTTGAACTTATTAAATCTACGACTGTACAAAAAAAATATTTAAAATTTTTGAATCATCTTTTGATAAACCACTTATCCTTAAAATACAACCTTTAAATCAATACATATTTATCATATAGAAATCATGAATGCAATTTATAGAAATGATCCATGTTTCAATCCATTTTTATCCATTCCTATCCACCTTTTAGTATTTGTAAGATATTTTAAAATTGAAGTGTAGGGGTGAAGGGAGTCATTGTGGAAGGAATAAAATTAAATTTATAGAGAAAATGTGGGGGTGATATTGTATTAATAAATAATGTTTTTTGATTCATTCAATGTACTTAATTGTTTTCCCTTATTAAAAACAAAAAAAATTAAAAAAATAAAAAACAAATAAATAGGTTGTGACATAGAAGAATAAAAAATCACCATCACTAGACTCATGATTTTTATCATATGTGGTTAAGTGGTGGATATGCGGTTTGTTCTAAGGATAAATTTTGAAAAATAAAAAAAGGAAAAAAATATAATTTGAAAAAGAAAAAAATTATAAAAGTAATGAAATATTCCAGAAGGTGCACATCATTCATTATGATTTCATTATTTATGACCTTTTCTTTGAAATTTTTGGGGAAGTGGGAGTTTCTAATTTGAAGGGGATAATTTCTTTACACTTTTATTTTTTTATATCATGCATTTTACTTAAGAGATAAAACTCCTCCTTGTGCCTTAATTTTTTTTAAAATCATCACATCCTACCAACCATAAGCCTTAGAGTCCTTAGATACTTTATTGCAAGTCCTAGTGATTTTATGAGTCTTTTGTATTTACAAAGTAGAGAAATTAGTTCATTTACAAGAATATGGAAAAGGATCATATTATCATGATATGAGTATAACTCTACGTTAGTTTTTTCATGATTGATGAAATAAAAGATTCAAAAGTGAGGTAGATCATGATTTGGCATGTTTAAAAATAATTAATTGATAAGTTTGAATGAATAAAAGGAGAAGTTACATAATTTTTCAAATGGGAAAAGTAAAATAAATGAATTTAATGTTTCTTTGAAAAATGGTAAATTTAATTGATATTTTATTCAACATTTTATAATTTTATTTGACATTTATGGTTGTTTAATTTTATTGTCTTGGAATTTGAATATTGGTACCATTGGTGCCCTATGATTTTCAATGTTGAGATTTTATGCTTGAGTAAAATTGGGTTTTAAGTGTGGGTGTTGGCAAAAAATCCCTCAAGGTATCATTGAAGCATTTTTGAGGTGATTGTGTTTGTTGACAAAGTGGACATCTGTGTTGTGATTGTTGAAAAAGCAAACCATGACATACAAATTTGATGACAAAGGGGATTTAATGGTGGAATGTAGAGCTCAAGAGCTATAGTTAATGATTAATGTCTAATTTAAGAATGTCAACAAAGGAATGTATGATCTAGAGGTGGTGAAAAAAGAGCAGATACAAGGTGGCGTTGGTTTCCAGTTTTTGCCAAATTTTTGGGCCTAAAAATCAACAAATGAAGAAAAGTGTTTTTGGCAAAGGGACTTGTACACCGAGGTCTTGAAGGAGAGGAAACTTGGGGGACATATGTTTTTCAAGATCAGGACATCAAAATATGGAAAAGGAAGAAGGGTTGTGCATTTTTTATATTTGGTCGCACAAGTGATTTGCGCGGAAGAGACTTGCGCACCGAAACTTACGCGCTGAGGGGAGACTTGCGCGCCGTCGCGTAGGGTGTTCAAATGCCTATAAATACAGATCTACCCCTCCTAATTCGGTGTATATTTCAAATATTAGAAAAATCAGAGCTCCCATCGCACAGGTGTGGTGGTCGCGCAAGTGGTGTGTGGTCGCGCAAGTAGGAGTTGCGCGCCAGTTTTTGAAGAAGCATGAAAGTTGTTGGTTGCGCACCAATATTGTTTTGGGAATAAAAGGGTGTGCATCGTGAAAGTTTGGATTTGCAGAAGCTTGTGTCATGCAAGTTCTTGAGGAAGGCTTGCGTGCCAGTTTTGACTTGTGCACCGAGACTTGCGCGCCAGCTTAGAGAAGGGCACCAAGTAAGGTTGATTCACAGCAGAGATTTATGGCTGCGTGAAAGTTGGAAGATTTCCCGATACCTTCGGTGCAAAGTGATATTCATCTATTAGTGAAAGTTGGACTTCAACAGATCATCTACATACAATAGAGGATGCATTCATTAGTGATAATGAAGAGACCTATAGGTCTATAAATTGTGAGTGGATCCTTTCCAGAGCAGTGAGAAAAGGAAGGGGAAGAAGGTGATCCTCTCCACCGGAAGTGAGCCATAGAGAGAGAAATAGAGAGTGACCCTTGGGAAAGCAGTGAGCTGACCCTAAACTTTGTAAAGGCAATGATCCTGGGAATATAAGTGATCTATCCTGAACCTTGTAAATAGCAGTGTGCTTATAGTGGATTTGGTAGATCGGCACATTGCCGGTGTATGCTCCTTGGACGTAGCCCAGTGGGGGTGAACCAAGTAAAAATTGCTGTGTCCTGTACATTCTTTACTTTCTGTTTATACTATGCAATGACAAAGAGAGAGAAGAGTGTTTTTCTTAACAGCGAAATAAGATCAAAACATGCTTTAATTTTAAATTAGTCATACACCGATTCACCCCCCCTCTCAGGGTATTCATCCTTGTGAACCTAACAATTGGTATCAATGGGAAAAGTAGATATTTTTTCTTCTCTCAATGGAGGTCACCAATCATAAAGGTATTCCTATTTTCAACGGGAACAATTTTCAACTATGGAAGAATCAGATGCAACACTACTTCCGATCTTTGGGAATGGATGTATTCATAGCAGCAATGCATGGCATAACAGCTGATATTAATAGTGGTGCATTATCAGAAGCTAAGCATAGAGAGTTGGATACAGATGCTAAAGTAATTAATGCCTTAGGGGGAGCCCTATCCAATCCTATCTATACAAAGGTTATGTCATGAAAAATGTCACATGCTGTGTGGGAAAAGCTATTGAATATATATGAAAGAGATACAAAGGTTAGAGAGGCAAAGCTGAAAGTGTTGTGGAATAAGTATGAAGATATGAAGATGAACCCGAATGAGTCTGTTGATGCATTATTTGACAGGGTAAATATTGTTGTGGAAGATATGCGAGGTCTTGGTGAATTTATTGAATACATAAAGATTGTAAAGCGCATCTTGAGGAAGCTTCCACCTCGGTTCAATCCGAAAGTTTCAGTACCAGAAGATAAAGATCCCAAAGAGCTAACACTGGACAATCTACACAGTACCTTGGTTGCATATGAAATGAGGAATGATGATAATGAGGCTGCGGAAAAGGGAAAATACAAAGAGGTGGCATTTAAGGCCTTGAAGAAGCTCACCATTGAAGATTCTCAGGAGGACAAAGAAACAGATGAGGTAATGTCATTCCTCTCCTCAAATCTTCAAAGAGGAAAAGGAAAGTTCAAAGGGAAACTTCCACTTGCTTGCTTTAGATGTGGAAAAGTTGGTCATCTTGCCGCAATGTGCCCCAAAAAGTTTCAAGAATAAAATGATGAAGTTGAAGTTAAAATTCCCAAGAAGAGATCTTCAGCATATGTGAAAGGGAAGAAGCAGTTCAAGAGAGATTTATTCAAGAAGAAGAATCTTCTTTCACAAGAAATAGATAGTTCAGATGAGTCTAAGGTTGAAGAGATGAAGGATATTGAAAATTGTAAAGATTGTGGAGAAAATGCAATGGTGGCTATTGTCGGTAGTGCTCAAGAAAAGGAAGAAACCGACACTGAAGAATAAGAAGAAGAAATTGAAGGAAGAATAGATATACAAGATGAGTTAGAGGCTTCTCTTGAGGAGATAAATGTTTGGAGAGACAAAACAAAGAAAGATAATAGAGTTGTTCGTGATGCCAAACTCTATATGAAGCAGTAGGAAGAAGAGAAGTCTGAGTTGATAGAAGAAATTGAGAAACTCAAGTTATCAACAACAGAGAACTCAGAAATAGTTAGTGAGTATAAGCTCAAGATTGAATAACAAAAAAGGGAGATCGATGGCTTAAATAGAGAAGTGAAAGATCATGTCAAGTGTATCGAAGAACTTGAATAATAAGTGGTCAGTCTGTGATGAAAAATGAAGGATCAAGAAAAACTCTTGATCCCCAATGTGATATCAGAAAAGCAGGCCATTCAGAAGACAGAAAGGATGAAAGAGGAGGCTAGCAATTCAGCAGGAATGAAACAGCAATTAAGCTCAGATGCCAAGGCTGAATTGGGGCTTGATCGAAAACAAAAGGCTGTAAATATTGATGTCAGACTGCAAGCATCCACTCCATGATTGAAGGTTGATTTGGGAAGAAAATAGAATCAAAATATTCAAAGATCCCAAAGGGAAACTCATTGTGCTAAAGTGACACGAAGGAATGAACCTTATATCAGGTGTTTTTGTTGTGGAAAGAAGGGGCATTCATAGTATGTGTGTTCCATAGCCAGGAGATATCAAAGGGAACAAGAACAGAGGTTGCATCCAAACAGAGAATGGTTTTCTAGAACATATTTCGAAGGACACTGTTTTTGGTGTGGAGGATTTGGACACATGGCTAGGTACTGCAATTCGACCATACAGAGGAATATGCCAAAGAAGAATCAAGATGTTCGCAAGCAGTAGATCAATAAACCAACAGGTGAGTTAAAAATGTAGAATAGATTTGCAGCTTTGCAAGTTGAAGATGGATCATCATAATTTGAGAAAGAACAGAAGTTTCAATCCATGCCGAGTGTGAAGGCAAAAATATGGACCAAGAAGAAGAAGAATGAGAAGTCTGTGGTGGTAGAAATTTCCCTTAATGCATCAGATCGCTCTGGTGTGTGGATCCTTGATAGTGGTTGAAAATCTCATATGACAGGAAATAAGGATCTTGTTTCAGGAATAAAATATGATAAAGAAGGAGTTGTCAAATTTGGGAATGATGAAGGGTTAGAGATTTTGGTTACGGAAAGGCTAAATTTGGGGGAAAAAATGAGACGTACTGATGTCTTGGTAGTAGAGGGTCTTAGTCATAACTTACTCAGGGTCAGTCAACTATGTGACTCTGGGAACCCTATCCGATTTACCAAGAAGATGTTTGTTGTGAAAGGAAAAGATGGAGCAATTGTTCTATAGGGAAAAAGGACAAAGGGACATCTTTACCTTGTAAGTGGGGAAGATGATACGTGCCTTTTATCCAGAGAAGAAGAAAACCAGGTGTGGCATAAGCGACTTGGTCATCTATACCAACCCTCCATGGAAGATCTGGTAAAGTGTTATGCTACTAGAGACCTTCCCAAACTATCACATGATCGTACTTCTACATGTGATGCTTGTCAACAAGGGAATATCATCAGAAAGACATATAGGGTAATGGAACAGAAATCAACTAGAGTGCTCGAATTGGTGCATGCTGATGTATGTGGACCTATCTCACCAAAAGCTATAAATGGGAAAAGGTACTATGTCCTTTTCATTGATGATTATAGCAGAATGTCCTGGGTATTTGTCGCTACCCATAAGACAGAGGTGTTCAGTTGCATAAAGCAGTATAGGAGGGAATCAGAAAGGATGCTTGGGTAGAAAATTATGAAGTTTCGTACTGATAATTGTACAAAATTCACAAACATTAAAGTTGAAGACTATCTCGAGAAACATGGGATAAGGCATCAAGTTTCATCAGTGAGAACTCCCCAACATAATTGAGGGGTTGAAAGGAGTAATTAGATCATCAATAATATGGCCAGAGCAATGCTTATTGAAAAGGACCTACCAGAATATTTTTGGAAGGAAGCATTTTTGACATCGGTCTATATTTCGAACAGGTCTCTGTTGTGTCTGAAGGAAGGGAATACTCTATATGAAATTTGGTATGGAAAGAAGCCAACGTTGAAATAATTTCAAATCTTTGGAAGTAAGTGCTTCATTCTCAACAAAGAAAATCATAGGAAGTTTGAGTCATGAGGAGATGAGGGGATATTCCTTGGAAATTCAGGGAAAATCAAAGCATATAAATTCTTCAAAAAAAGGCTGGGAAAAATTGCTGAGAGAAATGATGTCACTATAGTTGAAAATGAAGAGAATACTCAATAACCCAGTGAACAGTTTTTGGATGAAAGTGATGAGAAGGTAAGCAACACAGGGGGAGTAGAAGCGGCAGTGGCTGACTTATAAGAAGATACTGATGATGAGCAAGAGGAAACAAAATCTAAATCTGCTAATAAGCCAAAGAGTCAAGTTGAAATTGATAGAAAAAATATCATTGGTGATCAGATATCTCCATTCAGACTCTAAGAATGAAATCATCACATAAAACATCGTTTTCATCTCAGGTGGAGCCGAAATGTTTTTTGGATGCAGCTGAAGATGAGTACTAGTTTTAGGCTATGAATGAAGAATTAGACTAGATTGAGAAGAATCCTACATGGGAGATTGTTTCAAGGCTAGAAAATAATAATGTCCTCGGGACTAAATGGGTCTTTCACAACAAGATGAATGAATATGGAACAGTTATTCGAAACAAAGCATGACTAGTGTGCAAAGGATACACCCAAATAGAGGGTATTGATGTTGATGATACATTTGCACCAATTTCAAGGCTGGAGACAATCCGATTATTTTTAGCCATAACAGTGAAAAGAAAGTTCAAAGTGTTCCAAATGGATGTCAAATCTGCATTTCTAAATGGGGTTCGAGAAGAAGAGGTTTACATTGAGCAGCCAAATGGTTTTCTCATTCATAAGGATGAGAACAAAGTTTCCAAGCTAAAGAAGGCATTGTATGGGCTAAAACAAGCATCAAGAGCATGGTACTCAAGGCCTGATCAGTACTTGAAGAAGCTTGGTTTCCAGCATGGGGGAGTTGATTACAATCTTTATATCAGCAATGATAGTAATCAAAGGATGATGGTGCTGGTTTATGTTGACAACATAATATTTGGTGGATCAGATGAAGCTCAGTGCAGACGATTTTACAAATTCATGAAAAATGAGTTTGAAATGTCAATTATTGGAGAGATAACGTTTTTCCTTGGTCTTCAGGTGACACAAGGAAGTAATGGAACACTCATTTCTCAATCCAAATTTTCCAAGGAGGTTTTAAGAAGGTTTGGAATGGATAATTACAAGGAGAATAAGACTCCGGTGGCTACCTGGATAAAATTATCAAAATATGAGGATGGCAAGGCAGTTAATATCACATAATACAGGCAAATCATTGGAAGTCTATTATACTTAACTGTAACAAGTACTGAAATTGTTTTTTCCACATTCCAAGCAGCAATATATCAGAGTAATCGCAAGTAAATCCACATGCTTGCAGTGAAAAGAATACTTCGGTATATCAAGGGAACGGTGGATTTCGGCTTGACATATACTAACAAATGTCAGACAGAGTTATTGGGATATACTGATGTAGACTGGACCGGTTCAGTGGATGATAGTATATCAATGTCAGGTGGTGCATTCTATCTTGGTGGATTATGTATTTCTTGGCTAATAAAGAAGAAAGATTTCATTTCATTGAGCATCACAGAAGCTGAGTATATCGCGACCACTCAAGCATGCACACATTTATTGTGGATGAAGCAGCAGCTTGAAGATATGGGAGTTGAAGTGAAGTCTCCGATCGGAATCCAGTGCAATAACTCAAGTGCTATAAATCTCAGCAAAAATCCCATCCATCACTCAAGGACAAAGAACATTGAGATAAAGTATCATTTTATCAAGGACAAAGGCCTTACCCAACGAAGCTTTTGAGAGGCATCGACTGGATCTGGGAGGTCACTCGACTCCCTGTACTTAAAAGAGTGTGGATGTGAAACCCCCCTCTCTCTGAGGTTTGATGTGTTTTTACCTAATGTGCTGATATGTGTTCTCTACTCTGTTACAGACTGCAAAGGAGTGACCTTTGGGTTCGTTGACAAAGGGGGGGGGGAACTAGTGATTGTTCAAGGGGGAGACAATGTGGCTATTTGACAAATCATGAATGATATGGGGAGAAACTGACATGTGGAGCAGCAAGATAGGGGAAGCAATGAGAAATGGGGAGCATATTAAATCTAATGATTCTAGAAGTGATCGATCAAAGAATAGATATCACGATAGTTGAGGATCCTGATAAAAGTAGAAGAGAGGTGTTGGAATGTGGTAAGAATATTTCCAAAAATTGGTATCAGTTTGATGTCAACAGTGGGTGTCAGAGTTGAAGTGATTCATTGATGAACTTTTCATTTACTCTTGTTTCTCAATGCGAGTATTGCTCATGTGGTCTTAGAGTATGTGTTGAGTAAATCCTTGATCACTATCGAAATTTCAATAGTCAAATGGTGGATGAAGAATTAATGATGTATCTTTTTGTGGAAGAGTTGTCAACGAACCCAAAGGGGGAGATTGTTGGGAAAAAATCCCTCAAGGTATCATTGAATCATTTTTGAGGTGATTATTTTTGTTGAAAAAGTGGATATCTGTGTTGTGATTGTTGACAAAGAAAACCATGACATACAAATTTGTTGAAAAAGGGGATTTCGTGGTGGCATGTCAAGTTCAAGAGCTATAGTGAATGATCAATGTCTAATTCAAGAATGTTGACAAAGGAATGGATGATCTGGAGGCGGTACAAAAAGAGAAGATAAAAGGTGGTGGTGTTTTCCAGTGTTTACCAAATTTTTGGGTCTGAAAATCGACAAATGAAGAAAAGTGTTTTTGGAAAAGGTAATTGCACGCCAAGGTCTTGAAGGAGAGGAAACTTGTGTTCCATATGTTTTTCAAGACCAGGACATCAAAATATGTCAAAGGAAGAAGGGTCGCGCAAGTTTTATGTTTGGTTGCGCAAGTGATTTGTGCGGCAGAGACTTGCACGCCGAAACTTGCGCGCTGAGCTGAGACTTGCACACCGTCGCGCAGGGTGTTAAAATGCTTATAAATACTGTTCGAACCCTCCTCATTCAGTATAGAGTTCAACACTTAGAAAAATCATAGCTCCCGTTGCATAGGTGTGGAGGTCGCGCAAGTAGGAGTTTCACACCAGTTTTTGAAGAAGCGCGCAAGTTGTTGGTTGTGCGCCAATATTGGTTTGGGCGTAAAAGGTTGTGCGTTGCGAAAGTTTGGAGTTGATGAAGCTTATGTCGTGCAAGTGGTTGAGGAGGACTTGCAAGCCAGTTTTGACTTGTGCACCGAGACTTGCGTGCCAGCTTAGAGAAGGGCGCCAAGTAAGGTTGATTCACAGTAGAGATTCAGGGATGTGTGAAAGCTGGAAGATTTCCCGATACCTTCGGTGCAATGTGAGATTCATCTATGGGTGAAAGTTGGACTTCAATAGAGAATCTACATACAATGGACGATGCATTCATTAGTGATAATTAAGAGAATTACAGGTCTATAAACTGTGAGTGGATCTTTTCCAGAGCAGTGAGAAAAGGAAGAGGAAGAAGGCGATCCTCTCCACCGGCAGTGAGCCAAAGAGAGAGAAACAGGGAGTGACCCTTGGGAAAGCAGTGAGATGACCCTAAACTTTGTAAAGGTAGTGAGCCTAGGAATATAAGTGATCTATACCAAACCTTGTAAACAACATTTTGCTTATAGTGGATTTGATACATCAGCACATTGCCGATGTATGCTCCTTGGATGTAGCCTAGTGAGGGTGAACCAAGTAAAAATTATCGTGTCCTGTGCATGCTTTACTTTCTGTTTATATTGTGCAATGGGAAAGAGAGAGAAGAGTGTTTTTCTTAATAGTGAAACAAGATTAGAACTGGCTTTAATTTTAAATTAGTCATACCCTGATTCACCCCCCTCTCAGGGTATTCATCCTTGTGGACCTAACAGTGGGGGAACTAAAATAACAAATATTTTTCATAATTTAACTTTTAAGTTATTTTTTTTAATCCCACAAAAGTATTTTTAAAGATAAATTGTCACATTTTATCATTTTAGTGGTATTTTGAACTTAATCGGAGAAATGACCTATTTTAGATTTTAACTACCTTAAATTATTTATATATTTAGGCCATAACATTTTTTATACTTTTCTAAATCATTAATTTATTTATTTTTAGGATTCTATACATCCCACTATTCATTTTATTCTTCTGGACCTAAAGCTAAATCCATCATTTGGAAACCCAAAAAATAGATCACAAGTTGGGCCTTGAAAACTGTTCATAGATCTAGATATTTTTTATGTTGAAACCATATATCCTGATTAGATAGACCAAATATTCCAAAATTTGGAAGGGAGACATGAAAGAAAATTATGAGAAACTTTCATGAAGGAGTACACATATGAATATGCCATTTTAAAGGCCAATAATGTATGGGAAACAAGATATAAGTAATATGGAGAGTCTGTCTGGGAAGAATAAATTCTTAGAGTAAAATGAAAATAACTCTCTATAAACATGAAAAAACATACTAAAATTTAGATGAGAGATGGGGAATACATTTATAAACGAATTTTGTGAATACTACATTTCCTAATGAAGCCATTTATGGGGATAATAAGTGGAATCTTTTGACGGAAAATTTAGTCTAATAAAAGGAGTCAAAGACCTCTTTTCAAAACCATCTTATACCATTTGTCAACCACCAAGGAGGAGATCTCCACTAAGGAGTCATGCTGCGACATCTTATTCCTCCCCCATTTCTTCTTATTTTTTGTTCTCTTTTTATTTATTTTTTAGTTTTATATTTTATTTTAAACTGTAATTTGAATTCTATATTTATTTAAATAAATTAATTCATGCATTTTTTTAATTTTTTTCCACCATACTTCCCTATAATTTCATCATCTTCAAATTATTCTTATCTTATTTTTTTTATAATTATTATTATTAGTATTTTATTATTATTTATAAATTATATATTTAATTTATTCTTCCTCCTTCTATTTTATTTTTATTTATCTCTCTCTCATCTCCCATTAATTTTTACTTTCTCGTTTAGTCTCTCATCACCCTTCTTTTTTATTTATTCACAATTCTTTATTTTTAATTTATTTATTATCTTCTTCTCTCACATTGCACCAAGTAATAAATTACTCTTAGAAATTAGAGGCTGAACTAGAGACATATCTAAGGGGAGGTTAAGGTATTCTTTAATTTTATTTAAAATTTATTTTAAGTTTGTAATATATTTTAGTAGCATGAATGGGTGAGGAGAATGTACCTGATATAGAGACTTCCCACCAATGACATAAAACTCAATATATTCTATTATTTTATTTAAGTACTTTTCCTCTCTCTATTGGTTATTTCTTCAGATGATGGAGTTGAACTAATCAATGGATGAAATGATATCGATTTATCTATGTCTTGGAAGATGGAACATACTAAACCAAGATGTGTCACCAATCTTGATTAAAGGAAGATGTGGAATTGATATTTCATAGGAATTCATTTATTTTTTTAATTTGTAAATGAATAATAGTAGTTAAAACATGATATTTCATGTTTGTATTATCAAACTAAAATCAAACATATAAAAGATAATAATTATTTAATCTAAAAATGAACCCAAACCCAAGACCTTTATTCATCAATTCATTCTTTATAAAAACTACATGATAGTTTAAATTCTCCATATTGCATGTTATTTAAATTAGAAACCCAAAAATATTGTCATTTTTTTATTAAATATTAAAAGAAAGAATTATTTTATGTGATTTAGATTAAGTGAGTGAACCAAATTTAAAGGCTCCTTAAGTGAGATGACCCCAATCAGCCACTGTGATGCACTATGAAAAATTATAAATGCTTTTGACCATGCACCGTAACAGGCATGTATCAAAACTGGCATCATTGTATGGGATCCAATAATAAGTTTTATTATCATTTTATATTTCAAATTTTAGAGATATTTTCTTTTATTTTAGAAAAATAAAAACTAAAAAGATCCATGATGTTTTCCAATGATCATTTCTTCAATTCATGGAAAATTTACTCTCATCTACAAGATCCAGCAGCTGAAGCACCTTGGTTTTTAGAGGATGGTTTTTTCATTATGGTCTAGATAGATTAGGGATTCCCGAAGCTAAATTTTAAAAGATTATGAATTCAAGGACCTCATCCAGTATCTCAAAAGAGAACCTCAAGTAACCAGTGGATGAAGGATTAGCCAGAGAACTCACTGAATTCTGGGATTACTTCCAAAAATTATATGAAGAAGTGGCTAAAACATAGAAAGTGTGCTATTTATTTCATCCCAACACTTTTAAAGAAGTTACACTAGAATATTTCAAGGAAAAAGTGGAAAAACAAAAACTCATGTATGATATTATAGGGCTTGATGAAAATTTTCAAATTCACCAGGGCCAAATGGATTGGATAACTACATACTTCCAAGCATCATCTAAAGAAACTGAACTTGAACCTAAACTAGAAGATGAGCCAATTGTCTTACCTAAAGAGGCCAAGGAAGAATAATTTCTTACTATGCTACATGCGGGAGATCAAAAAGATCTGGATAAATTATAGAATGAATGTGAGGAATGACATGATTTCCCCAAACAGTGTAAAGAATAAGAGACGACACCACTAAATGAAGACATCTCCCAATTGGTATAATTTGAAGTGAAAATAGAGGAGCCCAACTAACTTTCTCCATCCTATGAGATCTAATCCAATAAGAACTTAACACTGAGTCATTGATTGAATCTAAACCAAGCCAGGGAGTTTATCTTTTCTCATACTATTTCTCTTATGATTTTATTAAAACAAAATTGTGCATTAATCCATCTTTTTTTGAATTTTCAGATTCAAATAATCTTTTCTTTTCCTTATATTTGGATGAATAACCTAGTCATGCACCTATATAGGAACACATGGAACTTCTTTATTTCCTTTAATATACAATTGAGGGGCCCCATCAAGATATCAACATAGCTGAGCCTAAGGAAATCATAAAAGAGACTACTCATATTAAAGGGGAGAAATTACTTATTAAAAATTAAAATTAAATTTTTATTGAAGTAAAAATATATGTTTAATTCCCTATTGATCATTAATTTCATGAAGCCTGTATAAATCTATCACTGGAAGATAAGGAGGTTTCACAAGTAGAAACCAAGAATAAGGATGATTTATACTTCATCCTACCCTCTCTATGCAAGCTATACCTCATTGTGAAGGGGGGGGGGGAATCTAGTGTAATATATCAATGGATCATTTCTCACTAAGAAGGATAAAGTAAAATTTGGGTAAAGCCACATGTGGTGGTTCAAATCAAAGAAGCTTCATCCACCATCGAACATTGGATAACAACTGGTACTTCCCTCTGAAGGAATTAAAAATTTAGGTCCCACTTGGGAGATTATACTAAGAATTATACATTTAATTAGATTTCTTGTAATTTAGATTTCAATTTTATTCTTATGAAGTAGTGTAACATGAAGCCCTACCCTCTCTATCTTTTTGAGCTTTAATATCATAAACCTTATGCTTAATTAATTAATATTATTTTATTGATTCATAATGGAACAAGGTATCCCTCAATGTAGGAGTAAATAGGACCAATAATTCATGGGAAAGGGATTTTATTGTTTATTATTATATTTTAAACTCCTTAAATATTTTTTTTCCAACAACCTATTTTGAGATTTAAAGTTAAAATTGCATTCCCATGATTGGATTCATGTTTTACTTGACTTATTCAGGAGACATGAGTATTTTAGGAATCCTATGATTCTATGATTTATATTTCAATGTTACTAAAATTTAAAGAGTAAAATGGAAAATTGGATGATTAAGGCGAAGCAAGGATATTAAAATGAGGATTCATGATTTAAGGGAATTAGTTGATTCAGGTAAATGAAATTTCCCAAACATTTTTCTTGCTTTGAATTTATGAAATTCATGTGAATTGATTTAGTATTATTATCCATACCTTGAGTGATTTTCCCAAATCATATGTCCATTCCTAAGAGTATTTATAGACTAAGTACTTCCTATTTATCATGAGCATATTTCTTGAGTGATATTGGGACCTGTCACCTATTAGAACTTGAATTTGAACTTGTCAAAGAAATAACTATACAAAAACACTTTTAAAATGATTAAGTAATCTTTTTATAAACCACTTATCCTTAAAATACCACCTTGAAATCAATCCTTATTTATCCCCTAGAAACCATGAACGAGTTTTATAGTAATGATCCATATTTCAAGCCATTTTTATCTATTCGTACCCTCCTCTTAGTATTTGTATGATATTTAAAAATTAAATTGTGGGGATGAAGGTAATTATGGTTTAAAGGATAAAATATATTGTATAAAGAAATTTTGGGGTGATATTGTTGGAATAAAGAAAGTTTTTTGATTCATTTAATCTATTTAATTATTTTCCTTTCTTGAAAACAAAATAAAAATAAAAGAATGAAAAAGAAATAAATGGGTTGTGACTTATAATAATAAAAAATTACCATCAACAGACAGATGATTTTTATCATATGTGGTTAGATGGTTTATGTGAGGTTTATTCTAACAATAACTTTTAAAAAATAAAAACAGGAAAAAATATAATTTGAAGAAAAAAATTTATAAAAGTAGTGAAAAATTAAATAAGGTTAACATTCATTAATTATTCATAACCTTTACTTTGAATGTTTGGGGAAGCATGTGTTGATACTTTTAAGGGGATAATCTAATAACAATTTTATTTTTTTTATATCATGAACTTTAATTAAGAGATTAACCACCTCATTATGCCTTAATTGTTTTTAAAATCATCAAATCCTACCAACCCTAAGTCTTAGATTCATTAGAACCTTTATTGTAAGTCCCTGTTATTTTATGTGCCTTTTGTCTTTACAATTTAGAAGAATTAGTTCCTTTACAAGCCTATATAAAAGGATCATGTTCTCATGATATGAGTATAACTATACTTGAATTTTATCATCAGTTACGAGAGAAAAGATTCAAAGTGAGGTAGATCATGATTTGGAATATTTAATAACAATGAATTGTGGAGCTTGAATGAATGAAAGGAGAAGTTCCATAATTTTTAAAAGGTGAAAATTAAAATACATGAATTGACTATTTATTTTAAATATGGGGAATTGAATTGATATTTTATGTAAACTTTTCAAATTTGATTTTAAATTTATGGTTGTTTAATTTTATTGCCTTGCAATTTGAATATTGGTAACATTGGTGCCCTTTGATTTTCAATGTTGAGAGTTTATACTTGATAACAAGAATGGTTTAAGTGTGTGGGAATTAAAAAAAGTATCTTCCATAATATTATTTTTAATTTCAATTTTTTTAATTCCAAAAAAGTGTTAATTTAAGGTGAATTTTCATATTTTATGATTTTAGTGGAATTTTGAGATTAATCAAAAAGATATCCTATTTTAGATTTTAACTGTTTTAAATTATTTATTTATTTAGGCCATAAAATATTATATAATTATAAAAATCATGAAAATATTTAATTTTAGGATTCTATACATCCTGAGCTAAATTTAATTATTATGGACCCATTGCTAAATCCACAATTTAGAAGTCAAAAACCAGCTCACAATTCGGGTCTTCAAAAATGTTTGCTGATTTTGATACTTTTGATATTGGAACCATAGATCCTAATTGAAAAAACCAAATATGATGAAATTTGGAGGGGGGAAATGAAAGAAAATTATTAACAATTATAATGAAGTATTCCATGTTTGAACTAGTTTTTTAAGGCCATTAATACACGGAAACATGAGATATGAAATATGGAGAGTCTTCCTAGGAAGAATAAATACTTGGAGTAAAATGTGCATTACTATCTCTACACATGAAAAAATATGTTTCAATTTGGATTAGATAATAGAAATAAATTTATGAATAACTTTTATGAATACACCATTTCCTAATTTAGCCATTTAATGGGGATAACACTTGGAATCTTTAGAAATAAAATTCTGGCCTATAAAAGGAGGCAAGCTCTTCCTTTCAAAATCATCCCATACCATCAGTCGACCACCGAGGAGAAGATCCCCACTGAGGAGCCACACTTCACCATATTATTTCTCCCCCATTTATTATTCTTAATTTTTGTTCTCTTATATTGTAATTTGAATTCCTCATTTAGTTAAATAAATTAATTCATGCATGTTTTAAATTTTGTTTCCACTATCCTTCTCCATCCTATCTTCCTATTCAAATTATTATTCTCTTATTATTTTTATTAATATTATTTTTATTAGTATTTTATCATTATTTATAAATTATATATTTAATTTATTATTCCTCATTCTATTTTATTTTTATTTCTCTATCTCTCTCTCATCCCCCATTATTATTTTTTATTTTCTCTTTGAATATCTCATCAACCTTCTTTTTGTTTATTAATAATTATTTCTTTTTGTTTTATTTATCATCTTCTTCTCTTGCATTCCACCAAGTAATCACTTACTTTTATAAATGAGAGGGTGACCTCGAGGTTTATCCAGGGGAGGTTAAGGTGTTCTTGGATTTTCATTAAAGTTTATTTTATGTTTGTCATAGATTTGAGTAGAATGCATGGGTGATAAAAATGTCATCAATGTGGTGACTTACCACCAATGACATATAAATCATCATATTATATTATTTTTTTAATTAATTTTCTCTATATGCATTATTTATTTCTTCAGATGATGGAGTTTAACTATTCAATGGAATAAAAAACATCGATTGAGCTGTATCTTAGAAGATGACACATTCTAGACAAAGATGTTTCATCAACCTTGATTAAAAGATGTTGTGTAATTGATATTTTTTATGAATTCATTGATTTTAGAATTTATAAATGAAGAATAGTAGTTCAAACATGATATTTCATTTTTTTATTATCAAAATTAAATCAAACATATAAAATATAATAACAATTTAATCCAAAACTGAGCCCAAGCCCAAGTCCTTTCTTCATTAACTCATTCTGTCTACAAATTTCATGGTAGTTTAAATTTATTTATATTACATGTCATTTAAATTTAAAACCCAAAAAATTATTGTAATTTTTTTATTAAATACTTAAAGAAAAAAAATAATTAGTTTAGGTGATTTAGATTAAGTGAGTTAACCAAATTGAAAGGCTCCTCAAGTGAGATGACCCCGGTCAACCACAGTGCTGCACTAGAAAAAATTATAATTTCTTTTAACCATACCCCACAATAGTCGGGCATCAAGATTCAAAGGAGAGATCCAAATTTTGGGGGATACTGTACATTGTAAATAAATAAAAATGGATATGGTTCTTAAAAATAATAATGGGAAAAAACTTAATTTCACCCAAACTTTAAAGCTTTCACGATTTGGCCACATGGTTTGGCCAAATCATGCACCAACCATACACTTGGATCTATATCAAGAAACCCCTTTCATGGGATATGAATATGGTTTGAATAAATTTATGTAACCCATGTGAAACCACTTTGTCCCATGTTTGAGATGAGTATCATGTCCATGTGGCCGAGGTCACATAGTTAAGACAAACCGTGCACCCCTCTTCTATGCACTAAAACACCTCACACAGTTTGATAAAAACCTTGTGTAATGGGTCGCACAGTTTCTACTAACCATGTGGACCACCTTCTTCTCCCAAAATTTGGGGATCTAGGATCCGTACAATCCCTGAACACTCCTTAAACTCTTGAGACCTATTAATAACATTCATTAGGAAAAAATTAAAGAATTAAACAAAAATCAAAAGGTTCCATACTTCACAGAAAAATATAGTTTCTTACAAATTATTTCATTTTATTTAATCTACACCCCTCATAGTACAAGTGTAATAGGACATGAATATATAATTAAGGACTTGTCTATCTATGTATGGTCCAATCAATCTAGTGCATAAGGGTCCATTATGGACCTTGTCACTTTGTCTAATTCATCAAGGAATTTCATTTTAAATAAAAAAATTATTAAAAAATGTCATCTCCATCAGTAGTGAGATCGCATATAACATTCCATAAATATGGTTATTTCCATCTTTATTTATTTCCTAAAAACTCTGCCCAGGCTTGTTCAAGCTCAACTAGACATCATCCAATCGCCCGAGGCCCTAAATCACATAAAAAACAAAAATTAATTAATTATAATCCAATTATAATTAATTAATAAATTAAAATTTATATTAAAAAATTTAATTTAATCAAACCATTTAATTAAACTAGGAAGAATACTCTAAATTACACCAAACACCCTAATCACATCCAAACTATGACCAAACACCCACGAGAGGTCCATAACACACTCCCAACACTATCATGGGCCAAAAAACTATCACAAGATAACAATTAAACATATAATTTAATTTAATTTAGGTAAGAGAACATAGAAAAATCTAAACAGTGACATACCTTTGAAAAAATGACTTAGGACGACATGCATATATTGTCTCAGGTCATCTTCTCACTGGGCTGCCCAAAAGACCAATCATAGATGTATAATTTTACTATTTTATTATGGAATGAGAACCAAATACCTGATTTAGAACACCCAAAATCATGATAAAATCCAAGATAAGGAACATGGGAAGAATAACGATTAGAATCATACCTTGAATCAAAAATGAAAAAAACAAAGAACACCCCAAATTAAAGGGGCATTGAAGAAGGAGGGGGTTCAGCTATATGTGAATCATGTGAGAGTAATGAGGAGAAATGGGGGAGATACTTTTAATATTGGAGGTGAAAATGGGTAATTTTCTCACTTGTAATGATTCAAAAGGTTTGGTCACACATTTCTTTCAAACCATGTTCCAACCGTGTAGATGGAACTATTTCAATCCATACCCCCTATATGGTTTTACCACATGGTTTTCTAAATTGTGAACTAACCATGAAAACCCCTTTATAACCCAGTATGTAATATTTCATATGATTTGTATGAAATTATGCACCAACCATATGCCATGACCCAGGTCTAAGACACCTTGTATGATTTTCTAGGAAATAAAAATGATTCACCCAAAACCATGTGATAACCATTCACATTTACCATGTTATTCTGAAACTAAAGTAGAAACCTCCTTACACTCAAGGTTATGAACTATTTCACTTAAATTATGCATTCAAAACCATGCACCGAGGGATGAATCCTCAAAAAAATCTCAAAATTCAACTAAAAACTCTTGATACTAGAGAAAGAACCTAAATCACCTCTTGATCCTCAAACCATATCCAAAAGCATCATCTCTAGATACTCAAATTCTCAGATTATTGATTTAAATATTAATTCTCAAAACAAACCATCCACCAAACTAAAAATTAAAAAATCCCTAGAAATTTCATAACACTAAAAAAGTATAGTGTTTTACAATGAGGTGATGAGAGTTGAATCCTAAACTAAAACTATGTTTTGATCATTGTATCTTTATGGAAGGGAGTCCTATAGGTGTAGTGGTGGCATAATAGAAAATATTATACCTAAACTAATACTCACAAGGGATAAGAGCAATCTTATAGGGAGTATTGACCTTATGAGTACAACGTTAGCAACCATGAGAGTTGAGTTTAAATAATTTTTGATGTTTCTAATGATTTTCTACTGATTGATCCATTTGGTATACTTTATAAGGTCAATTACTAACCTAAATACCTAAAAACACTTCAAATATATAATCCATGCCCCTTGGTATTTTTAATAGTTTACTCTCACTACCCTATAACAAAAAATTACTAATTCAGACACACTTATAAATCCTAAAAATACTAAAAAAGTTAAAATTCCTACATGATTACACACCCAAAACCATCTCATTCATTATTGTTTCTTGTTTTCATACATATGTGAATTAGTGGATAAAACCATTGATCCCTATAAATATTATAAGATCTTGGGTTTTATTAGGAGTTATATATCTTTATGTTTTCAGTTTAACTCCATATTTTTGTATTAATTTGAGTGCTTAATGAGATAATAGGAGTATTGGGGGGGGGGGGGGTTCGGGACTTTTTCAGAGCATAGAAACCCAAAATTTGGAGAAAAATTACTAGGTTGCATGGTTAAGAGAAATTTTTCAACCCAAGTCACTTGGTTATGAGTAACTGTGTGGGTATGAACAAAGGGGTACAAGAAGCTGCACGGTTTGAGGAAACCATGACACCTTATGTGCAAACCCATGAAGAATGTTGAAAACTTTTAACATATAATTATAACATGGTTTTCACATGGTTTTTAAAAACATTCTCATGAAACTATATAATGTCCCCTTGAGACAGAGAAGGGTGCACCGTTTGGTGAAACGTCTGGCCAAACCATGTGACCCATTTAAAATATGGGAAATTATGATTTCCCCCTACTTATTATAAAACTCAAACCCCATATTTTCCCCTTAATTCAAGTGGATACCCTCACATTGGGAGCCTCTTTTTGAAGACATATCATAGGCTTGAATCCTGTTTCTTCATCCAAAATCCAAACCAAACACCATTCATCTTGTTGGATCTATGATAGTGAGTACTTCATTCCTATTGTATCATTATTCGTTTGTCTTAGTATCAGTTACACTATTTTGGTGCAAGCTAATATGCCTTATTTTCACTTTTTTTCCATTCTTAAATTTTCTTCTGATCTGGACCGAATCAGAGATCGATATTAGACAAGTGCTCTACTACTAACCTATGGTAGGTGGTCTATAACTTTCCATTAGGGTTTGGTGTTTTATAAGTGAGTTGTTGTTGTTCCACACACCATAATTTCTAGAAGAACCCATTTAATTAATTAAATTCTTGAATTTAATGGATTGTAACATGTTATAGATCACCACTATTTCAATTAAGTTTGTTGAAGGTTTTTATCCCAAACCTAGGCCACACATCAGATATGTACTTGATTGTTCCCTTTGTTATACCACCTATGGGGTGTGGGTGAGATTTCCTAGTTATTTTAATCCATTGTTGAAATTAAATTAGAATATAATTTATTAGGATAAGGTTATGACTCTTTTTCCATGTGTGTTAAATGATTAAATTGTTCAAATGGATTTTATATAAATTGTGTAATTGAGTGGGTAAACTGATGGAATATAAATGATTTTGAATGATGATTTTATTATACTAGTGGATTCCATGGTTGCTATACCTTGGATACTGATTCCATTAGATTCCATGGATGTTTCTCCCATGGATCTTGATTACGGTAGTGGATGCCTTGAACCTATTTCTTCCTAGGGTATTGATTTCATAGGATTCCTTAGGCACTGATACCCCTTGGATCCATCTTTCTTGGGATCATGTTGTACATAGTCTGCTGACATGCTCCTTAGACCCCATCCATATCATTACCAAGTTTCCATGGAGATTCTCCTGGGACTCTATGTGGATTCCTTGGTCTTTTATACCTTAGATCCAGCCCTTTATGGTCTAACACTTTTAACTACATGACAAGGCCACTATGGATGACTTATTTATATGTCGTGGTCATGATAAATGTTATATAATAGATTATATGATGAGGCCGTGGTAGATATTGTACACCCGATTACACAGTGAGGTTGATGTGGATATTTTTATGTTATTCTTATAGATAGCCTTGGTATGGGTATTTGACTCTAGTGGGTAGAATGGATGGTATCACTTTTTATTTATGATTTAAAGTCACCCTTATTACTAGGATCTTGAATATTGTTTGCAAGTATCCACGTTTGGCCAAACAATATAACTTATTCCTTGAGTACATTAATTTAGTACTTTTATACCTATGATATATATTGCACACTAATTTTGTTTATATCACACAAACTAGATTTTTTGTAGACACCATTGGTGGTGTCCTACTGAGTGTTATCTCACACCCTGTCTAGGACACCAATGGGTACCTAGAAATACTTCATGGGTATAGGTAGGGATTGCGGAAAGCACCCATTATATGATTCTTGACTATTCATTTCATAGGATTAGGGGAGCATTGGACTGAGCATTTCTCATGATACTATCTAGAGATGGTTCTTTTGGACTTTTTGTACTTTTGATTTATGTGTTGTATTGGATGCCTGTATAAATATTTTACAACCTTTTAGAGACATGAAATGAAACTTTATTTTTTATATGAGATTACTTTTCTAATTATTTATTTATTCTTATCTTGGATGTTTATCTTCTACCAGGTTGATTTACCGCTTCTTCTATTGAAAAATATGTTTACTACCACTGTGATACACTCTGAAATGAGAGAATCGTATCCCCATAGACACACCCTCGACCCTTGTTGCTAGTTGAAAGCCTTTTGGAATTCATGGAGATATACTTTAGGCCATGTGCCCCACCAGATTGGGGAACCATTTAGTGGCATCTAGGTCAGGATGTTTCAATGTGGTATTAAAGGATTTTCTTTTCTTATTGATTTAATATTTTGGGACAATAGACAAGAGATTATGAAGGTATTAGAAATTAGTAATGATATATTATTGGGATTAGCTAACCCATTAATAGAAAAATGAAAAATTTACTGGAATATAACATGTTTTTCTATATTTTTTCTATCATATTTGATTTGATTACACTGTTGGGTGATAAAATTACTATTTGATGTTTTTATGATTATGGATTTACTGTAACCTAATGAGATGAGGGTATTAATATCATGCATCATTTTAGGAACCTTACATGATTCACATGCCATGACTTATGAAATTACATATAGGATGCATTACTTGACTGCATGATTTTGATGGGTGCCCTGTGTGATATATTTGTGGCTTGATAGATGATTTGTGTAGGGAATTGGGAAACATGGTTAATAAATAAAGTGCCTTCCATAACCTAAATAGTGTTTTCTAGATTAGGCTATAATAGAAACCCTAATCAGTCAATTATGTCATGTTGAATCATGGACCACTAGTCACATGGAATGGAACATGTTATGGTTTAAATTAAATAGATTCCATATTTTGGTTCATGAGGTATATGTGGCCTTGTAGATAGGAAGGGGTGACCCATCCAGTTCAATGATTTAAAGATAGTTATGATATAAAAGTGAATTAAAATGGAAATTTATTTTTTAAAACATAGAACTTGACCTAGACCCATATTTAGAGTGTGTCGTAGGTAGTGTATCTAGTTATATTTAGGACTGTTTCTTTTTACCCAGTCCTAGATTTAGGAGTAGAGATAAAGGTATGACTTTTTTATAAGAAGGATTTGACCTATCCTATATTTTTATTTGATATCTTATGGATATAAATGTTTTCCTAGGTGTGTGTTTGGTGTTTTAGAGTCATTCCACCATGAAGACCTCTAGTTTCATTCCAGGAGGGTGGATACAACCATATTCTAGAGATGGTGGTCCATGGGCTACCAGTAGATCCACTTATAGTGCCAATTGTTAAACAAAGGGTTTTATTGGACACAGGTGATGATGCATAGTTTTGTAAGTTTTTTTATCAATATATTCATACCTTTCAGGGAACACTATAGCTTACCTCATCTATGGAAGAGCTAATGAGTGTGTTCTAGAAGCATCATCCTCCCAAATGTTTGAGGGATAGAGTTCCACATGCTACTAATCTATGGATAGAGACTAATTTTTTGATCTTTGAGAATATGGAGACACCTCTTTATGGGAGAGAAAAACTCATGACATATATGATTCGAGGATAAGCTAAGCACTGGTGGGATGTTTTAAACTAGGTCTATTGGCTGAAAGATATGGTTTGGGGTGATTTCAAAACCAGGTTCTATGATTATTTTTCACTGAAACATTGGGAGTAGAGAGGGACAGTGAATTTATGCATTTGGAGCATGTAACAATGACTATTATGTAATATTCATCATGCTTTAAAGAGCTGAAGTGTTTTGTGATGATATTTCTTACTGATGAGGCATTGAGGGATAGATTATTTATGGAAGGCTCAAGTGTGTCATTCAATTATAGGTTAATGTGTTTAGGTTAATTAATATTATAGTGATAGTGAATCAAGTGCTTATTATATTTCAAAACATGAGGGAATCTTGGGGCGTAGAGTAGGGTAGTTTAGTCAATCAACCCAGTAATTTATCTTCTAGTGATAGGAAGAAAATTTTTGAGGCTTTTTTTAAGGGGAGTACCAACCAGGATGCTATTGATGGAACTACTATTTTTCACTAGTTTAGAAGATGGGGGAATATGAGGAATTAGTGTGATAGAGACCTGGTCGAGTGTCGAGTTTGCAGCAAGATGGTCCACACACATTGTTTCCGCTAGACCTTCCCTCTAGCAGTTTGTGGAAGGGGATTGAATCTAACTCTGAGTTTAGGAGAGGGATTCATAAATACAAATTAGGTAAGGATATAGGTTAGTGATGGTCATTTAGTCCAAGGTGGTGGTCATGGATGAGGTCCCCAAGCACCAATTTTACCTAGACAACAGAGTGGTCCTACTCTGAGTAGTGAGGTTGTTTCATAGGGTCACAATTCAGGCCAAATATATTCTATATAGCCTAAACCAAAGTAACGGAGTTCAGAGTTGTCCATGGTGAGAGTTATGATCTTAATAGACTCCAATATAGTATCTACTATTCTTGATATAGGTTCTTTATATATTTTTATAATTATACTTATTGTGGATATTTTTGGGATTGTAGTTTAGTTTTCTGTTGGAGTTATGACCTTGGATACTCTGTTGGGGATCAGAACGGAGGGTATACTAGTTCCAACTTGATATTGGTGAATGTAAATTTATATGGGATATTTTATCCTTGAGATAAATAGGTTTGACATCATACTTGGTATAGAATAGCCAGTTTATTTTCGAACTAATTTTGATTTCTATCTCTAGAGTGTGACCTTCAAATCACAAGAGGGTAGAGTTTTTATTCATAGATGTGGATGGGATGTCAAGGTGTGACGAGATATACCAGTGCATTATGGGATGGATAGGATGAAAACCCAGATTTCAAGTTTATATCTATATTATCATAGAGAACATCAAGCATACTTTCCTCCAATGGTTGATTATTTTAGGGATGTTTTTCCAGAAGAATTTTATTATTTACCTCTTGAGAGAGAGGTGGAGTTCTCTACTGAGCTAGTTCCAGGAGCTACTCTGGTATCCATTCCTACTTATAGTATGAATATTATATAGGTGAATAGGTATCTAGTAGAATTGGAGAAAAAAAGGGTTTATAAGACCCAATACTTCTCCATGGGGGTTTTCAATAACTTTTGTGAAAGATGAGGATGATAGCCTCAGGATATGTGTGTATTACCAAAAATTGAACTAGTTAATGGTTAAGAACTAGTATCCCTTGACATGGATAGATATTTTTTTGATCAGCTCTGTGGAGCTTGGGTGTTCTAAAAAATTGATTTGAGATCTGGATATCATCAGGTGCATGTTTGACCTAAAGACATACCTTATACAAATTTTTGTAGAAGGTATGGTATATATGAGTATCTAGTTATTCCAGTCGATCTCACGAAGGTGCCAACATTTTTCATGGTGCTAATGAACCAAGTCTTATATCATTATCTAGATTTGTTTTTAGTGGTTTTCATGGATGATATCTTTGTGTATTCTCACAATAAACACAACCATGCCAAAAATATTGAGATCATTTTGGATACATTGATAGAACATTAGTTATATTCTAAGCTCACAAAGTGCCACTTATGGATGGATAATATTCCCTTACTAGGTCATATTATCTCAGTAGAAGGAGTATCGGTTGAACTAGAGAAGGTGAGTGTTGTAGTCTCCCAGGAGAATCACAAGACTGTATTTTATATACATAGTTTTTTGTGGATAACTAGATATTACATGCATTTAATATAGTAATTTTCACGCTCAAAAACACCTATTATAGGATTGACTAAGAAGGTTGTAATGTTTTTATGGATAGATACACACGAGACATCCTTTTAGGAGATGAAAGAGAGATATACTTAATCATCGATCTAAATTCATATAGTGATATGTAGGAGTTACACTATTTACTGGGATACATCAGGTATTAGTATAGGAGAAGTTTTGATGTAGGGGGATATAGTTTTGGAATGAGGGTCTTGTCAATTGAGGCCACATAAGAGGAATTACCTGATTCATGAAATTGAGTTGACTATAGTTGTTCATGGTTTTCACTATTGGAGGCATTACTTACTAGGATAACATTTTTTGGTGTACATAGACCACAAAAGTCTCAGGTACCAATTTACTTAGCATGATATGAATCTATGGAAGTGAAGGTGGGTTAAATACCTAGAATATTTTGACTTCGAGATTCCCTATATGCCTAGAAAGGGAAATGAGGTTGTCGATGCACTAAGTAGGTGGACTCAGATACAGGTAGTTCATGAGGCCAGTAGTGAGTGGAACTTATGGACATGTTTTCTGAGATGCACATGGAGGTGTAGGATGGTTAGGGGAAGACCTTTATCTTATCCTTATCTATGACTTCCAATATTCTGGATAGAGTGAGGATGAGATAGTTATCTGATGATGAGGGAATATTCTTATGATATAATGTGGCAGGTGAGGATTTTCCTCCAAGTTATACCATGGGTGAGGATGAAATTATGCATGTTCATGGTTGTGTGTGGGTTCTTACAGACATAAATGAGGAGATGATGTAAGAGTTTCACGCCTCATTTTGGGTACTGCATCTCGGTATTACCAAGATGTATTGTGATTTACATCATCAGTATTGGTGGTCCAGAATAAAACATAAGGCATTTGTTTTTGTCACAAGGTGTTCCACCTGTCAGTAGGATAAGGAGGAACTTTAGTGAATAGATAAAGTTTTAAAACAATTACCTCTTCCTAAGTTGAAGTGGGATGATGTTGCGATGGATTTCATGACTAGATTTCCAAGGTCTCCTTGGGGTAGTGATATTATATGGGTTGTTAGTGACAGGATCATGAAGGTTTATCATTTCCTTTCAATCAGAGAGACCTTCCAAGTTAATGAGTTTGGGATGATATATATTCATGAGATAGTAAATATTCATGGGGTCCCTCATACTATCATTTTAGATAGGGATTCTTAGTTTACATCTCATTTATTGAATATTTTGAAGAGGGATCTGGGTGCACAGGTTCTTCTAAGCACAACATACCACCCTCAGACTGATGGATAGTCAAAGAACATGATTTAGGTTCTTGAGGACATGTTGAGAGTATGTTTCCTAAATTTTGGGGGTTCTTGGGAGAGGCATATACCCATAGTTAAGTTCTCATACAATAATAGTTATAAGGAAACCATAAAGATTTAACCTTATGAGGATTTGTATAGTATGCCATAACGACTACCCTTATGATGGTTAGAGGTAGGAGAGGAAGAATTGTTGGGACCTCATCTCATTCAGGAGACTTCTGAGTGGGTCCAATTGATTCGAAAGTGGATGGATACTGCACAGTCTTGAAAGAAATCATAATCCGATCACCATAGATGACCTATATAGTTTGAGGTCATATATTGAGTGTTTTTATATATCTCACTAAGACTGAGACACAGATAGATTAGAAGACAAGCTAATATTTCACCGTGATATGTTGGGCCATTCAATATTCTAGGGAGAGTCAGGCTAGTAGCCTATTGGTTGTAGTTACCTCAGAGGTACTAGGCCATGCATGATGTCTTCCATGTATCTCAATTGTACCATTATCACTTATTACTATTTCACACTCTAAAAATAGATGATTTAGAGTTATAGGTTGATGCATCCTTTGATGAACATCTTATTTTTATCTTTGACGAGAGCACAAAGGTTCTACTAGGCTGGTCAGTTCCTCTATTACAGGTGCTATAGAAATAAGATAATTTATAGGATGAGAGTTAGGAGTGATAGGATAATGTACATACTTAGTAGGTAAAGTTATTATTAGATGATTCTTGACTACCCTTGGAAGGGAAATTTAGGGAATAATTACTTTAATGGGCGAAGATTACAAGATCCAAGGTTTTCCTATGAGAAATATATCATTATGTTTTTTTTAGCTCATTGGTTTTGACCAAATGTGAGCGATTAATGAGATCACAAGGGAATCGAGGGGTGTCTAGGGATTGTTTGGATCATGAAGGACTAGATTAAAAAAAACAGTTGGGCCACACAGTTAAGAAAAACCACGATGCCCAAGATACATGATTGCAGGTCAAAACATAGGGGTGCATGAGGCTGCACAGTTTGAAGAAACCTTGGAAAATCAGGCACACACCCATGAAGAATGTTACATACTTTTAATATAAGGTTACAAAATGGTTTTCAGATATTTTTCCAAACTGAGTGCATGAATCTATGTGAGGTCCTATTTGAGATAGATAAGGGCATACAATTGGCGAACGGTTTGGCCAACCATGCATCCAAACCGGGTGACCCAGTTAAAATGTGGGAAATTATGATTTTTCCTCTAATTCTTTTAAAACGGAAACCCATTATTTCTCTTTTCATTCTAATGGACAACCTCATGTTGGGATACAACTTTTGAAGCCAAATAATTGGCTTGGATTATAATTATTCATCTGACATCTGAATCAAACACTGTTTATCCAGGTTTATCCACATCATTTTGTACTCCATTCCACTCATGTTCTTATTTTTTTCTTGGTATTGGATGTGATATTTTGGTGCAAGATATTATGTGCTATTTTTAGTATTTTTGTCCATTATTTTATTCTTCCAATCTAGACAAAATCATATCTCTATACTGGATGATTGCTCTATTATGGACCTATAGTAGGTGGTTTATACATTTTCCTTAGGGTTTAGTGTTTTATAAGAATAGTTTCTATTGGGATGTAAGCTTGAATTTCTAGTAGTTACCCTTTAATTAATTAAATGTTTGAATTGAATTTATTGGAACCTGTTAGGGATGTCAACTAGTTCCATTGAGTTTATTGAAGGTTTTTATCCCCAAACTAGGCCACCCATGGGGTATTCCCTTTACTTTTCCCTTTTTTATACCACCTTTGGGATGCAAGCAATATTTCCTAGTTAGGGGAAGTCCTTTTTGAAACTAAATGATAATATAATTGATTAAAAGAAGGTTATGCCTCCTTTTCCATGTGTTTACATGATGTTTAATGATTAAATTGTTTAAATAGTTTTTATAGAAATTATGGAAGTGAATGGGTAAAATCATAGAATATGAATGACTGTGAATTATGATTTGACTATGGTAGTGGATTCCTTGGTTGGTATAACTTGGATCCTAATTCCATTAGATTCCATGGAGGTTTCCCCCATGGATCTTTATTACAGTAGTAGATGCCTTGGATTTATTTCCTCATTGGGTATTGATTATATAGGATAACATGGGCCTTTCTTGGGCTCATGTTGGACATGGTCTATTGAAATGCTCTTTGGAACCCACCCAATTATTTACTGAGTTTTCATCAAGATTTTCCTAATATTCCACATGGATTCCTTGTTCTTATATAAAATGGATCCATCACTTCATGGTATGAAACTTTTGATTATGCAGAATGGCCATTTTGGATAACTTTTTTATATGGACGGAGAGTCCATGGTGGATATTGTACACCTGATTACATAGTGAGTTTGTTGTGGATATTTTTATTCTATACTTACAGATAGCCCTGGTATGTTTTTTTGACTTTAGTGGGTAGGCTAGAAATTATCAATTGTTATTTAAACTTTAGAGCTACCCTTTTTATTAGGCGATTTACAATTGGTTACATGGATCCATGTTTGGATAAACAAGATCACTTATGCCTTGGGAACTTTACTTTCAATAATTTTATACCTATAATATATATTAAACACTTCTTTTGTTTATATCACATATATTGGATTTGTTATAGATTCCATTAGTGGTGTCCTAATGAGTGTTATCTCACACCCTATTCATGCTTCCATTGGTTACCCAGACATAATTTATGGATATAGGTAGGGATTTGGGAAATCACTCGTTGTATGATGATTTACTGTTCATTATTTAGTCATAGAGGATCCTAGGACCGACCATCACTCATGATTCTCTCTAGAGATAGTTCTTTTAGACTTTTTTTTACTTTTGATATATGAATTGGATTGGATTCATGTATACACATTTTACAGATCTATAGAGACATGATATGACACATAATTATTTATATGATATTACTTTTGTGATTGTTTATATATTCATGTCTTAGGTGTTTTTGTTCTGCCTGGTTGAATTAATTCTTCCTCTATTGACTGATATGTTTACAACCACTGTGCTACACTTTGACATGAGGGAATAGTTTCACCATAGACACACCCTAGTCCATCAGTACTAGTTAGTAGCCTCTACCATTCGAGGAGATCCACTTGAGTCCATGTGACCCACTAGATTGGAGAACCATTTAGTGGAATATAGGTTGAGACATTATAGATATGACATGTTAATCACTAGTGTTTATGCCTGTATTTTTTAAATAAATAATTTTCACCGATTTTAGGGATAGGTTGGTTGATTCATTTATTTTTCATTTATTTATATCGATAAAAATACAAAACCCCTCAAAATTTTTAATTTATTAGCTTTACACATTCTCAAATAGATTTTATTTTCTTGAACATTAATTTTTTTAATATTTATTTTTGGTGAAAATTTTGAGAACTAGAGGATAACTTTCACCCAACTTTGAGAGAATGATTTTCTGATTTTAAGTCACATTCATGGAAAAACATTTTATCCATTTTTTGGCATCAAAAGAGGAGAAAATAATCTTTTTATGTGGAATAGAATCTATAGAAAAGAACTTAAAATTTTGAATATACAATATCTCCACAATGTCTTGCCAACATTGAAGGAACTTGAAATACCCCAAACAAGGGGGATTAAACTAAGTATAAAACTCTCACCCAAGGAAAGAAAACATGAGATGAAAATACTAAAATTAGATCTACCACCAGCTTTTAATGGTGAAAAAGATGAGGGAACCTATACTTTTAAAAATGAATTCATTACAATAAATAATAACCTTCCACTCAAGGGGATTAATGTAGATGAGTTCAATTTTAAGTGTTTTTTAATTTTTTTGAAGGTATAATCAAGGAAGTGGAAACTTAGGCAAGAATAAGACTTTTGTGACTCATGTGAAGCTATCTATATTTCTTTCTTAAGGAGATATTATCCAAATTAAAAACAGAAGAATTGAGAATTAAGATTTACAACTTCACTCAAGGAAACAAGGAACCATTCTATGAAGAAAGGGAGTGGTTTAGTAGATAATACTAAGAATTTCTAACACACTAACTCCCTCTCTCATTTATAAGGGAATATTTTTATATTAGGATCACCTTTAAAGGAAAATTTTTAGTTGATATAACAATTAGAGTAAATTTTAAAAATAATAATTCCCTATATCTCAAGAATATTTTCAATAATTTGGATTTTAATTCACTTGAAAATCATATAAGAGGAAGGAAGGGTATGGTTCGTTAATCCACTACCACTCATATTGTGAATTAAAAGATTACTCTTCTCCAAGAGTAATTGAAAGAGTTGATTGAAAGATCCAAGAGAAAAATTAGGCATGTTACTCACTTAGAGAATGAAAATAATTCAAAGGAAAGATGTAATTTTGGAATTACCTTAGAATTAATACCATTAATAATAGAGGAAAATTAAATGGGAAGATCTAAAATTTTTAGGGATCAGTTTCTTCAAGCCCTTTTCTTTGTGTTATATCAACTTTGTAGGTGTTGAGAGGGAGTTTTGAGGTGTTCTAGAGGTGGAGAGTTGAGTTTTGGCTCTATGGAGGGAAAACAGTCATGGTTATGGTTGTGGTGGAGGCCATTTTAGGTTATGTGTCTACGAAGGTTAGTAGTTTTAATGTTTGGTGATCAAGGGGTTTAAAATGGTTGTTTTAAAGGATGTGGTTCATTTTTGGTTTTACCTATGTAACATGAGGAAGGGAGAAACAACTATTTTATGGGCATGTGAATTAGATTTTTTTCGTATGGGAAAATGGAAGGGTGAAATACCTATATCAGAGTCCATGATGGTGCTGCATTGAAGATAAGTCATGCTGTGTTTGAGGGATGGAAATAGTGGGGGAGGAACTTCTATGACATGGTCTGAGTTTTGGTAGGTAGAAAATGGTTTGGAGAATTCAACTATGTTATGGTAGGATTCTATGGGGTATCCATGGTTAGGGTAACCATGACCGTTTTGGGTACTAAAATTCCATAGAGGTGGTTTGAATTAGTCTTAAATTTTGATTTTTGGGGTTTTTGATTTTGTTATTTTATTCCTTCATCTTTACTGGTAGGTGACATACATATCATTTATTGAATGCGGTGACATGGAACATTTGATAACTACAACCCTTCCCTTATTTATTTGAATTTGGTGTGTGTGTGTATTGTGGGGGGGGGGGGGGGGGTTGATGGGATTTCCTCATGAATGCATTTTGATATCCATCCTTCCCCATTCCTTGTGCTATCTTAATCTTATTTCCTTTCAATTCTGGATGACCAAATATATGTCCCCAATGTTTGAAAGTTTCTTTGATCATGCTTCAACCATTTTCTTTGTGTAGGAATATCTTTAGTGACTAGACTGGGTTCCTTGTGAGTTCCAGGCTATGGGAACTCTCTTGCTTGCCTTCTTCTCATGTGTAGTGCATAAAAAATGCTTCAAATAGAGTTAGGGATTCATGTATTTCTCTATTATTTAAGTGTAAGTGTGGATTTATCTTGATTTATTTTCTTTTGGGAAAATAGTGATATCAATATAATGATGATAATAACCCATAAATAATAAAAATGAAGTGAGTGATGCAATTACATGAAATTATTCCTATATTCATGATTTCACCTCGTTTAATTTTCTAGATAGAATGATTTATAATTTCTATGATATTTCATGATTATTTTTCTTTTTGGACATGCTTGAATTGGTCAAAAATGTAAATATGGTAAAATAAGGAAGTTAAAAAAAGGGGAATTCAATGAATTTATGATTCTTCCTTGAAATTGTTAACCATGAAAAATAATTGCATTGATTATATCTAATGAATGGTTCGTTCTATTGTAATCAACTATTTAGTTGGGTTTTATGTTTATTGAAATATATGACTAATGAATTGTTAATTCAAAGTTGGTAAAGCAAAATGTTGACTGCTAGAAAAAAATTTTAGGGATTATTTATAGATTATCCTTGTTTTTATAATCTTTTATACTAATAATGATATAACATTGATTTCCCTTATGTTTCCATGTTGAAAAATATGATTTACTACCATATAGGTACTTAGAATGATTAATCCATTTCTGTAAATTAATATGAACTCTAGTAAGGTTGGTATAATAGGATAGGGTTGAGTTGGTTTTCCCTATTTGTGGTTGTGGTTGAGGTGGATGATGTTGGGATGGATGAGACAAGTTGAGATCTATCCTTTCCTATTTTCCTATTTTTTTTGTGATGAGGTTGATGTCATGATAGTTGGAATGGGTTGAGAGCAGGTCTTTACTATTTTCTTATTTCTTTATTTTTGATCTTACTTTTCTCTTTTTGTTTAAATATTATTTCCTTTGGCTATATTTATCCTTATATTGATTGTTTTGAATCATATAATACCCAATATTATGGAATGATAATGAAATATAATGAATTTATTGGAATGAGTGTTATTGATGGTAATGATACGATTAGTGGAAACAATTTGGTAAAATGCTTATAGATCGTGGTTTTAAAATCTGGATTCATAAACGTTGAATATAAAAACACCTTATATTTTGATGGTTATGAAAATTTTAAACCAAAATTGATGATGGGGTTAAAAAAAGTGAATGGTAATTATTAAATTACTAAATATATAATCAATGATAAACTTTGATTCTTTTATTTTTAGATAAGTATTAGCTTTCTAGTCTTAGTGATGGTAATTGGGTTATCATGTGGAATGTTAGATAAAGTTTAAATCTAGGGTATAATAGTTTCCTTTATGTTGGTTATGTTCCATACTATCATTATATTATGTTATATATATATTCCACTCCACCACTTGAGTCTATAGGAGAAGATGATGCCCATATTAGACTTGGGTTCTAGGTGAGTTCCCAACATTGAGGTTATTAAGGGAAAAAAATTATTAACTACCCCACTACCCCTCTATAAATGGACTGAGTATTTGTACATATAAAGGTTTTTTGTGTCTTATGGGATAGGGTATCCACTCATACAGTTTGTAATTGATCTCAATTATTTCATACTTGTATACATTGGATATGGTATTTTAGGGTTATAACTAAAACTTGTATTACATGTGTAATTGTTCATGAAATATAATGGATTGAGGTATATTTCATATTTATATATGGTAGTAATGGATAATATTTTATACATGAGGGAATGTGATGATTATATGGCTATGGTATGTGTGCATGGAGTGCAATATGGGATAATGTGGTTGTGATATGTTTTCACAGAGGTTCGATATGATTTATGGAGGTTATGAGAGTTATAGGATGTTAGTTTCCATGATTTAGGGTGGATAGTCTAGTGGTGAAGTGGTATCAAGGTTCCTTCCTCTTATATATGATTTTTTATCACATCACCTACTTATGTGCATTATTTGGTGAGTGTGACAAAGTGTGGTTGGGATGATAGATTACTTGTTTATGTGATGAGTTGATTTCTTTATTTATTCATTGGGGAATTATTATTATTCTTATATATTTTAATAATAGGTCTAAGGGGGATACTATTGAGTATACATGTATTATAACTCATACATATATATATATAAATATATAAACATTTTCATGTCTGCAGGAGGGATCTAGTGATTGAGTTGGGTGATACTAGATCTAAGTGGTTATATAATAGTTATGGGAGTTTATGGTTTCTTCCATAAGAGTGGTTCAAAGTTTATTTTAATTTTTTTTCATTTTATGAAATCATTTATTGGGATTGTGCTGATTTTTTTGGATATGAAATAAAATGGGAATGGCCATGGCTGTGGTGGTGCTCGTGAAGTTATGGCCTAACACGGGCACCACCACACCATAGTGGTTCATATGAATCCTTTTTATTGAAGTGAATGCGATGAAAATTATAGTTCCACATACTATCTATCATCTTTCATATATTATAAATTAATAAGTTGAATTGTTTATGGATGAATTAATTTATTCATTGAAGTGTTCAATGAATAAAAAAATTGATTAAAATGAATGAATGACATGAAATGAAACCTAAGTTGTTTTATATTGATGACGCTCTTCATGTGTCAATGGTGGAGATATAATAATATTTTATAATATCTGATTGTATGTGTTTTGTATGCATTATTGTTTTGAATCATTCAGAAGAAATATGAATCCCTCTTTGATTCCCAAATTTCATTCATCGCTTGGAAAAGGTGCTAGAACCTGTTTAGATATTTAGATGTCCTCACAAAATGTTCATGGATCCATTGTCTGGTGTATTCCCCTCAAAGGCATGAGGTTTTATTCTACTAATCATCATCACCATCATCAAGAAAAATCTGTCCTTTATGAAGGTTTTTGATTCTAATGTTTGGGTGAATCAAGTACACTATATTTATGCTCTATTTTCAAACAAACTTATATGTTTGATCTGTTGGAGAGAGATTGATCTGTGGGTTAGATTCAATTCTACTACCAAGGGTTATTATATGATCCAATGAAACCCATTAGTTGTATCAGTGATTATTTTTTCAAGAATTAAACATGTTTGATTAGTGTTTTTGGAAACTTTTACCATCACCACGACATATGAGTTGCTATTTTATTTCCATAGTGACTTCATCACACCAAGATCCATGACATCATAATGTAGTGACAATCATGGTAATTATTGTATATATTTCCCTAGGAACCACATCGATTTCTAGGTCACCACAATACAATGATTCATGTGGTGGTTATTTATAGCCATGGGTGGAACCACAACTTGGCATCACCATGGTGTACCGCATTTTTCATCTCATAGTAGTTTTTTTCCAAAATATCTATAACTTGAACACCATGGAATTTTGAAATCCATAGTGAAGCCTTAAAATATTAAAAAAATATTTTTAAAATTTTGATTTAAATGATTTATAAAATGATTATAAATCATTAAAAAAGGTATTTTGGGACATTTTAATTTATAAAAAGTTTACAAATTAATTAATTATATATTTTTTATAATTAAATGTTTCAAAAAAATTATAATATTCTTAAAAATATCAAATTTTAATATTGAAAATACTTTTGGAAATTATATTTCATATCTTATGATCTAGAAATAATTTTTTTATTTATAAATCATGAGAAATAATTTATAATGGTTATAAATTATAAGGATAAAATATAAAAGTGTTTATATTTACAATTATGAATTGTTAATAATGAATTAATTTGAATTTGTTAAAATTAAGAGTTAAAATATATTTAATGTTTTTATTTATACGACATAATTTTTTTTATGATTATTATGATTAATGGTTTAAATAATATTTGAAAATAAATATAATAATAATATGAAATATTTCATATTGTGTTTGAATATAAAATGTTTGTATTCTTGTTTAGATGATTTATATGATGTTTATATTTATCTTGTGTTTATAAATAGTTTATAAATTTCTCATGTTTTTGAAAATAAGTAAACTATTTATTTATTTTTTTAAATTATTTTTTTATTCATGTTTAGTAAATTTTTGGTCAAATGTAAATATTGTGTATGCTATTTTTACTTTTAAAATACTTATAGTATTGATCCTTATATGTCAGTCTAGGTTTGATATCATAAAATTTATTTTTTATCTATCTTGACCTCATTTTTTTATTTATTATCTTGAGAATAGTTATTGAATATGGTTTGTGTATCTTAGGTTTTATTTTTATCTTAAATTGAATTCTATCCTGAGTAAAGTATCCCTGGGTAGAGGGACTTAAGTTCAAATCACCTACTATCCTAGAAGATATTTTTTTCTAGAAAGGTGAATGGGGTTTGACATCTATCATTTTGGGATTACTCATGTGAATATTGTCAATATCATATAATTATATGCCTTTACATGAATAGTTTATGAACTTTATAAATGCGATGCATTCAGAAATGTATGAATATACCTGGACTTTATTTTTTAGTGATAACCTAAATTTTTTGGTTCTGTAACCAATTACACTTTAAAGTGGTGTGAACACATTAATTAGGTGGTTATGATAGGGATTAAAAAACTAAATCATTAGAAACATGCATTCATAAAATGGAATAAAACATGAGAAGATAATGAATACTTAAGATGTATTAGTTATGAATTAAATATGAATATTATGTAAATTAAATTGGTGAGACATTAAAATAAAACCCATGACATTATAAGTATGAGATTCATTCCAAAGAAACACTTATCAAGACCTAGATCATTCAATGAGTATTTTCAAGATTAGCATGAGTACTCTTAAATTATATTCTGTAAGGAAAAATAGTTATATGCAATTATAGATTGTCTTATGGGTAGGTTAATCTCAATATAAGTATCCCTTTATTATCCTTTGTTAGATTATTCTTGTTGTTTAATTTGGGTTACGCTAGTTGGGAAGCCCCGGTGGTTAGAAAACTAGAGGAATATAGTTGATTGAATCCATATGATGGATTTGGATACGTGGTTATCCACTCAAATATCCAATAATCACCACTGTTATGATTGGGATGATTACTTACCAAAATTATCATGGATTTATTGTGTGATAATCAAGGTAATTATTAATGAAATATATATCTTTTCTCACAAAATGCATATGATGTATGGGGACATTAGTTTTAGTGGGATTACATTCATTTAAAAACCTTAATGAAAAGATATAATACATGATAATCACCTATTGAAATGTCTTTATTGTAGATTATAATATACTTCACACTAATCATATCGAGATAATTAATAGGTATGGCCTATAAAATGGTTAATGATTGGAACCTATGATTGAGAAGTGTTCTGAAGTAGAAATGTTTTGAGTACCCAAATGTGAATGTTGTAGAAATTAATTTCTAAAACTTTGACCCATGGATATTAGATACAAGGCGTTTATCACACATTTGTGATAACAAATATAGAAAAAAATAGATGATAAAATTAATGAAGGGTGAATTAGATCTTCTTGTCATTGATAAAGCGAGAGTTTCTTTATTATAGGTTGACGCCTAAGATCTGATTTTAACAAGTTGATTGATACTAGAATTAAAAATCTATTATGATGTTCCCACCATAAATAATTTTTTTATTTTTGTATCTTGTTTGGAAAATAAGATATTTTCATTCATTATTAATACCAATAGTTGTTCTATATAAAAAGATAAATTGTTTTAAGGTGTTGGAAATGTAATGAATGGTTTATATATTCCTAATATGGATAATATTGTTTATAACATTTAGAATAAAATGTCTAGGTTTGTTTTAAATCCCATATACCTTTATCATTGTCACCATGGACATATAAATGAGAAACATATTCAAATCCACCATATAGTTGGATTATTAGACTCATTCAATTATGAATCATTTTATACATTAAAATCTTGTTCATTAGAAATAATGACAAAATGCTATTTTGTGAGAAAAGGTGATAGGAATAGTGGGATTTTGGATCTCATACATTGTGATGTATGTAGACCAATGAGAACAAAAGAAAAAAATGGGTTTTAGTACTTAATTAAATTTACTAATGCATTTAGTTATCATGGATGTGTGTTTTTGATCAAACACAAGTATGAAACTTCCGAAATGTTCAAATAGTCTCATAATTAATGACAAAATCAAATGGGTAAGATTATTAAGATTCTATGATCAAATCATGGTGGCAGGTAATTAAGATAGAAATTAATAAAAATTTGAGAGATTGTGGAATTGTATCACAACTAAATCCTCACAGAACAAAAAATTTGAATAGTGTGTCCAAATGGAGAAATCATACTGTGTTAGACATGGTTTGATTGATGACGATTCTATATAACCTTTTTATTTCATTTTGGGTTCATGATATGGGAACTTCAATATTATTTATAAAATGTGTTCTATTTAAAGTAGTCATAAAGATTCCATATGAGATACGATATTAAAAACATCTCATTTTATATTATGTGAAGATTTGGGTATGTGAAGAATTCATATGATGATTGGATTCAGACAAGATTGACTCCAAATTTTATAAGTTCTTATTTGTTGGTTATCCCAAAGAAACTATGGGATATTACTTTTATAATCCTACTAAATATAAAGTGTTTTTGTACCAACAAGTTTCTTTACTTGTAAAGGAACACATGATTCAAGGTATCTGTTGTACCCTCCATGATAATGTAGTGGACCCTCCATGATACTGTAGTTTTCATAATCACAAATAATGTCAATATACAAATTCTACTCTTTCATGCCAGTTTAATATCTCTCAGTAAATCAATTATGTATTACAACAAAATATACTTAAATAAGTCAATAACCTTTATTCATGAATAAATATTTTTACAAGTTTATTTTTATGTGTACTTTTAATTAAAACTTCATCTTGTAATGATATATGCAAGATAGACTCTTCATAACCTTTTTGGATTCCCTGACACCGAAGTCTACACACCAAAACCAAAGTTGAAAAATTGAAGTAAACACACCGAAACTGATGTCGAGACACCAAAACCGATGTCAACACACCAAAACCGATGTCGACACACCGAAACTGAAGTTGACACACTGAAACTGATGTCGACACACCAAAACAGAAGTCAAAACACCGAAACCGAAGTTGACACACTGAAACCGAAGTCAACACACTGAAACCTTAGTTGACACACCGAAACTGAGGTATGAAACACAGAAGTCGATAGACCAAAGTTCTACAGACCAAAGTTCGACAAAACGAAGTTTGAAAGACCGAAGTTGACGATCGAAGACGACACAATGAAATCAACACACCGAAGATAACAGACTGATGTTATCAAACCGAAGACAATAGACCGAAGATGACTCATCAATTATTATAAATAAACATTTCTAGTTTATTAATTAAAATTTATTCCTAACAGTCATATTTAGGAAAATTAATGTTTCTTACATTCTTTAATGTTGTTTGTAGGACAATTCTTAGACACTATGAGGTACATGCACGTGTCGAGATCTTCATGCCTTGTGGATTTTGAAGTATAAAAGGGATACAATCTCTACATAAAATGTGGCTCTATTTTTGGATCTAAAAAAGAAAGTAATTATATGCTGAGACAAAGACCGTGCGAATATAAAAAGAGAGGAAATAAGTACTTGAGATTACAAGAATATTGTAACAAGAAACTTTCTCTAAAAGATCAGTGTACATCGAGACATTGAAGAACTGAACCTTTTCACTCCTCGAAGCTAGATTATAGAAATTTCTATACTCTGTTATGATGAAAAATTACAGAAGAGGACTCAAATACCATTTTCTCAACATCCATTGAGTCTAGAGCATTACTTCACAAGACACAGAGAATTAGAAACTCTATTATCTTTCTTAACTCTGATGTGTTTTATCTTCACTAATTGAGAAGTGTGTATATTTTTTTGTGTCACACACACACTATCTCCTGAGTATAACTGGATGATATCAAACTATCCTCATACTTAATCACTTATTACACTTGTATCCAACATAGGACTATGGAAGAGATCCTATGTGATCTGTTTATTTGTTTTTCCCACAAATAACTATGGTAGATGTCAAGTCTGACCTGGATAGTCTGTATGCTATTGTGAACCCCGATCCTGTGTGTGGATCAAAATTTTAATAATATAAACTTCTTGGTGGAAAGTGATCACCAAGTGTATAGGAATAAGTCTCAGCTTGAGACTGAACCTCTTGTTTTATCCACTTTGCTGATTATCTTATATTTCTTATGTTATATGTTTTTACTGCACTAAGATAACCTGAAATTTGATAGTTAGTTTATAAAGTGTTTACATATATTTTGAATAAGTAGTTTTTCTTCTAAAGTTTTGTTAATCAATAGATAAGTAAAACTGAGAACTAATCAATCTTCTAAGAATTAAATTAAACCTTCAAGACATTTTTAAATTCACTAAAAACTGACTTTGTGTTTATTTTTATAGAGGGATTTTATTTTGTAAGGAATAATTTTAACAAAATTTTTTATAGATACTCAATTCACCCCCCTCTTGAGTCATCTACCCTGACCAACATTTGGTATCAGAGGATTTTGAAAGTTACTGTTAGTTTTTGAAATCGTGTGAACTGTGATTATAGTTGTGTTTCAAAGATCTTAAAATTTATGTTATTTCTAAATTTTTATCTCTTTGAAATTCCTTTACAATATTTATCATGGAAAATAGACTAGAAGGGGATGCTACTAATAAAACAACTTTCTTTAATGGAACTAACTATGCTCAGTGGAAACTTAAAATGAAAATACATCTAGAAATTATGGGATTTGAAATCTGGAATTATATTGAAAGTAAATATACAATACCTGATACTGCTAGAAGAACTTGGGATGAACCTACCGAATCTTCCTATAATAATAATTTTAAAGCAATGAATGCTCCGTACTGTTCCCTACGTTATAAAGAATTTAACCATATTTCTTCTTGTAAAACTGCATATGAAATTTGGGATACATTAGCTATCTCTCATGAGGGAACAACTAATGTTAAATAAATGAGATTAAATACATACACTATTAAATATGATAATTTTAAAATGAAGCATGATGAACCTATCTCTGAAATGTATCTCAGGTTCAATGAAATAGTGAACACCATGAGTTTTCTTGGGAAACTAGTGGACAGAAAGGACCAAATCATGAGACTGCTTTGATGCCTACCTAATAGATAGAGAGGAACTTCTTTTTCTATCTGAGAATCTTGTAACATAAGAAAACTTCCAGTGAAGGAACTAATTGGAAAGATTATGATGTATGAAGAAGAACTTAAAGTAAATCAAGAAGTAGATGAGGAACCAAAGAAGAAGTAAATATAATTCAAGACTTCAACTTCAAAGAGCAAAGATAAATAAAATATTCAAGATCCTATAGACAGTTCCACTAGTGAAGAGACAGATTCAGACAGTGATGAGGAAATGGATCATCTTGCTAGAAGGTTCAAAAAGTTCTATCGAAAGAAGAAATTATTTAGGAATCCAAACTAAAAGGGAAAGTATGATAGTAAAGAACAATGGAAGAAAGACAGAAAATGGAAGGACAACTCAAATTAAATAATCTGCCATGACTGCAAATGAAAAGGTCATGTGAAGGAAGACTACCCCAAGCTGAAATTTAAGAAGAAATATGAAGATAATGGCAAGGTTTATAAAATGGCTATGAAAGATACTTGGAGTGCTTCAGAAGATAGATCTAGTGGATCTGATGCTTCTGATAGTGAATAGAACAATCATTCCAACTTATTTTTCATGAAAAAAGCATCTGAGGTAACACTTAACTCTCCTATACATAATTCCTATTATTATGAGAATAAGATTGAGTCACATAATGATGAAGATATGACTAAGGATAAATTATTTGAATAATGTGAAATGCTTGAGGATACCTTTAATGAGATCAAGGACAAATATAAATCATTAAAGAGACATCATGATTTAAATGTAAATTATAATTCTGATTTGGATATTGAAAAGGAAAAATGTTCCCAACTATTAAAAGAAAATACCAAACTCAAATTATAAAATGATCAATTAAAAAGGGATTTGTAAAAATTTACTGGTGGTAGAGATACCTTGACTAAGTTTCTAGGACAACAGATTACCCCAAAATATATTTCTAGGATAGGATATCAGCCAAGTCAAAGGAATTTATCTAGATCATATTTTATATCCAAATTTAGAAAATCTGCTACTTCTTTAAAAAACTAGAATTGTACTGAAAGTTCCAACTCCTTAAATTATTTTACTGTATCCAATTCCACAAGACCAAATAAAGTGTATTTTTAAAATAATCTATAATATGAAAATAAGAAACCCATAAGATAGTTGTGGGTTCCTAAAGTTTATATTACTATTATTTGTGGACCCAGACAAATATGGGTACCAAATCCATTTCTTGGTTAAACTATTTTTTAGGTAAACTACCTAAAGAGTTCCAGTAAAAATATGCGGTACTTGGACAATGGGTGTTCAAGGAATATGATATGGGATTTTCCAAGCTTTAAAAGTATTATAAAGATCGATGGAGGATATGTCACATTTGGTGACAATGGTAAAGGAAAAATCATCGGCCTAGGCCAGATTGGTAACCCTAACTCTATTTAAATTTCTAAAGTACTCTATGTTGATGGAATGAAGTATAACCTACTCATCATATACCAATTATGTGATGATGGATTTAATTTTAAGTTTAAAAATTATTTATGTCATGTTTATTATGCCAAAAATAATTTTGTATTTACTGATTTTAGAAATGATAATGTATATGCTATAAATTTAGACACACTAGCCTCACAGAATGTATCTTGTCTAAATGACTTTCAAAAAGAGTCTGGGATCTGGCATAGAAGACTAAGACATTGTAATATACACTCTCTTAGGAAGTTAACTAGAAAAGGCTTAGTTAGAGACTTACCCAAATTAGAGTTTCCAAACAATAAAGTGTGTAATACTTGTCAAAAAGGAAAGAAATATAAAATATCTTTCAAACAAAAGAAAGAAGTAACTGCTTCTCAACCTCTAAAGTTGGTTCACATGGACTTGTTTGGACCATATAGAGTTTTGAGTCTCAATGGGAAGCACTATGTTTATGTTCTTGTAGATGATTTCTCTAGGTATACCTAGATCTTTTTCCTGGCTCATAAAAGCAAAGCCTATTCACACTTTACCAAGTATTCTAGGACTGTAGAAAATCTCACTAGAATTAAGATTAAATCCTTAAGAAGTTATCATGGTCACGAGTTTCAGAATCAATATTTTGAATATTTTTTCTCACAAAATGGCTATAATCATAACTTCTCTGCACCCAGAACACCTCAATAGAATGGTGTGGTAGAAGGAAGAAATAGAACCTTATAGGAAATTCCTTAGACTATATTGAATGAATATGATCTACCCATTTATTTATGGGCTAAAGATTTTAATACAACTTACTACATAATAAACATAGTCTTAATTAGACCCATTTTTAAGAAAACTATTTACGAGTTGTGGAATAATAGGAAACCCAAAGTAGGTTACTTTAAAGTGTTTTGATGTAAATTTTATATCCTAAATACTAAAGATAATTTATATAAATTTTCCTTGAAATGTGATGAAGGAATATTTCTTTGATATTCTACATCAAGTAAATCCTATATAGTCTTTAATAAGAAAACCAAATGTGTGGAGGAATCTGTACACATCAAGTTTGATGAATCATATCCACATGAGCCCAAGGCCTCACCAGAAAATATTGAAGAGGATATGTTCAATCAGGACATTAAGGATAAAATCGCAAATCATCATGTGAAGGAATCTATGAAGACTTCTAATTCTAGAAGTTCTCTACATTCTAACCATGGTGAACCTGATAAACCATACCAACTTGAAATATCAAGTCCTACTTTCTCAAGACCAACTAAAACCCTTAAGAATCATCCCTTAGATGCTGTTATTGGAGATTTAGATAGAGGAACAAAAACCATAGCTTCCTTGAGAAACTAGGTTGAACATAAAGCCTTCTTGTCACAACTTGAACCTAAAAATATTGATGATGCAGTCAATGATGAATTTTGGGTAATGGCCACGCAAGAAGAACATAATCAGTTTGAAAGAAATAAAGTTTGGAAACTTGTAGATAGACCTAAGGATACGTTTACTATAGGAACCAAATGGGTGTTTATAAATAAGGTAGATGAAAGTGGAAATATAGTTAAAAACAATGCTAGACTATTTTCACAAGGATTTAATCAAGAAGAAGGAATTGATTATGAAGAGAATTTTTCTCCTGTAGCTAGACTTGAGGCAATTAGAACTTACTTGCCTATGCAGCACACCTGGATTTTAAACTATATCAAATGGATTTCAAAAGTGCATTCCTAAATGGTTATATAATTTAGGATGTTTTTGTTAAACAACCCCCAGGTTTTACAAATCCACATTTTCCAAATCATGTGTTCAAATTATCAAAATCTTTATATGGTTTGAAACAAGCTCCAAGATCTTGGTATGAAAGGTTGAGTAACTTTCTTATTTCTAAAGGTTTTAAAAAAGGACTTGAAGATCCCACTTTGTTTATAAAATTTTTTTACAAAGAAGTATTAATAGTACAAATATATGTAGATGATATTATTTTTGGATATTCTAATTTTTTTTATGTAATTATTTTTCAAACATAATTCAAAACGAGTTTGAAATGAGTTTAATGGGTGATCTTAAATATTTTATTGGATTTAAAATATTTCAAAATAAAGAAGGTATTATTCTAAATCAAAGTAAGTATACAAAAGATCATTTTAAAAGATATGGATATGATGGTATTAAAAGTAGTGAAACTCTTATGAGTTCTACATGTAAGTTAGATCTTCATGAAAGTTGAAAATCAGTTTATCAAACTACTTACAGAGGAATGATTGGGTGTTTGCTATACTTAACTTCTAGTAGGCCAGATATTATGTCCAGTGTGTGTATGTGTGCGAGATTTCAAGCAAAACCAAAGGAGTCACACCTAAATAGTGTTAAATGAATTTTCAAATACCTCAAGTATAAAACTAACATAGGATTGTTCTATCCAAAATGACAAATTATTGATTTAGTTAGCTATTCAGATGCTGATTTTGGTGGATGTAATTTATATAGAAAAAGTAACTCTAGAACATGTCATTTTTTGGGAAAGTCAATAATATCATAGTGTAGTAAAAATAAAAATTCAGTTGCATTCTCAACTGCTAAAGCAGAGTACATTGCAGCTGGTAGTTGCTGTGCACACATTTTGTGGATGAAACACACCTTATTAGACTATGGATTTCAATTCAGACATATCCCCATAAATTGTGACAACACAAGTGCTATTAAATTTTTTATAAATCCAATATCTCATTCTAGAAAAAAACATATTGATGTAATACATCACTTTTTGAGATATCATTATCAAAAAATAGATATAACTCTTGGGTTTATTGGGACCGAACATCAACTAGCTGATATATTCACTAAACCCTTAAATTCTGAGAGATGAATTACATCAGACCTGAAATAGGAATGATAAATCAGTAGGAGATCCTTAAAACTGATCCTTAAAACTGATCTTCTTGAAACCAATCTTTTTGAAACCGATCTTCTTGAAACCGATCTTCTTGAAACCAATCTTATTGAAACCGATCTTCTTGAAACCGATCTTCTTGAAACCGATCTTCTTGAAACCGATCTTCTTGAAACCGATCTTCTTGAAACTGATCTTCTTGAAACCAATATTCTTGAAACCAATCATCTTGAAACCAATCTTCCTAAAACCGATCCTTAAAACTGATCTTTCTAAAACCGATCACTAAAACTGATTCTTGATACCGATATAGTTATTTTTTTTGTAACTTTGGGTTCTCAAATGAAATGAATATGTTTTATCTCTTTTAACTTGTCATGTTTAAATTTTGTGTTTTATGATTTAAAATACCTAAATGATATATTTAGTACAATCCATCCTGAACTTTCACCTTCTCCTCTTCCACAAAGCTCTCTACCTTTTGTTACTCTCCCTCTCCACTCTCAACCACTCAACTTTGTTGGAATTCAAAGACCTTTCATAGAAAGAACCAAGCGTGAAATGGAAGAACCTAGAAAATCTCTTTATACTAAGCATCAGAAAGGTGAGACCAGTTATACTGCATAATTGATCTTAGAAAGCCAAGTAGTTACAGCTAAAAAAGAAGTATCTACAGAGTGGCTTTAGTTGAGAAAATCATTTTTATTAAAGGTACTGGAATCTCAAGGTTGGATTATTCAGTTTGTTGAAAATGAAAGACCCTATTATACTGAGCTAGTGCATGAGTTCAATCAAAATTTGAGGATATCTCTGGATGAAGTTGAGTCCGCAAAGATGAAGTCTGTTGTAAAAGGAAAGGAGATAGCTTTATCGTCCAAGGAATGGGATGAATTCTTAGAGGTGCCTCATGAAGGTGTCTATGCTGACTATCCTGGTAATATTACACCTTCCTCAAACTTGTTCTCTTATGAAGATGCTCTAAAGGAGCTGAATGGAAATGGATAATCTAGGAGGACTATTTCAAATGAATTCGAAGGAGAAGTGAGATTTCTTTTTAAGTTCATATATTATAAAATCTGCCCAAGGAAGGGAGATTTCTCTACTGTGAAATATCAGGATGTTTTCTTGATCTTTTTTTTTGAAACATAGAATAAAAGTGAATCTGTGAAGATATCTAATGGTGTATATGTCTGATTTTATTAAGCCATCCAAAAAGGCAACCTGTTTATATTATCCAAGGTTGATTTCTACCATGTTGAAAAAATTAGATTGTGTAGAAGATAGAGATAAAGTAACAAGTACCTGTAGTGGGTTTTGTCTTCAAAAAGACATTTTTAAAAGAATGAAAATCTTCTAGAACCCATGGAAAAGATGTTGGGTAGGAGATAAAGAAAGGATGTATGAGAATTTCAATCCAATTGATCACCCTTCTAGACTAAAGGACCAATTTGATCAAGGTCTCAAACCAGGCGAGGTTCTAGTTTATTCTGATGAGGATACTTAACCTAATGTTCCAAGGAAATAAGGATCTCCTTTTGATGATAGGAGTGATCCTGATATTGCTGAAAGTATCAAGGATATGACTAATGGATCTTCTAGTCCATATTTGGACTTTCCTTCAAGGGAAACTATTCTAGGTGATGAAGAAGAGAAAGAAACCAAAGTTACTGGAGTTGAAGGCTACGTAAGTAAATCAGATGGGGAGTTTGATGATGAGTCTGATAATGATGATGAAGGAGGAAATGATGATAATGTGAGGGAATATCTAAAAATATGACAACAAGTGGTTGAAAGATCTAGTGAGTAATCTGTTCATGGAGCTGGTGATGGAATTGATCCTGCTGAACGATAGGCTGTTGACCGTGAAGATGCTGAACATGAGGAAAGATATCCCCACACTCATACTCAAAACCAAGAGATAATTCATGAATTGAATGATCTTATGGTTTCTATCCAGAAGGAAGAAGATGTAGTTCCAGTGCCTCATATTGAGGAAGTACCTGCTGAAGTTACAATAACTGGAGTACATGCATCATTTAAATTTAGGCTGGTTCCTATTCCCAAACAAGTTGTTACAGCCCAAAACCAGGATGAAGAAGTTGATGTTGATGATACTGTTCTTAAGTCTCAGGGAAGAAGAATTATAATTGATACTGTTGAGCCAAGATATTGGACCTGTGCTAGAGAGTGGAATAATGATCCAAGATACATTCTTTTTGGTTTAGAATATGACTCAGATGAGGAAATGACACCTCCTCCTCCTGTTCCACAAGTCCAAGCTGACCCAAAACATATTGCACCTATTTCACTAGCTGAACCTCAACCTATAGAACCTATATCTTAGTCAGTGCCTAGTGAATATGTCACTAAGGATGATTTGGAAAAGTTTAATAATGAGCTATGTGAGTCTGTGATAGCTTTAGTGGGATACATAAATGAAGCCTCCACCTCCATAAGTATATCATATGCTGATGCGACAAATATTACAAGAATAGTAATCCAAGAGATTCAATTGAATATCATTACAACAACAGAAACCATTATTAGACACACCACCTTGATGAGAGAAGAAGTAAGAAAGATGAGAAATGAGTTGAATTCCTTAACCTATGACTCCAAGACCTCATTTAGTGGTGTTCTGGATGTTCTTAAGAACTTGGTAACTCATCTAATTAGTGTAGATATAAAAAAGTTGAAAGAAGAGATTGGGAAGATGTTGACTGACCCATCCAGTTCTAGGAGTGGGACAAGTGTTGTTGCTAATTTGGAGTCTCTCAAGGTTGTGATGAGAGAGGAAATTCAAAAACTCTAGATTGTTTCATACAAATAAACTCTTGGAAAAGTTCATCAAAATACAGATCTTGTGTACAACATGGTCAGATAGTGCACAAATGAAGCCTCTACAGCTCAGAAAGAGATTCGGGAAAAGGTGGATAAGTATTTCACTAAGATATACACCAAGCATGACCTCATCAATAGTTTCATGTTTATGGAAGAAAATCTTAGAATTCCTCCAGTCACAGAAGCATTCAAAAAGCAAGTTCTCCAGTTGAAAGAGTTTACACCTTTGCTGAATAAATTTATGGAAAATAAGGATTATTTCGAGAAGGCAATGCATATGGTGGTGAAATCATTAATAACTTTATCAACTTTCTCAAACCTTATTTGCATATTCAGGCCGAGACTATTGTGGTCCCTCCAGCTACTTCAATTGGTACTGACTCTCGGCCTCCTACTCCAATTACTATCTCTCAAGATCTTTCCCAGATTCGACCGTTCATTACTGAGCAGTCTCCAAGTCGTGTGTTGTCAGATAGAAGGCTTTTCCTTGCAGCTACTGTCCCTACTGGTGTTGCCCTACCTGGTGTTATCCTTAGACCAACTCCTTCTTCTGCCACTCCCAAACCTTCTCCATCTCCTTTGGATCCTTCCGACAAAGGAAAATCTCCTCATCATCAAAATCTTTAGTGATGGATTGTTTTTTATAGGTATTTGGTATTTTAATTTTTATTGTCCTTTTATGCCTTTTAATGCAAATTATTTTAGTGTCTTTATTTTTTATTATTTATCTTTACTACTTTTCTATTTTTGTTAATCCCAAAAGGGGGAGAAAATATGGTTGGAATATACTCTTCCTAATCCATTTATTGAGGGGGAGATTTGTTTTAAATAAATTATAGCAATGAAAAACTTTAAACTTTAGGTATATTGGACAATTAAATTAAGCTATGTCAAAGATATATTTATTCTATATATTTGTATGAATCCATAAATTGTGATTATAAAAAAGGTGGAGATTGTTGGATCCTCCATGATACTGTAGTGGACCCTCTATGATATTGCAGTTTTCATAATCACAAATAATGTCAATATATATATTCTACTCTTTCATGCCTGTTTAATATCTCTCAGTAAATCAATTATGTCATACAACAACATATACTTGAATAATTCAATAACCTATATTCCAGAATAAATATGTTTATAAGTTTCTTTTTTGCATGTACTTTTGATTAAAACTTTGTCTTGTAATGATATATGCAAGATAGACTCTTCATAACCTTTTTGGATTCCCTGACACTGAAGTCGACACACCAAAACTGAAGTTGAGAAACCGAAGTCAACACACCAAAACTGATGTCGAAAAACCAAAACCGATGTCGACACACCGAAACCGATGTCGACACACCGAAATTGAAGTTGACAAACCGAAGTCGACACACCAAAACTGATGTCGACACACCGAAACTGAAGTCAACACACCGAAACCGAAGTTGACACATCGAAACAGAAGTCGAAACACTGAAACCAAAGTTGAAACACCGAAAATAAAGTATGACACACCGAAGTCGATAAAATGAAGTTATATAGACCTAAGTTTGACAGACCGAAGTTTAAAAGATCAAAGATGAGAGATCTAAGATGACACACCAAAATCAACACACCGAATATAACAGACCGATGTTATTAGACTGAAGACAAAAGACCAAAGATGACTCACTGATTGTTATAAATAATTATTCTGAGTTTATTAATTCAAATTTATTTCTAACGGTCATATTTAGACAAATTAATGTTTCTGAAATTTTTTAATGTTGTATGTTGGACAATACGTAGATAGTACGAGGTACATGCACGTGCTGAGATCTTCATGCCTAGTGGTTCTTGAAGTATAAAAGGGCTACAATATCTACGTAAAACGAGGCTCTCTTTTTGGATCTAAAAAAGAAAGGAAGTATACGCTGATACATAGACTGTGTGAATAAAAAAAGAGAGTAACTAAGAACTTGATATTACAAGAATATTGTAACAAGAAACTTTCTCTAAAATCTCAGTGTACATTGAGAAATTGAAGAGCTGAACCTTTTCACTCCTCGAAGTTGGATGACAGAAACTTCAATATTCTATTCTGAAGACAACTTCCAAAAGGGGACTCAAATACCATTTTCTTAACATCCATTGAGTCTAGAGAATTACTACACAACACACAGAGAATTCTCAACTCTATTCTCTTTCTCAACTCTGATGTGTTTTATCTTCACTAATTGAGTAGTGTGTATATTTTTTTGTATCACACACACTGTATTCTGAGCATAATTGGAGGATATCAAACTATCCTCATACTGAATCACTTCTTACACTTGTATCCCACATAGAATTATAGAAGAGATCATGTGTGACCTGTTTATTTGTTTTTCCCACGAATAACTATAGTAGAGGTCAAGTGTGACCTGGAAAGCTTGTATGCTCTTGTGAAACCTGATCCTGGGTGTGGATCAAAAGTTTATTAATATAAACTGCTTGGTGGCAGGTGATCACCAAGTAGAGAGGACTAAGTCTTGGCTTGAGACTAAACCTCTTGTTTTATCCACTATGTTGATTATCTTATATTTCTTATGTGATATGTTTTTCTTGCATTAAGATAACCTGAACTTCGATAGTTAGTTTAGCAAGTGTTTACATCTATTTTGAATAAGTAGGTTTGCTTTGAATTTTTTGTTAATCGATAGGTTAGTAAAAATGAGAACTAATCAATCTTCTAAGAATCAAATTGAACCTTCATGAAAATTATAAATTCACCAAAAACTGAATTTGTGTTTATTTTTATAGGGGAATTGTATTTTGTAAAGAATCCTTTTAATAGAAATTTTTATAGATACTCTATTCAACCCCTATTGAGTCATATACTCTGACTAATAGTATCATTAGGAGTAAAGTTGAAATTGGAGAAGTTCAATATCAATGAGTAGGAAGTATTATTAAGATGGAAGTTGAGCCTATTCCACATAGAGTTGTGGAAGATGAACTGACTCAAGCTACACAAGAGCCTCAAAGGTATGATAGTATTTGTAAAGAGATAGTGAGATATGGATTTCATTTAGCAAATGATTATGAGGCAGCCTTCATAAGAGATAAATCCACTACCTACTAGGAATCCATTGAGATTTTTTATTATGAGAAATGTTTAAATTCCATGGAATTTGAGATGGGTAACATGCACACTAACTATGTTTGGAACTTGGTGGATGATCTTAAAGGGGTAATAACCATCGGTTATAAGTGGGATTTCAATAAGAAAAATGACTTGAATGGTAGAGTATATATAATATATATATTTTAAAAGAAATAATTTTTTCAATAGCATATAGTATACACAACACCGAGCTTAAACAGACCATGAAATATTATTATTAAAATATGACCATTATAACTTAGGAATTAAATTTGTGAGTTTAAATAGGATTAAATTATTTATAAAAAATACACAAATATACCACTAAATACAAATATATTGATAATTTTTTAGTAAATAATCACTCAATTGTTAGTAAAGTCATTTTATGCTTTAAAAATAAATCTCTTCAAAAATGAACTTTTTTATTTTTTATGAGTGAATATTATAATTAATTTATTGATATTTTAGAAACTTTAATTTATAAAAATTCTATAATTTATGAAATCATCACATTAAAATTATCTTAGGATGAAGTTTAGATAATTTTTTGAAAAGTTTAATTTTTTAGGGAATAGTGGAAACAACTAATTTTTATTAAAAAATTTATTTTATATTCGAGTATTTATGTAGTCAAATTATATTTTAAATTAGTTTTAAAAGTTAATTAGTTTATATTTATTTAAAAATATCCATTTATGGGGTTTTAAATTAATTTTACACTTGATTTTAGTATAAAAACATTTTATACTTAAAATGAATTTTTCTGAAAAACTATTTTTTGTCGCAATTTATTGGTTTAATTTAAAATTAAACTATTCAAATTTTTCTTTATAAATATTTAAAAATTGATTCTGTATTTATAATTATTGGTTCCAAATTTGGTAAATAATACCCTTTTTTGTTATTCTGAATAGTAACCTTATTATATTTGTGTATCCTCGATAAAGGTAAATCACATAATTTAGGTTAACAATAATATGATAAGGCCTCAACAATGACCTGAACACTTGATTTAGTTTTATTAGATTTGTATATATCATCTATAAACTTATAAATTTATAATATATGACCATTTTTCCATTTTTCTATGATTTTGTCCCTTATATTATTTTATATAAAGAAAAGTAAAAAAATGTTATTCTCTTTGTTTTATTATTTCTAACTTTTTTTACATAAGGATAAACAGAGGATATGTTCGATTATAAATGGTTATTTGAAATATAATTTTATTTTCATTTTAATTTATTTTAAAATTTTAGTGATGAAATAATTACTTTAAATGATTATGCAACGCTAACATAGTGCTTGTGAAATAAGTAAAATAAAATCGATAAAATGATATTAAAAACTCTAAAAATAATATCATTTGAGTGAGTTTTTGTGTTAAAATATTTTTAGACCAAAATGAAACATTAGAGACATTTTAGTTAACTTTATTCAAATTTCATTATTGGATTTATTTTTAAACATCAAATTAAATAAATTGCTCCAAAAATTGACTTAAATATTATTTTAAAAAAATAATATTTTAAATATGTAAAAAATTATATCCATAAAAGTGAATGTTATATGGTTTATGAAATAAAAATCGGTCCATATATGGTATGTTTTTTATTTTTTGATAACTATATAAACCCCTTAAGTGTAAAGAACACTGATATCACCATAATTGTTAAAAGGGATAATAGAGGGTTAAAACATAAATATAAGGGTAAATATTTAATATAAAATTTTCAAAATTTTATTTTATGAGAGGATTTAGAATAATACTCATATTATATTTTAATATTATCAATTTTGATAATTTTTTACATTAAAATTAATTTATATGAATTTAATATTATAATAAATTCTAAGAGTGCCTCTCCCCTCTCTTATAAAAAGGCACATCTTCTTCTCATTTATTCACACTTCAAGAAAAAAATTTGTTAGTAAAATAACATCCCAAATAATTGTATTAAATCTATAAAAACATCATATATGTCCATTTTTTATCTTAAAACCATCTTATGGGAGCTTAAGGTGTAAAGAAAAGAAGATTGTCCGAAGAAGCGGTATAGCATTTAGCCAAATGTTTTTGTTTAATTTATTCTTCCACACCTTCAAATATTATTTAACCATGATTATATAATAAATTAAGTATATATAATATACTGAGATCTTATTATTTTAATATATAACCTATATCCATCTCCAAACTCCATCAAATGGGAAAGGAATCCATCGTTCGTGTGTACGACAGACTCTCACCTCATGAACCGATGTAATTCGTTTTCCATCACCGCTTCTCACAACTGGTTATAATGATTGATTTATTATATATATATGATATTAATGAAATGCTTATCATTATTTAAATATAATATAACACCTATTTTATTACCATTCCATTCACTGAAAAATGATAACATCGTTTGTGTGTACATGTGGACTACCACATCCACGAAGTGATGCGATTTGTTTTACATCATCAAATCACATGGATGATATATATAATAATATTTAAATAAATAATATGTTAATTATGGTATTATGATAATTTTTTAATGATAAATAATACTTATCTTTTTCCATAATTATCTTTGAAACATGTAAATGTTACTCATGCATACATACGACAATCCATCTCCAGGATTGCAACACAATTAATTTTTCATAACAATATTTATTGATTTATTTTAAAATTATAATTTATGTATAAAAATTATAATTATGTTATTATTATTATTATTTATATGATTAAATAATAAAATATTTGACCATAATCGACCTACCAAATTCATTTTTGACATATGAGTTGAATATCATCTAAACGTATGATGAAACTTCATTGATTAATTAATTGATCAGAACATGGAAATAAAAGGAATACTACAATTGAAAAAGGTTCTTAATAATTTAAATAATTAAAATAACTTTATTATTATGAAATATAAAGAACATATGTGAAGATTCATACTCAAGGTAAGGTACTTTATTTTAAAAACCCTCTTTAAAAGTTTCCCTTTCAACCCTTTCTCTTCCATGTTCAGATTCATAAAATAGTTTTATAGATGTATTTATATAGACATAAAAAATAATAGTGGGAAGTTTATTTCACTTTTTTACTTTCTATTAAAGGTTTTAAAAAATCTTTTTATGAAAAGTTTTGACTTTATTTACAAAGTATGAATTGAATATTCTATTTTAACATATATGGAGACAATGAATTTTCCTTCCACTATAACTGTTATTTTATTTTGGGATTACTTTACAATATTTTATGGTTTCTTAAAAGAAAACCCCTCTTTCCCTTTATTATGGGTATTTTTCCATTGAAAATGGGGTTTTGAAAATAAATTTTATTTCAATATCTAAAAGTGTTTTCATATGAGATGAAAAGAGTTTTCAAAGGTTTTATGATAAAAAAGTTCAAGAATAAAATGTTTTATTCATGATGTTTTAATTGAGAATTATATATGTGGAATTGATGATCCATATACATATTATATTATGCGTTGATCCCCATTATAGATCATCAGAAATGGGGGTTCCCGTGACAGATTATACAATGGGTGATCCCCATTATTTCTCAATAATGCATCAGGTAGTGTTCCTTGTCTTAATAAACAAGGATGAAGTCAACAAAGGGTTTCTACTATGTATTTAAATGGTCTCCAGTTATTTCTCATAGAGGTTATGAATGAAATTTTTAATGTTTCATTGAAATGTTTTTAATTTCATGTTATGGCTTTTAAAGTTTTTATTTGAGAAAAATGTGTGTGTGTTTTTCATGTGTAAATTATTTATTTTCTCAAAGAACATTGAGATTAAGTTAAAAATTTCATGGGATTCCCTATTTTTCACTAGAATAATATATTTATCCTATTTTATGTCCCTTACTGATATTTTTTTTCTTATCCCACATTTTTTTTAAAAAAAATTACAGGTTTTATGGATGGGTAATAAAAAAGAATAATTCAAGTTAAAATCTGTGAAGATTTATCATAAAAAAAATTATGTTTTTCTTTAAAAGTTTTATATTATAGGAAAAATAGATATTGGGTATAAGGGTACTATTTTTAATATATGATATTGTTTTTTTATATTTATGACCAAATTATCTAAAACTCTATACCTAAAAGATCATTGGGAATGAAATAAAATATATTCTAGTATAAATACATTAGATTATGCATTGTACAAGGATATGTACTTATAGTTGGTATTATAGTAGGGTTTATAAAACTTTATAGATTGGATGTTTTCATGATATGTTAACTTATGAGTTATGGAAACCATTATGGGTTTATAAATTTATGGTTGATCATAAGTTCAATGACATAACACCACTTTTGAGTTTTTATTAACGGGATTTTATGGTAATTAATAATATTTTGGGAGACATTTTTTTGAGTTGAGTTATATGTTAAAATTAGGTTTAACATGGAGGATTATTTTAGAATATTTTATTAAATTTTTGGGGATATAAGTGGAATGGTATATGATAACCTTTTGGGTTAAAACAATCTTAGATATTGAAGTTATTAAAGTTATTTTTAAGGATTTGAAGGTTAAAGTATTACAGAATATCTATGGTTATTTTATTTACAAGGACCATTTTAATTTTAATATGAAATATTTCATTTCATGGTTTAATGATATTATTATTTATAGATTAATGATTTTTTATCAAGAATAAATGAAAAGAATCTTATACAACCTTCTTACCCCTTATATATGATTTAGTAATCACTATTATGGAAAAATAATTCATAAATTATTTTTAAAGCTTTTCTAATATCCAAATCACTTGTAAGAAACTATTTGATCTATACAAAACCTTTTCATTTATCTTAAATTTCTATGGATCATGGAATCTATTTTATTGGATTTAAAAATATCAACTAATCCACATCATTAGGAAAGGAAAATACCACCAAGGAATTCACTATTTTTTTGGATATATGGATTTCATGCTAGAAGATAAAGGTGATATAAATAATATAAAGGAAGACCATGATATTTGGATTTAAGTTTTGAATTGTTTTATTATGATCAAAGTATGAATCATAATTTATTTGACACTGATTAATCATAAATAAGTGTTTAATATCATTGAATAAGATGACAAATCATGGTTAAAGGTTTATGAAATAAGTTGAATGAAGGATGTGTTTATCAATGATATTATGATATATTCTAAATATTATTATAATTATCTGACATTCTATTATAGATTTTGATTTCAAAATTTGGAAAAATATGTTAGAGGAAACTGATACCTTTTAAAAGTGGTGTGGTGAGAAGGTGATAATTTTTGGAGACACCCATTTAAGGACATATGATAAATGGATAAATAAACCTCTAAGTTAATATGTTCTTGATGATAGTCAATTAATATTATTTTATTTTGTGAATAAATGATCTATATAGAAAAACTTAGAGGTTAAAACGTTATATATGATTAATAATATTTTTGAGGATGTTCATCATATTTTTTTAGAATATTATATGAATTATATTAACATGGTTTTAGTAAAAATATAGTTCATATGCTAGGTGAAAACTCGTCACAACCTCTAAGGATGCGGGGATTGAACCCACAACTGAATGGTGATAAGGGATCATTAACTACCACTAACCTATATGATGTCCTAGTTATTATGGCATTACAAATAGTAACTAATTTTATTTTGGGAACATATGTTTTATCATATAAATAACTATGAGATTGAAAATTGAAGGGCGATAAGGGTGCATCACCTATCACTGACCTATACTATGTCCTAGTTATTATGGATTTAAAAATAGAGACAAATTTTATTTTGGGAATATATGCTTTATAATATAAATAAATATGAGACTGAAAAGTGATTTTTTGATTAAGTGATTAATGTTATTTTGGAAAAAGATCACTATATTTTTGGAAAACATTATGTGGTTAAGGTAAAAAAAATATTATGGGATTTTATTTTAGGATTAAGAGTTTAATTATATTTTTTTAAGAATATATGAATTTAATGTGGATTTATAGTGATTCAGGTCATTTATGAAAATTATTAACAAACTTGGAGATTAATAACCATATCAGATATATTTTTGGTATGAGACTTTAAGAGTGATTAATGTTATTTAGAGATAAATGTTAAATTTATCTTGGAAGAATATATGATCAAATATTTCTAATCTATGGGTTTCATTATAATTCAGGAATATTTTGAATAATTTTAATGATAGTTATTTATATAATGATTTAGTTGAAATCTGGGTATTACTGTTGAATTTTGGAGGTAAATGTATAATTTATTTATATTAAATTTTATTCATTTTGGGAATTATCTTACCTTATTCTAACCATTATTTTATAGGTTAATATATAAATATAGTAGGCATACATTTTTATACATTTTTTAAAGTAAAATATCCAAGGGAAGTTGATTTTACTAATTTAGGCATAAACAAAATTCTTCTTGAATACTCATCGTTTGGAGGAAAAGATGATATTGTCATGAAAATTGACCAAAGGAAGAAATTATATATATCAAATAAGTATATTTTATTATATTATTTTTCTATATGGTAAAGTAATTCCTAAAATCTAGGAAAAGGGTCTTGAAACAAAAATATTTTCCTATCACCTACATTTTCGTCGAATCAGTATTCTTTTTCAAACCTATTTGGTTTATGGTTTTGTGGTTGTTATATTTATCATGATCATTCAATTTATTATGATCAATAAAATATATTACTCCCCATCATTATTTGAACATTATTATTTTCATATATTTATATATTTTCACTTCATACTAGTTTTTTCATATTTTTAATCCTAGTTATCTGTTATTACTAATAACCTTTGTATTTCATTTACCCTCTTTTCGAGAGGAAATTTTATTAACCCTTTTTAAAATGTGGGATTTCAAAAAGGTATTTTAAAATATAAAACCTTTGATTACTAAACACAAGTTAAAATTCCAAGTAAACAATTTATTAAATGGAGGAAAATGTAATATCCTAATATTTTAGAATATATGTTCAATAATATATAGAATACGCAACACCAAGCTTAAACGAAGCATGAAATATTATTATTTAAATATGACCATTATAACCTAATTATTAAATTGGAAGGTATAAATATTATTAAATAATTTATGAAACATATATAAACTTACTACTAAATAAAAATTTATTGATAAATTCTTAGTAAATAATCACTATTTTTTTGTAAAGTCATTTTATTCTTCAAAAATACACTTCCTTAAAAAATGATCATTATTTTTTTGTGAGTGAATATTATATTTAATTTCTAGAACTTTTAGAAAATTTAATTGATAAAAATTATATAATTTTTGAAATCATTATATCAAAATTATCTTAGTATGAATTTTTAATAATTTTCTAAAAAGTTTATTTTTCAATGAAGAGTGGAAAAAACTAATTTTTATTGAAAATTTTATTTTATTTTTGAGTATTTAAAAAGTAAAATGATATTTTGGATTAGTTTTAAAATATAATTTGTTTCTATTTATTTATAATAATCATGTTATGGGATTTTAAATGAATTTCTTAAGTTTATTTAGTATAAAAATAATTTATACTTAAAAAGGCATTTTTCATAAAAACTTTTTTTATCACATTTTATCGGTTTAATTTTAATTTAAATTTTGAAACAACTTTATTTTGAATCATAAAAAATTGATTCAATATTTGGAATAATTGGGTATAAATTTGGTAAATATTTCCCTTTTTCTATTTTTCATTATAAATAGTAACCTTTGTAAATTTATGTCATCTTAGTAAGGCTAAATCGAGTAATTTATGTTAAAAAAATAAGATAAGGACTCAAAAATAACCCTAATACTTGAATTAATTCTATTTTATGAGTATATATCAACCATAAACACTAAAATTTCAAATATATGACCCTTTTCCATTTATCTATGATTTTTACCTTTATATTATTTTATATAAATAAAAGTAAAAAATTCTATTATCTTTGTTTTATTATCTCTAAATTTTTTTATAGGGATAAATAGAAAAACTGTTCAGTTATAAAATTTTATTTGAAATAGAAATGATTTTTCTATCATGGATATTTATTTTAAATTTTTTGTGATGAAATAATTACCTTAAATACTTATGCAATATTGACATAGTGCTTATTAAAATAGTAAAAAAATCAATAAAATAATTTTAAAAACTCTAAAAATAATATTATTTAAGTGACTTTTTGTGTTCAATATTTTTTAGATAAAAATTAAATATTATATTTGTTATAATTAATTTTATTTAAATTAAATTTTTGTCTCATAGTCTTAAGAGTAAAATTAAATGAATAGTTTTAAAATTGACATTAATGTTATTTTATCTTAAATAATATATTATTAAATGATTTTAAATTAATAAAAATATTATATTTGGTAAATTTAATGATATATTATTTATGAAATCAACCATGGAACATTTATGGGTTTTTTAGTTTTTTAGTAACTATATCAACTACTTAAGATTAAAAAACATTAATACCACCATAATTATCAAGAGGGTTATTCGAGGGTTAAAAAAATAAGGGTCAAAATGTGATATAAACTTGTCTAAATTTTATGTTATGAGATTATTTAGACTCATAATCATATTATATGATAATATTATCAATTATTAGCCTCTTATACATCAATATTAATTTATATTAATTTAATATTTTAAGAAATTCTGAGATCGACCCTCCCCTCTCTTGTAAACGAGAAAATTTTATTATCATTTATTCTCACTTAAAGATCCATTTGGTTTAAAAAATAAATGAAAAAAAATAATTTAATTAAATCCCTCAAAACAACCTATAGGTCTTGGTTTTATTATAAAACCATCCTAGGTAGTTTTAAGGTGTAAAGAAACGGAGATTGTCTGAAAAAGATTTATAGAGTTTAACCGAATATTTTTTTATTTTTTATTTTACCCCCTTAAAATATTATTCATCCCTGATTATAACATAAAATAATTATATAAAATATTCTAATATATAATTATTTTAATTTCATAACCAATATCCATCTCCAACCTTTATCAAATGGGAAAGGAATCCATTGTTCAGGTGTACGGAGGGTTACCGCCTCCTGAACGGATGTAATCCATTTTCCATCACTTCCACTAACAAATGGTTATAATGGTGGATTTATTGTATATATTCTATATTAATGATATAATTATAATTATATAAAGATAATATAATTTTTATTTTATTACCTTTGCATTCACTAAAATATGATAACATCATTCACGAGTATGTGTGGACTACCACCTCCACGAAGTGATGTGATTCAGTTTTCATCACCACATCACATAAATGATATATATAAATGTATTTAAAATAATATGGTATTTATTATTTTATGATAATTTTTTAAATATAAAATAATACTTACCTTATTTCCATAATGATCTCTGAAATGTGGAAATGTTACTCATGTGTAGGTACGACCTACCGTCTCTATGATTGTAACATAATTCATTTTTCATAAACAACTTTCATGATTGGTTTAAAAAGTATAATTAATGTATAAAAATGATAATTAATTATTATTATTATTATTTAGATTATATAATAATGATATCATTGACCAGAGTCAACCTATCAAAGTCATTTTGGACATATAATACAAATATCATAAAAAATTCTTATGTGAAATTAATTGATTAAGTAATATATCATAAAAAGGAAATAAAAGGACTAATAAACTTGATAAATTTTATTAAGAAATTAAATAATTAACATAATTTTATTATTATATAATATAAATAAATTATGTGGTGAGTTGGACTCAAGTTAGGGTACTTTCTTTTGAAAATCCTCTTAAGGTTTCTCTTTTAACTCTTTATCTTAGATGTCCATATTCTTTAAATTATTTTATGGATATATTTATATATAAATAAAATAATTATAAAGAAAATTTTATGTCTATTTTTAATTTCTTTCAAAGGTTTTAAAAGGAGTCTTTTTATATAATGTTTTTACCTTATTTACAAAAGGAAAACTTAATGTTCTATTTTAATGTATACAGTGAAATCATCTTTTCCTACTACTATAACTATTATTTGATTTGTGGATTAATTAAAAAGTTTTCATATTTTCATTAAATAAAAACCCTATTTACGTTTTTTCTAGGTATCTTTCATTTGAAAATATGTTCTTAAAATGGAATTATATTTCAAAATCCAATAGTTTGATTCATACGAGATCAAAATAATTTTTAAAAGGTTTTATAATAAAAAAGTGAAATCATAAAATGTTTTATTCATGATATGATAATTGAGCATTATATAAGTGAAATTAGTGAGCCTAATATACATTATAGAATGGGTTGATACCTTTTATTTATCTTCATAAATGGGTGAGTCTGATATAGAATATATGAATGAAATCCCCATTATTTCTCTTCTATATATCAGGTAATATTCCTTGTATTGATAGGAAAAAAAGAGGGAGTTATTGGAGGGTTTCTACTATGGATTTGTTTGGGCACTAGTTATTTCTGATATGGGTTTTTAATGTAATTATCTATGTTTCATGAATGTTTTTTAATTAATTTCTATGGGGATTAAGGGTTTTCTTTGAGAAAAAATCATGTGTGGTTTTCATGTGGAAATTATTTATTCTCTAAAAGAAAATTGAGATAAAGGAAAACCTTTTATGAGATTTCATGTTTTTCACTAAAATAATAGATTTCTCCCTTTTATGTTCCCTACGAATCTTTTTGTACTCATACCACATTTTTTTTTAAAAAAAATCACAAGGTTTAAGGATGGGTAAGAGAAAATAGGAATTCAAGTTTAAAGTTGTGAATAATTTTCATGAAAATAAATCTTGTTTTACCTTAAAATTTTTATATTGTTGGAAAATTGTATACCAAGTAAAAGTGTCCAATTTTTAATATATATATTTTTTATGTAAGTGTTAAGACATAATTATCTAAAACAATAAACCTAAAAGATATTTGGGAATTAAAGAAAATGAATTATACTCTAAAGACACTAGATTACATATTATATAATGTCTAGTCCTTATAATATATACTTATAAAGAATTCCTGGTGAAAAATAGTTACAAAAAAATTCATGGTATTGACTATTAAGATATATTTTCACTTATTTCAATGATAAATTCTATTTTTATTATAATTTACATAGATGCTCATTATTATTATATGATATATTATATGAAGGTCAAAACCACTTTCCTTAATAGAAACTTAGTAAAAGATGTGTATATGATACATCCTAAAGGTTTTAATGTACCAAAAGAGTCTGCATAGGTTTATAAGTTGAAATGGTATAATTATGGACTAAATATATCTTCTAAGATTTGGAATATTTGGTTTTATTAGGCAATCAAAGAGTTTATTTTCATAAAAAATGTGGATGATTCTCGTGTGTATAAGAGGGATAGTGGAAGTGTTGTAGTATTTATAATATTTCATGTATATTAAATACTTTTTTCAGAAATGATATATTGGCACTTCATTCTATAAAGTTGTGGCTAGGTAAATGTTTTTAAATTAATTATATGGGTGAATATACCTACATACCCAGTATAAATATCCATAGATATAAATATAATAGGTCTCCTAGATTGAGAAAAAATAATATATTTGTAAATTAAAAAAGTTCTTTAGAATGGAGAACTCCAAGAATGTATCTTTACCAATATTTAGTTTCATATATCTTAGGAAGATCCATGATCCTTATAAAGAGTTACAATGAATAGATAAGATTCTTTATGCATCCATTATAATATGTATTATTTATTCTATATTGAATACTATACTTGACGTCTATTATGCTTTGAGAATAAAAAGTAGATACCAATACAATCTTGGAGAGAGTCACTGGTTTTTTGTGAAAAATATTCTTAAGTACTTAATAAGGACTGAAGATATATTCTTAGTCTTTGTAGGAGAGGATGAGATTTATGTAAATAGTTACAAAGATGATAGTTTCCAATACAATAAATATCATATGAATTCCCAATATGGATTTGTATTTTTCTTAAATAGTAGATCTATTAGTTAGAATAGTTCAAAATAAGACACCATAGAGAAATATACAACATAGGTAGATAACATCACTTCATTAGATACTGGGAAATAATCTATTTAGATCAAGAATTTCATTACGGAACTTGGGTTGGTTCCTAACATCAATAGATAAATTAAGATATATTGTGTAAAAAGGGGATTGTTACTCAGGATAAGGAACCTCTATCTCACCAAAGTACCAAATACATCCTTTGAAAATAATATCTTACATAAGATATTGTTGAGAGGTGAGATGAAAAAATTATTTGTGTGGCTACTGAGGATAATGCAGCAGATCTATTTATGAAACCATTGTCTCAAAAAAATCATGAGGGTCATGTTGAATCTATAGGTATATAATACTTGAGAGATTGATATAATGGTTATAAATGTATCATTTTATTATAATAAAGTCAATCTCTATTTATCATTCATTTATGTGTGTTATATTTTATTTAACATAAATGATAAAATGATAAATATCCCCTCAAAGTGTGACTTTGAGTTATCCCTAGTTAATGATCATTATCAAGTATTATGTTTTGTGATGATATTTAAAGGTTATATTTAATAGATTTCTGAACACATTAAAAATATTTTTATTTGAGTTATAAAAAATGGATTCATGAGGTAATAAGTAGATACTGATTACTTGAATTGATCGGCTAAAGTATATCTCATAGAATTTCATACACCCATTGATATACATAGGGGTGTCTAATTATTATCAACCCATCTTACTTGATGTTTGTGAGATACCTAGATTTAGAACCTTCATACATTGATATGCTACTTATGAAAGTCTATATATTGAATTATATAATCAAGGGGTGGTTGGGTATGTTTCTGAATACTTCATTGATTGGATCACATCCAAGATGGATTTTTTTTCACTTGTATGTAAATAAAATACTTCTGGTCCTTGATTTAATTAGGATGAGTAAATCCATGGATATTTTCATTTTCTTCACATATGATGTGATCAAATACTTAAATAAGTGACATGCAATGTTATTATTAGATAGATGAATGACATATAATGTATTCATCAACTTGGTTGGGATTTTTTTGAAGAATTCAGATATTATGAGAGGCTTAAACTATATTAGAATGTTTCATGTCTTTTGTTCACCCAATGTCATGAAAAAAGGATTATATAGGTATATATAAGATGTATATGATACATCTTGTGGGGGAAATTCTCATATATTGATATGAGTATGATTGATAGTGATCACACCAAACCCCTTAATAACATTACTAGCACTAAAACTTTACTAGAGGACACACATTGTTTACATATATAAAAAAATTATTTCATATTTATTATCGATGATACTATAGCTTATAGGGTCACATATTTAGAATCTTGGATAAGGATTATGTTTTAGATAAAAAAATTTCTCCAAAATAAAGAGAGTTCTGATGAAAGTGTACCAAAAAAAAGTTTTAAATGGATTCAAAACCATTTTTAAAGTTTTACATACATCCCTTATGGGATTTTATTGAAAGTTTGAGATTTTTGGATATGAACTAAAATGGGAATCACCACATCCATCAGGGTGCTCATGAAGTCATGGTCTTTCATAGGCACCACCACACAGTGGTGTTTCTTATAAAGTCATGGTCGATAGCTACACTTATATTGATGTGCATGTGATGTGCATAATTGTGACATGTCCTATACTTATAGTTTCATATATCATGAATAAATAAGTTGATTCATTTATAGATATATTTATTAATTCATTAAAGTGGTCAATGACTAAACATAAAAAAATTAAAATAAATGTATATCATGTGAAGTAACCTAAGTCATTTCATATGGATTATTCTCTTCATAAATTGATGATGGATATATAAAAGGACATGATCCTCTCCTATTGTGAGTGTGTTTTTTTCTTGCGTTAATGTTGAAAATTATTCTCAAGAAACCTAAAGACCACTTCTATTCTCAATGTTTGTTCGTCACTTGGTGAAGGCACCGACACCCCTTCGGATATTCGTGAGTCCTCACTAAGAATTCATGGATACTTTTGATGGTGTATTCCCCTCGGAGGAATGAGTCATTCCTATGATACTCCTCATTACCATCATCAGAAAAAATCATTAGAATATCAAGGTTGTTTATGTAGAATTTTAGGAATTTAGGGTAATCCATATTTATTTTTTTGGTTTTTGAATACATATATAAATTTTATATCTTGGAGATATATTCTTATATGGTTTGGTTTTGTTTTTACTGCCAAGGGTTATTAGATGATACAATTAAACCCATTAGATTCATTTATATTATTTTGTTTATTTATGATTATTTTTTCTTTTCTAGGTTATTTTAATGGTAATGACTCCAATTTTTTGTATGTTCTATACACATGGTGCTAGTCTCCAACCCGTTGCCTATTAGAGGTGAACTTTATAGGTTACACACCCATATTCATTGCTTGTACGAGGGGGTACTAGGGGGGTAAAGTTATAAAAATGTTTCATAAGATATTTTTTAAGATATATAATAGAGATTTGGTATAGTTATTAGTGAAGATTTTATGGTTGGGTAGGGAAACAATGTCAGTTGAACTTAGTATGTGATTTTAGAAATATAGACCAACTGGGAGATTGGATTTTAGGTACCCTGGTGATCTGATGCACAAACCTTATGTTTATTGAATGTATTAAGTGAAGTGATGTTACTAGTATGGTAGAGACCAAATTAAATATCATGCTCTAGATTTTCTATTACAACAATTGAATTTGGTAGAAAATTTAAATTATGATGAATCTTAATTAATAAAATATAAATATTCCATAATAAATATTTATGACTCCTAATTTTTTAGTTTACAGATGAGGATCCAGGTTGGCATCCTCATTATGTTCAGGTCAATGTTTTTCTACAAGATTCTCTATTAGATCACCTCGGAGTAAAATAATCCAGTAGGGATTATTAGAGGAAGATGATTTGATATTATTAACACCAGATCATGTATATGTATAAGGGACCCATTTTAGATCATGAGACAAAGTCTAGGTTAGAGGATCTGGAGATTTATTTCATTATGATCCATGTTTGAATGGAGAACTTGTTATAATTAATAGTTAGTATGTTTCATGGAGATTCTTGGTGGTGGTTGGTTTTTTCCTTGGGGACTATGAGGAGTCATAAATTTTATTGGATAAGTTATATGTTTAGTTCTAGGATAAGTTTCTTTCATCGATCATGATAAAGTCTTATCTCCTAGAGATTCTTACTTTATACTAGGGGATTACTAGTGTGTGGGAGTTTGGTATTCAATATAATAATCTTCTAATTAATTCTTTAGATCTTATTCCAAATGAGGAGTCTAAGAAGATTCATTTTTAGGAGGCTTTATATTAAGATATCCAACACCAGGTCACCCCATTCACATTACCAAAGTATTGAGAGGTGCTGGAGAAGGCATGTGTTATTAAGAGGATGTTATCCAGGACCAAATTTTCATAAGAGGGGAGTCTCTAGAAATCTTATAGTATCTAAGTTATAGCTAAAGGATCTCAATTGTATAGTTTGTAAATGTTTTAGCTAGCAAGGATCTAGTTTAAACCTTCTTCATCTTGTTTCATCAGAGCTGGTAGTTCTTGGATGCCTTCTATAGGATCAATTATTGTTTTATATTCATTAATAGGTCATGGAAATCAGAATATTGAGTGTATGAACTTCTTTGATATTAAGCATGGATATTGAGACCCACTTCAGGTTTAACTATTATAGAAATATCTTATAAGGAAACAAAAATAATAGGGTTCTTCGGGCCTTATTTAGTGGAGAGAATAAGGGGCAAGTAGAGAAAATTATCATGATTCTACTATCCCTTAGGGATATAAATTAAATCATTATTGTGAAGGTGTTATACATCAAGGATAGAGATTCCATGGAGTAGGATGTGGTCAGATGCATGCCTTAGAATTTCTAGTGCTAGGAGAGCTAGACATCATACAAGGTATCATCCGTTTACATTACTATACATTATGTGCCTTATTTTATTTGGGATATACAAACTACTTTTTGGAACCCACCCTTGAATAAGATCCAAAAATTGAGGTAGAGAGGCTTCCATTGCACTTGAAGTTGACTATGTCAGTTGAAGATCAAGATAGCTTGTATGATGTATGTATAAATTATGTTGTGATGGTAGAGAAACATTTATCTTATGGAGATTTTATAAATTTATAGATACATCCATAATACATCATCATTTGTATGGAATGGATATATTTAGTGCATGATATTTATGATTAATTTAGGAGTGTTAGTTATATTCTATGATTCTAATGGAGGGCATTCCATGTTTATTAGTGAGTGATATCCTCAGATGGGTCAAAGGTGTACCAAACCCTTATCATTCCTGATGGATGGGTTGATTTTGATTTTAGTGAAGGTTCAACCAATGATGTTTACTAGGGTTATAAAAGATTATCTGGGTGTCTTTCTTGAGGAGTTTTTGGAAATACCCCCTTTCCATGGGATCAAGTTTGGGATAGATTTGTAGTTGCATTCCTCTCTATATTATATGTCTCTATATAGGATGGGTTTTTATGAGTTGTAGGATCTATGAATTTAGGTTGATGATCTATTAAATCAGGATTTATTCATCCTAGTGTATCAAATTGTGGTGATTCAATATTTTTCATTAAGATTAAATATGGTAGTCTATGATTGTGTACTCATTATCATCACTTGAATTAGGTTATAGTGAAGAACTACTATGACCTTTTTTTGATTTATTAGGTATTAAATTAGTTTAAGGTATCCAGATTTTTCTATAAGATCTATTTGTGGTTATGATATCATTAGATGTTGGTAAAGAATGATGATCTCATGGTAAATTCCTTCGAATGTCATTATAGACATTATAATATAATGGTAATGCTCTTAAATGTCACTAATATAATAATTTTGGTTATGGGAATCATGAAATTTAAATTTCACGAGTTCCTAGATTGATTTATGGATGTGTTTATAAATCAAATCCTTGTTTATTTTATGTTTGAGGAGGATCATGCACATAATTTTTTTATTTATTTTATATGTTCATCAATATCATTAGGTATTTGGGAAAATATCAAAGTGTAGATTATAGAACAATGAGGTTCCTTTCCTGGTACATGTCATGTGTTAGTAGGGAGTGTCTATTGATCCTTTGAAGATTGAAACAAAATTTTATTAGGTACACCCTAATAATATTGCAGATGTTTAAAGTTTTCTTGGTTGTGCAAGCTATTAGATAATATTCATGACCAAATTCTTTCATATTTCAATTCCTTTGATTATATTGACCAGGAAAGATATATATTTTGTATAGGCCAATAAGTTCCAATATGGTTTTGAGTATATTAAGGATAAACATTAAAGTCCTCTCATTCAACATTTCCCTAAGGAATGTGTTATGTTTGAGGTTTATTGTAATTATTTAAGTCTTGGATTGGATTTTTTTGATTCATAATAGATAAGTTATCTCTTATGGTTCTCAATAGTTATATCCTCATGAGATTAACTATACCACCCTTGATCTCGAGATTGTTGTAGTAGTTTTTTATCTAAATTTTTGGTAGAATTACCTAATTGATAAATGATATGTGGTCTTTAAGGATCATAAGATGTTAAAGTATATCTTATCCCAACACGATTTGAAATTATAAAAATGATGGTGTATGGAATTTTTATAGGACCACATCTTTAAAATTTCCAATATACTAGGGGAAGGTAATGTTGTCACTGGTACACTGAGAAATAATTCACATGGTGATATTATGTGTGGGTATGGTGATTCTTGTAGGGTGATGTAGAATCTATTCCTGATACACCATGATTTGGGATAAATTTATGGTAAGGGGTGCCTCTATTAGATGATTGTGTAGTCATATTTGGTACAATAAGTGTAGGATTTCTAGTTGGGGGATTTTGAGTTAGAAGTTTGGAAATATTGAGTTGTTTGAAGTAATTACCTTGAGGGATGGCATGAAGATGATCAACATTGAGTGTTGTTTAGGAGTTGGATATTAATTACTTTAATGATGCATGAGTTATTTCTCCACAAGTTTTATAAGTATCCCTTGGAAGTATTACATCATGGTATGGATTAGAAGCATCATTATTTGAAGAGTAATTCAAGTGATTTGGTATGAAAATGTTTATTTCAAAGTTTATATCTTGGTGTTTGATATTCCATAAGGTAAAGGTTTATCATTTTGTTCCCATTGTATTGATTCAACCATTGGATATTCCCCAATGAAAGTGGGAAGACATATCAATGGACTTCGTCACTAGTTTACCCTGATCTCAAGGTGGATAAGATGCTATTTGGGTGATTATAGACCATTTTATGAGTCTTGGTCACTTTGTGGTGATTTAAAAGTTTAGTATGATGGATATTTTATTAATAGAATATTTGGAGGACATCACTTGGTGTCATGGTGTAATGAAGACAATCAACTATAATTATAATCCCAATTTCACCTCCAGTGCGTGGAGAGGTCTTCAACATTATTTTGACACTCAAATATGCCTTAACACTACTTTTCATCCATAAAAATATAGTTATACAGAGTGAACTATACATACCTTGGAATACATGTTGTGTTCATACACCTGGGATTTTGGAAGTTCATGGGTGAACTACTTACCTTTGGTTGATTTTTCTTGTAATAATAGTTATTACTTTACAGTTGGTATAGCTCCATTCAAATCACTATATTAATGATCTTCAGGATATGTATTATGGTGGAACAAGGCTTGTGGGTTAACTATTCTCATACCAAATTTTTTTCAAAACATGGAAGAGAAGGTGTAGGTGATTCAAGAGTGGATGAAGGTAACCTAGGATCATCAGAAGTTTTAGATTGATCATCTAAGGATACCTCTAGAGTTTGACATTAGAGGTCATGTTTTTTAAAGGTATATCCACATCATGGGAAATGAAGGTTCAGTTATAGTAGTAATCCTTTCCCTTTATTTATTATACCTTTCATGGGGTTAGAGTGTGTTGGTGAATTTTCACATCAGTTACAACAACCATCATAGATGGACCAAATCCATTAAATATTCCACATATCATATCTTATTTGGTATATCCATGATGATTCCCTTGTTATTGAGTGGGGAGAGTTGAAAGTTTAAGATGATAATAATTTTCAGTAATAACTTGTTAAGATTCAAGATAGTTAGAAGAAGAAGTTGTATGATCATGATATTCATTTAGTTTGTGTCTTTAGGAAAAATAGTGGGTTAGATGATTTTACTTGGGAATTTAAGTCACATATTCATGCTTACTATCCTAATTTATTTGATGATGAATTTTTGTTAGGATTATATTTACCATTTTTATTTATAAGATGATTTAAATAATGTGATCATGTGATCTCCCTAATGATGATTTGATTATGATCTTATTATAGAGGTACCCATATTTGAGAGGTATCCCATAAGGTGGATGCTATATTTCCCCCTTTTCGTTCCTTCCTGGGTTTTGTTCTGATTATCAAGGAAGACAATCATTTGAGAGTTATCGAATGAAATATATCAGTTTCTATGAGCCCTTTTCCATGAGTTTTATGAGCATTAGATGCATCAAGAGGAATTTTTGAGGTATTCCAAAGGTGGATATTTGAGTTTTGGATCTATGAGGGATAAAATTACCATGGTTTTTGGTATGGTGGAGGCCATTTTAGGTGTTGTGTCCATGAAATTATTCCATTTTTATGTTTTATGACCACATGGTATATAAGATCTATTTTAGAGGGTGTAGTGAATTTTGGTTTTCCATATGTAGCATAGGGAAGGTATAAACACCAATTTCATAGGTGTGGTAGTTGAAGTGTTTCCTTGTGGGAAACAATGAGGGAGAAACACTTTTGGTGTATGTTACAGAGGTTTTGAATTGAAGAGAAGTCATACTATGTACACGAGATGAAAGTGGTGTTGGATGGACCTCCACACCATAGTTCGAGCTATGGTGGGTTGTAATTGGTAAGGATAATTCCACTATGTTGTGGTGGGATTCCATGGATGAGCATTATTTAGGGATCCCACAACCGTGTTGGGTAGAAAAATACCATAGAGGCTATTTTACTTGGTCTTACCTTCTAGTTTTAGGGGTTTTCAATTTTTTTTATTTTATTCCTTCACCCATTATGGTTGTTTCCATACCTACCCTTGATTGAATGTGGAAACGAAGAACATTAGAGCACCAAAACCCTTCCATTTTTTGTATTTAATTAGGTGGTGGTGGTGGTTAGGGGGTGATGAGTTTTCCTCATATGTGTATCTTGATATTCATCCTTCCCTTTTCCCTCTATTATCTTATTATCATTTACTCTTGATCCTGGATGACCAAAGACACATCCCTAGAGTTAGTGAGTATCATCAATCAATCCACAACCCTTGGTTTCATATAGGATCATCTACATCGATCAGACTGGGTTCCTTGTGAGTTATAGACTATGATAACTCTTTCCCCATATTCTCTTGCATAGTGTATTAGTATAGCTTCAAATTGATGGTGATGATTTATTTACTTCTCTATTTTTATGTGTAAGTTTATATTAATCAAACATTAGTTCCTTTTAGTAAATAATGAGATCAATCTAATGAAGATAATAACCTAGAAATAAGAAAAATGGTGAGGGTGTTGTGATTTCATGATTATATTCATATATTCATGATTTTACCTCTTATAATTTTGTATATTGTGTGATTTATAAATATTGATATTCAATTATTTAGTTTCTTATTTAACATTATTAAAATTAGTTAAAAATGTAAAGATGGTAAAATAAAGAAGTTAAATAATGATGAATTCATTAAATTTATGAAACTTCCTTGAAAATTTTCAACAAGATAAAGAATTAATTTGAGAATGTTTACAACTATTATTAGATAATATTTTATTGGGTTTCTTGTTTTATAAAACTTGGTCCCAATGAATCATTTAATTCAATGATGGTAAAGATTAAATGTTTTTTTAGAAATAATGTTCAGGGATTATTTAGAGAATATCATTGTTTTTTGTGGATTCTTTGATGGCAACGATGGTGTCCTCAGTAGAGGGGTGACTTCAATATGCTTCCTCCATGTTTGGGCCCTTCGCAGTTTATTATAGAAGTGATGGAGGTCAGTATGTGCTCACGACACGTCTAGAGGATGCGAAGATCCAGGTACCGATGGTGGTGATTCAGTTGTAGGGAACCCACCCATCGGTAGTGATGATGTTGGCTAGTGATCTTCAAGATTACGGTGATGACGTGATAAATATGAAGACCTTGAGATGAATTTTGAAAATGGGAGAAGGTGGCCTTGACATACACAACGACTTTGGGATTGCAATGGAGTGTCTCAGCTATTCTTTCTCAATGAATTTAAATGTGAATTTTGGTAGATATAGGCTGGAAAGACTGTTATGGTTTTGGTGTGCGACAACCTAGGTGGTGACCTCAGGATGGGGTGATGGCCACAACCGCGTGAGGTATTCATATGGATTTTGGCCCGATCACATGGGTGGATATATTTAGTGACGAATAAGAAGGTAGAGGTTCTTAGGATCTAATTTAAAGAACCCATAGGTGGTCTATTGGGAATCATTTTAGGGGTATTTTATGTCAGTATTTATTTCTTAAGTTTTGGGTGGTGACTTTTCCAACTTCATGTATTGGTGGAAATTCATGTGCCACATGATTTTCATTTTATGTACGTTTATTTTATTTAATAAATTTTTTGGGCCAAACATCCACTCAATAACTAAAATTTCCTAGTAGTTAGCATTGGTTAGGAGTTGGGATTTCACATTTTACTTATTTCTATATTGTTGGTCTTAATTTTTTCTTACTATACAAATATTATTTCCTTCAGTATATATCTCCCTAAGATAGATTAGATCGAGTCATAGAATACCTGATATTATGGAATGATAGTGAAATATAATTAATTTATGAGAATAGGTGTTCATAATGGAAATGGTATGATCATTATAAACCATTAATTGGATTGGGTAAATGATTAAAGATCATGGGTGTGAAATCTAGAATTAGAAATGTTGAATATAATTGCACCTTGGACTTTGATGGTTATAAAATAGTTAAACCAAACTTTATAACGGGGCTTAATAAAGTGAATGATAATATTCAACTTAGTAAATGAAATATTAATGTTGAACTTTGATGCTTGAATGATTAGATAATTATTAAATTTATTGTTTTAGTGATGTAAGTTGGGTTGTCATGTGAGACATTTGTTATAGTACTGGTAAAAGGTTGAATAATTTCCCTTGGGATAGTTGTGTTCAAGGATATATTGTATTCATTTATTTATTATGCTCCACCACTCGAGTCGGTATGGTAGGGAGATGCTATTATTGGCCATGGGTTCTAGGTGAGTTCTTAACATCTATGTTATTAAGGGAAATAAATGGTTGACTAATCCCCTTACCTGTCTCTATCCTTCAGAAATATATTGAGTATGTGGATGTATTTGGACTGTGGCGGCTTACTAGATAGGGTATATGCTCATACGGGCTATAATGAATCTTAGCTATTCCATACTTTTATGTGTGGGTTGTGAAAGCTTAGGGTTTAACACATACTTATATTACATTTGTAAAAATACACGAGATGTAATGGATAGAGGTATAGTGCATATTTAGATAGGGATTTGATATCTTACAGTTTATACATGTGTTGATGTGATGATAATATTTCTATTGTATGTGTGGATGAGGTGTAATAAAAGATGATATAAATATGATATGATTACATGGATGTGAAATATTATTTATGGAGGGGATGAGAGAACTAATATATGAGTCATTTTAGTTTAGGGTGACTAGTTCCACATGATAGTGGTAGTGATGTACCTTCCTCTTATACATGTTTTTTTATTTTGTTACCTACTTCTATGAGTTATTTGGTAAGTGAAACTTGGTGAGTATGAAAATATATATTACCTTTCTACATGAATTTTTTTTATTTACTAGGGATTTAGTGTGATTCTTTCACATTTTCATTAGAGGTTTCATAGAGGATCCTACTAAGTATACATGTATACTCACCCACATATATAAATCCATTTTCAAGTTCATAAGAGGGAGTTTATGATCATGTTGTGAGTTAATATCTTGTAGTGGTCGTACATGAGTTGTGCGAGATTGATATCGCTACCATCGGAGTGGTTCATTATTTATTTTCATTTTTTATTTTTCATTATATGACGTAATGCATTGAAATTGTGATGATTTATTTATATTATGGTGTTGATTGGTGGTTCCTTTATATTTCTGGGGTTATTTTAAGGGAAATTCCTCCAATTTGTTTATATTTTATACCCTCGATGTTAGCCACTGACCCATGGCCTATTAGAGACAAGCTTTCGGGGTAACATCCATCTTCACTGCGGACCCATGAGGCATTTCAGTGAGGGTGGCCCATTGTTATGGCTTTCATTTCATTACTTTTTCTACATAATTTCCTATAATTAATTGTATTTTTATTTTCTAAATAATGTGTTTAATTGATTAATTTAATATTTTTTATAATGTAGTGTTATATAATTAAAACTGTGAATTTTATTGCTCAAAGTATTTAATTTTTTGATTATTTATGTTATTTTGATGATGAGTATTTATATTATATGGAATAATTTTTTATTTTATTATTATTCTTTGATTATATTAATTTTTTATTCAATTTTATTTCAAACTAATAATTTTTAGTCTTTTAATTTATTATATTCATTAAAAGGATTCATTATTTCATTTAATTGTTTCTGTAATTAAATAATTTACTTATGTTGTTTTTTAATTTATTTTTTATTTTCAATTAATTAAATCATTCTTTATTAAATTTATAGATAACTTAATTTATTCTTATTTTTTTATTTCATTATATGAAATTATAATTATAATTATAATTTATTAATTTTTTTCCATGTAAGTACATTCCACAATTAGTATATTGAACACTTAGTATACTGGTTGCATGCATGGAGTGACACTATCATTTAAGTGATTGTGTGAAGTTTCCCAAAAAAGAAGAAACAATAAATTAACTGATAGTGTTACACCCATACCTATTATGCTTAGTGACTGTGAAACCTACTATGAATTTTATTTTCAACTAAAAGTATCAGTTAAAGTTACAATCTGCCCACCCATTACTAATGTGTTCTTTTTCATGGATACTTCAACCTATCGCACATGAAACCCTAGATTAAGAAAATCCCATGCATAGAAGATGATCTAACATTCATCTAGATATCGACTCCAAAATTGACTGTTGAAGAATCCAAACCATAATCGCATCCCATTGATGAACCCAAATCCCACAAAACCATTTTCAGATCCACTATTTGAAGAAGCCCTGAACCACTAGTATATCGACCATGTTGTTCTTCTTGTTTCCAAGATCATCATGTGAGAAATGAATAGAGGTGTACTAAAGTCTCCCTTTTAAAACCCACCATGCTTGATCCTGAATAATGACTCACCACCTTCATTAAGGATGAATCCACCCTCGCAACACTATGGATATTAGAAAACACCATTGAAGTTCAACCCTCACCGTACCTTACTAGGATTCATCGAAAATCAATGAGTTAGAACTTAAAGTCAATCCTTAATCTAAAGAACCCATCATTTCTAGATCTAGTGAAGAGGGTGACCAGTTGATACTATTAGACATTTATCTTGAGCCAATTCCACTGTGGCTGAATTGTGAAGAAGATTCTAACCCTCATATGAAGGTCACCCATTGTTGACCTTGAATATTGAAGAAGATCATGATTTAGTATGATTTTGATCATATTTTTGATTGGTCATGTATGTGAATTTTTTTTAAGATTTCTATCGATTTGGAGTCAGCTTACCAATACCACTATTTAACTTATACTTAGGTAGATGCCGACATTGTAGATTTTGAACCCAAAACTTAAAGCTAATTTTGAGTTGGGGAGTTTTAGTGCTGAGTGGGTGATGAAATAGATGTTAAAGAGATTTCATATCACAAGATGTTCATTAATGCAGGTGTATAATGAAAATGGGGGAATTTATCATCCCCATTGTTTCATTTTCATGTTTGAAGTTCACTGCATACTAAGGGATCATAAGTTTTCACTAGAGAAATAATAGTAAAGTTTTTTCAAAGAGTAGAGTTTGAATGAATTTTCAATGAAAGAAAAGGGATGAAATGGTGTATTGACATTTTGAATATGATGATTCCTGTTGAATATAATGAATAATTTTGATTGAAATATTATTATTGGATATAGTTATAGGGTGAGAATCACTACTACACATATGACCTCTAACAGTGCACTAAATTGATTTTAACAGTGCTAAAAAAGTGGTATTAATCATATCCTTGGTAAAGGGGGTCCTTCATCCATGCTAATAAAAGAACTGATAAAGGGGACCCTTTAGCAGTGCTTGAAATAGTGCTGATAAAGGCTTAGCTAGATGCAATGTGCTATTAATATAACAACACACTCAACAAAAACATTCAATTTCAAACTATTCAATAAAAATTTAATGTGACACCATGAATAAAAAAATATCCACCCATGGTATATAAAAGAAAAATACTTATATATACATTTCAAACAATGTTTTATATAATTACATTTACAATTATCCAACAAACATTTAAAGACATTAATGTTTCATCTTTTGACATCCGTGATCCCCTCTAAAAAATGTCCACCCATGGTATCAATTTCTGAATAAATCATCTCAACTCGAGAAAAATATTCCACCTATATATGAAAACAAATATTATGTTAGTAATACTATAAAAAAATAAATTAAACATTAATATGAAAGAATACAATAATAAAATTTCAATATTTAATAAAAAATACACATTTGGAGTTATACTAGTCACACCATGCATCAGATTGAGGTGGGGTTAATTTTTACACATCAAAAATGACTTGTAGATCATTTTACTAAAGTATCAAAATAGTTTGAATGTGTTTTCTATGTTTTCAGTATGTTAGTTGTTCTTTTTACTAAAATTAATGTCAATTTTAAATAAAAAGACACAATTAGAGTCATACTGGTTACACCATGCATCATATTGAGGCTCCGTTGACTCCTACACATCCTAGAAGACTAATGGATCATTTTCTTAAAGTATCAAAAAATAAATATGTGTTTTCATTGTTTTCAGTATACATGTTGTGTTTTTTTTACTAAAATGTCATTTCAAACTCAAAACACATATTTTGAGTCATACTAGCTTCATCTTGCATCAGTTTTTTGTGAGAATTCTTCATACATGTCAAAAATGACTTATGAATGGCTATCCTAAATTATCATGAAAATCAGAGAGCATTTTCTTGGTTTTACATGAGTGACATGTTTTGAACTAAAATCTCGATTTTAAATTGTTAATAGACACCATTAGTCATTCCGATCTCACCGTGCATCAGATTGAGGTGTAGTTGATTTCTATATGTTGCAAATGACTCATGGATCATTTTACTAAATTATTAAATCAATATGAATGAATATTCTTGGTTTTCACTATGTTAGTTGTTATTTTTACCAAAATTAATTTCAAATTTAAATAAAAAGACACACTTGGAGTCATACTAGTCACACCGTGTATCATATTGAGGTACGGTTGAGTCCTACATGACACAAATGACTCATGGATCATTTTAATAAAGTATCAAAACAATCCAAATGTGTTTTCTCAATTTTCAATATGAGTGTTTTTTGACTACAATATAATTTCAAACTGGAAACATGCATTTTGAGTCATACTGGTCATATTGTGCATCGATTTGATATGATACTAGTTCATACACGCCAAAAATGATCTATGAATTGTTGTCCTAAATTATCAATACAATCAGAGTGTGTTTTATTGGTTTTTAGTGGGTGATACATTTTGAACTAAAATGTAAATTTTAAACTGATAACATATACTTTTAGTCATACCGATCACACCGTGCGTTAGGTTGAGGTGTCGTTGATTCCTACATATCAGAAATGACTCATTGATTGTTGTTCTAAAGTATCAAAACAATATGAATGTTTTGTCTCAATTTTTAGTATGTCACTAGTTCTTTTTACTAAAATTATTGTCAATTTTAAATAAAAAGACACACTTGGAGTCATAACGGTCACACTGTATGTTGTATTGAGGTGAGGTTGACTCTTACAAGTCCAAAATGACTCATAGATTGTTGTCCTAAAGTATCAAAATAATCCAAATTCATTTTATCGTTTTTATGTAATTCAGTTGTGTTTCTCTACTAAAATGTCAATTCAATCTAGAAACATGCATTTTGAGTCATACCGGTCACATCGTACATTGGTTTTATGTGAGACTATATGAGAAACTTTTCTTGGTTTTTAGTGAGTGATTGGTTTTGAACTAATACATCAATTTTAAATTGATAACATACACTTTTTGTCATATCGGTCACACCGTGAGTTATATTGAGGTATGGTTGGTTCCTACATTCACAAATGACTCATGGATAATTTCTCTAAGGTATCAAAACAATCAGAATGTGTTTTCTTGGTTTTTAGTATGTCGCTTTTTATTAATACTAAAATTAGTGTCAATTTTAAATACAAAGACACACTTGGAGTCATACAGGTCACACCATGTATCATATTGAGGTAAAATTGACTTATACACATTAAAAATGACTCATATAACATTTTTATAAAGTATCAAAAAATCTAAACATGTTTTCTTGGTTTTTAGTATGTCACTTGTGTCTTTTTACTAAAATTAATGTCAATTTTAATTAAAAATAGACACTTTGAGTTATATTGGATACACTTTGAGTCATATTGATGTGTGTCTGATTCCTACATGTCACAAATGAATTATATATCATTATAATAAATTATCAAAACAATCCAAAAATGTTTTCTTAGTTTTGAATATGTTAGTTGTATTATTTACAAAAATTAATGTCAATTTTAAATAAAAATAAGATCTTATTTTCTGTCAATGTAGTAGAGAATAGATAATATTATGAGGAAAAGCATAGTATATTAAAAAAATTACATTACCAATGAATTATGAGTTGCAGCTACAACGTCCAATCTCTCATGAGCATGGGTATGTTCGAACAAACAACCCTCACTTGAACAAAGGAATCCACCTATATATGAAAATAATTCTTATGTGAGTAATACTAAAAATAAGTAAATAAATATAAATATGAAACAATCCACTACTTATATGGAAGTCACATATTCATCCTATGTGTTTACATTATTTCATCAGGTATACTGCTTATTCTTTTCTAAGAAAATCTATATTTTCTTGTGAATATGAGTCTTTTTGAAAGTTATAATAGTGCTAGAAAAATATATATGCACAACGTATTAATAAATATTTTAAATGAAATAGTAATTATCTTAAAAAATACCTCTTTAATGATGCTAGTTTTTTGATGGAATATAATCTCTCTCATAAATTTATAAACATAATAACCATAATCTTTTCCATTTTTTTTGTTTTGGACACTTCAGAAACATTGAGGAGAATAATTAATTTGTTTTTATATGTGTTTGGATTGTGAAATAATATTATATATACACTGATAATTTTCCATTCATAGTACTTGTCATGGTCCTCGTTCTTATCCCTTGGCCTCATTCATGTTTTTATAATATTATGCACCACCCTATCATAACAAAACCATTATTAAAACATAATATAAATTATATAAATTGATGTTTAGTTCTAAAAACTTAGATGTAGTGTATTAAAAATTTACAAACTCCATCATGTGTGGTCGGTTTTTTGGATATTCATGCATTGATTCCAAGAAATAAATCTTTAGAGTATTCAAATTGACTATAATGAGCATCCAATGTTGCCTAAATACCCAAAAAGGAATAACTAATGAATGAAATGAAAATATATTTGATATGATTAACTTGTAGAGTTTTACCCTTGCATAATTTTTATTAATAAGAGTCTCTCATCCAAAAGTTTTCTTTCAAATTATTTGACAAGGCCTACCACTATTTCATCGTTTTTTTGGAATCTATTTTTGGTTGTTCTGTTAGAGGAGATGTGAAGACTAATGAGTCCAAATTTTTTTCCATGGGAAAATCCCTTCATGTTATTTGATATATATTATTGAAAAAAATATAAAATGTATTTAGTCATAATTATCATAGTATATCATCTTTTGGAAAATCAAATCATAAAAACATACCTCATGTATGCATTTACAACTGAGCCACCTAGCCAATTATAGTCGATGATTTCACTTAAATTATTAACACCAATTAACTCTTGAACTTCCACTCCATACATATTTTCTTCAAAATAAAAGGTGTGACAACAACCATTTCATAACTTTGTATCCACATGAAACTTCAATGATAGTAAATTTGGATATAGAACAGGTGGGGTAAAGGTAATTTTGGTATATCTTTCTGATCGGTTGGTTGATCCTTTAGATAGTTTTGTGCCAGTATTTAATTTCACCCCTTCCCTTTGTCAGTCTCTAATGACATTCATTAGTTCAAAACTTTTTTCATTAATTACTAAAGGTTTAGATTGAAAAATAAATTGGAAATGAATACCTCTCTATTGACATGTTATTTTTCAAGATTTGATGGACATGAGATGAATGTTACAACATCTTGTTTGACCATATGAATATCTTCCTCATCAATTGGTATATGTAGCTTAGTGATTGGATCATGATAAATGCTAATCAATACTCTCACATGACCTGATAGAAGTGGTTTGTTGTGTATCATGTCATTTTGGATATTGAATACCATATCCCTCATTAAAAGGTGATGGGTGGGTGTTGATAGATATAAATACCAGTCATTATCACCCTACAGAATATTATTAGAGAAAAGGTATCTATTTCTATCTGATTCACATTTCATAGAAATAATTATTAGAACATTTATTACCTCAACTAAGATATATTTTAGGGGAAGGGATCACCTCAAAGCTGGGGGTGGGGGTGGGGTGGGGTTGGATCTTCACATGATTGTTGCTCCTAAGTTATTTATTCTCTTTACCCCCCCCCCCATAAAATTTTCTAGAAAATATATCTACCATTGGAATTGTTATTAAAGGGTTGATATTCTTTATATCATCTATTTAATTTCTTTACTTTGACTATCCTCTTGTTTTTTTCTCAAAATATGTTTGGGGTGCCACCCCAAAACCCATGCCACTGATGTGGCCATACTATTATAGCCAGTTCAAGGCTACTGATATTAGGTGTTCATCTAGTACAAGTGTTTCTAATTCTTATGACTATATTAGATATAAAATATAGGAAAATAAGTAATCATTATTATGTAATAGTAATTTAAAGCATTTTTTTATTATGTCACACCTACACATGTTTCCCACAATTTTTTTTTATTTTTATCCATTAGTATCCCAACTTTATTTACATGTGCCTAATTCCATACCACACGGTATGTGATGTGAGTTGCTTTGTATTTGGACTCATAAATCTACATATAAACAGAGGAACTTAATTATGTTGTTGTTTAATGTCACATAAAAGTATTATGATAGATTTAAAATAAATACTATTTTTTCAAGTTAAGTTTACCCCATACTTTCTTTATGGTAGAGGTATGTTGGTTTTTCTATGCATTCCTTATTTCCACCACATAGTTGTTATTTCATATATAAAAAAATTCTTAATCAAAGTGATGAATCCACATATCTTTAGAAAACTTATTACTATTCACAATTTACCTAAAAGGACACATCCACATGATTAATATTAAATTCATCCCATGATTCTTAGGTCATTAGGTGTGCCTAGATAAGAAGTGGGTGTTGGTTTATTTTTCCATCAGTATCTTTAAGATAATGTATTATTATAATTGTTCTAAAGCCTCTATGAATCTTTCCATCAAGCATTAATACATATTTCTTGTGGGATTCATATACCATAAATGAACTTTGAATGGGATGATGAAGAGTAAGTCAATGTTTCATTATTTTATTTTTTATTAAAATAAAGAAAAGATATCATAACGTTATCATAATATCTTCCCGTATCTGTGTCTTAATCCCGACCACAACCTGGTTCCAAAAATATACATCAATTGGCATGCATGGCTGAGTGATGATTCAAATGTATCTAATGAATATTTCCTTGTTGGGGTTAACATGCTAGTCTCATGCATTCCATCTGACCTCGTATCTGATGTCTTTGATTTTCACCTTAATGATTTTTGTGAACACCTTCAAACTATGGTGCTCCCATTTTTTCTACATCTTTTTTCCTCCGTCGCATACCATTTCCTCATATTCAACATCATTAATATGTTTCTCTAGAGTGGTATCATAATCATGTGTATATGGTCATTGTACCTCTATATTGGGAGAAACAACAGGTTAAGAAACCTTTTGTTCCTTAGGATTGGGAGCACCGGTACATAGAGAAGCTCGTTGTTCCTCTGCACTGTGAGAAAGAGTAGGTTTAGAGACATGTTGTTCTTTGGTATTGGGAGTACTATGATGTGAAGAAGTAATTATTTATATAATTGGTTTAACATTTAATTTAGAGTATATAAATGTATCAGTGAATGTATAATAATATGAGGTAACATGATTTATATTACAAAAAAATATAACCTAATTATTGAACTTTCTTTTTTAAATACTAAAGGAATTTGAACCCTCTATCAACTATCTGAATCCCTTCTTTGTGGTCTCCTTTGACATAGAAACACTTTCGACATTTGGACTGCTATGAAATGATTATGACTTCCCAATGACAGGGTTATCCTCAGTTGAATTTTCATCTGAGCCTTTAGTGGTTTTGGACGATAGCAGAACAATTAACCAATTTCGGTTTGCAGGATCTAGAATATACAATACTTGTACTGCATGTGATTCCATTATAAATGGTTCATCTCTATACCCTTCCTTACTGAAATAAACTTTCATGAATCCCAATTCATCTATTGTAACGACACTCATATTATCAACCCACTTGCATTAAAAAATTGGCACTTGGAATATTGTATAATCAAACTTTTGTATTTGTTTATGATTCCAAAGTTTGACATATTCACATAAATTGAATTTCTATCCTTAGTACTAGAAACTTTCATAGCTTCATCCATAAGTGTAAATCAACTATTTTTCAGGGTACTATCTTCATCATGTTCATTTGTATAGAACATATAACCATTAATTATATAACCATTGTATGATAATACATACACATTTGTTCCTCTGGCTAACCATCGAAGTTGTTTTGAAATTGAATACATATTTTCATCTAGCTTCTTAAAAACATATTCCCAAAACCATCCTATAAACTCTTGATTATATGTATTTTATATCCATATTTCATCCCTTGATGGATTAAAATTACTAAAAAATTTCTTTATGGGTTTCAAAATATGGGGAAACCTCCAAACTATTATGAAAAACGTAAAGGTGAGCCTACTCACAATATATAATATTGATTGTGGAAACATCTCTTACCAAAATTCCTTCACCCACAAGCTATCCAATGTGACAAGATTTCGATAGACCATTGATTTCTACACCAGATAGGTATTCGTTACAGAATTAAATAACTTCCTCAACAGTATATTTCTTCATAATACAACCATCTCGATGAATTTAATTTTTTACACACCATTTAAAAATATTCATATACCTTTCAATGGGGTACATACATCTATATTGTACAAGACCACATAGTCGAATCTCTCTCACCATTTAAACCATCAAATGAATCATTATATCAAATAATGTTGATTGGAAGAACATTTACAATTCACATAATATGATATAAATTTCTCTTCATATAGTCAAAAATTTCCCCAGGACTATAAGTTTACTTCATATAGATTTGAAGAAGAAATACAGCTTGTTTAATGTATAATGAATATTCTTGGAAAAAATTCAATGTAAAGATATAGGAATTAGATCTTATATCATAACATGGAAGTCATGTGATTTCATACCCTTTAACTTTAAATCGTTCATTGATACAGTGTTCTTGATATTCTATGAATACCCCTCTAGAACCATTACATCATTCAATAGGATTTAAAAATGATATTTCTCATGCTTGGAAAGAGTGTAAGCAGCTAAAGGAAGAAAAGCTCATTTTTCACCCTTCACAGGCACTAAATCTTCTCATATTCCCATGTCAACCATGTACAACCTAGCCTTAATTCCATCCTTTGTTTTTTTGGGTGCATTTAGAAACGTGCTGATGACACTATCACATACATTTTTTTTCAACATGAAAAACATAAAGAAAATTTCTGATGTACAGACAATTCCAGTATGGTAATTCAAAAAAACTGATCTCTTTTTCTAACTGATTTTTATAAGGTTTTTCAAAAATAGTTTACCAAAAGCAGTGTCCACAGATTTTACTTTTTCAAATAATTGATCATATATTAGTGGAGGTGGTGTTGTACATTCTTCTAAACTTCCATCAGATGATTTTTTCCAAGATTGGTACTTATTCTGTTAGGTTAAATTTTTTTGATGTCTTAGAAGCATGATTTTCGATTAATGTTTCAACCTAATAGACTATGTACCTTGTTCGCAAAGGAGACACCCTTGAGTTCCTTTAATGCTATATCCTAAAAAAAATTCATAAGAAGAAAAGTCATTTATCATCCCATACAACATGGATCTAAATATGAAATCTTTATTTTTTTAATCAACATACAACATAACACCTAAATACCGTAATAATTTCAAATCTTCGATCAATGAATCCAAATAAAAATCAATATCATTACTCGGTTATTTTGGTCCTAATATGAGAATAGATAACCTGATTTATATTCATTTCATGCATAACCATAGTGTAAAGTTATAATTTACCAACATAACCAACCATGTACTGTGAGTGCGGTTTTAAAAACAAAAAGAATTCAATCTATATGTAGATAACACAAGACAAAGGTTTCTTGGCTCGTTTCTAAATTTAGGATACTCATGATCAATTCTCTTCCATTATGGAGAGTCTACCAAGTGACATAGTTTCTCATATTTATTTCTTGTATCTATGTGCCATGTTAATTTCCCTACAGTCTCCTCACTTCCATATAGGCGCCTAAACCTTGGAATGATTAGAAATTACTATAAAACTTTTATAATACTGGATTCATATTTCCTATATCAAGAAGAACCAAAATTTGGGCATTCTATAAGTGTTTTTTGGTCCTTTTGAAATTGCATAATATCATTAGGGTAGGTATTTATTATTTCATAGATCATACCCATCAATCATATCATTCATTTGGAATTATATGTTTGGATTGAGAGCTCATTATTTTCTTGGAGAATGACATTCAATAGAGAAAGTAGTTCCATAAAATTTCCATCATTTCATCCATTGTCTGATTTAAAATTATTTAGCTTCAATAAGGTTGGAAATGATATATATTTAGTGGAATCCACATACAATGACATCTTTTCACAACTCTTTAACATCTTATACAATGTTGAGAAATCAAAAAGTACATCATCAACTCTTCTTTTTCATTTCCTCAATATGATCTTCAATATCATTTACATCTATAATCACATCCTCAATATGGTATTCTTCGTTGTCCACACTTGTAATCATATCATATGATCCATAAAATACTGTGTTATCCCAACCACTAGTAATATTCTATTTTCCCTGTGTTTATTCCACATTGATAACTTCAATCTATTCTGTGATAGATCAAGTATTGTTTCAACTCTTATGGAATAATTATTCTTGAATAACAACAACATAAACATGGAAAAAGGATTGGAGAATGGTCATATACATGATCTTTTAAAAAATTGATGAACTCTTTCACTCCATCTTAATACTCTTTTTCCATAAGATTGACATCCATCTATTATTTATTCATATCCATCATATTTGATTCAATAATATTAATATTTAAACAAATAAATACACAAAAGGGGACTTTAAAATACGAGGAACTCAACATTTTAATGACAGTTATTATTGTATTTTGTTTCTTGAGAATCATCCCCTTAGAAGATAACACTAAACTAGAAAGAAGATGTGATTGTAGAGGACTCCCATAATTTAAACCATGAAGGTGATGTTGGATGAAAAGTAGATTTAAGAGTTGTAATGGGGTTAAATATTAATTCAAATTTTGTGGGAGTGAGGTCATGATGGATATCATATGTGTTGGATAGAGTTAGTGACAGGCCCTTTATACGTTTTTATTATCAATCTACTTGTCTTACCTATACAATGTAATGGTTTTCCAAATTCTATAAAAATATAAACTTAAAATATTATGGAAAACTATAATTCAGATTTCCTTTGGAAACAATTTATAATATCACACATTACATCCCATTTAAAAAACCAACCATTTACACAAATTACTCTTTAAAATAAAAAAATCTTTTTAAAATAAACCTATCAATTCCAAGAACTCTTTCACAAAACCACAATTCATTTTTAAATAATTCTAGGAAAATTCATTACCCAATAGTCTTAATCATTTAAAATTAGCGACAACCCTCTATATTTTACAAAATTTTTATTTAAAACTTCACACACCCTTTGTTAAAATCAATCCTTCATTAAATACAATTTTAAAACATTCACATCCAATTATGAAATCCAATTGGGGGAGTTGACAACCACTTGGCATGCAACCTAAGTCCACGGAAAGTATTTAAATCATTTTAAAGCTATTTGAAACAAAAAAAGGTTATATTGAAAAAATATATTTTTTTAAAAAAAAATTAAAGACACTTGAATAATTTTAAAAGATCCAAATATAAATTTTCATAAAGACATAAATCCCTAGAGAGTCACTTTATAAAAGATACATGAATAAAAAATAACCAACATTTTATAAAATATAAAGTTATAAAAGGTTTAAAAATTATCCAAAATGTAAAGGTAATCCCAAAATAAATTTATTTATAAGAGAGAAACTTTATTGTAAATATCTTAAAATAACACAAAATGAATATTTCCTCTTTATGGCATATAGTGACCTCTACATCCCATTATCATTATATATTTAAGAAGTGATTATGGAACACCACTATAAATGTGTGGCTCTTTCCTTTTACCCGTTTCATAGAAAACTAAGTATATATACACACAAATTGTCACGACCCGTCATCGGGGCCCGTGTCATGACGACCCCAAGCCCGCCTTCCATAGGCCAGGGGATGGTGACTAGCACCAAAGGCGTAAATCCCAATAACTGGGAATGCATTTCCTTTATAAAAGTAAACAAAACACCATAGAGTACAAGTGGAAGTAATACACTAAGTACAAAGAAAGTGCTGAAAAGTAAAAAGGGCCAGAATACAAACCCAACTGAAAAGTATAGCTACAAATGAAAGGAAGTACAATAGAAAATACAAACAACTGGAAGAAAAGAGGTTGCTCCTGGGTCGTCCTCCTCAGATCCTACCTGAAGGGTAGGTACAGATAGCGCAGCTCCTGGATCATCCACCACAGATCCTGACTGAAGGGTATGTACAGATAGCGCAGCTCATGGATCGTCCACCACGGATCCTACCTGAAGGGTAGGTACATATATCATCTACAACGCTCTCTCCCGTCAACCTCCTCCGAGTATCATCATGTCGTGAAGTCCAACTCCGGATACCGTCCATTCCTCGAACACTCGGGCTCCGTTAGCGCTTCCCGCCATCTGCAACCAACACAACGTGGTGCGGGCATAGCCCGTGTAGGGGTGAGTATACGATACTCAGTAGGGACCCCGAGACCCTCAAGGTCTCTCTAAATCCAACGAGGATAACCACAAAGCAGAAACTCAACAGATAACCCTTACTTAGGTATAAGCCCATGCTTATACCTAATTTATCAAGTAACCCATCTCAATCATGAGGAAACACAAAGATTATGAAATCAACAGATAACCACTACCCAGGTATATTCCCATACATATACCTAAGTTATCAAGTGACTCATCTCAATCATGAGGTAAACACAAAGGTCATAGACTCAGCTCAAACCAGGGTTTTCATTATCGAAGCCGTAACTGCTGAAGAGCCCCGTCTCTGTCGAGTACAGTGATCCTGTCACATCTCCGAGGTACTTCTCACTAACCTAAGACTGCTGAGGTACTCCTCCTGTCGAGTACTGCGGGTCAGCCACCCAAACACAGTAGTGCTTCCCGCCGGGGTCTGCCACCCAAACACAATAGTGCACCCCCCCTAATAGCCTGCAGAGGTACTCTCCGGACGAGTACCGCGGGTCTGCACCCAAACATAGTAGTGCTTCGTCCGCCATGGGTCTGCACCCAAAAAAAGTAGTGCTTCGTCCACTGGGCTAGTCGACTCACTCCAAGTCGAGTCGGTCAAGAAGTCGTCAGGTCTCAGCCGGCTACACAGTCTCCGTACTCCATACGCTCATCTTCGGGAGGGTCCGCTCCACGATCTACTGGTCGATACACCAAGTATCACAAAGTCCCACGAAGAAGTATCCCAAAGGACCGCCTCGTCATAGGGGTCTCAACATAATAGACAGCGCGTCAATCGGACGCCTGGTCTGTGAGTTATTAGCCTTTTCATCCCAGGGGCCCTGTTGGTTTCGTGTGCGAACCAACCCAAACATATCTCAACTATACCCCAAACTCTCATAGGGTATACTCATAGGTACCATTTCTCAACGTGATCACCAACGCCACTGACGGTTCTTCAAACGGACGTTCGGTCTGAAAGTTATCAACTTTTCCATTCCAGGGGCCCGGTTGGATTTTCAGTACAAACCAAACCGGCCACTATCCAACTGCATCCAAATCTTAGGAGAAGTATGCCAAAAGTTCTGTCTCATCAATAGGAATCCAAAAAAGTCGACGACACATCAATCGGACATCCGGAGATCAAGTTATAAGTGTTTCCGCTCCGAGGGCCCGATTGGTTTTGGGTTCGAACCAACCCGGCCGTACCCCAAATTCTCCAAAACCTTGAGTGTAATATACCGAAACGACCATATCGATCCAAGGATCACATCTCAACTGACAGTGCGTCGATTGGAGGTCCGTAGCCCATGTTAAGGGCGTTTGAAAGAAAAATGCTCGAAAATAGGGGGTTCGGGCCTGGTCCGACCCGGCCCGGGACCCTCTGGGTCGGCCCGAACCAGGCCGACCCAAACCAGGTCCGGGTCCGGCCTATTTGGGCGCGGACCTGCCCGGCTGGTGCGGTCAGGCCTGGCGCTGGTGCTGGCGTGGCGCCCGCGTGGCCAGCAGGAGCGGGGCGGGGGGGGGGGGGGGGGTTACAACCCCCCGCGGTCGACGAAACCAGCGCGACTTTAAGACACGCCGTTCTGGTTTGTCCCGCCACCGCGGCTCAGCCGTGGAGGTTCCGTTCTAGCGGCGTGCCGCCGCCGCCTTCCGCGGACCACCGAACGCGCTCCGGTGGTCCGTTTTGCTCTCCGCCATCGCCAAGGGTCCTCCCAAGACCTGACCTTCACTGTGGAGGTTTCAAATTGACTTTGCGGCCCCGTTTGTCGTCGCCCGTCAATCCACGCACAATGATCAACTAGGGGAGTCTTCGATTCGACTCCGTGACCCCGACTCCGGCCGCAGTTTCGTTCGGCCTCAACGGCACAGCACGATGACGCCGAGATTCTTCGTTGAATTTCTCCTTGTTTGCGTGCGGTGCGATGACACCGCGTCGCTTTAATTTCAAGCCATGAAGATAACCATCAAAAATAAAAGGGGAGGAGCTTCAGCTGTGTTTGTGCGGTCCGACCTCCTCCATTATTTTGATAACAGTTGACCGTTAATATCGAAGAACGTCCAATTAAAATCCGAACGTAAAGACAAAACCCCTACAGTTTTCCCCACAATCAAGAATTCCCAACCCGGAAACATATTCTTCGCGGATCAACTTAATATTTAGTTGATCCGCATTCTTTTATTTAGAAGGAAGTAAATATGGGTTCATTAACATTCACAAATTAATTCCCTACCTCTAAAAAGACGTCGCACGTCATCGAGTCGCGAAAGTCTAACGTCGCAGAAAAGAGAATCGTCGGCGTCGCGTCGTCAATCTCCGAGGATGGCATCTCTCACTGGATGCGGAGAGGGAAGAAGACGGTATAACGTACTACCCTTTGTGGTGATCGAGTTCTTCGTCGAAGGATCAGTGTTTTTTACGGCGACGGTGCGTTCTTCACATTCATCAAGGAGGAAGAACGTTTTTCGGAACTTAGAGATTTCCTCTCCAAATCCCCTCGCACAACGAACTAACCTCCCATGAAATAAGACTTTGTATTATTTAATTAACCCACAATCCAATGTTTCATGTGAAATTAAAATTAATATAAGAATTAATTACTTTGAATAAGTTAATCAATTAATGAGTTGACTTTTCAATTAATGGGGGGTGCGGGTGTGTTACCTAATTAAAAGAGGGGGTTTGAGGAATTTGAATAGGCGGGGATCGTGTGGACCCCACCCCAAAAATATCCTACCTAGTGGAGTAGAATATAGTGGGTCCCACCCAACCACTTATCTTAGGTTAACTACTTTAAATAAAATAAAATTGGTGGCACCATTTTATTTTATTCTTTTACTTAACCCAAAATTTTAAAAACCACACCAAAGAAAATGCAACTCCAGAAAAGGTGTTCCTAAGCAATTTCCGGCGCTGCGAGTTCATCAGTGCCCTCAGATTTCAATTCCGAGCACCAGTTCAAAAGTTAGAAAAACCCGCTCATTCATTCACTGAACATACTTGAGCCTAACTTCAGAAATTGATTCTGGGCACACCGGGCCTCGGAATCAGGCGCCGTCAGAAACTGCATTCTTGTAAAATCCCAAAGAAAATTAATAAAAAAAATTTCCCTTGAATTTTACAGGTCTTTACATTACTCCAACCTCAGGGATTTATGTCCTTGTAAAGCTTTAACACAAACTAGGGATACAAAAGTGGTACTGAGCATGCATCTGAGCCTTCCGCTCCCATGTGCTCACCTGGAGGTTCCCGTGCTGCCAATGAAAGTGCACAAGAGGAATCAACCATCCTCGTAGGACCGCTCCTGTCGATCCTCAACTCCTACTGGAACCCTGAAAAAGTCACCCCCTCGCCAATGTCCAGCTCCCCATGGTTGATGGTATGCGTCGGGTCAAGCACATACCTTCCCAGTCGAGATACGTGGATTCCATTGTGCACCTAGTGCAACTGAGGTCGATGGGTCAAGCGGTAAGCCACCTCGCCTACCCTACTGAGGACTTGAAAAGGTCCGCTGAACCTCGGAGGTTACTTGCCACCTCGGCCACAACTCCATAGACCTCGTCGAGGTGAGACCCGTAAGAAAACGTGGTCACCATCCTCAAATTCCAGAGGTCTCCAATTCATGTTAAGAACTAAGACTCAAAACTCCTGCTGCCACGAGGGTAAGGTTGACAGACTCAAGAGTGATCGGCCGCACCATCCTATGCATGAGTTTATCCGGTGCTGCCTGGGTTTTCCATTTCACCGACCAAGGAAAACCCATCCCGACGTTATAGTTATACCACAACCTTTTTGCCTAATACAGTCAATCTGAGCATGAATTGTGAACCCAATACATACCGAGACCAACGTCGTAAGGCCTCGACGCTGCCTCCAAGAGATTTCAACCGAAACTCTCGCCTCGAGGGTCAGACCACACTATCGGCGTATGTGTGATTATCAATTCTCCTCCCAAGGTATCTCCAAACGTGAGGGTTAAGTCTACGGATTACCGGAAACTCTAGTTATAGAACAAGATTCGTGGAAGGAAGGAATGATTCATATCAACGTCTGTTACTACGGCAGCTATTAGTGGACATAGACTATCCCTTGAATCATTTTTAGAGCCATTGGGTCACACTCCTTGACCGCATGTAGCCGCACTCCTCCCCCGCCTTCCAGCTCCCTGAGCCTGGTGGGGACAACTAAGGCGGGTGGTTGTAGCATGTTAAAAATGTACACCACCTCATGATGCTCTCCTAGCTCTGCCTCCACGACTGCTGCTTCGCAGAATCTTCTCTCCTTAAAGCTTCCTCCTCTTGAAACATTTAACACGCCTAAGTCTCTAAGACTAGCGCCAGTTTCCCGTTTCTTACTGCACTGTGCAGTCTTCATCCGCTCCTGGATGATCTGCACCTTCTTTGCCTACGATCTGTAAGAGCTCCTAAGATTTCTCCTTTGCCGAAAAGAGAAACTCGGTCTCATCCCATGGATGAACCACACCCATTTCTTAATACAGTAAATCCTGACATGAATGATGCATTCATGTCATGGATGACGTCGTAAGGCCTCGACGTTACTACCAAGAGATCCAGCTGTCACTCTCGCCTCCAATGGTCGAGTCACACTGTCGACATCAGTGTGAGGTCACTAGGTCTCCTCCAGTAGAAATCTTGAAAGTGAGGGTCAAGTCAACAGTTTTTAACCGGGACCTCTTAGTATCAACCGAACAAAATGACAGGAAATAAAACATCACAAAGATAAGTGTCTTTTTTATAGCATCTCATAGTACAAAGACACAAAAAAAACAACAACAACAACAACATGGAACTAGAAGTACCAAGAACAAAAGGTATCCACTAGTTCCGCTCCTGTCCACCTGCTTCTGGAGCTCTACTGCCTTTTACACTGCTCGGATGTTGCTCAAGCACCCGCTCCTGCTTCTGTCTCGGTGGCTCCTCCAACGCTTGCGGATCAACTGTGCGGGGGGGGGGGGGGGTCGAACAGTCACGTGCCAGGTGACCCTTTCTGCCACATTCATAACACTTTCTGCTCCTCGTATGGCTGGCTCTGGTACTCTTGGACCTCTGCGTCATTTGTCTACTGCCTATAGATGACTCGGCTACTGATGGAAAATCACGCGACAAAGGCAGCAGCTCCTGAACATGCTCGAGGTGCAGAGAAACTGGTACAAAATCCACCCTGAAAAAGGTCTCAAAGTCTCCCCATGTGAAGGTCATCTCATTGAAAAACTGGAACAAGTGGCTCCACCATCTGCCTGCTGCTTCCTGAAGGAGGCTGGAAGAAAAAATCACCATGAAGTCTGTTAGAATCCCTACTAGCCTGAAGACTCTCACCACAGCCTCCATCCAATCCTCAGCCGCCTGTGGGTCCGTCTCTCCCCGGAACCTGGGTGGCCTCTAGCACTGGAACTCATGAAGCATGCTAAAGCGGCGTGCATCGCCTGCTGCTAGGGATGGTGGCATCGGTGGCCCAACGTATGGTAGTACGGCTGGTGCCTCCACTGGTGCCTCAAACTGTAATAGGGCCCTGTACCAAAGCCTCGTCGCTCGGCAGGCTGTCAGTACACACATCCCTCTGGGCTCTAGCTGGTCGTCCGTGGAAAGGCATCCTGAAAGAAACAAACGTGACACGGTCAAACGATTTATACCTAGTGAGTTGACCTGGTTTGAGCTAACTTTTTAAAACTTTTGGAAACACACACGCAATCAGTGTTTTCATGCACAAAGTCGGAAATCAGTTGTCAGGGTCCTGGTGTATGGATACATCGGCTGCCCGCACCAACACTGGACTCCCTGAACTAAAAACCACACTCGTTACCCTTAATACTATTACTTCACAAAAAGAAAATATCAAAGTTATAAGTTATGCGGTAGAACTGAATCCGCTGATACCAATTTGTCACGACCTGTCCTCGGGGCCCGTGCTGTGACTACCCCAAACCCACCTTCCATAGTCCAGGGGCTAGTGACTAGCACCAAAGGCGTAAATCCTGATAACTGGGAAGGCATTTCCTTTATAAAATTAAACAAAACACCACAGAGTACAAGTGGAAGTAATACACTATGTACAAAGAAAGTGCTAAAAAGTAAAAAGGGCCAGAATACAAACCCAACTGAAAAGTACAGCTACAACTGAAAGGAAGTACAACAGAAAAGACAAAAAACTGGAAGAAAAGAGGCAACTCCTGGGTCGTCCTCCTCGGATCCTACCAGAAGGGTAGGTACAGATAGCGCAGCTCCTGGATCGTCCACCACGGATCCTACCTGAAGGGTAGGTACATATAGCGCATCTCCTAGATCATCCACCACGGATCCTACCTGAAGGGTAGGTACAAATAGCCTCTACAACTCTCTCGCCTATCAACCTCCTCCGAGTATCGTCATGTCGTGATGTCCACCTTTAGATACAGTCCAGTCCTCGAACACTCATCCTTCGTCAGCGCTGCCCGTCGTCTGCAACCAACACAACGAGGTGTGGGCATAGCCCATGCAGGGGTGAGTATACGATACTCAGTAGGGACCCCGAGACCCTCAAGGTCTCTCTAAATCCAAAAAGGATAACCACAAAGCAGAAACTCAACAGATAACCCTTACTTAGGTATAAGACCATTCTTATACCTAAGTTATCAAGTAATCCATCTCAATCATGAGGAAACACAAATATTATGAAATCAATGGATAACCACTACCCAGGTATATGCCCATAAATATACCTAAGTTATCAAGTGACCCATCTCAATCATGAGGTAAACACAAAGGTCCTAGACTCATCTCAAACCAGGGTTTTCATTATCGAAACCTTAACTGCTGAAGAGCCCCATCTCTGTCAAGTACAGTGATCCAGTCACATCTCGGAGGTACTTCTCACTAACCTAAGACTGCTGAGGTACTCCTCCTGTCGAGTACCGCGGGTCAGCCACCCAAACACAGTAGTGCACCCCCCTTAATAGCCTGAAGAGGTACTCTCCGGACGAGTACCGTGGGTCTGCACTCGAACTCAGTAGTGCTCTGTCCTCCATGGGTCTGCACCCAAAAAAAGTAGTTCTCCGTCCACTGGGCTAGGAGACTCAGTCCAAGTCGAGTCGGTCAAGCAGTCGTCAGGTCTCAGCCGGCTACACGGTCTCCGTACTCCGTACGCTCATCCCCGGGTGGGTCCGTTCCACGAGCTACTGGTAGACACTCCAAGTATCACAAAGTCCCAAGAAGAAGTATCCCAAAGTACCACCTCATCATAGGGGTCTCAACACAACAGACGGCGCGTCAATTGGACGCCTGGTCTGTGAGTTATTAGCCTTTTCGTCCGAGGGGCCCGGTTGGTTTCGTGTGCGAACCAACCGGGCCATATGTCAATTGTAACCCGAACTCTCATAGGTTATACTCATAGGGACCTTTTCTCAACGTGATCACCAACTCCACTAACGGTTCGTCAAATGGACGTCCGGTCTGAAAGTTATCAGTTTTTCCGTTCGAGGGGCCCAGTTTGATTTTCGGTACAATCCAACCCGGCCACTATCCTACTGCATCCAAATCTCCGGCGAAGTATACCAAAAGTTACTTCTCATCAAGAGGAATCCAACAAAGTTGACGACACGTCAATCGGACGTCCGGAGCTCAAGTTATAAGCATTTCTGCTCCGAGGGCCCGATTGGTTTTGGGTTCGAACCAACCCGGCCATACCCCATGTTTTCCGAAACCTTGAGTGTTATATACTGAAATGACCGTGTCAATCCAAGGATCACATTTGAACTGAATGTGCCATGATCGGAGGTCCGTAGGTCATGTTAAGGGCGTTTGAATGAAAACTACTCGAAAATAGGGGGTTCGGGCCTGATCCGACCCGGCCCGAGACCCCTTGGGTCGGCCCGAACTGGGTCGACCCGAAACGGGTCCGGGTCTGGCCCGTTTGGGCATGGCGCGGCCCGGCCTGAGCGCGGCCCGACCTGGCGCTGGCACTGGCGCGGCACCCGCGTGGCCAGCGGGTGCGGGGGGGGGGGGGGGGGGGGGTTACAACCCCCCGCGGTCGACGAAACTGGAACGGCTTTAAGCCGCACCATTCTGGTTTGGCCTGCCTCCGCCTCTTAGCCGTGGCGGTTCTGTTCCAGCGGCGCGCCACCGCCGCTGGTCGCCAGCGCCACCACACCAGCATAGCGCGCCGCCGCCGCCTTCCGCGGACCACCGGACGCGCTCTGGTGGTCCGTTTTGCTCACCGCCTTCGCCAACGGTCCTCCCGGGACCCGACCTTCACTGAGGAGGTTTCAAATTGACTTTGCGGGTCCATTTGTCATCGCCCGTCAATCCATGCACAACGATCAACCATTAGAGTCTTCGAATCGCCTCCGCAACCCCGACTCCGTCTGCGGTTTTGTTCGGCCTCAACGGCGCAGCGCGACGGCACCGCGCTTCTTCGCCGCATTTCTCCTTGTTTCCGCACGGTGCGACGGCACCGTTTCACTTCCATTTCAAGCCACAAAGATAACCATAAAAAATAATAGGGGAGGAGGTTCGGCCGTGTTTGTGCGGTCCGACCTCCTCCGTTATTTTGATAACAATTGGCCGTTAATATCGAAGAACTTCCAATTAAAATCCGAACGTAAAAACAAAACCCCTACAGTTTTCCCCACAATCAAGAATTCCCAACCTGCAAACATATTATTCGCGGATCAAATTAATATTTAGTTGATCCGCATTCTTTGATTTAGAAGGAAGTAAACATGGGTTTATTAAGAATCACAAATTAATTCCCTACCTCGAAAAAGACGTCGCACGTCGTCGAGTCGCGGAAGTCGAACATCGCGGAAAAGAGAATCGTCGGCGTTACGTCGTCGATCTCCGTGGATGGCGTCTCTCACTGGCTACAGAGAGGGAAGAAGATTGTACGACGAACTCCCCTTTGCGGTGATGGAGTTCTTCTTCGAAGGCTCGGTGTTCTTCGTAGCGACGGTGCGTTCTTCGCGTTCTTCAATGAGGAAGAATGTTCTTCGGAACTTAGAGCTTTCCTCTCCAAATCCCCTCGCACAATGAACTAACCTCCCACGAAATAAGACTTTGTCTTATTTAATTAACCCACAAGACAACATTTCATTTTAAATTCAAATGAATCTAGGAATTAATTACTTTGAATAAGTTAATCAATTAATGGGTTGACTTTTCAATTAATGGGGGGGTGCAGGTGCGTTACCTAATTAAAAGAGGGGGTTTGAGGAAGTTGAATACGTGGGGCTCGTGTGGGCCCAACCCCACAAATATCCTACCTAGTGGAGTAGGATATAGTGGGTCCCAACCAACCACTTAGCTTAGGTTAACTACTTTAAATAAAATAAAATTGGTTGCACCATTTTATTTTATTCTTTTACTTTACCCAAAATTTTAAAAACCACACCCGAGAAAACGAAACTCCAGAAAAGGTGTTCCAAAGCAATTCCTGGCGCTGCGAGTTCATCGGTGCCCTCATATTTCAATTCCGAGCACCGGTTCAAAATTTAGAAAAACCCGCTCATTCGTTCACTGAACGTATCCGAGCCTAACTTCGGAAATTGATTCCGGGCACACCGGGCCTCAGAATCAGGCGCCGTCAGAAAATGCGTTCTTGTAAAATCCCAAAAAAAATTAAGAAAAAAAATTTCCCTTTAATTTTATGGGTCTTTACACAAATGTGTATATGTATGGTGTGAGAAAATTTCCTAGTAGGATGTCATCGATGATTTTATACCATTCATTTTTACGACAAACAAAAAAATTCTAGTTTTAGGGAAAATAATGAAAATAATTTTATTACATAGGTTTGAGTATATAAAACTAAAAAAATATATTTTTTTTAATGAAAATATAATTTACCAATATACAACCATAAAATAAAATAATAATAAAATATCAAGCATCAACCATTAATGGGGACCTACCAAAGGCCTAACAATATAATATAAGTTGAAAAATTAAGGGAACCATCACACTAGAATATTGTTGCAATACAAATGAAACACGATCAACTCACCATTAATGGCTGTATCGAGAAAGAAATTTCAATAGCTAGTGTGATACCTAAGATAGGGGTACTATAAACGTGTGAAAATAATATTATAATTCATGTCTCTAGAATTCTCACATCTCTACCAAAATATTTCTATAATGTTTTTCTAAAATACCAACACTAATAATAGATGAAACACATTTATAAAACTATTTTGTCAACATGATATAACATCCATTGAATCATCCACTTACAAATCAACATCCATTTTTTAAACATGAGAAAATTTAAAAGATATATTAGAAAACCATATATAGAAAACACTTCAATTCATTCCAAATAAATCACCAAAATGTTAATCAAAACCCAAACACAGATCCCACTTTCACTATAAGTTCCATCTCAAAAGTATTTTATCATATTTTTCCATTGAAAAAATTATATTTTATCCAAACTAATCACCCGAATCACTCCATTATAATACCAATTGTGATATTTTCACATAACACAATGCCATATAATGTTTCAAATAAATCAAACCACCTCATCCAAACATGTTATGACATTTAGATCAATCCAAATCCAGTAATTTTAATTATACCAAAGTCCTACAAAACTATACATAGAAATGTATCAAAAGTTTCATATAATATGCCAAAAAAAACCAGTCAAACACTTTACCAAACAAATTTTTTTCTCACACTAATGAATCAAACCAAACAAATAATTCATACATCATAAATATTTCAAACACTAAAATCCTATAATTATCCTTTCACTATCTAAGAATTCCAAATCAAATAAGAAAATTCCTTAGATTTGGAGGTCTATCGGTAGCAGTAGGGTCTGACGGCGGCAAAGTCGTGGTAGGTGGCATCGACATCGATAGAGGAGTCCACAGAGAGGTTCACAGTAGAGGTGGGGTTTGTGGAAGAGGTGGGTTCATGACATAGGAGGGGTTCAACGGTGGAGGTGGGGTTTGCGAAGGAGGTGGGTTCATGACACAGGAGGGGTTTAGCGGCAGAGGTGGGGATCAGCAGCGAAGGTGGGATTTGCGGTAGTAGTGGGTTCATGGTGGAGGTGGGGTTCTGACGAAGGTGGGGTTCATAGCAAAGGATGGATTTGCAGCAGCGAAGAAGGGATTCATAGTGGCAAAGGAGGGGTCGGGGAAGAAGAGGGGTTGGCAATAGAGGAGGGGTCAGCGATGGCTGAGGAGGGGTTGGTAGCGGCATAGATCAGATTCCATGAGAGTTTGAGGTGTGTGAGAGAAGAATCCAACTAATATGGTTCATTTATAAAATTAGGCAAAGCTTTTATCAATGCTAATAAAGGTATATTTTATCTGTGCTAAAATAGAAATTACTGATAAAACATGGCTTTATTGGCGCCTTTTAGCGCTGATAAATCTATAATGTTGATAATTTATTTATATTATTATATATATTTATAAAATTATAATATATATATATATTTAAAGTTAAAACTATAAATAAATAAATATTAATTTATATTTATATAAATAATAAATATATATATATAAATATATATATTTATAAAATTATAAAATTATAAATTAATATATATTTATTTATAATTATAAAATTATAATCAATTTATTTATTATATTTATAAATATATATTAAATATATATAATAATTATAAATATATTATTATTTATATTTATAACATGAATTTATATATATTTATAAGATTATAAATATAATAAATATGTAATAAATATACAATAAACATATATTTATATAAATATATAATTTAGAAAGTTATAATAAATATATATTTATTTATAGTTATACTTCTAAAAAACCATATATTTATTTATATAATTATAAAATTATAAGAACTGTATTTTTTATATGAATAATTTCATAAATATATGTAACTAATATATTTATTATAAATTTATAATTATTTAAGTTTATATATATTTATTTATAATTATAATTATAAATATTTGTATTTATTTATAAATATTTGTATATATTTATAAATATTTGTATATATTTATAAATATATTTATTTTTAGAATTATAATTATAATAAATAAATTTATAATAATTTTATAATTTTATAATTATATATATATATTTACAATTATAAGTATAAATAAATAAAAAAATATTTATAATTAATAAATTATAATATATATAGTTATAATTATAAATATATATATTTAAATAATTATAAAACTATAACAAATATATTTATTATATTTATAATTTTATAATTACTTAAATATATTTATATTTATTTATAATTATAGTTATAAATATTTGTATATATTTAAAAATATATTTATTTAATTATATATATTTATAAGATTATAAGAATAATAAATATATTTTTAATAATTTTATAACTATTTAAATAAAAATATATTTATATATAATTATAACTATAAATAAATACATATTCTTTTATAATTAAAAAATTATAATAAATAGATATTTTTTATAGTTATAATTAAATATATATATATATATATCTATATGTAGCCCGAATGGCTCAAAGGCCTTCTTTTTTATTTTATTATGGATAATCCCCCTTTTAAGGGTTGAAGGGGAACCCTTATATGACTTGTAAGCCCAAGGCCCAAGGCCCGAATGACCTGAAGGCCAATACACGACCCAATGACCCAAAGACATACTGTGCCCATTACATGCCCTGTAAGCCCAAACCACTAGAACTACCCAACCCCAACTTCTGCATCATTGATCTCCTAGATCCCCACCATGTATTGCTGATCGACTAGCATTGCTCCGTACAAATCGGCACGGTGCCTAGTCCCGATGGCGGTTGCCATACCCTCTCATTCTTCCAATTTGGTTAGCTCTGCTTCTAGTGACTGCTACTTTTTTTTCTCTGATCCTCTTCTAGGGCCTGCTTTATGTGAACTGCGCTACTCTATGGTCTATATTTCCTGAAGTCCCTGAGCTCTGAAGGCCTTTGATGACCCGAAGGCCCAAATCGGGTGAATAGTTCTGGCTGCTACAATACCAAATAGTGTCTTCTATAGTACTGCTACAATACTTCTATAGTACCTAGAAATTCATCTCCACACAGTTTTAAACCTGGGTCTCTTGGATGCCAAGTAGGAGCCCTTACCACTCGGGTATAAGCATGTTGACTATATATATATATATATATTAAAATAAGTATAAAATTATAAAAAATATATTAATTATATTTATAATTTTATAAATATATATATATAATTAATATATTTATTACAATTTTATAATTATTTAAATATATCTATATTTATTTAGAATTATAATTATATATATTTTTATTTATTTATAAAAAATTGTATATATTTATAAATATATTTATTTAATAATATATATTTATAACTCTATAAGTATAATAAATATATTTTTTATAATTTTATAATTATAATTATAAATATATATATATATTAGGTTTTATAATTAGTTATAATTATAATTATAAATAAATATATTTAAAAAGTATTTATATATAATTAATAATTTATAATTAAAAATATAATAAATATATTTATTATAATTTTATAAGTATTTATGAGAATAGATTCATGGGTACAACATAAATGAATCATATACCTAGTAAAGTATATAGATAATAAAAACGAGTCATCACTTATGAACAAAATGAATAAAAATAATGAGGGTGTAATGTATAAATGAACATTAATTCATGATGAATTCATAACATATGCACATCAATTATACTCACACATCAATATATTTATTAAAAAAATTAATTGGAAACATATATTTATTAATATATATATAATTATAATTATAATTATGATTATAATTATAATTATTTAAAAATTATTTATATATAATGATAAATATATTATTATAAATATATAATTATAGATATATAATTATATTTATATTTATTATTTAATAATATTTATTATAATCTTATAATTATTTAAATAATTATTTATAATATTATAAATAATTTTTTTAAAACATTATATATATATATTTGAATTACTAAAAAAATATTAATTATAAACATGCATTTTTTATTTAATTTCTATAAATAAACATTTTTTTGAATAGAAATGTAATAATTTTATATAAATTAATAATATTTTTTATTAGAATCTTTTATCAGCACCAATAATAGCATAAATAAATATACATTTTATCAGTGTTAAAAAAATATTGATAAAGGGTACACCTTTATCAGCACTTTTAGCTAGCGATGATAAATGCCCTCTTTAATAAACACATTTTTCTTAGCACTGATAAAGGCCGGTATTTCCCTTGCCCTGATCTATGGTAGTGAATTGAGATTGAAACCTAGTTGCATGCATGATCTCTAGAAAAATTCATCTGTGAAGTTAAAGGTTGATGAAATTTATGCCACGTTTAGAAAACCATGTATCCATATTTTTTTCTAGGGATGTAGCCAATTTTTGGTCAGTTTCACATAGCCAGTTGTGAAAAGAATTCATATAGGGTTTTTTGATTTTATGATCACATAATTGAATCAAAATGAACATAATTTGAATAAATGAAAACAATTACGCATGGGGTGAACTGGAGTTGAGTGAAATCCAAGTCCAAGCATTCCTCGAACTTATCGATGGAAAAAGAACATGACTATTTTAAAGTCACATGTTATGCAGAGGTGTTGAGACCAAAGAATGATGAATCAAGTTAGAATTACATGCAGGTAAAAAAATGCAGCCATTGACGACATGTGTTCAGTGATAAAGTGGAAATTGAGTTGAGTTAGTGAAAAATGTCCATGACGTACCTAAAAATTACTAAAAATAAATTTGAAGATGAGAGGAAAATCAATCTTCTAGAGAACACACAATACAAGTGAAGATTCTTGAAGACTCTATAGTTCCCCAAGGTCCTGATTGAATTTTCAATGGAAGTTTGGGCAGGTGCTGTTACTTGAGGGATAATAAGACCATGTGTGAGGAGTGTAATTTTTTTGGGGAACATTGCTCAAGTGAGATGAGGTTAGAGCTATATGGTGAATATTTCTCAAGTGAACAATATATATTCTATTTTTGGGGGAACATTGCTCAAGTGATATGATTAATGGAATCCATATATATTCTATTTGATTCATCCAGATACTTTGATAAGAGAATTTTGGGCTCAACACAGAGCAGAGAAAGAAGAGGAATCATAGTGAGGAGCTATAAATCAAGGGTATACTCTATGTATTGTTCTAATTTTATTATTTATTGATTTTTAATTCGGCATTGTTGAATTTCATGACGAATTTTGGAAAAAATCTTAGTGTGGAAGATTAGATTGGATTAGTTTATCTTTTCTATCCATTCTTGGATGATCATTTATAAATCCCAATTAACTTATTATTCTTTGTAATCGAATGATTTTTTAGTGACGAACAACAAAATAATTTGATTGATGTTAAATATACTTGATCGATATTTTGACTACATATTTTTGAATTTTTATTCAATTGAAACTTCACAAATGAGGAATATTTTGACGAGATAATTGAAATATCCCCTATGCTTCATTATTATTCATCTCCTTCTCAATTTTCATTGTTGAATTTTTTTTCATCTGTTAAATAATATTCAAAAGTCTACATATGTTCATTACTATAATTAATTAATGCGTGTTTTTTTTGTTTTAATTTTTTTAGTCATTTTTTTGGATTTCATCCACCAATACCTTCCCTGTGGACAAAATACCCTACCCACTGTGATATTGTATTATTAGGAAATTAATTTGATAAATCTCAATGATGTTTTTTATAAAAAATTTAGCTCCATTTTCAAGGATGTTTTCACACGCCAAGAAAAAAACACAAAAGCATGAAGTCTAAAAAAATATAAAAAAAATAAAAATCCAATAAAAAATCATTTTATTAACACTAGATACGTGTCATGAAATCTAAATCCTACAAAACTAGAAATTGAAAAACAATCATGGGATATGGGAAAATAAAAATCTAAAATGGAAAATTTTAGAGAGAGAGAGGTGCTGAAGATAATCAGCCATAACTAATCCATGAAAATGTTGAATGACCTTGGATGATGGAGTATTAACTCCCTCACATTTAAATTAATCCTTCTTCCATCATACATACACATAGAGCCTAAAACTATGAACTAAATCAGTCTTACCTTTCACTTCTACCTTCATTCAATATAATTCTTAAGGAGGGATTATTAGCCTTCATTAGGGATTTTTACAACATAGTGAAACATATAAACCTACAAGGGTTGAGTGAGAATGAGTTAAAAATGATATTTTTCTATTTTTTCTTAAATGTAAATGGAAGGAATTGGTTTTTAGCCCATGAATAAAACTTTTTTGAAACTTGGGAACAAATACACTACTCATTTGTAATTAAATTTTATCTAAGGTGACTTAAGGGAGAATTGAGAAGAAAAATCACAATCTTATATTAAGAAAATGGGGAGTCTTTTCATAAATCTTGGGAAAAGTTCAAGGAAATGATTAGGAAATGTTATCATCAGCAACTACCTTTCCTCCTACTCATAGACTCCTTCTATGAAGGTCTGTCACCTACTGGTTAGAACTTCGTTGAACAATATTTTGGATGAAATTACACTATAAAAATTGATGAACATATTCAGTACATTGTTAATAATTTGGATCTAAATCTAGAACATAAATATTCAAGTAGAAGAGTGAATACATAAGGTAATAACACCGGTTAAGGGATGTAAATTAATATTCAATTGAATAAAAAAATCTAGTCCCTAATGAATGAAGATGTCAAACAATATGCTAATCAAGTTGGATATCTAAATTAGTTCTAAAGTCTTAGAGAGTAGTGTAAAAAATGTGGAATGTTTTGACACTCAAGTACATGTTTTCCAAACTTTGAAATTCCAACCCAAACACAAGAATATGTAAATTTTTCTAGATATGGTAAAAAAATAAGTTAGATATGAGCCTTTTCAAACAATTATAATCCTGGCAATAGAAACCAACCGAAATTATCCAGAAGAGAACAAGGAATTATAAGACAATAATTTGCAACCTCTAGCTTTAAAAACCAGCAAGGAACACAGTTTAAAAATCAAGATAAGGCTGAAAATTATCATTCTCAAGATGATTTTAAGGGGAAACTTTAATAATTTATGGATAAACTTGATTCAAAAAAATATTAACAAGATTTTTATAAGTCCCAAAATGATTATAGAATGCATAATTTAGAAATTAAAATGGTTCAATTGGATATAAAATTCAGTTCAAGAGATAAATTTATGATTCCTAGTAAAATTGAGATAAAAAATATGCAGAGTTCTATTGATGTGGTGACTAGGAGTGGTTTAAAAATCCAATAGTATGTTAGAGTTGACTTTAGAAGTTTGAAAACTAAAAATCTAAAAGAATCTGGACACCCAAATCTGAAAAACACTCAAACAAGAATTGTGGAATACACTGCTGTAACATAAGATAATCAAGATGATCCACCTGATAATCAAGAAGAAAAAAACTCTAAAATGAAAAATAATAAATGAAAATAAATTATTATATAAGAAATTGTAGAAACTCCTCATGTTCTTAAGAATTTCCCCATCCATCACTATTACTCATTGGCTAAAATATAAAAATAACAAACTTGAACTGATTCAATTATTTGGGATATTCAACAAGATCAAAGTGAAAATTCTTTTCATCTAATATTTAATTTAGATTCAATCATAATTTAAATCACTTAGAAAATTATTTTAAACAAAAAAAACTTTGGGGAAGTTTTCTACTTATAGCCTCACTGAAGAGTGAAATGCTTTCCTTTAAAAGAAAATACCACTAAATCTTATAGATCCATGGAGTTCTTTCATAACCTGTACCTTAGGGAAATTTTTTCACTTTAATTGACTTTGTGATCTTGGGGAAAGCATCAAACTAATCCCTTTATAACTATTCTAAAATTTGAAATTAGGATAATTTAAACCCACCATTGTGATCTTACAATTGGATGACTAATCATTGACACATATTTTTGAAAGAGGTAAAGAGACGTTAGTTGGCATTGGAGAGTTTCTTTTACCTAATGAATTTATATTTTTAGACATGGAATGTGATAAACAAGTCCATGTCATCTTGGAAAGGACTTTATTAGCTATATGGGAGCTATTATTAATTCTTCAAAGGGCAACTATTTTTTAATTTTGAAGAAAAAGGTGGAATTCAATGTCTTTCAAATGAAAAATATTTTTCATTTGGAAACAACAACTCAATAATGGAGTTGTTAGAAGCTAAAAATACATTCGATTATTTAGAGGAGTTCGAGAAACAATATTTAGCTAAGAAAATGTTTATGGAAGTTGAGAAATCATTAAAACAAGAAGTATAAATTTTCAAATAGTCTATAGATGAAGAGACTCACGTAGAAGATACAAAGAATTTTTCCAAACATTTTGAATTTTATAAGAATGGAAAATTGGGAAATATTCCAGATTTAGACAACAAATCTATTTTAGTTCTAGAAAGCTTCCATGAAGATGAATTATATATTATAGAGATTAGGAAATTTCTAGGAGAACATGAGACTGATTTACCCTCTAAAAACAATGTTGAAAATTTTGATATGGTTGAAGAATAATTGTTGAAACAAATTGTTGATATTTGTTTAATAAATTTATTGAAATATGATCTAAAAATTCATGAGAGTGGGCTGTCCACCTTGGAAAACAGTGAATAAAAATGAAAATCTACTATAAAAATTTAAAATCTATCTAGTTTAAAAAATCATTTTAAGAAATAAATGCAAGATCTTGGACCTCCCAGACCAAATATTCTTCCTTATATTGAGTATGCACCCACTTTAGAGCTTAAAATACTCATTGTACACATAAAATACCCATTTTAGGTGAAAACGAAACACCTCCTATCATAATTTCAGATTAATCAAATAAAAGTCAAGAGGAAAAATTATTGGGTGTTCTTAAGAAATTCAAAAACTATAATAGGTTTGTCCACAGCTGATATCAAAGGAAATATGCCTTCATTATTCATACATAAAATTCCTATGGAACCTGAACACAAACCAAGATTTGAATGTCAAAGGAGATTGAACCCAAATATAGAAGAGGTTGTGAGAGTAGTGTTAATCAAGCTGTTAGATGTTGGAATTATATACCCCATTTCTGAAAATTCTTGGGTGAGTCTAGTCCAAGTAGTTCCAAATATGGGCGGATTAACTTTAATAACCAATGAGAAAAATGAAAAAATTAATGTGTGAAAATCAATCATATAGAGAATCTGTAAAAATTATAGAAAATTGAACTTTACCATAAGAAATAATCATTTTCTAATGCCATTTTTAGATCAAATTCTTTAGCAGCTAGCTGGGAATTAATTTTTCAGTTTTTTGGATGGTTATCCCCATTACAACTAGATTTCTATAGACCCATAAGATCAAGATCAGACCCCTTTCACATACCCATTTGGAATATTTTACTATTGGAGAATTCCCATTGGATTGTGTGGTAAACCTACTACTTTTTAGAGGTGTATGATGAAAATATTCTCATATGTGATTGAAAGAATCATTGAGGATTTTATGGATGATTTTTCTATTATGGGAATCACTTTTGAGAGCTATTTACATAATATGGAACTTGTTTTCAAGGGATGGCTAGAGACCAACTTAGTCTAAAACTGGGAGAAATGCCTGTTTATGGTCACTAAAGGAGTATTACATGGACATAAAGTGTATAAGAGGGTTTTAGAGGTTGATAATTCAAAGATTTAGGTTATTAAAAAGTTTCCCCTCCTAATAAGGTTAAAGGTGTTATGAAATTTCTTGGGCATGCCAATTTTTACTGATGGTTTATCAATAAATTTTTAGAAATCACAAATCCCCTCTGTTCATTACTAGTTAAATATTCACCCATTTGTTATGAATATAACTATCTCCAATATTTTAATATTTATAAAGAAAAAATCACTTCAACACCCATCATTACTGAACCTAATTAAAAACTTCCATTTGAAATTATGTGTGATGCTAGTGATTAGGTTGTTTGAGCGGTTCTAGGCCAAATGAGAGATATGACATTTTATATAGTGTATTATGCTATTTGTTTACTAGATAATTCTCGAAGGAACTACACCACTACTACAAAAGATTTTTTGGTTTTTTTTCTTTCTTTAAAAAAGTTTAGAAAGTACCTTTTAGGTTCCAAATTCGATGTTTTTATAGACCACTGATGTGGCTGATTTTTAATGCGATTTTCCACATAATTTGTTGTACTTTTTTGTATTATAAATATCAAATTATTATATTTTAATTAATAATTATAAAATGTTTTCTTTTTTGAATAAAATTAATAAAACAGTGATTCTTTGTTCAAATTTTTTTTATTGATTATTTTAATCATTTTAAATAATTTAAAATTAAGTAATTAATTATGTTTTAATAATAATTTTTTTATTCTTTTGTATTTATTTAAAGTATAATTTTTTATTCTTTTTAGTCTTTAATTATTTAATTTATTTTGTTTTTCAAAACAATTATTTTAGTTATTATTTTATTTGATTAGTAATTTCTGTAATTGGAATTTTTTTCATTAATGTTTAATTTATTAATTTTATTAGTTCATTATTTTAAATAATTTTGAAATAAATTTTTATTTCAAATTTTAAGAATTTAAATTTTTTTAATATTTTTTTTTACTTCTTCCAATTTATTCATTTGTATCTTATTTATTCTTAGTTAAGTTTAACATTATTTTAATTTAATCCGATATTTTAATTAATTAATTATTTTAATTAATTCGATTTTCTTTTTCTTTTTTATGTTTCGAATTAATTAATTTAATTCATTTTGTTAATTTGAAATAAATTATTGTTTCATTTTTGAATTTTATTTGTCATGTTTTGTTTCTTTTTTGTAATGTTGATTCATTTAGTTTATTTACTGTTTTTATTTCAGGTGTTTCACTGCCCGAACCTGCTACTAGAACTATCTATTGGTGAATCATCAGGGTCATCGCCAGTACCATCCATAATTGACTCATTTGAGTCACCACTAGATTCCAAAGATGTCTCAAATGATTCATTACTAATATTTTTAACGGTGAATCAATGAGTCACCGTTGCTCCCTCCCTTTGCCGGAAATCTCACCCTCCACTACAGAACTCAACGGTGACTAGAGGAGTCACTTCCAGCACTCCTGTATCACCGCCAACACCTAAAACTCATTCAATGGTGACTCCCCTAAGTTACCATTACGCCACTCTCTACCACTACCAAAATTTCCTCATTCCACCCATTGTCTATCTTCAGAATTCACTTCTTCACCCAACGTTTGACTCCTCTGATTCACCGCCCGCCTCTTGAAACAGTGACTCTATGAGTCACCATTACAGTCCCGACCCACCACCACCACTATTCTTCTCAGAGATCACACTACACACAACCTCTAACTGTATAAAATCAATATGTTTAAGTAGTAAACAAAAATCACAATTAGTTGGAGAAAACCAATTCAAATCAAAATACTCCAAATCAACACCCAATTGAAACCCAAACCCACCGTTGAAGTATAAAAATCTATAGTAAATCCTTTAACAAATATGTGAAATATCCTAACTCCCATTTCCTCACGACCATAGATATGTATTCCATCCATCGAGCCATTGCCGTCTGAGTGAAGAACCATAGTTGCCACCAACCACCAAAGAAGAAATTGAGGCCGCTACTAAAGACCCTAATACACCTGATCTGAAGCTGGAACTATTCGCCACTTGAAATCACCTACCATTGCACCCCCCATCACCACTATCTTCTATTAAAGACTGCATATCCACTAGACTACCACCACACTATCCGCTGTGGGAGGAGGCCAAACCCTCTATTCTGACCCGCCGACCCCCACATTCTTCTACGCAGAACTAACCACCCCATTTTTGTTTCTTATTTTTATTTTTTATATTTAATTATATATAATAAAATTAATAATAATTATAATAATGTATATAAAATTTATTTAATTAACTTAATTTAATACTAATAATAGTAAAGTAAAAAAATAGATTAATTAACAATATTATATTTATTTATATAAATATATTGTTTTACATATATTTATGTACATATGTAAATTAAATAATATATATGTATAATAGTAAACATATATAAGTAAATATAATAATAAATACTATATATATATATTCATATCTAATAATTATTTTAGTAATAATAACAGGTGTATATATTAATTTAAATATTTATATGTTTTTAAATACTATCATATTTATTTATAGTAAATAATATTACTATTATAATAATATTTATATTTTATTATTTTTATATTAAAAATTGATATATATAGTTATGTTTTTATTTAGTATAAAATGATTGAGTAATATATTTTTGTATTTTTATTTTTTGTTTATAATTTTTTCCCTTTTTTATTTACTTTTTGAGTGATTAATTCAGGGATCACGCTGCATGGCTTGAGGCTTCAAGGAGCTGGAAATTATTTTGAGGGGCTTATGCTTGGGTCACCACCAAGAGGGGGGAGAGACTATGAAGGTTCCGTGTGAAGGCCAAATAAATGATTCATGAGCAGTGAGAGGAGATGGAAGGGTGTGTTAGAAAACTTCAGAAGACTCTCGAAGCAGTAGAGACCACATTGGAGAGACACCCCGAGGAGAAGAGGTAGGGGAGAGTAGATTATCATTAACTATATAAACATATTTTATTTTCCCACTCAACTCACCATCCATTCACTTCAATCATATGATCATTTAACAAAACCATTCACCAGAGGACACATAGAATAGAGTAGACAACCAAGTAGGAATACAACATCGGAGTAGGAGCTTGAGGAGGGGATTAATCATGCCAAAGATTCTCTTTCATCTCCTTCATTCTGTTCTTTTAATTTCTATTTTCCTTTGCATGTGTATCTAATTTTCATAGGGTAATCATACTATTATTACTTGAATTTCTTAATATGTTCTACTCTTAATTTCTGCAATTGCATAAGTGTAATTTTAACTCAAAGATAACTCTCCATCTCTTAATGAGACCCAATTATCGATTATTCTACATACCTATAGGTGATGATAGCATTCAATTTTATTTTTAATTTTAACTGAAGTATTGAAAATGGGAAAGGATAACATTATTTTCTCCATTAACAGAATTTCAATTCCTTAGTGATGATTGCAAGAATATTTTTAGGGAAAGATCAAAGATTTGTGTTGATCTACTAAAGTGAGAGCTCAATGGATCAACACATTTTTCAGATCTAATTAAATTATAGTGTACTATAATATGAACAGAAAATATCTTAATCAATTAATGATTGTATGATCTACCTAATCTCATCCACTGCCTGTTCCTTTCTCTGTTTATCATTATTCTCACTGCACCCCTGCATCATTCCATTGTCACCCACTACCATCCATTTTCATTATTTTCATTTTATTTATTATTATTATTTTTTCTCATTTTATCCTTGTTCTGTTCACTTTTACAATTTAAGTCTTTCTATATGATTCAACACTCTTCTTACCACTACACTAGTAGTTAGTGGGGTTTTATAAATTTTAAATTTTCATGAGTCAAAAAATATACAATCAAAAGTTTTCACCATTGATGGGGAAGACACATGTGACCATGTAAAAAAAGAACAATAAATTTAAATATAACAAAAACTATAAAAAATAAAAAATAAAAAAACTGTACAAAAAAATTAATTTTGTTTTCACTTACTACATGCACATTAGGTCGTCTAAGGTAGAAATAGAAAATTCAATATCTAATATCAATAAAAATAGTTCTGAGCTTAGGAAGAAAAATAAATTTGAAATGGAAAATCTGTAAGGAAGAGATAAAAACCAAAATATGAATGTTCTATAGCCCACGGTTTCTGCCCATGCGAAATATATACTTAGGGAGTTCCAAATTCTAAAAGTGTCAAGGAATGCTTTTTGCACCCGAATTTCCACAAAGTCTAGGAATTATAAAATTAAGCAGTCTCAACTTTCTCAACTTCCATCTTTCAATGGAATCCCTAAAAATGACTCACTTGAGTTTATTAGAAATTTTTATGGGTTAGTACAACAATTTCCATTGAGATTCTATGTGAGGAGGATTTAAGTTTGAGATTGGTTCAATTTTGCCTTAAGGTTAGGGCTAGGGATTGGTTCCAAAACATGGATGAGGAAATATTACAAACCTAGGATGAGGTGTTCTCTAAATTTGTATCCAAATCCTACTTCAGGAACACCACAATTGATTTTTGGCATAAGATCACTGACTTTTTATTGGATGAGGGAGAGTTATTTCAAGAGGCTTGGGATAGGTTCATAGGTATTTCGAAGCAAAGTGCCAATCACCATTGAGCTCCCCATCTGCTCATGGATTCTTTTTATAATTCTACCACCCCTTAAAACTTGAACATAGTTGACCAATATCATGGAGGGTGACTTCTATGATTCTACTGGTGATGATATTAAACACTTATTTGATAAACCTTTTCGAAAGTCCCAACACAAGTACACAAGAAATAGAGTCATCCATAGAGATGAAACAAACCCTCAGGCTACTATTGTGGATGATATGGTTCTTATGGATAAGTGTTGTCACCATAGAATGTTCGGTTACACTCAAAGATACTGCCCCAAATTCGATCTCCCTATTAAATTTGATGAGAGTGTCAGTTTTGAAAATTATTGTGCTGGAAATCATGGTGTGCAATATCCCTTCTACAATTAGTATAATTTTGGATATAAAAATTACCCCAATATGTCAAGGAAATAGAAAGGTGTCATTATACAACCCACTTCCACAAATTACCAGCCACAACCCAATTTTTTTTTTCCAAAATCAATATGGGGTTGATTTTTCTAATTCTCAAGGGGAGTTAAAGGGGATTTTGTAGTAGGTGTTGGGTGAGATTAGTTCACTGAGGAAATATAAAAATTCTAAGAATCACAATTTAAAACTTCAAATGGGTTAAATGTCAAGAGATAAAGGTGGATCCCAACACTATAATTCCTAATCCAAAAGATAATTTATTGATTTTAATCACCAGATCTATCCTTCAAACCAAAGAAAAATACAAGGAACATCTTAGAGAAGTAAAATATAATGAAAAATATATTTTTGAAAATGAAAACCTAGAATATTATAAATTAGTAAATCTAGATTGATTAGTCCAACCTAAATAGATTATGAAACCCACACCTAAAAAATAGAAACAAATAAAATAAAATGGGAACTAATTAAATAAAGAATGATGAAATTTGGGGTTGAGGACCATGAAAATAATTAATATTTTTTAAAAACATTATTCCACTCCCATTACCTTCCTAAAAAGAGTGAAAAAGAGTGAGGAGTCAGAAAACCTGAAGTTCCAAAAAATGGTTTAATTCTTCAACATCAACATGTATTTCTTAGAATATTTTTATAAAATCCCATAATCTAAATAAAATGATTGGAATAATTTTGATACCAACAACCTCAATGAGAAATGTAGTGTTATTCTACTGAGAAATTTGCCTCCAAAATTAAATAAACCCAACTACATTCGTAATAAATTTATAATATGAGGAAGTGGGAACCTGAACTGTCTATATGATTTAGGATTGATTATAAATCTGATGCCTTAAGCCTTGTTCAAAAAGTTGGGTATTTGAGATTTGAAACCTACTGTTATTTCTCTTAAACTCATTGATAGGTCACTCACTCATCCATATGAGAGTGGATGATATATTAGTGAGTGTATGAAAACTCATACTACCCTAAATTTTCTAATCCTTGATATAAAATGTGAGGAAAAGGTCCCAATCATCTTTGACAGACCCTTCCTTGCTAGTTGAGGATCTATCATTTATGTGTCCAAAAGGAAACATACCCTTAATGCTGTGGATGATGTGGAGGAGATTTTTGTTTTTGAAAAACCCTAGCATGAGGAAAGATATGTCCTGATTGATGTGGATGAGAATAAATGTTTCATAATTGAGATCTGAGTTTAGTATGGTTCCTTAACTCTTGAGGTCACAGAGATTAGGACTACCCATCCCTTTGAAAACTTATTTCTAACCATTGCTCCTCCCCCTTCCATCTTTTTAACAAAAGATACATTACCTAGAACCCATTCTAGAGTGTTTGTCACAATTGTTTCCTAAAACATATCAAACTATTTTTGAAAGATTCTCTTGTGAAGCTAACTTTACGAATGTTCTTGAATTTTGAGAAATTTATGGGTTAAAACCAGATGAAAAACTTGATGATTACTACTTTGAATAAGTGTATTTACTTGAAAACTTCTTTCCTACTTAGTCTGTTGATGTGTGTGATGAATTCCAACCAGAAGTTAAAAGGTGAAATCATTTGAGTCCTATATGGACATTGGAAAGTATAAGTAGGAATATGAGTATGATTCCTTATTTTGGGTGTATTCTAGGTTGCTACATTATAAGTTGCGTTTGGAACATTTTCTATAAATGATGTGGAGTTTCTTTTTAAATTCTCTTTTGTTTCTAGGTTATTGAAAGCCTCTATGTGTGGGGGATGCTGAGAAATGATTTTTGATCAAATAGTTTATTTTCCTAGACTATTGATGAACTTTTTATGAGGTGGGGAAGTGGGTTCCAGAGGTCTAGTTGATTTGGATATCATGTTCCCTTCTATTGTGCGGAATGAGTTTTAGATATTTTTTCCTACCACTAAAGATGAAAATGTCTTGAGGGATACTGAGTAAATTTCTTATATATTAGTGAAGTATACAACATTAATAATTCATACCCATTCAATGATCATGGTTATATTTTTTTAGTTAAATAAAGTATAGATGGGGACTTTAAACCCTATGCTACATGGGAGGAAACCTGTAATTTTCTTGTTTTCTATTTTAATTTTTAGTTTAAATAAATGTTCCTTACTTGGTTGTTTTTATCCTTAGATTGGTGAACCCTAATTTTTGAACGTAATTTACATATTGTTTTCTATTTTTTAAGAAATATTTTTTCTTGTTTCCATTTGTCATTAGGATCAGATGGTCTACGTTTGGATATGATAATTTTTACCAGTGGAAGACTCATTTGAAACATCCATACTAGAAGGAAGCTAATAGTTGAATAAAACTAGATTACACTCCCTAAATAACTATTTGGTTTCATTTTACTTTGAACTTTAATTCTTAAAGTCAAATGTAATTTTGTTTACATCTAATTGTAATTGAACTAAAAATCCAAATATCTTTCCGAAAACACAAAAGAGAGGCTTTAATTAGATGAATTTAAAAATGAAAAGATTCCACAGTTAGGGAAGTATTATTTTTAATTTTCAAAATTTAAATATTTTCATTCAAAATTTCATGCTTCTAGGGATTAAGTATAAGAGAATACCTCATATTCTTGTAAAACTTATGAGTCTATTTTCATTCTGGGTATTTGTTTCCTAGACTCTAGTAAGTTGAAAATTATTTTGAGCTGCATTGTGAGACCTGCTTGCACCCAATGATTCCAATTTCATTATGATGGTGCTCTACGATATTGGTCATCAGGATTATATTTGAATTAAATTGAAAAACATTTTTTCTAATTATAAAACATAAAATCATGATTATTTATTAAAAAAGTGCATTGGATTATTGGTGGTGGCCGATGGGGTTTCTTTTTTCTTTTTTCTTTTTAATTTTTGTGTGGAAAGTGATTGTTGAACTTTAATGTTACCCCCATTTTCAATGATTTTATGACTCAATTGTCCATTTTATTTGAATTTAACTATTTCACACATTAGGAGTCAATAATGGGGACATTTTTGAGTTTTAGGTGTGGGGGAGAGGGGTTTTTTTTGTGATAAACAATGATGAAATTCCAAACACATGAATTCTGCCCTTGATTTCTTCTATAAAAAAAATTCGAAATTTTTCCAAATTTTTTAAATTATTTCAAAAAATTTAAAATTTTAATTCACTAACTGGTTGTTATTAGACTTAAATATACACTTAAATTCAATCCTTCATAGTGGAAAACAACATTCTTGTTGTTGAGGGTTTCATAGAATCTAAAAACGTTGAGGATGTACGATTGTTGATCAAAGTAACACATTGTTTCTAAGGATTGATTGTTTTGGAAATAAGGAAGAGAGTGATATTGGATAGTTTTTTGGAAAAATTATGATCATGCCTTCTAGAAACTGGATATTGGGACTTGAACTTAGGGGTCTCATTTTTTAAAATCAAATTAATCTCTTTAAGGATCTAACTCAAATGATAATCTTATAACTCCTTTGAACCTAGAGTAAAATGGGTAAATGAGATCCCATAGTGGACATTGAAGACTACAGAAACTATGTGTGTGTGTTATCCCTTTGTACATAACAAATAAGGTCATTTTTAGATTGATTTTTACATACATGTCTGGGTAAAAAAAAATAAAAAATAAAAAATAATAATAAAGTGCCTAATTTTAAAAAATGAGTTCATTAAGTTGAGGGAAATTTGAAACCATATGAAGAAGAGAACAATTGAATTGTATTAAATTCATTTGAGTTGTATCAATAAAGTGATTAAAAAAATTATACTTTGATTTATGAAACCTAGGAGGAAGTGAAAATTGAAGGTTCCTTTGTTTAAGGTTTTAATTCCACTTTATCTAACCTATAATATCTCTTAGATTTTGAAATTGATCAAGAATTGAAGTATGACGGTACTTGATTTTGAATAGGAGGCATGATATCTTTTATAGTGGTTGAATCAGCATGCCTTTTATTTCTAGTTAGTAATTGAATTCACAGAGGACCACTTTTGAGCATTCTTTGAAAAGCCTGACTAAGTTCACTACCTATCTTCTAAAAATCTAGACATGCTTCATTTTTAAGATCACTGTAAAACATTTTTTATTATATTTTTTAAAGACCAATACATGAATTTGTTTGAGAGAAAAAAATTTAAGTGTGAGAGAGTTTGACGTGGCTTCTTTTTAATTCAATTTTTCATATCATTTTTTGTAGTTTTTTATACTATAAATATCAAAATATTTTATTTTAATTAATAATTATCAAATGTTGTCTTTTTTATATAATTAATAAAATAGTTATTTTTTGTTCAACTTTTTTATTTTATTGATTATTTTCATCTTTTTGAATAATTTAAATTTTTTTAATTAGTAATGTTTAAACACTCAATTTTTTTTTTTTATTTAAATTATAATTATTCATTATTTTTATTCTCTCGTTATTTCATTTCTTTTGTTTTTCTAAATAATCATTTTTTTAATTAATACTTTCTGTAATTGAATTTTTATTTCATTAATTTTCAATTAATTAATTTAATTAACTCTGTCATTAAATTTTATTTCAAATTAACTAACTTTAATTTGTTTTAATAATTATTTACATTTACTAATTCTTTCATTTGTAACTTATTTTTCTATCATAAGTTTCAAATTATTTTAATTTAATTAAATCTTTCAATTAATTAATTATTATAATTAATTCAGCATTCAATTTCTTTTTTATGTTTCAAAATAATTAATTTAATTCATTTGTTTCTTTTGAAAATAAATTATTCTTTTCTTTATTGATTTTTATTTGTTTTGTTTTGTTTTTTTTGTAATTATAACTCATCAGACTCATCACCAGCATTGTCTAATGGTGACTCATTTGAGTCACCGCCAAACACCCAACAATGAATAAAATGAATCACCATTTATCCCTTCCTTTTCCAGAAATCTTACCCTCCTCTGTATCACCCAATGGTGACTCAAGGAGTCACCAACAACACTCTTGTCTCACCACTAGCACCCGACACCACTTCAACAAAGACTCCCCTGAGTCACCATTGTGACACTCTCCACTGACAAATTTTCTAATTCCACCCACCATTGGAATTTAAAATAATGAGTCTCAACTAACTATTCATATATACACTCCACAGCTTCACTGAGTGGTGACTCATCTAAGTCACTACCCACCTCTTGAAACAATGAATCCTTAAGTCTCCTTTACAGTCCCAACCCACCGCTACCACTATTCTCCTCATACATCGCTCTCAACTCAACCCCTAGTAGAATAAAATCAATAAGCTTCAACAATAAAAAAACCACCAATAGATAAAGAAAATAAATTCAAATCAAAACACCCCAAATCACTACCCAATTTGAACCCAAACACACTGTTGAAGTCATAAAATCCACCAAAATTCCTTGAAAATATACTAAAAATATCTGAGTTCCCATTACCTAATCACCATAGATCTCAAATCCCTTTTTCAATCCACCATTGGTTGATTGAAGAACCATCACTTCTACCAGCCACTGAAGAAGAAACAGAGGCCATCACTGAAGACCCCAATGCGTCAGATCTGATGCTGGAACTAGACGCTACTTGAGCTTGCCAACTAGTTTAACCCCCACCATTGTCATCGTTTCCTGTTGAAGACAACCTATCCACTAGACCACCACCACGCTGCCCTATGTGGGAGTTCGAGATCTACCTTCTGACCCGCCAAACCCCTGTTATTATATGCAAAACTGACCCCAAATTTTTTGTTTCTTCTTTTTATTTTTTATTTAATTATATATAATAAAATAAATAATAATTATAATAACTTATAAAAATAATTTAATTAACATTTTTAAATAATAATAATAATAAAGTAAAAAAAATTGATTAAATAAAAATAGTATATTTATTTATATAAATATATTGTTGTATATTTATTTATGTACATATGTAAATTAAATAATATATTTTCATATAATAGTAAAAATAAATAATTAAATATAATAGTAAATAAAATATATAGATATATATATATATCTAATAATTATTTTAGCAATAATAATAGGTGTATATATTAATTTAATATTTATATGTTATATGTTTTAAATACCTTCACATTTCAATATAGTAACTATTATTACTATTTAAAGAATATTTATAATTTAGTATTTTGATATTAAAAATGATTACATATATAGTATGTTTTTATTTAGTATAAAATTATTTAGTAATACATTTTATTATTTTTATTTTTTTGTTTAATCTTTTTTCTCTTTTATTATTTACTTTCTATTTGGTTGATTCAGGGATCGTGCTGCCTAGATCAGTGCTTCAAGGTGGTAGACATTTTGTTCATGGGATTGTGCTTGGGTCACCACCAGAGAGAAAAATTAACTATGAAGGCTCCATGAAAATCCTAGAGAAATGATTCATGAGTAGTGAAAGGAGCTGGAGGGGTGAGTTAGAACACTTTAGAAGACTTTAAAAGATGTAGACACCACATTAGGGAGCCACCTAGGGGAGGAGGGGTAGGGGAGAGCATATAATCATTCACTTCATGACCATATTCCATTTTTTCCACTCGAATCACCATCTATTCACTTCGATCATCCAATCATTCGACTAAAACCATTCACTAAATCACACATAGAACAGACTAGGCCACCGAACAAGAATAGAGCATTGAAGAAAGAGATTGATGAGGGGATAAATCTTTCTAATGATTATCTTTCACCTATTTTATTCTATTATTTTAATTTTTATTTTCCTTAGTATGTGTAGATAATGTTCATAGGGAAATCAAACTATTATGACTCGAATTATGTAATATGTTTTACTCTTAGTGTATTCAATTTAATCAGTGTACTTTTATCTTAGAGATCTCAATTATTCTATTATTGATCATCATTTATCCAATATTCTACATACTGATAGGTGACGATATCATTCATTTTTCCTTTTAATTTTAACTGGATTACTAAAAATATAAAAGGTTATTGTTATATTCTCCATTTAGACAATTTAAATTCTTTAGTGATGATTGAAAGAACATTTCTATGGAAAGATTGAATAAGTGTGTTGATCTATTGAAGCGAGATATTAGTGGATCAACACCCTCTTTTTGACACTAATTAATTTGTGGTTAAATAGAGTATAAATAGAAAATATCTTAATCAATTCACGATATTCCTATCTCTCAAATCTCATCTATAACTTGTGTCTTTCCCTATCTGGCAATACACTCAGTACACCCCAACATCATTCCATTGTCACTCACTACCTTCCATTTTCACTAGTTTAATTTTAGTTTTTGTTATTGTTTTGGATTTTTTTAGCCTTGTTTTGGTCACTTCCACAATTTAATTCATTCTCCGTGGTTAGACACATTTCATACCACTGCACTAGTATTTAGTAGGGTTTTATAATTTTTAAATTTGTGCGATTCCAACAACCTCACGGTCAAAAACACTACCTTAAAATATCTACCATCATAGACTAAGGCCAAACCTAGAATCTTTATGTGGATAATTTATCTTTAAGAGTTTTATTTAGATATTAGAAATAATAAGGGTGCTAATAATGTTTTGGAAGATAATCTATCCAGGTTTTCTAGTACTTAGCATGAAGATCCAAAATATATTAACTCTTCCTTTCATGATGGGAAGTTTCTATTTATTTCTATCAAATAGAATTCTTGGTATAAATAATTTTCTAATTTCTTGGTAACAAGTTTCATTCCAAAATATTTTTCAAATTATCGAAAGAAGAAGTTTATATTTAAAATTAAATACTATTTTTGGGATGTCACTTTTATTTTTAGAAGGTGTTCAAATAGAATCCTGAAGAGGTTTCATCCATAGGAAGAACTTTTTCCTATTTTGGAGAGTTTCCACTCCACACCTTGTGGAGGTCATCACAGAGGAGGGTGAAAACCCCAAAATTTATTCAAGATGGATTTTATTAGACTAAATGTTTCAAGGATGTTATCATTTTAGTGGTGGTTTATGATCAGTGTCATAGGATAGGAAATGTTGGATGTAAGCATGAGTTTCCTTAGAAAGCAATTTTAGAGGTTGATATTTTTTATGTTTGTGGATAAGACCTCATGGGACCATGTCTATCTTCCCATGGGAATGAGTACATCTTAGTTGTTGTATACTTTGTTTACAAATGGGTTGATGCAGTGGTACTGACCAACAATAAAGCTAACTGTGTTATAAAATTCCTTAAAAAGAATATCTTTTCAAGGTTTGGAGTGGAAAAGGTTTTCATAAAAGAAAATATGGAACACATATAAAAAAATTTAAATTCAAATATTTTATGGAAAAGTTTGGTGTTCCCATAGGCATGAACTTATTACTATCCACAATTTAGTGGATAGGTAAAAATCTCAAAAATGGAATTAAAATAATTTTTTGAGAAAACTGTTTCAAGTTTTAGGAAGGACTGGTCCTTAAAAATTGATGAAGCATTATGGGTATATAAAACTACTTTTGAAAACTACCATATAGATATCTCCATATATACTTTTTTTGGGAAAAATTTCCATTTTACTATAAAGATTCAACAAAAGTATTTTTGGCCTATAAAAGCCCTAAATTTATGTTTTAAATCAGTTGAAGAAAGAATTTTTTTTATTTGAGTGATATTTATGATATTATAATAGATTACTATGAAAATTCAAGGATTTATAACAAAACGAATGAATGTTTTCATTATTCTTTCATTAAAAATAGATTTTTTAAGCTAGTCAAATGGTTTTGATTTATGATTTGAGGATTAGAATTTTTTCTAATAAGATAAAATTAGGTGTTATGGAAATTTCACCTTTCTTAGAGTGCTTGTAAATAGAGATGTTGAGTTAGTAGAAGAATATAACTAGTCTTTATCAGTTAATGGACAAATAATTAAACCTTATTTTGAGGGGTAACTGAAGGGCTTGGATTCCATATCTTTCTTTGAAAATTGAGAAATATTTGAGTTTTGATGGGAAATTTAAAACTAGAATTTTATGAGAGGTAACCCATTATTTTTTTTCTATTTTTGTTTTAAATAAATACTACTTACTATGTTTTTTTTCCCAATAAGTTGTTGAACCAAAATTTATGGAGTTTTTACTGGATCCTTTCATTTATGCTCTGTTTATTTTGATCATAAGTTTATGGATCTCATGATGGTGAGTTCAAGATATTTTATATTTGGTGTAGTTATCATTCCTAGTGGTCCTATAGATGGTGAAGTAACTTTAGAAAAAGGTATAGTTAGTTGTGAGAATCATTTTCCATTGGCAGAGTGTTCTTGAACATCAATGCTTCAAGGAGATTCTAGTTAGAGACAATAGGATAAAAACATCCTAATTTTGACTTTGGTTAATTCTATTTTCTGGAAAAATTTAATTATTCTCATCTTATATGTACTTGAATACATAATCATGGTGTTATTTCAATTTCTTTGAGGGAGGATTCATGTGTTGTACAAAAAATGGTAAAGATTAAATATTTATAGGGAGTAATTGATTCAATCTCTTAGTTGTACTATTTCCATTAATTTTTATTTTAGTTTCTGATGGTCCTTTTAAATTATTTCCATGATGCTTTTTTGAAATTTCAGCTAGTCACTACCCAAGTTTTGAGATTTTTTTTTGAAATAATGTTGTGACTAAATGATCTATTTTATTATCTTTTGAAAATAATTCTTGAACAAATATTTTACATAATTTTTTTGACAATAATATTCTATAGTTGATTGTATGGTAGCTGATAGTAGGGATCCTTTGAGGATAATGAGTTTTGTGTACTATGTAGTGATTGTTTTTGAATTTTAATATCACCCCTCAAAATAGAATTTATTTTTTGATACATTTCTGAATTTATTTGAATCAAAATTGTTTTACTATGTATCCCAATTTCAGATTAAAAAAATGGGTACATTGTTGGATTTTACGTGTGGGGGAGAGGGTTCCATTAAATATTACTTAACTACGATTTAATGTAGTACACATAAAAAACTCTATTTTTTTTAAATATCTACCCTATAAAACTATAAATACAATTTGTTTTTGTAAATACAATCATTTTTTTAAAATTTCATCCTACCTTTGTGACAATTGAATTTTTAATTAAGGGGTTTCACTGAGTATTAAATTTCTAGAATTGCATGATTTTTAAAAGAATGTGTCCCACTATTTTTGTGAAAATACACTTTAAGAAGTAGTAAAGGGACTGTGATGGGAGAAATTTTTATGGAATTAATATTATAACTTTAGAAAGATAGAAATTTTCACTTGAACCTATGTGACACACTTTTTGAACAAACACTTCATGGAGATAAGTCAAATGATAATAATTTATTTCCTTTGTAGCCAGATTAATATGGGAAATTGGGATCCCAGGATGAATATCTGATACATAGGCACTGGGTGTGTGTAAGCCCTTTTTCAATTTCAATAACAGCTGTTGCACATTGCTTTTCACAAATGTGGTTTAAAAAACAATAAAGTACCTAATATTCAAAAATCAATTTATTAAGGTGATATGAATATAGAACCCATATGAATAAGGAGACAATTTTCTTATTTAATAATCATTTTACATTGAATGAATTAAGTGGAATTGAAATTTTATTTTTGGAACCTAGGGGAGAGTAATGATTTCAGGTGTCTTTTGTTAACATTTCAATTCCACTTCTTCATAATATATTTAACTCATATAACTAGAACTCAAATATTAAATTGAATTGAGGTAGTGAGTGGATTTCATAGAGGAGGCATGGACAATTTATGTAAGGGAGGAATCATTGATTTTTATTGATTTTGATGTAATTTAAAACTCTCGCTGGACTACTATTTCTTTTTTTGAGTCCTTGTAAACAAATAAAATACATTAAATTGAACGAGAATGTAATTGATTAAGTGTTTGAGAATTTTATATGTATTTCACTTCATTATTTTTTCCATATCATTTTGCATAATTAATTGTATTTTTATTGTTAAAATAATGTCTTTAACTGATTAATTTGAAATTGTGGAAAATTAAATGTTAAAAAATTAAAACCATGAATTTTTTTCTTAAAGTATTTTTTTTGAATATTTATGTTATTTTAATAATGAGTATTTATATTTTATACCATAATGTTTTTATTATATTGTTATTAATTTACTATATTAATTTTTTTATTCAATTTTATTTCAAACTAATAGTTTTTATTATTTTAATTTATTGTATTTTCTAAAAAAAATCATTATTTATTTAATTATTTCTGTAATTAAATAATTTACTTGTATTTTTGTTTTAATTTTTTTTAAATTAATTATTTCTTTTTTTATTTAATTTTAAAATAATATAGTTTATTATTCTTTTGGTTTTATTTATTTATTTGTACTTATAATTTAATTTTAATTTATTAATTTTATTCGTTTTTAGGAAATTACATTCCACAGTCAGTATACTGATTGTGCATTATACTGACCACGCATAAAGACTTTCATGGTCACTTAAGTGACCATGCAATGTTATAACAAAAAGCTGCCACATTCAGTTAACTGACCATGTCCCCACCATGTCTAACCATGCCCGATGACCATGAATCCTACCATGCCATTTATTTTCAACTAACCATGTCAAAAGAAGTTACCATGTACCCACCCTTGTCTACCATGAGGTCTTTTCACAACTACTTAACTCGTCTCCTGGGCAATCCTAGAGTGAGAAAATCCCACCCATAGAAGATGACCTGAGCTTCATCCTGATTAGCACTGTTGAAGAATCCAAACCATGCTCATATAACTTTAATGAACCTGAATCCTGTGGGACCATCTCAAGATCCACCATTTGAAGGAACCCTGATCGACTTGTCTACTGACCACCCTGCGCTTCTTCTTTCCAATCCCACCACATGAGAATGAATATATATGCTCCGAAACCAACAAATCAAAACCCACTGTGATTGATACTGGATGAATCCTTTTCGCCAATTTTAGGGATCATCCACCACTATTGAAGTTAAACCCTCACCGTGCCATGGAATTCACTGCCAATTGACGAGTTGGCACCTAAAGCCAAGCCTTGATCAGAAGAATTCACCATTGCAAGTTTTATGATTTTTTTTCAAATAAGTATAGGTTAAATATTTTTTGAAAATTAGCGCATAAATTAGGTAGAGGCCCCTATACCTTTAGGATATGTATAAAAGAGACATAGCTTCTGTCGCCTTTCAACAAAAATAAAAAAAACTTATTTTAAAAATACATGTTTTTATACTTAAAAATATATATGTTTGTATATTAGGATATACATATATATATATATATATTGTGTTTATTTTTTTAAATTATGTCCATTAATATTTAAAAGTGATAATTTTATGTTTTTATATAATAAATTTTGTGACATGTAAAATATATTTTCATTATTATATTTATTATTTTGTTTATTTCCAATTACTTTTTATTTATTAAGTCAATTTTTCAAATATATATTATATTGTATTTATGTATTAGAAGTTATATACTTGCAAATTTACCTATATGAAACATAATAATGTTTGAAGTTAGTGACTTTAGAATGTATTTAACTTATAAAATATAAATAAAATCTAAATGATATTTGACACACTTACTGAACATATAAAAAATAATTCAAAATAACATGAATTTAATAATAAAATATTAATGAAAATTAATTTTAGTAGCATGATTTATTGTTCTTTTAAACTATTACAATCGTATTTATAGTATTTTCTTACATTCCTTTCATTTTCAATTATTTATTATGTTTATGATTTTTTTTCAAAAGCTTTTTTGATTCTTAGGATATGTTTTAAGTTTTATTTATATTTTTTTATAGTTATATGATTTTAAATTTACCTACTTGAAATTTAATAATTTTTTCTATATGTTTCACGTATTCAAATTTTAAAGATTATAAAATATAAACTACAACTAAAATATAAATGAAAATTGAAAAAGTGGATAAACATGTAAAAATGGTTGATAGTAAAAATTATTTCATCATTTTAATATATAGGAAACATATACATAAACAAGTATAGTCAATCTCTATGGTGAGGTCCCATCCCACATGATGGTGTGAAAATGGGATGTCCATATAGAGATTTCCAACCTCTGCACTAGGGTGGAGTATGATGACCTATAGAGGGATGATTATCATGATCTATGACCTCCACTGTTGGATGCTCTTCCCATGTATCAATGGGAGTAAGTGTCAACTGGATAACGTCATGTGCACCAGATCCTTCTCCCACTAGGTGAGTAGAAGAACCCGCCATCATCGCCTAGGGGAACCATACAACCCATGAAGGATCTGTAATGAAAACTGGAGGTATGGGAAATGACCCCTGATAGAAGATTAGATAATCTGTACAGGGAAAAAACCATGGATATCCTTCCAACATAGATGGATTCCATGCCTCTTAATGTACATGCTCAAATGGATATGGCTAGACTATGAGAGGACTAACCTCTGGCTATAGAACAAGTGAGGCCTCATGTGTAGTATAATGTGGTCAACATCTTCATCGTCATGAAGCCTCAGCATCAGAACCTCCTGGAAGAGGTTCCTGAGTAGGAACCTCCAATCCCTAGGCAAGAATGTCATCTACCTAGCGTATAAGATCAAAGACACTGTAGTGAACCACATTATATGATAAAATCATCCCCTTCCCTACAATATGGATCACTTCTAGGCTAGAATCCTCCTCCTCCCCTAGATCAAACATGTGAATAATCCATTATAGTCTAGTATGCTGTAAATAGATTCAAAATAAATTAGAAAATAGTAAAAAAAACAAACTAATGAAAATTTATTGAATTACCAGATCCTAAATGCATCTTCCATGTGGAGTAAGATAAAATATATACATTAGTCTATAAAATGGCTCATACTCGACCGAATGTGATAGATGGACTCACATTGTACGTACTCCCTCGATATAAAGAGATGATCATATACCCCATAGGTTGATATACTTATCATGTCATCAGTGCCAGTTGACATCCTGCCTCCCTGTCCTCTTTACAAATTAAAGAACTGGTGATTATCTTAAGAAAAATGGAATACGATGAAGACAACCAAACATGTATATAACTCTATCAGGATGGTTCCACTCAATAATATGGAAGTTAATGAGAGGAACTATAAATATAGAATCATGTATTCCAATAGTGTAGTATATTTTAAATTGGTATAATAAATCCCAGTATGGCATCCATGTAACCTGAAATGACATGTGAAATTTTTCAAAAAAGTTTATTACTAAAAAAATGAGGATATTATAAAATTGGTTATTTAATGAAAGATTGTATATAAATACATTGGTGGGTTGTAAAATGTATGACATGAGATGGTATGCACCCAAATAGGGCCTTGGAACATCGATGAAGTGGTGTTCCTGACTACAACTATAAAATATAACAACGAGAGTGATAAATAATAAGAAATTAAATTTAATAACTCTTACTAAGATCAGAAAATAATAAAGATGAGTGATTATACCAACACACACATGGAGTGTCACACAAAACATCTATAGGAAACTCTTGAAAAAAACAATAGGGTAGAGGGATGGATGTGCTCCCATTCCCACAACTAAATAAAAATGACACATCCCCCAAGATCTGTGTGATCTGAGCGGCATGTAATGCATAATGCTCTGTAAGTGTAATCCAAGCACGTAGATACCTAGATATATCTCATGGACTAATCAAAGTCCCCTAGTATCCCTTGATACATAATGTTCACTTACATACCAGAGTGATCAAAACATATTGTCCGTCCAATGAGCCTCAATATATATGCATGGGCAAGATGCATGACAATATGATCACTAGCATCATAGGGTAATGGTGAAAAATGAATCTCAATCCACCTCATATATATCAAAATGACATCTATAGAAACATCATCGACCAAAATTTAAATTCCTATCAATCTCTGTACAAGCTCAGGAAAATATCTATGGGTGGGTCAAATAACTACACCCCCTGGATAGGAATACTGATTAGGACTACCACATCCTCAAGGGTGATGGTCATCTCTCCCCCAGGTGGGTGGAATGTGTGTGTCACCAATATCCATCTCTTGATAAGGGTAGAAAGTTAGTGATTATCAATGAATGTGAAATTAGATACCACAATTGCCTAGAAGCCAGCACAATATAGGTATTGTATAATAGTGGCTGGAGGTAGAATGTGATGATGATGGTGTGCTCGACACATCCAAATATTTCAAACTTGACGACCCTCTATCATTTCATGGTAAACATTCCTATTCTTCTTAGTTATTAGTGTAACATCCTCTATATATATGTCAAAAAATGAAATAATTTTTAAGTAAAATGTAAATATAAAGTTATAGTCAGCAAAATGTTATGACTTGTAGAATATAAGACATGACATGTTTATTACCATAATTTTATGATATTTTTTTACCAAAATAAAAGGATATGTCTTCATGTTTCTCAAATAATATTTATAATGTGGTTTTAGATATGTTTTTACCTTGGAAAGGGTGTTTTTTAAGATATGTTTTTATATATTTATATATATAAACATTTTTTCTTAGTTATCTAAAATTTTATTAGAAAATAAGTTATAGAATGTTTTTTAAAGTGAGGTAAAAATAAGATAAAACATAAAATAAAATTATTTATCCATGATAAAATGATAATTATGATCATATAAAGTGAAATAGACAAGATAAAACCCATTAAATAACAAATGAATGCTTTACAATAGAAAAAATACCCTGACATTTTTCAACCGAATAGAGTTTGAATGAGATGAGTTTGACTTGAGAAGTGAAGTAAAATCCAACTTATTTTCAAGTGTTAGCCTAATAACATCTTCCAAAGGGATTTACATGACTTTTGAATTTTCAAAAAAATTTAGCCTTATAATGATAGACCTCCCTATGTGCTTAATGTTTCATTAGGAGGCCAAAATCTTTTAAAAATTCAGAAGTTAAGTACATCCCTTTGGAAGAAGTTATTAAGTTACCACTTGAAAATAAGCTATATTCTAATTCACCTCTGAATTTAGGATCATCTCATCCAAACTCTATTCTGTTTAAAAATTTCAAGGTCTTTTTAGTCGATTTAAAAGAATTCATGCCTTATTTAATGCCTTTTTTCTCGTCCATTTAATTTTATAGTATCATAATTGTAATTTTATCATGGATAAATAAATTTATTTGATGTTTCATCTATTTTTTACCTCACTTTACAAAAAATTTTGTCACTTATTTTCTAATAAATTATTATTATTTAATAGAAAAAATATTTATAAATGTTATAAAATTCTAAAAAATGAATGATCTTATATTAACACCATATAATTAACAATATGGAAATATCACATTAGAGAAAATACATTATTGTGGCTATGAGAGTGAGCTCAATCCAACAATGTTAAGGTATATTTTTTGGTTATGACCTTATTAATGAAATATGATACATCAAAAAAATATCCCTAGTTCTTGAGGCTAGTACATATAATTTCTCATCCAGATAGACTTCGGTATCCCTTGTTGATGCAACTTATTGATTTCATGTATCAATATCAGCTGGTCTCCAGGCATTGGGAAATATCAAAACTCCTTAATAGGCATCCATATGGAAACCTAATAATTATAATTGGTGTATAGTCATCACATTGTATGAACATATGATTCTAATGATATGGTCATAGAGGAACATGTTTCAATCACAAGTACAAATTGAAACCATAATGCATGGAATTTTCAATATTGAAAGTTCCTTACTTCTATTAATAACTCCATTTTTTATCACTAATACTTGTGATAGGGCCTGAAAACTCTTGAACTTCAAATCGAGAGTCTTATCAATAGAAAAGGCACAATTGATAACCAGAATCTTCTTTAATGTTCATTTCAATATCTTGTTAAAAGTTACTTCCATACCTTAGACCCTGCTGAATCCCGTCCTAGGCTTGTTTTTTTCTACCAATGAAGTAATTTACACAACAATAAAATGTATCATTAACTAGTGAAGTTATAGGTAACTTGTGAAGACCCTTGAAGACATAATTGATGCACCCCACAATGTTTGTGGTCATGTGTCCATACCTCTCCCCCCCACCATATGCTAATGTCCATTTTTATTTTGGAATAAACATCATATAATCCTACACACCTTGATTATTCTTGTAGATTTCTTCAAAAATTTCTTCAAACCATCATTGATCTAACTCTTCTGATACACAAAATTGATCATATTTAACATAAATTAATTTTATTTTTACATTAAAATAGTAAAAAATAGTAAATACATTACATACCAAACCTTGTGATTTCCTTCTTCATAGGTTCATTATGGAATGTATTTATATGTTTCTAGTAAGGTGTCTATTGAAGTAACAATAATGTGCATTTGGGGATCTCCATGTATCAAGATCCATATTGATTGCATCATTGATTTCCTAATTCTGATTAGATATCAAATTGACACCTCAAATGTGGGTGAAATGGTTGCTGATACATGCCAAAAACCAACTCCATGATTCATAGTTTTCCTTCTCCATAATGGAAAATGAAATCCGAAGAGGTGAACAGTTTTCATCTTAGGTTTCCACAATCAACAATATGCCATTTTATTTTCCATATAGAAACATTTTATCAATTTTTATGAAATGTTTGTTAAAATGAAATGAGAAAATATAATGGATGAATTCCCAGAACAACTAATGAAATTGAACATGATATAGACCAACTCGGTTATCTAGAGACACATGTTCATTCATATGAATATAGAAGAAAACATGGCCATTTTTTCTCAGTATGAATAGAAATTGTGGCAACACCTGATACGAGTCATAATAATCACCATAGACCTTCATAATTTCCTTCTGTTTCTCTATCCATGACTTATTATAGGAAATATTATAACCTATTTTTTTGTATCCTCTCTAGAACAAGGTCTAAATAAACATATTGGTAGGTCCTAATCATATCAATGGAAATAGATGACACAAATTTATCATCCAATGAAGTATGATCTTGTGTCAGGTTTGGGTGAATGCAAGTATGAGCAACCTCAATTTTTGAAATTATCCATCCTCCAAATGAAATATCTAAAATCACTTTCAAGAGGAATATATAATAATCCCCATATTTATCACACCGTATAATTTATTTTTTAAAACTTTATTCTTGAACTAAAAATATATAGTGCCTCATAATATGAAATCTTTTTAGTATATTTTTCAATGCATCTTTACTTGGAAAATTCCTTCCAACATATAATATTTTTTCCAACTCAATAAACCATTCGACTAAAAATCCAAGAAACTCAGTTACATGTGTGAGGAAATTTTACTCTAATTTAGGAAAACATACCATTACTTCTAAAGAATATATGAAGAGTGGTCGATGATTTATTGTAGGTCAAGGATACTATAAAACTACTGCATTTCTAGAAAAATCCTCTCCAACTTCTACTACTCCATCCTCATCAGAACTATTGCCTCCATATGTTCCATCATTAAAAAAAACCTCATCAAAAGTTGGATTTACATTTATATCTAGGACATCAACTAGGTTTTCCTCTTCCACATCATAGTGAAGAGCCTCAATTTCTTGGGAAGAATCTTCTTCAACCACTCTTGTAATTCTATGTCTTGTACAATTGGACATTGTTGTTTTATAGTAAAAACCTCAACATATAATTCCTTCATGGAACCATCAGACCATTGGGAAAATAAATTTATTGCTTAGACCAACTACTCATTAGAAACCAATGGACAAGATAGACTCTATAATGTATATGAGAATCACAAATGTATATAGCTAATAGAATTGATCTTTTGATCATGTCCTATATTTAAATAACCACGCATCCTATCATGAAGTTTAATTAGGGTAACACAATTTGATGTCATCACCATTTTTGTTAGTTATGTACTATAATAAGTTCCTTTAATTATTTGAATAAGCTCATCATAGCAGTAGACATAGGAAAATATGACTCTCTACGTCAAAAATGGTTTTTGATCAAGATTATCATAGTGTAAATAATATTTACAGTGAGGTTTGACCATATGATCTTTATGATACTAAAATTTTAGAATGTATTTTTATATCCTATAAAATGATGATAATGGTTTATTATATACAATTTTTTAATAAAATAAGTCACATTTTTTTTGAAACTGAGGTAAAAAGAAAATAAAAAATAAAATTAGTTTATTTATCCATGATAAAATAAAAATTATTATCATATAAAGTGAAATGGACAAGAATAGACCCATTAAATAACACATGCATTCTTTACAGTAGACAAGAAATATTTTATAATTTTTCAATAAAATGGAGTTTGGTTAAGATGAGCCTGAATTTATAAGTGAAGTTAAATCTAGCTTATTTTCAAGTGGTATCTTAACAACATCATTCAACTGGATCAATAAAAAACATCACCTATTTGTGGTGGTTTTTTTTTGATTTGGTGGAAGTTTAAACTGTTGTTAAATGTTTATGTGATGGTTTCAAAAAAGCACCACTAAAGCTATTGTCAGAATCCAACACATGTTAATCTCTTCTATTTAATAGTGGTTTCTAGTAACCATCAAAAAATTTATATTTAGAGATAGTTTTCAGGCCAAAAAATGGTGAGGATTTAGTGGAAGTTTAAACCGCCACCATATCCTCAATATTTGTTTACAGGAAAACTGCTACAAAAATGAAAAAAAAACAGAAGCTAAATAATATTTACTTTATATAGAGGTGGTTTTTACCGAAACTAAAAAAATAAACATTATATAGAAGTGGTTTAAACTGTCACTAAAAAATAATTTTTCATATTTAGTGGTATTTTAATCCACTACTATATTTTTCTTTTCAAATAAAATGAAACTGTATAATCTGAAACCCCAAAACAATAGTCAACCTTGAATAAAAAAAACAAACAATACACCATTACACTATATGTATTTACATAATATCATATACCTATCATCATACTAATACCCCATAGGGTTGACCAATAAAATACCATAAAAAATAATATGATCATACCAACCTTGAGCTATCACAGTATGTGCTACATCTCAAAGGGGGAACATGGAAGTGGTAGAAGTTAGATATCCAATCCCTCACCAACCATGATCCATAAAAAATTGCATTATATATGTTATATGAAATAACTATTCACATTTTTATACCATGTTATTTCTAATTATTTCCCCATGGGCCTATTTTAGTTTTTTTGGGTCTCATGTGACTCTCTTACTTTCCAAAGGTAGGCAGCTTGTTGATCACCTGTGGGGTTGATGATGGAACCTTTTATTGGATGAGAGGATGGGAGGTCAGATCATCCTATAAGGGACCTTGTTACCTAGTCTAATATCCTCTTATATATTTAATTCATTTTTTTGAAATCCTTTCTAGTCCCTATAAAAGTTACACTTTGGTGAAATTTATTGATTGAAAACATCCATTCAAGTGGAAACTAGACATAGAAATTATACTATCTCTCAAATGGTCCAAGTATTCAGTTACCTTATAATTTTAATCCATATAGTATGGAACATAGGAATTTATCACCATCCAAGGAGGTGTTGGGGACTTATTAAAAGAGGAAGTAAGTGTTGTTATTGAGGGATTTGACCCATTAAAGTGGATTCCAACATTTTATAATAAACATAATAAGAACACACATAATCTAGTCCATTTAATGTGGTGCACAAAACTATTTAAGGTAATGTGATAAGGATCAAATTAGTGACTTTTAAGGTCATTAATCCATGATCAAAGGTTTTCTTTTTATGATCACGTATCAAAGACCACTTCTAATAAGTTTAATATCACAAATAATGGACTACAATGTCAATGGTGCCTAGAAATTAGGAAAATTTATGACATGAATTAGTTTCCCAATTCATGTCGCCTATGGAATTTATTAAAGTAATAAAATAAGGACAGTATAACCTCGAGGTGTAAAGAACTTACACCAGCAAGGATTTAAAGGGATTACAAAAAAAACTCAATCAAAATAAACCCATTCTTGAAGACTGCCTAGAAGAATCACCAGTCAATTGTATCTTTAGAAGCTGGATCTTCAAATATGCAGTCCATCCATGAGTTTAGAGAACTATCCTAATGGAAAAATTAGAATAGTTAGATCCTTCCCCCCATACAGTCAGCATGAACTTCTAGAAACCATGAGGATCAGAGGAAAAATGAATCAAGCAGTGGGTTAAAAATAAAAAAACATAAGGTCAATATAGAATTCCTTTCCCTGCTAATCCATCAAACTAGACATTAACACACAAAATCTGACAATTAAAGTAACCTAAAGCCCAGATCCTTCAGTATGCAGTCCAGACCAGATCAAAAAAAAATTCAAACAGAGCTAGAATGAAGCCATTTTTCTTCCATAAGTCCCTTTACATAGCCATAAAATAGAAAAAAGACTTACTGGTCAAACAAAATAATCATAATACTTAAATCCAGCACTTTAACTAGGTAGAAAAAATCATCACAATCAACCAGAGTCCAGGAAAGAATAAGTTGGAGGTCTAGAAAATCCAGACCTTGTGGCATGTTAACAGTAGGATATGAAGAGCATTTAAGGACCTCACTCCTCAAACATTCAACCTCAATCATAAGGAACAACAACATGAGGCTAGTACCGAGGCATTCCTGTCCTCCAATCCAAGACTTCAACAACATCATAAGAGTAAGCATCAATCAGACCAAAATGAAAACACCAAAAAAAAACAAGGACAACAACACCAGTAAGAGACAACATGTTGAAAAGAAATCATTCAGAAATCCCTCCAACTAGAATCTTCAAGTTAATACCAGAATCAAAATTCAGAGAAGAAAAGACAAAAGCATTAGGAAGAGTTCATGGATAGATTTATTTTCTGGTTAAAATAATATCGCTTCACCCTGAGATATCTATCTGCTGAAATCTCACCCTATTGAAATTTTTGAAAAGTAATGTCTATTTGTCCCTCCATGTAAGAGAGTTTTTGTTTCACCTCCTCAGTATAATGATGAGTAGGAACTTCATTTGATTGAACAATAGTATTCGTGTCTTGGGGATTCTAAGATTAATGATTCTTAGACACATCCATAGAATGTGTGACAATGTTTTTTTCTATTTGAGAGTAATTCCTGAACTTTATAGTATTTTTTGGATTTGGAGTGATGAAACTATCATCATCTACCATAGGCTTTTCAACTTTTTTTTCCATTGAATTCAAGTAAGTTTCTTCAACCTGCATAGGATGATCTACCTCATCAAGTGAGGAATCACTAGAGTCCAAGTCATACTATTTGTTTCTGTCTTCTGAAGAGTGTAGTGTAAGAACCCAGTTTTTGATGTGAAAGGCTTTGTAATATTCTTGATGATATTCCAGAGCAGCGCCTTCAAACGGCGTGCGATTCTGAGCCCCGGAGTGGCCGGAATTAAATTTTCAGTGCGTTCACACTGGAAACACCAAATAAATTAGATAACTCCTAAACGGAGTTCCAGATCAGAGATCCGAGTGCACGGATGAGTCTGGAATGAGGTGTTTACCCTAGGAATGACATAAAATTTTTCGGCACGGGATGTTTGGACCCCTCGCTCGCTTTCGGAAGGTTAAACGGATAAATTAATTAATTAATTTATTCGTTTAATGGCGACACGCTAGTATCTCTTAAACGGTGGCTCGGATTGGAAAACTGAGGGAACCGTTGAGTTTGGATAATGACGTTTACCCTAGGAGGGGTATAAGTTTTGCGGGTGCGGGCCGTCTGTGAAAAATGCCCCCAGGGGCGTTTTCGTAATTTGGAGGCTTTGGGTGTTCAACTTTATAACTTTTGAACGGGGTCTCGGATTAAAATTCCGAGACCGCTGTTGTGCTCAAGAGGTTGTGTTTGGCCTAGGGGATGCTTAACCTAGACCCCGCTGGAGGTTCGAGTTCGGGCCGACGGGCGGGTGGTTAAGCGTGTTTCTATTTAAACACCTAACCCCACCCCTCTCATTCCCCTTCCCCCTGGCAGCCCCTCCTCTCCCTCTCATCCTCCACCTCCGGTGAGGCGGCTCTGGCGAGCCAGCTCCGGCAAGGCGGCGGTCTGGCGGCGAAGCTCCGGGCAACGCCCACGAGGTAGGGTCTTGTTGGGTTTTGTCTTCCCGCACATACTTTGATCATATTTAATACTATTGATTCCTTATCAAAACTTCGATCAAATCCCATGAATGCGTAGTAAAAATTATTCCCTTTCCAACGCATCTCTCAGATTCGAATTCCGAGCCTCGTGGCATCTGCAATCATCCGCCGAAGTTGGCGGGTTTTCGGTTTCCGGCGGGTTCGAGCGGCGGCGCGGCTAGGGCAGACGGCACGACAGCGGGGTGCTCTGGCGTCGGCGTGGGTGTCTGGTGGAGCGGCCAGGCGAGACCGGGGCTCGGCGGATCTTCAGCAGCGGGGGAGGCCGGTGCCAGGCGGAGCGCCTCGGCGCGCTGGCGGGTCGCCAGGGAGCGGCGACCCCGGGGTCGTGGCCCGCGACACCCGTGCGGCGAAAAAGACCCACGCCGTGCGGGTCTTCACGCGGCTGCCGCGACCGGCCCCGGCCGGGCGGACCGGCCGGTCCAGGCCGGTCCAGCCCCAGGGGCCTTGCCCCCTCAGTGTTCAGACACCCGTATTTTCCGCTACGGGTGTCCGTTTTGAGTGTCGTCTACGGTGGTAGAACCGTATCGACGACGCGAACTTTTTGAGATGGTTTCGGGAATTTTTAATTCCCGAAACGAGGGGCCTCGGTGGCGCAACACATACGTCGAGGGGTTTGTCGTTTCTTCGAGGGATCTTGTTTTGGACGGTGCGGATGCGTCCGACGTCCGTTTTAAGCGCCGTCAGTGGCGTTAGGACCCTGGCATCGAGGCGGAGCTTTCCAAGGTGGTTTCAGGCATTGAGGCCGAAGTTGAGGCGCGGGCCCCACGACCCATCTTTTGAGCTGCGTTCAGCAGTTTGTAACTTTTTCCTCAGACGTCCGTTTGGGGCGTGCGAGCAGTCGGTGTTGGGTGTTTTTCCGAGGGCATCGCGTTGGCGCAGTCCACCCTCTCTTTTTCGGCACGATGGTGTGGGGCCCACGATGGCCGTTTGGGCGTCGACGGTGATTTTCCACCTTTATCACCAGGCGACCGTTTTGGACAAGTGAATAGTCCATCTTGTGTGCTTTTTCGAGAGTATCTCAACGGTGCGATCCGTTCGTTGAGTTTCGGGACCGGGTTGCGGGTCCCACGAAGCACCGCTTGTCTGCGGTGCGCCAGAACGTATCTTTTTCTCTGGATATCCGTTGTACTCAAGTGAGTAGTTCTTTTGACATGTTTTCCTGAGGGGATCGCATTGGTGCGATGTGCCCGACTATTTTCGGGGCCGAGGCTTGGGATCACGGGACGCCGTTCGGGCGTGAGGCGGTGTTGGTGACTTTTCCGTCGGATATCCGTTTGAGGCGAGTAAGTAGTCGATCTCGCATGTTTTTCCATGAGGATTACAACGGTGCAATCAGTTTGGTTGTGTGGAGCCTCTTGAGCGATCTTATTAAATTTGGAAGCATGGAAGGTGCTCTAGTGGTGGTTCGTCCTACCTTATTCGTAGCGAACCCTTGGCGTGTGATCGCGCACTCTTGGGAGAGTGATATAATTGGTTCACGAGATGTGGTTGTCCGTGCCTGGGCCTTTGAGGTGGAGTTGTTATGTCACGCCTTCGCGTTAACGCTGGGTGCCGTGTGCACAATAGCTTTTGGGCTAGAACGAGGTATGCTCTGGGAGTATACGGGAGCGCTTGGAGGTACGTGTGGTTTGTACCTGAGAACGTTTGTGCGCTTAGTTGGGGTTGACGTGGGGCCACACGTAGTGTGGGCCCCATGTGCGTGTCGTGTTCTTCTTGGCGTACTATGACCTCTTGCGACGTAGAGGGTCCCTCTGTGTGTTTGTTTGACCAACAGGGTGGAGTTTTACCCATGGCTCTGTGCTTGTTAGTTGAACAGCAGGGTTGAGTGGTCTCCCCTGGTTTCGTTCTCGATGGATCGGCTCATAGCAGTGTTAGTGACACCTAGTGATGGAGCAGGCGCTGAACCCATTTTGGGTGAGTTGTGCTGGAGATGGGTGGTTGCGTGATACCCAATACGTGTTCAGTTGGCCAGTGTTGTACCCTCCAGTAGAGATGGCCAGAGCAGTTCTGAGTTTTACCCTTCAGCGGGGCTGGGCAGTGGGTTACTCATCGACTTCTTTGGGTTTACCCTCCAGCAGGGCTGGGCAGTGGGTTGCTCACTGACTTTTAGGGTCTACCCTCCAGCAGAGACTGGGCAGTGGGTCACCCGACGACTTCTTAGGGCCTACCCTCCAGCAGGGCTGGGCAGTGGGTCGCCCGTCGTCTAGTTTCAGGTCTACCCTCCAGCAAGGATGGGAAGTGGGTCGCCTGTCAACTTATTCCTGGTCTACCCTCCACCGGGGCTGGGCAGTGGGTCTCCTGATGATCTATTATGGTTTACCCTCCAGCGGGGCTGGGTAGTGGGTCTCCTGATGATGTATTAGGGTTTACCCTCCATCAGGGCTGGGCAGTGGGTCACCCGATATCTGGTTATGAATTACCCTCCAGCAGGGCTGGGTAGTGGGACACCTGTTGGCATTCCAGGCCTAGTCCTTTCTACTAGGCTAGCCTGTGTCTTTCCTCCATGATTACCGGAGCGGGACCCTTGGTTGTACGGGTCAGTGATGGAATGACTTGACTTTGAGGAGACCTCTCAACTGTAGGGCAGTGACGAGGTGTGTTTTGACTTTCCCTAGAACTCTCAAGTACGAGGAGCGCTTTCCCCACCGAGACGCGTCCTTACGACACAACCTAAAACCGTGCGGGCGAGTCAGTGCCGGCCAAAGAGGATAGTGTCGAGGAGTGGTGGATTGAGGCCCTTGGCTTGCGGTTCAGGGAAGATGTGCGGGATGCTGGGCATCGATGATGGTGTTACTTTTGGGACTGTTGGCGACTCATTTTCTTGGGCTGAGCTTCGGGACGGAGATCCCCTTACGAGCTAGTTCGGGCTTCTTGTTGAGCATATGTATATGTGTATACCTTGTTCCAGTACCCACTTTTTGGGTTTTGGCTACTCTCCTTCCAGGAGAGGCGAAGACACGTGGGGTATGCCACGTGCTTTCTGTGTCTAGCTTCTCGTGGTTGGACGAGTATACTCTCCGACTATAGGTAGCGAAGACTCGACGAGAAGTTCATCTTCTCACCGTTTCCAGCTCCTTGTGTCTGGATGAGTCTACTTCCTTTCTTTTGTTGGGTTGAGATGGACTCTCTACTGGTATTCTACTATACTCTCTGTTGTACCCCTTTACTTTTCCTGTTCGCTCTACTACTAACCCTTTGGTACCTCCTTTTGTTTCTCCCTCGAGCCTTCGGGGTATCCTACTGAGTATTTTTATACACACCCCTGTTTGGGCTTTGCCCGCACATGGTGTTCCCTTGCAGACGACGAACAGGTTGGTCGTGACTTCAGTGGAGTATAGGAGTTTGAGGGCTTGGACCGCGTGTGGTGGTCGTTGCCAGGTTCCAGGTGGGAGACCCGTCAGCGGTTTCTCTTTGTTTACCTGTTGCCAGGTTGTGGCACTTTTTGGCTGGGTGCGTGTTTTTCCCTTTTCTTTTCAACTTGTACTTTGTACTGTTTAGAAGTCGATGCACATCTGTGGTTTATATATATAGCAGTTGTTCTTTTTACTCTGCTTGTTCTTTCTTTTACACTGCACTTTTTCATTGAGTGTTCTGCGTGTCTATGTACAGGTACTTAGGCAAAGGCCTCCCTGATTTGTTGTGCCTTCGACGTTGGTCGCAAGCCCCTGGCCGATGGAGGCGGGCTTGGGGTAGTTGCGGCTCGAGCCGAGGTAGGGTCAGGTCGTGACAAAGTGGTATCAGAGGTGGTTCGTTCCTTGGGATGCTGTTCGGATGTCCCTAAATGAGGAATTGGTTGGGATTTAGGGCAACAGTGTTAACGTGTCTCGAGAGCGGCTCTCTGGCCAGGGAGTCCAGTGATGGTGTGGCGGCCGACGTATCCATTCACCAGGACCTTGATAACCCTCTTGTCGACTCGGCATGCTGAGACACTTGTTGCAGGGAAATTTGTTTGTGCATCACATTGGATTGAGTCTTTGACTGTCTTTATTGAGTCAGCTCCCCATCATTGTTGTTGTGGTATATACATATATGATCATCTGACCACGACACTCCTTGATAATATTCAGGATGTCTCCGCGAAGACAGCCGACCAGGATATCAGCTTTGGTTCGTGATGACGACCCTATGAGCTACGAGGCCACAGTCCAGGACCCATCATGCGAGCCCCTTTCTCCAGGTGGGCCGGTAGCAGCACCCCCACCTATTGAGTAGTAGGCAGTTTCAGCAGAGAAGGCTGAGCTTGAGCACAGGTTGAGCGCGCTCCGTTAGTTCCAGCGGCAGAGACCGCTGAGGTTCAGTGGTGAGCCAGACCCTCAGGCAGCAGAGGTTTGGCTCGAGGCAGTGGTTCGCCTTTTCAGGCTTGTTCAGATGCCGACAGATCGGAGAGTGGTTTTGGCAGGCACCCTTTTTTGTGGAGCAGCTTGGCGTTGGTGGAGTCTGGTGACTCAGCTTCTTAACGAGTTGTCGCTTTTGTGGGACGACTTCTAGTTGTTGTTTTGTGAGGAGTTTTTCCCCACCTGCTTGCGCTCCGTTCAGATTCAGGAGCTCCTGCATTTTCAATAGGGAGTGATGAAAGTGGCCGAGTATGCGGCTAGTTTTGGATACCGTGCACGCTTTTACCCGAACTTGGTCCATGATGACAACATCCGAGCGCGAAAGTTTGAGCAGGGTCTCCGCCGAGGGATTCGTGCTGTCATAGTACCCTTGGGAATTTCCACATATGTCGAGGTGCTAGAGTAGGCGCTGGTGACAGAGGGCTTCCTATCACGTTCTAGTGTTGGTGGTGGCAGCAGGCACGTTGGAGCCAGGACATCTACCGTAGCTAGTAGGCACCGGAAGACAGGACCTCGATGCAGGTGGCTTACTGACAACCGGACTCAGGGGCGTGGTCGTACACCACAGTGGCGCTGGAGGGCACCAGTGCAGCCCAGAGAGAGTCAGTGCTATGCCTATGACGGGCGAGGTCACTTGGCATGAGACTGCCCGCCCCGAGTTGCTAAGAGCTTCGGGCAGGCAGCAGGCGCACCACCATGGAAGAGGCAGTGCCTGATCGGAGTAGTACCCAGAGAGGTGGTGCTAGCAGAGGATCGGGAGGAGCTGGTAGTGGGGGACAACTTTACGAGATCTCCCGATCACCACTGGGTGGTCCACGTCAGGCTCCGGGAGCTGACGGTTGCGACCACGGATAGCCGGGAACTTTGGATGTCTACGATCCTGCAGAGCATGGGATGTTGAGAGGTACCCCTTGAGACTCTTCTACTTCTTGCTGTAGAATTGTTAGGCTCTACGTGTGAAATGATTTTCTCCCTGCTCCTTGCTTGAGGTGTTACCGGGGTGACGCGGGGCATCGGTGTAACCCTGTGTTGGTAAGGAAAAAGGCGCGAGACCTTTTCCTTTAGTCGATGGTGTTGACTCCTTCGCGTTTTGAGCGTTTAAGAGAGCATCGACTGTGGAATCTTGTGTGACCAGATATCCTTGGTTGTTCCACTATATGGATATTCTGAAGGAGGGAATCACCGGTCCTTGTTTCATGTGTGGGCGGTGATTCCAGTCATGGCATGCGACGTAGAGGTTTGTTCGGGGAGGTGAGCTACCCCCAAGAGCCTTCGGGCCATTTGAGACCACACAAAGGGATGGAAAGGTACCCTACCGCCTTGCCCTAACCCCATAGTCTGGAGTGGGTGCATGATGTCGGCAAGGGCCGACCTAGCGTGAACAGATCAATCCTTTGGTCTGTGTGCGGTGATGTAGAGATGTGCGTGGGTTCTCCTGGGTATGGGAAAGCCAGGTGTGGGCTTAGTACCCTGTGTTGCTCCCTATTTTTTCTTTTAGGGGATGAAAATCTTGAAGGAGAGAATGATGTGAGAACCAGTTTTTGCTGTTAAAGACTTTGGAATATTCTTGATGATATTCGAGAGCAGTGCCTTCAGACGGCATGTGATTTGGAGCCCCAGAGTGGCCGAAATTAAATTTTCAGTGCGTTCACACTGGAAATGCCAAATAAATGAGATAAATCCTAAACAGAGTTTCGGATCAGAGATCCGAGTGTACGGATGAGTACATAATGGGGTGTTTACCCTAGGAACGACATAAAATTTTTCGGCACGGGATGTTTGGACCCATAGCTCGCTTTCGGAAGGTTAAACGGATAAATTAATTAATTAATTTATTCGTTTAATGGCAACACGCTAGTATCTCTTAAACGGTGGCTCGGATCGGAAAACCGAGGGCACCGTTGAGTTTGGAGCAGGCCGTTTACCCTAGGAGGGGTATAAGTTTTGCGGGCGCGGGCCGTTTGTGAAAAATGCCCCCAGGGGCGTTTTCGTAATTTGGAGGCTTTGGGCGTTCAACTTTATAACTTTTGAACAGGGAATCAGATTAAAATTCCGAGACCACCGTTGTGCTCAAGAGTTTTTGTTTTCCCTAGGGGATGCTTAACCTCGACCCCACCAGAGGTTCGGGTTCGGGCCGACGGGCGGGTGGTTAAGCGTGTTTCTATTTAAACACCTAACCCCACCCCTCTCCTTCCCCTTCCCCCTCCCCTACTCTCCATCTCCTCCTCCACCTACGGCAATGCGGCTCCGGCGAGGCAGCTCCGCCTAGGTGGCGGTTCGGCGGCGAAGCTCCGGGAAACGCCCACGAGGTAGGGTCTTGTTGCATTTTGTCTTCCCGGACCTACTTTGAGCATATTTAATACTGTCTATTCCTTGTCAAAACTTCAATCAAAGCCCATGATTCGTAGTAGAAATTATTTCCTTTCAAATGCATCTCTTGGATTTGAATTCCGAGCCTCGTGGAGTCCGCAATCATCTGCCGATGATGGCGGGTTTTCTGTTTCCGGTGGGTTCGAGCGGCGGCGCGGCTAGGGCGGACGGCGTGGCTGCAGGGTGCTCTGTCGGCGCCGCGGGTGTCCGGTGGAGGCGCTGGGCGCAGCAGCGGGGTGCTCGGGCGTCGGTGTGGGTGTCTCGTGGAGCATCCAGGTGAGACTGGGGCTTGGCGGATCTTCACCAGTGGGGGAGGCCGGTGCCAGGCGGAGCGCGTCGGCGCGCCGGCGGGTCGCCAGGGAGCGGCGGCCCCGGGGTCGCGGCGCGCGAACCCTGTGCGGCGACAAAGACCCGCGCCGCGCGGGTCTTCATGCGGCTGCCATGACCAGACCTCGTGACCGGTCTGCGCGTGGACCGCGAGTCCGCGGCAGGCCCGCATGACTAAGCCGCTGTCCGACCCCGACTGGGGGGACCGGCCGGTCCAGGTCGGTCCAGCCCCAGGGGCCTTGCCCCCTCGGTGTTCGGACACCCGTATTTTCCGCTACGGGTGTCCGTTTTAAGTGCTGTTTGCAGAGGTAGAATCGTATCGACGACGCAGACCTTTTGATATGGTTTTAGGAATTTTTAATTCCCGAAACGAGGGGCCTTGGTAGTGCGACACATACGTCGAGGGGTTTGTCGTTTCTTTGGGGGATCTTGTTTTGGACGGCGTGGACGCATCCGACGTCCGTTTTAAGCGCCGTCAGTTGCGTTGGGACCCTAGCATCGAGGCAGAGCTTTCTAGTGTGGTTTCAGGCATTGAGGCCGAAGTTGAGGTGTGGGCCCCATGACCCGTCTTTTGAGATGCGTGCAGCGTTTTGTAACTTTTTCCTCAGACGTCCGTTCGGGGCGTGCGAGCAATCGGTGTTGGGTGTTTTTCCAAGGGCATCGCATTGGCGCAGTCTGCCTGCTCTTTTTTGGCACGATGGTGCGGGGCCCATGGGGGCCGTTTGGGAGTTGACGGTGATTTTCCATCTTTATCACCGGACGACCATTTTGGATAGGTGAATAGTCCATCTTTTGTGCTTTTTCGAGAGGATCGCAACGGTGCGATCCGTTCATTGAGTTTCAGGACCGGGTTGCGGGTCCCATGAAGCACCACTCATGTGTGGTGCACTGGAATGTATCTTTTTCTACAGATATCCGTTGCACTCAAGTGAGTAGTCCTTTTGACCTGTTTTCCCGAGGGGATCGCATTGGTGCGATGTGCCCGAATTTTTTCGGGGCCGAGGCTCAGGATCACGGGACACTGTTCGGGCGTGAGACGGTGTTGGTGACTTTTCCATCGGATATCCGTTTAAGGCGAGTAAGTAGTCGATCTCACGTGTTTTTCCGTGAGGATTACAACGGTGTGATTCGTTTGGTTGTGCGGAGCCTCTTGCACGGTCTTATTAAATGTGGAAGCATGGAAGGTGCTCCAGTGGCGGTTCGTCCTACCTTGTTTGTAGTGAACCCTTTGCGTGTGATTACGCACTCTTGGGAGAGTGATATAATTGGTTCACGAGATGTGGTTGGCCGTGCCTAGGACTTTGAGGTGAAGTTGTTATGTCACCCCTTCGTGTTAACGCTGGGTGCCGTGTGAACGATATCCTTTGGGCTAGAACGAGGTATGCTCTGGGAGTATAGGGGAGCGCTTGGAGGTACGTGTGGTTTGTACCTGAGAACGTTTGTGTGCTCAATTGGGGTTGACGTGGGGCCACACGTCGTGTGGGCCCCATGTGTGTGCCGTGTTCTGCTTTGCGTACTATGACCTCTCGTGACGTAGAGGGTCCCTCTGTGTGTTTGTTTGACTAGTAGGGTGGATTTTTCCCCTGGCTCTATGCTCGTTAGTTGACCAGCAGGGTTGAGTGGTATCCCCCTGGTTTCGTTCTCGATTGATCGGCCGGTAGCGGTGTTAGTGACACTTAGTGATGGAGCAGGAGATGAACCCCTTTTGGGTGAGTTGTGATGGAGATGGGTGGTTGCGCGATACCCACTACGAGTTCGGTTGGACAGTGTTTTACCCTCCAGTAGAGATGACTAGAGAAGTTCTGAGTTTTACCCTCCAGTGGGGCTGGGCAGTGGGTTACTCATCGACTTCTTTGGGTTTACCCTTCAGCAGGGCTAGGGAGTGGGTTGCTCAATGACTATTAGGGTCTACCCTCCAGCAGAGACTGGGTAGTGGGTCACCCAACGCACTTAGGATCTACCCTCCAGCAGATAATGGGCAGTGGGTCACCCGACGACCTCTTAGGGCCTACCCTCCAGCAGGGATGGGCAGTGGGTTGCCCGTCGTCTAGTTCCATGTCTACGCTCCAGCAAGGCTAGGCAGTGGGTCGCATGTCGAATTTTTCCAGGTCTACCCTCCAACAGGGCTGGGCAGTGGGTTGCTTGATGATCTATTATGGTTTACCCTCCAGCGGGGCTGGGCAGTGGGTCGCCTGATGATGTATTAGGGTTTACCCTCCAGCAGGGCTAGGCAGTGGGTCACCCGATATCTGGTTATGAATTACCCTCCAGCAGGGCTGGGCAGTGGGACACCTATTGGCATTCCAAGCTCAGTCCTTTCTACTAGGCTCGCCTGTGGCTTTCCTCCATGATTACCGGAGCGGGACCCTTGGTTGTACGGGTCAGTGATGGAATAGATTGAATTTGAGGAGACCTCTCAACTGCAGGGCAATGAAGAGGTGTGGTTTGACTTTCCCTAGAACTCTCAAGTATGAGGAGTGCTTTCCCCACCAAGACGTGTCCTTGCGACGCGACCTAAAACTGTACGGGTGAGTCAGTGCCGCCCAAATCGGATAGTGTCAAGGTGTGGTGGATTGAGCCCCTTGGGTTGCGGTTCAGGGAGGACGTGCAGGATGCTGGGCATCGATGATGGTGTTACTTTTGGGACTGTTGGCGACTCATTTTCTTGGGCTAAGATACGGGACGGAGATCCCCTTACGAGCTTTTTCGGGATTCTTGTTGAACAGATGTATATGTGTATACCATGTTCCAGTACCCACTCCTTGGGTTTTGGCTACTCTCCTTCCAGGAGAGGAGAAGATGCACGGGGTATGACACGTGCTTTCCGTGTCTAGCTTCTCGTGGTTGGATGAGTCTACTCTCCGACTATAGGTAGCGAAGACTCGACGAGAAGTTCATATTCTCACCGTTTCCAGCTCCTTGTGTCTGGAAGAGTCTACTTCCTTTCTTTTGTTGTGTTGAGATGGACTCTCTACTGGTATTCTACTGTACTCTCTGTTGTACCCCTTTACTTTTCCTGTTCACTCTACTTCTCACCCTTTGGTACCTCCTTTTGTTTCTCCCTCGAGCCTTTGGGGTATCTTACTGAGTATTTTTATACTCACCCCTGCTTGGGCTTTTCCCGCACTTGGTGTGCCCTTGCAGACGACAGACAGGTTGGTCGTGACTTCAGTGGAGAACAGGAGTTCGGGAGCTTGGACCGCGTGCGGTGGTCGTAGCCGGGTTCCAGGTGGGAGACCCGTCAGCTGTTTCTCTTTGTTTACCAGTTGCTGGGTTGTGGCACTTTTTGGATGGGCGTGTGTTTTGCCCTTTTCTTTTCAGCTTGTACTTTGTACTGTTTAGAAGTCGATGCACATCTGTGGTTTATATATATAGCAGTTGTTCTTTTTTTACTCTGCTTGTTCTTTCTTTAACTATGCACTTTTGCATTGAGTGTGTTGCGTGTCTGTGTATAGGTACTTAGGCAAATGCCTCCCCGAGTTGTTGTGCCTTCGGCACTGGTCGCCAGCCCCTGGCCTATGGAGGTGGGCTTGGGGTAGTTGCGGCTCGAGCCCGGGTAGGGTCGGGTCGTGACATGTAGCGATCTATTTTGTTCCTCTACCATAGGGGGTGGGACAACACTCTCTTTACCCTCAAAAGCTACAACATGAGGATCTTCCTCATGAATGGAAGGTACAACTTTGCAAGAAGAATCATGCTCAATACCATCCATGATAGCATTGAAATAGTCATCAATTTTATTTTTAGTTACTTTTTAATTTTTGTTTCATCAATAACCTCAGGATTTTCTTCACTACTGTTAACATTAGAAGGACTATCCAAACCATCTTGGATTAGCTTTCCCTTTTCCTTAGGTCAGTGAACTATATGAGCATTAAGGTTCCTTTTCAACCCACAAATATTTAACCTGAGATGGGGGAGGATTCCATTTCTTCTCACATTTATTAAATAGATGTCCAAATCTGAAACATTTATTACAATAATTTGGAGGATTTTAAAAGACCACATCCTGAGTAAACCCTTTATCCCCATTCTGAATCCAAAGGCGATATGGAAGATCCCTCAAGATATCAAGTTTAGTGAAGATCCTAGCAACAGAGGGTCATGACAGGTTCAATGTAGCAGAGTCCAATCTAATTGGGGTTCCAAAAAGACTAGAAATTGAAAAGAGTGCCTTCAGTTTGAAAAGTTTAAGCGGTAAACCTAGAAACCCTATCCAAATTGGAAAAATAGGGGGTTATGAACCAGTATCATAATCTGGGGAACATTTAAACACTTTCATAGTAGACTTTCCAAAAGTCCATGAACTACGCATCCAAATAAGATGGTAATTATAATCTGAGGAGAATCATAATAGAACATTCCATGAATTTACGAAACCGATATGGAAATCAGAAAAACCAATATTTTCAAGGGTCTTTTGGAGGAACATGAGTGAAGGACGATACTTAAATAAATTTCCCATAAGGGAAAAATTATGATCTGAGGAAAGAGATTTTACCTCATCTTTTGTGAAAGATATAGCAGTAAGACCTCGATGCTTGAACGTTTTTGGAGCAATCAGCTCCTCAATCTTCGATTCAATACAGGGTACCCGACCTGCAACCACATATGTGAAAGATCTGTCAATGAATTAAATTAAACCAAGGGGAGGATCATGACATAAGGTGGCTTAAAAAACTAATAGCACTTTATTAACTAAAGGTGTTTGAGGAAACCCAGAGTAGCATCTCAACTCAACTAATTCTATAAAACCAAGAGATGGATCGTGACACAAGGGGATTTAGAAATCCAAGAGGAATATCAAAACACAAGGAATATATGGAAACCAAGGAAAGGATCTTGAATCAAGTAGATTTTTTAGGGCTTACGTATGACCTACATAGTTGAGAAATATTTTATGGAAGGGGTTACCATACACCCAATCTTATATGATGGTGGATGTTGAGATAGACCATTTCTAAAGGTGTAAAAATCCCCTAAAAGTTGTTAGAATTATGTGAAAGATTTGTTTTGTGGTGGATATCTACTATGTTTCCTAAAAATGACACTATAATATAAGGGTTTCATATGGTTTCAAAATACTTTGTCCACTACACCATAAATGACAGCTAGGCCATGAGAGAATCATGAAGTCGTAAAGGATTCCATTTATTTCATTGAAAATGATAGGAAAGCTACACTAAAAATGAATTATATAGAACCTCTATAAAAATGATCCTTCCATGTAATTTTTACACGGTTTATCTTAATAGGACACAATTTCCTTTATGCTAAAATACATACCTAATTAAAATGATCATAAATTTTGATTTATGTGTCTATTTGGGCTCTATGAGTAGTCAAATCAAAGCCTATGCAATGTGATACACTATCATCTATAGGTTGTACCTATAGAAAGTTTTTTATAATCATAAAAAGTTTCCATATTTACCTTAAAATTGGTTTTATGGTTTTGATAACCTTTTCATCAGCAATGGAAGAAATATATGATGTACTCCCTCTAGGATGTTCTGAACAACATGTCACTGGACTTAAGGAAAAACACTATGAACCCAATCATGATGGGAATCATTAACTTTGTCTAACATAGGATGATTGTATATAGAAATAATATAAAAAATAAAAGTATAGTTAGATCCACACATGGGCCTATAATAGAAGGTTTACACTAAAATATCACAATAATTTCCCGCCATCATCTCTATGCTAACATTGCCACTCACTACCATCACTACCAATAACTAAATGACCAAACTAGCCCTATATCCCTTGAAAATAATCAATAATAAATTTATATTATTCCCCACAAAACCAAGTAATTTAACTCATGAATAGAATTTCCATTATTAATGATTTTCCATTCATCATGTCCTTTAATTTCATATTTAATGAAAAAACTAAATTTATTACTCATATTTATTTCATCCATTACATGTTCATTTTATATATCATTAATTTATTATCATCATAATATAATTTCATTTTAGCCACACCCATATCAAATTCTTTATTACCAAGTATATTCCATTACCACTGGGTAACTATAACAAATACATCCAAAACTAGCCATAGAAATCACTTATTAATAGTTTATAGATTAACATCAGGATCACAGAAACAATAATAATAAATTTAATAAAACAAAAAAATATATATCAGTATCCAACAGTTCATAATTTTACTATTATAAAAAATTAATTCATATTGATCCCCTTTTCCCACAAAACTGGTTCATTATAATATTTATGTTATTAAAATTTTATGAGAGGTGAAATAAAAACACAATTAGAGAAATGATACCCAAGTTTGAGTAACATAAATTATTTTTCCTAATAGAATAAATGTGTGTCAAACACATAGGAAATAATAATGAAAAAAATTTAACACATGAGACTCACCCCATTCCTTCAATTTCATTGCATCTAATTGATTCTCATTATTAATACAATCCATGATATCCACACTATGAAGAAAAACATCTTTATCAAAAATTTACACGAGGAAGGGAGAGTTCTCAAATCACCTATCTCAACTGTAGTATTAAAACTACGACATAAGAATAAAATGAGGAAGAGATTAACAGAAGAACAAACACATGTGAGGGAATCTCAAATAAAACAATATCACATATATTATTCATTGAAATCACATCTTAAACATTCCTTAATTCTAATAATATCCAAATATAATGAGAACACTAATCAATACTCGATGAACTTTTCTTGACACCCACTCCATATCCATCTGTACTTCCTGATACCAACACCTACATGATAATTATATTGAAAAATAAACATTTTAGTATATTTATATTTAAACATAAAACCAATATTTTTTTTGAACTAAATGAATTTGAAGTTGTGTGATTCACATACTCACCACCAGCAATCGAGGGCATGAGAGATGGTGTAGGTCGAAAGTAGAGGGTGTATAAAATTATTTAGGAAGAGAGGCTGATGGATCATAATCTATTGGTATGGTCTAGGGAACATCGACTGATAGTTGAATGAGATCAGTAAAATTATTCCTCCTTGGAATTCATTTCATTTAATAAAATAACATTAACTTTAGAACATATATTTCAGAAAAAAATTAAGGTAGAAAATAATAATAATGATAACATATTGATAGTACTGAAATAAAAAATATACATAGCTATAATAATGAATGACTGCACAAATAATATAAGTGATTGATAAATGAATGGATGATTGCACATACAATCATTTTATCCTTCAATAATGTCATTTTTATACTCCATAATTACTTCATCTACTTCATACACCCTTTCAAGACTAATATTTTTAATATCATGAATGAAAAATATGTTTTCTTATATCTATTTATGGGATTCGATGTTTGAGGTCAAATATTCCACTTCATCACCCATATCATACAAGTCTCTTAGTTTTAAGTGAGAAACTACACTACACCCTTCATCCACGAAATATTTCAGATAATATACCATTTTTGATTGTGATGATAAGAAATATGAATCATGTAATTAATGTTCAACTATTTCCATCAAGTGAGAAAAGATCACAAAAGTAAATTACAAGGAGTATCTTTTAACACCCTGGATAATATCAACCCAATTTTATTTTAATAAAACAACTAAAAATTTCCCATGGTAGTTTCATTAAATAATATAAGTAAAATTTACATATTATCCAACTTTGGAAAATGTAAATATACCACTATTATGAGTTTTCACACCCTCTTACCAATCGAATGTAGGGAATTTACATCCCTTCACAATGTAAGTGTTAAAAATTCTAGACTATTTTAGAGGAATTTGAGAAATAAAATTCAAATATTTTGACAACTCAGATCAAGTATTAGTATTCATGATTTAAAAAAATTTATATACATTATTAAATTTACAAAATATATGTGTCAACCTAATAACCAAATTGATTGTAATATTTATAAACTTACTTGTCGTGTAAATCATTCTTCAAGATCTCTATTAACAATTTTTTTTATATCTTTACCATTTCATGTTCAACCACTCATTCGTCTCTCTGTTTTTATCTTGATATATTCAATAAATGGATATGTAATTTCACTATTTAGCAACACATATCTATGTGCCTGTAATAATTTAATTTCTATTAGTGTAACATTTGAGCTCCCCCCAACTGATCAACCAATAGAAGGAACGTTTTTCTGATTTCCAATGTAGTTAAGATTGATTTGATGTGTCATAAACACATCCAAATGGATTGAATATTATCTCAATATCATCTAAGTATCTAGAACAAAAGGTAAGACACTACTCTTCCTAATTGACTTTAGAAATAGTGCCTTTAGGTTGAGTATTATTTTTCACGTTTGATTTTAAATGCTCAAGATATATATGAAATAAAATAAATAAAACATAATTTTATATTTAATGAATTTTCAAGAATTTTTTACTTAAGATTAAAAACATTTAAATATAGTAACTCTCAATTGGATACATCCATCAATAATGTATGGATCCTCCTAATTTGTCTTCCTCGACCAAATGCATAGTTGAATGAATCATGATAGTAAAAAAATGGATGAAAGATCATCTCCATTTTACAATGTTTCAATAAAAATCTCTCCTAAAGGTTTTCAAGATCAAATTTTTATAGAGTTTTCTCACATAGTTTTCTGAAGAATGTACAAAATTAGATTACAACAGTAGTAACCTTTTGAGGTAATAATGTATGTAATTCCAATGGTAGTAACTGCTATAACAAAATACATGAATCCTGAATTTTCTATCCATGTAAACTATGATGATTTAAGTAAAAACTCTTTGATATGTTACTTTAATACCCATTATATACCTTTAAATGTTCTAAAACTTGAAATAATGTATCGTTATCCCTATTTTTCATTGAAAAAATTATCAGAGCATACTTTCTATTATCATTTGGCAGGAGATCATGCTTTATGTTCATTGTTTGTAAGTCATTATGATCATTTAGATGGTCCTTAAATTTTCCATGATCATTAAGAAATATTAAGATAAAATTATCTCAAACATTATTATCAATAATCATAACATCAATATTATGCCACAACAAATTAAATTCTCGATATGGAAGTTTGATGATTATACTTTTTTCTTCTATTATTGCATTTCAATTTCACTTGAAGATGCACTTCAAAATCATTTCCTACTATCATTTAAATGACTCAACTTACCGAATTCTATTTCTTCATTTCCATGTTTTCCAATATTTTATAACATTTCAACAACTTTGGAGGTGGTATACGATCAATATAATCATTTAATTTTGACTTGTTCAATAAAAACCTATGCGATGAATCGAGAAATTATCGATTACCCAAGAAACACTAATTTTTACTATGAATTAGTTATTACGGATCAGAATAAAAGTTACAAATAGAACTATCCAAACCCATGCAAGTGTTTCAACCAGATAAATTCCCAAGTCTAGGGAAGTCACTAATGATCTACATTAGAGTATCTTTCATTTTGAACATTATTCTAGAAGTTGCATCATATGTCTCAACACTATTGCTCCATAACTCTTGTAATTATTCAATTAGAGGCGGAAAGTATACATCAATATCCTTTCCAAAAATTTTATTTCAAATAATAATCATCAAAATGATAAAAAAATTTGTTGCATACACATCCATAGAGGAATATTATAAGGTATCAAAACAACCAGAAAAATGATATAACTGGTGCTCAATGTCCCCAATGGGTTGAATCCATAATCAAACAATCCCAATTGCACATTATTAGGATTAGATGAGAAATATAGATTTAATGAATCAAATTTATTACATGATTTTTAATCTCTTGGATATCATATTAACCCATCATTGTTATTATCTATAGAATTCCACTTTATGTGATCGCCAGTTTTCGATGACATGAATAATATTTGCACACAAGGATTTAAAGGAAAGTAATGAAAAACCTTTATAGGTGTGTTCCTTTTCTTCTTCTTTATATTAGTATGTTGATTCTGACATCCAACATCACCCATTGGATGCAATCTAGAAGAATATTTTTTTTAATCTTTTCTGCTTGAATCCTCTCCCCAATAAATCATATAATAATTGGGACAAACATGTATTTTTATATAATTTAGACCAAGATTGTTAATTTTTTTTTCATATCTTAAAAATAATTAGGGATATTTGCTTTATGAAATGAATCACGAAATAATTATAATATCATGTACATCAACTTTTTTTTAATTAGATATAGGCTTTTGATATGGTACAAATTTAGAAGAAAAGAAAATTTTGAATATTTCAAATACCCCCTATACAAATCTTTATTTCCATCATCAACTAAACCATGAAACCTATTTGTCTACTCAGTTAAGTTATCTCTTAAATTATTTTCCCCAAAATCAAGATTATTATCTAATGATATGTTATAATTAATCTTGATATGGTTTTCCAATAGTCCCAAAGAAATATCTTGTCAAGTTACTATTTGTAGCACCCTCAATTGGTTATTTTCATATGTTTTTTTGTGGATTTTGTTGTCTTTAAACACCAAATGCATAGTTTATAAGGATTTTAATTTCATTTTCCATTGTATATTAATTTGGGATCTCTTTCTTTCAATTGATATCAGTGCTCAAACTTTATGTAACGTTCAATTCTATGTGCCAAATCCAAAAAAAAATATTTACCAGAGAATCGATTCAATATCAAGTGTTCATAAACTTCATATCACTTCAACCATATTCTAAATTTACATTTATGAAATTAACAACTTATTCTCCCATAAATAGATCAATTGGAAATTGAAAAATCTAAAAAATACTCCAAACCCATAGCATAATGAGGTGTGTTCCTTAGTAATGTGATCATTCTCTTATCCATATATATCACAATGTGCCTACACTTTATTAAAAAAATTCAGACAAATAAGTATTAATACATAGGAAAAGAGATAATGGTGAAATATGATAAATTTTCATTAGTTGGGATTAAATATATTCATGATTTAATTAAAATGTAAATTCTCTAAATGAATAGATAATAAATGGGAATATAAAGGGGTGTTGTCTAGTGAGTTGTTTCCCAAGTATGAACCTAGTTCTTCCCAAGTTCAAACCATCCAGATCAAGCCTTATCCCATCCATCATTATAGAAACATAATAAAAAAAATAGTCTAACACTGATGCATGAGAACCACCCTCAAATATCACAATCCATAAGGAACTACCCAGGAGAACAAAAATATAGGCACCACACCTAAGTCACCTCAAAAGCCGAATCATTCATAAATCCAAAATGGCACCCATATCAAATACTAATAGTTCCTCTTATAAAACCTCTAGAAATGGTCTAAAGTCTATAATAAGGATAATTCCTCAGGATAAGGGTGGGAAACAATACCACTAATCATTGAATCTAAAATATGGTAAAAACCCTTGACTACACTACTATATTAAAGGACTGGGAATAATAAAACACTAGAAAGGTTAAACCAAAAAAATAAGAGGAATTACTCTTAAATACAGCCTTTATACATTTATTGAGACCATTTTGGGGGATATATACAATATAACATGAAATATTAATGAAACTAGACCACACTTAATAAATCAAATCAAACAAAACCTATAAAATTGGTATCACACCAAAATGAAAATTCAATCAACTAAAAAAATTCATTTGGTACTCATTATAAAATTTCCCCTCATTAAAATCTATAAGTACTTAATAAAAACCATAAAACTGATTTTATAAAAATAAAATCACTTGAAAATAAGACATCATTTAAACTTTTTCATTTAATTTAATTTAGATAACTGATTCAATTTCCCCATTTTTATTTGTCGAAAAATAAATAACTCACTAAAACTTTTAAAAGAAAATTAATTGCTTTATTAATTTTAAAAACACTTTCTAGATTTAATTTTAAAACAATAAAATTTGTAAACCAAGGATCCTTTCACCAAAACACCATTTAAATAAAAACTTTTAACAAAATTTATGTTTTCCAAATAAATCCTTTATAATACACATGCATAAATAAGGGGAATAAAAAACCATAATACATACCAAAATCATGAAAAAACCAAGACAAACTCCCTCAGTTACACCTGAAAAGATCAAAAACATAATTAGAATCAACTTTAGATTGAAAGGAGGTCAAATAAATGACCTGTTTGTAAAGAAGAATTATGCATGTCAAGGAGAGGGATCATATGAAGGCAACAACATGGAGAGGGTTCAGGTGGGGGGAGAAATAAAACCTATATGACCTCACCTTCATCCTTGTCTAGAGTGAAGACAACAATAGGGAGAGGGACTGGGTGATGATGAAGACTCAAGTGAGGGGAAGGGAGGGGGAGATAGGTTGGGGGGCTATGACTGCAGCATTGGCAAGGGAATACGCGGAAAGGGATTAGATGGAATAGGCCGAGCTCTAGTGAGGGGGGGGGGGGATGGTGGTCCTATGATTCAGGTTCAGGGGGGGATTTGGGTGAGGAGGGTTGGGGTATAAGAGAGGGGTGAGTGGGAAAAAGGTGTTTTTTAATAAAATAATAATATTTAGTAGTGATTAATAAAAACCTTCCACGAAATTAGTTAATTTTTTTAGAGGTGGTTTAGTAAATGAACACTAAAAAATCTCTGCTAAACAGAAAATATGTTGTAGTGGATGTACCTAACTTTTAAATTTTCAAAAGCTTTAGACCTTCTAATGACATTATCACTGTATGGGGAGGCCTATCATTGAAAGGACAATAGATTTTGAGAATTCAAAATTTTAGTATATCTCATAAGAAGATATTATTAAGATACCACTTCAAAATAATCTGTATTGTACTTCACTTCTAAAGTCAGACTCATCTTATCAACTCTGTTGTATTGAAAAATACCAAGATATTTCTTGTTTTTTGGAAATAATTAATGTTTTATTTAATGGGTGTTTTATTGTCTATTTAACATTATATGATCATAATTGTCATTTTATCTTGGTTAAATAAACTGATTTGATGTTTTCTATTCTTTTTTACCTTAGTTTCCAAAAATGATTGTGAATAATATTGAAAATTAGGGTTGACCATATAATATTTATGATACTAAAAAACTAGAACATATTATTATATTGTAAAATATGATTCTAATGTTTTTTAGTATAACTTTTAATCTTACAAAAGGTATTTCAATAGTTTATATAGAAAATATAAATTATATAAAGCATATCCCCCAGGATTGTCAAACCAAGTGCCCAATAAGACCCATTGTCATACAAAAATTCCCAATCAAGTTTAGCTCTATAGCAACCCTGGATTTTCATACATTAATATTACATCATTTTGTGGAATATTTAATACATAAAACAAATAGATTCCCAAATAATGTATTAGTATGGTTCGTTTGGAAACATGGAAATATAAACACTGGTACATAAGTGAGAAACATTATCCACCCCAAGGTTCTTCATGACTAGAACCCCTCTTAGAAACTTCATACATAATACGCATATTCACAACATGGGGAATGGAAACATAAAAAGTGGCGATCTCAGATGATCAGTAATGGTAAATAAATAAGATATGTAATAATAAACATGAGCATAAGGGTATGAGAATGTGATCATGAAATTAGAAGATCATACCCTGCTTATCAAAGATCATAAACCTTAATCATGTCCTAAAGATTGGAATTTCATAATACATAAACTATAAGGGAATCAAGATCATAATCCATGAAATAAAAACATAGGAATAAGACATGGAATTTTGGCATTCACATAAACATGTAATATAATTCCCTATAAGTCAAGATGCATTGCTATAACTTATCAGGCCTCTTTATGGGGACAAAACTTATTTAATGGGACACACCACCATCCTTGGTTGTAGTACTTTCCTTCCAAGATATTGGGTTTCCCCATCTTCCCATAGTCGATTAGGTTTTCCAATATTCCCATATTCATGGGGACTATAATTACTGGGTGGGACACACCACCATCCCCAGTCACAGTGCTTTCCTTAGAATGGATCGGGTTTCCCCATATTCCACAGTGTATCAATATTATTGACTTGAATCCCATCATTATATCATGATATATAAATATATTTAACCAATTAATTTTAGGGAGATATACGTCCCAACCATCTCAGAAAAAAATTATACACACATGTTCTAAAAATTCGTAAACAATCATATCATAACCCATGAAATGAAATGGGTATCTTAAACATGTAATCTTATCATAACCTTTAGAAAAAGATATAGGTTTCATAATCATTTCATCAATAGAATATCCCATGAAAATAAGCAGGTTTCATAGAAATATAACTCGTGAGGAAGAAATGGGTTAAATAAACATGTAACTCGTAAAAGAGAAATTAATTTCATAAACACCATTCCATCAAAACATACACCATTTAGTGAAAAAATATGAAAGGTAAATTTGGATAATTTCCTTAGAAAGACATGAGTAACACTAAAAAATATCATATGAGATGTAAAATAATTTTGAAATATATTTTAAAAACATTTCTTGAGGAAAATAACCATTCTTCTTTGAAAAATTACTTTTAAAACATAAAACATTTTGAAAACCATTTTCTAGAAAATAAACTTGAAAACATATAAAGGAAGCTTTGAAAATATTTTTAAAACCATTTATATTGATTTTTTTTAAAAAATATAAATAAAGATTGATATTTTTTAAAACCATTTATTTGAAAACACATGGAAAACTAATAAAGGATTATTTGAAAACCATAAATAAATTTAAAATACTTTTTACAAGAATTTTAGATTAAAATAACATCCTTAAAAATATTTTTGTTTTTTTAAAACATGGTTTTTTAAATTCTTGGCACGTGTCTAAAAGAAGGAAAATTGAGACAAAATTACTTTACTAATTTGGAAACATTTAAAACATAAACCCCATGAAAGAACGATCATAAAATATATATGTTTTTGAGATGGTGTTTCCTTTGTCAAAATACCAAAGCACAAATATATATTTAATTTAAAATAAATATTCAGAAAAGGAACATGTGGTGAATAAGACATAAATCTCACAAAAATAAAAATGAGACTATAAATTCCCCTTACCTTATGTATTAACTCTCATCGTACTCTTTAAAACCTCCTATATAATAAATATAAGTTTATTATAAATATACCATAGAACCATATTCTTATATATAATACCATATATGGGTTTATATTACCCAATTATTAACACTTTCATGTTATGGTTACATTTCAGGTAATATCTTTTTTATTTTTCGCATGTGTCTTAATTAGTTGTATTTTTGGTCCTCATACTTATATCACAATATAAATAATGTAAACCAAAATATCATGTATATTAATTATGTATTCATTTATAATAATCTATGAAATATATAAATATGAAATGGAATACACTGTTCATGGACACAGTAGGTCGTACGTACACTTGAATGTTGTTTCTGTTTAATTATCATATTTAAAGGAAGAAAGTAAATGAAATATATGTATATATGTGTATATAAAAAAATTCTAATATAATTATGATTTCATATATATCATATACATTCACTAAAATCATCCTTAATACATTCAATGTATACTATGAACGAATCACATCGCTTTGTGGAGGCGGTAATCCACACTTCCCTAAATGAAATTATTGTACTTACAAAAAATGAAAATAATGATTGTATTTGATATATAATAATTAAATAAAACTAAATAAATAATTAATATGATATATAAAATATTAAAAATACAATTTCCATCATAATTACCAACCATGAGAGGTGGTAAAGTAAAAAACAAACAACATCATTTCGTCAGGTGGTAGTTCTCCGTACACATGAATGATATGTTTTTTACCCATTATATGAAAGTGTGTGTAAGTATGTATATAAAATTTAAAATAAAATCATATAAGTATATTTATGATACTTGTTTTATTAAATAATCATTGAATACAAATATTTTATGTGGTGGAGAATGAAAATAAAACAAAAGAGCTTGAGGGAGGATGTTACCTCTTATTCTAGTAACTCTTTTTGGTTTGCACTAAAGGGATTTATTGGATGGATTTATGCCCAAGTTGAGTATTATAGGTTGATATAAAGAATCTTTAGGATCTATTTGGTAATATATTAGTTGATACAGAGTTTCTTGAGAGGTTTGAGTAAGTGGGATGGGTGAGAGACTTTTTATAGCGGAGGAGGACTGACATTATTGTAAATTTTTAAAAATGGAATTCCACCCACGTTTATCCTATAAAAGTGGCTCTAATAATGTATATAATTGGATTAAATGGAGCATAGATTCTAAATATGTCCATAAAATTTATTTCTTGACAAGTTTCTAGGTCTCTTTGTCCCTTAAGTGTATTGTTTAGTCTCTTACTAAACTAATTTTTTTCTTAATCATTATAATTAATTTTAATCACTTTCACTAATATTTCTGGTAAAAAAATAATTGGAACATATTAAAAATTAAAAATTATGATGATTCAAAATATGGAATAAATTTTTCCAAATTTTAATCATAAAAGTGTCATAAATTAATTTTAAATTAATCCCACAAACATGTCACCATAACAGGTTTTTTAAGAAAAAATGTTTAAAAGTTTGGTATGTTTTGATATCCAATTTCAATGTGTAATTGGTCCCAATGAACTAAATTGTATTAACTTATCTAACATTAATCTCATTAAACTTTAAAATAAAATTATAATATAATTTAACTATTTAAATAAATTAGAAGAAAAAGTAGCTTTGAAATAAAATTCTATATTTTTCACTATTCTTCAAAAAATGAAGTTTTTCCAAAAAAACTAGATAATTAATCCTAATATAATTTTGAAATTATGAATTAAAAAATGATTTTACTTTATCAAATAAAATTTCTAAAATTTTTAAATTTTTTTATTATTGTTCATATAAGGATATAAAAATCTGTTCTTTTAAGAAAATAGAATGCTAAAAAATATAAAAACTTTACTAAAAATGTATGTCTTATTATCAATATGTTTTATTTATATAAAAAAATATAAATAATATTTTAAAATTAGTTATTACTATTCATATTAGTAATTTCAATGGTTAGGTTATAACTATCTCATTTAAATAATTCTAATATTAAAATTTTGTATCGTAGGAACTCTATGTTTCATGTAATTCAAGTCAAGTTGGTGTTTCATGTTTCACAAAATTAATATGGTGTAGTGTATAAATAAATTATGATTTTTTTAGATTTAATTAAATAAAATCAAATAAAAATAATTTATTCAAAAAAAATGTTCACAAAAACTCTAGGTGTTACATTATACCTCCCTTAAAATGAATTTTTCCCTTGAAAATAGTCATTATAATAAAAAATTTTGGATATGTATGCATAATCATATCCTTATGTTCCCATTTAGATTCCTCAAAATGGATATTTCTCTGAAAAAAGAATCACTTGGTGAGTGGTTTTGTTTCTTAGAACTTTCTTTGTATGATCAATAATTCCAACTAGTTGTTCCTTGTAAGAAAGATCTGGATCCAATGGTATGACCTATAAGTTTAGTATATGTGAAGGTTCAGGTATGTAATTCCTTAGGAGAGATATATGAAACACATCGTGGAATTGATATATATTTTTGAGGAAGTTTCAAGTGATAGTATACCATTATGATACAATCAATAATCTAAAAGGGACCAATATTCCTAGGGCTTAGTTTCCCTTTCTTCCCAAAACTCCTAACCTTATTATAGGGAGAGATTCATAGAAACACCTTATAACCGACTTAAAATTATAGATCACATTGATGGTTATCAGTATAACTTTTTTTATCAACTTTGTGTCTCCTTAATATGATTCTGAATGGTTCTAACCTTCTCATCCATTTCTTCATCTATCTCAGGCCCCAATAGATTTATTTATCCATATTCATCCAATCATGTTGGAGCTCTACATTTCTTCCTATTGAGGGACTTATAAGGAACCATCTGAATTCTTTAGTGAAATCTATTGTTTTAAGAAAACTCAACCATAGGAATGTGTTGATCCCAACCACCTTTTAAATCCAACAGACATGATATAAACATATCATCTAGTGTTTTAATTATTATTTGAAACTAAACATCCATATGAGGATGATAAGAAATGTTGAAACTCAATTCAATAACAAGTGATTTCTAAATATTTTTCCAAAACTTTTAGGTGAACCTCAAATCCCAATAAGATACAATGTAAAGTGGTACTCCATGCAGCCTTACCACTTCCTTAATTTATATCCTAGCAATATGATCCAGAGAGAAGTATTATATGATAATAATGAAGTGTGTTGACATAGTAAGGAGATCTACTACCACCATTATAACATTAAACCCATTATAGGTTTTGGGGAGTCCAATGACAAAATCCTTAGTGATTTTCTCCCATTTAAATTCTGGTATGGGTAATGGATTAAACATCCCTTTATGATTTTGTCTTTCCTCCTTAACTTGCTGGCATACCAAGAACTGAGGTATAAACACTATGTTATCACTATTCATTCCATCCCACCAAAATCATTCCTTTATGTCTCTATATATTTTCATACTTTTAGGATGAATAAATAATGATGAACTATGAGCTTCATCTAAGAACTCCTTCTTCAAATATGGTATGTAAAGAACCCATACATGGTTTTTGAACCTTATCATTTCATCAAGATCAGGTTTAAACTTAGGAACATTTCTAAACTTCTTTTTCATCTTTACATCTTCCTTTTGCGCCTCTTTAATATTCACTTGGTTAGAGGTTTGAACATTCAATTTAGAAAGATAAGATTTATCCCCTTACTTTAGGATTTCTAAATATATCCTTTGAAAATCCATAAATATTAGATCTTTTTTGATCCTCATCATGTATAATCTAACATGATCCTTTCATCTCAAAGCATCAACCACCTTGTTCAATTTCCTAGGGTGGTAATTTATTGAACAGTCATAATACTTTATCATCTCTAACCATATTCTCTGGAACATGTTCAACTCCTTCTATATGAATATATATTTCTAAATTTTATGATTAATATATATATAATTTTTTTCTCCATAAAGATAACTCCTTTATATCTTTAAAGAAAAAATTACCACAACCAACTCCAAATCACGAGTTGTGTATTTTTTTTCATGAATCTTCAACTGTTATAAGAAATGGGCTATAACCAATTTATTCTACATAATAACACATCGCAATCCCTTATTTGATGAATCACTATAGATTAAAAACCCTTATCCACTATAGGGTAATGTAAGAATAGGTGCACTAAATAACATTCTCTTCAGTTCCATGAAAATATCCTCACATTCGTCTTCCTATAAGAAATTGGAACCCTTTTGAGTTAAGTTGGTCAGAGGATTAAATAGTCATAAGATATTGTACAAAAAACATCAATAATATCTAGCTAAATGAAGAAAACTATGGATATTAATAACCATGTTTGGTCTAGGATAACATTCAATATCTTTCATCATTAATGGACCTACTATTAAACCTTATCTTGAGATTATGTGAACCAAAAATGAAACATTTTGCAGCCAAAAATCACACTTTGTAAAATTTTCATACAGTATCTCCTTCCTCTGGGTCTTTAGTAAAAATCTCAAGTGGTATTAATGTGCTTCCTTTATCCTTGAATAAAAAATAATATCATCTATAAATACTACCAAAAACTGATATAGGTAATCTCTAAATACTCTATTCATAAAATCCATGAAGATAGAAGGGATTTTATTAAAACCAAAAGGCATCCCTATATATTCTTAGTGTACATATCTTGTATGAAATTAATTCATGGGTATATCCACTTTCTTAATCTCAATTTATGATATCCATAATCAAGGTCAATAATGAAAGATTAATGAGATCTGTGAACTTAATCAAACAAGTCACCAATACGTGGAAGAGGATGCTTATTCTTGATTGTGATCTTGTTCAATAGTTGATAATCAATAAAGAGTCATATTGATATATATTTTTTTCATAAAGAGAAGAGCTGCACCCAAGGTGACACAATTGTTCAAATGAATAAATTATCAAGGTTTTCTTGGATCTACTTCCTCAATTCCTACAACTCAACTGAGTCCATTATTAAGGGAGTTGTTGAAATTAATGTAGAACCTGGTATGATCTCTATTGAAACTAAAATTTACATTTTGGTGGAAGGCTAGGAAACTCTTCTAGAAATAAATCTAAAAACTCTCAAAAAATAAGCATATCATCAATGTCAATTTTCTTTCAAACCATTTGAGATAAAAAACCCTTCTGAATGGGAATTAATACCCATACACTGGATGTAATCTCCAAAGGAAGTTCATAATTATCATCACTTTGATAAATGATCATAGGTTGGTTTGAAATATCAAAATTAAATTAAATTACTTTATAATTGATGTGGTATTAATGCATAGAAATCCAATCCAGGACTAATATGACATCAAATTTAACTAGGGGAAGAATGAGTAGATTTTTAGGAAGTACATTCCCAAAAACATCAATCAGAGAGGAATCATAGACTTGAGATTCAATAATCATACCATTAGAGGTTTGAATTGAAAATTACACATCTAATCATTTTTTTATAATATTAATACCCTTATAAAATTATTTAGATATGAATGAGTGAGAATATTTAGAATCAAATCAGACATTTTCAGTTCTAGAGTTGATGATAAGTGTACCTTTCACCACATCATTATCACACCCTTCATCTGAAACATTAATTTCCTGATATTTACCCTTATCCCTAAATTTAATATGTTACTGATGCCGATCATCATCAACAAACCTTAGGTGTGGGTATTTTATATCATAATACAAATCTTCATTACACTTGAAGCGCTGAAGTGTGGAAGACACGTTCTGTATAGCTTTTCCTCTATTTTCATCATTAGACAACTTTTTTTCCATTAGTTCCTCAATAAATTTTCATATATCCTTCCATTCCACACTTAAAACACTTATTTGACCCCATAAAACAATTTCCTACATGATTTTTCTACACTTTTTTCATAAAGGGAGGCTCATCTTTCTCTCTTCATGGTTTTTATATTTTCCTTTGAACTCCAAACTCATTTTCTTGTAAAACTATGAGATTTATATGTAACTGAAACCTTCATTTTAACTTATATTTTGCAACACACAATCTCTTCATAGCTAATAACATCTCTTATGTCCAAAACCATTTAGACACTTTGCGTTAATCCACTGAATAACCTATCAAATTTATTTTCGGGTCGGATGATAATTCCAGAAGCATGCCTCATAAGGCTTCTGAAATTTGACTTGTAGGTACTGAAAAATTCATAATTCCTTTGATTAAACTCAAGGAACTACTTTCCCATATTCGTATGATGAATAAAAGGAATGTAAGTATTGAAGAATAAGTTCTTGAACTCGTCCCAATCTATAGATTCAATTTCATCATAATTCATCACATTCTTGATTAGATTCAACCTCCCATATGATTCACCTTCTAATCGATAAATAGCTATAATGACTTTATAATGGTCTGAATACTGTATAATGGAGAATATAATTTCATTGTTACTAATCCAATGTCAAGAAACAATTGGATAATAATACCCAATGAAAGAAGGCATAAATATTTTCATGAAGGACTCAACATAAAGTTATTCTATCTTTTTCTTGTTTGGAAGATCAATATGATTCATAGCTTGAGAAAGTCGTGTAAGTATAACAACGAGGTTTTTCATTCTAGGTCAAATAAATTTTTGGATTCTCAGGAGGAAAATCATTATATTTTCTATCATAGTCACTATTAACATGGTTCCTTCAGGTTCCAACCATTGATTAAAACCAAATATCATAAAGTAAGAAACATTTATCATAGTGAGTTACCGCATAATCATAAAAAACCACATAAAGATTTTCTAAATTATGAAACCTCCCTTAATCTATTACTCCTTAGGTTTATCCTAGGTTATTCATAGAAAAATTATTTTTAAATCCTTTATTATGTTTCAAGAAGAGTTTATGAATTCCCAATGTATATCCCCCGAGAGTGTCAAACTAGGTGCATAGTATGGCCTGTTGTTAGGTACCCAATTAATCTTAAGTCAGGCATGGATCACCTTGTTGGAGTTATAACTCCTAGGTACATATGTTCCACAACCATGACCACCTGGTGTTTCCAAATAGGGATTTATTTCTCAGAAACCACTCTCCCTACCCGTAACCAAAATTCTAATAAATTTTTCTATAATTTTGCTTATTCTTAGACATGTCCTTAGAGTTAACACTAATGTTTTGTCATCCTAGTTTCCAAAGATTAACTAAAATGTTTCTCGAATACCACCTATAGTGAAACTCACTTTTTCATAAATTTACATTACACTATTTTTGCATAATACTTAATAAATTAAAAAAATATATGGACAAAGATCGTATTAGTCTAGTTCCTTTGGAAACCTGGAAACATAAACCCTAGTTTATAAACAAGCTACATTATCTCCCACTAGGTTTGTCATGACTGGAACCCTTCTTAGAAACATCATACATAATACATATATTTATAATATAGGGAATAGAAACATTAAAAGGTGTGATCTCATATGTTCAATAAGGGTAAACAATGAAGATATGTAAATATAAACATGAGAATAAGGATATGAGAATCTGATCATGACATTAGAAGATCAAACCCAACATATCACATAAACAAGAATCATGGAATGAATATTGGCATTTTATAAGACATGAGTCATAAGAAAATAAAGATCGTAATCCATAAAATCAAAACACAGGAATAAGACATGGAATTTTTGAATGAACATAAAAATGTAATATCATTCCCTATAAGTCAAGAATAATTTATAAAACTTATCAGGGGATTTCATGGAGACTACAACTAATGGGAGAGACACACCACCATCCCCAGTCACAGTTTTTTCTTTGTAAGGGATCATGTTTCCACACCTTCTCATACTGTATCAGGTTTCTCCATCTTCCCATATTTATGGGGACTACAACTACTAGGTAGAACACACCACCATCCCCAGTCATAGTCCTTTCTTTATAAGGGATTGGGTTTCCCCATATTCCCATAGTGGATCAGGTTTCCCCATCTTCCATAGTGGATCAAGACTATAAACATGAATCCCATCATTATCTTATTAGATATAAATCTTTATCTAAAAAATTGAAGTGATATATAGGTCCCACCCATCTCATAATGAAATAATATATACATGTGCCATAAATTTATAAACAATCATATCATAACCCACGAAATGAAATGGTTATCACAAACATGTAATCATATCATTACATATAGAATAAGAGATGGGTTTCATAATCATTTCATAAAAGAATAAAATGTTAAAATAAATGAGTTTCACAGATATATAACCAGTGAGGAATAAATTAGTTTCATAAACATGTAACCCATTAAAGAGAAATTGGTCTTATAAACATGGGGCCATCACAACAAAAACCATTTAGAGATTGAATATGAATGAAAACATTGAATCAATTCCTAAAAAAATCATAATTAACACCAATGTATGTCATATTACATGGAAAATAATTTTGAAATATCTTTTAAAAATATTTCTTTAGTAAAATATCCCTTATTATTTGAAAAATTCGTTTTCAAACAATTTTTTTTTGAAAAACATTTTCATGAAAATAAACTTGAAAAGTTATAAAGGGTTCTTTGAAAATACTTTGAACACATTTTACTTTGAAAACATTTTACTTTGAATATATTTTTAAAACATATAAATAAATCCTGAAATTGTTTTAAAATCCATTTTTTTGAAATCAATTTGAAAACTTACAAATAAACCTTTAAAACATTTTGAAAACAATTAATTTTAAAACACTTTGAAAACATATAAAGAAAGATTGAATTTTTTTAAAACAAATTATTTGAAAACACTTTGAAAAATTATAAATGGTTACTTGAAAACAATAAGTAATTTTGAAAATAATTTTTACTAGAAAATTAGAATAAAATATTATATTTGAAAACATTTTTGAAAATATTTTCTAAAAAATGGTTTTTGAAATTCATGGCATGTGTCTAAAGGAAGAAAAATTGAGACAAAAAAACTTTACCGATTTGGTACATTTTGAAACATATAATACCCATGAAAGAGAGATCATAAAATGGTTATGTAAATACCCATAAAAATAAGGATAATAATTATAGAATATATTCATGGTTATTATATACACCACAAAAATGGAGCGTGTGGTGAATATGACATAAATCTAACATAAATAAAAGTGAGACTATAAATCCCCCTTACCTTATGTCTTGAATATTATCATACTCATTAAAAACTCATTTATAATTAATATAAGATTATTATTCATATAAAATAGAACTATATTCTGATATATAATTCCATATATGGCTTTATATTACCCACTTATTAACACTTCCATGTTAAGGTTACATTTTGGGTAATATTCTTTTTGTTTTTCACATGTGTCTAAATTTGTTATATTTTTGGTCTTAATACTTATATAATTATTTAAAGAATATAAAACATGATATATATATATCATTTATCTTAATTATATATTTATTTATAATAATATAATAAATATATAAATATGAAATAGAATACACCGTTCATGGAGACATTTGACCGTACGTACGCATGAACATTGTTTCCGTTTAATTATCATATTGAAAGAAAGAAAGTAAATTACATATATGTATACATTTATATATAATAGTTATTGTAGAATTATTATTTCATATATATCATATAATTAAACTAAATAAATCCTTAATACATTCCATGTAATGTGTGAATGAATCACATCGCTTTGAAGAGGTGGTAGTCCACACTTCCCCAAACAAAATTATCGTACTTACAAAAAAATGGAAATAAAAATGGTATTCATTATATAATAATTCTATAAGAATAAATAAATCAAAAATATCATATATAACATATAAAATATAGTTTCCATCATAATTCCCTGCCATTATAGGCAGTAAAGGAAAAATGAACAACATCGTTTTGTGAGGCGGTAGTTTTCTATACATATTAACGGTAAGTTTGTTACCCATTAGATGAAAGTGTGAGTAAGTGAGTGTAGAAAAATTATAATAGAAACATCTTAGTAAATTTAGGATACTGGTGTTATTATATAACCATGTAATAAGAATATTTGAGGTGGTGGAGAATGAAAAAAAAGGATCATGAGGGAGGATGCAACCTCTTATTCAGGCAACTCCTTTTGATTTCCTCCAAAGGGATTAATTGGATATATTTATACCAAAGGATAGGATTATATGTTTATAATATGGGTTTTAGGGATCTATTTGGTATGATCTCTGTCAATATTATGTGTCTTGAGAGGTGTGAGGAAGTGGGAGGCTTGAGTACCATTTTATAATGGAGGAGGAGTGAAATTCTTGTAAATTTTTGAAAACGGAATTCCACACACATTTTTCATATGAAAAGTAGATCAGAAAATGGATACGATTTTAGAAAAGGGATTATTGTGTAGAAATATGTTTATAAAATGAATGTTTTACAAGTTTCTAGGTCATTTTTTCCATTAAGTGTAAGGTCTTGTCCCATGTTAAGCTAATTTTCCTATAAATCATTGTAATTAATTTTAATCACTTTCAAAAATATTTTTTATAAAAAACTATTTTTAACTGATTATAAATTATAATTATTCCAAATAAGGAATCTGTTTTTTCCAAATTTTAATTACATATGTGGAAAAAATGAATTTAAAATTAATCCAATAGAAGTGCTGCGACCACAAATTTTTTTGAAAAAATGTTTAAATGATTGAGATGTTTTGATATCCAATTTCAATGTAAAATTGGTTCCAATGACTTATATTGGATTATTTTATGTAAAATTAATCTCATTACACTTTATAAAAAAAGTTAAAATATAATATAACTATATAAATATATCAGACAAAAAAGTAGCTTTGAAAACAAATTCAATATTTTTACTTTTCATTGAAAAATAAAGTTTTTTAGAAAAATCCATAAAATTGACCCTAATATAATTTTAAAATTATGAATTAAAAAATTAATTTTATTTTATCAAATTAAAATTTTAAAATTTTATAAATTTAATTTTATTATTGTTCACAAAAAGGAATAAAAATCAATTCTTTTAAGAAAATTGTATTTTCAAACATATAAATACTTTACTAATAATGTATATATAACTACCAATATGTTTTATTTATATAAAAAAATTACAATTATTACTTAAAAATTATCTACTAATATTAATATTACTAATTTTAATGGGTATTTTATAACTATCTCATTTAAATAATTATAATAATAAAATGTTATTTTGTAGAAACTCGGTGTTGCGTGAAACACATGCCAATTCAGTGTTTCATGTAGCATAAGGTTAACTTGGTGTAGTATATAAATAAAGTTTTAATTAGTTTATCATGAATTTAAAGGCAACAAATAAAATTAATTTATTTGAAAAACAAGGTTCCCAAAAACTCGGGGTGTTACAAGTTCAATGCATTGTTTTTGGGTTAAACCCCTAGGTGCTTCTATTCCAGATCCAGATCCACATATAGTATACATACATGGATTTTATTTCTTAGATAACCACATAATAATTATGATACCAAAATTTTAGAGCATTTTATTATATCCTAAAAATTGACACTAATGTTTTGTAGTAAATTTTTTTACTTTCCTAAATGTATGTCCAATGGTTTATAAATAGAATGTGATTCATCTAAAACATATCCATCAACATTAAAAAAATAGGCATTCAATAAGTGGTGAATCATATAAATCATAGGAGTAACAAATAATGTGTTTAGTCAAGCCTCTTTATCATCCATTTTTTCTTCTTTCATCTTATGTTTATTCTATGTAAATACAATGTTAATCAATTTCTAATCATTAATTAATAATTAGTTAATTATTAATTAATAATTAGTTAATAATTATTTAATCATTAGTGATTTATTCATTAAAAATTATTTCATCATCAGTTAATCATTATTTAATCGTTAGGTAATAAATATTTAATAATTAGTTAATCATTAGTTAATCACTGGTTAATCATTAGTTAATTATTCATTCATAATTACTTAATCATTAGTTAATAATTATTTAATAAATATTTAATAATTCCTTAATAATTATTTAATCAATAATTAATAATTAATTAATCAATATTTAATCACTAGTTAATTTCTAGTTAATTATAAACTAATGATTAGTTAATAATTATTTATTCATTCTTTAAACATTTCCTAATCATTAGTTTTTTTCATCATAAAAATTTTCATTTTATATAAGATCTAAGAAAGGTGGACATACAGATTCTGGGAGGACAAAAAAATATAAACCAAGGGAATTATCTCTAACAATGTTCACACACTCTAAATAAAGGGAGCCTGAACTAGAAAAGTTAATGAGATGGTCCTCCTGAGAATACCTTGAAGTATGAAAATCAGAAATCTTATTACCTTCAAGCCAAATGGGGATCACCTTAACTCAATAATTCAAGATGATATTGATGTTTCTTATGTGATAAATGATGCAGCAAGGGATGGAATCATGTTCTTGGATCCCTTTTTGAATGATTAAGTAATCTGTTTCCAATGACTCCAGACACAAGATCCTATCTATACAAATATGAATTACACTAAGAAGTGTATAGGCCTCCAACATAAGGGACTCTCCATTTTCGAATGTAGCAGAGAATGTAATAACCACAGAACCCCATTTTCTCACACCACACCACCTTCCCGCATGAGGTTGTTCATACAAGAGCCATCAATATTGGGTTTTAGGTCATAGCTAGGCAGAATTCATTTAATCTATCATCCATACACCTCCATCCCCATATCCAATGAAGTGGATGGTATTGTAGACCAAATCATTCTCAAGGAAGGATAATTATACCCATATTTCAGAAGAATCCCAAGCTCGATGACAATGCTCTATGATTTTATCGCAAGATCCGTATGAAAACTATATATTCCCTCATCCCATGATTTATTAGTTAATAATTATTTAATAATTAGTTTATAAATATTTAATCATTAATTAATCATTAATTAATCATTCCTTAATCATTATTTAATCATTATTTAATCATTTGTTAATCAATCTTTAATCATAAATTAATCATTAATCAATAATTATTTAATCATAATTTAATCCTTACTTAATTAGGAGTTAACCATCATTTGATAATTAGTTAATCATTACTAAATTATTAGTTAATTTTTCGATAATCATTACCTAATCATTCTTTAATAATTAGTGAATCATTCATTAATCATTCATTAATAATTTTTTAATCATTTTTTAATCATTATTTATTTATTAGAAAATAATTAGTCAAACATTACTTAATCCTTAATTAATTATTCTTTATTAATTAGTTAATCATATGGTATTCATTAGTTTATTATTATTTGATAATCATTATATATAATCATTATTTAATCCTATGTTATTCATTAGTTAATCTATACTTAATCATTACTAATAATAACTATTATTTTTAAACTATATATAACCAACTAAAGTACAAAATAAATAAAATATTTAGAACTAAAAAAAACAAATCAATTAAATAAAAAATAACTTTTAAAAAATAAAAAAATAACTGTAAATGATGCTTCACAAAAAACCAGCACTTATTTTAGGCCATCTGGACCACCAAACACAAATGAATCTTATTTTAGAGAGACAATTGAATTTAGAGAGATAGAGGGATTTTGAAGTGGTGGTGGGGGTGGGGTTCCCTTTTATAGGCAATTCAGGGAAACAAGGAAACCCCTGTCAAATTTTTCGATATGTTAGGAGAAAGGAAATTACTCCTAGGCTGCCTTTTGGTTTACATTAGAAAAAAGGAAACTTCCTTCCACCCACCTTTTCCATGTCATCGATCTGCATTGAGGAGAGGCCAATTAGTAACCCCCATTATCACCTTTCAATAAATACAGAAGAAGGTTGGGCCCCTTTCTCCTTTCTGATGAAGAATTCAAAAAACATTAACCTAGTATTATTTTTTTCCAAAAATGTACATAAAAAACTCTGGTATCCCCAGATCCAATAGATAATGTGACCGATTGAGGCTTCCAGACATCGAGCATGAGCTGATGAAACTGTTGGTCGGAGTGGATACTCAAGAGGGGGGTGAATTGAGTTCCAATTAAAATTTTCTGTTAAAAACAATGTTCATTAAAATCCCCCTATTTCAAAAACAGATTAAACTGTAGTGAATTTATACATATTATAAAGGTTCAATTAGTTTCTCAAAGATTGATTAGTTCTCAGTTAACTTAATCTTATGATTAAATTAACTTTTGAAACTAACTTACTGGTTTATAATATATATAAACACTTGCGAGTTTAACTATCAAAGTAGCTTTGAAGACAAATTATATTTCAAAGTAATAACAGCGGAATATGAAATAAATATGTAGTATGGATATAGTATGTAGCTATAAACAAAGAGAATTAACCAAGAGGTTCAGTCTCAAGCCGAGACTTAGTCCTCTCAAAAGTTTATATAAAAATGATCCACACCCTGGATCGGGGTTAACAACAGTGAACACACTGTCCAGGTCACAAGACCTCTACCACAGTTCTGCGTGGGGAAACAAACAACAGCTTAGAGCTGTCCAGGTCACACACGACCTCTACCACTATCCACAGTGGGAAATGAAGTGTAAAAAGGTTTGCTGAGGATTTACAGATCCTCCAGTGAAAGTACAGGAGTCAGTGTGTGTGTTTAATACAGTAGATAACACACACTGCTCGAAATGTAAAACAGATGTATCACAGAGCAGAGATGTAGAGTTTAGAAATGGCTCTGGTGATTTCAGTGTAGCTCTGGACTCTTTTGTATTTGGTCAGAATTTATTCTGAGTCCTCTTCTCATTTTTGTTTGAGAAGAAGAGTGTCGTATGCTTCAGGTTCAAGGGCAGTGAGATGTAGTCGATGAAGTTCTTCAATGTTCTTTTGTATGCACAGAACTCTTCTTGAGTAGGCTTGATTTTGTATGAGGTTTTGTTCTACTTGTTTCTTCCTCTTCTTTCTTTCCTCTATATTCTTCTTGTGTTCTTCCGTCCACACCCCATTTCTTCAGCAGAGTCTTCTTCTCGTATTTATGTCACGTGCTTCGGAAGACAGAAACAGTTTCCTTTCCGCAGGTACGAGGTACGGTTTCCTGACATCCGACAACCTTTATTAAGTAATTGACAGAGCATTAAAATATACCTAATATGACCATTGGTTAGATAAAATAAAGATAAAGATAAAGAAATTCAAATAGTGGTTTATGACTATTGAAGAATCAAGTGATCGGTAGGTCATCAGCATTAGTGAGTAATGATCGGTGACTCAGATAAATCAGCATCGGTGAGTCAGACTGATCGGGATCGGTCTGTCATCTGATCGGTGAGTCAGTTTGATCAGCATCGGTCTGTCATCTGATCGGTGAGTCAGTTTGATCAGCATCGGTCTGTCATCTGATCGGTGAGTCAGTTTGATCAGCATCAGTCTGTCATTTTATCGGTGAGTCTGATGATCGGCATCAGTCTGTCATTTGATCGGTGAGTCTGATGATCGGTGAGTCTGATGATCAGTGAGTCATTTTGCATCGGTGACTCATTTTGCATCGGTGAGACATTTGCATCGGTGAGTCATTTTGAATCGGTGAGACATTTTCATCGGTGAGTCATTTTGCATCGGTGAGACATTTGCATAGAATCGGTGCTTCCGATGTCTGTTGATATTGAATCGGTGCGACCGTTGTCCTTTGATATTAGATCGGTGCTTCCGATGTCTGTTGATATTGGATCAGTGCGACCGTTGTCCTTTGATATTGGATCGGTGTGACCAATGTCCTTTGATATTGGATCGGTGCTTCCGATGTCTGTTGATATCGAGAAGACTTCCAAAATACTTTGTAAGTCAATAAACATAGACAAAAACATGATAACAGATTCATTAAAAAATTGTAATTAAGTTTATGAGAAATCAAACCAGATTAAGCATTAATGATATGTGATGATTTGTGATTATTAAAACATCAATCATAGATATGAAATCAACAATCTTCCAGAGGGCTCAACAATATCCCCCTTTTTGATAATCACAAATCATTATCATAAAATATAAATAATATGATATATCATTAATAAAAAACATAATGAGAATTAAACCATAAAGAGATTAAATATAAAGAGATATATAAATCTCCCCCTTAATTTAAGTTTCCCATATATATTATACAGATTTCTCCCCCTGAGATATATACATCTTTTCTCCCATATATCATTTGTTTTCTTCTCCCATATATCATTCTTTTTCTTCTCCCATTCTTCTCCCATATATCATTATTTTTCTTCTCCCCCTTTGGGATAATCAAAAAGGAGGAAAAACAGATAAGTGAAAGTGAAAGTAAAAGAAGTCAGCATAGAGTAGAGAGGAAAAGAGAAATTGATAAAGTACAGAATATTACAAGCATCACATTGGTCACCCTATCAAAAACAATACACAACTATTTGTTGGGATACAAAGGGGATTTGCCTTTGTCTTTGGGATCAATAGTGGGTAAGTTTGAAGGCTTGGAGGCAGGCTGGACTTGGCGAATCTGAAGTGGTGGTAGGACAACTCGGGCAGGTGTAGGAGCAGGTGCCACAGAGAGTTGTTGTTGATAAACAGGAGCTGGATGAGAATCTTGCTGAGGGACTGGTCTTAACTGAGATAGAGCTTGAGCAACAGATAGCTGATTTGGAGCTACATCAGAGTCACTGAGAGGTTCAGAAGTAGGAACTACTATTGTAGTGGCCTGTGCATTCAAATAGGGCTTCAAAAGATGAATGAAGTCCTGAATGACTTCTGCTCCATACTTCATAGCTTTTTCAAAATCATCTTTATTCTCCATGAACTGGGCCAAGGAAGGGGTAAAATCTTGCAACTGATGAACTTGAGTTTTGAAGGCCTGAGTGACTGGAGGTAATTTCAGATTCTCTGCCAACACCTTGAAGTTTGCAGCCATTTCATGCTTTGTATAAATCTTGGAAAAGTAATTATCAAGTTTCTCTTTGATTACTTGCAGAGCTTTCTTAGCATCTGCTGAATACACTGATGCCATCCTAGGACTGTTATCACAGAGCTCTTTCATCTTCCTCAAAGATTCTAGATCAAGAATTTTTCTAACAGCAGCTAACTCATCATGCACAACTTCTCTTAGAGATTCTAGCTCACGGGTAGTGATCTTGGTTACCTTGGCTGTACTGGCTTGGCCAACTATGTGAGTTAACTTAGCTTTCAACTTCCTCAGGTCAGACTTGTTGAGATGTTCAATCAAATTTCTCAAAACTTCCATCATACGAGAGATGGTTGATCAGAATTCGCTGGATAGAGATACCAAGACGGTGTGAAGATCCTTCATAGTCTGATTCAAAAAGGCTATGTGCCTGCAAATAAGTTCACCAGTATTGGCCAGGTCTGGCTTCACAGCATTAGATACTCTTTGTGAGAAAGCTTCCAATGAATTTTCAGAAACTTGTAAAGACACTTGAGAAAGAGCATTAGAAATTTCTTCTCTAACTGTGGCTCTCACAGCGGTTAGCAATTCAAACTTAAACTTATTAAGATCAGCTTGAGAGATTCCAGAACCAGGTAAATTAACATTTGTAGGATCAGCAGCAGGAACAAACCTTTCTTCTCTTGGGAGGTTCCTCTGCACAGATGCAGCAGATTCTGGCATTGCTTCTTCTTCTTCAGAATAATATAAGCCCAACACAGCATAACTAGGGTATTCATCCCAAACAGCAGCACACAGGGTGTATTTTGGTTTCTCATAGCTTGCTGTTCCACTGATTTTTGGTGAATCATCCTTGCCACTGATATGTATTTCTTGTTCTGACTGAGGTGATTCTATTTGATCTTCAGAAAGACCATCCACTGGTCTGTTATCACCATCAACAGCAGCCTCAACATCATCAGCATGTCCATCATCACTCTTCTCAGAAGCTTCACTGTGATATTCTTCAGTATCAGAATCTTCTTCATCACCAAGAATGGGTTCTGATTCTGGTAGGGCTAAGGGTGGACTAGCAGGTCCAAATTCTATTCTTCTCTTGGGACTAGCAGTGTCAGGATCACTCCTATCATCAGGAGATGACATACTTCCTTCCTCAGTCACAGCTTCTTCTTGTTCTTGGGCTTCGGTGGCTTCATCCTTTCCTTCTTCTTGCTCATCATCATCAGAATAAACCGGTTCCTCATTTGGTTTCAAGCCAGGGTCTCTCAAATCCTTTGGCCTCTTGCCATGATCTATGGGATTGTAGGCTTCATAAAATTTATCTTCATCTGCAACCCAGCACTTCTTCCATGGATTCCAATTGATTTTCATCCTCTTGCAGATCTCTTTGTTGAGACAGAAGGTATGATCTGTTTCATCAACTTCATCATCTTTATCAATACATTCAAGATTCTTGAGCATGGTAGATATCATCTTTGAATAAAACAAGGCAGTGGCTTTCTTGGATGGATTTACCATTCCAGCTATGTGCACCATCACATATCTACACAAATTTATCTTCTCATGTGTTTTTAGAAGAAACAACAGGAAAACATCCTGGTACTTTACAACAGTAAAATCTCATCTCCTAGGGAAAAGTTGGTGCTGAATAAACTTGAAAAGAAGTCTACATTCACCATCTAATTCTGAAGCTGTGATTCTCCGTGACTCTCTGTTTCCAGTCAGAAGCTCTAAAGCTAATTTGTAAGAGAAATAATCATATGTTGGAGGAATATTCCCAGCATAATCATCATATCGACCTTCATGAGGTACATTCAAGCACTCAGCCCACTGCTTAGATGAGAAGGATATTTTCTATCCTTTTACCACAGAAGACATCCTGGCAGCCTCCACACCATCTAAAGTGATTTCCAAATTCATATAGAACTCATGTACCAGCTTCGGGTAGTCTATTCGAGAGTTGTCAGAAAACCAGTCTATCCATCCTTGCGATTCAAGAACTTGCAGCAACAGTGACTTACTTGTCAAAAGCCACGCAGAGCTGACTTCTTTTTCTACAGCAACAATCAGGGTTTCCAGGTTCGGATTTACTGATCGTTGAGAGGTACTAATCGACTCGCCTCGAGCACGCTTTGAAGGTATAGGGATATCCGGTCCTTTGCTCGGTCTCTTTTTCTTAGCCATTCGAGGATTTTGGGAAGGCAGGAGTTCGAAGGTTCGAAGTAGAAGGGAAGAGAGGTTAAAAGATTCGGTGGGAAATGAAAGGTCAAAGGTTTAGGGAAGATAAATAGCCGCGTATCATTTATTTTATCATTTAGGGTTCCCATAAAACATATAAAAGAAATTTAGTAATTAATTACAATATAAAAAAAAGATCGGTATGACAGATCGGTTGCATAGATCAGTTTCACAGATCAGTTTCACATATCGGTTTCACAGATCAGTTTCACAGATCAGTTTCAGAGATCGGTTTCACAGATCAGTTTCACAGATCAGTTTCACAGATCCGTTTCACAGATCCGTTTCACAGATCAGTTTCACAGATCGGTTTCACAGATCGGTTTCACAGATCAGTTTCACAGATCAGTTTCACAGATCAGTTTCACAGATCAGTTTCACAGATCGGTTTCACAGATCAGTTTCACAGATCGGTTTCACAGATCGGTTTCACAGATCGGTTTCACAGATCACTCATACACAACTCTTGTTTAATAAATTTCATTCTTTCAGAGCATAAAGGATTTGTGAAGATATCAGCTAATTGATGTTCAGAACTAATAAATTTTAATGAAATATCACCTTTTTGATGATGATCTCTTAGAAAGTGATGTCTGACATCAATGTGCTTAGTTCTAGAGTGAGACACAGGGTTCTTAGATATATTGATGGCACTAGTGTTATCACAGTTAATTGAAACATGTTTAAGATCAAATCCATAATCCAATAAAGTGTGTTTCATCCACAGAATTTGTGCGCAGCAACTACCAGCAGCTATGTATTCTTCCTCGGCAGTAGACAATGCAACTGAGTTCTGTTTCTTACTACACCATGATACTAGGGATTTTCCAAGCAAATGACATGTTCCAGATGTGATCTTCCTATCTAACTTACATCCAGCAAAGTCAGCATCTGAATAGCTAGTTAGGTTAAATGATTGTCCTTTTGGATAAAACAAACCTAAATTTATAGTATACTTAAGATACTTAAAAATCCTTTTAATAGCCAGTAAGTGTGATTCTTTAGGATTAGCTTGAAATCTATCACACATACATACACTGAACATAATGTCTGGTCGACTAGTAGTAAGATAAAGTAAGCTCCCAATCATACCTCTGTAATTGGTTTGATCCACTGGTTTCCCAGCTTCATCTGTATCCAATTTACAGGTAGTACTCATAGGTGTACCACTTTCCTTAATACTATCCAATCCAAAATGTTTTAAAAGATCCTTTGTATATTTACTTTGATTTAAAATAATTCCATCTTTAGTTTGAAAAATTTGGAAACCAAGAAAATATTTATGCTCTCCCATTAAGCTCATTTCAAATTCATTTTGCATAATCTTTGAAAAATCAGTACATAAGGTATTTTTAGAAGATCCAAAAATAATATCATCAACATAGATTTGTACTATTAATACATCTTTTGAAATCATTTTTATAAAAAGAGTGGGATCAGCTACTCCTTTTGTAAATCCTTTTGAGATAAGAAAGTTTGAAAGCCTTTCATACCAATCTCTTGGAGCTTGTTTTAAACTATATAAATGTTTAGAAAGTTTAAAAACATGATTTGGAAAATGAGGATTTAAAAAACCAGGTGGTTGTTCTACAAAAACATCTTCAACAATAAAACCATTTAGAAATGCACTTTTGACATCCATTTGATATAGCTTGCAATTCAGATGTAATGCATAGGCAAGTAAGATCCTAATAGCCTCTAATCTAGATACAGGTGCAAAGGTTTCCTCATAGTCAATTCCTTCTTCTTGACTGTAACCTTATGCAACTAGCCTAGCTTTATTTCTAATGATGTTTCCAGATTCATCAACTTTGTTTCTAAACACCCATTTTGTGCCTATGGTAAAAATGTCCTTAGATCTTTCTTCTAATTTCCAGACTTTGTTTCTTTCAAATTGATTTAGTTCTTCTTGCATAGCCATTACCCAAAATTCATCATTGATAGCATCATTGATATTTTTAGGTTCTAACTGTGAAAGAAAAGCTTGATGTTCAACCTGATTTCTTAGAGAAGCTCTAGTATGTGTTCCTCTATCTAGATTTCCTACAACAGCATCTAAAGGATGGTTCTTTAGAGTCCTAGATGGTCTTGAAAAGATAGGGATAGAGATTTCAAATTCATCTACAGATTGAGGTTCAACAGGAGCAGGTTCTGGAGAATTTCCAGAGATGGATGTTTTAACTATAGGTCCATTGTCTTTATCATTGAGATTCAAACCAGAGAGATCATCTTCAAGAGAGATTTTAGGTTCATGTGGATCAGTTTCATCAAATTTGATGTGAACAGATTCTTCCACATATTTTGTTCTTTTATTGAAAACTCTATAGGCTTTACTAGAGATAGAGTAACCTAGGAAAATTCCTTCATCACTCTTGGATGCAAATTTGTCAAGATTGTCTTTAGTATTGAGAATGAAGACTTTGCAGCCAAAAACTTTGAAGTAGTTAACCTTAGGTTTCCTATGGTTCCACAACTCATAAGGGGTCCTCTTAAGAACTGGTCTGATCAAGACTCTATTAATGACATAACAAGCTGTATTTACAGCTTCAGCCCAAAACTAAATAGGCAGTTCATATTCATTGAGCATAGTTCTAGCTATTTCTTGCAGGGTTCTATTCCTTCTCTCAACTACACCATTTTGTTGGGGTGTCCTAGGGGCAGAGAAATTGTGACTATAGCCATTGTGTGAGTAGTAAGAATCAAACTCATGATTTTCAAACTAACGACCATGATCACTTCTCAGGGTCTTAATCTTGAGTCCACTAAGATTCTCTACAGACTTGGAGTATTTAACAAAGTAAGAACAAGCTTCACTTTTGTGAGCTAGAAAATATACCCAAGTATATCTAGAAAAGTCATCTACAAGAACATAGACATAGTGCTTCCCATTCAAACTAGAAACTCTAGAAGGTCCAAATAAATCCATGTGAACCAACTCGAGAGGTTGAGAAGTTGACACTTCTTTCTTTGATTTAAAAGAAACTTTATGTTGCTTTCCTTTTTGACAGGGATTACAAACTTTATCTGCTAGAAATTCAAGTTTGGGTAAGTCTCTAACTAAGTTCTTCCTAGAAAGTTTTCTAAGAGAGTGTACATTGCAGTGTCCTAATCTTCTGTGCCAAAGCCAAGACTCTTTATGAAAAGCATTTAAACAAGGAATATTCTTCTTAGCTAAAGAATCTAAATCAACAGCATAAACATTTTCATTTCTTAAAGCAGAAAATACTAAAACATTTTTAGAGTTAAAAACATTGCAAGAATAATTTTTAAATTTCACATAAAAACCATCATCACACAACTGAGAAATTCTTAACAAGTTATATTTAAGTCCATCGACAAATAAAACTTCAGAAACCAAGATTGAATCAGTGTTACCAATCTGGCCTAAGACGGTGATTTTTCCTTTTGAATTATCACCAAAAGTGACAAAGCCTCCATCAACTTTTACTAAGCTTTTGAAACATGAAAAGTCTCCTGACATATGTCTTGAACATCCACTGTCTAAGTACCATATCTTCTTGTGACAGCTCTTCAAGCAGGTCTCCTACAAAATAGATTTAGATGGAAGATGATTTTGGTACCCAGATCTTCTTGGGTCCAGACATGTTAGCCAATGATACTTTAGGTATCCACATTTGTCTAATGGGTATCATATAATTTGTAGAATTAACATTCTATGAAAGATAAACATTATTAGATCCATAACTATGAATATAACTGGTTGAGGCATATGAAGTTCCAGAATTGACTATCTTCTGTCCAGATTTAGGAATGAATCTAGTTTTGGAAACTTTTCTTTGTCCAGGTTGGTATCCTATACCAGTAGTATATCTAGGTGCAACTTGATTTCCTAGAATTTGTGTTAGAGTATTCTTGCTATTTGTGAACTTCTCTAAGTCTTTTCTGAGTTGCTCATTAGACAATTTTAGTTCAACATTCTCTTTAAGCAACTGAGCATTCTTTTCTACTTCTATATCCAGATCAGATTTATGCTTAACACTTAAAGCATACTGTTTCCTTAAACCTTTATATTTATCTTTAAGCTCATTACAGGTTTCTTCAAGCATATCACAATATTCAAACAGTTCAGATTTAGACATGTTATCACATTCAGAATCATCTCCAGAATAATATGAATTTGAAGTAGGAGTTTCTGATGTTACCTCAGAAGTGTTTGTCATGAAACACATGTTGGCTCGATTCCTTTCAGAGTCTGAAGATTCAGCTTCATTTGTGCTGTCTTCTGAAGCACTCCAAGTAGCCTTCATGGATTTCTTGTACTTATTATCCTTGTATTCATACTTCTTTCTGTATTTCAGCTTTGGACAGTCTGCTTTTATGTGTCCTTTTCTTTTGCATTCATAACAGACAACTTCATATGATTTATCAGACTTCTTCCAATCCTTTTTCCAGTGTCCCTTGTTATCATACTTGCCTTTGTAGTTTGACTTTCTGAAAAACTTCTTCTTCCTATAGAATTTCTTAAATCTTCTAGCAATGTGTGCCATATCAGTATCACTGTCAGAATCATTCTCACTTTTCTCACTGCTTGAACTTTCATTGATAGCTTAAGGCTTTTCCTTATCCTTATTCTTTGAGGTTGTAGTCTTGAAGGCAATAGACTTCCTTTTAGGTTCATCATCCTCTTCTTTGTTTACCTTGAGTTCTTCTTCATACATCATCAACTTACCAATTAGTTCCTTGACTGGCAGTTCTCCAAGGTCACACGATTCTCTAATGGAGACAGAGGTTCCTCTCTATCTTTCAGGTAGACATCTCAAAATTCTCATGATTTGTTCCTTTGCTGGAACATCCTTTCCCAAAGAATTCATTGTGTTGACAATTTCATTGAACCTGAGATACATATCAGAAATGGGTTCATCAGTCTTCATCTTAAAATTATCATACTTAATAGTATAGGTATTCAATCTCGTCTCCTTAACATTAGTTGTTCCTTCATGAGAAACAGCTAAGGTATCCCAAATTTCATATGCAGTTTTACATGCAGAAATTCTATTAAATTCCTCATCTCCTAGAGCACAGTACAAGGCATTCATAGCTTTAGAATTGTTATTGTAAGCAGCCTTTGTAGGTTCATCCCAAGTAGATCTATCAGTAGTGGGAATTTTGTATTCAGATTCAATGGCAGTCCAAATATCAAAGCTCATGCTTTCTAGATGAATTTTCATTTTTAGCTTCCACTGAGCATAGTTGTTTCCATTAAAGAAAGGTGGCCGGTTAGTAGCAGCACCCTCAAGTCTATTATCCATGATATCACAAAAAGAATTTTAAAGAGATAAAAATTTAGAACTAACAGAAATTTTAAGAACTTTAAAATACAACTAAAATCACAGTTGAAAAAACAGAGTACTTTAGAAAATATTTTCCATCCTTTGATACCAAATGTTGGTCGGAGTGGATACTCAAGAGGGGGGTGAATTGAGTTCCAATTAAAATTTTCTGTTAAAAACAATGTTCATTAAAATCCCCCTATTTCAAAAACAGATTAAACTGTAGTGAATTTATACAGATTATAAAGGTTCAATTAGTTTCTCAAAGATTGACTAGTTCTCAGTTAACTTAATCTTATGATTAAATTAACTTTTGAAACTAACTTACTGGTTTATAATATATATAAACACTTGCGAGTTTAACTATCAAAGTAGCTTTGAAGACAAATTATATTTCAAAGTAATAGCAGAGGAATATGAAATAAATATGTAGTATGGATATAGTATGTAGCTATAAACACAGAGAATTAACCAAGAGGTTCAGTCTCAAGCCGAGACTTAGTCCTCTCAAAAGTTTATATAAAAATGATCCACACCCTGGATCGGGGTTAACAACAGTGAACACACTGTCCAGGTCACAAGACCTCTACCACAGTTCTGCGTGGGGAAACAAACAACAGCTTAGAGCTATCCAGGTCACACACGACCTCTACCACTATCCACAGTGGGAAATGAAGTGTAAAAAGGTTTTCTGAGGATTTACAGATCCTCCAGTGAAAGTACAGGAGTCAGTGTGTGTGTTTAATACAGCAGATAACACACACTGCTCGAAATGTAAAACAGATGTATCACAGAGCAGAGATGTAGAGTTTAGAAATGGCTCTGGTGATTTCAGTGTAGCTCTGGACTCTTTTGTATTTGGTCAGAATTTATTCTGAGTCCTCTTCTCGTTTTTGTTTGAGAAGAAGAGTGTCGTATGCTTCTGGTTCAAGGGCAGTGAGATGTAGTCGATGAAGTTCTTCAATGTTCTTTTGTATGCACAAAACTCTTCTTGAGTAGGCTTGATTGTGTATGAGGTTCTGTTCTGCTTGTTTCTTCCTCTTCTTTCTTTCCTCTATATTCTTCTTGTGTTCTTCCGTCCACACCCCTTTTCTTCAGCAGAGTCTTCTTCTCATATTTATGTCACGTGCTTCGGAAGACAGAAACAGTGTCCTTTCCGCAGGTACGAGGTACGGTTTCCTGACATCCGACAACCTTTATTAATTAATTGACAGAGCATTAAAATATACCTAATATGACCGTTGGTTAGATAAAATAAAGATAAAGATAAAGAAATTCAAACAGTGGTTTATGACTATTGAAGAATCAAGTGATCGGTAGGTCATCAGCATTAGTGAGTAATGATCGGTGACTCAGATAAATCAGCATCGGTGAGTCAGACTGATCAGCATCGGTCTGTCATCTGATCGGTGAGTCAGTTTGATCAGCATCGGTCTGTCATATGATCGGTGAGTCAGTTTGATCAGCATCGGTCTGTCATCTGATCGGTGAGTCAGTTTGATCAGCATCAGTCTGTCATTTGATCGGTGAGTCTGATGATCGGCATCAGTCTATCATTTGATCGGTGAGTCTGATGATCGGTGAGTCTGATGATCGGTGAGTCATTTTGCATCGGTGACTCATTTTTCATCGGTGATACATTTGCATCGGTGAGTCATTTTGCATCGGTGAGACATTTGCGTCGGTGAGTCATTTTGCATCGGTGAGACATTTGCATAGAATCGGTGCTTCCGATGTCTGTTGATATTGAATCGGTGCGACCGTTGTCCTTTGATATTAGATCGGTGCTTCCGATGTCTGTTGATATTGGATCAGTGCGACCGTTGTCTTTTGATATTGGATCAGTGCAACCGATGTCATTTGATATTGGATCGGTGCTTCCGATGTCTGTTGATATCCAGAAGACTTCCAAAATACTTTGTAAGTCAATAAGCATAGACAAAAACATGATAACAGATTCATTAACAAATTGTAATTAAGTTTATGAGAAATCAAACCAGATTAAGCATTAATGATATGTGATGATTTGTGATTATTAAAACATCAATCATAGATATGAAATCAACAATCTTCCAGAGGGCTCAACAATCTCCCCCTTTTGATAATCACAAATCATTATCATAAAATATAAATAATATGATATATCATTAATAAAAAACATAATGAGGATTAAACCATAAAGAGAATAAATATAAAGAGATATATAAATCTCCCCCTTAATTTAAGTTTCCCATATATATTATACAGATTTCTCCCCCTAAGATATATACATCTTTTCTCCCATATATCATTCGTTTTCTTCTCCCATATATCATTCTTTTTCTTCTCCCATTCTTCTCCCATATATCATTATTTTTCTTCTCCCCCTTTGGGATAATCAAAAAGGAGGGAAAACAGATAAGTGAAAGTGAAAGTAAAAGCAGTCAGTATAGAGTAGAGAGGAAAAGAGAAATTGATAAAGTATAGAATATTACAAGCATCACATTGGTCACCCTATCAAAAACAATACACAACTATTTTTTGGGATACAAAGGGGCTTTGCCTTTGTCTTTGGGATCAATAGTGGGTAAGTTTGAAGGCTCGGAGGCAGGATGGACTTGGTGAATCTGAAGTGGTGGTAGGACAACTCGGGCAGGTTTAGGAGCAGGTGCCACAGAGAGTTGTTGTTGAGAAACAGGAGCTGGATGAGAAGCTTGCTGAGGGACTAGTCTTAACTGAGATAGAGCTTGAGCAACAGATAGCTGATTTGGAGCTACATCAGAGTCACTGAGAGGTTCAGAAGTAGGAACTACTATTGCAGTGGCCTGTGCATTCAAATAGGGCTTCAAAAGATGAATGAAGTCCTGAATGACTTCTGCTCCATACTTCATAGCCTTTTTCAAAATCATCTTTATTCTCCATGAACTGGGCCAAGGAAGGGGTAAAATCTTGCAACTGATGAACTTGAGTTTTGAAGGCCTGAGTGACTGGAGGTAATTTCAGATTCTCTACCAACACCTTGAAGTTTGCAGCCATTTCATGCTTTGTATAAATCTTGGAAAAGTAATTATCAAGCTTCTCATTGATCTCTTGCAGAGCTTTCTTAGCATCTGTTGAATACACTGATGCTATCCTATGACTGTTATCACAGAGCTCTTTCATCTTCCTCAAAGATTCTAGATCAAGAATTTGTCTAACAGCAGCTAACTCATCATGCACAACTTCTCTTAGAGATTTTAGCTCACGGGTAGTGATCTTGGTTACCTTGCCTGTACTGGCTTGGCCAACTATGTGAGTTAACTCAGATTTAAACTTCCTCAGGCCAGACTTGTTGAGATGTTCAATCAAATTTCTCAAAACTTCCATCATACCAGAGTTGGTTGATCGGAATTCGCTGGATAGAGATACCAAGCCGGTGTGAAGATCCTTCATAGTCTGATTCAAAAAGGCTACGTGCCTGCCAATAAGTTCACCAGTATTGGCCAGGTCTAGCTTCACAGCATTAGATACTCTTTGTGAGAAAGCTTCCAATGAATTTTCAGAAACTTGTAAAGACACTTGAGAAAGAGCATTAAAAATTTCTTCTCTAACTGTGGCTCTCACAGCGGTTAGCAATTCAAACTTAAACTTATTAAGATCAGATTGAGATATTCCAGAACCAGGTAAATTAACATTTGTAGGATCAGCAGCAGGAACAAACCTTGCTTCTCTTGGGAGGTTCCTCTGTACAGCTATAGCAGATTCTGGAATTGCTTCTTCTTCTTCAGAATAATCTAAGCCAAACATAGCATAACCAGGGTAGTCATCCCAAACAGCAGCACACAGGGTGTATTTTGGTTTCTCATAGCTTGTTGTTCCACTGATTTTTGGTGAATCATCCTTGCCACTGATATGTATTTCTGGTTCTGACTGAGGTGATTCTATTTGATCTTCAGAAAGACCATCCACTGGTCTATTATCACCATCAACAGCAGCCTCAGCATCATCATCATGTCCATCATCACTCTTCTCAGAAGCTTCACTGTGATATTCTTCAGTATCAGAATCTTTTTCATCACCAAGAATGGGTTCTGATTCTGGTAGGGATAAGGGGGGACTAGCAGGTCCAAATTCTATTCTTCTCATGGGACTAGCAGTGTCAGGATCACTCCTATCATCAGGAGATGACATACTTCCTTCCTCATTCGCAGCTTCTTCTTGTTCTTGGGGTTCGGTGGCTTCATCCTTTCCTTCTTCTTGCTCATCATCATCAGAATAAACCGGTTCCTCATTTGGTTTCAATCCAGGGTCTCTCAAATCCTTTGGCCTCTTGCCATGATCTATGGGATTGTAGGCTTCATACAATTTATCTTCATCTGCAACCTAGCACTTCTTCCATGGATTCCAATTGATTTTTATCCCCTTGCAGATCTCTTTGTTGAGACAGAAGGTATGATCTGTTTCATCAACTTCATCATCTTTATCAATACATTCAAGATTCTTGAGCATGGTAGATATCATCTTTGAATAAAACAAGGCAGTGGCTTTCTTGGACGGCTTTACCATTCCAGCTATGTGCACCACCACATATCTACACAAATTTATCTTCTCATGTGTTTTCAGAAGAAACAACAGGAAAACATCCTGGTACTTTACAGCAGCAAAATCTCCTCTCCTAGGGAAAAGTTGGTGCTGAATAAACTTGAAAAGAAGTCTACATTCACCATCTAATTCTGAAGCTGTGATTCTACGTGACTCTATGTTTCCAGTCAGAAGCTCTAAAGCTAATTCGTAAGAGAAATAATCAGATGTTGGAGGAATATTCCCAGCATAATCATCATATCGACCTTCACGAGGTACATTCAAGCACTCAGCCCACTGCTTAGATGAGAAGGATATTTTCTTTCCTTTTACCACAGACGACATCCTGGCAGCCTCCACACCATCTAAAGTGATTTCCAGATTCATATAGAACTCATGTACCAGCTTCGGGTAGTCTATTCGAGAGTTTTCAGAAAACCAGTCTATCCATCCTTGCGATTCAAGAACTTGCAACAACAGTGACTTACTTGTCAAAAGCCACGCAGAGCTGACTTCTTTTTCTACAGCAACAATCCGAGTTTCCAGGTTCGGATTTACTGATCATTGAGAGGTACTACTCGACTCGCCTCGAGCACGCTTTGAAGGTACAGGGCTATCCGGTCCTTTGCTCGGTCTCTTTTGCTTAGCCATTCGAGGATTTTGGGAAGGCAGGAGTTCGAAGGTTCGAAGTAGAAGGGAAGAGAGGTTAAAAGATTCGGCGGGAAATGAAAGGTCAAAGGTTTAGGGAAGATAAATAGCCGCGTATCATTTATTTTATCATTTAGGGTTCCCATAAAACATATAAAAGAAATTTACTAATTAATTACAATATAAAAAAAGATCGGTATGACAGATCGGTTGCACAGATCAGTTTCACAGATCAGTTTCACAGATCGGTTTCACAGATCGGTTTCACAGATCAGTTTCACAGATCGGTTTCACAGATCAGTTTCACAGATCGGTTTCACAGATCAGTTTCACAGATCCGTTTCACAGATCAGTTTCACAGATCAGTTTCACAGATCAGTTTCAGAGATCAGTTTCACAGATCGGTTTCACAGACCAGTTTCACAGATCGGTTTCACAGATCAATCATACACAACTCTTGTTTATTAAATTTCATTCTTTCAGAGCATAAAGGATTTGTGAAGATATCAGCTAATTGATGTTCAGAACTAATAAATTTTAAATAAATATCACCTTTTTGATGATGATCTCTTAGAAAGTGATGTCTGACATCAATGTGCTTAGTTCTAGAGTGAGACACAGGGTTCTTAGATATATTGATTGCACTAGTGTTATCACAGTTAATTGAAACATGTTTAAGATCAAATCCATAATCCAATAAAGTGTGTTTCATCCACAGAATTTGTGCACAGCAACTACCAGCAGCTATGTATTCTTCCTCGGCAGTAGACAATGAAACTGAGTTCTGTTTCTTACTACACCATGATACTAGGGATTTTCCAAGCATATGACATGTTCCAGATGTTCTCTTCCTATCTAACTTACATCCAGCAAAGTCAGCATCTGAATATCTAGTTAGGTTAAATGATTGTCCTTTTGGATAAAACAAACCTAAATTTATAGTATACTTAAGATACTTAAAAATCCTTTTAACAGCCAGTAAGTGTGATTCTTTAGGATTAGCTTGAAATCTAGCACACATACATACACTGAACATAATGTCTGGTCGACTAGTATTAAGATAAAGTAAGCTCCCAATCATACCTCTGTAATTTGTTTGATCCACTGGTTTCCCAGCTTCATCTGTATCCAATTTACAAGTAGTACTCATAGGTGTATCACTTTCCTTAATACTATCCAATCCAAAACGTTTTAAAAGATACTTTGTATATTTACTTTGATTTAAAATAATTCCATCTTTAGTTTGAAAAATTTGGAAACCAAGAAAATATTTAAGCTCTCCCATTAAGCTCATTTCAAATTCATTTTGCATAATCTTTGAAAAATCAGTACATAAGGTATTTTTAGAAGATCCAAAAATAATATCATCAACATAGATTTGTACTATTAATACATCTTTTGAAATCCTTTTTATAAAAAGAGTGGGATCAGCTACTCCTTTTGTAAATCCTTTTGAGATAAGAAAGTTTGAAAGCCTTTCATACCAAGCTCTTGGAGCTTGTTTTAAACCATATAAAGCTTTAGAAAGTTTAAAAACATGATTTGGAAAATGAGGCTTTAAAAAACCAGGTGGTTGTTCTACAAAAACATCTTCAACAATAAAACCATTTAGAAATGCACTTTTGACATCCATTTGATATAGCTTGAAATTCAGATGTGATGCATAGGCAAGTAAGATCCTAATAGCCTCTAATCTAGCTACAGGTGCAAAGGTTTCCTCATAGTCAATTCCTTCTTCTTGACTGTAACCTTGTGCAACTAGCCTAGCTTTATTTCTAATGATGTTTCCAAATTCATCAACTTTGTTTCTAAACAACCATTTTGTGCCTATGGTCAAAATGTCCTTAGATCTTTCTACTAATTTCCAGACTTTGTTTCTTTCAAATTGATTTAGTTCTTCCTGCATAGCCATTACCCAAAATTCATCATTGATAGCATCATTGATATTTTTAGGTTCTAACTGTGAAAGAAAAGCTTGATGTTCAACCTGATTTCTTAGAGAAGCTCTAGTCTGTGTTCCTCTATCTAGATTTCCTACAACAGCATCTAAAGGATGGTTCTTTAGAGTCCTAGATGGTCTTGAAAAGATAGGGCTAGAGATTTCAGATTCATCTACAGATTGAGGTTCAACAGGAGCAGGTTCTGGAGAATTTCCAGAGCTGGATGTTTTAACTATAGGTCCATTGTCTTTATCATTGAGATTCAAACTAGAGAGATCATCTTCAAGAGAGATTTTAGGTTCATGTGGATCAGTTTCATCAAATTTGATGTGAACAGATTCTTCCACACATTTGGTTCTTTTATTGAAAACTCTTTAGGCTTTACTAGAGATAGAGTAACCTAGGAAAATTCCTTCATCACTCTTGGATGCAAATTTGTCAAGATTGTCTTTAGTATTGAGAATGAAGACTTTGTAGCCAAAAACTTTGAAGTAGTTAACCTTAGGTTTCCTATGGTTCCACAACTCATAAGGGGTCCTCTTAAGAACTGGTCTGATCAAGACTCTATTAATGACATAACAAGCTGTATTTACAGCTTCATCCCAAAAGTAAATAGGCAGTTCATATTCATTGAGCATAGTTCTAGCTATTTCTTGCAGGGTTCTATTCCTTCTCTCAACTACACCATTTTGTTGGGGTGTCCTAGGGGCAGAGAAATTGTGACTATAGCCATTGTGTGAGCAGTAAGAATCAAACTCATGATTTTCAAACTCACGACCATGATCACTTCTCAGGGTCTTAATCTTGAGTCCACTAAGATTCTCTACAGACTTGGAGTATTTAACAAAGTAAGAACAAGCTTCACTTTTGTGAGCTAGAAAATATACCCAAGTATATCTAGAAAAGTCATCTACAAGAACATAGACATAGTGCTTCCCATTCAAACTAGAAACTCTTGAAGGTCCAAATAAATCCATGTGAACCAACTCGAGAGGTTGAGAAGTTGACACTTCTTTCTTTGATTTAAAAGAAAATTTATGTTGCTTTCCTTTTTGACAGGGATTACAAACTTTATCTGCTGGAAATTCAAGTTTGGGTAAGTCTCTAACTAAGTTCTTCCTGGAATGTTTTCTAAGAGAGTGTACATTGCAGTGTCCTAATCTTCTGTGCCAAAGCCAAGAATCTTTATGAAAAGCATTTAAACAAGGAATATTCTGCTTAGCTAAAGAATCAAAATCAACAGCATAAACATTTTCATTTCTTAAAGCAGAAAATACTAAAACATTTTTAGAGTTAAAAACATTGCAAGAATCATTTTTAAATTTCACATAAAAACCATCATCACACAACTGAGAAATGCTTAAAAAGTTATATTTAAGTCCATCGACAAATAAAACTTCAGAAACCAAGATTGAATCATTGTTACCAATCTGGCCTAAGCCGATGATTTTTCCTTTTGAATTATCACCAAAAGTGAAAACGCCACCATCAACTTTTACTAAGATTTTGAACATGAAAAGTCTCCTGACATATGTCTTGAACATCCACTATCTAAGTACCATATCTTCTTATGGCAGCTCTTCAAGCAGGTCTCTTATAAAACAGATTTAGATGGAAGATGATTTTGGTACCCAGATCTTCTTGGGTCGAGACATGTTAGCCAATGATACTTTAGGTATCCATATTTGTCTAATGGGTATCATATAATTTGTAGAATTAACATTCTTTGAAATAAAAACCTTATTAGATCCATAACTATGAATATAACTAGTTGAGGCATATGAAGTTCCAGAATTAACTATCTTCTGTCCAGATTTAGGAATGAATCTAGTTTTGGCAACTTTTCTTTGTCCAGGTTGGTATCCTATACCAGTAGTATATCTAGGTGTAACTTGCTTTCCTAGCATTTGTGTTAGAGTATTCTTGCCATTTGTGAACCTCTCTAAGTCTTTTCTGAGTTACTCATTAGACAATTTTAGTTCAGTATTCTCTTTAAGCAACTGAGCATTCTTTTCTACTTCTATATCCAGATCAGATTTATGCTTAACACTTAAAGCATACTGTTTCTTTAAACCTTTATATTTATCTTTAAGCTCATTACAGGTTTCTTCAAGCATATCACAATATTCAAACAGTTCAGATTTAGACATGTTATCACATTCAGAATCATCTCCAGAATAATATGAATTTGAAGCAGGAGTTTCTGATGTTACCTCAGAAGTGTTTGTCATGAAACACATGTTGGATCGATTCCTTTCAGAGTCTGAAGATTCAGCTTCACTTGTACTGTCTTCTGAAGCACTCAAAGTAGCCTTCATGGCTTTCTTGTACTTATTATCCTTGTATTCATACTTCTTGTATTTCAGCTTTGGACAGTCTGCTTTTATGTGTCCTTTTCTTTTGCATTCATAACAGACAACTTCATCTGATTTATCAGACTTCTTCCAATCCTTTTTCCAGTGTCCTTTGTTATCATACTCGCCTTTGTAGTTTGACTTTCGGAAAAACATCTTCTTCCTATAGAATTTATTAAATCTTCTAGCAATGTGTGCCATCTCAGCGTCACTGTCACAATCATTCTCACTTTCCTCACTGCTTGAACTTTCATTGATAGCTTGAGGCTTTTCTTTATCCTTATTCTTTGAGGTTGTAGTCTTGAAGTCAATAGACTTCCTTTTAGGTTCATCATCCTCTTCTTTGTTTACCTTGAGTTCTTCTTCATACATTATCAACTTACCAATTAGTTCCTTGACTGGCAGTTCTCCAATGTCACATGATTCTCTAATGGAGACAGAGGTTCCTCTCCATCTTTCAGGTAGACATCTCAAAATTCTCATGATTTCTTCCTTTGCTGGAACATCCTTTCCCAGAGAAGTCATTGTGTTGACAATTTCATTGAACCTGAGATACACTCAGAAATGGGTTCATGAGGCTTCATCTTAAAATTATCATACTTAATAGTATAGGTATTCAATCTCATCTCCTTAACATTAGTTGTTCCTTCATGAGAAACAGCTAAGGTATCCCAAATTTCATATGCAGTTTTACATGCAGAAATTCTATTAAATTCCTCATCTCCTAGAGCACAGTACAAGGCATTCATAACTTTACAATTATTATTGTAAGCAGTCTTTGTAGGTTCATCCCAAGTAGATCTATCAGTAGTGGGAATTTTGTATTCAGATTCAATGGCAGTCCAAATATGAAAGCTCATGCTTTCTAGATGAATTTTCATTTTTAGCTTCCACTGAGCATAGTTGTTTCCATTAAAGAAAGGTGGCCGGTTAGTAGCAGCACCCTCAAGTCTATTATCCATGATATCACAAAAAGAATTTTAAAGAGATAAAAATTTAGAACTAACAGAAATTTTAAGAACTTTAAAATACAACTAAAATCACGGTTGAAAAAAAAGAGTACTTTAGACAATATTTTCCATCCTTTGATACCAAATGTTGGTCGGAGTGGATACTCAAGAGGGGGGTGAATTGAGTTCCAATTAAAATTTTCTGTTAAAAACAATGTTCATTAAAATCCCCCTATTTCAAAAACAGATTAAACTGTAGTGAATTTATACAGATTATAAAGGTTCAATTAGTTTCTCAAAGATTGATTAGTTCTCAGTTAACTTAATCTTATGATTAAATTAACTTTTGAAACTAACTTACTGGTTTATAATATATATAAACACTTGCGAGTTTAACTATCAAAGTAGCTTTGAAGACAAATTATATTTCAAAGTAATAGCTGCGGAATATGAAATAAATATGTAGTATGGATATAATATGTAGCTATAAACACAGATAATTAACCAAGAGGTTCAGTCTCAAGCCGAGACTTAGTCCTCTCAAAAGTTTATATAAAAATGATCCACACCCTGGATCGGGGTTAACAACAGTAAACACACTATCCAGGTCACAAGACCTCTACCACAGTTCTGCGTGGGGAAACAAACAACAGCTTAGAGCTGTCCAGGTTACACACGACCTCTACCACTATCCACAGTGGGAAATGAAGTGTAAAAAGGTTTGCTGAGGATTTACAGATCCTCTAGTGAAAGTACAGGAGTTAGTGTGTGTGTTTAATACAGCAGATAACACACACTGCTCGAAATGTAAAACAGATGTATCACAGAGCAGAGATGTAGAGTTTAGAAATGGATCTGGTGATTTCAGTGTAGCTCTGGACTCTTTTGTATTTGGTCAGAATTTATTCCGAGTCCTCTTCTCGTTTTTGTTTGAGAAGAAGAGTGTCGTATGCTTCAGGTTCAAGGGAAGTGAGATGTAGTCGATGAAGTTCTTCAATGTTCTTTTGTATGCACAGAAATCTTCTTGAGTAGGCTTGATTGTGTATGAGGTTCTGTTCTTCTTGTTTCTTCCTCTTCTTTCTTTCCTCTATATTCTTCTTGTGTTCTTTCATCCACACCCCTTTGCTTCAGCAGAGTCTTATTCTCGTATTTATGTCACGTGCTTCGGAAGACAGAAATAGTTTCCTTTCCGCAGGTACGAGGTATGGTTTCCTGACATCCGACAACCTTTATTAATTAATTAACAGAGCATTAAAATATACCTAATATGACCGTTGGTTAGATAAAATAAAGATAAAGATAAAGATAAAGAAATTCAAACAGTGGTTTATGACTATTGAAAAATCAAGTGATCGGTAGGTCATCAGTATTAGTGAGTAACGATCGGTGACTCAGATAAATCAGCATCGGTGAGTCAGACTGATCAGCATCGGTCTGTCATCTGATCGGTGAGTCAGTTTGATCAGCATCGGTCTGTCATCTGATCGGTGAGTCAGTTTGATCAGCATCGGTCTGTCATCTGATCGGTGAGTCAGTTTGATTAGCATCAGTCTGTCATTTGATCAGTGAGTCTGATAATCGGCATCAGTCTGTCATTTGATCGGTGAGTCTGATGATCGGTGAGTCTGATGATCGGTGAGTCATTTTGCATCGGTGACTCATTTTGCATCGGTGAGACATTTGCATCGGTGAGTCATTTTGCATCGGTGAGACATTTGCATCGGTGAATCATTTTGCATCGGTGAGACATTTGCATAGAATCGGTGCTTCTGATGTCTGTTGATATTGAATCGGTGCGACCGTTGTCCTTTGATATTAGATCGGTGCTTCCGATGTCTGTTGATATTGGATCAGTGCGACCGTTGTCCTTTGATATTGGATCGGTGCGACTGATGTCCTTTGATATTGGATCGGTGCTTCCGATGTCTGTTGATATCCAGAAGACTTCCAAAATACTTTGTAAGTCAATAAGCATAGACAAAAACATGATAACAGTTTCATTAACAAATTGTAATTAAGTTTATGAGAAATCAAACCAGATTAAGCATTAATGATATGTGATGATTTGTGATTATTAAAACATCAATCATAGATATGAAATCAAAAATCTTCCAGAGGGCTCAACAGAAACCATGCCTGAACTATGAAGAATATTCCAAATCACATATGATGTTAAACTTTTGTGATCTCATTTGTTGAAAAATATCTTGGGTTCATTTTATTTCAAGCCCCGTTGTGATTGGGAGTGGATGTTAATTTTATATTGTTGAAGCTTCAAGAAAATTTGGAGACTTCCCACAAATTCCATTCATTTATACTGAGTAATATGCTGCTATAGTGGATTTTGAACATAAAACCTGAATCTAATTTTGAGTTAGGGATGTTCAATGTTTATAGGATATTGAAATTTATGTTGAAGATATTTCATAACGTAGGTTGTCCATTGACGCAGGTGTACATTGAAAATGGGTGTTAATACTCATCTATACTATTTTGTTTACATGTTTAAAGTGCACTATATACCAGACACTCATATGTTTTTTATAGAAATAATATTAAAGTTTTCCAAAAGAGAAGTGCAATTCCATTAAGTGTCTTTTAAGATACCTCTCATGTTTCTCCAATATTTATTTGAGTTATGGTGAAAAAATTGAGACTAGTAAAATAATTTCTAGTTATGCTGATGCTGACCATGCTGGAAACATTGATACTCATAAGTCTTTAACCAGTTATGTATTCGCTACCAATAGTGGTCATATTTCATGGAAATGAAATACGAAACCCATGGATTCTCTTTCAACTGTAGAATCCAAGTACATTTACTTAACCGAGGTAGTTAAATAATATTTTTCAGATCAAAGGTGTGTCTTCTAAACTTGGAATTTATGATTCTGTTATTAATGTATTTCCTAATATCCAATCTACTATTAAAATATCCAGAAATATAGTATTCCATGGTAAATCTAAGAACATAGATATTAGGTTACATTTTATTAGAGATGTTTTGTAATTAGGAACCATGTGTATCAAGATGACACACATAAAAATCAACCCAGATGATAGTTTTTAATAAAGTCTTAGTGCTATCTCAATTCATGTTTTGTTTATATATATTTAATTTGGTTCCAATTTCATGAACATCACCAATTTTAAATGAAAATGGTGGAGATTTGTGAATTGTAATTTTCATTTATTTATTTTCATATTGAAATAAAATTCCCTAAATTATCCCATTTCAATTATGCATGAATGAAAAATTCAAATTGATTAGAATTGTTTTTTAAATTCCCATACTAATTTTGGACCTAATTTTTATTGGGTCTCCTTCTTAATAAATGATCCTCTTTATTTGGGACTTGGTTTTCAGAAGATCTATTTCTAGTGTGCTCTTAGGAAATGCTAGATATCTGCATGTTGCATGATCCATAGATATGGATAATCCCCACCATCCTTTGCATCACCATATTCAATATGTCCCGATGTATTATTAGGTTATTATTTCATAATTTTAGTAGTGTGTGTGTGTGTCAGGATTTGGTTGGACATTCTTTTTTGATTCTATAGATGGTGTTAAAGGTAATTGATTCCCCATGACTTTGTCACTTTGGGGGATCAGTCTAATTCTCTCTCTCTCCCAATGCTTCCTCTTGGTGCAGTTATTGGTTCCTCCAAGAAAAGATATTATTTTCCACCACTGTGTTGCCTCATCAGAGCATTGATGATTCATTTCACTCTCCCTGTCCTCATCTTATTTCTATCCTTGTTGTAGAGACAACGTCATTCTTTCTTGGAAGTTTTGTGACCCTCATTCTTGGTGATGTTTCCATGAGTACCAACAGAATCATAAGATCTTGGATCTAGGTGCGTTGTACACTACACATCCATCATGAAGAGATCCAGACAACCGATCTTTGAATCATCTACCACATTAAGGGTTAATTGGTTTTCATTTTATCTTAAACATGTACATATTTCTTACTATTATTCTGTTCTATTCTTACAATTGTTACTAGATGTGTCTTTCTTTGTATAATTTTTCTTTTTGAGCATTAATAAATCATCTGTGTGGGTAGTGTTGTTCTTTCCATGAACGTAGGTACCCATGAGACTGAATGAAGTTAAATATATGTGTTTTTTACTCTTTTCTTGAAATATTTTGTTTCTTCTATTTTGTTTATGTTGCTGTGTAATTTTCATCTTTGTCTTGTAAATATTTAGTTCGGTCCTATTGTTGTTTGGTATTATTACTTTTTTGGATCTCTAATCTACTTGACAAAGTGGTATCAGAGCCTCACTATATTCTTTTGATATCTAATTTTATTATTGTCTCATATTTTCTTTATTTATAGATATGATTTCTTCCTTGATTTTCTACATTGAAAAAAACTCTTAAATCACTACTGCCATTATTGATTACAATCACTTAAAGCCATTATACCTTCTACATTTATCTTTATTTAATCTCTTTGAATAAAACATAATTTACCCAATAGATTGGTCAGTTGTTTGGTGTGTATGCTTAATGTTGTCTGTAAGAGCTCAATAACTAATCTACGGGTGAACAAATCAAAAATGAAAAATGAAATCAATAAAGTTGATGGTAGAAATGACTTTAATTTGTGTTGGATTATGATGAGAGCCCTACTTGTAAAACATGAGTGAATTGATTCCCTTGGTAAGACTAAGAAGCCAATTATTTTGGTGAATGAAACTGGAAATCCTGTTACAAAATAGGTTGATGTTTCTCTTAATGTGTTAGTTAAAGAACATAGCTCCCTTTTTCTTTGTTTAGGTGAAAATTTACTTATATAATTATCTTATGAGTCTACTAATACTGTAATATGTCTTAAAAATGAAAAATATTACATGAATATCTTTTTAGTTGTTATAATTTACAAAAAACACCACATGTTTACTTTTAAAATTAAACCCGGTAGTTCAATTAAATCCCATCTAGATGGTTTTAATACACTCATGTTAGATTTAGAAAACATTAATTTTTATATTGATTATTAGGATCAATTAATGATACTGTTAGTCTCCTTAGATACTTCCTACTTCACTCTTGTTGAGACCATGATGTATGGACAAGACTCTTTATCCCTAGAAGAGATTAAATCATCCCCTATTTCAAAGGAACTTCATTCAAAACCTAGGATCATAGGTGAGGCTGAGAGTTTGTTCTCTAGGGGAGAACTCAAACTAAAACTAAGAAGAAAAAATTTAATAAATATAAGAGTAAAATTAATAAAGAACCCAAACCTAGGTCTAATTATAGGGATAGAAAGGTCACATGATTTAATTATTTAAAACTAGGGCACATTAAATCTGAGTGTAGGAAACTCAAGTGTGAGTTAGAGTCTAAACAAACAACTAATCAATCCCTTATTATAGAATATTTTTATGAAACTACTGAGGTCATTAATGTGTCCACCCATACACTCAATCAATATTGGGTCCTTGATTCAGGTTTCTATTTTCATATGTGTCCTTTTAGAGAGTCCTTTCTAGAGTTGGTTGAAAGGGTATAAGGATATGTCCTCTTAGGTAATAACAACAGGTTTAAGGTTGAGGGTAGAGGTTCTATTTTCCTTTAACTTAATGACCAAACTACCATTACATAAGTTGATGTTAGGTGGGTTCCCAACTACCAAAGAAACCTTATTTCCATAAAGGTCGTAGATGAAAAGGTATTTACATTCAAGTCGGAAATAGGTTGTATTAAAGTATCAAAAGTCTTTAGAAACATTCTCACAAAATCTTTAATCAATGGAATATATGTCTTGAATAGAAATACCCATTCAAGGAAGTTGGGTAGTGTAGCGTTCCGCCCTGGATGCCACTTAAAGGTGCCCTAGGATGGTGGCCACAAGACCTCAAGCATGCCTCCCTAGATTCCAGAGGCTGCTAATTATTTGCGAGGGCCTAGGGTGTATCCATGGGTATACTATTCCATAATTTATCATAGTAGAGATAAGTATTAGATAATGATAATAAATAGTGGAAACATAAATAAGCAACAATATAAGTAAAAAAAACCAAAAGACAACATCAGAAACTAAATACATAATCTTGCAATTTAAGTAATACAAAAAACATAGGCTGAAAAATATTGATACAAATGATAATGGAGTTATACAAAAATGAATATGAAGGGGGTATGGGATACAAGAAAATACCATATGCTATCAAAATGTACCAAAATTCCAAAAACTTCGGCAGCTATCATCTAGAGAATAGGCTCGGTCTTCTTCCCCCAACTTCATTCTAAAGCTAGAAATTAAAAATCCGAAGTTTTATACTTACCTTTATCTATATCTACAGTCATAAGGTATACTTGGGTTCCAAATGAGGAACAATTAGGGTGTGAGATAAAATATAAGTAGGCTTCGACCCACGATATCTAGGCCAATCCATTTCGTGCAATATAAAATGAGAAGTGTGTCTTAATAGTTTAATGCAATGAAGAATAAATAAATAAATATACTGGACTGGTGCCACTTGAATACCCATCCAAATTACTTACTTCATCCTAATATGGTTTGTCAGAACTGAGAGATCCTACAATGGTAAAGTGAGTGGGATACTGTGTAAGAAGATAGACTATCCGCAAGCTTGTGGTTGTTCTTGGATGAGATGTCTCTATGTTTCCAGAACCAAAAGATCAATTCATTTAATTTGAAAACATTCACATGATTTGAAATCCATTTAAAACCTCTTTATGAATAATGTTCCACCCTAATCCCATCCATATAAATTCATAAATACTTGATAAGTATCGCTTAAGGTCTCGGTATATGCCCAATGCCAATGAGTCCATCCAAGGTGACCCAAGGATGAATTCCCTTATTTCACTCTAGGGATGGCATGATAATATCAAAAATTAACCCCCCATGTCTATCCCTGGTATCACACATAGGGGCCCTAGTCTCTCTCAAGGCATGGTATAACCAATGTTTCTTCAAGACCATCCAAGGATTCCCCCTTAGGGAATCAATGTCACTCATCTAGAGGTAAAAGTAGAAAATTAACGACGATCCCATAATAAGAATAGATAGTGTCCCCAAGTACATTTTTAAAAACCATTATCAAATTCTAATAAGGAGTCATGGAGAGTTCATCCAAGGGGTCATTAAGTCAGAACCCCTTATTTCACCCTCAATACTAAGGCAAAAGAATTAAATAAACAATACACATATAAAACATGTCTAACCAAGGGCCATATCATGTAATTTAATATTTATATAATGATAGGTATAATGTTCATGGAAAACCATTGGGAAATCCATATATTCCATAAATCACAAGGCTCATGGCCTGATATCATATACAATTAAGTTTAACCATTTCATTATGGAATGATTTAAATGGGTCTAATTCATAGTTAAAACATGAAATCAACTTAAAAAATGTATCAAGGAATTAATTATGTGAGAAAAAACATAAAATTATGTTAGACCATTTTATAATAAGGGGATAATAGTCCTCTAAAATTTATCACACCTAATTGGATAGTAACTCAAGGAAATAAACCCATGGGTTAATTCGCAACTAGCTTGGGCCACCAATGGTATAGTGGTTCATTAAAATTGATTTAATTAGCAATTTAGAGGTGAAATTGGAAGGGTTCATCTCATAGATAAACAACACATAATATAGAATGCAATAAAATAAAGGGAAAGAGTATTTTCCACCAAAATTATCCTCGTAGAACATACCTTGTCCAGTGTTGACCTTTGATTCAAGCTAGGCTAGAAGAAATTGAAGAAACCATCAAATTACCTAAAAATGGGGAAAATGAACTTTCACCAAGATAGCATAATAGAGGTTGGAATAACCTTGAAATTGATGGGAGTGGAACATGGAGCTTACTTATAGATTCCCTTTGGATCTGATGGTGAGCAAAACAAAGTCTGTATGGAGGAGAAGGCTTAATCCCTAGCTTGAGAGGGAAGGGAGCTTATACGTGAGATAGTGGAGCTTTGCTGTGGGAGAAATAGGAGAAAGGAAATAAAAAAAGGGCTTAAAAGCATCGTTAAATATTAAAAAATGAGTAAATTCACCCTCTAATGAAGGGTGCATGGTTTGGCCACATGGTTGTCCAAACCGTGTGCTAATCGTGCACCAATTGTTGCTTCAAGGGGAAACCTCACATGTTTAGGAACATGGTTTATCTATACATTCATAAATCTTGGGAAAATGATCATTCACAAGACCTAGAATTATCACAAAACCATGTGACTGGGGCCATAGGGTTGTAGAAAAACATTGTGAACCTCAGGTCCCCAATGTCTGCAACCACAAGGTTTAGGGAAACCATGAGGGCTGGAATGCATGATTTCTTCTAACTATGTGGCCAATTATTTCCTTCCCATTTTGAGGATCTGGGCCTCAAACAATACCAATATGCACTGGAGACCACATTTACCCAATTATAAATCATTATTAGGGTCATTTAAAGGAATTTAAACAAACAATAAATGGTCCTTACCTTTTTAGTAAATCTGAGATTCTATAACCTCCCCTCCTTAAGAAAACTCATCCCCAAGTTTCCCTTATGAGGGTATTATAACTCCATCAAGGAAGGAGTTTCTGCCACTATGCATGCACATCAGCTTCCTTCTCCTAGGTTTCATCATGCACTCGTCAGTGCTTCCATAGCACTCAGACCAGAGGGACATACCAACCTCAAAGAGCCTTTGTGATATGATCAAGGATACGTATCAGATGATTCTCAAATGATGCATCCACCTTCAGCTCAATGTACTTAGGTTAAAAAGAATGACATGGGTCAAGATGATATTTTCAAAGCTGAGATACATGGAAGATTTCATGCATGGAATGATACATTTAAGGTAACATCAACCGATAGGCTACCAGTCCAAATCTCCCCACTATCTCGAAAGTCTTGACATATATAGGAAATAAATTTACATGTATTATAATTTTTCTATGACCCAATATATGCAATACATGTAGAAAGACCCAATGTCCCACCTCAAACTTTAGAGGTCTATGGTGATGGTTGGTATATGACTTTTGCCTAGACTAAACTGTAACTATACACTTATGAATCAACTGGACTTACTCTGAAGTCTCCTGAACAAGACAAGGACCCAATAGAGATACCTCACCTACCTCTAACCATCATTGATGTGAAAATGGTCTACCATAGAGGGCCCCATATAGATACATCAGAATTATTTTTTGAAGGCTGTTATTGTAGGAAAACTAAAACAGAGGAATATAATCCTCCTGTGATCCTCTAAAATCAAGAATACATACACAAAGTATACCCTATAACAATATAATTGTATGCTCGGACTACCTTTCAGTATGAGGGTGATATTCTATACTCAAGAGCACCGATGAACCCAGTGATTTTTGCAACCCATGCTAGATCCATGATATAAAATGGGTGTCTCAATCTAGAATGATAGAACAAGGAACATCATTCCGTCATACTATCTCCAATATGTGTATCCTCTTAAGCTCATCAACAAATATGGTCTCTCAGATTGGTAAGAAATGAACAATCTTGGTTAGCCTATTGATGATCATCCATAATGCATCACCACCTTGAGGGGATATCAGAAATACCATCATGAAATTCATATTTATGTCATTCCATTTCACTCTGGAATGGATAGAGGCTATATATGTCCATTATGTCACTGGTGCTATACCTTTACCTGCTGACAGGTGGAGCACCGAGTGATGAAACTTGCTATCTACCTCTTTATACCTGGTCACCAACACCAAAGACACATGTCTCTATTCATCTTGGTAAGACCAAGATGAACTGTCCATACATAGGAATGTTATTACCTCATCATATCTTCCCATATATCCATATGCACTCATACAAAGACACAAAAGAGTAGGGTATCACTCCCATCAATAACCCAACCAGGAGGTGGGTTTTCTCATATGATTCTCTCCCTCAAAATGAGACACTCAAAATCAGATAAATACCTCAACTAGACTCTCTCGAGAAGGTAGGATATCACTGCTAGAGCTACTAGAACTGGCTACTCATGCTGTTCCTGAACCACAGGATACATATTAGAGAATATGTCCGTCAAATGAAACTCACTACTGGCCTCCTTGAAGTCTTGTGTCTATGTTTTCATGCTCAAGGAATCAAATACAACATTTATATTTTTAAGTGAATAAGTAATCTCAAAGTCGAACAATTTTCAGTATTACACCCACCTGCACTACCTCACATTAAAGTCTCACTATGTAGATATGTATTTGAGACTTTTATGATTCGTGTAAACAATAAACCACTCACCCAAAAATTAGTTCCTCCAACAGTGTAGAGGATGAACCATGGATACTAGCTCAAGGTTGTGCGTAGGATATTTCCTCTCATGAGGCCTTAACTACCGAGATACATATGCCATGACTCAATCATCTTGCATCAGAATTTCACCAAGAATGATTCTTGATTAATCGAAATAGTCTCTATAAATTATTCCTACTTCAGGTAGGATCAAAATCGATTTTGACGTGAGTATTCATTTTAACTCCTAAAAAGTTGTCACATAAGCTTCAGTCCAGTCAAATTTCACACCTTTATGGGTCATGCCTATAAGCCTAATTTCCAATCATGAGAATTCCTGAATGAATTACCTATAATATCTAGACATCCTTAAGAAGCTATGTCAAACACATTCTTGGGATACTCCTAGTAAAATACAATGCTCAACTTATCTGGGTAAAATAATATGCCAACTTCAGATATTATATAACCCAAGTAGTGAACCTTGATGATCCAAAAGTTTCATTTAGTAAGCTTCAAATATAGCTAGTTCTCTCTTAGTGTATTCAATATGATCTCAAGGAGATTGGAATGGTCATGACTAGTGTGAGAATACACTAATATGTCATTTATAATTACTACCACATATGAATCATGATATGGGTGGAAAAACCAATTAATTAGATCCATGAAGATTTCCAGCACATTTTTTAGACCGAACGACATGACCAGATACTCATACAAGTCATAACTTCTCTAGAATGATATAAGTGGTATGTTCGATGACTTAACATGCACGTGACGGTCTCCCAACCTCAAATTGATCTTAGAGAAAACATTTTATCCTTGGAGTAGGCTAAAGAGTTCATCTTTACGAGGAAATGGATACCATTTTTTCACCATAATATGGTTTAGTCAGCGGTAATATATGCACAATCTGAGGGTACCATCTACCATCTTGGAAAAAAGGATAGGTGAACCCCATGGAGGTGTGTTGGGTCTGATAAAACCATTACCCTGTAGATCTTAAAGTTGATTCTTGAGTTCCTAGAGCTCTCTTGTTTCCATCCTATATGGAGGAATGAACACTAGTGTCACACCTGACACTATCTCTATAGTGAACACATTCACTCTCACAAGTTTCAAGATGGAGAAATCTTCTAGGAAGTCATCCCTAAAACAATACATGACTAGAGTAAATTCCACTAACATCATTCCCTGATATCTTATAAATAGACTAGCAATCTAGTTTGTCACTCCACCTAGCCCAATATGCTTGAGTCTAGCTTGACTATCCCAAATATCCTATTCAAACTTATGGATATAATTTTTTTCCTCAGGTAATGTAAAGGATACCCTCTGATAGTAGTAATACACCAGGGTTCAATAAGGAACAATCTAGTCCATACCAAGAATTAATTATAAGCCAGTCATCTTGAGGATGCAGAAACTCCAGAGAAAATGTTATCCACCTATTTAAAGGGGGAACTCCTTTCACTAGAATATACCATATACTAAAACTCCCAATGGAATGTTAAGATTCATAATTCCATTGGAGTAATCTATCACATGTCCCATACTTCCCATAGTCTTAGCAGATAGAAAGGATTTTGATACACCCGTATCAAACAAGGAAAATTCTAGAATAGTGACTACTAGAATAGTACCTCTAATTGTAGATGACCTTGGACTCTGCTCCTATGGCATAGGATTCACTGAATAAATATGGTATGAACCATATCCCTAAGATGATTCCTGATTAGCATGAGTTGATCCACTATACTGACCGAGAAAATCTGAATCCAGAATGCTTTACCCACGACCAACTATTCGGTCTGAACTACCTATAAATGATTAGCTTCTTTCCTAACATGGATTCACTAATCCTGCACTCAAAGACGGTGCTGGAACATAACCCCTCTAACTCGGAACTATAGTAAAGGACCCGAAGGATTTGCGTAGGTGACCCATACTACTAGAATCCTAGAATTTGATTAGATTCCTCGTACACTGGGGAATATTATGGCCCAGTCTACCACACCAGTGACACAACACATAGCATTCAGTGAATTCCAAAACAATGTTACTTCCCCCTATTGTAAATTCAAAGCACCACTTCCTACCAATATATATACCACTAATTTTACTATAAGTTGAACTACCATGCTTTACATCACCTAACTCCATTAGGTTTGACTCAGTGATGAGGGAATGGTTCATGATCTCCTAAATGATGGTTAACCAAAAGATATTCACTTGACAGTGGATGACATAAGCAAGGCCATCATTGAATTGACTCATAGTAGTCAACTCATCATCGGTCAAGGTCAGTGTAAAACATCACAATTCAATGAATCATGATCTATTCTCATAGTGTAAGGGAATAAATAGTTGATGAAGGATGTCTAGAAGTCCACTCGAACCATACCCTGATGTCAAAAATCCTAAGTGATAATTCCCCACCAATGCCTGATAGATTTATATATATATTAGGTCACGAGATTGAACCTAAGATCTAGAGGCATCTAAATGTTCTCTAAGATCAAATTCATGGCCTTGATCCATGATTTAGCTACATGAGGTCTACCATCCCCTGAGAAAGTGGGAGGTTGCTGCTACTGAAATTCCCTGGTCATCTCTTCCATAGATGGGGCAGGTCAGGGGGAACCCCAAACTGATTGCATAAAGAGAAATAAATTTTCCTTGAATTGTGCATCAGTACCCAGTGGAAGGCCTACAAAAGATTCCTCATGTGGTATTATAGGAGGTATCATGGTTCAGTAATGGCCCACCACCTCAAGATTAAGTTCATCACCACTTTCAAGGTGCATATAATGAGATCATCATGGTGGAATATATCTAAAAATTTAAATTGCATGCCTCAAATAGGATTTAATAGATATGGAAAGAGATAAGGAAAGGATAGTCAGAAAGTCATACTATTAAAGAAACACTCCCCATTGCTTGCTCTTGGAGTCAGTGTAATGGCTCGGGTTTTAGGGGTCCATTACTTTGTGAAAATCTCGTGTGGGGTTTTCTGGTCTGGGAATCTCGGTGAAGTTTGGCCAACAATATGCCTACCGGTGGCCTTAGCCTACCGGTAGTAGGCCTACCAGTAGTTCGGTCTATCGGTAGCCGCAGCCTACCGGTAACTTTGTCTATCGGTAGCTCGGTCTACCGGTAGCTGCAGTTACCGGTAGATCTGTCTACCGGTAGCACGGTCTACCAGTAGCTGCAGCCTACTGGTAGCTCGGTCTACCAGTCACTGTAGCCTACCGGTAGCTCAGCTACCGGTAGCTGTCACCCACTTGCAGCTCTCAGCTACCGGTGGCTATGGCCTACCCCCGCGGGTTCTTTCCAGTGGCGCTCAATTAGGGTTATAAACCCTATTTTGACTCCTTTAATCATGTTTTAAAGCCCGATAATTCCCATAAATGTTTTAATTAAGTATTTAATGAATTAACCTAGTGTGTGCGTCAGTTTAAACCACCCGCCCCCTTTAATAATGTGTGGGGCCGCGTGGTCAACCCACGACCCCCACTCCTTACGCTATTTCACGTTCTTATCTCAACTGCCCCTGAACCTTATAAACTAAAGGGTTCGCCGTGAGTTTCTTCTTTTCTCGTTCACCCTGTGCTAGATTACCCTTCTTTTAGGCGAGCTGCATCACTATGTGTGAAGTTCCGCTCCCGGCTTAAGCGTTGATAGAGGAGGCGATTTTTGTTCAGGCGAGCCACATCGCTATCTGTGAAGTTCCACGCCAGGCCTCAGTGTCGATCGTTGACCAACAGGTAGGGGATTTCCCTTTCGCCTCTCTGTTTTGTGTATCATGCGGGGTGGGCGTGCTTTTAATTCTGTAGAATCGGATAAACCAGACCTAAATAAAGATAATGAACAGATTCTTTAAAGAAAGAGGGGGGGGGGGTGTGATCGTTGATGATGATTTATATTATGATCTTCTTTCTGAATTGTACGTCTTACGCCTACTGAAAGTCGAGGCCGTTGGTGGTCGTTGTCTATGCACTAATGAACCCTTACCTCTAGTGATGTTTAAATGGATCGTGATTGTGGTGGATAACCCTTACTGTGTAATGTAATTTTCTTTAATTATGTATATTTGGCTAAATGAATTGGAAGCACCAGGATAAATCCTTTTCTGTGACAACCCCGGTTAAAGCACACAGACATTTAAATCATGGAGTGTGTTAAATCTTATAAATCTGAAAATACCAGCATGACCCTACTTTGTGTTGGTGGTATTGGTTTGGTTGTTTTATTTTACGGGCCTATTGCTGGAGATGTGGGAGGGGATGAGATTACATATTTTTATACTCTCAGTGGTTATGAAATTGGGGATGGGATCCCCTGTTGTTATGGATTTGGTGGTTGTGAGTTTTATGACTGGGTGGTTACCTTGTTTATATCACGAATTGGGGTGGGATCCTCTATTGATGAAAAACCTTTTTGGGGGAGGGGACACGGGGCAGTGTCTTGGGGTTGTCTTTGGTTCTAGTACTTCGAGGGATCTCACTTATTCCTTTTTTGTTGTGAATTTACAAGAGAACCGGGTGTGGATACTTAAATTGAATTTTGTCTGGTTTCTTTTCCTTGGTTATGCTTATGGTGTTAGTTGCCCAGTAGTGCATAAACCTATTTTAACATTATCACTGAACATGGAAACAAGAAAGGGACAAATGGGTTTGTCGGCGAGAGTCGTGACTCAGACTCTTGAGTGCTATTTGTGTCCTTTAGGCTAGCTAAAGAAAAACCTAACTTGGGTGAGTGCTTGTTATCTATATATACATACTTTTAGTTATTTGTTTCTTATTCGCGCCCCACCCAAGTTGGGCACATAGTGCCGAACACCCCCATTTCATGGGGGAGGGTGTTTTTCCCAACACTATTATTAGTGGCTGGTTATTAGCTCCTTTTCTGCTCCCTTTCCTGGATACCCCAAGTATCTTCGGGCAGGCTGTGATGGTTTGAGGTCCATTATTAGCCCAAGAACCTTCGGGTGGGGTAGTGTGGTGGTTGTGGCCCAGGTTTGTGCGGGCAGGTGGTTTCCCAAGTATCTTTGGGATGAGGCCCAGGTGTCTTCGGATGTGGAAGTGAATCTTTTATCCCAGGTGTCTTCGGGCGAGGTGGTGGTTGTTCTGGCCTAGGTGTTTATAGGCATGGTCACATGTGACAGTTGAGGCCCAGGTGTTTGCGGGTGGGATTCGACAGTGGGACTGCGTGTGGTTGTGGACCAGGTGTGTGCGGGCGGGTGTGGCAGTGGGACTGCGGTGAGAATGGAGAGATTGGTTCGATGCGTAGGATGTCTCAATAACTAGTGGGAAAGTGGCGTGGTGTACCCAAACATCGATGTGCTCTTATTATATATATTACTTGACTTGCATTATTTGGGGAGTGTGCCTTGGTGAGGCTTGGGTGGATAGTTTACCTTGTTAGGTGTTTGGTTTACTCCTTTTCTCATGGTACTTTAGTACGTTCCCCCACTTGTGCACGAGAGTCTTTGGTTTTCCCTACTAAGTGTACTTGTACGCTCACCATATGTATATAAAACTCCTTTCAGGTTTCCAGGCGGACTTTGGGGATTGCGCTGGACCATACTAGCTAATTCCTTTGGGGCAGTCATAGTTTCTGTTTTGTTTCTTTGGTACATACCCTTGTAGTCACTTTTGTACTTTGCGGCTTTTACTTTTCGAACATGCATGTGGGAATGATTTACTTTTGGCTTTACTTTTCTTTTACATTTGGTGTTGTTGGGTTTCATTATCTTATCTCTTGATCCTATAAAACAAAAAGGGGTAATTCCTTCCAATAGTGTGTAATTTCTATACCCTTAGTGCTAGTTGCCACTTCGGGACCTATTGAAGACGGGTCTCGGGGGTCACTATCTCTCCTTCAACTTAAAGAAGGAAGGGCTTGGAAACCTGATGACCCTTCCCTCCTTTTGGTGAAGGCGATCGTGACAGAATGGTATCAGAGGTGATGGTTGAGAGATAGGATGGGGTGTGGTGTTAGGAACAGTGAGGATTGCATGGGATGATAGGGAAACAATGTTGGATGACCTTGGTGGGTGAATTAGGCCATGGATGACCGGCCAGGACACGGGACTTTAGGCCCCCCCCGTGATCTGATGCAAGGACTCTAGACCTACCGAATGAGAAAGTGAGGCCACACTGATTGTAGGGTAGAGAGACCATAGGAAATGTACATGCATCATAATGAATTGTGTTCTTGTGTTTCTGGGGTGTTTTGGGAATGAAGAATAAATGAAAAGATTAAGAAGTTTTAAAGACAATATTCTGCAGTACTTGGGCTTAGGAATTCCTTGTTTACCTTGCAGCTATGGCACCTGGAAGGCGACCACATGTGGTACAGGCGATCGAGGCCCTGCAGACTACCTTGGCCGATCGGCAGAGAGCTGAATGGGAAGAGGAGGACGACCAGTGGAAGAGGAATCTTCAGGCCTTCCAGTGAAAAACCCTCGAGATGTATGAGGGAATCACCTTTGAAATGAAGACGGAGAGCTGGATAGAGGAGCTGGGGATAGCCTTCATCCTGATTCAGGTTCTGACCGAGTACTGGGTTCCTATGAATGTCATCCAGATGTGGGGAGTGGCGCATCAGTGGTGGACGCTTTACCTGGGAGAGTGGAGAGAGGCTGAGGTGGCATGGGATGATTTCGAGAGGGAGTTCTGGACAGAATTCCTCTCTTCGACGATGAAGGCGGAAAAGAGACAGGAGCTTATCTCCCTCCAACAGGGTAGTATGTCAGTGAGGGAGCTCGAGATCAAGTTCAAGGACCTCCTATATTTTGCTCCGAACCTCTTTCTCGACGAGGAGTCTCGGGCAAGTCGTTTGGAGGAGGCACTCCGACCCTCCCTCCAGTATGTTGTTACCCCCTTTACCCTTCCAACGTACTTGGAGGTCCAGAAGAAGGCCGAAGTGGTGGAGAGGATGAATGATCTAGGAGGAGTGTCACGAGAGGGGATCCAGCTGGCACCATCGAAGGGGAAGGCCGTCAGCACCAGGCCTCCAGTGTCAGGACCCTCCAGGTTCTGACCGGCAGGGAGCAGACCGCAACAGTTTCAGTTTCGATCCCCTGGTCCTCGCCCTTTTCCTTCGGGCCCGGGACCGTGGTGATTCATCTGTGGGAGCCCTGGACATCTCCGGAGTCATTTCCCGGACCGGGTACAATACGCCGGTGGCGGACTGCCCCACCACCCGCCCCAGCAGAAGCTTCCAGCCAGGCCTTTCCAGCAGCAGCAGCAGGGACAGCGAGCTCCCACTCCTCTGAGGGTAGACGTAGGAGGAGGAGGCCAACCTCAGGGCGCTCCTCAGGGACCTCGACCGGGGCATGGTCAGGGAGGTGGCCGACAGCCGAGGGTCAGAGGAGCTGGGCATGGACAGGTACACACCACAGAGGCAGCAGTTCCAACAGGGCCGGAGGTTGTTCGAGGTACGATCAGTTTGTTCAGTACCCTTGTTTTTTCCTTGTTTGATACCGGAGCTTCGCACTCCTTTATTGCACCCAGTCTAGCCCGTACCTTGGGTCTAATTCCAAGAGACTTCTAGTGCCCCTAGTGTTGAGCACACCAGTTGGAGGTCAGACCGACTTGTTGTTTGTTTTTCGGGGATACAGACTGATGATAGGGCCACATCAGTCAGTTAGGGATCTTCTTCCGCTACAGATAGAACTATACGATGTCATCCTAGGCATCGACTGGCTATTCTTTGTGTGTGCCGTCATCGAATGATTCCTAAGAAAGGTCGTGTTCTCAGACTTGGGCGGCCGGCATGTTATTTTCACTGGTGAGCGGAGCAGTCAGAAGGGAAACAGGCGAGAGGAACCCCTCCTCTCCTTGTTAGCTGAGCTATCAGTAGGGTCTGTAGAGGCTGAAATGGTGGAAGTGCTAGAGATCATCTGTGGGTTTTTGTATGTCTTCCCTGAGGAGGTGACGACTCTACCCCCTCAACGTAATATCGAGTTTGGGATAGACCTGCAGCTCGGTTCTCGTCCGATCTTGATGGCTCCTTACTGGATGACACCTTTAGAGCTACGGGAGTTGCGGATTTAGATTGACGATCTGATGAAGAGGGGTTATGTTCGGGTGAGTGCGTCACCGTGGGGTGCTCCAGTCTTGTTTGCAAAGAAGGCAGATGGTGGTATCAGGTTGTGCATAGATTATAGGAGCCTGAATCAGGTGACGATCAAGAATCGCTACCCTCTTTCGAGGATAGACAATCTTTTCGACCAGCTGAAAGGGACAGGATGGTTCTCGAAGATTGACCTACGGTCTGGGTATCACCAGCTGAGAGTGAAAGAAAGTGACATCTCGAAGACAACATTCATGTGTAAATATGGACACTTTGAGTTTGTAGTTATGCCCTTCGGCGTTATTAACGCCCCAGCTGTGTTCATGGGGCTTATGAACTCCATCTTCCAGGAGTACTTGGATCGGTTCGTGGTTGTGTTCATCGACGATATCCTGATCTATTAAAGATCAGAGGAGGACCATGCAGAGAACCTGAGGATGATTTTAAAGGTCCTCCGACAACATCATCTCTATGGGAAGTTGTCAAAATGAAAGTTCTGGACACGAGAAGTGCACTTCCTCGGGCACGTGGTGTCCGATCAGGGGGTAGCGGTGGACCCGTCAAAGTTTTAGGTAGTTTTTTCTTGGGAAGTACCCAAGAATGTGGAAGAGGTCCACAGTTTCCTTGGGCTGGCAGGTTACTATTGGAGGTTCGTACCCAACTTCTCCTGAGTAGAAGCCCCTTTGTCAGCCCTGACCAAGAAAGACCAAGTTTTCATGTGGAGTGAGCAGTGCGAGTCCGCCTTCAGCTATCTGAAGGAGAAGTTGGTTAGTGCCCCAGTGCTGAGATTACCGGAAGAAGGGGCGGCCTATGAGGTGTTCTGTGATGCTTCAAGATAGGGCCTGGGATGTGTGTTGATGCAGCGACAAGGGGTGATCTCTTATGGGTCCAGGAAGCTATGCCCTCATGAGCGTAATTACGCCACCCATGACCTGGAGCTTGCAGCGGTTGTTTTTATGCTGAAGTTATGGTGACACTACCTCATCGGAGGACGCTTTTTGGTCTTCACAGATCACAAAATCTTGAGGTATATCTTCTCCCAGCGGGACCTAAACTTGCGACATCGGAGATGGGTGGAGTTCCTCTAGGATTACGACCTCGAGATCTCTTATACTGAGGGAAAGGGAAATGTAGTGGACAATTACTTGAGTAGGAGGATGTAGAAGGATGCGGTCTGAGAGTCGGCAGATGCCTGGAAGGCGATGGAGGAGTTGGTTGGCTTACACCTGGATGCGAGGATGGGTAGTGGTAGAGGCTACCTATATCAGATGGCAGTGTAGTCATCTCTGTTTCAGCAAGTGGAGGAGTCTCGGTGGGGAGAACCAGAGTGAGAAGTGATGCATGACCGAGTTGACCAGGGCGATGCCCCAGAAGGATGGACAGAGGATGGCCAAAACCGGATGCTTTTCCAGGGAAAGCTGTTTGTTCCGGAGGCGATGCACGGCAAGGTTCTCGGTGAGTTCCACAACTCACCCCTGGCGGTACACCCAGGAGTTTCGAAGATGTACCAGGGACTGAAGAGGCAGTTTTTGTGGCCTGGAGTTAAGCGAGCAGTGGAAGAGTTTGTGGCCAAGTGCTTAGTGTGTCAGCAAGTGAAGGCTGAACACTGTGTTCCAGGTGGCCTATTGCAGCCTCTAGATGTCATCGAGTGGAATTGGGACGACATCTTGATGGATTTCGTCACGGGACTACCCAAGGTCCAAGAGGGATACGACGCCATCTGGGTGGTTGTGGACTGGTTGCTGAAATTGGATCAATTTCTGGAAATCAGGGAGTCGAGTGCAGTGGATGCTTTGGCGCGAAGTTATGTGGATGAGGTGGTGCGGTTTCATGGAGTTCCAAGGTCTATAGTCTCGGATAGGGATACACGTTTTACCTCATGAGTCTCGAGGGGTTTGTAGCATGCTTTTGGCACCCAGTTACACCTTAACACTGCTTTCCACCCCCAGACAGATGGATAGAAAGAGTGCGACATCCAGACCTTGGAGGATATGCTGCGGGCATGTGTTATGGACTCTGGGGGATCATGGGTGCGATACTTCACCCTCTTAGATTTTTCCTACAATAATAGATACCACTCTACCATTGGTATGGCCCGGTTTGAAGCCTTGTACGGGAGGCCATGCCATTCACCTGTGTGTTGGACTGAAGTTGGAGAGGCATGCATCATTGGCCCGGAGGTGGTGCAGAGCACGACAGAAAAGGTTCAGCTCATACGGGAAAGGATGAAGGCGGCCCAGGACCGACATAAGTCGTATGCAGATACCAGGAGGAGGCCCTTGGAGTTCGAGGTTGGAGACCATGTGTTCTTGAAGGTCTCCCCTCAGCGTGGGCAGTGGAGGTTCGGAAAGGGGAGTAAACTTTCTCCCAGGTTCATCAGACCCTTTGAAGCGTTGCGGAGGGTCGGCGAAGTGGCTTATCAGCTAGCGTTACTACTGCCGCTACTAAGGATACATGATGTCTTCCATGTGTCCCAGCTCCGTCGGTATCTGCACGACAATTCACACGTACTTGATTGGGGTGATCTGGACATCGAGGACGATGTGACTTTTGTGGAGAGACCCGTGATGATCGAGGATCGCAAGGAGAAGGTGCTTTGTGGGCGAACCATTCCCTTAGTTCGTGTGTTGTGGAGACATGGTGGGCTTGAGGAGAGTATGTGGGAGAGGGAAGCACAAATGTGTACCCAGTACCCAGAGTTGTTTTGAGTTTTGTTCCTTGTTTCACCTATTGTGGTAGAACGTTTTGTCTTTTTGGCTATGAAATGTATTGGTTTTCCTTTGAATGTGTGTGAAAATCCCTAACTATGGGGGAGGAGAGAACCAGACCCCTAATCAAGACGCATTAAGGTGGATGCGATTAAACCCGTGCGGGCGAGTCAGCGCCGCCCAAAGCGGATAATATCTTGACATGGGGGAGGGGACTCCCCAACCCACATGCCTGGGCAGTTTGACATGGTATGTTGCTTGGTTCTTGACAGGGAAGTGTTTTTTGTTAGCATGAGTTCAGTCCTAAGAGGTATCTTTCAAGGTGGTTGTTCGAACCCTCTCTTTCCTTCTGGTTTGTTTTGATTCTCAAAGATGAGAATCGTTTAAGAGGTATCTGATGTAATGGCCCGGGTTTTAGGGGTCCATTACTTTGTGAAAATCTTGTGTTGGGTTTTCTGGTCTTGGAATCTCGGTGAAGTTTGGCCAACGGTAGTCCTACCGGTGGCCTTAGCCTACCGGTAGCTCGGTCTACCGGTAGCTGTAGCCTACCGGTAGCTCGGCCTACCGGTCGCTGTGGCCTACCGGTAGCTCGGTCTACTGGTAGCTGCAACCTACCGGTATCTCGGCTACCGGTAGCTATCACCCACGGGTAGCACTCAACTACCGGTGGCTCTGGCCTACCCCCGCAGGTTCTTTCCAGTGGTGCTTAATTAGGGTTTTAAACCCTATTTTGACTCCATTAAGCATGTTTTAAAGCCCGATAACACCCATAAATGTTTTAATTAATTATTTAATGAATTAACCTGGTGTGTGCGTCAGTTTAAACGACCTGACCCCTTTAATAACGTGTGGGGACGCGTGGTCAACCCACGACCCCCGCTCCTTATGCGGTTTCACGTTCTTATCACAACCACCCCCGATCCTTATAAACTAAAGGGTTAACCATGAGTTTCTTGTTTTCTCATTCACCCTACGCTAGATTAACCTTCCTTCAGGCGAGACACATCTCTATGCGTGAAGTTCCTCTCCCGGCCTAAGCATTGATAGATGAGGCAATTTCGTTCAGGCGAGCCGCATCGCTATCTGTGAAGTTCCACGCCAGGCCTCAGCATCGATCGTTGACCAACAGGTAGGGAATTTCTCCTTCGCCTCTCTCTTTTTTGTATCATGCGGGGTGGAAGTGCTTTTGATTATGTAGAATTGGATAAACCAAACCTAAATAAAGATAATGAACAGATTATTTAAAGAAAGAGGGGGGGGGGGCTGTGATCATTGATGCTGTTTTATATTATGATCTTCTTTCTGAATTGTATGGCTTACGCCTACTAAAAATCAAGACCGTTGGTGGTCGTTGTCTATCCACTAATGAACCCTTAACTCTGGTGATGTTTAAATGGATCGTGATTGTGGTGGATAACCCTTGCTGTGTAAAGGAATTTTGTTTAATTACGTATATTCGGCTAAATGAATTGGAAGCACCAGGATAAATCCTTTTCTGTGACAACCCCGGTTAAAGCACACAGAAATTTAAATCATGGAGTGTGTTAAATATTATAAATATGAAAATACCAGCATGGCCCTGCTTTGTGTTGGTGGTAGTGATTTGGTTGTTTTCTTTTATGGGCTGATTGCTAGAGATGTGGGAGGGGATGGGATTCCCGGTTTTTACACTCTTGGTGGTTATGAAATTAGGGATGAGATCCCTTGTTGTTATGGATTCAGTGGTTGTGAGTTTTAAGACTGGGTGGTTACCTTGTTTATATCACGAATTGGGGTGGGATCCTCTGTTGATGAAAAACCTTTTTGGGGGAGGGGACACAGGGCAATGTGTCGGGGTTGTTTTTCGTTCCAGTAATTCGAGGGATCTCACTTATTCCTTTGTTGTTGTGACTTTACAAGAGAACCGGGTGTGGATACTTAAATTGACGTTTGGATGGTTTCTTTTCCTTGGTTATGCCTATGGTGTTAGTTGCCCAGTAGTGCATAAACCTATTTGAACATTATCACTGAACATGGAAACAAGAAAGGGACAAATGGGTTTGTTGGCAAGATTCGTGACTCAGACTCTTGAGTGTTGTTTGTGTCCTTTAGGCTGGCTGAAGAAAAACCTAACTTGGGTGTGGGGTTGTTACCTATATATATATACTTGTAGTTTTGTGTTTCTTATTTTTTCCCAACCTAAGTTGGGCACTTAGTGCCGAACACCCCCATTTCATGGGGGAGGGTGTTTTTCCCAACAATATTATTAGTGGATGGTTATTAGATCTTTTCTGCTCCCTTTCCCAGATAGCCCAAGTATCTTTGGGAAGGCTGTGATGGTCTAAGGTCCATTATTTGCCCAAGAACCTTCAGGCGGGGTAGTGTGGTGCTTGTGGCCCAAGTGTGTGCGGGCAGGTGGTTTCCCAAGTATCTATGGGATGAGGCCTAGGTGTCTTCGGGCGTGGTAGTGAATCTTTTAGCCCAGGTGTCTTCGAGCGAGGTGGTGGTTGTTCTGGCCGATTTGTTTACAGGTGTGGTTACCTGTGATAGTTGAGGCCCAGGTGTTTGCGGGCGGGATTCGGCAGTGGGACTGCGTGTGGTTGTGGCCCAGGTGTGTGCGGGCGGGTGTGGTAGTGGGACTACGGTGAGAATGGAGGGATTGGTTCGATGTGTAGGATGTCTCAATAACCAGTGGTAAAGTGGCGTGAGGTACCCAAACATCGATGTTCTCATATTATATATATTACTTGACTTGTGTTATTTGGGGAGTGTGCCTTGGTGAGGCTTGGGTGGATAGTTTACATTGTTAGGTGTTTGGTTTACTCCTTTTCTCACAGGACTTTTGTATGTTCGCCCACTTGTGCATGAGAGTATTTGGTTTTCCCTACCGAGTGTACTTGTACGCTCACCCTACGTATATAAAACTGCTTTCAGGTTTCCAGGAGGACATCAGGGAATGCGCAGGACCATACTAGCTCTGACATTTGGGGCCGTCGTAGTTGCTGTTTTCGTTCTTTGGTACATACCCTTCTAGTCACTTTTGTACTTTGCGGATTTTACTTTTGGAACATGCATGTGGGAATGGTTTACTTTTGGCTTTACTTTTCTTTTACTTTTGGTGTTTTTGGGTTTCATCATCTTATCTCCCGATCCTATAAAACAAAAAGGGGTAATGGCTTACATTTGTGTGTAATTTCTATACCCTTGGTTCTAGTCGCCACTCCAGGGCCTATTGAAGGTGGGTCTCGGGGGTCATTATCTCTCCTTCAACTTAAAAAAGGAAGGGCTTGGGAACCTGCTGACCCTTCCCTCCTTTTGGTGAAGGCGGGTCGTGACAGTCAAGTCTATGTGGTAAGATCGATTCAAAGAAGGATCAAAGGATACATGGCCTATATCCTGCTACTAATTTCGGGTCAGGCTAAGGTCTCAAGTTATAAATATAATGGATCATTTCATTTTAGATGTTTATTCATCCTTATTTATGCATTTAAATATCTTTAAAATTGTTGAATTAGATCGATCACCATCTCCAATTTATAAGGACCCATACACCTTATAAAATAGATGGTGTTTTCCATTTAATCCTAACCAAAACACATTCCAACCCATGAAACTGATGGGAGATGGCTCAACGTACAACAATTGGTTGCTTAAATAATGTTCTCTAACCTATGTAAGAAGACACTTTTAGGTTAAGTCCAATTATTTAAGTGAAAAATGTGCTTTCTTAGTCCTATAGGGATAAATCAAAACATTTATATATAATCAACCTAGGAACATCAAGGAATATTAAACAAGGAACAACAACAATCACAAGTAAATAGGAAATACATGTAGAAAGTAGATATGTCATGGAATAATTCATGTAATTTATAATCATCTTGTGCCTAGTATGATGCATTTTTAAATAAACCCTCATATCATCAATCCAGAGCTAAATAACCCATTCAAATAAAATCAATATTAATAACAACACAAAAAAAAGTGAATTACCCAATGGTAAAATCCATGAAATGATAATGGCACAAGCAATAATAGCATTTATCCAACCAAGGTAATTTGGTTTTACCCTGTATGTGGGGTAGCTACTCCCATACATAGGATCATAACCAAATTATAAAGTCCTAGTATCCTCTCTAACCCAAATAGTAATACAAAAGGAAAATAAGATCTATTACAACTTTGTAGCATCCCTCCCCAGATTCCACTTAAAGATGCCATGATATGGTGACCACCAAACCTCAATCACACCTCCCTGAATATCGGAGGTTGATAACTAAAATCAAGGGCCAAGGGTGTGTCTATGGGGAAACTATATGCTCATGGATCAGAGTGGAGCATAATAGTAGACAATGATAATAAATGACAGAATCATAAATAAGAAATAGAAGAGGTAGTAAAAACTAAAGGACAATATCAGAAATAAATAAATAATCATGAAAGATAGGTAATACAATAAAAAAAGATTATTAATGAAGATACAACTAATTATAGTTCTATAAAAATGAATATGTAGGGGGTAGGGGATAGAATAATATACCATATGCTATCAAAATGTACAAAATGTACAGAAAACTAATATAGCTAGAATCTCAAGCATAGGCTCAATCCTTTTTCCCAAACTCTATATGAAATTTGGAAATCAAACATAGAAATCTACCAGCTTCCCTTTATATATATATATATATATGAAATCATAAAGTCCAATCAATTTATAAAGGTGTCCTAAGAAGGGTATAAGATATAATCTCAATAGGCCACCACCCACTTTATCTAGGAAAATCCATTCCGTACAATATAAAATGAGAAGTGTGTCTTCATATTTTAATGTAATGTAGAATAAATTAAAAAATACATTGGATTGGTGCAACTTGGTGACCCATCCAATTTACCTTCTTCAGCCTAAGTCATTGCGTTTGAACAGAGAGATCCCATAATGGTAAAGTGAGCTGAATATTATTTAAGCAGATGGGCTTTCCCCAATATTGTGATTGGTCTTGTGGGACATGTCTCTTGGTTTCAAGAACCAAAGGATCAATTCATTTTATTTAAAAATGTTCAGATGATTTTAAATCCATTTAAAACCTCTTTATTAAATTATAGATAGACCCCCCAATCTCATCCATGGAAATTCAGATATGATTTCCAAGTATCGCTCGAGGGCTCAGTATATGTCTAATTCCAAAGAGTCTATCCAAGGATGAAGTCACTTATAACACTCTAGGAATGACACAATAATATCAAAAACTAACCTCTGAGTCCATCACTGGTATCACTCATAGGGGATTAAGTCTCTCTCATGGCATGGTACACCAAATGTACCATCAAGCCCATCTAAGGGGTCTCCCATAGGGAACTAGTGTCATTCATATGAAGGAAAAATTAGAAAATGCATGATGATCCCATCCCAATCATAGATAGTGTATCCCATAGTGTGTTTACTAACCAATAAAAAAATTCTAACAAGGAGGCACAAAGAGTCTGTCTAAGGGGTCCTTAAGTTATAACCCCTTGTTTCACCCTCGACACTTAGGTGAATACATTAAACACGAAATATACATATATAACATGTCTAACCAAGGGATATATGATGTATTCAAAATTTATATCATGATAGGTATATTGTTCATGGAAACCCTTTGGGAAAACCATTTATTCCATAAGGCATATAGCTCATGGAATAATTTCATGGAAAATTCAATTAAATTCAACCATTTCATTACGACATGGTGTAAAGGGGTCAAACTCATAGTTCAACATTGAATTAAAATAAAATAAAAGGATCAAGGAATTAACTATGTGAAAACACACCTAAAAGGGTGTTAGTCTATTTTAGAACTAGGGGCTAATAGGGATATAAAATGTAGCACACCAAATTGGATAGAATAACTCAAGGTGATCAACCTATGGTGTTGATTTTCCACTAAATTCGGTCACCAATGGTATTATGAGGCATTGAAATTGATTTAATTAACAATTTAGTGGTGAAAATATAAGGGTTTGACTCATGGCATAATAGATCTTAATATAGAATGCAATGAGATGAGGGGAAAGAGCCTAAACCACCTATCTTAGACTCATAGAGCTTCCCTCATATAGTTAAAACCTTTTATTCAAGCTAGGATAGAAGAAATTAAAGAAACCATCAAATTCTCTAAACATGGGGAAAATGAACATGCACTGAGATAGAAAAATAGAGGTTGTAAGAACCCTAAAATAGATGAGAGAGGAATGTGGAGCTTACCTCTATATTACCATTAGATCTAACAGTAATAAAACAGAGTATGTATAGAGGATGAGGCTTGATCCATAGCTTGTGAGGGATGGGCGATTATAAATGGTGAGGATTGCTCATCTGCTAGAGAAGAATGAGGATAAAGTAAATAAATAATAGGTTTAAAACATTCATTAAAGAAGGGAAAATGGGTAAATTCACTGTCAAAATAAGGGCACATAGTTTTTCCACATGGTTGGAAAAACCATGCATGAACCATGCACCAATTGCTGATTCAAGGGGGTACCTCACACATTTAGACACACAATCTGTCTAACCATGCACAAACTATGAGAAAATGATCTGCACAATAACCTATAATTAATGCATGGTTGTGTGAATGGGGTCATTTGGTTGTAGACAAACCATGCGGCCCCTAGGTCCCTTCTATTTGCAACCACATGATTTAGGGAAACAATGTGGGTTGGAAAACATGGGTTCTCCTAATTGTGCGGCCCAATCATTCCTTCCCATTTTGAGGTTCCAAGCTCCAAATGATCCCCATACACACCCGAGACCACCTTTACCCGATTATGCATCATTATTAGGGATGTTTAACATAATATAAACTAAAAATAAATGGTATGTATCTTTGGTAAAGGCCGAGACATTAAAGGTAGTGTATATTCAACCAATACCAATAATACTATGCTTTGGTATAGAATATTGGGGAATTGTTTCTCCAAATTCCTTGAGGAACTCAATCAGTAAGGGATGCTGAGTGGCGTCACACCAAGAAATCTACCATTTTGTGAAGATTGTGTCATTGGAAAGGTTAAGAGGGTTAGTTTTGGTAGGTCAATCTTCCAAACCTCCAACCACTTAGAATATATCCACTATAATATATAGGGTCTATACAAGACTTCCTCCCATGGTGGAGGTTCCTACATTGTTACTTTCATAGATTAATACTCTAGGAAAGTGTGGATCTACATTCTTGAAAACAAATGTGATGTTTTCCAAACATATAAAACATGGTAATATTTATTTGAAAACCAAATTGGGAAGAAATTTAAAACTCTAAGAATCAATAACGGTCTTAAATACCAATCTAATAAGTTCATACAATTTTTGTGATTCCACAGGTGTTAAAAGACATATAAAAGTTAGGTAAAATTTCCAACCAAATGGATTAGTAGAAATAATGTATTGGACTATCCTAGAAGGAGTCTAGAGAATGATTTCATGCTCAATTTTCCACAAATCCTTTTGGGTAGTGGATTACAGTACTTATGTCTACCTAATTGATAGGTTTCCCTCTTATGATAATCTGTTTAAAACACATAAATAATTGTTGAATGGTATGGATCCTTCATATTCCTACTTAATATTTTTTGATTGTACAACTTATGCTCATGTTATGAAAGATAATTTAGAAACAATATATCTAACATGTATCTTTTTGGGTATCCCAAGGGTGTTAAGGGGTTTACACTTTGGTTAGATAAATCAAGTTATCAAAATTGTATTGTAGATAGAGATTTTTTATTTCATTAGTCTTCCTCTCCTAAAACCAAGACTTCCACATCAGGTAGTAGTGATCTAGACATTCAATTGGTTGATGAAACTATGCTTACAACCCAGTTTGAGGCCCCTATCCACCTGTATCCATTTGATGAATAACCTACTATATAAGATGATTCCTATTATTGTTCTGATTCAGATTTTGAATATGAATATTCATCCCCTAATAGAGACTACTAACTAACCCGAGGGAGGGAAATGAGGGTTCTCGGACCTCCTATTTAGTTAAGTGAGTTTGATATGGCATCTTATGTATTTCAGGTATCCCTTTATCTTATTTATGATGATCCTCAAACCTATAGGAAAGCTATAAATTCCAAATAATCAAAGTAGCGTGTCTTTTTCATGAATTAAGAAATGAAATATTTAATAAAGAACTACACTTGGACTATTGTGAAAAAACCAACTATTGAAAAAATAATTGGTTCCAAGTGGATCTTTAGAAGAAAATAATATATAATTGAGGGAATTAAAATCATGTATAAATCAAGGTTAGTTGGAAAATATTTCTTTCAAATAGAGGGAATTGATTACTCTTAATTTTCCCCCTTTTGTTAAGCATTCTTCAATTATGTTTTTTCTTGCATTTACTTCCAATAATGATCTTCATATAGAACAATTATATGTTAAAATTTCTTTCTTTCTTGGAGATTTTAATGAGAAAATTTATATGAAACCTTCTAATGGTTATCATGATAAATTTAAATTGAAAAAGTATGACTTTTAATAAATCATTGTATAGCCTAAAACAAGACTCTAAGTAGTGGTACATGAAATTGGATTCTTTCATGTTTTCAAATTTGTTCATTATGAGTTAATACGAAGCATTCCTTTTTTAAAATTAATAAAAAATTGATTTCTTTAATTTTTTATTTATGTTTAAGACATGCTTATCATTTTTATAAATATAAATATCATTTATAATATTAAATAACAATTAAAAGGAAATTTTTAAATTAAAGACTTAGGTGAAACTAAGAAAATATTATGTATTGAGATAATTACGGACATAAAAACAAGGTTCTTTATTTATCTCAACATGATTATGATTTAAAGTTAATCAAGAGACATATATTTTAATCTATAAAAATAGTAAATATAACACTTGGATATCATTTTTAAATTTCTATAACAAAGGCACCCACAACTAGTGATGATATACACTTTATATCTAAAATACCCTATTCTAATATGGTGTGAAGTATAATGTATTCTATGATTTTCACCCTCCAAGATATTTCCTATGAAATCTTCAGTTTAAGAAGATTCATGGCCACACCTAGGAAACTGCATTGGCATGAACTTAAGTTGATTAAAAGATACCTCTCATGTATCTCCAATATTTCTTTGTGATATGGTACAAACATGGATACTGTTGAAATATTTTTTGGTTATGTTGATGCTGACTATACTAAAAGTATTTATACTCATAAGAATTTAACCAGTTATGTATTTACTACCTATGGTGGTCTTATTTTATGGAAATGAAATATGTAGTATGTGGTTTTTATTTTAACCACGAAATCTAAATATATTTATTTAATAGAGGCATTTAAAGAATCAATGTGGATCAAAGGTGCTTCTTATGAACTTGGCCTTTATGATTTTGTTTTCAATGTATATTTTTATAGACAATATTCCATTCACCTATCCAGAAATTTAGTATTCCATAATAAATATAAGCACATATGTATTAGGTTACATTTTATTAGATATGTTGTGGAATTATGAGTCATTTGTGTAAAGAAGATACAAACAGACATCAAACCGACTAATAGTTTTACTAAAGATGCGGTGTTTTCCAAAATCCTGTTTTTGTAGATAAATTAAATTTTGTTCCAATCCCATAAACTTAGGTATAAGAACATTGACAATTTCATATGAAAATGGTAGAGATTTATGAGTTTAGATATTCATTTCTTTGTTTTCATATTGAAATAAAAAGTTGTAAATTATACCATTTCAATTCTATATGAATGAAAAATTCATATTGACTATAATTATTTTTTAAATTCTCAAACTTTATTTGGACTTTATTTTGCATGATCCTCCTTTCTACAATGTGGGACACATTATTCATGCCTTGGGATTTGGTTTTCTTATTTCCCATGAGCTCTTGTGATACACTGTCTATCCACTTTTTTCTTGATCCTTAGCCATTGATATTCCTCACCACCCTTTCAATCGTCACCATATATCTATCCCGATATATTACTGGGTCACTTTTTTGTTAGTTTGGTAGTGTTGGGAAAAAATCCCTCAAGGTATCATTGAAGCATTTTTGAGGTGATTGTGTTTGTTGACAAAGTGGTCAACTGTGATGTGATTGTTGACAAAGCAAACCATGATATACAAATTTTTTGACAAAGGGAATTTCATGGTGGAATGCCGAGTTCAAGAGATGTGGTTAACGATAAATGTTCGATTCAAGAAAATCAACAAAGGAATGGATGATCTGGAGGCGGCATAAAAAGAACAGATACAAGGTGGCACCGTTTTCCAGTGTTTGCCAAATTTTTGGGCCTGAAAATTGACAAATGAAGAAAAGTGTTTTTGGAAAAGGGACTTGCACACCAAGGTCTTGGAGGATAGGACACTTGCGCGCCATATGTTTTTGAATATAATATCATCAAAATATGGAAATGGTATAAGGATCACACAAGTATTGGGTTGGTCGCGCAGGTGACTTGCGTGCTGAGAAAGGACTTGTGCGCCGGTGCCTAAAAAGATTTGGAAACTTGTGGACCTATTGTATTTCATGATCAAAAGATCAAAATATGGAAAAGGAAATAGGGTCACTTTGGTATTTGGTTTTGTCATGAAAGTGTCTAGGAGGACAGAAGACTTTCGCGCCGAAACTTGCGCACTGAGGGGTGACTTGCGCACCATCGCACAGGGTGTTCAAAATGACTATAAATACTAGACCACCCCTCCTAATTTCTAAACAGAGTTCAACAAATTGAATAATTAGAGCTACCGTCGCACAGGTGTGGTGGTCGCGCAAGTGGTGGTTTTTCACGCAAGTGGGACTTGTGCGCCAGATTTGAAGAAGAGCGGTTGTTGTTAGTTGCGCACCAATATTGGTTTGGGCATAAAGGGAAGTGAGTCGTGCAAGCTTGGAGTTGGAGAAGCTTGTGTCGCACAAGTGTATGAGGTTGACTTGTGCGCCAGTTTTGACTTGCGTGCCAATACTTGCGTGCTAGTTTAGACTTGCACGCCAAGTAAGGTTGATTCCTTGGCAGTGTTTTCGGGCTGCGTGGAAGTTGGAAGATTTCCCGATACCTTCAGTGCAAAGTGAGATTAATCTACGGGTGAAAACTGGACTTCAATAGAGCATCTACATATAGAGGAATATGCATTCCTTCATGCGAATGAAGAGACCTATATGTCTATAAACAGTGAGTGGATCCTTTCTAGAGCAATGGGCGAAGGAAGAGGAAGAAGGTGATCCTCTCCACCAGCAGTGAGCCAGAGAGAGAGAGAAACTGGGAGTGACCCTTGGGAAAGAAGTGAGATGACCCTAATCCTTGTAAAGGCAGTGAGCCTGGGATAGAGTGACTTTCCTGAACCTTGTAATCCATAGCTAGGGAAGCTTAGTGGAATTTGGTACGACCGAAAACCAGTCGGTGTATGCTCCTTGGACGTAGCCCTTAGCGGTGAACCAAGTAAAAATTGATGTTTCCAGTGCTATCATTACTTTCTATTTATATTTTGCAATAGGAAAGGTAGAGAAGAGTGTTTTTCTTAATGGATAAACAAGATCAAAACGATATTTAATTTTAAATTAGTCATACCCTGATTCACCCCCCATCTCAGGGTATTGATCCTTGTGGACATAACAGGTAGTTTGTGTATGGAGGGTATTGATTAGCTTTACTGTTTCAAGGTGCTGGCTAGTGTTAGATGGAATTTATTCCCCATGTGCCTTTGTCACTTTGGGGGATCACTCTGGTTCTCTCTCACTCCTCGTGCTTCCTCTGGGTACAGTTCTGGGTTCCTCCAAGAGAATATCCTGTTCACTACCAATGTGGTGCCCTGTTGGAGCCTTGATGAGGAATTTCGATCTCCTAAGACTCATCTGGTTACTATCCTTGTGGGGGAGATGAATTCCTTCCCACTTGGAAGATTTTTGGCCCTTTTTATTAATAATGATTCCATGAGTAACAATAGAAGCAGTAGATCCTAGATTTAGTGCATTTTCACCACACTTCCAATATGAAGAGATTATGAAAACCAATTTTTTATTCCTCTAGATATATAATTATTCTTTTGGTTTTAATTTTATCTTAAAACTATACATATTTCTTCCAATTATATTCTATTATTATGGTTGTTACTATATTTGTTTATATTTGTAGATTTCTTTATTTTTTAGAATTAATAAAATATGAGGGTTGGTGGTGGTTTTCTTTCCATGCACGTAGGTCCCCACTTGATTAAGGAAAATTAAATCTCTGTGTTCTTTATTATTTTCTTTAAATAATTTATTTATTGTATTGTATTTATATCGATCTTTAATTTTAATTTTTTATTGAAAATATTTAGTTTGGTCCTATTATTATATGGTATTCTACCTTTTTCAGATCTCCACTGCATCACAAGAAGAGTGGGATTGAATTTTCAAAGGAAGAAAAGGGATGAAATGGGGTCTCAATTTGTTGAATTTGATAATTACTATTAATTATAATGAATAATTTTTATTTTATTTGTTTTATTATATGTAGTTATGGAGTGAGAATTGAGGTTGTATCCCAATTATGTGAATAATATCTAAAAAAATTATCTATGAAGTTAAAGAATGAAAAAAGTTATTCCATGTTTAGAAAACTATGTAGAAATTTTTTTCTTGAGGGAAATAAACAATTTTTTTGTGGTTTAAATTTCCAATTGTGGAAGGTATTCATATATAGGGTTTTAAATTTTCCACCAACATAGCTAAATCACAATGAACACAGTTTGAATAAATGCAAGTAGTTATGTAGATGATGAACTGGAGCTGAGTGAAATCCAAGTCCAAGCGAGCCTTGCATGTACAAATAGTTAAATAACATGACTATTTTAAGTTATATGTTAAGAAGTGGTGTTGAGACTGAAGAATGATGAATAAAGGTTGAATTATGTGTAGGTAAAAAAATGAAGTCACTAACAAAATGTGTTTGGTGATAAAGTAAAAAATTGAGTTGAGTCAATAAAAAACTTCCATGAAGTACCTTGAAATTACTGAAAATAAATTAGAATATGAGAGGAAAATCATACTTCATGAGAACATAAAACACGAGTAGATATTATAAATTACTATAGATTTCCTGAGATTCTTAAGATAATTTCTTAAGGAAGTTTGAGAAGGTGATGTTACTTGTAGGGTAGAAATCCCATGTCTGATGGTAACAATTTGTTAGGGGAACATTGCTAAAGTGAGCTAAGGTTTAATTTGTATAGTTAATATGTTCTATGTTGATATTATAGAAGAATATTTACAAGTGGGGATCAAGAGCACAAAAGTGCATGAAATTTTTTGATAAAGGAGAGAGATTCATTGATGATTAGGAGCATCTATATTCCATTTGATTCATACAGATAAATCAATGGGACACCTATTGACTTGACACAAAGTAGAGAAAGGAGGGGAATCATAGTAAAGATATGGAAATTATGGTGAGACTCAACATCTTCTTCTACTTTCATCTTCTCATGATTTTTAATTCTTCATTATTGAATTTCATGATGAATTTTGGCTAAAATATTATTGCGGGTAAAATAGATTGGATTGGTTTATCTTTTCTATCCTTGCATGTCTGATCATTTCCTGATTATAATTAACTTATTCTTCTTTGAAATTAATTTTTTTATAGTGACAAACTATAGAATCATTTTATAGCTTGTCAATCTATGTGGAAAAAATTTTGACTACATATTTTTGAATGTTGATTGAATTGAGACTTCCCAAATAAGAAATATATTAACCAAACAATCTAAATTCCACCATGCTTCATTCTTATTCATATTCTACTCAATATTAATTTTAATGTTTTCTTCATATATTAAATAATATTCAAACTACGTCATATATTAAAAACTATAGTTAATGCGTGCACATTTATTTTATTTATTTTTAATTATTTTTAGTAATTTTTCTAGATCTATAGCCACCACTACATTCCCTATGGACACAATACATTACTCACTACAATATAGTAGTTTTAGGAATTTAATTTGAGAAAACTCAAAGACTTTTTTAATTATTCATGAAAAAATTGTTCCTATAAGGAAGGATATGTTCTCATAGACACTTGATCAATAATGGAGGGATAATTTTAACTCAAAATTGAGGGATCAATTCAAATTTTAAAAATCCAAATAAACTCTAGAAAACAAATTAGAATTGGAGGTATTTTCTCTAATTAATTCCATCCAATATGGAGAGATTAACCCAATGGTTGCCTAAGGAATCAAGAGGCGTTCATGAAAGATGAAAATTATGATATTTATGGGAAAATAAAACCTATATAGTAAGGGAGTGGTAAGTAGAATGCTATATTTTTAAATCTATTTGAAACTGATTTTAGAGACCAATTTGAAATACATTTAAGGAAGAAAGCAAGCCTCACAAAGCTGAATCTTTTTAAATGGAAATTTTATCCTAATGTTCATGGGTTAAAGGAAAAACCACCTTTATAATTATAAGATAAGGATAATCGGTTGAAGATGATTTTGGATAAACATCAATGAATTCGGTCAAAACTCTTAAAGAGTGAGGAAATATTGGAGAAAAATATCCAAAACACCCACTATCACATCCAAGCCACTAAATTTAATTTCCCAAGGATGGATGAAAGAATTTAAAAGATCTATATGAACACTCCAGAAGAAATCAAAGTATTTTAAGATCAAATAGAGTTATTTTAAATAATAAATAGTGATGGAAGCCATAAATTCATGACATCCTAAGATTAAAACCAACTCATTGAGTTTGTCATAGAAATAAAAAAATAAATGTCAAGGAAATTAATTAAAATAACCTATATTAAGAAGAAATGTCTCTTAAAAAATTATAGTTACCCACTAAAATTATGGGGAATGAGAAATTTACCATTGAAGTTGAATTTGAAAAATGTATTCCATAAAAACCTATAAATGGGCTATTTAATGTGGTGAAAGTTGTTGAAAATTCAGAGGTGGTGCACATTTATATTGAAAAGGGAATTCAAGAATAATTTATGGAAATTTTAGAATTATATAAGGCTAATGATTTTGAAATTTAAACCGATGAACAACACACATATAAAGGTAAATAAAGTTGGGAAGAAGTGAAAAATATTAGGAGAGTGTTATAAAGCCTTGGAACTATTACTCCAATTGAAAAATGAGATTGGGAGTTGATCAAAATGTTTTAAATGGTTTTTGAATCCAAATTATATATTTAAAGGAAGCCCAAATAGTTAATAAAATTGGAAAATTAATCCCCCAAAATGTTGGATATCAAGAAGAGAAAAACACCTATCCATAAATAACAAATAAAAATCTCTCTAAAAACTATTTATAAGGTGCAATCACCAATTAAAATTGAGTAAACATGAAATTTTATTTACTTGATGACTTTATTTTGAATCTAATTAATGTCAAAGTGGGTGTACTAAGGACAAAGGATTAATCTTGGAAGCGGGCATGTATGAGGACAACTTCATGTGAGTTGTTATTGAGTTAGAAACACTAAGAATTAAAGAAAAATAAATCATAGTGGAGCCACACATGTTCACACTTGAAAAGAAAAAACTACCCTAGGATCATGTTTGATTATGTGAAGGAACAAAAGTCAGGATGAGACTAAAAAATAAGCACTTATTAGGATGAAACCCAAGAATTAAGATTTTTATTTTCTTTATTTTATTTAATTTAGTTTTTTTTTAATTTTGAATATTTTTTAAGAAACCACATTGAGTTATTGTTTGGTATTTTTCTAGTAATTGGATGTAAAATAAGGGTGGAACATTTGGAGATAAAAAAGGAGACATACACTACCAAGTAAAAATATAAAATGAAGGGGGGGTGGGTTATTATAAATTCTTTAACTTTTATATTCATTATATTGTAATTAATTTTTTAAATTATTTAATGCATCTCTGTGAATGTCAATTTCACTGATTAGAAATTAAAATGAATGTGTGTGGGGGGGGGGGGTGAGAAAATGTTTAGTGTGTATTATGATTTGAGAATTAAAACACAGAAAAATATTCTCATCATTACTACAGGATACAAAATCATCTTGAAAAAATTTATTCTATCTTTTTTATGTCACTTAACCATTGAGGGTTAATAATATATGACTTAGATGCATCAAAATATGACATGATTAAATTATCTTGACGAACCTAATATTGAGTGTTTTTTTATAAACTTGAGTAACACTTTAATAGTTAACCCTAAAAATAACTGGATAAAACATTAGTATTAGGGATGAATGAGATTATGGGATCCAAAATATATTTTTGTGAGATGGCTTGGAACATGGGTGTGTGAGTAAAAAATTAAATCCATCAAATACGAGTAAATGAATACATGAGATTTGACTTCCCTTTCCCTATTTCTATACCATAAATAATAAAATTAGACCATGTGGATTATATATTTAAGGGATGTTTTAGTTCATGATGGTTCATACTCAATGAATAAGTACATTTAGCATATCATAGCCTAAGGGGGTGGGGGATATTCCATGAGGCACCTGAGACCCACACTCATGGATTTTGTGTAAAATATACATTAATTACACATAATCTTTGAATAACATGTTGGATGATCCAAGATATAATTATATATATTTAAATAATTTAAACATTACTTCTCATAATAATCAAACAATCCCAAGAATGGAATGTTTATTTTCTTTATGGTTTAGCTACACAAGTAACTTATTTTGAAATACTTATTAAAATTCCTGCATAATTTTACCATTATAGACCCCTTATAGACTTATCATATGACATACAGGTCTTTATAACATGGGGAATGGAAAAATAATAAAGATGTTAGAATATAATTTCTAAGGCTAAAAATAAAAGATAATAATTTATGATCATAAGTGATTATAAGATAAGTATGTGGGTATGAGGTAATAATCATGGCTCGTGGAGATAACATTATAAAATCATACCCAAATAAACATGGATCATCTATTATAAATCAATAAATAAAGATATGAGAATAACATAATATATGATTCATAATAACATGATAACATTGTAAGTTATATGAATATGGAACAAACATTATCATAGGGAAATTATGACATTGTGATAAAATTCAATCATTCCCACAAGTTATGTGTTGAATGAAAAAAAATTTACACACATCATGTTTTGAAAAGTAATATCAATGCCTCTTATTTTGAATAATAAAAATGTCCATGATTCTGTTTTACGAATTATAAAAAAGTCCATACCTCATATTGTGAAAAAAATATGTCAAAATTTTCAATTGTGAGCAAACCAAATTTCCAAACTTCCTATTGTGAAAAAAGAAAATTCCCACACTTCTCATTGTGAACAAATAAAATTTCCACCCATAAGATAATTACCTCATGATATATAAATTTTTTACAAATTAATTGGATGGAGATATATGACCACATACATCACATAATGATAATCCATAAATGTATTCTATAAGAATCATAAAAACATTCATAATTAAAAAATCACTTAATTAACCTACGGAAAATTGATATAAGGTTTATGAAAAATTCCCTGAATCATTTTATAAGACATATAGAGGAAGAAGGTTGATGGTATCATAAGAATATATCTAAAGTGTTACATTAGGAATATCAAATTATGTTGGAATTCATGAAAAACATCTTCAAAATAGGAACACATTTAATGTTATAAAAACTTTTGGGGCCAAGAATTTGATAGTTTGATTCTATGAGTTTTATTCACCAAAAGAAAAATAGTATGAGAGCGTTTAGAGTGTAATTCATAAAACATAACTCCTAGGGATGTAAAATTATTTTTAAATAAAGTGAAAATGGAAGTGAAACATAAAATAATCTTTATAAAATATTACCTAACATTATCGTAAAAAGAATAAGTAATGAATTACATTATAAAATATTATTTTTGTGTTATTGAAAAGAAAGAATTTTTAAAATCATTATTTAGAAACAAATATGAATAATTTGGCCTTTAAAATACATAAAGCTTTTAAAAAGGTGAAGTGTAAACATTTTAGAAAATTTTACTATTAAAAAAAATCTTTAATAATGGATCCTTGAAAAAACATAATGGTTATCTTGAGTAAATGTTGAGTAAAATATAAAACATATGACCATGAAATGGAAAGATTTTTATTATATTAAAATACCTTATTAAAAAACCCACATTTTAAAAAGGTATTAAAAAAATACCTTTTTATTAGTGTAAAAGGGAAATATTGAATTAAATTAAAATAGAAAAAAATGTGGTTTCCAAATATAAAATGGAAAATTATATGTAAGAGAAAATAATTTCATAGAAAAGAAACCATAATTAAAGGGTATGAGAATTATTCTTAATAGAGATATATTTTTTTAGAAATTAATTCATCTAGTTAAAATATTTGAATTTTAGATTTCATTTAACCATATATAGAAGCGTGCATATCATTTGAAATTGTAAATATAAGAATATAGGGAACTACGAAGTATGAATTTGAAGAATTGGAATTATTAACAAAATATCAGAAGTTTGTGTTAACAAAATACCTTAAAACTTTGGTAACATTTGAAACTGTAGTTCATAGATGGATAGTGCTAGGATACTGAGGTCGGGGGGGGGGGGTGAAGCAGTTTATCCAACATTTACTATGTTTTTATTTATTTTAAATTAAACCCTCTCACTCTCAATACTCTTACCCAATTAAGAGGAATGGATTTTTTATGCACACTCAAAAATCACATACACATGTAATGCATATAATAAAAGAAACAACAATACATAAATGTTTTTACAAGGATAGATACAAAGACCTATTCCTTTCAATGATCAAAATATGGTTGTTTTATGGATTATCTTATTACTATAACTTTTTAGTGATTAAAAATGACTAGAATTGGAACAAATTTTCATGAATAAAATTATATATCTTCTTGAGTTAGTGGCATTTTTTATATTTGTACCACTAGGATTCAATGACATTGTTTATACTGGCACTGTCAGTTCATCAAATAATCTTTTTTCCATAAGAAATTTGGTTTATCTTTTCTTGTTCAATTACTCAAGATATTCAACAATGTTGGTCTTGATAATCTTCTTTAAATTCTCAGCTTCATTTCATCACCTTCTGGAAGAATTAATCTTCTTTGACTCATTATCTCTTCAATAAAAAAGCTGCATCAAGTTCTCTAAAATACACTGAAATGATTTTCGAACTTTCTCATAACATGTATGCACATATGTATAAAAAACAATTGTAAATTGGATTTCAATATTTAAATGACATAAAATAGCTCATTTAAATCCTCATTTAAATATGTTTATGAATAAACAAATTTATTCCAAATTGAAAAATAAATACCCATTTTTCCTAAGGTATTATATTTGTCAATTTAAATAGCCCATAAATTATGGGTATTAAATTCATGTATGATCATTTAATAATACCCAAATATTTTTGTTCTTCAGTTCTTCACATAGATTCATCACTATAAATACCTCAACATAATTATTCATGTGAATTTATATCATTCAAGTAGTGTAGGTTCCATCTTTAAACACCCGAAGGATTCATGTGTTCTTATTTCTTTTCACACTTATGGATCACCACCCCATGCATGCATTTCAATATTCATTATATTCATTTTCAATTCTCAATGGTATCAAGATTCATATTTATTTAAGAATATACTCAAATGCCTAAAGAGTCAGGTATAACTCCCCACTCATAGATCTATTTATTAATGTTTCATCACATAGATAAAAATACATGTGGCTTATCATCACACAACATCTTCATATCTTCATTTGATTTTCTTGCATGAAATATGAAGCTTAATGCTTGAACATTTTGATCATACCTATGAAATAATATAATAATGTATATATTTAAAATTCTTGACTTCATCACCTGATCATCATGGATCGAGGTTATCTATTCATTCATGGAAGTACATAAATATCATGTGTGATGAGTTCTCGAGACTCACCTAGAATTCAGGAGATCATCGTGGGCTTCTTTAAATTTTGATAAGGCCTCATATTGATAATTTTTAGCTTTGTCAATGGTGGAATTACCATGTGTATAAGAATCCTTGATTGTTTTTAGGAAAGGGATTGTCTCAATTTTGAACAGACGGATTGGATCGAATAGATCATGTGACCATCATTATTTAGGTATCATTTTAAGTGGAGGAACAATGTTCTAATTTTTCACTATCCCACACTAAAATTTCTAGAGACTGAGGAATTATTTATTACTCAATCCGTTATGTATAACACTTAATATGGATACTGGGGATCAACCTTCATAACACCTTGCACCCACACATCATGGGCCATACATCACTTGTGTGGCCCACCAGCACATGCAAGAATGCTATGAGCCCAATATCCTCTATGGGCTTATACATGACCCATGTGTAGATTATAAACTGGAATACTTTTTTGGGATTATACATGACCCAATCAAGTCCTCATCTTTAACTCTTCATCTTCCTTACAACCTTATTTGGAAGGCTCTCCCATGAGATTGACCTCGAGTCCCTCAAGTGTGGTTTAGGGATAGCCCTTGGGGGTTTGTGTGGATGGATAAATATTTTTTATGTAATGAAAAATAATATTTTAAATATTTTAAATTTTTTTCTGTAACTAAAAATAATACATAATATATATTTTAAGTTTATAACATAATTAGAAGCTTAAATAAATATTTATAAATAACCTCAAAATTATTCTTCTAAAATAAATGATTCTTCATGCAAAATAGGTATTTAAATTTTCTTTTTTGATGGCCTTTTAAAATAATTCATGAAAATTTATGGTTTCATAGTAGTATTTCAATTCTAATTCCTATCCAACAATGTAATAAAAAATGATTCCTTCTTGAAAAATGTTTTTTTGTTCATTTAATAAAACTTAAATAATAATAAGAGTTTGTATGAATAATTGTTCAAGAATGAAATCCAACTTCATTAAATAAATACATAACAATTATAAAAGAATCACCACCAACGATGAATAATTGTCTTACCAACTAACAATCAATGAGACCATAAAAATCCTCCAAGCATCATCATATCAAACAAATAGAATTTTATTAGTAAATTAGATAAAAGGAATCCATAATAATTAAAATGTATTAGTAAATGGGATACAAGGAATCCAAAACAATTCTACAAGAATCATCAAAAACCTTCTTCAATCGTTATTAAAATATTACCATCTTTCACTTTCCATGATTAATTACTAATAAAATAGGACTTCATTAAACATTTACATTGATTCCTTCATATATATTTACAAAAAATAAAACCATACTAATCAACCATCCACATGGGATTTTCAATCACCAAGAATCATTACCATCATTATTCAATAGTTCTTAAACTCCTCCTATATTTCTCTTTCTATGATTAATTACTAATCGAAGAGGACTTAATCATACAATGAATTTGATTAATTATTACATATTGAAAATAAATAAAACCATACTCATTAACCAACCACATGGTATTTTCAATCTCCCTTTTAGATTTGTTTTCAATACTCTTTACTTAGTTAAAGTGAATGTATCTTTTCATCATTATTGATAATCAATACATGGGTTTTCTTTTACCCTTCAAGGTATTTAGAATTCAATTCTCCTTTTTATTTAATATGTATGGTACCACATGTATATATTTTTTAAAGAGACTTTAGGTGGTTTACTCCAAGCCTATGTGGGATTACTTGGTGTAGAAAGAATGAGAGATACAAACAAGGTTGTCTGTGTTGTCCTTTAACAACTATGCATGTGATAACACGGTTATAACTTAATTATTTATCAAATAAGGGGCTATATAAAATAGATTTATCAAGAAATATACTCTCATGGACACTTCATAAAACATATCTAAAATTTCAAGAGTAAGAATATTTTACTCCCCATTTCTATGAGTTTATTCAACATATAACACCCCCCTTGATTTATATATTTGATATAATAAATACCATGGAATGAAGTGAAATTAGGTTACCTACATTTTCAAATTTCTTAGAGGTGACCTGATCGTCTAGATATTCAAATAATAATCATTGATAACAACTCCTTTATGTTTACTCCCCCTCAAGGGGTGAACTCCCTTCATTTTACTTGTTGGATAATTTCATCAGATAGTATTCAAGATGTTCATATTGTTCATCTGCTATTGTGGAACAATTAATGTTTTTATTAGATCTTGAATAATCATTCCAAATTTTTGTCTTACACTTTTTTCACTAATTTCTCATCTTGATAATGAAAATCACCTTCAATTACCTAAAATTTAAACACAAAAATACTACACAAGAAGTTTGGGAATATGGTGGAACACTTATGATATTCTTAAAAAGAGTAATAGGCTTGAGAATTTACTCCCAACCCAGAGACATTTATCCTTGTAGCATGAAATTTTCTTGTACTCTTAATGCTTGTTTCTCCTCTAAATTTCATATTCTGAGATTTACTCAATATAATAAAATATTTTCTATGATTAAACTTTATATAGTGTGAATTATTTATCATTATATATTCAAATAGTGAAACAACTTCCCCGATTGATTGTTTTTATATCTTTATCATCCCATTTTGAGTAGGTAGAAGAGTCATGATATTTATTGCATTATATCCAGTCTAATTTCACCTTCTACACAATTGTTTAGGGACATCATAGTTTCTATTTTTTGTAAACAACCCATGAAATTCATGTTCTTCTTCATATGAAGTATGCTTTTTTCCATTTTCCATTTCCCAAACTAGTGAATCTTCTGCAATTTTTTGCATTTATCTAGAAACATGTAATTGATTAAGAAAAATGATTAATAATTACTTATTAACATATTATTTTTTAGATCTTACACATGTATTACTAAATGTTTTTGGGTTACATTTTTTGGGAAAATTATTGAAATTTTATTCAGGATTGTATTCAATCAATCATATCTTTTAATTTATCTCCCGAATTAATTTTTTTCTTGTTTTTGACATACTCCTATTCATTTACATGTACTATTTGTAGTTATCTATGGTATGAACTCTATTTTAGTAGTAAAATAATATTTTATTGGTTTACCAGAAACTCATGGCATCCAAATTATAATTCTTCTTTGGTGTAGCTTACTTTACAGATTTATTAAATATCTTATTATATATATTCACTAAGGAAGACTTTTCAACTTTGTTTTCTTGTGAATTTGTTGGGATATTTTCTTTTAATAAATAAATGGAAAGTTCTTATGTGGATATACAAAAAATCATCATAAATATTACCACTTATGTTGAAATAATCATATAATTCTTTAAGACACCCAAATATATTCTTGATAGAAATATTTTTCTTTATCTATAAATTATGCTTTAGTTTTGTATAGTATGCCTTATCACGAGATTTTATCCCCCTTAAATATAGCCTTACGTAGTTTTTATATGTTGAAAAATAATTCCAATAATCAATGAACTAATTTCCAAATTTCTAGAATCCCCAAAAATAGCCAGCAATTCTTTTTATTTTTCTTACAGTTTCAGTCTAACTAGATTTATTTCCTTGATGTTTCTAGATTTACCTTTCCCATTTTAGAGAATCATTTTAGGAGTTATTTTTCTTGATATTTACAGTATCCACCATTTATATCTTTGTGGTTTTATCAACATTTTTTATCAACCCAAATTTTCCCATCTTTTGGCTTTGAACCCACACTAGTAGATGAGACTACATTAGTAGAAATAGAATTAACTGGTTTACGGGTCACCTTCTTATATGAGTTTATAGAAGGTTGATCAAGAGATGATTTTTGAGATATTTTTAAAACAAATATTAGTATATTTAGAGATAGGGGTCTCATTAATAGTTTGTATAGAAACAAACCTTTATGATGTTTGACTCTATTCATATTTTTGGGAGGAATAGTTATTGTTCTCAGTATCTTGGTAATTTCTAGCACATGTATCCTTTAAATTTCATAATTAGACATAAAGTTATAGACTTTTCATGATAAAATAAAACTTATAATTTTCAACCAATGTAATCCCTCCTTCCCATTCACTTTTTATTTTATTAGTCTGATATTCATGATATATACTAGTTTCAAATAGAGGGTTGTCAAGGTTATTGATTTTTATAGATTTAACATACAATTATGATTCCTTGGTACTGATAGTAGCTTGATGTGATTATTATAGAGAATAGATCATAATAATATAATCATCAAGAAAGTTGGTATTTTATTTCACTAACATGCCTTTCTCCCTGATCATACATGTTTTTTCTTCAAGTTGAGTATCTATGACATTTATGGATACATTGAACAATGTTTCAAGTGTACGAATTAATTCAGCAAAAACATGTTTGCTAAAATTTATATCATAAGAATTCCATTTAAATTATTCTTTAGTAACTGAAATATTTTTATTGATAGGAGAAAAAAATTCTTCCATTACAACTTTTTATGTTCTTGCAAAGTGAATCCCCCTTTTTATTTATTTCCTCTTCAAGATGCGCTCTGTCATAAAAAATATCATTGGAAAGAAAAAAGTATATATGAAATCATTTATTCAGAAACATTATTCATATATATTTAAAATTGATATTAGAAGTATTTATTTATTTTGATATACTCATCTTCCTCATAATATCCATATCTTGAGCCAGTTTCCTTAAATGGATCATTTTCAATAGATTTGATAAAGGAGAATTGATACTTATCTTATTTCTTTAAGATTTTTTACAATATATTTTCTTCCCTCCTTTTCATTTTTTTAGAATATTGGAAGATATGTTTATTTATTATTTAATAGTATTAGAAACAAAGTTTTCACTTAAGGGAAATCAATATCAACATCAAATCTAAACTTCATATAAACATTATAAAATCAACTGAGGATAGAAATTTTAATCTAATCAGAGGCACGCCTACCCTATGATACCACTTATAGAGTCCATATGGATCATGAAAGGACACTGGGGGGGATTAATTAGTATACCTAACTTTTATCATGTTTTTAGTGATTTTCAATTGTCCCCCCTTACTCTATAAAATTTTCCCAAACTAAGAGGAATTGATCTATTGTGTGCTCTAAAAAATAAAATACACATGTAACACATATACTTAATGATAAAACATCACAAAAAAATATTTAAAAGGTTCAGTACAAAGACCTACTCCTTATCATGATCAACCTATGGTTATTTCACAGATTCTCTTATCATTATAACTTTATAGTGATTAAAATTGCTTAGAATTGGTAGACATGTTCATGTATGAAATTATCAATCTACCCGAGATAGTGAAATTTTTTATATTGGAACCACTAGGCTTCAATGGTGGTGTTTATATTATACCCACCAATTCATTAGATAGTCTTCTTATATAAGAAATATGGTTCCTCCTTCCTTATGTACTTCCTCTAGAACATCAATAATGTTGGTATTGAGACTCCAATTAAAATTCATAGGTTCATGTGATCACATTATTAAAGAATTACCCATCTTTTCCTCCTTCCCTCTTTGATACAAAGAGTGTATTGATATCTCCAAAAGATATTAAAATAGTGTTCAACCTTTATCATCACCTATATATATATTTATAAAAAAAAATCTTCATGGGATCTGAATAATTAAATAACTCAAGTAACTCAATTAGACCCTCATTTAAATGTGATTATTAATAAACACATTTATTCTATATTTAAATATAAATACACTTTAGTTATAAGGTATTATATTTCTCTTTTTAAATACCCCATAAACCATGGTTAATAAATTCCTGAATTATTATTTGAGAATACCCAAATGGGTTGTGAATTTACTTCTTCTTGACATGAATTCATCATTGTAAATAATTCAACACAATTATTCTTGTGCATTTATATCATTCAAGTAGTGTAAATTCCATATTTAAACACCTAAAGGATTATATTGTTCTTATTTCTATTCACACCCATAGCTCACCTTTTTATGCATGCATTTAAACATTAATTTCATTAATTTTGAATACTTGAAGGTATCATATTTCATATTTACTCACGAATATACTCAAATTCTTGAATACATGGACATAACTCCCTATTCCAAACTCTATTGATTCATGTTTTATCACATGGATAAAAAATACCAATGGATTCTCCTCAAACTACATATTTATATATTCATTATATTTTCATGCACATAAGGTAAAGATGAATGCATGACCATTTTGATCATACCTTTAAAATAATCTCGAAATTTACATTGATCAATGTCTTTAATTCCTCTGGTGATCTTCATGGCTCGAGGTTCTCTCTTCATGAGTGGTAGTACATGAATATAACGTTTGATGAGTTCTTCCAAAGCACATGTAATTCATGAGATAATCATGGACTTATTTAATTTTTACGAGGCATTGGATTGATCTTTTCAGCTTCATCATTAGAAGAATTACCATACACTGATGAATCCTTGAATATTCAGAGGAAGAGGATGATCTCAATTTTGATTAGATGTTTGATATTGAAAAGATCATACAACCATCATTATTTTTTTTTCATTTTATGTAGAGGAAAAATTTTCCCCATTTTTTCTATCCTACATCAATAAATTTTGATGATTAAGGATCACTTTATTTCTCAATATGTGTTGCATACCACTCGAGATAGTTATGAGGGATCAACACCCATCATACCTTACACTGATGCCTCATGGGACACACCTCACGTACATGGCCCAATAACACATACATGTGCACTATATTCTTACTATACTCTATGGTCATATACAAAAACCATGCATTCCTTATATATGGGTACACTCTTATGGTCTTATACATGGACCACTCACCTCCTCATCAGCCTTACAACATCCTTTTGGTAGGCTCTCCCATGAGGTTTACCTTAAGCCCCTAATGTGTGGTTGAGGGATATCCCTTAAGGGTTTGCATGGATGAAAAAATATTTTTTATGTATGAAAAAATAATACTTAGAATATATCCAATATTTTTTATTTAAGTCCAAATAGTACTTAGCATATATTCTAAATTTAGAATATAATTCCATGTATCATCACCAGTCATCTTCAAATTTTCTTAAAATCTTACCAAATTTCTCTTTCCAGGATTAATTACTAATCATAGATAACTTCAAGATAAATTGACTTTTATTATTTCTTATATATTGAAAAAAATACAACCATACTCATCAAACATAAACATGGGATTTTCAATACCCCCTTTTGTTTTTTTGTTTATAACATTTATATAGATAAATTTAATGTATCTTATCCCCTTATTGATATTAAATATAAAGGATTATTGTAAGGGGTTTCTTATTCCATTCACGGAATTTAGAAATTACTTCTCCTTTTTGTGAAATAAGTATGGTACCACATGATTATCTTTAGAAAAGAACCATTAGTTGGTGTACTCTAAGTATATATGGTCTAAAATGGTATATAAAACAAGAGAGATACAACCAAGGTTGTCTATGCAATCCATTGACAACCATTCATGTGATAACATGATCAAAAATTACTTATTTCTTAAGGAATGGGTTGCATAAAACAAAAGTTTCAAGACATATATTATCTTAGACACTTTATAAAACATATCAAAAATTTCAAGTGCATGAATATTTTACTCCCCCATTTATGAGTTTAATCATCAACCAAAACTACCCCTTAATTCACATATTTGATATAATCAAGACTTGGGGAAAAATCGTAATTGGGTTAGGTTTATTTTCAACTTCTGTAGAGATTAAATGATTTATTCATGGAACAAACCTTGATAGAATCTAATTTATGTTTTTTACCCCTCAAGGGGTGTATTCCCTTCATCATGAAGGATATATTCATCCATATAGTCTCCGGGATTTTCATATTGACGATACACCATTGTGTAAAAACTAATATTTTTATTAGATCTTGAATAATCATTCCAACTTGTCATATTCCACATTTTCACTTGTTTTTCATCTTGATAATGAACATAACCTTCAATTACCTATAATGTAAACTCACAAACACCACAAAATAAGTAAGGGAATAAGGTGGAACACTTATGATATTCTTTAATAAGAGAGATAGGGTTGATAATTTTATCTCAACCTAGAGACACTTATCATTGTATATTGAATGTGTCTAGTACTATTCATGATTGTGTATTTCTAGATTTAAAATTTTGAGACATTTTTGATAACATTCACTCTTTTTTATCATTCACCATTATATTTTGTGGATTATTTATATTCACATCTTCCAATAGTGAAATAGCTTCCCCTATTACTTATTTTCTACCTTTAATATCTCCTTTTGAGTAGGAATAAGTGTCATGAAATTAATTTCATTATATCCATTCTAATTTCACTCCCCAAAAACTTTTTAGAAGACAAAAAATTTGTCATTTCTGGAAAATCTCTCACAAAACTCGAGTTATTCTTCATGTGAAATAACTTTTTTTCCTATTTTTCTTAACTCTATCAAGTGCTTCACCATCATATTTTTAAATTTATCAAGTAGTTTTCAATTGATCAGAAAAAATTATTAATAATTTCTTATTAAAATATTATATTTTGGGGATTCCACATGTATTATTAAATGTTTTTAGTTAACTTTATTGAGTAAATTATCAAAATTTTCATTAGTAATATCTTAAATCAATCATATCGTTTTTTATCTCTTAAATTGATTCTGTTCTTGATTTCAACTATATCCTACTCATTTCCATGGTCTGTTTTCAGTGGTCCTTGGTATGAACTCTATATCCATAGTAGAAACATATTTTATTGGTTGAAATTAAATTATTTAAAAGCAACTATCATTCTTCTTGGGTATATCTTGCTTCACATATTTCTTGACTACCATATTATGCATATTAGACAAGGAAGACATTTCAAATTTTGTTTTTTTATTCTATATTTTTTGTGTCCTTTTATTCTCATTAACATATGAATAGTGCATGGTTAACATATACCAACACTCATCACAAATTTTAACACTTATGCTATAATAATTATAGAAGTCTTCATGACAACCAAATCTATTATTGACAAATATATTCTTGTTCATCTATGAGTTTTTCTTTAGTTTTGCAGGATATTTATTTTCATTATATTTTATCTCCCTTAAATTTGTCCTTATGTAGGTTTTATATATTTACAAATAAATTTATTTATGTCTAAATTTCTAGAAACACCAACCGTATCCAATGAATCTTCTTATTTTAATTACAGTATCAATATGACTACAATTAGTGCCTTGCTATTTTTGGATTTGTCTTTCCCTTTTTATAACATCATTTTGGGACTTTTTTCTTGATATTTATATTATCTACACTTTATATTTTGGTTTATTTGTCATCATGTTTATCAATGCACAATTTCCTAGATTTTGGATTCGAACATACACTATCTGACAAGACTGCATTAGTTGAAACCAAATTAACTATTTTATGGGTTACATTCCTCCATGAGTTTGAAGAATGTTTATAAAGATATGATTTTGAGTTCTTCTTTCCACAAATATGAGTCTTTTTAGATACATATTTCTCATCAACATTTTATATAGAAACAACTTTTTTTTGTTTTGACTCCATTCATATGTTTGGGTGGAAAAGTTATTCCTCTAAGAAAATTAGGATGTTCCAACATGCGTCTCATTTAAATTTCTCAATTCAATCTTCAGTTCAATATATTTATTTCTTAATGAAAAATTTTAAATTTCAATTGATGTTATCATACATTCCCATTCAATTTTCATTTTTTTAATCTGATCTTCATGCAATCTACTCTTCTCAATCAGAGAGCTACCAAGGTCTTTGAATCTTCAGGCTTTAACATCCAATTGTTCTTTCTTTAAAATTATAATATGTTTATGTGATTTTTCTATATAATATATATTAATAATATAATATTCATGAAACTAAGTATTCTATTTCATTAACATGTCAGGATCCTACACCTTACATGTTTTTGTCTTCAATATGAGCATATCAAACATTCATGGAAATATTGAACAATGTTTCAAGTGCACGAATTACTTTAAAAAAAACACGTTTAAAAACAAATCTATCCTAAGAATTACATTTAAATTCTTATACAATTATTTAAATATTTTTATTAAAAGGAGTCAGATATTATTTATTTTCTTTAATGATGTATATGAGAAAATTTCACCTTCTAAATTTCTTATCAAGTGCATCATTCTTTTTATTGATTTCCTCTTTAAGATGTGATGTATCATCAAAAAGTTCCTTAAAAGAATAAATTATATATGAAATAAATTCTTCATGAAAATATTTATATATCATTTAAATTGAGAGTTGAAGTCTAAATTTTTTTATAGACTCATCTTCCTCATACTTCCCACAGTTTGATCCACTTTGTTCAAAAAGATCATTGTAAACTGATTTGATAAAGGAGAACTAATACCTCTATTATTTATTTGATGTTTTTTACAATATTTTTTCATCACTATTATTCCTATTTTTTATAGTCTTGGTAGATACCTTTGTAACACCCCAAGCTTCCATGGTACGCTTCCTTTTGAATAATACAGTAGATTGTATTGTACGCAACTTCGAGTTCTAACACACACCACAACCAATCAAACTAGCCGTTATGAATAGTAATACCCACTTTTTGAAATTTTATAAATTTCATCTCTCAAAATGGAATTAATTTTTATATTATAAATATCTAAATTAGCCTAGGGTAAATTTTTTTAACTTTTCGGATAACATTTATATTTTGATGAATGTTGAAAATTACTAAATTTTAATTAAAACGACTTTTTCAATCGAAATAATTAATAGTGATAAATTATGAATTTGAGTGGTTTCAAATTATATTTAGAATTTATTTTTACCATTTAATACAATTTTTGTCATTGGAAAAAATTTCACAATTAAACTGGACATGAACAAGTGTCAATCTTTTGATAGTTATTATCTCTTAAAAACACATTTTTGTTTTAACAACAAGAATTAATTTTAAATTATTTTCTGCCACTTCTATGTTTTGAATTTTGAAAAATAGATTCCATATTTGGAATTAGGATGTCCAAATTGTGTAAATAGGTAACTTTTATTTTTAATCATTTTGAATAATTACTTCGGTAAAATTTTTATTTACGATGGTTAAAGGGTAAATCTGGTAAATAAGGGTTAAAAAATAACATTATAATAATACTAAATTACCTTAAAAAGTGTCCTAACATTATTGGTGGATACATGTCTGACCATGGGCATATTTGGGTCGATTTTGGAACCCCATGGAGCCACATGTAGGTGATATGGACACTTTATTTTAATTAAGTTAAAATAAATACAAAAATGACATAAGCATATATCTTTTCGAAAAACAATTTTTACATAGGGTTATATATGTTGGATTTTAGACTATAAATATTCATTATAATTATAAAATGATTTCCTAAATAATGGTATTTTATTTATAATATTTGGACATTAAATAAGTTAATTTATTTATGACACAATGGTGATGCAGTAAATAACTAATTAATAAAAATTAGAATAATTGATATTATAAATACCCAAATAAATGTAATTTGAGACTTTTTATAAATAAAAATAATTTTATAGGTTAATATGAAATGTTATTATTGATTTAATTTACTTTTTTCGAAGTAATCATTCTGTTATAATTTTTACAAAGATCAATTATTGAATAGTGTCAAAATTGACATAACAGAGTTTTTAGAAGAAATATTATATTATTAATTGATATTAAATTCATAAAAATCGAAGGTTTGGCCAAAAGACTTATATAATGATAGGTGTATAATTAATGGACCACTTGGGGGTCTCTTCTATGTATATAGTAAGTTTATTAACCATATAATATATAAATACAAAGAGACACTGTAAAAGTGAAACTAATTAACTAAGAGTTAATACTTACAGATAAGGTTAATATAGTAACCCAAACCTGTCTAAATCCTATTGGTTGAGTGGTTTTTGACCTATACCCACATTAAAATTTAAATAATACACTTTGGAGCCATTAGAAACCGAATATGAATTCATTATAAAATAATATTTCTACATTTTTTCAAATGTTCCCCTCACCCCTCTTATAAATGGGCACTCCCCCTTCTCATTAATTCACACCTTCAAAGCCTTTTGGTTCATCCAAAACATACCCAAATACACTCTGAACTTCCCTCAATTCATCCTATAGGACTTCCTTTAGTCAGAAAGCAATCCTAAGGAGCCCTTTTGATCAAATCAAAATGAAGAACCCGAAGAAGAGGTAATGATTTCACCACCGTTTTTCAAGTTCCTTTCTTCTTCCACTTCTTATTTCTTTATTATTACCATTCTAAAATAATACCTCCAGTATATTATATATACTTTGATGTTATTATAAACATGTTGCAACCATATTTCAGTATTCTATCCATCCTTTTAATGACATGTCACCATACGTGCGTACGTATGGCTTACCCTCTCCACGTCGTGGTGTAATTGTTATTCAAAACATTATTATTTGGATGGGTATAATAATGATGTGTAATTCATGTAAATAATAAATATAACATGATAATTATTTTGTATATATTATATACCATCCAATTAAATATTATTTTAATATCAAAAGAATGATATGGTCACGCGTGCGTACGTACGGACTACCGTCTCCACGAACGGGATGAGATTCATTCTCCATCGTATCCATTCAAGTCTAATTCTAATTTGATGATTAATAATAATTTTTAAGGACTTAATATAATTCTGGATATGAATAAGATACAACCTATCCATAAAAAACATGGATTATGTAACAAAACATATAAAAGAAAATGTGTAAGTTAACACCCGAAACGACAATAATATTAAGATATTATTAACAAAGAAATGTTAAAAGATCATATATGATATCATATTAATGTATATAATTCTTGTATAATTTAATAACAATTATTTTACCATTATAAAGGAGGTTAAACTACCCCCATCCAATTAAAAGTATAAGGTAAGGGTTTATTTAGCAATCTCTTCATTATCCGAGGTTGTTTATACGTAATAATCTACTGGGAATTCTTTATCATCCACATCCATGTTTCTTAAAAATGTATTTCAAAACATTTTTACTATTTTATATAATATGGGTTAAAGTAATTTATACCCTTGTTTGAATTTTTTTAAGTGGTTTATAAAGGAATCTTTCTATTTTTTTCCAAACAAGGTCCTTTTATCCTTTTCGACAGAATTAAGGTAAATTTTTTTAACTTATACGGAAGGTGCGACAATTTTCCACCGTTATAAAATATTCAAAGCTTCCCTTACATTCTTATAAGAATATTTTAAAAGTAAAAGTTTTATTTTATAATTATTATACTTTTAAATGATTTCAAAAAAAGAGATATTTCTCTCAAATAGTTTTGATTTCATCTATGTCAACATCCTTTGATGGATTTTATGATTATTTTAAGTTTATTTATTATGATACAAAACTTCCATATTGTATTCAAGGTTTTGTGATATGTTTGAATGTGGATGTGTTATTTTTATACCATTCATGGTTTCTGGAGAAAGTATTGACATTTCATATTCTAGTTTTAGTACGAATGTTTATGTTATGTTTAAAACTATTCATATGAGGAATTCATTGGACTTAATATGTGATGGGTGGAGCCCACTATAGATCTTCGATGCATCGGTAGGTCAAGTGAGATAAACTAGTGTCTTGGCACAAGGCCTTGACAAAATATTATTTGTAGTCTTGGCACGAGGCCTTTACTATGAGGTTATGATAGTCTGGTATTATGCATTCCATCATTATGAAAGTGGTTATTGATATTGCATGTGATTATTCGATTAGTAGAATATCCATGTGAATAAGTAAATGAAATTATTTCATTTTATTTCTGCCATATTATGTTGAAGTTCAAGTTTAAAATACTTTTGTTTTAGTTATACATTGCCTTAAATGTTTATTCTTATTTATTAAAGTTTCCGCTATATTGTTATCCTTACTGGGCATTTGAGCTCACCCCTTTCAATGTTTTATTTTTCCCAGGATGTGAAGAAGTAATTTATGAATGTCCTGCTGGGATAGTATGTGGGGATATGAGTGTGGACTAAGGAGACTATATTATTGTAGTTTTCATTTTACGATGTAATGTAAACTTTATGAATATATCTAGTGTTTCCAAGGCTACTAAACTAATTGGTCTTTCGAGACTTTATCTTTCTTGTGATCATGCCAATGTTATATAATAATGCACTGACTCTGGGTAACTGGGGTCAGGGCGTTACACCTTCATGTCATCTTAATAGGAGTGGAAACTAAGTTTTCTACTTTAGGATCTTTAAGAACAACTTTAAATCTTCACATCATATAATCCCTATAAAATCAATTAAAGATAGAAATTTTAATCCAATTAGAGGAAGACCAACCCTATGATACCACTTATATATCCCATATATATCATGTAGGGACATTGAGAGTGGGGGGGGGGGGAATCAGTGTACTCACCTTTTATCGCATTTCACTTTATTTTTATCCCCTATTACTATTGAACCTATACCTTGATTAAGAGGAATGTATCTACTTTACACTCTCAAAAATCATATACACATGAAATTAATAAAATAAAATAAACAACAACACATTATTTTTTTACAAGGTTCATTCCAAAGACCTAATCCTTTCCATGATCAAAAGTGGTTTTTTCATGGATTCTTTTATTACTATAAATTTTTAGTGATTATAAGTGCCTATAATTACCACACATATTCAAGAAAAAAATTATAAATCTTCCCGAGTGAATGGAATTTTTTATACTGGTACCACCATGATTAAATGGTGTTGTTTACACTAGAACCTCCAATTATTTAGATAGTCTTCCTATAAAATAATGGTAGTTTATACTTACTTTGTAATTCCTTAAGAACTTTAGAAATAATGGTCATGAGACTCCTCTTCAAATTCTTAGGTTGATGTGATCTCTTTATTGAAGATATACCTAGATTTAAATCATTATCTCTTAGATAAAAATAATTTATCGAGATCTATAAAAGATATTTCAATGGTGTTAAACCTTTCTCATCACATACATGCACATATTTATACAAAACAATTGTTTATGGGATGTAAATAATTACATGATTTAAAATAAATCATTTAAATACTCATTTAAAAATGTTTATGATTAAAAACATTTATTCATTATTAAAATATAAACACCCATTAGTTCTAAGGTATTATATTTTCAATAAACACCTCATAAACTATGAGTATTCAATTCATGCATAATCATTTGAGAATACCCAAACGGGTTGGGTATTTAATTCTTCTTTAGTCGGCTTTATCACTATAAATACCACATCACAATTCTTCACATGTATTTCCATAATTTATGAAGTGCAGATTCCATATTAAAAAACTTGAAGGATTCAAATGTTCTTCACTTTGTCCACACCCACATATCACCTCTACATGCATGATTTTAAATATTCATTACCTTAAATTTGATTTCATAAAGGTATTAGTTTTCCTATTTATTAATATCGATACTCAGATTCCTGAAGTCTAAGACATAACTCCCTATTCAAAACCTTGTTTCTTCACATTTCATCATGAAGATGAAAAATACTCATGGATTATCATCACATGACATCTCTGTATCTTTATTATATTTTCATAAATGCAATGCGATGGTGCATGCATAACCATTTCATTCATACCTATGAAATAATATTATAATTTAAATCATTCAAAGTCTTGAATTCATAATGATATCATCATGGCTTGGGGTTCTCTATTCACATGTTGAAGTACATGAATATCATGTGTGATGAGTTGTTTATACTTGCCTGTAATTTAAGAGATCATCATAGAAATCTTTAAATTTTTATGACGCATCAGATTGATCTTTATTACATCATCAATGGATGAATTATTAAACATAGAAGAATCCTTGAATATCAAGAGGAAGAGTATGATCTTGATTTTTGTTAGATGACCCAGATTAAATAGACAGTGTGTCCATCATTATTTACGTGTCATTTTAAGAGGGGGGACATTTTTCCTCTTTTATACCATCCCATATTGAACTTTATGGAAGTTGAGGTGTGATTTGTTTCTCAATCCGCACCACATACTACTCAATATTGATACAAGGGATTATAACCCATCACACCTTGCACCCACACCTCACAGGACTCGCTTCACCTGTGTGGCCCATAGTCACATGCAAGAGTGTTATGCACCCACTCTCTTCTGTAGGCCTATACATGGACAATGCATGACTTGTACTTGGGTGCACTACTGTGGGATTACACACAACCCACTAACCTCCTATTACACCATACAAAATTCTTTAAAAGGCTATCTTATGAGGTTGACCTAGGGTCCCTCAGGTGTTATTGAGAGTCAACCCTTGGGGGTTTGTGTGTAGGTCAAATATTTTTTATGTAATTCCAAATAATATTTAGAATATATCTAATATTTTTTTATGTAAGGCCCAATAATACTTACCATATAATATAAGTGTAGAATATAGTTCCATGATTTAATAATTATATACAAACCACCTCAAAATTCATGTTCTAAAATAAATTATTCTTCATGAAAAATAGATATGAACTTCTCTATTTTTTGAATATCCTCTGAAATACATCATTAAAATTGTTGTTTTCTTTGTTTTATGGTATTATTCCAATTATAATTATTCTACAACATTATAATAAACAATTGTTCCTTATTTAAACATGTATTTGAAATTAATTATCACTTCAATAATTATTAGAGTTTACATGGAGAATTTTTCAAGCATGAAATCCAATGTCATTAAATGAAACTATAATAATTCTACAATAATTGTCATCAATCATGAAATTTTTTCTTACTAAATGAAAAAATATTGAGTCCATAAAAATACCCTAAGAATAATCAAATCAAACATGGAGAATTTCATTTATAAATGATATTCAATAAATCCATAATAATTTAATTATCTTACCAAATGAGATATAAGTAATCTTTAACAATTCTCCAAGAATAATCACCAAGCCTCATAAATAGTTCTTAAAAACTTCCCATCTTTCTCTTTCCATGATTAGTTACTATTCATAGAGGATTTCATCATACATTAAATTTTATTCATTCTTATATATTGACAAAAAGTACAATTATACTCATTAACTATCCACATGGGCTTTTTAGTCTCCAAGAATCATCACCAACATTCTTTAATAGTTCTTAAACTCTTCCTGTACTTATTTTTCCACTATTAATTACTAATCATAGATTACTTCATCATAAATTGAATTTGATTACTTCTTATATATTGACAACAAATATAACCATACTCATCAACCATCCACATGGGATTTCTAGAAAAAAATTGATGGACAGAACTTGAAATTTATTTATAAACCACTATAATTTCATGAAAATAATGAACAAATTTTACTATATTTAATAAAATACACCAAAAAACAAGTAAATAATATGAAATTAGACTTAAATAATGAAAATTGCGACTATAAAAACCGTACAATTTCTCTCAACTTTCAGAAGGTTTATTAAATTCATATCAAATAATCATAAACATATTAATAACTTATTTTAAAACATTTTTTATATTAATTAACATTTATAATATTTAATTAAAATAATTCATTATACATTAAATAACTAGTCAATGTTTGTTTTCATCATCATATGTTAATGACAGTGATTGTTTTACACATGATTTAAAATGTAGATGTGAATTCCCATTTTTGATAGAAATTTCATCAATACAATATAACTTTAGGTAATTTAATATATGTTACTTGAAGATTTAAAATATTTTAATTTCATTTCATTAGTGTTTCAGTTACGGTTATAGAAAAAAATAGTGATGATATTGTTTTGATATTTTTTACCAAATAAAGGTGGTATGTTAATAACGAGTTAAAATACTAGTATTACCTTTCTAGAACTATATAAAAATAATTATTTACACATTAGTTTATAATATTACTAGTAATTATGAATTTATATTCACACATGGTATAAATTCATTGAATTTTTTATATTGGTGTTTAAACAGAATCAAATAATGAAAAACTATAATCTATGTGCGAGTACGGTTATAGAAGTGATTATTTTGTTAAAATATCATTACTAAAGAAGTATAATGAAATTATTTAGATGTTATTAGGGTGATTAATAATAATTTTTAAGTGTTATAAGAATAATATAAATGAAAATGAAGATATTACAAAAAATAATAAATCTATCTTCCTCTTGGTATACTCATTTTATACAGTTACTTTTTGAATGATCACTTATGCATAATATTATTTATATAATTACTAATTTATATTTTTTAGATTCTAAATCATGCTAGAAAAATAATTTTAATTAATTTTATAAATTACTATAATTATTCAGGTAGGTTGGTGATAAAGAATGAAAAACATAGTAACATATAGGTAGTAGTCTACACGTACATGCAGGTGACATTTTCATTTTCCATATAATTAGAGAAAATTGGAAAATGATTTACGTTTTTAGTATCTTTAACATTTTAGAAATAAAATATTCATTCATTAAATACCCTTTGAGATACTACCATGTAATAATGTTATGAAAAATGAAATATGTTTCTTCATGGAGATGTTATTCCACACGTACATGTAACACCCCAAGCTTCCACGGTACGTTTCACTTCGAATAATGCAATAGCGTGTGTTGTACGCAACCTCGAGCTCTAACACACACCACAACGAATTAAAATAGCTGTTGTGAATAGTAATACCTACTTTTTGAAATTTTATAAATTTTATTTATCAAAATGGACTTCATTTTTGGATTCGGAATATCGAAATTAGCCTATGTTGAATTTTTGGTATTTTTCTGAGAACTTCTAATTTTTTATGAATAGTGAAAAATACTTAAAAACAACTTTTTTAATCAAAATAATTTATAGTGATAAATTATACTATTTAGTGGTTTTAAAGTATAATTAGAATATATTTTTACCGTTTTATCCAATGGTGGTCATTAGAATTAATTTAACATTGAAATTGGACATAAACAATTGCCAATCTTTTGATATAAATTGTTTCTTAAAAACACGCTATTTGTTGTAACAGCGGGAATTAATTATAAAATTAATTAATTCAACCTATATGTTTGGAATTTTGTAAAATAGACATCATTTTTGAATTCGGAATATCAATTATATCTTAGGGTGAAATTTTGGCCTTATTCTGAAAAACTTCAATTTTTGATGAATAGTGAAACCACTAAGTGGTTGTTAAAAACTGATTTTTCGTTAAAATGAAATATTACCACTTCTGTGATTTTATTTTCAAAAATCTTACATACATGGTTGTCATTAAGAAGAAAAATTTGGTTCAATGAGATTAAAATAATTTTTTGGTGAATAGTAACTTTTAAGTTCTTAATCGCGATTAGAGGTAATTAGTGTAGTTTAAGGTAAAAATAATGTTTTAATAATATGAGATGAGATTGAAACTTGTCCTACTCCTATTGGATGAGTCATGGCCGACCATGAAAACCCATGGGTCAACTTGGGGACCCCATGGAGCCACTTTGGTTGGAAAATGACATTAATATATATTTATTTAATGTTAAAATTAAATTGACACAAACATGAGTTGTTTTACTAAAATAGTTTTTAAGTGGGGTTAAACAAGTCCATATTTTAACTATAAATATTCATTAGAAAGCTAAAAGGATTTCCTACATCATAGTATTTTTTTATAATTTTTAGACATTAAATAAATTAAATTATTTATGACATCATGATGATGCAGCGATGACCTCATTATTTAACGATTTAAATAAAATGGAAAGATAATGTAATATCCAAGGCTTAAACTTGTCCAAAACCTATTGGATGAGGAGATTTAGAACCCTTATCACCTTATCCTCTAATTATACAAGTGTGGGAACTTTAGAATCCGAAAATCATTGTATAATAGAATAACATTTCATTACTTTCCAAAAGTTCCCCTCCTCTCCACTTATAAAAGGCCCCTACCACTCCCACCTTATTCACACTTTCAAGCCATTTGGCTCGGCCAAACTCTGCCCAAATACTCTCCCAACTTCCATTTCTTACTCCTAGAAGCCTCCCTTTGGTCAGAACACTTCCCAAGGAAGCCTTTGGCTCAAATCAAAAAGAGTTACCCGATTTTGAGGTAATGTCTTCTCTAATGTTGTTTTGTTTTATTTTTCTTCTCCAACCCCTTAAACTGTTTTTATTCATTTCTTTTGTAACAACACCAGTATCCTAAATATACTAGGATGTTGTTATAAGAAGTATTCTAGCTACACATACACACACCTACATCTAATGGTTAAAGAACATACAGTTTCTGTGGATGGAGAATTTATGCCTCACAAAACGATGATTGTTCAACACTCATATAACACCTTCAAAGGTGGCCATTAAGATGTAACTATATTTATATATGATATATAATATGTTTATGTTTTACTTATGCTTCTTTATTTCTCATTTATGGCATACTTTATGATTTCCATTATGGGTAAAACGCGATAATTTCATTTTAGGAAGTGCGGACTACCGCCCTCTCAAAGTGATTTGAATCATTAATGCCATATGTGGGATGTATAAAGGATGGAGTAAATGTTATTATACACTATATTATACTGGAATTATATTATACATTTATATCATTATTATTTCATTCCATTAAATATGAAATAGTAATGAAAGTAGCGTTCATGCGTACGTACGGCTTACCGTCTCCATGAACGGTGCATTTCATTTCTTACCTCTAAATGTTACGTAATATTATAAATGAATGTATATACTAGATATATATGATATATATGAAATCTAAATCATCAATATAATTCTGGAGATAATGGATATTCTACCACATAAACATCTTGTAATTATAAGAAATTTATTGTTGACTCAAGTACCAAAGATCGACAAAACGACCGTTAATAACTTAAATAATTACATAATGTTCATAACATTGTAATAATTGATATAAAAAGGATAATGAAATTAAAAAATGGTTCTTAATAAGGTATATATTAACTCTAGTTTATTATTCAGGAGGTTAAAGAACGGTTGAGTCAAGTCAGACACGAGGTAAGGGAATTTCTTAACCCAATTTCCATTCTTTGGGTTAATCTCCTACTTTCAAATTATGTCATTATATTATTATGTCATATCTTGTATTTGTACTTTATTTATGTGTACTTATAGTGAATACACATAGTATATCTATTTTATTTTAAAAATGATCTTTGTATGGGACTTCGTCTCAATCTCCTTTCATTGAGGCATATTTTATTTTATACACATCTTTCTTTTATACCGTGTATAAACCCCTTTGACTTTTACGTTTATTCAAAAGGAATCTTTTTTATACGAAGCATTTTACTAAACGACAAAAAGGGAATGTTTTCCTTTCCGTACTTATGCGGCGACAATGACTTCTCTGCCGCCGTGACCATTATTTGAGTTTCGGCTTCCTCTACAAGCCAACACTTTTTTTTAATAAATACAAAGTTTTAACTTGCTTTTATTTTGGTATTGAAAATGGTTTGAAAGCGTTTTTATTATATCAATGTGTTGTATTGAAAATCTTGTGATTGAAATGTGGAAATTTTATGTTTCCTTTATGCATGTTTTATGTGATACGATTATGTTATGGTTTATGATATGTTTAAACAAATTCATATGATGAATGTATTGGACTTAATAAGTGACGGGTGGAGCCTGCTATAGCTCCTCGATGCATCGGCAGGTCTCATGAGACAAACTAGTGTCTTGGCACGAGGCCTTGACAAAATCTTATTTGTGGTCTTGGCACGAGGCCTTGGCTACGTGGTTATGATAGTCTGGCATTATGCATTCCATCATTATGAAAGTGGTTATTGATATTGCATGTGATTATTCGACCAGTAGAATATCCATGTGAATAAGTAAATGGCATTATCTCATTTTACTTTTTCCATATTATGTTGAAGTTCATGTTTAAAAGGCTTTTGTTTTAGTTATACATTGCCTTAAATGTTAATGTTTATTTATGAAAGCTTCCGCAATATTGTTATCCTTACTGAGCATCTGAGCTCACCCCTTTCAATGTTTAATATTTTCCAGGATGTGAAGAAGTATTTTATGAATGACCTGCAGGGATTGTGAGAATAGGATATGAGTGTGGACTATGGGGACTTTGTTATTGTAGTTTTTCACTTTATGATGTAGTGTAACATTTACAAATGTATCTAGTGTTTCCAAGGCTACTAAACTAATCGGTCTTTCGAGACTTGATCTTTTGTGATCATGCCAATGTTACGAAGTAATTCACCGACTCTGGGTAGCTGGGGTCGGGGCGTTATAGTTGGTATCATAGGCAGTTTAGTACTAACCTTGGAAGCTAGATGTAGATAAACTCTGATTAGAACACATAGCCCGAAGATAGATTTTGAGGATTAGTATAGAAGAACTTACTAGAATTTTGGTATTATAGAGATGTTATGAGTTTTCTGAGCAATACATCCCTGTCTGGATATGAGCAGGTAGAGGCGGCTCTGGAACAAATGTACCTAGGGGTAAAATCCGAAAACACCGCTTTGAGCTAGACTCGAACGGGAACTGGTGCACGACAACGGGCCTTGCTGCACTCTTGGTTACGACACTCCCAGGGGATATGCTTAGGATAATTCTCATTTTCTTTACAAACCACTATGAAGGGTTATGAGTATATACTTCCTCAAAGGAAACATTTCTTTTTATGATTATGGATTATATCCATAAATAGTTCAATTTATGTAAAGTATTTTACAAATATGGAATTATGTATTTTATTTCATAAACTAATCTAGTTTATGCCATTGTTTAGAAATGGCGCCTAGTGGAAGGAATGGAAACCGTATCAATGCACGCACTCCATGTAGGGATTGCCCTCCTGCTCAAGATAATTATAGTGGGGCTGGTGATGCAACTGGTGCCGATCAGCTAATCACCATACTGGGACAACTTACTCAGGTTATGAATAATAACCTTACTCGTATGGAGCACCCTGATCCGCAACGTGGAGGATCAATGCTAGACCGTTTCATGAGGCAACAACCACCAACCTTCAATGGGAGTACAAATCCTATAGTAGCTGAGCAGTGGATAAATTCCTTAGAGAAAATATTCCATGCCTTGGGGAGTAGTGAAAGGGAGAAAGTTGTCATGGCGGTTTACCGCCTCACTGGAGATGCCGATCAATGGTGGTCACTAATTCAAAACACAAAGGAAGATGATGAATTAACAAACATGGAATGGTAGGAGTTCAAAGAGCTATTCTTAGAAAACTACTTTCCTCGAGACCATCGAGCGGATATGGAAAGGCAATTTCTGAGTCTGAGGCAGAAGGAGGATGAGAATGTTGCAAAGTATGAGGCCAACTTTACAAGGTTAGCGAGGTATGCTACAGATTATATACGTAACCCAAGAGGTAAGATTGATCATTTCTTTGATGGGTTAAAACCATTTCTCCGTCGAGCTTTAGTATCACAATCGTTCTCAACATACAAAGATATTGTCTCATGTGCTATCAAGACAAAAAAGGAATTCTCTAAGTCTTATGACAACAAAGTAAAGCAAGAGAAGAAGAGAATGGTGGAGCAAAAGACAGATAAAGGGAAAAAGGGAAAGAAGGATTTTCCATTATGTGATAATTGTGGGAAGAAACATCATGGAACTTTCCTAAAGGGAATGGGAGTTTGTTATAAGTGTAGAGAAAAAGGACACAAAGTGCGTGACTGCAAGGGTAAGAAAATGGTTTCAAATGTACAATGCTTCTTCTGCAAGGATTGGGGACACTACACAAACCAATGTCCAAATCATCAGAGTATGCCCCAAATGATGTTTTTGGATAATAATCAAGTTATGATACTACCACAGATGAGGAGTAATGATTATAGTTCTTATGTTGTTATTAAAGAATTTTGTAATTTGAGTGTTGTATCAATGATGTACTGGTTATAATAATTATGGAGTATATAAGGATTGTACTGCAGTACTAATTTATCAAGGACTTGAGATTGTGTAGAACCAAGAAAAGTGACTCCACAGTAGGTTATATTTTTGGAAAATATATGGTTGAGAGAAAGATAAACCATAATATGGTTCTGATACCGAGATAGTGATTTTGGAATAAGACGTGATTGATTTGGATAAATTATATTGGATATTCTAAACTTCCTTGAAACTGATTGATGATTTTTATACATTTTTGGATAGAAAAAGTATATCTATTATTCTATAAGGAATAAGGGATCATGGTAATTCAGTATGTTTAAAAAGAATACATGATGAAGGTGTTCACATGTTGTTACGTGGAAAAAAGGATCTTCATTATGTTTACCTTCCTTATAAAATTTGGACTGTAAGTTGGACAGAAGTATTTTGGATAACTATAAAGGTTGGAATGGATTAAGTTGAACCATGGATATTATTGTTTAAGGTTAAAGCATTTCTGAAGATTATTTTTGGAATATTATAATACTATAGTTTTAGGAAAAGGACAACCTACAGGGGAGGGAATAACCCGTCACATCGGACAAAGCTGCAGGAATCGAACCCACAACCATAGTGCGACAAGCCTTTATTTCCTACCACTAGCCTACAGGAAGTCCCTGGTTATTACAAAATAGTTTTACTAATCTAAATGGTATGTGTTAATATTTGGAACCTTATACAATTAGGATAAAAAGAATATTTTTGAGTTCCGTTACCATTTGAAGTAAAAGATGGGTTTGTGGTAAAAATTTATTAACGAATGAAAGTATACATAACAAGTATGTATATTCCCTTACATTCTTAGTAAATCTCCTAAATAAATTCCACAACATTATAAAAGGTAACTTAAAACAAAAATGTTGTCGGTTAACTTTTCCAACTGGGGATTCAATGACCGTTTAACCAATCACAAGTTTGTGATTTTCTTGTAGTTAAACTTTCTCCTAATCCTGTTTTCTATAACTCTCCATCAGACCTTGATGGTTTGTTTCTCCTCCATATCCATATTTTCATAGAATCCTAGAATGGGCTATATCGGGTGACCTTTGTACTTATCTTGCTTTCTTTTAATGTTATATATTTATTAACCTTATTTCCGATGTGGGTTTTCCTCAAAGGTATTTTCTCTTTTCAACCTTTTATTTTCAAAGAAAAATTTCAAATTGCGAGGACGCAATTTATTGAAGGAGGGGAGAATGTAACACCCCAAGCTTCCACGGTACGTTTCACTTCGAATAATGCAATAGCGTGTGTTGTACGCAACCTCGAGCTCTAACACACACCACAACGAATTAAACTAGCCGTTGTGAATAGTAATACCTACTTTTTGAAATTTTATAAATTTTATTTATCAAAATGGACTTCATTTTTGGATTCGGAATATCGAAATTAGCCTATGTTGAATTTTGGGTATTTTTCTGAGAACTTCTAATTTTTTATGAATAGTGAAAAATACTTAAAAACAAATTTTTTAATAAAAATAATTTATAGTGATAAATTATACTATTTAGTGGTTTTAAAGTATAATTAGAATATATTTTTACCATTTTATCCAATGGTGGTCATTAGAATTAATTTAACATTGAAATTGGACATAAATAATTGCCAATCTTTTGATATAAATTGTTTCTTAAAAACACGCTATTTGTTGTAACAGCGGGAATTAATTATAAAATTAATTAATGAAACCTATATGTTTGGAATTTTGTAAAATATACATCATTTTTGAATTCGGAATATCAATTATAGCTTAGGGTGAAATTTTGGCCTTATTCTGAAAAACTTCAATTTTTGATGAATAGTGAAACCACTAAGTGGTTGTTAAAAACTGATTTTTCGTTAAAATATAATATTACCACTTCTGTGATTTGATTTTCAAAAATCCGACATACATGGTTTTCATTAAGAAGAAAAATGTGGTTCAGTGAGATTAAAATAATTTTTTGGTGAATAGTAACTTTTAAGTTCTTAATCGCGATTAGAGGTAATTAGTGTAGTTTAAGGTAAAAATAATGTTTTAATAATATGATATGAGCTTGACACTTGTCCTACTCCTATTGGATGAGTCATGGACGACCAAGACAACCCATGGGTCAACTTGGGGACCCCATGGAGCCACTTTGGTTGGAAAATGACATTAATATATATTTATTTAATGTTAAAATTAAATTGACACAAACATGAGTTGTATTACTAAAATAGTTTTTAAGTGGGGTTACACAAGTCCAAATTTTGACTATAAATATTCATTAGAAAGATAAAAAGATTTATTACATCATAGTAGTTTTTTATAATTTTTTGACATTAAATAAATTAAATTATTTATGACATCATGATGATGCAGCGATGACCTCATTATTTAACGATTTAAATAAAATGGAAATATAATGTAATATCCAAGGCTTACAATTGTCAAAAACCTATTGGATGAGGAGATTTAGAACCCTTATCACCTTATACTATAATTATACAAGTGTGGGACCTTTATAATCCGAAAAGCATTGTATAATAGAATAACATTTCATTACTTTCCAAAAGTGCCCCTCCTCTCCACTTATAAAAGGCCCCCACCACTCCCACCTTATTCACACTTTCAAGCCATTTGGATCGGCCAAACTATGACCAAATACTCTCCCAACTTTCCCCTCTTACTCCTAGAATCCTCCCTTTGGGCAGAACTCTTCCCAAGGAAGCCTTTGGCTCAAATCAAAAAGAGTTACCCGATTTTGAGGTAATGTCTTCTCTAATGTTGTTTTGTTTTATTTTTCTTCTCCAACCCCCTAAACTCTTTTTATTCATTTCTTTTGTAACAACACCAGTATCCTAAATATACTAGGATGTTGTTATAATAAGGATTCGAGCTACACTTACACACACCTACATCTAATGGTTAAAGAACATACGGTTTCTGTGGATGGAAAATTTCTGCCTCACGAAACGATGATTGTTCAACACTCATATAACACCTTCAAAGGTGGCCATTAAGATGTCACTATATATATATATGATATATAATATTTTTATGTTTTACTTATGCTTCTGTATTTCTCATTTATGGAATACTTTATGATTTCCATTATGGGTAAAACGCGATAATTTCATTTTAGGAAGTGCGGACTACCGCCCCCTCAAAGTGATTTGAATCATTAATGCCATATGTGGGATGTATAAAGGATGGAGTAAATTATATTATACACTATATTATACTGGAATTATATTATGCATTTATATCATTATGATTTCATTCCATTAAATACGAAATAGAAATGAAAGTAGCGTTCATGCGTACGTACGGCTTACCGTCTCCATGAACGGTGCATTTCATTTCTTACCTCTAAATGTTACGTAATATTATAAATGAATGTATATACTGGATATATATGATATATATGACATCTAAATCATGAATATAATTCTGGAGATAATGGATATTCTACCACATAAACAACTTGTAATTATAAGAAATTTATTGTTGACTCAAGTACCAAAGATCGACAAAACGACCGTTATTAACTTAAATAATTACATAATGTTCATAACATTGTAATAAGTGATATAAAAAGGATAATGAAATTAAAAAATGGTTCTTAATAAGGTATATATTAACTATAGTTTATTATTCAGGAGGTTAAAGAACGGTTGAGTCAAGTCAGACACGAGGTAAGGGAATTTCTTAACCCAATTTCCATTCTTTGGGTTAATCTCCTACTTTCAAATTATGTCATTATATTATTATGTCATATCTTGTATTTTTACATTATTTATGTGTACTTATAGTGAATACACATAGTATATCTATTTTATTTTAAAAATGATCTTTGTATGGGACTTCGTCTCAATCTCCTTTCATTGAGGCATATTTTATTTTATACACATCTTTCTTTTATACGGTGTATAAACCCCTTTGACTTTTACGTTTATTCAAAAGGAATCCTTTTTATACGAAGCATTTTACTAAACGACAAAAAGGGAATGTTTTCCTTTCCGTACTTATGCGGCGACAGCGACTTCTCCGCCGCCGTGACCATTATTTGAGTTTCGGCTTCCTCTACAAGCCATCACTTTTTTTTAATAAATACAAAGTTTTAACTTGCTTTTATTTTGGTATTGAAAATGGTTTGAAAGCATTTTTATTATATCAATGTGTTGTATTGAAAATCTTGTAATTGAAATGTGGAAATTTTATGTTTCCTTTACGCATGTTTTATGTGATACGATTATGTTATGGTTTATGATATGTTTAAACCTATTCATATGAGGAATGCATTGGACTTAATAAGTGACAGGTGGAGCCCGCTATAGCTCCTCGATGCATCGGCAGGTCTCATGAGACAAACTAACGTCTTGGCACGAGGCCTTGACAAAATCTTATTTGTGGTCTTGGCACGAGGACTTGGCTATGTGGTTATGATAGTCTGGCATTATGCATTCCATCATTATGAAAGTGGTTATTGATATTTCATGTGATTATTCGACCAGTAGAATATCCATGTGAATAAGTAAATGGCATTATCTCATTTTACTTTTTCCATATTATGTTGAAGTTCATGTTTAAAAGGATTTTGTTTTAGTTATAAATTGCCTTAAATGTTAATGTTTATTTATGAAAGCTTCCGCAAAATTTGGTTATCCTTACTAAGCATCTGAGCTCACCCCTTTCAATGTTTAATATTTTCCAGGATGTGAAGAAGTATTTTATGAATGACCTGCAGGGATTGTGAGAAGAGGATATGAGTGTGGACTATGGGGACTTTGTTATTGTATTTTTTCACTTTTTGATGTAATGTAACGTTTACGAATGTATCTAGTGTTTCCAAGGATACTAAACTAATCGGTCTTTCGAGACTTGTTCTTTTGTGATCATGCCAATGTTACGAAGTAATGCACCGACTCTGGGTTGCTGGGGTCGGGGCGTTACATACACATGAATGTTGTTCTCATTTTTAAGGAAAGGGAAATAGTAGATAATGGCTAAACCATTAGAATAGTAATAATTCTTAACATTAATAATATTTATGTAATTAAATTTTAATTGGAAAAAAAATATTTTGAGTAGAAATATAGATAAGAAAACTTTTAAGAAGTGATTAGTACTCGCTTTGAGAGTTTGAACCTCCTCTAAGAGTACCTCATGGAAATAGATGATTTAGGGATATTACTTAGATAAAGGGGGTGAAAAAATTGGGAGATGGATATAGGGGAAGTAAAAAGGGTTTTTTATCAATAATAAATAAAATTTCATAGAGGTCTTGAGGATTTTATGGATGGTCCCTTTTATAAGCGAAGGGAATGAAATTTTTGTAAATATAACCTTTTTATATAAAAGTAACACATATCTCACATAGAAAATTGACTAAAAAAATGATAATAATGGATATGATATGATTTTTGGTTTATCCATACCTCAATTACTCATTTTTCGATGTGTTTTAAGATGTATTAAGACCTTGACCCTTAGAATTTATACTTTTTCCATGTTTTATTTTTTACTAAGGTATCAAATTTTTAACCTTAGTAATTAATTTTAATGACCAAAATATACATTGGAATTATTAAATTATTTGAAAATTATAATTTCAAATAACAAAATAATTTTATCAAATAAAATTTTAAAGGGTGAGAAAAATTAATCTTAATATTATCGCACATTATGCGTAAGAAACATTTTTTTAGAAAAGTGTATTTTCAAGAATAAAAATAATATTTAGGATAAAATTATAAATTTTTTTGATTTTATATAATAATAATTATTTTATTAATAAAAATTTAGACTTATGTGACTTTAAAATAAATAAAAAACAAAAATCCGCAATGTGAATATTTAATTAAATTAAAATACAAAAAAGTGATATTAGAATAATATATTACTTGCGTTCCAAAAAGTTAAACATATATTTTTAAATATTCTTAAATATAAAATTTTACTTATAAAATATAGATTTTATTGAAGAGTTTTTTATAAAATTTAAATTTGTTCTTATATCCTAATGATGAAATAAAAATCTTGGTATTTGTGATTATAATAATTTTCACTATTCACTAAAAAATCAATGTTTTCATAAAATTATAAAAAATTTGTCTTATTATTATACAATCATACTGAATGAAAAAAAGAAATTCGTTTTGAAAAATTAAAATGTTAAATTTCTTGAAATAACTTTTAAATTGAAAAGAAATGAAAAACTATTTTTAAAAGGAAAATGATTTTTTTAGATATTAACTATTCTTAATATTATATATCATTAGTTACTAATTAAATTAGTGTTAATATTTTATTAATATAAATAATATATTTTACGATCATTACACCATAATATATTTAGTTTCTTAAAATTAAAATACATAACAACTAAAAATGCAAAATTTTATGAAAAAACTTTTTTTATCATAAAATGATCATATTAGTTATTTTGTTATACTAATTAAATTTTGTGAGTGAATTGGTATTAAAAATAAGCAATTTATTTTTCTTTCTAAATAAATTTCAAAATGAATTATTATATATACCTTCTAATTCAAAGGTTATATTATTATAATTATATTTACAACTTAGAATTTTATTTTAATAAAATGTATTTCAATTTTGTTTTAGATTGGTGTTGCATATGAAGAAAGTTATAATATATATATATATATTTGATAGAAATATATATATTAAAACATGGTGGTGTTATATTGTAGTCTCATTAAATAAATTACATCCTTTTAATTTTAATTACTATTCACTAATGAAATAGTTAGGGGAACCCATAAGATAGACATAGCTCAAGATTTTATTTTTAATGAGGTATCAACATTAATAACTTGGGTAAGACAAATAAAATAATCTATTCCTTCTTAATAAGAACTTACCAATATTGAGATTATATCATACCGTTTGAACTAAATACCCTTTATGTTTAGGGGTTAAGACCTATGTAATGTAATTAATTTTCCTAGAGAGTTTATAGTCACTCTTATAGGCACAATTGGTCATAAATTGATGTGTGATATAAAATAAATTTATCAATTTTGTTAATATGGAGTCTGTGTAGAGATAGATAGTCAATTTATAAAAATCACATCAAATTCATCAAAATAAAGAATAATAAGATTTATATTTTAAAAAATTCTAACTTGGGATACAACCATTAATCAAATAGAAATTACCAAGGTCATGATTTATTGGTCCTAGAAAAAGTCTAAGATATACTAGGGTTTTTAGAATAAAAGATACAATAATTCCTCAATAAATTTGGAGTGGAGGATAAATTGTACTCAATTATCATAATCCACTTCATTGGTAGTCATTTCACAAGATCCACTTTATTTCTATGGCCTAGAAGGTTGAAGAGAACTATTATCCTTGTTATACCTTAGGTTATAAAATTGCCTTGTATAATTCTAAAGTTCCCAAAATTTAAGAAATTGAACTATTGGTGGTACCTTTGGATGAACATTATTTTCTTCCACTATGCTTACTGATCTCTTCATTTTTCTTTGAAAATTTGTTTCTTTATTCCATATTTTTTCACACATAAAAAATATCTTAGTTTCTTTGAGACATTTCCATGGGTTCTTCTTCCCATATTTTTAACATGTAAGAAATTGAATATTCTTTCCTTCATAGTCTATTTCACATGAAATTTGATGACAACCCATCCTTCTCATATTTTTGGTGTCCCAAAATTCAAATTTTTTAATATTGAAAATCATAATTCATGGTAGTTGGTTTGGAATAATCAAAAGATTCCCCACTCTATGTATTAACCTGTTAGGTTTCTCATTGGGAAAATATATTCATTTTTTATAATGCTCTTTTTTATATTGTTTTCTAAAAGCTTTATCCATTACTAAAACCTAAAGGGGTTAACATGGGAGATAAAAAATTAATATCATAAGTTAATTATTAAAATATAACTACATGAAAAATTCAACATCAAAATTTCATACACTTTCTCACCATCATGCTAGTTTTCAGTTCAAAAAATATCAATATTGATTCAATCATAGTTTATTTAAGTTGGGTTCCATCATACATATTAACCTAATATACCAATATAATGAATCCATAAAAATGGTTCATGAATAGAATCTGATTAAAAAAATCATATCCTCTATGAGTGTCAAACGATGTGTGTAGTTAGGCCACTTTTTCATTAACCGGGCGATGATTGAGTTAATACCCAATACGATCCTTTTAGGTTTACTACCCCAAAGAAAATATGCGATAGAGACTATATCAACCTGTACTATCTAGAAAAGTATGTATTTTCTATGAAAACCACACAATCTCCACTTTACCAAAATTTCAGGATGTTATCCAATACTTAGACTTATCCATATTGTTTTTACTAAAGTTATCTCATATTAATCCCCCAAACTAAATAAAATAATTCTAAAATATTTCTAAATGATTAATCTAATACCAACTTCTAGTTTTTAAACTCATGTTATGTGAACAAACATAAACATACAAATGTTAAACATTACATATCACAATAGTCACAAAATCCTAAAAATGTACGGTTTTGTGTTTTTTAGGATTTAATAAATAAGAACATTATTTTACAATAATTGTGAACATTACTCTGTAATAATACCCCTTTATACACCCTTTCTATAAGGCCCCAAAATTAAACCTTACATAATCACGAGTTAAGTCAAGAATTCACATTGAGGATCTTTTCACATTTAGTGTTTTAGAGAATTAGGCAATAACAATTACATTACATATCAATATTATAAAGTAGACACTTATACTCTATCCAAATTTTTTCACAAAAAAGATAAAACTCCCTAAATAAAACAAGAGTTATTATCTTGATATAAATCTTCTTTAATACTTACTTTCTCTTACCCTTCCTTATACCCTTTCAAAGACATTTCAAAAACATGGGATTAGCAAAAAAAAGCCCAGTAAGGATTGTAAATTAAAGAAAGATAAAATTATTACATAAATACATAAAAAACATAAGATCTTTAACATACCTCTTGAAATCATAAGATTTATGAATAACATATAGTAATAATAAATCATAAAGGTAACTTGTGGTATCCATATCATACTTACATTATAGATTTCACAGCTATATAGGGAGTTATGTTTGGAATACCCATCACAAAATATTCCATAAATCACTTAGGAGACACATTAACGTTTACATCCATCATGTTACTAATTGACTTGGAGAGATATCTCGGGATTACCCACCTAAGGTTTATCAAGGAACCTCCTGTATTTGGGTTATCATGTAACCACCCATCAAATGTCCAAATACCATTACATAATCATAATACATAGAACAATCATAAAGGAAAGATAACATTTCCACATTGTAATCAAAAGATATAATTTCAATATATTGAAATATATAATGCTTTCTCAAACCATTTTAAATAAAAAAATATGTAAAAGGGAATATGGTAGTTATTTTCCTCTTAAAAACATTACTGCTTGTTAAGGAAGCTAATTATCAAAGAATGCTCGCAGCGTCAGAATGGTCATTGTCACCGCATACATTAAAAAGAAAAATTTTCTTTGTCATCTAGTAAAACGCATTGTATAAAAAATATTACATTTGAATGAAATTAAAATTCAAAAGGGTTTATACACTATATAAAATAAAGTCTTGTATAAATCAAAATATGCCTCAATGAAAGGAGATTGAGACGAAGTCCCTTACAAAGACCGTATCATTAGATTAAGGATAAATCAATGACATAATTACATGTGAAAAATATAAATAAGCCAAAATAAGTGGATATTAAGTGTAAAAAAATCAGAGTTCATTCACACATATTCTTGTAAGAATAAATCCAATGATATAGATATTTAACTCAATGAATGGAGATTGAGCTACGATTTCCTTTACAAGGTTCATATAAATGACATAAGAATTTATCAATTGGGTGATTATGTGTTGAAAAAGTATATCCACACAAAGGGAAGTATAAATTACAACATTAATAAATAAAAAGTGTTTCCACACATTATATTGGTATAATATAATCAACAAAGTATGCATAAAACCCAAAGATTGGAAATTGAGAATAGAAATTCCCTTATGAAAGTTCTGCAGCCTAACGACGTCACATAAAAATTAATAAAATGAGTTAATGAGAGAGAAAATGATATCTCATAACTTGGAAATAAAATTTACATAAATAAGGATATATAATAACATATTAAAACATAATAAAATGGAAATTAAAAGACATACCATAAAATAATTTTTTGGCTAAAAGTGGAAGGTGAAAGATTCCCCTACTTCATGTCTGACTTGTTTTGTTCTTTCTATATCTGCAGGAATAATAAAATTAAGTTAATTATAAATTATTCATAACCATTTTAAATTTCATTATTCCTTTTATATCACTTATTACCTTTCTATAACAATAATATAATTATTCATGTTCATATCAGTCATTTTGTTGATGTTCGGTACTTGAGTCAAAAATGAACTTATTATAATTACAAATTGTCCATGTGGTCAAAAGTCTATTATCACTATAATTGTATTCATGATTTAAATATGACATATATATATATATTTTATATGTATTTATATCCATTATATATTTATTTTTAATAGTCCACAACATTTGGATATAAGAAAATAAAATGCACAGTTCATAGAGACAGTAAGCCGAACGTACAAATGAATGCTAATTTCATTTCATTATCATTTTTAATGAAATAGAAACTAAATCATAAATTGGTATTTTATAATTATATTATAATATATATATTTCATATAGGTTACATAAATTCATTAATTCTATCCTTTATATGTTCCATTTATTGCATGAATGAGTCATATCACTTTGAGGGGGCTGTAGTTCGCACTTCCTCAAATGAAATTATCATATTTATACAACATTAAAGGAATAAAGGTATATTATAAATGATAATTAAATAATAATACAGATAAAATAATTATCATTAATATTATATTTAATTTTATTTTCATTATCATGGCCACCATAAGAGGCGGTAGAAGATAATTGAATAATCATCGTTTCATGAGGCAGTAAATCGCTATCCATAGAAATAGTATATTCTAAATCCATTAGATGGATGTGTGTGTGAGTGTAAGTCAAATACATCCCAAAATAAACCTAGTATATTGAAGATACTGGTGTTGTTATAAAATAATTTAATAAATAGAGTTATGGGGTTCGAGAAGGGAAAATAAATGAAGGAAGCTTGAGAGAAGACAGTACCTCAAATCAGGTAACTGCTTTTGATTTAAGCTAAAATGATTTGTTGAATTACCTTATTCCTAAGTTAAAGATAATAGTAGGAATAAAGGTATTTTTGGAGATTATTTGGGAAGATTTTATATTATAGAATGGGGATTTAGAGGTGTGAGTAAGGGTTAGAGGTGGTGACCTTTTATAAGAGAGAGGATGGACACTTAAGGAATATCTTAAAATATTATTTTATTATAAATTATATTTCGATTATAAATGAGTAAAATTTCTGTTATTTATAAGATAAGATGAATATAAGTCGAAATAAAATTATCCAAGAATAATTAGATAGATTTTGGATATTTTTTAATCCTTATCTTTTTTTAACCCTTTTTACTCTTACCGTTTTATCAAGAATTTAACTCTCCCCAAAACATGAAAAATATACAATTAAAGACAAAATAATAAATTTTTATACTGATGAAAACTATTTTTTTTAAATCTTATATTTTTATGGAACTTATAATATTTAATAAAATATTTTATATTTAAAAATATGAATTATGTCAATTTTAACACTATTCACATCATGCCCTTTTCAAAAATCGATAAAAACTTGATTACTTCAAAACAACTTCATTAATACAAATATAACATGTAAATATCATCCAAAAAATTCATGTATGACATAAAAATAACCAAATTAAATTTATTTTAACATTTATATTATCATTTATTTGATTCCTTTATTAATGAAGCAACCACTTCATCACTATTATGTCAAAATTAAATTTATTTCTTTAATGTATAAAAATTATAAATAAAATATAATGATGTAGGAAATATTTTTCTATTGTTAATGACAATTTATATTCTAAGATATCACTTATATAACCCCATATAAAATTTGTTTTAATAAAAGATAAATGTTTTTGTTATATTTTCCATAACTTTAAATTAAAAGTAATTAAATGTCATTTTAACACACAAGTGGCTCCATGGGGTCCTAAAATATACCCAAGGATTCTCATGGTTGGAAATATCTCATCCAATAGGGATATGACATGTGTTAGGGTAATTTAATAATATTATAATATATTTTTACACTTATTTACCAGATTTACCCTTTAACTATAGTAAATAAAGTATTCCCTGAAGTTACTATTCATAATATCTAAAAACAAAAGTTATATATTTAAAAAATTTCAAACTCCTTGTTCCAAATATGGAATCAATTTTTTGAAATTCAAAAAACATAATTTGAATAAATTAATTTAATATTAATTCTCGTTGTCAAAACCAAAAAGTGTGTTTTTAAGAAGTAAAAAATACCAAAAGATTGATATGCGTTTATGTCCAATTTAAGAGTAAAATTACTTCCAATTAACAAAATAGGATTAAATTGTAAAAATATAATCCAATTACACTTTATAAACAATTAAAATTTTAATATAACTTTATAAATTAATTAGATTAAAAGGTAGTTTTTAATTAAAATTAATTATTTTTCACTATTCCATAAAAATGAAATTTATCATAAAAATAATAAAATATAATCTAATGTAAATTTTTATTTCACTATTCTAAAGAATAAAAATAATTCAAATAGAACATATACAATTTACAAAAAAATAAATTTAAAAATGGTTCTCCATCAAAAGGCGGTAACACGACCTTTTAAAAATATTAGTGTTTTTCATGCTTAAAATCAGATTTATTTTTATTTTAAGCCTCTAAAATTTATTTTATGAGTGTAAAGACATTTAATAACCATATTGTAGTTATTTATTTTAATTCTTGTGAGTACAACATCTAGTCGTTATCTATCATTTAAAATAATAATAATATTATATTATTTTTTTGGTGTAACTCCAAGTTGTTTGCAACATAAGATTTCAAAGAAACATGTTGTTGCATGTTGAGTACACTATCAGACAAAGTGTAACTTTTACCATAAAATTAATATATTGTTCATAAATATTAATTGATACAAAAAAGTTATATTCAATAATATCTAGGTCATTACATCCTTCCCCCCTTTTGGAAATTACGTCCTCATAATTTTAAAAGTGGGTTCAGAAACTTCATTGAAAGTCCCACATTGAAAAAAGATCAAATATAACTATCACTTGAAAAGAAATAAAGAGAAGTATAAAGGTTACATAAGATAAAACATACTAGGATTTCATGAAAACATGGATATATAAGAGAAAACCAACCATAAAGTTTTGATGGAGAGTGATAGAAAACATGATCAGGAGAAAGTTAACCACCAGAAACCCACAAACATGTGATAGGTTAAAAGGTCTTTGATTCCCCAGTAAGAAAAGTAAAAAAAAAAATTTGTTTTAATTTCCCTTTTATAAAGTTGGAGAATTTATTTATGATATTGACTAATAACATAAGGAAATATTCTTACTTTTCAAGTAGAGTTTCATCCTTTAATAAGTTTCTACCAAAAACACGTATTTTCTCCAAACGATGTGTATTCAAGATGACTTGGTCACACCTGAAGAGCTAGAATCAACATATAAAGCATAACATGATCCAAAAAAGATGAAAAATATATTTCCCATATCTTTAGACATTAACCAAAACCAAAAATGGTTTTTACAAGATCAGATAATCCTCAAAGGATAATCATTAATAAAAAGAAATACGAATCTTAATCTAAAAATTTAAACAAACAATACCAAAAGCTTAAAAAAGTCCATTTTTTAAAGGTTGGGGTCGAAGCCTCAATTTATTATTTAAATCAAATACATCATTAGATTGGGTAGAGGGAGATCCATTACATAGCCTGAAGGCCCAAGGCCAAGTGGCCTGAATACAAGGCTTGAAAGCACATTTTTGGCCCAAAGTACCACTCAATGAATAGTACTACTACATTACCCACGCTGCTACAATACAACCACCACTACAGTACCTGCTACAGTCCCTCCGCCGCTACATTTTCACCGCTGCAACAGTTCCACTATTGCTACAGTACTGCTATAGTACTGCTATAGTACTTGGAAATTCACCCCTTCCCGGATTTGATCCTGGGTCTTTTTGGATGCCAAGCAAGAGCCTGTACCACTAGGGTACAGGCTCGTTGGCGACCTTAAAAAAAGCCCATTCACAATTGTCCTTAAAATTATTCAAAATATTCCAAACTATGTTTGAAACCCAAAATTCAGAATTACTTGATCACATAGTCTTCTAAAAATAACATAACATTTATCTCCAAATAACATCAGCTACCTTTAAAGTCTCATACTAAAAATTAATTAACCTAACCACAAATTATCAATGATAGGTTAATCATTTCCATAAATAATACAAATCACTCTATATCCAAAATAAAAACATAGATTCTTCCAAAATAAAATTCCACCATTACTCCTCAATTGAAATCACGAAGTATTTTATTTTCCACAGGCATATAATGTTCCCAAAAGAGCTAACATCTTCTAAAATAACGCTCATCATTTAATCACAGAGTCATTTTTCTATACTAAGGATATCCATTTGATAGAAAATAAGATCCGAAATTGAATCATTCTTGATAAATAAAACCATTTAACTAAAAATAATAAGTCATACTAACTAGGGACTTCACGTTGGCAAGTGGTAAGCGATTCACCCTTGTCTCCCTTTGGTTCTGGGTTCAATTCCCATGGCCTTGCCAAAAGTGACCAGATGTCACCCATCCAACGGGTTATCCTTTGTCTAAAACCATATCATTCTTATATCATTCTAATAAACAAGATAATTTCATCAAAAATTACCATACCCTCCTTTATCCTCAAAGGTTATATAATACCATTCATTTTGCATCCTCAAATTTATACACCATAAATCAACTCAAAAATAAAAGATCATATAAACCCCTAAGGCTAGCCATTAAGTCCACACAAGAAAAGGTAATTATTACTTTAATAAAATTTTCATATATCGAACATCAGGGTTACAAATATTAGAAAAATTATTCCCAAAGTAATCACATCATAAAAATAACTTTAATACTTTTAAACATTTCAGCATCCTACAGTCTACCATAACTCTTGAATACCTTATATGTTGACTTCTTACCCATTCAGCTCTCTTCATACTCTATTAACTATGAATGTAACACCCCAGGTAAATAAATAATATGAAATTTTTATATTTATTCCTATTTGTGAATAAAATGTTAATATTAATTTAATGGGAACGCTATGCTCGATGCCTTACCCAATACGCAACAACAAGTTCTTTTGAAATCTTACATTGCACACTAATAATAAAATAATTTCATTTTAAATGGTAGTTAACACCTAGTCGTTGTAATTATGGGAATGAATATAACTAAATACAAAATGATTATATATGTTTTTCAAATATTTTTACTTTTTACGATAAATGTTAGAGGATTAAAAATGCGAATGAATCCAATTTTAAGCGTAAACATTCTAATATTGTTTAAAAGGTCGATTAACTGCCTTTTGATGGTGAACCTCTTCTAAATCCACTTTTCGAAAATTTTATGTGTTATATTTGACAAAATAAAATTCTTCTTTAGAATCGGGACATCACAATTTACATTGTGTAAATTTTTCGTATTTTTCCGATAAAGTTCATTTTTAATGAATAAGTGAAAAATGTTGTATTTTTATTCAAAACCTATTTTTAATATAATTCATTTAAATGATTAGATCATATTTTTAATTGGGTCTGAAGTGAAATTAGAATATATTTTTACCATTTAATCCAATAGTGGTCGTTGGAATTAATTTCACTTTGAAATCGGATTTAAACTAGTATCAGTCTTTTGATACATTTTGTTTCAAAAAAAAGCACGTTATTTGTTTTAAAAGCGGGAATTAATTATCAAATTAATTAATACAAATTATATGTTTTTAATTTTTTAAAATAGACATCATTTTTGAATTCATAATATCAAATATATCATAGGGTGAATTTTTGGTATTTTTTTGAAAAACTTCAATTTTTGATGAAGAGTGAAACCACTAAGTTGTACAAAAAAAACTAATTTTTTTCGTTTGAATAAACTTTTACCACCTATGTGTTTTGAATTTCAAAAATCCGACATACATGGTTGTCATTAAGAAGTAAAATGTGGTTCAATGGGATTAAAATAATTTTTTGATGAATAGTAACTTTAAAGTTTTTAATCGCTATTAGAGGTAATTAGTGTAATTTAAGGTAAAAATAATTTATTAATAATATTAAATGAACTTGAAACATGTCCTACCCTTATTTTATGTGTCATGGACGACCAAGAAAATCCATGGGTAAACTTGGGGACCCCATGGAGCCACTTTGGTAGGAAAATGACATTAATAACTTTTTATTTAAAGTTAAAATAAAAATGTCACAAACATGAGTTATTTTACTAAAAAAAATTTTAAATGGGGTTATACAAATCATATGTTTGACTATAAATATTAATTATAAATCTAAAAATATTTCCTACATCAAGATATTTTTTTATAATTTTTTGATATTAAATAAATTAAATTATTTATGGCATCATGATGATGTAGCGATTACCTCATTATTTAACGATTTAAATAAAATGAAAGGATAATGTAAAATATAACACCTAGACATGTTAAAAACCTATTGGATGGGTGTATTTGGAACCCTTATCACCTTATCCTCAAAATACATCAATGCGGGACCTTTAAAATCCGAAACTCATTTGAAAATAAAGTAACCTTTTATAACTTTCTAAGAGTGCCCCTCATCTCCTATTATAAAAGGCCCCCACCTCTACCACCTTACCCACACCTCTAAATAATTTTACTCAGCCAAACCCTGCCCAGTTTCTCTCTCCAAATCCCTCTCTTACTCCTAGAAGCCTCAGTTTGGGCAGAAGTCTTTCCAAGGAAGCCTTTGAGCTCAAATCGAAAAGAGTTACCCGATTTATAGGTAGTGTCTTCTCTTGTGTTCTTATGTTTTATTTTGCTTCTCCAACCCCCTAAACCCTTTTTATTACTTTATTTTGTAACAAAAACAGTATATTAAATATACTAGGATGTTTTTATGAGAATTATTAGAGCTACATCTACACACACCTTCGTCTAATGGTTAAAGAACATACTATTTCTGTGGTTGGCGATTTTCTGCCTCACGAAATGATGATTGTTCAATCTTTTTTTAACACCTTTCATGGTGGCCATTAAGATGTCACTATATTTATATATGATTTATATTATGTTTATGTTTTCCTTATTCTTCTTTATTTTTCATTTATGGAATACCTTTATGGTTTCCATTACAGGTAAACACGATAATTTCATTTTAGGAAGTGCGGACTACCACCCCCTCAAAGTGATTTGATTCATTAATGCCATATGTGGGATGTATAAAGGATGGAGTTAATGTTATTATATATGATGTTATACTGGAATTATAATATACCCTTATATAATTATTATTTCACTACATTAAATACGAAATATAAATGAAAGTAGCGTTCATGCGTACGTACGGCTTACTGTCTCCATGAACGGTGCATTTCATTTCTTACCTCAAAATGTTATGTAATATTATAAATACAAGTATATGATGGATATATATGATATAAATGATATCCAAATCATGAATATCATTCTGGATATAATGAACCTTTGACCACATAAACAACATGTAATTGTTAGAAGTCCATTTTTGACTTATGAACCAGATATCGACAAAACGAACATTATTAACTTAAATGATTACATATTGCTTATAACATGGAAATAATTGATATAAAAGGAATAGTAATCTTGAAAAAGGTTCTAAAGTAAGTAGAAATTAACACTAGTTTATTATTCAGGAGATTGAAGAGCAATCGAGTCACGTCGGACACGAGGTAAGGGACTTCGTCTCAATCTCCTTTCATTGAGGCATATTTTGTTCTAATAGAAGGCTCTCTTTTATACGGTGTATAAACCCCTTTGATTTTTAATTTTATACAAATGGAATCTTTTTCTACGAAGCGTTTTAAAAAATGACAAAAAGGAATGTTTTTTTAATGTACGCAGTGACAATGACCTTTCCCGCCGCCGTGAGTATTATTTGGTCTTTGGCTCCCTCAACAAGCTGTGATGTTTTTAAAATGAAATAAATACCATATACTCTTTTATGTATTTTGGTATTGAAAATGGTTTTTATAATTGATTTTTTATGTCAATATATTTAAGTGATATATTGTGATCAAAGTGTGGAAATTTTTTCTTTCCATTATATTTGTTTTATGTCTTATGATTTTGTAATGGTACTTGGACATTTGACGGGTGGTTACGTGATAAACCATATGACGGGTGGTGTCGTGAATACCAAGATGGATGGTTACGTTATAACCTCCAATTCATTGGGTATGGAAGTCGGCCGTATGGCTATTCCATTTAGTATGTGTGGAAGTCGACCGTATGGTTATTCCATTTAAGTATGTTTATGTCCCAAGTTACCTTTATATGTTATGTGTTCTTTATATGGGTTTTATGGTAATCTTTTGGTTAGAAAAGGGTAAGTAATTATATTTTATTCAGGGAAGAGTTTTTACTACTTCATAAAGGTGAAAGGTATTACTTTGATTAAGTATACATGATTTACTTGTTGTTTGAAAAAACTAACAGTTTTCATTCTTTGTGTATCCCTTACTGAGCTTTTTATGCTCGCCCCAAGTTTTTGAAATGTTTTTCACAGGACTTAATGTGGAACAGGGTCAAGGATGGGATCAAGGAAAAGTCATGATATCTAAAACATGGAACTAGACATGTTTCTTTTTAATAGTTTCAATTTTATGGAAACTTAGTAGAAGTGTCTACTTTGTAATCTTTTGAGATGTAATAGTTTTGTCCTAATTCTCTAAAACTCTAAACCATGAAAAGATCCTCAATGTGAATTATTCATTTAATTCAATATTAAGTAATGTTTAAGGTCGGGGCCTTATAGTTGGTATCAGAGGTCGGTTTAGGCAAATTTAGGGATTATGAGTTTTTGTTAGACACATGGTTAGTCCATATATATATTATTTCAGTTAAATCCTTGTTTTATAACTTTTTTCAGGTAAATTAAAGTCAGTTACGAATAGAAGGAGGAGGATCTCAAACGACATTCCTATCTCTTCCTGATGACATGCTTTCAATAATTATTTCAAAGTCATGTTCGGATGATAGTGAAACTTTTTCTAGCATACAAATCACTTGCAAGCAGTTGTTTGAGATATCAAACACCTCCACTATACCTCGTTATCATCGTGGATCATGGGTTGTATTTAGACAAATACTATTTTCACAATATTCTCATATTTTCAAGAAAGGTAAATATTATAAAGGTATTTTCAAATATTTTACCTTATCACAAGAATTTGAAGCATATTATGATTTTAAAAATGGTGCTGAGGAAGGAGACCCTTGAGCAACCTATTTATATTTGATTTTAAAATATAGTCTCTCAGCACATACTTACAGTATTTTAAAAGGACCAATAATAGAAAGTTTCAACTCAAATTCTGTTTGACTATTTTATAGAAATCATGTTTTATCAGATGTTTTGGAATTATATGTCATACATGATTATTTTCTAAAACTGTTTTTTTGTGAACACCCATATGACCCATGTTGTACAAGGTGTATTTGGATGGAGGAAACAAATGATTTTTAAGGATCTATAAATCATTGTTTTAATGCATGGGACTTCTACCTACATGAACAAGATGGCGATGAAACCAAGTGGACGCCATGATCAAGGTATACTGTTATTCATTTTGGGAATCGTTTTATTTTATCTTATGGTGGTGAAATAAGACTTCAAGAATTAAGATGTTGAGATCGTAATGAATTTGGATGAAAATGAGAGGTATAAGGAAACTATTGTGGTTAAAACATGTTAGGGTTATTTTTGGAGTTTTATAAAAAAGAAAACACGCAGACCGTGTGACAACCCGCCACATTAGACAAAGCTGCGGGAATCGAACCCAACACCAAAGTGCAACTGGTATTTATCGCCTACCACTGGACTACGTGAAGTCCCTGGTTAGTATGAATTATTCTTTTTGGTTATATGATTTTATGAATTAAGAGTAAGTTGATTTTGGGTTATCTATGGAAATTATTAACCTATCATGGAGGATATGTGATTAAGTTAATTACTTTTCAATATGATACTTTTAGAGCAACTGATGTTATTTGGAGATAAGTGTTAATTTGTACCTTGGAAGAATATGTGACTAAATCCTTCAAATATTTGGGTTTCAATCTATGTTTGGTTTAATTTGAAGAATTTTATGGAAAAATTGTTTATCGAATGGTCCTCGTTGAGCTTTGGGTTTTGTTGGAAAAATTTTCGAGATTAAGAATAGATTTTCTTTTTATAAAGGGTTATCCTTTTCTGGATTATCTGATCTTGTTCTAACAATTTTGGTTTTGGTAAGGGTCTAAAGACATGGGAAATATATAGTTTTCTTTTGTGGATTAGGTGATTCTCTAGAAGTTGATTATAGTACTCTTAATGTGAAGAAGTCTTCCTAAATACTCATCATTTGGGGAAAGTATGAGTTTGTGTAAGAAATCTAGTAAAAGTTGAAAGTCAACATGACAAGTAAGTAAATTTCCTTAAGATAAAAAATAAATTCCTAAATGAAAAGAAACTTAAAACAAAAATGTTGTCTTTTAACTTTTCCTACTGGGGAATCGAATACCGTTTAACCCACCACAAGTTTGTGATTTTCTTGTGGTTAACTTTCTCCTAAACATTATTTTTTTCTATCACTCTCCGTCAGAAAATGACCCTTTGCTTTTTCTTCCATATCCATGTTTTCCTACATGGAATCCTAGTATGGGTTGACTCGAGTGACCTCTTTACTTCTCTTTATTTCTTTTAAAGTGATTGTTTTACCGACTCTTGTTCCGTTGTGGGACTTTCAATGAAGTTTCTGAGCCCAATTTTAAAATTGTGAGGATGAAATTCCCAAAAGGGGGGAAGGATGTAACCCCTCAGGTAAATAAAGAATATGACATTTTTAAATTTTTCCCTATTTGTGAATAAAATGTTAATATTAATTTAAAGGTAATTCTATGCTCGATGGCTTACCCAATACGCAACAACAAGTTCCTTTGAAATCTTACATTACACTCTAATAATAAAATAATTTTATTTTAAATGGTAGTTAACACCAAGACGTTGTAATGAAGGGAATGAACAGAACTAACTACAAAATGATTATATATATTTTTCAAATATTTTTACTTTTTACAATAAATGTTAGAGGATTAAAAATGCGAATGAATCCAATTTTAAGCGTAAACATTCTAATATTCTTTAAAAGGTCGATTAACCATATTTTGATGGCGAACATCTTTTAAATCAACTTTTTGACAATTTTATGTGTTATATTTGACAAAATAAAATTCTTCTTTAGAATCGGGACATCAAAATTTACTTTGTGTAAATTTTTGGTATTTTTCCGATAAAGTTCATTTTTAATGAATAAGTGAAAAATGTGGTATTTTTATTCAAAACCTCATTTTAATCTAATTTATTTATATGATTAGATCATATTTTTAATTGGTTTTAAAGTGAAATTAGAATATATTTTTACCATTTAATTCAATAGTGGTCTTTTGAATTAATTTCACTTTGAAATCGAACTTAAACTAGTGTTAATATTTTGATACATTTTGTTTCATAAAAACACGCTATTTGTGTTGACATCGGGAATTAATTATTAAATTAATTAATGAAAATTATATGTTTTTAATTTTTTAAAATAGACATCATTTTTGAATTCGGAATATCAAATATATCTTAGGGTGAATTTTTGGTATTTTTCTGAAAAACTTCAATTTTTGATGAATAGTGAAACCACTAAGTGGTACTTAAAAAACTGATTTTTTCATTTAAATGAAATTTTACCACCTCTGTGTTTTGAATTTCAAAATTCCGACATATATGGTTGTCATTAAGAAGTAAAATTCGGTTCAATAGGATTAAAATAATTTTTTGGTTAATAGTAACTTTTAAGTTTTTAATCGCGATTAGAGGTAATTAGTGTAATTTAAGGTAAAAATAATTTTATAATAATATGAAATGAAAATGACACATGTCCTACCCTTATTGTATGTGTCATTTCCGACCAAGAAAATCCATGGGTCAACTTGGGGACCCCATGGAGCCACTTTGTTAGGAAAATGACATTAATAAATTTTTATTTAAAGTTAAAATAAAAATGTCACAAACATGAGTTGTTTTACTATAACAGTTTTTAAATGGGGTTATACAAGTCATATTTTTGGATATAAATATTAATTTGAAAGATAAAAATATTTCCTACATCAGGATATTTTTTTATAATTTTTAGACATTAAATAAATTAAATTCTTTATGACATCATTATGATGCAGCGATTACCTCATTATTTAACGATTTAAATAAAATGAAAAGATAATGTAAAATCTAAGACCTAAACATGTCAAAAACCTATTGGATGAGTGGATTTAGAACCCTTATCACCTTATACTCGAAATAAATCAATGTGGGACCTTTAAAATCTGAAACTCATTTGAAAATAAAGCAACCTTTTATAACTTTCCAAGAGTGCCCCTCCTCTCCTCTTATAAAAGGCCCCCACCTCTACAACCTTACCCACACCTCTCAAGACTTTGGTCGGCCGAACCCTGCCCATTTTGTCTCTACACATCCCTCTCTTACTCATTGAATCCTCACTTTGGGCATAAGTCTTTCCAAGTAATCCTTTGAGCTCAAATCAAAAAGAGTTACCCGATTTAAAGGTAGTGTCTTCTCTTGTGTTCTTATGTTTTATTTTGATTCTCCAACCCCTAAACTCTTTTAATTCCTTTATTTTGTAACAAAAAAAGTATCTTAAATATACTAGGATATTTTTATGAGAAGTATTTGAGCTACACCTACACACACCTTCGTCTAATGGTTAAAGAACATACTGTTTCTGTGGTTGGTGATTTTCTGCCTCACGAAACGATGATTGTTCAATATTCTTTTAACACCATTCATGGTGGACATTAAGATGTCACTATATTTATATATGATTTATATTATGTTTATTTTTTCCTTATGCTTCTTTATTTTTCATTTATGGCATACCTTTATGGTTTCCATTATGGGTAAACACCATAATTTCATTTGAGGAAGTGCGGACTACCGCCCCCTCAAAGTTATTTGATTCGCTAATGTCATATGTGGGACATATAAAGGATGGAGTTAATGTTATTATATATGATTTTATACTGTAATTATAATATAAACTTATATAATTATGATTTCACTCCATTAAATATGAAATATAAATGAAAGTAGTGTTCATGCGTACGTACGGCTTACCGTCTCCATGAACGGTGCATTTCATTTCTTACCTCTAAATGTTATGTACTATTATAAATACATTTATATTCTGGATATATATGATGTATATGATATCCAAATCATTAATATCATTCTGGATATAATGAAGCTTTTACTACATAAACAACATGTAATTGTAAGAAGTCCATTTTTGACTTATGAACCAGATATCGACAAAACGAACATTATTAACTTAAATGATTACATAATGCTTATAACATGGAAATAATTGATATAAAAGGAATATTAAGCTTGAAAAAGGTTCTTAAGAAAGTATAAATTAACACTAGTTTATTATTCAGGAGATTAAAGAGCAATATAGTCACGTCAGACACGAGGTAAGGGACTTCGTCTCAATCTCCTTTTATTGAGGCATATTTTGTTCTAATACAAGGCTCTCTTTTATACGGTGTATAAACCCATTTGAATTTGAATTTTATACAAAAGGAATCTTTTTCTACGAAGCTTTTTACAAAATGAAAAAAAGGATTGTTTCTTTTAACGTACGCAGTGACAACGACCTTTTCCGCCGCCGCGAGTATTATTTGGTAATTGGCTCCCTCAAAAAGACGTGATGTTTTTAAAATGAAATAAATACCATATACTCTTTTATGTATTTTGGTATTGAAAATGGTTTTTATAATGGATTTGTTATGTCAATATATTTAAGTGATATATTGTCATCAAAGTGTGGAAATGTTTTCTTTCCATTATATTTGTTTTAGGTCTTATGATTTTATAATGGTACTTGGACATTTGACGGGTGGTTACGTGATAAACCATATGATGGGTGGTGTCGTGAATACCAGGACGGGTGGTTACGTTATAACCTCCAATGCATTGGGTATGGAATTAATCCTTATGGCTATTCCATTAAGTATGTGTGGAAGTCAACCGTATGGTTATTCCATTTAAGTATGTTTATGTCCCAAGTTACCTTTATATGTTATGTGTTATTTATATGGGTTTTATGGTAATATTTTGGTTACAAAAGGGTATGTAGTGATCTTTTATTCAGTGAAGAGTTTTTACTACTTCATAAAGGTGAAAGGTATTACTTTGATTAAGTATATATGGTTTACTTATTGTTCTGAAAAACTAACAGTTTTCATTCTTTGTGTATCCCTTACTGAGATTTTTATGCTCACCCAAGTTTTTGAAATGTTTTTCACAGGACTTAATGTGGAACAGGGTCAAGGATGGGATCAAAGAAAAGTCATGCTATCTAAAACATGGAACTAGTCATGTTTCTTTTTAAGAGTTTTTATTTTATGGAAACTTAGTAGAAGTGTCTACTTTGTAATCTTTTGAGATGTAATAGTTATGTCCTAATTATCTAAAACTCAAAACCATGAAAAGATCCTCAATGTGAATTATTCATTTAATTCAATATTAAGTAAGGTTTAAGGTCGGGGCCTTATAATGAATTTATATCTTATTTCTTAATACATAATTCCTGTAGATCTAATATCCTCATCATTTATAAATATCAATCAAAATATGATTCATTGTTTGTGGATACGAAATTAAATCATACCTTGAATCCAAATATCATGATCTTCAGGATGTTTCCTTTCTCTTTCGGCATGTTTTCATACTTTCAAAAATTAAACATTCGCTTCACTTCTATAATTTCACTTTTGGATAGAGTTGGAAAAGTTTAGATATTTAAATCATATGAAAAAGATACAATGACCCCTAAAATTGTTTTAGAAAAGAGTAGGTGTTGTATAACTCAAACCAATTTCTTACTGGTGATTTGAATAATCAAGAAGTTGTCAAGATCATTTGAACATTCTTTTTTTATAATAGTGATGATTAAATCATCAAGGAGGGATAAGAAGGTTGTGCATGATCTATTTCTTTCCATATTGATAAATGATCCTTAATCTTCTTAAAATAATCAACACTTAAACATGAAATGAATTATTATTTAAAAAATAATCCTCTATAGGTTAAAGATAACATAAAAACATTTATATTAATCTAATACCTCAAAATTCTTATATCTCCATTATTTAGGTTTTTATTCAAAGAATGTATTTCACAATAACCCTGTAAAATTTTTAATATGATAATAACCCTCTTGGTTATATAGGCTCCTTTACCTACACCCAGATAACACCCTAACCTCTAAAGTTATCTAAACCGACCTCTAATACCAACTATAAGGCCCCAGTCTTAAACCTTACATAATCTTGAGTTAATTCAAGAATTAAAATTCAATATATTTTCTGGTTTAGAGTTTTAGAGAATTAGTCCACAACAATTACATTACATCTCAATATTACAAAGTAGAAACTTCCAATCTATCCAATTTTTCACAAAAAAGATAAAACTCCTAAAATAAAACAAGAGTTCTTTTCTTGATATAAATATTCTTGAATACTTCCTTTCTTTTAACATTCCTTATACCCTATAAAAGACATTTAAAAAATATGGTATGAGCATAAAAATCTCATTATGGGTTATAAAATAAAGAAAGAAATAACTATTCCATCAATACATAAAAAACATAAGACCTTTATCAAACCTCATGAAATCATATGATTTTTGAATAACACATAGTAATAATAAATCATAAAGGTAACTTGTGGCATCTATATCATACTTACATTATAGCTTTCACAACTACATAGGTAGTTATGTTTGGAATACCCATCATAATATATTTCTTAAATCTATTAGGAGAAACATCAACATATACCTCTGTCATGTTACCCAATGAATTAGAGAGATATCTCTGGCTCACCTGCCCTAGGTTTATCATGGAACCAATAGTATTTGTTTTATCATGTAACCACCCATAAAATGTCCAAATACTATTACGTAATCATAACACATAAAACAAGCATAATGTAAAGATAACATTTCCACATTACAATAAAAATATATTATTTCTAGATATTAACATAATAAATTATTTCTTAAATCATTTCAATACCAAGATACATAAAAGGGTATATGGTGGTTATTTTACTTTTAAAAATATTACAACTTGTCAAGTAATCAAATTATCAAACAATTCTCGCCGCGGTGGAAATGTCATTATCACCACGTACGTTAAAAAGAAAAATAATCTTTTTAGATTAGTAAAATTCTTCATAGAAAAAAAAGATTTCCTTTGAATGAAATTAAAATTCAAAGGGGTTTATACACCGTATAAAATAAAGTCATGTATAAAATCAAAATATGCCTCAATGAAAGGGTATTGGGACGAAGTCCCTTACAAAGATCACATCATTTGATTAAGGATAAATCAATAAAATAATTATGGATGGAAAATAAAAATACCCCCAATATATGTGGAAATTAAGTGTAAAACAATCAGTGGTCATTCACACATATTCTTGGAAAAAACCAATGACATAGATATTTAACTCAATGAATGGATATTGAGGTAATATTTCCCTTACAAAATTTGTATAAATGACGTAATAATTTATCAATTGGGTGATTATGTGTTAAAAAAATATATACACACATAGGGAAGTGGAAATTACAACATAAATAAATAAAACGTTATTCAAAACATAATCTTGGCATAATATAATCAACTAAGTATGCACAAAACCCAAAGAGTGGAATTTGAGTTTAGAAATTCCCTTACGAATATTCGGCAGCCTAACAACGTCACTTAAAAATTCTGAAAATGAGTTGATGAGAGAGAAAATGGCCTCTCATAAATTGGAAATAAAATTTACAAAAATAAAGATATAGAATAATATATCCCAACATAATAAAATATAAATTAAAACACATAACATAAAATAAGTCTTTGACTAAAAGAGGAAGGTGAAGGGTTCCCTTACGTTGTGTCCGACTTGTCTTGTTCATTCTTTATCCCACTGAATAATAAAATTAAGTTAATTATACTGGATTCATAACCTTATTAATTTTTATTATTTCTTTTATATCACTTATTATCTAGATATAACAATCATATAATTATTCAAGTTCGTATCAGTCTTTTTGTCGATGTTCGGTACTTGAGTAAAAAATGAACTTGTTATAATTACAAATTGTCCATGTGGTCAAAAGTACATTGTATCCATAAATGTATTAATGATTTAAATATAATATATATACAGTATATATGTATTTATATCCATTATATATGTATTTATAATAGTACATAACATTTGGATATAAGAAAATGAATTCCATTGTTTAGGGAGACGGTAAGCCATACGTACGCATGAACGCTACTTTAATTTTTTTTAATTTTTAAAGGAATGAAAACTAAAAGATACATTGGTATATTATAATTACATTATAATATATTTTTTATATATGGTACACAATTTCATTAATTCCATCCTTTATATGTTCCATGTATAGCATGGACGAGTCATATCACTTTGAGGGGGCGGTAGTTCGCACTTTCTCAAAAGAAATTAACATATTTATACAACATGAAAAGTATAAAGGTTTTTTATAAATGATAATTAAAGAATTATAAGGATAAAATAAATATTATATTTAATTTCTGGTTCATAATAATTTCCACTCTAAGAGGCGGTAGGAGATAATTGAACAATTATCGTTTCATGAGGCAGTAGTTCACCATCCACCGAAACAGTATTTTCTAAATCCATTAGATAGAGGTGTGTATGATTTTAAGTCAAATAATTCTCATAAAAAAACCCATTATACTTAATATAATGTTTTTTTATAAAATAATTGAATAAGGTGTGTTATGGGGTTGTAGAATAGAAAATAAATGAAATAATATTGAGAGAAGACATTACCTCAAATTAGGTAACTCCTTTTGATTTAAGGTAAAAGAAATTCTTGAATTGTCTTATTCCAATGTTAAGGCTACTAGTAGGAATATAGGGATGTTGGGAGATTATTTGGGCTGATTTTGGATGAGCCAAGGGGGCTTGAGATGTGCGAGTAAGGGTTAGAGGAGGTGGCCTTTTATAAGAGGGAGGAGGGGCACTTACGGAATATCTTAAAAATTTATTTTATTATAAATTATATTTCGATTATAAATGACTAAAAATTAATTTAGTTAAGAGATAAGATGAACATAAGTATAAATAAAATCATCCGATAACAAATAGACATGGATTGGATATTTTTTAATCCATATCGTTTTTATTCAACCCTTTTTTACTCTTACGTTTTATCAAGCATTTAACACTTTGAGAATCAAAATTGTTACCAAAAGAAGACAAATATCCAATTAAAGATTCAATAATACAATTTTAGAATTATTATAACTATTTGGATGAATCATATTTTTTTAAATTTTATAATATTTAATAAAATATTTTATATTTTAAAATATAAATTATGTCACTTTGGACACTATACATATCATGACTTTTTTAAAAATCCATAAAACCTTGATTAATTTGAAAAAACATCATTAATACAAATATAACATGTATATATCATCGAAAAAAATACTTTTATGACATAAAAATAACAAAATTACAATTATTTTAACATTTATAATATCATTTATTTAAATCCTTTATTAATTATGCAATCACTGCACCACCACTGTGTCATAATTAAATTTATTTATTTAATGTCTAAAAATAATAAATAAAATAGAATGATTTGTAACATATTTTTATCTTTCTAATTACTATTTATAGTCTAATATATCAGTTATATATCCCCATATAAAAATTCTTTTAGTAAAAGATATATGTTTATGGTATATTTTCCTTAACATTAAATTAAAGTAATTAAATGTCATTTTCGCACACCAGTGGCTCCATAGGGTCCTAAAATCTACCCAAGGATTCCCATGGTCGTAAATATCTCAAAAAATATTTTTAGGACATGTTTTAATATAATTTAATATTATTATAATATTATTTTTTACCCTTATTTACAAGATTTATCCTTTAACCATAGTAAATAAAATATTTACTGAAGTTACTATTCATTATATCTAAAAATAAAAGTTTTATATTTACATAATCTAGACCTCTTGATTCCAAATATGGAACTAAAAATTCCAAATTCAAAACACCGAACTGGAAAAAATTAATTTAAAATTAATTCCTGTTGTCAAAACCAAAAAACATGTTTTTAAGAAGTAAAAACTACCAAAATATTAACATGTGTTTATATCCAATTTAAAAGGGAAATTACATAAAATTACCAAAATTTAATTAATTGGTAAAAATATAATCCAATTAAACTTTAAAAATAATTAAAAATACAATATAACTATATAAATAAATTATATTAAAAGGCAGTTTTGAATTAAAATTCTGTATTTTTCACTATTCATTAAAAAATAAAATTTATCAGATTAATTCCAAAATTTCATAAAATGTAAATTTTGATGTCCCTATTATAAAGAATAATATTATTTTTTCAAATATAATTTATAAAAGTGACAGAAACATGATTTAAAAAGGGTTCACCATCAAAAGGTGGTAAATCGACCTTTTAAAAATATTAGAGTTTTTCATGCTTAAAATTGAATTTAATCTTATTTTAAGCATCTAAAATTTATTATATGAGTGTAAATAAATTTAATAATAATATTTTATCTGGTTTTATTCATTCATACCAATAAAATGGCTATTAATTAACTATAATTTAAAATAATAATAATAATAATATATTATTTTTTTGGTATAACTCAATGTTCTGTGCAATGTATGATTTCAAAGAAACCTGTTGTTTCATGTTGAGTATTCTATCAGACAAATTGTAGTCTTTAAAATAAAATTAATATCTTGTTCATAAATATTATTAGATATGTCAAAGTAATATTCTATAAATACCCGAGTCGTTATATGCTTCCCCCTTTCGGAAATTGCATTCTTCCAATTTTAAAATAGGTCTTAGAAACATCATTGAAAGAACCAAATTGGAAAAGAGTCAATAAAACTATAACATTAAAATAAATAAGAGAAGTATAAAGGTCAATCGAGATATCTCATACAAGGATTCCATGAAAACACGGATATGGAATAGAAAACTAACCATCATGTTCTGATTGAGAGTGATAGAAAACATGATCAATAGAAAGTTAACCACTAGAAAACTACAAACTTGTGATAGGTTAAATGATCATTGATTCCCCAGAAGGAATAGTAAACAAAAAACATTGTTTGTTTCAAATTTACTTTCATAAATCTTGAGAATTTATTTATGATATTAACTAAGAACATAATAAAATATACTTACTTTTTATGTTGAGTTTCATTCTTTAATAAGTTTCAACCAAAAACTCATCTTTTTTCCAAACGATGAGTATTCAAGATGACTTGGTCACACCTGAAGCCCTAGAATCAACTTCTAGAGAATAACATGATCCAAAAAAGATGAACCATATATTTCCCCTATCTTTAAAAATTAACCAAAACCAAAATGGTTAGTATATGATCAGATAACCCCCAAAAGGGAAATCTTTATAAAAAGAAATACTACTCTTAATCTCCAAAATTGAACAAACAATACCAAAAGCTCAAAAAATACCACTAAATACACAATTTTCTTTAAAATTATTCAAAATAATCCAAAATATGTTTGAAACCCAAAATTCAGAAGGATTTGATCACATTGTCTTCCACAAATATCTTAACATTTATCTCCAAATAAGATCAGATACTCTTAAAGTCTCATACTAAAAAGTAATTAACCTAACCCCAAATTCTCTATGACATGTTAATCATTTCCATAAATAATCCAAATCGATATATGTCCACAATAAAAACATAGATTCTTCCAAAATAAAATTCCATCATTACTCCTCAATTGGTATCCCAATGTATTCTGTTTTCTTTAGGCATATAGTGTTCCCAAAAGAGAAAATGTCTTCCAAACTAACCTTTATCACTTAATCACCAAATCATTTTCCTATAATAAGGATATCCATTTGATAAAAAGTAAGACCCCAACTCAACTTATTCTTGATAAATAAAATCATTTAACTAAAAATAATAAGTCATACTAACCAGGGACTGAACATAGGCCAGTGGTAAGCGATGTGGCATTGTCACCCTTCAGTTGTGGGTTCCATTCTCATGGACTTGAAGGATGCGATGGGTTGTCACCCATCCTATGAGTTATCCTTTTTCTAAAACCATATCATTCTTATAATATTCTCAAAAATAAGATAATTTTCTAAAAAATTACCATACCTTCTTTATCCTCAAATGTTATCTAATACCTTTCATTTTTCATCCCAAAATATAATAACCCTTGATCACCTCAAAAACAAAATATCATAGGAACCCCTAATGTTATCCATTATTTCCACACAGGAAAATGTAATTCTTCCTTTAATAACATTTTCACATATCAAACATTAGGGTTACACAGATTGGAAGAAGTATTCCTAAAGTAATCCCACCATCAAAAGACCATTAATAATTTTAAAAATTTCATAATCCTAAAATATACCATAACTCTTGAATCACTTATATTTTGACTTATTAGTCATTCAACACTCTTCATAATCCATTAACTATGAATTTACACCTTATTTCTTAATACATCATTCCTGTAGATCAAATATCCTCATTATTTATAAATATCAATTGAAAGATTATTTATTCTTTATGGATAAGAAATTAAATCATACATTAAATTCAGATATCATGATCTTCAGGATTTTCCCTTTCTCTTTTGGCATGTTTTCATACATTCAGAAAGTAAATGTTTAATCCACCTCTGTAATTTCACTTTTTGATAGAGTTGGAAAAGTTGAGATCTTGAAATCATATGAAAAAGATACCATGACCCATAAAATTGTTTTAGAAAAGAGTAGGTGATAGATAACTTAAAATTTTTTTCCAGGTGATTTGAATACTCAAGAAGAAATAAAAATCATTTGAAAATTATTTTTCCATAATAGTGATGATCAAATAATCAGGGAGGGATAAGAAGTCCGTTCAAGATCTCTTTCCTTTCATCTTGAAAAATGATCCTTAATCTGCTGAAAAGAATCAATATTTAAACATGAAACAAATTATAATTAAAAAAATAATCCTCTATAGGGTAAAGATAACATAAAAATTTTATATTACATTAATACATCAAAATCATTATATCTGCATTGTTTAGATTTTTATTCAAAGAACCTATTTTACATTAAAACTCTAAAAGTTTCCATATGATAATAACCCTCTTGGTTATATAGGGTCCTTTACCTACACCCAGATTACACCCTAACCTATAAAGTTATCTAAACCAACCTATGATACCAACTATAAGGCCCCATCCTTAAACCTTACATAATCTTGATTTAATTCAAGAATTTACATTGAATATCTTTTAAGGTTTAATTTTTTAGAGAATTAGGCCATACCTATTACATTACATCTTAATATTACAATGTAGACACTTATAATCTATCCATTTTTTTTCAAAAAAAAAACGTTAAAAATACTTAAATAAAATAAGAGTTATTTTCTTGATATAAATGTTACTGAATACTTATTTTCTCTTACCCTTCCTCATACCCTGTGAAAGACATTTAAAAAACATGGGATGAGCATAAAAATATCAATAAGGGTTATAACATAATGAAATAAAAAATTAGTCCATCAATACATAAAAACATAATCACTTTAACATACCTTTTGAAATCATAAGATTTATGAATAACACATAGTTATCATAAATAATAAGGGTAACTTGTGGAATCCATATCATACTTACATTGTAGCTTTCACAGCTACAATGGGAGTTACATTTGGAATACACACCATAGTATATTCCTTTAATATCTTAGGAGAAACATTAACATTTACCTCCGTCACATTACCCAATACATTGGAGAGATATCTCAGGCTCACCCACACTAGATTTTTCATAGAACAACCCATATATTTTTTATCATGTAAGCACCCATAAAATTTCCAAATACCATTACATAATCATAATACATAAGACAAGAATAAATGAAAGATAACATTTCAATATTTCATTTAAAATATATCATTTCAATATATTAACATAATCAATTCATTCTCAAACCATTTTCAATACCAAAATATGTAGAAAGTGTATATCATAGCTATTTTCCTTCAGAAAACATTATGTCTTATTATGGATTCCAATTATTAAAGAATGCTAACAGTGGAAGAAAGGTTGTCGTCACCGCGTACGTTAAAAGAAAACATTATATTAGTCGTTTAGTAAAAAGATTTGTAGAAAAAATATTCCCTGTGAAAGAAATTAAAAGTAAAATGTGTTTATACGCCGTATAAAAGAAAGTCGCATATAAATCAAAATATTCCCCAATTAAAGGAGATTTATACGAAGTCCCTTACAAAGATCATATCATTAGATTAAGGATAAATCATTGACATAATTAGGTGTGAAAAATATAAATACACCCAATATAAGTGGATATTAAGTGAAAAACAATCATAGGTCATTCACACTTATTCTTAGAAAAACAAAACCCATGACATAGATATTTAACTCAATGAATGGAGATTGAGCTAAGATTTACCTTACAAATTTCGTATAAATGATGTAAGAATTTATAAATTAGGTGATTAGGTGTTGAAAAAGTATATCCACAAAATAGGGAAGTGGAAATTACAACATAAATAAACAAACAATGATTCTACACATAATCATGGATTTATATAATCAACGAAGTTTGTGTAAAACACAAAGAGTTGAAATTGAGTTTAGAAATTCCCTTATGAAAACATGGCAGCCTAATGACGTCACTTAAAAACTTATAAATTGAGTTGATGAGATAGAAAATGGTATCTCATCACTTGTAAATAAAATTTAAAACAATAAGGATATATAATAACATATCCCAACTTAATAAAATGGAAATTAAAGGAAAAACATAATATAATTCTTTGGCTAAAAGAGGAAGGTGAAAGGTTACCTTACCTTATATCTCACTTGTCTTGTTCGTTCTTTATATCCCTAAATAATAAAATTAAATTAATTATACTTGATTCAGAACCTTTTTCATGTTTATTATTCTATTTATATCACCCATTACCTTGCTATAACAATCATATAATTAATCATGTTCATATTGGTCTTTTTGTCGATCGTTGGTACTTGAGTAAAAAATGAACTTGTTATAATTTATCAATTGTCCATGTAGTCAAAATTACATTATCTACATAATTGAATTCCGGATTTAAACATCATATATATCCATTATATATATATATTTATATTTATATCCTGTATATATGTATTTAGAATATTCCATAAAATTTAGATATAAGAAAATGAAATGCACCGTTCATGGAGACGGTTAGCAGTATGTACGCATGAACGCTACTTTCATTTATTTTTCATTTTTGAAGGTATGAAAACATAATTATTAATAGGTATATTATAATTAAAGTATAATATCTATTTTATATATGTTACATATGTTCACTAATTCCATCCTATATACCTTACATGTATAGAATGAATGATTTATATCACTTTGAGGGGGCGGTAGTCCGCACTTCCTCAAATGAAATTATCATATTTATACAACATGAAAAAAATAATGGTATGTTATAAATGATAATTACAGAAGAATAGAGATAAAATAAATATCATAAATATCATATGTAATTCCAATGCCATCATAATGGCCACTAGAAGTAGCGATAAGGAGATAATTGAACAATCATCATTTCGTGAGGCGATAGTTTACCGTCCACCGGAACATCATCTTCTAAATCCATTAGATAAAGGTGTGTGTGTGTTTATGCTTAATAATTCTCATAAAAAAAATAGTATCTTTAATATAATATTTTTTTGATAAAATAATTTAATAATGATAGTTATGGGGTTTGATAAGGCAAAATAATTGAAGGAAGCTTGAGAGAATACATTTCCTCAAATCGGGTAACTCCTTTTTATTTAAGCTAAAAGGCCTTATTAAATTACCTTCTGACCAAGTTAAGACTTATATAATGAATATAGGGATGTTGGGAGATTATTTGAGCCGAGGTTGGTTGAGCCAAGGGGGCTTGAGAGGTGTGAGTAAGGGTTAGAGGTGGTGGCTTTTTATAAGAGAGAGGAGGGACACTTAAAAAATATCTTAAAATATTATTTTATTTTAAATTTTATTTTGATTATAAATGAATAAAAAATCAATTATTTTTGATATAATATGAATATAAGTTCAAATAAAATCATCCAATAAGAATTTGATTGATCTTCGTAAATTTTTAATCCTTATTTTTTCTATTTAACCTTTTTTACTCTTATCATTTTATCAAGCATTTAACACTTTGAGAATCAAAATAGTTACTAAAACATGAAAACAATCCAATTAAAGAGTCAATAATTAAATTTTATACTTATTATATCTATTTGGCCACATAGTAGATTTTTTTTTGAAATTTTATAATATTTCATAAAATATTTTATATTTTAAAATATGAATTAGGTCAATTTTGACACTATTCATATCATGAATTTTTTAAAAATACATAAAAAATTGATTAATATGAGAAAATTTCATTAATAAAAATATTACATGTAACTATCCTCCATAAAATTCATGGATGACATCAAAATAACAAAATTAAATTAATTTTAACATTTATAATATCATTTATTTGAATATTTTATTAATTAAGCAATCACTACATCACCATTGTGTCAAAATTAAATTTATTTATTTAATGAATAAAAATTATAAATAAAATATAATAATGTTGAAAATATTTTTATCCTTATAATGAAAATTTATAGTTGAATATATCAATTATATAACCCCATACATATTGTTTTATTAAAAGATATATGTTTATGTTTTATTTTCCTTAACTTTAAATCAAAAGTAATTAAATGTCATTTTCACACAGAAGTGGCTCTATGGGGTGCTAAAATTGACCCAAGGATGACCATGGTTGGAAATATCTCATCCAATAGGGTTAGGACATGTGTTAGGGTAATTTAATATTATTATAATATTATTTTTTACCCATATTTACCAAATATACCCTTTAACCATGGTAAATAAAACATTTACTAAAGTTACTATTCATAATGTCTCAAAATAAAAGTTACACATTTAAAGAATTTTGCCCTCAAGATTTGAAATATGGAATCCATTTTTTAAAATTCAAAATAAAAAATTAGAATATATTAATTTGAAATTAATTCCCTTGGTCAAAACCAAAAAGTGTGTTTTTAAGAAGTAAAAACAACAAAAATATTGACATGTCTTTATGCCCAATTTAATGGTGAAATTAAGTACAATGACCAAAATTGGATTAAATGGTAAAAATATAATCCAATTAAACTTTAAAACCAACTACAATTACAATATAACTATATAAATAAAATAGATTAAAATGCACTTTTGAATTAAAACATAGTATTTTTCACTATTCATTAATTATGAAATTTATCAAGAAAATACCAAAATTTCATCCAATGTAAATTTAGATGTCCCAATTCTAAATAAAAATATTATTTTTTCAAATATAACATATAAAAGCAACAAAAACTATATTTAAAAAGGGTTCTTCATCAAAAGGTGGTAAAACAACCTTTTAAAAATACTAAAGTTTTTCATGTTTAAAATCAGACTTATTCTTATTTTTAGCCTCTAAAATTTATTGGATGACTGTAAAGACTTTCAATAATCATATTTTAGTTATTTATATTCATTACCTTCAATAAAATGGCTCAGTGTAAACCATCATTTAAAATAATAATAATATTATATTATTTTTTTGGTATAACTCAAAGTTGTGTGCAACGTAAGATTTCAAAGAAACTTGTTGTTGCGTGTTGAGTACGCTATCGAAATAAGTGTCCTCCTTAAAATAAAATTAATAACTTGTTCAAAAATATTAATATATATGAAAAAGTAATATTCTATAAATATCTCGTGTTGTACCTCTCGTATCCCCTCGTGGTTTAATTTTCATGATCACAATCACTTTCATGTTTGTCTAACCTTGTGTTTTAAGTGTTGTGGATGATTGGCAAGAGATTGCCAAAGGAATGACCCAAGAAAAATCAAGAAGTGGACTGAAATTCAGTCCACCGGCCAACCGGTGTGATAGCACCGGCCAGCCGGTGGCACCCTGACTCAAGGCTGAGCCACTGCCTTCCCACCGGCCAGCCGGTGGCCTCAGCACCGGCCAGCCGGTGGCACCCTCTCCAAATAGTGTCAGCTACTGCCTCACCACCGGCCAGCCGGTGGCTCTGGCACCGGTCGACCGGTGGACCCTGGACAGGAATCCAATGACTTTTTGCAAACACCGGCCAACCGGTGGCCCTGCACCGGCCAGCCGGTGGACACAGTCAAACTAGCCGTTGGGCTGTTGACCAACCTGCCCACTTGGCTCCCAACGGCTCTTTTAGCCTCTCCAACGGCTCCGAAGCCTCCCCAAGGGTTCCATGCCTATAAATAAAGGCCAAGGAAGCCCCGAACCACCACTGGAACTATACGGAAGCCCACGGACACCTTGTTGATCATTCGGCGTACCTCCGGCGACTTCCTTCAAGGGAACCCCAATAGCTCCAATAACTTCCACATCCAAGGAGCCCCCTCAAGAAGCTTGGGAAAGCACGCTACATCAACTCCATCATCCAATTGGCGCCCAAGTCTTCCCAATCACGGTTTTTCGTGTTTTATTTATTTTGAGCTTAACTTTGAGTTTGTGCCTACAAACTCCCAATTTTCTCATCCCCTCTTTTCTTTGGGTTTCACATCACCACTAAGGTGTGACAAGGTTGCCAAGCTTTCCTTTAAATAGCTTGAGACATAGGTGAGCTATCCTTCACCTGTAAGAAGGATAGTGGGTTCTTGCTAAACCATCAAAAGCAAGTGGGTTCTTGCTAAACCACAAAAGCAAGCTGTAATAGGTCCTAGTGCTACCTCAAAGCCTAGTGGGTTTCTTGCTAAAACCATTGAAAAGCAAGCGGTAGGAATCTCTCAACGGTTGAGTTGGGAGCGGAGACGTAGGCCGGGTTTTGGCCGAACTCCGTTATCAATTTCTTGTGTGATTGCCTCTTTATTTCCGCTGCATTCTTTACTTTGATTTTTAATTTGTTAATCAATTTTTTTTAAAAGGCAATTCACCCCCCCTCTTGCCATCATTCCCCGTTTTTTCCGACCCAACAATTGGTATCAGAGGGACCTTTGAGTAATTCCTTAACCCGGTTTCAAAGTTAAGATCTTTTTTTTGATGGCATCTACCTCTTTCGCCCCCGAGGGCTACTCTTTGGGTCGGGCTCCATTTTTTGATGGGTCCGACTATAATTATTGGAAAACCCGCATGACTACTTTTCTTAGAAGTATAGGGTATCCCATTTATAAAATTGTCATGCAAGGTTACACTTTGTCTACCCCCGACGAATCCAAATGGACCCAAGCCGACATTAGAAATTTTGAGCTAGATGGCAAAGCCATGAATGCTCTTCATTGCGGCCTTGACCGAAATGAATTTAACCGAGTTTCCACTTGCACCTCATCTCATGAAATTTGGAAACTATTGGAAGTGACCCATGAGGGCACTAACAAAGTTAAAGATACTCGGTTAGATATGTATAGACAAGACTTTGAATCTTTTTCAATGCATCCAAATGAGTCTATCTCTGAAATGTTTACACGCTTCACTGACGTTTGCAATGGTAGAAAATCTCTTGGTGATGATGTTTCAGCCGAGACGATGGTCAAGAAGATTCTATGGGTCCTTCCGAGCTCATGGGCACCAAAGGTGACGGCGATCCAAGAAGCTAAGGACGTCAAAAATATGCCGGTAGAGGAGCTCATCGGATCCCTAATGACATATGAGATCACAATGAGGAGGCAAGCTCAAAAGGAGGGCACACCAATCAAGACACCAAAGAACATCGCCCTCAAGGTACAAAAAGAAGTAAGCTCCTCCTCATCCTCATCATCCTCATCTTCATCTTCTTCAAGCGGCGACTCGGAAATGGAGAATCTCGCCCGCCAAATGCAAAAATTCATGAAGAAGCACAAGAAGAAGAAATCTCGCAAGGCGCGAAAGCAAGAACCCACCGCAAGATCCGAGCCTAAGGTAAAATGCTACGGGTGCGGCGAAAAGGGCCATTACAAGCCCGATTGCCCACTCAACAAGAAACGGGCCAAGGAGAAAGGAAAGAAAAAGGTCCTCAAGGCCACATGGAGTGACTCTTCATCATCCTCCTCCTCCTCCTCGAGCGACCAAGGTACAGAATGCCTAATGGCATTCCATGAGGTAACATCTTCCGACTCCTCCTCTTGTTCTTCAAATTCAAATTCTTTAAATCATCTTTCTTATGAAGAACTCTCACACGCTAGAGACCAACTAGAAAAAGGTTTTCATGAGCTTTCTTCAAAATTCGTTGCTTTAAAAAAGTCCTTCAAAAAACTTTCCTCCGAAAAAGAACAACTTCTCAAAGAGAAGGAGGAACTCACCCTTAAAATCCAAAATTTTCCAAATGTTGATTCTATGGAATCAACCATCAAAGACCTAAGGGAGACCCTAGCTAAGTTCACCCAAGGGGAACAAAATTTGAACAATTTGCTTGGTTCCCAACGTATATCTAGAACCACCCAAGGGCTAGGATATACCAACCAAGCTTCCTCCTCCCATGCACCCACTATTTTTGTAAGGGGGAGCTCCGATTTTAAATTTTTCAATTATTGTAAGAAAACCGGGCACCTTATTTATGAATGTAATTGTAAAAACGCCCGGTATGGTCAACCCAAAAATATTTTCTTTTCCGATGAGTTTTATAGGAGAAGACCCGCTATGAGGCAAGTGTGGATTGAAAAATCCCTCTTAGCGAGTCTCTCCGGGCCTAAAATTGTCTCTTTTCAAAATCCCTCTCCCCGGTGATTTATTGTTTTTATTTAGGGGGAGTTAGGATTGTTTAAGCTTTTCAATTTCAAATTTTTTTTTCAAACTTTCAATTTCAACACTTGGTTTCAAATTTTCATTCAAAATTTTCATTTCAATTTTGATTCAAAACTTTCAATTCAAACTGTTTTTCAAATTTTTCAATTCAAAATTTTCAATTCAATTTTCATTTCAAAATTTTCAACAATTGGTATTATTTTCAATTGGTTTAAAATCTTGATTTTCATTTTTTCCCTCAATCAAGTTTTATGCCCCAAGCTATTTTGATAATCACAAAGGGGGAGAAATTTCTTGATTGATTGGGGGAGAATCCTTTTCATCTTGTTTAGCATTTCCTTTCAATTTCAGTTTTTTTTACTTTAATTGTTTTGGTGATTGTGATCATCAAAATAGGGGGAGATTGTTGTACCTCTCGTATCCCCTCGTGGTTTAATTTTCATGATCACAATCACTTTCATGTTTGTCTAACCTTGTGTTTTAAGTGTTGTGGATGATAGGCAAGAGATTGCTAAAGGAATGACCCAAGAAAAATCAAGAAGTGGACTGAAATTCAGTCCACCGGCCAACCGGTGTGATAGCACCGGCCAGCCGGTGGACCTGGCAGAGGCATTGCCCACTGCCAGGCTCCACCGGTCAGCCGGTGGCTTGACCACCGGCCAGCCGGTGGCACCCTGACTCAAGGCTGAGCCACTGCCTCCCCACCGGCCAGCCGGTGGCCTCAGCACCGGCCAGCCGGTGGCACCCTCTCCAAATAGTGTCAGCTACTGCCTCACCACCGGCCAGCCGGTGGCTCTGGCACCGGTCGACCGGTGGACCCTGGACAGGAATCCAATGACTTTTTGCAAACACCGGCCAACCGGTGGCCCTGCACCGGCCAGCCAGTGGACACAGTCAAACTAGCCGTTGGGCTGTTGACCAGCCTGCCCACTTGGCTCCCAACGGCTCTTTTAACCTCTCCAACGGCTCCGAAGCCTCCCCAAGGGTTCCATGCCTATAAATAAAGGCCAAGGAAGCCCCGGACCACCACTGGAACTATACGGAAGCCCACGGACACCTTGTTGATCATTCGACGTACCTCCGGCGACTTCCTTCAAGGGAACCCCAATAGCTCCAACAACTTCCACATCCAAGGAGCCCCCTCAAGAAGCTTGGGAAAGCACGCTACATCAACTCCATCATCCAATTGGCGCCCAAGTCTTCCCAATCATGGTTTTTCGTGTTTTATTTATTTTGAGCTTAACTTTGAGTTTGTGCCTACAAACTCCCAATTTTCTCATCCCCTCTTTTCTTTGGGTTTCACATCACCACTAAGGTGTGACAAGGTTGCCAAGCTTTCCTTTAAATAGCTTGAGACATAGGTGAGCTATCCTTCACCTGTAAGAAGGATAGTGGGTTCTTGCTAAACCATCAAAAGCAAGTGGGTTCTTGCTAAACCACAAAAGCAAGCTGTAATAGGTCCTAGTGCTACCTCAAAGCCTAGTGGGTTTCTTGCTAAAACCATTGAAAAGAAAGCGGTAGGAATCTCTCAACGGTTGAGTTGGGAGCGGAGACGTAGGCCGGGTTTTGGCCGAACTCCGTTATCAATTTCTTGTGTGATTGCCTCTTTATTTCCGCTGCATTCTTTACTTTGATTTTTAATTTGTTAATCAATTTTTTTTAAAAGGCAATTCACCCCCCCTCTTGCCATCATTCCCCGTTTTTTCCGACCCAACATCTCGGTCGTTACACTTTCAGACTTGTCATAAGATATACATATCTTTATAACCTCGGGTGTAGTACCCCAACCCTAGAAAGTTGGGAGCCAATGTCTATTACCATTACATTGGGATTATCAAAATGAATAAAATCCATAAGGAATAAAAAGATTTTTAGTTTGGGAAAACCATAATACATTTATAAAACCCACTTTACAATGGAAATAAAATAACATAATACATAAAAAATTAAAATACTTTGCATCCATGAAACTCATTCCCAAAATTTATGTTCATATCCTGGGGAAAGGAAAAAAATAAGGGTGGGCTCAGATTCTTAGTAAGGGTAAGTGTACAATATAAGTAATCATGATTAAATAATGAATAAAAAATATTGAAAGGTAAATAATTAAAAAACATTCCATTTAATTAATAAACTCAGAATAAAATGAACCCATAAACCTTTTCATAGTGAAAATCCCCCAGATTCTAATAACCGAAATGTTGGAAATACTTAATTATTGAAAAAAATGTTTCCCAGGTACACAAAACCATTATCATCACGACCTTTCAAAAGTTGGTTTAAATAAAACTGGTTACAAACTGATTTGGATTGGCCAATCTTAACACTATTGTTAAGCTCTTTCACGAGACAGTTTAAAATGTACTAGTAACAAAAATGATGGGTTTGTCTAACTAAATTTTTTCTATAAGACTAACGGTGCGTGAAGGGGATTTCATTAAAAGAACCCCAACCCATGACTTTCATATATAATTAATTTATTATATTTCAAACAATCGATTTAAAATCATAAAAAAATCAACTTAACAAATATTCGTATTGATTAGAGGATACAGATTTATCAATATTTCCCCAGTAAATCAAATTACTTTCGAAGTAAAAACCGTATGTAAAATTTTTATATGTTTTAGTTAATAATAATATACATCATATGAGAATATTAAAATCACAAATAATCATATTTTATAATGAAACATGATTATAGAAAAGTGATTTTTTAAGGTAAAGTTAACAATCACAATAGAGAGAAAGATTGCAAGATAACTTTTACCACTTGGTAATTTACAAGTTAAAATCCCTTAAATGTGTTAAAATAAATTAAAATATTAAATACCATGAAGATAAATGGATTAATGATATAATATATAAAAAGGGGTGGTAGATACATCAAATAAAATAAGTAAGTGGTGAATATGATATTTATCTTATAGATGTAAAAAGTGAGATGAAAATCCCTTACCTTAAAATTCCTTTTGTTGGAAATATTCTTAACCTTCTATTTTTTGGACAATATATTTTTTGTACATAAAAATACAACATTAGTTTTATTTATACTAAAATTGAGGCTTCTAAGATTAGGGTAGGTATTTTGGGAGCTTTTTGGGGAGTTTTTGGATAAACCAAATGGCTTGTGAGGTGTGAAGAAGTCAGGGGACTAAATTAATTTTTATAGTGGAGGGGAGTGACATTATTTTAAATATAAAAAGGTTAATAATATTTAGAAATATTTGTTACCTCAAGTGAATCCAAAATCGACAAATAATGTATTAAAGTGAATTTATGGTGAATCCAAAACCCCACCACACAAAAATAAGGGCATTTTTATAATTTTGTTCTTTAACTTCTATGTTCTCCACTTTTACCATTTTTGTTTTTATTAAGGTTACCATTTTTCTAACCCATGAAATTTAACAATTAGTAATAAAATAAAGTGAGATTTATTTGAAAATATATACCCAATTAATTCTAAATTTCTACCTAATTTATAAAATTTAAATCCGACACGTGTTGTAAATAAATTTTAGAAAAGGGCATGTAACGCCCAAAAATGTTACTTTAAATAGAACCATTCTTATAATTATTTTACTATTTAGGTCTCAATATGTTAATTATAAAAGATAAATTGGTATATTAATAGACCATATTTTATATTAATTAAAATATAAAATTCATTTGGAAGAATATATGATTTTTTGTAAATTTTAAATCTTTAAATAAAATATCATTTATTATAAAATAACATTAATATCCATTTTGACATTATTTACTTAATTTTAATTCAAAAATATCTAAAAAATGATGGAATTAAAATATATTAATTTAAAATATTTATAAAATGAAATATTATTATAAAAAAATAATGTAGAAAAATAATTCATTCAATTTTATTCGCTTTTGATATTTTTAGTATCATTTATTTTGTTTAATTATTAACTAAACAATCACTATGTTGGCGTTTCTTAATAATTTTAAGTAAATTATTCATATTAAAAAATTAATGATAAACCATTATGATAAAAATAAATCATTTTGTTTCAAAATGATATGTATAACTGAAAATATAATTTTTTTTCATATCTCATGTCTTTATAAATGTTAAAGGTAAAGAAAGTTTTTTTCTTTACCTAACTTATTACATAGGTCAATTTCATGGCATATTATCCCCCTAAATCATAAAATTATATAAAATATGTGATATTGTTGAAATATGGGTATCTAGTGGCTTTTGGACAAGGGTCTAGGTCATTTTACCTTTATGATTAAAGGTTACCCACTAAGTAAAATAATTTCTTCTTTAATCACTATAATTAATTTTAATTACTTTCTATAATATTTTTGGTAAAAAATAATTTTATCTTATTAAAATATGAATATTATACATATTCAAAAAATATATAATTATATATCATTTTTTCCAAATTCAATTCACATAAGTGAAAAAATAAAATTTAAAGCTAATCTTGCAAACATTGTTAGAAAATAGGGTTTTAATGTGAAAGTTTTCAAAAGTTAAATACGATTTTATACCTAAATTCATCATAAAAGTGATTCCAATAACATAAGTTGGATTAATATATGTATAATTGATCTATTGTGACTTTAAAACCAATTTAAAATATTATTTTAAATTAATAATTATTTAAACGAAATAACAGTTTTCAATTAAAATGAAGTATTTTTCATTATTCACTAAAAAATGAAACTACTTCAAAAAATTCAAAAACAAATTCACCCTAATATTATTTTTACATTATAAATTAAAAAATCAAGTGTATTTTGGAAAATAAAATCAATAAAATTTCAAATATTTAGTTCTTAAATAGGCTCTCTTTTAAAAGGTGGTAAAAATCAGTCTTTCATGTAACACAAGTTAACTCAGTGTTGTGTGTAGTATAATATTAGCATAATTTTGTGTATAAATCATACTAGAAACAAAACTAAATTTATTATAAAAGGAAAATATTTTAAATTCTTATGGTGTTACATTCTCCCCACCTTAAATAAATTATATCCTCACAATTCAAACTTGATCACTAAAATTGAAGTATTGATATTTAAAAATATTGTTATTGAAAACCCCACATTTTAAAAAGGGTTAATAAAAAATCTTCTTAAAAATAAAGAAATGGAAATTATAATGTCACCACAAAACCAATATTTCAAATAAGAGAACAGTATAAAAAACATGGACATGAAAGAGAAATCTAACTATCAAGTTCTAATGGAGAGTGATAGAGAACATGTTCATGAGAAAGTTGTTGAACACAAATATATAAACCATAAGTGTGAATAAAGGTCACCGATATCATAAAAAATGTTGATAATATGAATTTTTTTATTTCAAGACCCTTTTCCTAGTGTTGAGGAATTCTTTCACTCTATTATAATTTAAGGAAATATAATTACTTTACACATTTCTATTTCATAAGCACAATCTTATCCTTTTGTTCGGCATTGAACTATTTCCACTTTATCTCTTAGGACAAGTCGCATCATAGGGTGAATTAATACACCATTCTATAAAAAATCATTGAAAGTTTAACATAAACCATTTCATAAATGGTTAACCTTATGAACCTTCCAAGTATTATGATCTAAAACTTTAGAATTAGTTCGAACGTAATTAGTAGTATATAATTTACTTTATCCATATAAATAATATCTTATTCAATCATCATTTCTTCAATATAAGGAATATATTAAAGGATATATTTCCCTCAATAGTGTGTTTTATATAATATTTAACTTTCTATTGAATCACTTTTCTTGGTACCATTCAACAGATGATCTCAAATACTTAATGAAATAGTACTGCAGTACAATACTTATATATTTCATTATTATCATGAAAAGTACCATACTAATAAAATAATAAAATTATATAATTCCGGAATCCAAACATAGACATATTAATCATTCATCCCCATATATGGTAGTAGAAAAATCTTGACCATGAAAAATTAGCCTCTTTTGGGGTATATTCCTTTGACACTTGAGACATTGATTTTTATAGTGTCTCATATTATTGTATTTGAAGCATTTTAGATTAGAAAACTTTTTATTATCCATGAAATCATTGTAATGGTGGCCTTTCTATCCAAAGTTATAGAAAACTCCCATTCATTTTAGGAAAGTACCAGACTAATTATTTTCACAATTATTACATGTTGGAAAACAATTTTTTCCCTTCTTCCCTTTGTCCATATTTTTCCTACCTATCATCTTATTCTTGTTCTTCACTATGAAGTGATAATACTTAGAGAATTATTTCGCAATCTTGTTATCACATGATATTATGTCCTCATATGATGAGAATTCTTGGGAGACTAGTTCCATTAAAAATATTGTCTTAAGACCACAAAATAAATGATCATTATTACTCTATAGATCATGTGAATTATTGAGGTCCACATTCCTTTTGATAGGTGATATTTCTAAATAAAGACATAGAATCGATTAGATAATATCATGTATAATCCCAAAAAAAAGTGAAATACATAACATATATTAAAAAAAACTTATTTTTATCTAATCTCATAAAAATAAACATGGTTTCTTGGGGAATTTCTTTTATACTTATCCTCAAAGTTAATCTTAGAATAAATTTTCCTAATAAATGTTTTACTAAATCTAGTTTCCATGGATTTCACTAAACTCCCTTTAATAAAAACTATATAACTTTAACCCAAAAATGACCAAAGACAATGTCTACTGCCAATATATTAGAATGATTACTTGTAATCAAATCCTAAAAGGAAAAAAAGTTTAGAATTTTTGGAAAACCATATTACATATATGAAAAACACTTTACATTGGGAATAAAAAACATAATACATACAAAAATAAATACTCTACATCCTTGAAACTCATTCCAAGAATTTATCTTCATATCCTAAGGAAAGGAACCAAAATAAGGGCGTTCTCAGATGCTTAATAAGGGTAAGCATACAGTGGAATTAATCATGAATAAATAATACATAATAAATATGTAAAGTTAAATAACTAAAACAAATTACACTTAATCAATAAAATTATAATGAAATACATCCATATATTTTTTCATAGAGAAAACCCTCTAGATAATAATAACTAAAATGAAGTAAATGTTTAATCATTGGACACCATGTTTCCAAAGTACACAAAACCTTTACCATGATGATCTTTCACAACATGGTTTAAATCATTCACATTACAAACCTATTTGGTTTGTCAAACCTCAAAAATACTATCACGACCTTTCACAATACAATTTAAAACATACTGGTTAGAAACATGAAGGGGTTTTCAAACATAATTCGTCCGATGAGACTACTGATGCATTAAGGGGATTCCATTATAGGTCCCCAACCCTAATCTTTCATGTCCAAAGCATTCCTGAAATATCTAATAATATATTTAAAATCATTAAAAAAGTTCCTTATCAAATATTTTTATTTATTAAAGGATACAAATTTATCAATATTTCCCCAGTAAATCAAATAAAATTCAAAGTAAAAAACATATATAAAAATGGTATACAATTTAAGAAATTATCATATTCATCATAAAATAATATTCATTTCATAAATAAATATAATTTCTAATTAATAATAATTATAATAATGTTATTTTTAAGTTGAAGTTAACAATCAAAAAATAAAGTGAGATTTCTAGATAACTTTTATCAATTGGAAATTTTAATGTTAAAACCCTTTATATATGATAATTAAAAGTAAAATGTTAAATACCATGAAGATAAAATTACTCTTGATATAATATTTCAAAAGGTGTAGTAGATACACCATAAAAAATATTTCAAGAGGTGAATATGTCATTTATCTCATAGATGTAAAAATTGATATGAATATTCCTTACCTTACACTTACTTTTGGTAGTACTCTTATTAATCTCTTCTTTTCTGGGTAACACCTTTTAATTTATATGAAAAAATTTCATTGGATTTTTTTCTTCCCAAAGTGAGGCTTATAGGATGAGGGGAGAGATTTTGGGAGCTTATTTGGGAAAATGTTGGATGATCCAAATGTCTTGTGAGGCGTTAAGAAGTGGAGTGGGGGGAGATTGAATTCCTTTTTATAGTGGAGGGGGAGAGACATTCATGTAATTATAAAAAGGTAAAAACTATTGGGAGATATAACTTACCTAATATGCCTCAAAAATTGATAAATAATGGATTAATTTAAATTTATGGTTGAGAAAAACCTCCACCACACAAAAATGAAGTGATTTTTTATAATTTTGTTCCTTAACATCTATGTTTCCCCACTTTTAGAATTTTAGTTTTTATTAAGGTAACTTGTTTTATAACTTAAGTGTTTTAACCATTAAGAATAATTTAAAGTGAGATTAAATAAAAAATATATACCCAATGAATTCTAAATATGATATATAATTTATAAAATATAAATCCAATATGTGCTGTAAATTAATTTTAAAATAAGTGCATGAAATGCATAAAACACTACTTTAACCCAAACTATGTAAACGATGTTTTTACTATTTAGGGGTCAATATTTTCATTATAAAAAGAAAAATTTTACCATTAGTAGACCATATTTTATATTAATTAACTTTTAAAAATAAATTGGTAGAATATATTATTTTTTTTAAAAATTATATCTTTAAATAAAAGAACATTTATTATAAAATATTATTTATGTCAATTTTTACATTATTTATTTAATTTAAATCATAAAATATCAATAAGATGATGGAATTAAAATATATTAAGTTTATAGATATGAAACATGACATATTAATCTACAAAAATAAGTTAACATGATAATTCACTGAATTTTCTTCACTTTTAATAGTTTTAGTATCATTTATTTTATTTTTTTATTTACTAAATTATCATTGCGTTGGCATTTCATAAGAATTTTAAGTAACTAATTCATATCTAAAAATTAATGATAAATAATTAAGATGAAAATAACTCATTTATATTTTAAAAGGAGTTTTATAATTGAAGATATGATGTTTTTTCAATATCTCAAGGCTTTATAAATGTTAATAGTAAAGAAGGTTCCTTTTTTATCTTTTTCCATATAAAATATTAGAATCATGTGGGTTAAATTAAATTAAACTAAAAATAATATAATTATTCCAACTATTTATATATATTTTCCTAATTCAATTCACAGAAGTGGAATAATTAAATTTAATTATAATCCTGTAGACGCGACGAGAAATCATGTTTTTAAAGTGAAAATGTTCAAAAGTTTAATAAGTTTTTACATCTAAATTCAATATAAAAATTATTCCTATTGTCTTAATTGAATTAATATTTTTATAATTGATATATTTTTACTTTATAACCAATTTAAAATATAATTTAACATTAATGATTATTTAATTTAAAAAATAGTTTTCAATTAACATGCAGTATTTTTCCCTATTCATAAAAAATGAAACTTCTGAGAAAAATAAAAAAAATCACCCTAAGATAATTTTGATAATTAAAGTTAAAAAATGAAGTTTATTTTGATAAATAAAATTTATGAATGTTTGAATTTTTTGAGAAAATATGTGGTCCATTAAAAAGCGGTAAAAGTCACTCTTACGTGTCATACAAGATAACATGTTGTTGCGTATTATGAAATCCAGAAACAAAATTAAATTTATTTTTAAAGGAAAATATATAAAATTATTTCTGTGTTCCATAAAGAATGGATACATAAGAAAGGTTTGATCTTAGATTATCAGTAATGATAAACATAAAGATAACAATTAATTATCACAAGTGATCATAAGATAAGAATGCAAGTATGAGATCATAGTTAGGTCTTGAGGACAACAAATTAGTAAATAATACCCCAATAAACATGGATCATCATTCATAAATCAAGAAACAAGGATATGTGTGTAATATAATACATGAGTTATCATAATATGAGAACATTGCAAGACATATAAATATGGAACAAACATCACTATAAATAAATTATATCACTGAGAGAAAATTCAGTGATTCTTATATGTTATGTTCTGAAAAAACATAATTTTTTTTGCATCATGTTGTGAATAAATATAATGTTTATTCTTCCTATTTTTATAAAATATATATCCATGCTTTTTATTGTGCACAAAAAATACACACTTAATATTGTGAAAAAAAATTACACACATCCTATTGTGAACTAAAAAGTTTACCACACATCCTCTTGTGAACAAATTATTCAAACTTCCTATTATGAACAAAATAAATTCCACACATAATATCTTTATATCATGATATTTAAAAACATTACCAAATAATTAGAGGGAGATATAGGACTCAAACTATCACATAATGAGAACCCATAAACATGTACCATAATAATCATTAATCCATTCATAGTTATATAATAACTTAATTAAACCATGGAAAATATTGAAACATTTCATGAAAACTTGCATAAAACATTACATAATTCAAATAACTAAAAAGGTTGATGGTATCATATGAACATATACCAAGTGTAACATAAGTAATGTAAAGGTATTTACATATATATGTATAAACCATCAAAATTTGAACACTTTGAAAGATATCATTTAATAAGGGGATGCAAATTACATTATTTGGTTTTGTGAGTTTAATTCCCCAATGGAAACCTAATATGATAGAATTTATAGGGAACTACATAACACATAACTTCTATGGAGTTAAAATCCTCTTGACATAAAGAGGTAAATAGAAGTGAAATTAAAAATTTACTTTAGAAAATATTACTTAAAATTTTAATAAAAACACTAAGTTAATTTTCTCTTTATAAAATACAACTTTGGAGTAATTGAAAATAATGAATTTTCAAAATCATTATATTAAAAGAAATATGAATAAAAATATTTGAATAATAGATAAAGGTTTTAAAAATTTGAAGTTATTTTTTTAAAAAAATTTAAATTTAAAAATTATATTCAATAATAGAGAATTTAAAAATACATAAATGATAACTTTAGAAAATTTGGATTGGAATATAAAACCTAAAATCAATAATGGAAAACCTTTTTATTATTTTTAAATACCTTTGTTTAAAAAGCGCATCATAAAAAGGGATAATAAAGATTAATTTTGAAAATTGGGGAAGGGATACATTAATGTCACATTTGATAACACATAATTATGTTTTCAAATATAAAGGACAACATTTGTGGGAAGAGAAAATATTTACATGGAATAGAAATTTTTTTAAAGAGGATAAGAGTTATTATTAATAGAGATACAGTTTTGGAGAAATAAATTCATCAAGTTCAATGATTTGAATTTAAGATTTAATTTTCCAACATATAGAATTGTAAATTATATTTTAAATAGAAAATATAATAATATAGGGAACTTATAATCACAAAGTTGAATAAGTTTCATTTTAACCCAAAGAACTTAAGTTGGAATTAACAAAATATCTTACAACATTTGTAACATATAAAACCAAAAAAATTTATGGAGAGAAAATGAAATGGATTATTAAACCATATTAATTTCATGAAAGTCATGATAAATGTCATCCATATGGTTGTAAATAAGCCAAAAAAATCAGTGAGTATGAAATATGTATCATAGAATTAAAATTAAGGTGAGAAAATGCTTACCTTTTCTCTCAACTTACACAAGGGAAATTTATGATCATATATAACAAACAAAAATAAATTATTAAACAATTTTAAAACAATTTTAGTATCCATTAGCATTTATAATATTTAATTATAACCTTTCATTATATATTCATTATCTAGTTAATGATTTATTTATCATTAGATTTTAGCGACATTGATTGTTTTGTGAGTGCTTTAAAATGTTGATATTGATTATAGTTATTTTTTTTACCAATTTCATCATTACTTTTTTAATTTAATTATAAAAATACTTGTTCCTAAATTATTTTTAATGTACTAATTTCATTACATTAAAGTATTGGTTATTATTCTAGAAGGTGAAATCAGTGTCAATCTTATTTTGATAAATTTTAACGAATAAAGGTTTTCTATTAACAATAAGTTAAAATACTAGTATTAATTTTACATAACCATAAACAAGAAATTATGTTCTCATTATTTTCTAACATTAATAATAATTAATTATTTCTATTAATATTTGATATAAATTTATATCATTGTTCATGCATGTGATTAAAAAGACCCAAACAAGCACATGGTATAATCTATGTGTGAGTATGGTTATAAAAGTGATTTTTTTATAATATCATTATTAAAAAAAATTTAATGAAGTTATTTACATGTTATTTAGGTGATGAATCATAATTTTTAATATTTAAAATAATAGGAAAAAATAAAAAGAAAATGAAGTTGTTACTTATAAATAATAAATTGATCTTCCTCTTGTTATGCTCGTTTTATGCAGTTAATATTACAATGATCTCTTATGGATAATATTATTTATATAATGTATAATAAATATTTTAATAATCAAAATAATTTCATAAAAACCATTTAAATTAATTATATCAATTCTTAGAATCATTGAATTAGGATGGTGATAATGGATGAAGTACTTCATTCCATGGAGGCGGTATTCCAGACGTACACACAAATGAAATTTTCATTTTTCAAAGAATAAGAGGAAGATATAAAAATATTTAAAATTTATGAATATTAAAATTGTTATATATATCCTATTTATTTATTAAATACACTTTTATATCCATTTATGTAAGGAGGATATGAGAAAATTAAATTTGTCACTTTGTGGCGGTGGTTTCTACACATATGCACGAATGAAATTCTCATATTTTAAGGAAATGGACCAGGTAGATAATGGTTATATCATTAACCTAATTGTTTTTCAGTATATTAACAATTTCTTTATTATAATGGGAAAATATATTTGGTGGATAAATATAGAGATGAAAATGATTAAGAAGTAATTAGTACTCACAGGGAGATTTTGAACCTCATGTTAAAGTACCTCTTAGAAATAAAGGATTTAGGGTTTTTACTTGGATAAATGGGATTCCAAAATTTATAGAAGGAGATAATTTAAGTAAAAACGGTGTTGTTATAAGATAAGATTTAATTTTAGATTGGCCTTAAAGGGGTGGTGGAAGGAATTTTTTGTTGGTGGAGGGAATGATAGTTTCGTAAATATAACCTCTTCATATAAAAGAAACTCATTTTTCATTTGGAAAGTGGATTTAAAACTATAAAATAATAGAGGTGAGATAATTTTGGGTCAACTAAAACCTCAAATAATCATTTGGAGACATGTTTTCAACATTTTTCTGGTCTTACACCCTTAGAATTTATACTTTTACAATGTTTAGTTTTTATCATGGTAACTAATTTTAAACCTTGATAATTAATTTTAATTAAAAAAAATTCAATTGGGTTTATAAAATATTTTGAACATGATGATTTAAAATATTAAAATAATTTTATGAAATAAAATTTCTAAGTGTGAGAAATATTAATTTTAATATTCTATCATATTATATATATGAACTATTTTTAGAAAAAGTGTATTTTTTAACCTAAAAATAATGTCTACAATATAATTATCAGTTTTGTTAATTTAATTAACATTAATTGGTATATTAATAATAAAATAATATTTATATTGGTTTCAAATAAATTCAAAACTAAATTTCACTATACAAATATTTAATTAAAATAAATGACCCAAAAAATGTAATAGAATAAAATATTATTTGAATTTTAAAATGTTAAATATAGGTTTTATAAACTAAATTTAATGAATATTTTTAATTTTTAAATATATATTTTATTAGAAAAAATGTTTCATTAATTTTTTAGTATTGATTATATCGTAATGATGTCATAAATATCCTGGTGTTTGGGAAAACCATATTTTTCACTATTCACCTAAAAATCAATATTTTTAGAAAAGTATAAAAAAAATATTTATATAATATATACATGATGAATCCAAAGATGAATTTCATTTTTTATAATTAAAATTCTTAAAATTTTCAATTCTTATTTTAAAAGGAAAATTTAAAATCTCTTTTTAGAAGTATAATTATTTTTTTAGATATTAAAAATCTTATTATTATTTCCAATAAATTATTAATAAAATTAGTCTTAATATATTATTCATATTAAAAATATAGTTTTTCATCATTAAACCATAATATATTTAGTTTCTTAAAATATAAGTATACAACGTCTAAAAAGAAATTTTTTTAGGAAAATATTTTGTTAATAATAAAATAATCTTATTACTTAGTTATCTTTACTAATTAAATTTTATCAGTTCATTGGTATTTAACATGACCCATGTATTTTAATTTCTAGACATATTTAAAAATATGGATTTATTTATACCATCCAATTTAATGATAATATTGTAATATTTATATTTACTACTAATAATTTTATTTTAATAAAATTTATCATAATTTTTTTTAGTTTTGTGTTGTGTGAGAAGAAATATATTGAAAACATTTGATTTATTTAAAGGAAATATATATTGTAAAATTTTATAGTGTTACATTCCCCTCACCTTAATAAAATTTCATTCTCTCAATTATAATTAATAATCACTAATAAAATATTAAACGGTTCCCATAAGATAGACATGACTTGGAATTTTGTTTTTAACGAGGTATCAACTTTAATAACATGGGATATACTAAGAAACCTATATATTAATTTATAAAATCAATTTAAAAATATTAAGATTATTTCAAACCATTTGTGCTAGATACCCCTTATGGTTGGGTGCTAAGACCAATATAAAGGAATTAATTTTCCTAGAGATCTATTTTCCAAAGTTGTAGTAATTGTTGATCATAATTTTATTTGAGATATGAAATATGATTTGATTATTTTTTAAATATGGAGACTATATAGAGATAGATATTCCACTTCAAAAATAACATCAAATTCATATAAAGTAAAGATAATAAGATTCATATTCCCACAAACTCTAACTTAGGATACAAACATCTTACAAAAAAAATTATTAGGTTCATGATTTAATGCTCTTAAAAAAATGATATACTAGTGGTGATTAGAATAAAAATGAATTAAGATATCCAAAACTCTATATTGTAGGATAATTGTGCCTTAATTATTGTTATCTACTTTAGACGTAGTCATTTTATAGGCTCTACCTTCTTCCCATGGTCTGGAAGGTTGAAGAGGTCTATTTTCCTTGTTATCCCTTAGGGTAGGGAATTAAATTGGACAATTAACATGTTAACTACATTTAAGATATTAAAATATTAGTGGTACCTTATGGTTAGATTTATTTATCTCCATCTTGTTAACCAAAATATTCATTTTTCCTCAGTAATTAATTTATTTATACCCACATTTTCCACTCATAAAACATCTCCTAGTTATTTTGAGAAATTACATTGGATTATTGTTCCCACAGTTTTATAATGAAGGAAGTTGAATATTATTTCCTTTATTAACTTTGTCTCCTGAAAATCCATTAGACTTGATCCTAATAGTTTTTCATGTGTTTGAGAATTTAACTGTGTTCATGTTTTTAATCATAATTCATGATAGTTGGTTTGACATAATCATAAGATTTCTCAATCTAGCTCTTATTACATTAGTTTTTTCATTGGGGAAATATCCATATTGTCTATGGAACCCATTGAAATATTGGTTACTCAAATATTTATCCATTACTAAAACCAAAAGGGGTTAACTTGAGTGATGTAAAATTAACATCAAAAGAGAATTATTGTAAGAAAATTATATGAAAAATTTATCATCAAAATGTCTTACTCTTTTTAATGAGTATGTTAGCTTTCAGTTAAACCTATATAACTATTGGTTTAATGTTGGTTTATTTAACTTATATTCTCTTATAAATATCTACAAAATATCCTAAAATAAGTAATTCTTTGTAACGATTCATGAAGAGAATGTGATAAACCAAAGCAAAAACCTTTCTAGTTTCAGACCTGGTGTTTAGTTAGAACCCTATTCATGCATCGAGTGATGATCGAGTAAATACCCAATACACTAATTTTAGGGTTACTACCCCTAGGTACTTTTTTTAGAGTCTGCATCCACTTGTTGTATCTAGTTAGGGATTCAATTTTAAGGAAAACTAAAAAATATCTAATTTATTGAAATTTTAGTATGTTATCCTCTACATAGAATTATCCCTATGATTTTTACTAAATACATCTCTTCCCAATCCCTAAAAATAACTAAAATAATCATAAAAAATACCCAAACTATGTTTTAATACCATGTGAGGCTCCTCAAACCCACACTCCCAGATTTGGTGTTGAAAATACATTCATTAAATACTAGTTTTGAATACCAAGTGAGATATACCAAGATAAACATGAATATATCACAATAATTTAAACATTACATCTCACAATAATGAAACAATCCCATGAATGAAATGCTAAATGTCCAACAGAAACAAATATATAAATAAATTATTTTATAATACTTCTGTACATTTCTTAATAATCATACCCCTATATACCCCCTTATATACTTCTCATAAGATATGCATATCTTTATAACCCGAGGAATAGAAATATTAGAAATTAGTTATCTTGAATGCTCATTTAGGGTAAACATAAATGATGAAAATTTATTATCATGAGTGAGCATAAGAAAATCATTTTGGAAAGAGATAATTGGCATGGATCATGGAAATAACATTAAGAAATCATGCCCAAATAAACCCGGATCTCCAATCCTAAATTAAGAAATAATGATTTGAGCATAACATAATCCAGGAGTCATAATAAAAATATTACTTTTAAAGGCATATGAATATGGAAAAAACACTATAAAAGAAAAATTATAACATAATGAGAAATTGCAATCTTGTATACACATTATGTTATGAAAAAATAAAATTTCCATGCATCATTCTATGAATAAAAAAAGCGCATACTTTATTTTTTGAATAAAGAATGTCCACACTTCCTATTGTGAACCAAAAATATTTCCACACTTCCTATTAAAAATAATAAATATATCCACACTTCAATTAATAAATAAACATAATATCCACATATAACATCATTATTTCATTAGGTTTAAAAACACCACCAATTAATTGGAGGGAGATATCGGACCCCAACCACCACATAATGATTGTACATAAATGTGGTACATAAGAATCATGAATAAATTCATACATATGAAATCAATTAGTTAACACATGGAAAAGAGTGATAGGTTTCATGAGTAATTACATAAATAATTTCATCATGCATCTTGGGAAAGTAAGATCATAGTATTATAAGAACATATCCCATGTATGACATAAATAATGTAAATGGATATTGACATAGAGGTAAAATATCTCAAAAATTAACAATTTGAATGACATCACATAAAAAGGAATAATTAATTATATAGTTCAAGTCCATTAGTTTAAATACCTAATAGAAAATTAGTATAAGTGAATTTTTTGGGAAATTCATAAAAAATAACTCCAATAGAGGTAATATAATTTATAAATAAAGATTAAAATAGAATTTAAATGTGAAATTTTATTTAGAAATAATTTCTTAAATTTTTCATAAAAAAAGAAGTTATGCATCAATTTTAAAAATATAACTTTTGAGTAATTAAAAAGAGAGAAATTTCAAAATCATTATTTGAAAAGAAATCTTAGTAATGAATCCCTGAAAAATACATAAAGGTTTCAAAAATGTGAAGTTATTTTTTTTTGAAAAAGATTATATTTAAAAATAATATTCAATAATGAAGCCTAGATAAATACATAAAGTTATCCTGAGAAAATTTAGAGTAGACGATAAAAAATACAATCATAAAAGGAAAACATATTTATTATTTTAAAGAACTTTTATTGAAAACCCAAATCCTAGAAAGGGAAAATAAAAATTAGTTTTTAAAAGTGGAAAAAGAAAAATATGATAGTCACATGAGATAAAACATAATTAGGTTTCAAAATATAAAGGATAAAATTTACAGTATGAGAAAATATATACATGTATTATATACTATAGTTAAAGAGGATGAAAATTATTCTTAAATGTGATATACTTTTTTAGAAATAAATTTATCAATGTAAAATATTTTTAAGATTTTATTTCCCTAGATATATAAGTGAAAATATAATTTAAAATGTGAAATATAATAATATAGGGAAAATATAATCATAAATTTTATGAAGTGTTATTATAACCCAAAGAACTAATGTTGGAGTTAACAAAATCCCTTACCACATTAGTAACATTGGAAGAAATATAAATTGATAGATAGAAATTGAAATGGATTTTATAAACCAATGGAATTTAATCAAATTCATTATATTTATTACCTATATGGTTGTACACACACCGTATATAATAAAAAAAGTACTAAATATGGCATAAGTCTCAAAGAACAAACATTGGGATGAGAAAAACCCTTACCTTTTCTCTCAAATTACACAAAGTCATTTTAATTTCCTGCATAATAAAGATAACCATCTCAATAAACTATTTCAAAAAACTATTCATATCAATTACCATTTATACTCTTTAAATATAATCATTCATTGTACATTAATTATTTAGTTAATGTTTATTTTTTTCACTAGATGTTAGATAATTTTATTATTTCATGCATTCTTTAAAATATTGATATTGATTCATAAATTGAGAAATCTATGTAAACATAGAAATAATATTATTCATTTTAAATCCCATAACATTTGGTCCCTTAGGAATACAATCATTTCATTTTCCAAAACATTCAGCATTAACACAATTACTCTTAGTTCCATCCATTTGATAAAACCAACAATTATTGTGTGAGAAACTATAATCATTGTTGGAAACAATATAATATTGAAAAATCATTATAGGATGTCTAAATCATGACAAATTATTTTCAATATATGAAACCATAGGTTTAACCTTGGATATTAATGTCTATAATCGATTCACATAATCCATAATGGTTTATGAATAAAATTTTATTTAATCCAATCATATCCCCTATGAGTGTCAAAATAGATGCATAGTAAGGGTACACTCACTGTGCACTAGAATAATGGTTGAGATATACCCGACCAACCCTTTTTGGTTATTAAATATATATGTATCTATTAAAAAATCAAATCAACTGATTTTATCCAAATTTGGATGTTTATCTAGGAAAAACATACACTTTTTTTAACATAACATTGGATGTTATCCAATATAAAGGATAATCCTAAGGGTTGTCACTAAAGTTTATTATCCATGTTTATAAAGGTAACTAAACCTTTCACTGATACGTTGTATAGTGGCCCAAACATTTCATTCATAGATATTATATCTTATTAGATGAATATTTATTACATAACAATATAATCTATTCCATAAATGTAATGGTTTAGTGTATTTGGAAACTTTGATAGAAAAATAATTTTTTCATAAGAGACATAAATCATCTCCCACTACATTATTCATAACTATCACCCTTATTTGACGTGTCATACTTAAAATGTTTCTTTATAATCTCAAGAATGGAAACATATGAAAGGGTGAGCTGATATTCTCATCAAAGTTAAACAAGGGAGATAATAATGATCACTAAATAATAACATGAGAATAAGGGTTTTATAAAATGATATTAACATTTTAAAACCATACCCAATATATCGCAGATCATAATCTTGAATCTAGGAATAAAGCATGGAAGTTTATCAGACATGAATCGTAAACGAATCACAGAAAATGGTCCATGAGAGCATAAAATTATCATATGACATTAGTTTTTCAAATGAACATAATATTATAAATTCATTTCCTAGGCTTGTATCACTACCAATACTATCATAGTGGATTGAGTTTACTTCCCACTCCATAATATCATTAGTTAAGGTTCACTCCCAAGACTATCATAGTGGGCAATGTGGTGACCCTTCTTTTCAATGAAGGCATGTATCTATATTTTTTCAATTTTAATACGTTAATGTATACTGAAAATTATGTTAAATTATTACTAGGAGGTCATATAATCATATGAGGCTCATTTGGAGCTCGTAGTTCTTGAAAATGGGCTTAGCTACTAGGCCACCCGGTTTGTCAGAAACTGTGCGACCCAGGGTGCATGCCTATGCAGCTCCAGATAGGGGCACCTATATGCTTCATGGTTTGTCTGAAATCATTCTAGGTTCATGGATATGTGCACTACTATAGATATGGAAAATAGTATTAGCTCATGGTTTGTTAATGGTTTTCAAACCATGCACCTAAACCATGCGACCCCAAATTTTGGTTTAAAATTACTATTTTCCATATCTAATGTATTAATCCTTTTCCCTTTTACTATTCTCCCTTTAGTGGCCACAACCCTCCTATATTCCTATTTATAGCTAAATAAAACATAATCTAGGATTCAATATAGGTTCTCCATCAGGCATCTAATTCATGATCTGCTGGAAGCTATGAGTCAGTCTCGATAAGCTCCCCTAGTCTCCTAACTCACATATATGTTTTTCTTTGAATTTATTGTGCAATTAATATTTAATATCATATGAACTATTTTTATAGTGATGGAATATTTCTTATATCTCTTAAAACTTCTTCCAATCTGAGACATGTATCAATAGACCAGTCATCTATAACCTTGAGGTATGTGGTCACATCATTTTCCATTTGAGTTTTGGCTATTTCATAATTATTTTGTCGTTATATATGTTTGCCTTTGACAAGAATCTCTAATTTTTTAATTCCATCATTTATAATTGAACATAGTACATAGTTAAATGTTAATTAAATCATGTTTAATGTTTTAGAGGTTAGTTACCATACTCATGGATAGCCAAGTGGTGTGCACATAGAATTGTCCATTTTGGATAATTGGTCAAAATTTCCGAGAACTTGATCTAGCTTTTTCCATGGTAAAAAAATGTATTTTCCATTGCTATATGTGTATTTAAAGTTATACAAGGAAAATAATAGGTTATTAAATAATTTTATGTTTTAATTCAATTAGTGGTAATATTCTTTGTTACCCATGACACCTTCTATTGGAACTTGAGCCTTTGAAACTAAATAGACTTGTCTTAATAGGTTAAATTCATTGGTTATAGGAAATGGACTTAGATAGGATAAATTTAGAAATATGGAGGATTCATTAGATCTCTTGAGTTTTTAAAGAGAGAAAAATTATAGTAAAAAATATAATCTCAAAAAATAACCATTAGATAAAAACATTCATGGGATTATTGAGAGCTAAGTCGTTAAATTTATTTATTGGAAACTTGATCATAAACAATTCAGTTACAAAATGAGATTGTATCCTAAATCCCTAACTTTTTTACTTTCAAATAAAAATATCCTGAAATAGAGAACCTTATATGGATATATATACCCATAATTTTCATGAGAAAATTCATAAAAGGAATATATTGGAATTATATAAACCATATAAAAGAAAAAAGTGGGGAATATGACTTGTGTCTCAAAGATATAAAAGTTAGATGAAAATCCATTACATCAAGTTAATATTGATTTGAAAGTTCTATAACCTATTTTTATCATAGATTTAAATTAACTATAATTATATATCATAATAATTTACATAATTATAAAATCATATATTATCCACCTATAACATTTCAATTCCCATTCATTAACAATTCCTTATTAAAATCATTGTTTCTGGGTATTAACTGTTTCCTTTTTCATGAGAATTTTGAAATGAAAGTTCCAGTCCTTGTAATTTAGTCATGGTTCCATTATTTAAAGAATTTTAATAATGATATAAATATCATATATATTCATTATATATATATACATCCATAAATGGTAGATATAGGAAAATTAATTACAATGTTCATGGAGATGGTAGGTCGTACAGATGCATGAACGTTGTTTTCAATTTTCAATGAATGTAATGAAAGAAAGGTAAATAATAATTCACCTTTAAATAATTAATATTATATCCTATATATAATATATATTCATTAAATATGTACTCATTACCATCCATGTGAAGAAGAAATGAATAATGAATCACATAGCTTTGTATAGGTCATAACCCACACGTACACACAAATGTTGTTATCATTTTCCAATGGATTGAAGGGTAAGAAGGATTATTTTATATTAAAATATAAAAGAATAATGATATAATAAATATCACATATTATCTTTAAAACCATCATATTAAATATCAATGAAACAAAGTGATGAATTGTATCTCTACATGGAGGCGGTAGTCCACATGTATGCACAAGTGATACTTTCACTTCCCATTTTATTGAAAAAATGGTAGATATTGGTGGTTACATAATGATAATAAAATTTAATTATATTTATGATAATAAATTTATTACTATATTATGAATAGAACAATTTTAGATGAGTTAGAAGAAGAAATAAATTGAAACTGGTCAGGTTAGGCGATTACCTATTCTTTATTTAACCTCCTTTAGATCCTTACTTGAAGACCTTTAGAATGGTATTTTAAGAAGAAAAAAACCTATAATTCATGTATATGTAATTTTAGAAGTTAATTGGGTTGGGTTGGGTTGAATTATATGGATAAATGTGGTGTAAATAAGATAAAATAGGGGTGTCCTTTTATAGGCAGAGGAGAGAACGTAGTTGTAATTTCATAAGAGATTAAAATATAACAAATTCAGAATAATGAAAAATGATTCTGAATTACTATATATTTGAGGGTATGATATTATAAGGTTTTCCTATGTCCATATAATAGGATTTAGTCAATTTTAATTGGAAACATTACCCTTATCTGTTGTTTTAACATCTGATAAACTCATTTTAACCATAACTGTGGTAATGAATTATTACCTTTGTTACTATTCGTGATGGAAAAAAATAAGTTGAAGTAATTATATAATATTAATTATATTTATGAAAAATATGGAATTAATTTTTTATAATTAAATTCATATAATTTGTACAATTTTATTTTAAATTAAACTCTCAAAATGCAACAAAAATGGTTTTCCAAAGAAAACATTTTCTTAAGTATAAATTGTTTTATATAAAAAGACAACATAAAATTTATTCAAATTACATAAATAGGATCATTAATAAAATAATTGAACTAATTAAAAATTTAAAACAATTTTATATTAAAATATAACTTTTAAAATTCTTTAAATGAAAAGGGATTCTTAAACAAAAATTAGTATTTCTCATTATTGATCAAAAAATTAATATTTTCATATTATTATAAAAAAATTAAATTTTAGATAATTTTGACACGATTATTTGAAAATAAAAATTTTCATTTATTACTAAATATTTTATAAAAGTGGAAGAAGTTAATTATTTTATTTTCTCACAAAAAATCAATGAAAACATTTTTTGGAAGTTTTTTAGAACATATAATGACTTTAATAAAAATTGAATACTTATTTATGAATATATTTTCCTTATCTAAAATATTTATACATAATTTTAAAATTATTTTTATTCCAATTTATTCCACCAGTTTAAAAACTTTTTTATAATTATATTTTATATTTTGGTTCATTTATATTTGGGTTTTCATGTATCATAATATGTTGAAGAAATTAAATTTATTTAAGGAAAACAATATCATAAAATCTATAAGTGTTACATTAGAACCCATTAAAATTAATTTTGACCTATAAATTACATCACTCTGATACAGTAAAATGAGGATATATCCATTTCATCAAATCCCCAGGTTCCCATGTAACGTTTTGGAATTTTCAATTCCTCCAGAGAATATTAATTCGGCGGCTTGTCTTATTACTCAGTAATCCATCTCTATGATCATAGATTTATATTGGTTTTATTCATATGAAAGAACATTATCCTATGATATAAACTCTAATTTTAGTACATCTGACAAAATAGGTATGTAATTACTTAGAAGAGATACATGGAACACATCATGAACTTGGGAGAGGTTCAGAGGAAATGCAAAGTGATAATATACTATTTACACTCAATAAAAAATCTCAAATATTTCCCTTATTTATGAATCTCATAACCTTATTACAATGATAAATTCATAGTAATACCTTCTCAACAACTTAAAATTCTATATTTCATAGATTATTTCTCCAATATGTTTTCTGTAAACTCTGGGTTGACTTAAGGTGTTACTAAATGGCGCTAACTTTATTTGTAATTTCCACAGTTTTATTAGGTCCCCATATATTTATTTCATTAGATTCATCCTAGAACTTAAGATTTTAACACTTATTTTAATATAGGGACTTATAAGGAACCATCTAAATTCTCAAGTTAAAGTTATCATTGTAAGAAAACATGATTAGAGGAAGGTGTTAATCATAACCACTATTAGAATCCATAGAATTAGATCTCATCAAATCCTACAGGTTTTGATTAATTAATTTAGACTAAAAATATTTTTGAGGATGATAATTAAAATTGAAACAAAACTTTGAATCAAGAGCATATTGATGAATTTTATAGAATATTGAGGTAAACCTCACATCTCGATCAGACACAATAGAATGTGGTACTCCATACAACCTTAAAACATCTCTAATGTATATTCTAAAAATATGATCAAGAGAGAAATATTATTTGATGATAATGAAGTCTACCAACCTCATAAGGTGATTGATTATAACTAAAATAGAATTATGGTCTTTATATTTTTTGGGGGTTTCAAAGTCAAAATCCATGGTGATGTTTTCAAAATTCTATTCTCGTATGGGCAATGGTTGTAACATCCCCTCATAATTATGTCTCTCAACCTTAAATTTTCGACATACTAAGCATCAACAAACATACTTTGAAATATTTATCTTCATGTCGTATCACCTAAAATATTCATTCATATCTCTATATATATCTTCATAATTCCAGGATTAATAGAGAATTATGAACTATGAGATTCATATAATAGCTCATTATTCATGTTTTGTATGGATATAACACATAAACAATTCTTGAACCTTATCATTCCATCATAATTATAGATAAACTCAGGAATATTTTTTACCTTCTTCTGCACCTCTAAATCTTCCTTCTATGTATCTTTAATCTTTAATTGTATATATGGTTGAACAATTATTTGAGCAAGATACGATTTATCCCATTACTTCAAGATTTCCATGTCCATCCTTTGAAAAACTAGATGTATTGGAAATTTTTTGATTATCATCATAAACAAAAAATCCTGATCCTTTCGACTTACAACCACAACAAACTTATTTTTTCCTAGAGTGGTAATGTATTAAGTAGTCATAATATTTAATCAACTCCAACCATCTTCCCTCGTGAATTTTAATTAATTTCTAAGTAAATATATAGATTAAAATTTTATGATTGATATATATATAACACCATTCTATATAAGGATAATAACTATATATCTATAATAAAAAAATCACCATAGCTAATTCCAAATCATGATTTGGGTATTTTTTCTAATAAACCTTCAATTTTAATGAGGTATAATATATCCCCATATAATTTATCAATATAATAAATCCCAATCACCTATTCGATACATCACTATAGATCATAAAAACTTCTGCATCTTAGAGTGGTGTAAGAACTAGTATAATAACTAACCTTTTAATTAGTTCCTTGAAAATTTTATCACATTAATATATCCAAAGGAACTTAGATCCCATCTAAGTTAACTTGGTTATTATATTAGAAAGCTGTGATAAATTTTCCATAATGCAATGATAATACCCAACCAAACCAAGAAAAATATAGATATCAATCACATTGGTTGGTTTGTTCTAATATTCAATAACTTCCATCATTGATGGATCCATCGATATATCCTCACTAGAGATTATATGACCCAAAAAATGGAGTTTTTTATAATCAAAATTCACACATGGTAATTTTTTCATACAACTTATCTATCCAGAGGGTATTCAGTACAATCCTCAAGTGATCTTAATTTTCTTTTTTGATTTTAAAATATATAACAATATCATATATAAATACTACCATAAACGGATCAGAGTAACCTTGAAAGACAATATTCCTTAAATCCATGAAGATGAGAGGGGAATTAGTAATTAAAAATTGAACCACTACAAATTTATAGTGTCCATACCTCATACGAAATTATTTTTTTGGGAATGTATTAGCTTTCTACCGTCAAATGATAGTATATTTTTTGAAGATCAGTATTGGAAAAATTTTGAGCTCCTTGAAATTGATAAAATAAATCACCAATACAGGGTGAAGGATACTTATTTAGGATTTAGATCATATTAAATTCCTATTAATAATTGAAGTGTCACATTGACCTATATTTATTCTAAACAAAAAATAGGTGTATACTAAGGTGATACACCTAGATGAATAAATTCCTTTCCACGATTCTCTGGTATTTTCTTATTTATTTCCTACAACTTGATATGGGACATTATATTTGGAGTCTTTGAAATAGGTGTAGCACCAGATATGAGTTCTATTGAAAACTCAACTTCAATATTAATTGTAAGATTCGGGGAATCTACTAGAAATACCCCAATAAACTCCTACATTAAAGGTATATCATCAATGTTGAGTTTCTCCCCAACTGTCTCAGATAAAATGACATTTTGAATAATAATAAAGACCCATATAATGGATATAATTTCCATTGGAATTTAATTTTTACTGTATTTCCAATAGATGATCATAGGGTGGTTCATAATATCAAATGTGACTTTACTTCCTCGGTAATTGATGTGGGATATATGTAATGAAATATAATCCATGACAAAGATAAAATCAAATTCAACTAGAAGGTGAATAACAGGACTTTCAAGAAGCACAGTCCCACAAAATTCAATTGGGGAAGAATCAAAGTCTTGATATGTGATCATCTTATAAATAAGGATTTTCTATAGTTACCTAGGATTCTTATACATAGATATTACATCTTTTTTGGATGAATATTCAATAAATTACACAAACACACACCTGAGGACCACAATAGTTTAGTGCCTTTAGAGACTAGGTATACAATATTTTAATTTTTGGAGATATCTTCAATGTCTCTAACCAAGGTAAAACCAATTAGAAATATTCATATACATACCCAACCTAAAATTTTTCTTCATAACATAGAGATAGGAAACATAATAAAGGGTGATATCAGATGATCAGTAAGGGTAAATAAGGGAGACATGTGAGAATAATGTGAGTATAGGGGTGTGGGAACATTATCATAAAATTTTTAAACCATACCCTATATATCAAACGTAACAATATTGAATCATGTAATAAATATTGAAAGTTAATATGGAATGAATCTTAAAGAAATAAAAGAACATGATCCATGAAAGAAAAACACTGGTAGAAGACATAGATTTTTGGAATATACATAAGAATATAAACTATTATGTTAATGATACCCACTAACACATTTATAATATGTTAGTTATGAGATAACCACCTGTGTACCTATTTTATGCTTAGGATAACTACCAATGTAGCCTATTTTTCAGGAGTAGGCTAATAACATGTGTACCCTATTTTTTAGTGATTGGTCAAACAACTCATTCAAAATAATTTTAGGTATTAGGGAAACTTCCCTTGTAACTTCTATTATCAAATAACATTTATCATTACCCAATGCTTTGGTGGGAGATATAGGTCCCACTCTTCACATAATGAAAATAAAAATTATGTGTCATACTAGATCATAAAATATTCACCATATCATAACCCATAGAATGAAATGGGATTCGTAAAAATTTAATCATATAATAACCTATGGAAAATAGAAATTATTTATAATAAATTACTTATTTCATCAAAGTATAACCCATGAAAAAAATTTCATTTAATAATCATTTACTCATGGAATAACCTATGAAAGAGAAATAGGTTTCATAAACATCAGGCTATCATAAACAAAAAAAATTCAGAGAAATAATCTAAATAGTATAATTGGATAATATCCCCATTGAGGAATATGTAGTGTTAATAGATTTCATCTTAGATGGAATATTATTTCTAAATATCATTTAAAATATTTTTGGAGGAAAACATCCTTTCCACTTTTAAAATAACTTTTTAAAACATAAATTTTTTGAAAATATATCTCTTTGAAAATAACCCTAAAAACTTATAAATAAATCTTTAAAAATTATTTAATTTATTTTGAGCAAAATATCATTTCAACTTATTTTTTCATAACCTAAAACATTTTGATAAATGTTTTTTAAATAATGGGTTTGGAAGAAAAAAGGTTTTCAATTTAATGGAAAAACTTTCCTAAAAACGTTTTTCTGAACCCTGTAATATATAAAGAGGAAAATGAAGGGAAAACATTTATCATCATGAAATAAAAAAAATTAAAAGAAAATTCATGAGTTTATTGAGAGATAGATCATAATATTTTATCATTGTAAGGATAAACATAATAATTCCCAATAAATAATGATATTGTGACATTAAACCCTTACCAATTTTTTATCTTTGAATAATAAGACCAATGAATGGATAACATTAAATAAATCTTAAAAAATCATGTGAATAAATAAATTAATGATATTACATGTGAAAAGGGATTTTTATACACCTAATAAAAAATGATAGGTGTATAACATGACATAAATATCAAAGAAGGCTAATTAAGACAAAAAACCCTTACCACTTTACTAATCTTTTGAATCATAATCCCCAATAATGAATAACATCAACAAATTTCAAATATCTTGAAAAGTAAGATATTCATGATATAAAATTTCAAAGGGTTAGTACATACACCACAAAAAAGAAAAAAATTGTGAATATTTATATGTATCCTAGAAATAAAAGAGATACTATAAATCCCTTACCTTATGTATTTACCTCCTTGATACATGTTCAAACATCCAATTATTTGAGTATCAAATTTTGATTTTCACTAAATAATTACTAGGTTAGATTTATGACAAAAATAAGGCTTCTAAGAGGATATTATGGAAGTTAGGATGGGGTTTGGGTAGGGTCTGGTCATTCCAAAGGGTTTTAGAGGTGCAAGTAAGTGAGGAGAGTGAGTTCCCTTTTTTAATTAAAGAGGAGTGGATTTTTTGTAAATAGCCAAAAGTATTCACTATTGTGAGGTAAATATTACCTCACATTCCTCCAAAATAGATTGATAATATATTAAAGGGATTATGTGGTCATGAAACTCTTCCACCACACAAAATGAACACATTTTTTCATGTTATTCTTTAGTTTTTAAGTTTACTAAATCTTACCCATGTGGTTTTTTTCCATGGTAACTTGTATCTTTTTATTTACCTCGGTAATTTATCATTTAATAATAATAAAAATGATAATTAATAAATAATTTAGACCTATTTATAAAAAATATGAAATCAAATTTATTAAAGAAAAATCATATGTGTGTGTATATTAAATTTTAATACAAACGCCTGTAATGTGAAAACCCCAGTTTTCACATTAATTGTGGAAATTAATTTAAATTATTGTTACTAATAATTATGGTAATAATTTAATGTTAACTTATTATATAATATAAATTATTTGGATTCTAAATATTTAATCCATTTTTAAAATCCAATTAATAGAAGTGGAAAATTTTAATTAAAAATTAATCCCACAAACGTGAAGAGAAAGCTAGTTTTCAAAGAGAAAATGTTCAATGGTTAGAAATGTTTTTATATTAAAATTCAATATCAAATTGATTAAAATGACACAATTTTTATTAATATATATATATATATATTATATATAATTTACTTTAAAAATAATTTAATGTATAATTTAACATTATAAATAATTTAAATGAGAAGAAATTTTTTAATTAAAATTCAATATTTTTCACTATTCATAAAAAAATGAAACATTTTAGAAAAATACAAAAAATTAACCGTAAGGTAATATTGAATTTATTATTTGAAAAAAAACTTTTATTTTATAAAATTAATTTTCTATTATTTGAAAAAAATTTAAATGTGTTCAAAAGACACAGAAATTCTATTTAGTAAGATAATGTTTTTAAGCATAAAAATGGATTTAGTCTTATCATTTTTATAAAACACAGAAGATGAATGTTGTAACATCCAAACCTTAACCAAAGACTTTGGCCATTTATTTTTTGTTTTAATTCCTTGAAACAGACTATGTTTTGATGAAAAAGAGGCTAAAGGAGGTCTCAGGAGTGTTTGGGGATCGTTTGAGCCCGGAGCATTGAAAATGGGAAATAGACTAAGCCACATAGTTTCTCTAAACCCGTGAAACCTAAGGTTCATGTACATGAAACTATTTGTAGGTTTTGGATAGTGAGGTTCTACATGGATTGGGCATGGTTAGTCAATATGTGTACCAAATCGTGTGATGTGGCCCTTGAAGAAGAACCTGACACACCGTTGGCACAGAGTTTTCTAACTGCACAGCCAAATCATGAACAAGGTAAAAATGAGTGTAATTATATTCTTGAACCTATTTAATTAATTAAAAAGACAATATTATTTATCCCTTACAATTAAAATGGTATTTTTCACCCTTTTGCATGTGGAGCTCCTTCTTCTCATCTCATAGGTTTAAAGCTTTCTTCTTCATTTGTGGTCTGATTCCATCACAGTCAGAAGCAATGGAAAGCCCTCAGTATGAGATTCCTCCACCATGATTATATTTATAATTTTCTCTTCCATCTGTTGTAATTTTTTTTTGAAATTTATTTTTTCCTATTTTATGGGGGAGTTAATAAATCCATCGCATTCTTTCATTTTAGGTTGAATCAATGCCCGATAACGGATTAGTGGAGCGCTACTACATTGAGCCAGGGTTCTATACATTTATCATTCATTCCATCAAATTTTAGTTGACCTTATATAGTTCGACTCACCAGAACCTTCCAAATCTGATTTAATTTTTTCTATTAAATCAATTAAAGAGGGTTTATATGTTCGTAGGGACACTGGCTTATAGAAAAACCCATCCATTAGGTGTTCACCATGCCTTTATCCACCCCATTGGGTGTGCCAACTTTAATGGACTAAATTTTACCATATTTCTTATGTTTTATTTCACTTTTGGTGTGTGTGTTTCACCTTAGTTTAATGTTTTAAAATGATAATTGAATTGGATGAATTTTGAACCAAGAGATAGATCTATTGACAATGACTATTCTTAACTTTTATGGTTGGACCATGTGAATTACCATATTCCATTGTTTATGCTTGTTGATAAATGAGATTTCTCATTATCCCAATGATTAAGCTTATTCCAAATGATGTAATTTTTCCCTTATACCAATGATGTGCTTAATTCCTTGGGTGGATACTTATATCATTTTCCCCATGTTTTATAAAAATTCAATTCCATGTGCTTTACTCCTTGATCATAAAACTTGGATTCTTATGCTTATTTTCTTATGCCTTAATTAATTGAATTGGATTGATTTTTATGCCTTGTAGCTTATTCCTCATACTATTGTTTTGATTTTTTATATGTGATTCCTTAAGCTTTCTATATGAATTATACCACTATTCTTTGTCTTAATTTTATATCTTTATTTGATGGAGAACATGTAATACCAAGATTCTCTTTTGTTAACATGTTATTATAAATATTTTAATTGCCTTATGATGTTCTTTGTTTGATATGGCTCACTTGATATGAACCAGATGTGAACATGGAACCTGATTTAAGGATTCCATGTATGGACTCAACGTGCTTGGTTGGATACCATTGACATGTCGAGAGCAATACTTTGGGTTTCTAGGTACAAGATCACTGAGAAGATTTGTTTATACATGTGAGTGATATCAGATTCCTAGGGGAGAAAATGAGGAAAGATCCATTGGAAGTATATGGCAACACCATGCCATAAGTGATACCCAATCCCTTACATGATATGATTGGTACAAACTTAGAGTTAATGTGTCTTGAGTGATATAAGGTATGTCATACAGGTTCCCTTGGATGGACTCGACGACATTGATTATATAGAATGTTTGGTAGTGACCCTTGGGATTCTATTTAGATCGCCTTGGATGGTCTCAAACTCCAAAATATGAATCAATGGATTATTTATTCCTTTTTCATATGTGATGCATCTTTTTTAATTATCATTATTATGATAACTTGTATAATGACATGAAAATTAGACTGTAAGCCGAAGCACGTGTTAAGGGGTATGACTTCTTGGGTTTCCTTGTTTACTTTTTCTCTTAGATACAAATTCTATCTTGCAAAGGTACTCTTATTCAGAAATCTAACTTAGGCTGAATTAGGTGGTATGGGATGAGTTACAATTTAGGAACTCAGACCAGGGTGTTGGTGTTTTATTTATTTATTGCTTTTCTTTTACTATTTATAGTACACTTCTCAAATACATAGCACAAAATGGATCGGTCTAGACACAGCGGGTGCCGACCTATTGAGATTTATATATCACAACCTACACCATTTGGTACCAAATTATACTTTATGATCAATGGTATGGGAAAATGTAAGGGTGTGGATTTCGATGATTGATTGACTCACTGCCTTAGAATAGAGTCTGGGGTAGAGGACTGAGCCTATTCTTGAAATTCTTATAATATTAGTTTTTGGATCTTTTTTAGTTTTTTATAGAATGTAGTATATGTTTGTATCCCTTTTACCATGAACTTTTATTTTTTATAGAATTATGATATCATTATCATATTTTGTATCTATTATGTTATTTATCTTCTTCTTGGTTATTTATTATGCTTGTCTCGTTCACTTTATTTCTACTACTGCCTAATTATATTCTTACTTCCGCTATTTATTATACCTTTTTACCACTATGAACCCATTGATCTATGAAGGAATAGTCTCCCCACATACACACCCTTGGACCTCACTGCTAGGTCAACAACCTCTAGAATTCTGGGAGGTGCGCTTGAGGTTCTGTAGCCACCATTTCATGGCATAATTGAGTGGCATTCGAGGGGGGATGATACAATGTGGTATCCGAGACCTTCCCCTTTTTTCTTAATTTTTGGGTTTAGATATAAAACTAGTATATATGAATTTGGAATTTACCATATTATTGTACATTACTAACCCATGTAAAGGGGAACCCCAAATTAGTTGGGATTGGAAATAACAGTTATTAATTATTCTATTTATGGTTGATAAGACTTCATCGTTGGGTGAGACACTTGTCTTATGGAGTTATTAATATTTATATGATTGGAATGACAATTTATATTGTCTATCACAATGATATGAGGGAATATAATACGTATGTATCTTACTATGCACAATAAAACTTGAAATTTCATGCATTATTCTATTCCACATTTACTTTTCAATGTGTATTTTCCTAGTTTCATGATATTCTTCTTGTGTCTGGGATATTGAGCCCTATAGTGTCTGAATTTTTTATTTATATAAATGAGCCCATTTACCTTATAGGAGTACATTATAAATTGGATTAAGTGGAAATAAAATTTCAATTTATAAGGTGTATAGGAACTTATAAATTAGAATGGTGATCCACCTAATTCAATCATTAAAAAGGGGATGAAACATAAGTAAATTAAAATGAATGCCACCCTTAACAATTAAATGGACTTTATACATGGGAATGTGAGATCGTGACTATGAGATGACAATAACAATGGGAAATAGGCTACAATTATTTTGTTTCTATTGATCCTTATGTGTTTCCTATTATCTTGACTTGGTTCTATGAGTAGGCTGTCTTTTGTGCCATGTTTCATGGAGGCCTTGTAACTGCCACTATTTATCTATTTTCCATATAAATTTACTCTATCTATGGAAATACAGTCGTATGTGTATTCACGACACTTATAGAGTTTTCAACCATGACGTGCTCACACTGTATGCCAAGAGAGTGTCCATGAGCCAACTTTAGAGGTAGTGGGCCTTAAGATGCTTGTTATACCTCCTGTAGTGCCACATGAGGCTCTTCATGATGATCCTCTTCCACTAGGTGACAAAAATCAAATTCATGACAGATTATTTAGGTTTATGTAGTCAGTTCAGTGTAACACCCCAAGATTTCATAGAGCGTTATCTCGTTAAAGTAATTCAATAGCTTGCGCTACACGCAACACCGAGTTCAAAGCGCACCAAAACTTACCAAACTAGACGTTAAGAAGGAGTTTATGAATAGTATTAACTGAATTTTGAATCTTATATACTATTTTTAATTTTAACATCCATATTATGTGTTTAATAGACATAATATAAGAACAAATTCGTTTTTTCAGATAAAAGAAGTATTTTTTTTAAAATGCAATTTTACCGCATTTTAATTGAGAACCCTTTTTAAAACCAATATTTGACTCTTTTAGATATTCAATTTATTGAAATTAAATTCTTCTTTAGAATAAAGAAATACAAATTTATTTTGGATAAATTTTTGGTACTTTTCTGACTATATTCAAATTTTGACGAATAGTGAAAAATACTATGTTTTAATTGAAAAAAATCTTTTTAATCGAAATAAGTTATAATGTTAAATTATTCATTTGAAAGGTTTTGAAGTATAATTAGATTATATTTTTATCATTTAATACAACTTAGGTCATTATAAGTAATTTCACATTTAAATTTGACATAAAAACATGTCAATCTTTTGATGGTTTATACTTTTTAAAAATCCCCTTTTTGGTTTTGACAATGGGAATAAATTATAAATTAATAAATAAAACTTTTATGTTTTTAATTTGGTAAAATAGACTTAGTTTTTGAATTTGTAAGATCAAAAATAGCTTAGGGTGATTTTTTTTGTTCTTTTTCCGAAAACTTTCAATTTTTGATGAATTGTGAAAACACTACGTTATTATTTTAAAACTGATTTTTTATTTAAATAATTATTTATTTTATTTAAATTTATTTTAAGTCAAAATAGATATATAATACCTATATAAGTTCAATTTAATTCATTTGAGTCCTTTTATAATAAAATTAGATATATGAAATTTTATTGAACCTTTTAACATCTTTCACCCACCTTATAGGAGCATTTGAAAATTGCATAAAAATTAATTTTACCTCTTCTGTGAGTTGAATTTCAAAAATAAGAGAGACATGGTTGATATCAAGAAATAAAATTTGGTTTAATAAGATGAAAATAATTTTTTGTGAATAGTACATTTTGACTTTTATTTACCACGGTTAAAAGTAAATAGGGTAATTAAGGGTAAAAATGCTATTATAATTACCCTAACACATGTCCTAATTATATTGGATAAGTTTAATTCGACAAAAACAACCTTAGAAATAAAATATCATTCCCTTTGGTCAACTTGGATTTGATTAGGACATTTATTATTATTATTTTTTAAAGAAGAGTTAAAAGAGTTAAATTTAATGTTTAATAACTAATCCATTTTTAATATATAGTTATACATAAGATAAATTCTACTATAAATATTCATTAAAAATATAAAAATATTTTATAAATCATGGTATTTTATTTATAATTTTTAGACATTAAATAATTAAATTTATTTATGACACAATGATGATGCAAAAAATACATTATTAATGAAAGAATCACATAAATGGTATTATAAATAGTAAAATAAATATAATTTCAAAGTTTTTATGAAATAAACGAATTTTCTAGGTGACTATTACATGTTAGGGTTGATTCAATGTATTTGGTTCGATGAAATCAAGTTGTTATGACTATCAAAAAAACTAAATACTAAATAGTGAAAAAATTGATATAAATGAGTTTTTAAAACAACTATTTTATTATTAAATTATATAATAATCCTAAAAATCTACGGTTATGAGAAAAAACATATATATAATTATATTTATATCATTAATGAACCACTTTAGGTTCTCTTGGATTTTTATAATATGTTTATGAACCATTTATTATAATAATACAAGAATACATGGTAAAAGTTAAACAATTTATCTAAGGGTTAACTCTAAAAGTAAAGATTGATATGGTGACCTAAACCAGTCTAAAACTTATTGGTTGAGTGGTTTTAGAACCATACCCACATTATCCTAGGAATAATTTATTTTGGATCCATTAGAAACCGAAAATAATTTTACTATAAAATAATATTTCAAGATTTTCCTAAAGTGACCCTCACCTCTCTTATAAAAGGGTATTCATCTTCTCTTAATTTCACACCTCCAAATCCATTTGGATCAGCCAAAACATGCCAAAATATCCTCCCAACATCCCTAAATTGAATCCATAGGCCATAATCGGATTCTAAATCCAACCTAAGGAGCCCTTTTGATCAACTCAAAAAGAATCACCTGAAGAAGATGTAATAATTTCACCACCCTCTATCATGTTCTTTTCTTCTTACACTTCATATTTATTTGTTGTTTCCATAAAAAAATATGAACTTCAGTACCTCCTATATAATGTGATATTATTATAAATATAGTACAACCATATTCGTTATTCTATCCATCATATAAATGACAAAGTCACCATACGTACGTACGACATACCGTCTCCACGTCATGGTGTAATTCGTTATTCAAAGACTTAATTATTTGGATGGGTATAATACTAAGTATAAATGGTGTAAATAATAAATATAAAATGTTAATGATTTGTTATATTTGATATAACATCTGATTACATATGATTTAACCATCAATATAATGATATTTTCGCTCCTGCGTACGTACGGATTACCGTCTCCACGACGCGATGAGATTCATTTCCATGTTCCCAATTAAAAAATGATTATAAAAAAATATAATATTAATAATTATTTAATATATAAAAAAATAATGATACGGGATATATATATATATATATATATATTTATGTACTTACATATATCTTATTCGCTTACTTCCGTTCAATACAATATGAAAACGGAAACAATGTTTAGGCGTACGTACGACCTACTGTCTCCATAAACGGTGTTTTCCATTTCATATATCTATCTATTATACATATTTATATTATATATATATGATATATAAATCATGTTTTATATTCTGGACATATTTAAATCATGATCTAAGTGATACGATTAAGAATAACAAGTTAAAACACGTACGATAAAGAAAGCGATTTTACCCAAAATGTTATTTTAACATGGAAATCATTATTAAATGGGTAGTATAAAGTCATAAATGAATCATGTATGATATAATAAATATGAATATTTTTCTGGTATAATTTAATAACATACTATGGTCATTATACATGAGGTTAAATGTACCCTCGACCGAGGAAAGTACAAGGTAAGGGTTAATTCTACAATCTCTTCATTATCCGAGGTTGTTTTTACGTAAGTATCTATTGGGACCTCTTTATCTTACAAATCCATGTTTTCTTAAAAATTTATTTCAAAACATTTTTACTATTTACTATAAAATGGGTTAAAGTCATTTATACCCTTATTCGACCTTATATGTTTTGAAAGGAATCTTTATGTCATTTTCCAAACAAGGTACTTTATGAACTTTTTCGATAAAAATAAGGTTAAAATGTTTTTTTAACTTATACAGCGGGTGCATCTATTTTCAACCATTATAACATCATCAAAGCTTCCCTTACAATATTATAAAAATATTTTCAAAATAAATGTTTTCTTTTATAATTATGTGACTCTTAAATGATTTCAAGATGGAATGAGATATTTATCTCAATTTTTTTTTGATTTCATCTATGTCAACATCCTTTGATAAAATTTACACTTGTTTGTAGTTGATTTACTTTGATACAAATATTGCATATTTTATTTAAGGTTTTGTGATATATTCAACCGTGGATGTTTTATTTTTATACCATTCATGGTTTATGGTGAAAGTATTGACATTTTGTATGGTAGTTTTAATATAAATGTTTATGTAATGTTTCAACCTTTTCATATGAGGAATGTATTAGACTTAGTATGTGATGGGTAGAGCCTGATATTGCTCCTAGATGAATTAGTAGGTCTAATGAGACAATTATATGTGGAATTTTCCAACGCCTTTCCCAATTTGATATATGTTTTTGGCTGAGGCCTAAATCATTTTTAGACATCTTGGATGAGGCCTTGACAAAATGTTTCAGAATGTATGACATTACACATTCCCTCACTATGAAAATAAAATTAATGGTTCATATGGTTATTTTACTAGTAGAATACCCATGATTATGTTTTATTATGGAATTATTTACTCATCTCATATTCCTACCATAAAATGTTCATGTTTATTATTTGTAAAGGCATGTGTTTTCAATTATTCACCATTCCTAATGTTTATGTTATCTTCCGCTATATTGCTTACTCTTACTGAGCATTTGAGCTCACCCCTTTATTATGTTTCATTTCTCAGTATATGAAGAAGTTAGTTATGAGTGACCTGCAGACATATCTAGGAGGTTGGGATGTTTCTAATGGAATAAATTAGTGTTGTATTTCTTTTCAAGTTGTAATGTTGAACTCATGTTTGTATCTTGTTTCCAAGAGTGCTAAACTGGTCAGTCCTTCGGGACTTGATTCCTTGTAATCATGCCAATTTTATGTAATAATGCAATGAATCTGGGCTTCTGGGGTCGGGGCATTACATTCAGGGTGCTCCACAGCTTTCCCCCACTATAGAAAAGCTGACATGAGACTTTCAGCAGTAGCATCCTCCCACCTTCTCGGGGGATGGATGAACTTATGCTATCGATTCGTGGTTAGAGGATATAGTATCAATCATTTAAAACCATGATATACCTCCCAAGTGGAGGGTCAATATTTCCACCTAAATGTTTCATGTATCCTCTAAGCATGGTTGGGATGTCATTTCTCAATGAGATCATTACCGAGGCATGGTCTAGGTAGACTTACAGACAAATTTATATGACCACTTATTTCCATAGACTCTAAGAGAGGATCGAGCCCAGGAATTCATGCATCTGCATTAGGGATCTATGAATGTAATCAAGTATTATAATCATTTCAATGAGATCTAGTTTTTTCTCTATATTTGATTGGTGAAAAATTGATGACTATGAGGAACATTAAGGATAGGCTTGATAATGATGTCCAATCGTAGGTGAACATCTTCTATTTGACTACTATTATAGATATTGTGGATAAGGATCTAATTACAGAATGGAATCTCCAAAAATATGGTAGTGTGATCTAGGGTGGATCATTTTTGAGGCAGAGGGATGGTTCCTCTTGCAATATGAGCCACTAATTTGATGGAGCATGTGGGGGTGGTACTAGTCAGGTGAAACACATTGATTCTATAGTGTGTAACTAGTGAGGTAGGCCATGACATAATAAACCCCATTAAAAGAGGGAACCAATCGATGCTTCTGGAAGGATGGGTCCTATTCAATTCTTCTGCCTTTATTGTCTTCTAGCACCCAGTGATTGGGGATCCATATTGGCCCCTCAGTCAAGTACGAGATCTATGGCTCTACATAAGGCTGGGAGTTGGTCTTCTACTAGATGATCATTCCAAGGTGATAGTGGATGTGTCTAGGGCAGTCAGGCCACAGATCTTCAGCATCAGTAGATTTGATATACTCAGGCTAGTCAGGAAGTATCTCAGGGCCGCAATTCACGCCATATGTATACAATACATCTGGTACCATAAGAGAAGAGTCCAATGCCATCTACGATTAGAGCTACTATATAGGTAGCCTCTATTTTTTTCCCTTTTCTATATAGGTGCATCACACTCCTTCATATTTTCTTCCAGTTTAGAAAGACCTGGTTATGTAATCGAGTACTTTTGTGGCATCATTTTAGTATATAAAGTTCCCCATGAAATAGGTGGGTGTCGTTTATTCCAGAGTTTCTTCATCCTTGAGATGATCATCTTTGACTCCATTCTCAGTATATAATGGATTGTGTCTTATCATTACCAAGTATATTTCTATCGTTGATGTCTGTCCATCACATCACCCCAGGGTAGTGTTTATATTCATAAGAGAGAGTGGGTATCCAAAAAGATTGAGCTAGACCCAAGATAACCATTCTTGGAAGAGTGGAACCCCAGTTGTTGAGTCTCTTTAAGAGTGAATAGGGAATAAAGTTGGTAGAATTACATCCTCTTATGGATCATTTTAGGGATATATTCCATTAATATTTCCCCAGATTGCCTCTGGAGAGAGAGATTGTGTTCACTAAATAGATAGTTCTAAGTTAAGAACAAGTGTCCAATACTCCTTATAAGATGAAACTTACAGATCTCTAGGAACTAAAAAAGAAATTTTAAGACCTTGAGGCTAAGGGTTTTCTTCAAACCCATCACACCAACATGGGGTTCACTAGTTCTCTTTTCTATGAAGGTAGATGGTACCCTCATATTGTGCATGGATTAACACTGATTGATCTATATTATGGTGAGAAAAGGTATCCAATTCCTTGGATAGATGACGTCTTCGACCATCTCTAAGGATCAACTATTTTCTCTAAGAATGATTTGAGGTTCAGATATCATTAGTTTCATGTGAGGCCATCTAATATACCATGTACAACATTAAAGAGTAGGTATGACTTGTTTGAGTATTTGGTTATTCAATTCGGTCTAAATAACACACCAAAAATCTTTATGGATTTGACGAATTGGGTCTTTTACATGTATCTTGATTCCTTTATGGTAGCCTTTATAGAGGATATCATAGTGTACTTTCATTCTAGGCACCACCATGCCAATCATCTTGATATCTTGTTTAGTACACTTAGAGAGCACCAGCTATATCAAAATCTCAACAAATTACACTTTTAGATTAGTAAGATTTACTTCTTGGGTCATATTATATCAGAGGTGGGTGAATTTTTTAACCCAGAGAATGTGAATTTTGTGGTTTCTTGAGAGTATCAAATAAATGGGTTTTATATACACAACTTATTAGGGATAAATGGCTATTACAAGTGATTCATTCAAGAATTATCCTTCATAGAAGCACCCATTATGGACCAAACTAAAAAGGTTGTGTAATTCCTATGTTTTGAGGCTTGTGGTATAGATTTTCATGAGTTAAAGGAATGAAACTTAGAATTGATTATGATTCTTTTTAAGATGGCAGGAAGTTATACAGTTTATTGTGATGCTTCAGGAATCATGGAAGGTACATTTTGGTTGTAATGTGATCGAGTTAGGGCATATGGGTCCCTCTAACTATGGAATCATTAGATAAATTTCTCAAAACATGATCTTGTGATAGAATCTATGGTTCATTATATACACTATTTGAGAAAATATCTATTGGTAGAGTAATTCATTATTTAAAAAGATTAGAAAATCTCCATTATATCTCTACTCAATGGGACTTAAATCTAAGAATCTTAGGTGGGTGGAATACCTAAAGTACTTTAACATTGAGTTTCATTACCCACCCATGAAGGGTGATTCCATAACTAATTCCTTGAGCTAGAAAATGTAGACAAAATATATTTAGACAGGAAATAGTGAATGGAATATAATGGTTATGTTTCTTTAGTTGCATCTAGAGGTTTAGGAACAACACATGCAATGATTTTTAGTCAATATAGAAGTGACTTTCTCTCTTTTGGAATGGGTTTAGATTCTCCCATTATCAGATCCCACAGGCCTTGTTCTGAGGTAAAGTGTCACATGTGAGAACCCACCTCATGTTTGGGGTTTTTAGGGAAATGAGTCTCTTATATTTCGTGGCCATTGATGGATGCCTACTGATATATGGTAAGATATGACGAGGGAATATTATGTCTATGTTTAGGAAGTTCATATTTGTCTCACCAAGATGTATAAAGATATTCATTTTCATTGTTGGTGGCTGGGTATGTAGAGGCATATTGTAGGATTTATCACTTAGTGCTCCGCCAATTTTCAAGTGAAGGAAGAGAACCTGCAACCTTCTGAACTTATCTAGCCCCTATCCATTTAGGAGTGGAAATACAATTTAATCACAATGTATTTTCTTATGGGTCTGTTGAGATACCCTCAAGGCAGGGATGCAATATGGGTGATTATTGACAAGATGACCAATATTTCTAACTTATTAACTATTTAGGAGACCTACTCTATTGATGATTTAAGTAGGATTTTTTTCTCGGATATATTGTGACTTCATGGTTTACCCCATTCTATCATTTCATAACAAGATTACAAGTTTACTTCGCCATTCTAGTAGGGGTTTCAAGGGTAACTAGGTTCATTAGTGCTATTGAGTACAACATATCACCCTTATACTGAAGGGAAGTCCAGTTTGACCATACATGTGTTAGAGGATATGATGTGGGACTTTATTCTTTATTTTGGAGGTTCTTGGTAAAAGAATACTCATCTAGTGGGGTTTTCCTATAATAACATCTTTCAGGAGAAAATTAAAATGGATCTATATAAGGCCCTCTATGGTTGACCATACCATTAACCTCTATGATAGATTGAGGTAGGTGAGGCAGAACTGCTGGGTCCTCATCTCATTTAGGATACTTTATATCAAGTCCATAAGATTCATAAGCATATGACTATAGTTTAGTCTAGGTATAAGTCTTATACCGATTTTCACTATAGAACTCTGGAGTTCTATGTGGGACATCAGTTCTATCAGGGTGTATCACCTAGATTGGGTCATAAATGAATCATGAGAGAGGAAATTTTTTTCATCGAGATATGTCAGGCCTTTCTATATAGTGGAGAGTTTTTTTCCAATAATTTATTTGTATATATTACCTCAAATGTACCGTGACATGCATGATGTCTTCCACATATCTCAAATTTAATAGTATCAACCAGATCTATCTCATTCATTAAAAAATAAATATATTTTACTAGAGGTGGATGAATCATTCAAGGATCATTTGATATATATCCTAGATAATAGCATGAAGGTTATATGTGTTAGTTCAGTACCTCTGGTCAGGCTGCTATTTTAACACAGATGTGTTCAGGATGTGACCTGGGAGAAGCAGAGTGATGTACATGCATGGTGAAAAATAATTTATTTGAAGACATTATACCACCCTCATAAGAGAAACTTAGGGAGAAGTTGTTTTAAGGAGGGGAGTTTGTAACATCCTGGCTTTATCTAAAGGTTTGGATCGATTAAGGTTTTTTTTAATTCCTTAAAAAACTACTTTTTTGTCTAAGATGTTAAAGGAGGTCCCACATGCTTCCAAGGATTGTTTGATGCCCAAAGCATTGAAAAGGGTTAGACAGACTAGGCCACATAGTTTTTTAAATCATGTGACCCCGGGTGCATGATCATGTGGTCAGTAGTAGATTTTAGATAGTGAGGTTCGACACAGTTTGCACACAATTAAGTAAATTGTGCACCAAACCATGTGATGTTCTCCTTGAAGTAGAATCTACAAAAACGTTGGCACACAGTTTGATAACTACTCATCCAAACTACATGGTGTGTAAAAATGGGTGAAATTATATTCTTTACCCGCTTTAATGAATTAAGAAACCTATTCTTTATCCCTTACCCTTCTAGTGGGATTTTCAAATTCCTTGGACGTGGAGATCCTTTTTCACCTCTCCTATGATTCATGATCCCTTCTTCATATGTGGTATGATTCCTCAATAGTCAGAAGCAACAAAAAGAACATGGTATTGTCTTTCTCCCCCATTATTCAATTTCTAAGTTTCCATTCCATCCATTTTACTATTTTGGTGCATAGGCTTTTGCCTTATTTCAGGGAATTTGTTAAATCCATCAGTTTCTTCCATTTTAGGTCAAATAAAGGTATGAAAATAGATGAGTTAGGTGATACAACATCATGTTAGGGGGTATATTCCATTCCCATTGGGTTCATCTCATTTTATTTGACACACCATTGTACCACTCCCTGTAACCTTTTTGTGATGCATTATTTTTTAGAATTGAAACAATTAAAGAGGGTTTCAATGTCTGTAGGGACCCGAGATCACGGAAATACCCATCCATGGGGTGTTCACCTTTCCTTTGGCCACTCCTTTGTGTATTTCAACCTTAATGGCCTAAATTGTACCATATTCATTGTATTGTGTTTCAATTCGGGTGTGTGTTAATGACCTTGGTTTAATGTCTTAAATTGAACATTTAATTGGATAAAGTGGGAACCATAAGCTAGATACCTTGAAAATTCCCTTGCTTATCTCTTATGGTTGACCCATGTGAGTTTCCATATTCAATTATTTAAGTTTATTGATAAATGTGTTTTCTCTTTATCCTAATTCTTATGCTTATTCCATATGACGTGATTTGTGCATTATCCCATTATTGTGATTAATGCCTTAGGTGAATTCTTATAGCCTCTTTAACTTGTTTTATACAAATTCCATGCCATGTTATTTAATCCCTGATCATACTACTTGGTTAATTATGCTTAATTTATTATTCCATAATTAATTGGCTTGAATTGAATGCGATGCATTGTAGCTTATGTCTCATACTCATGATTTTATTTTATAAAAGTGATGCCTTGATCTTTCTATATGAATTGTTCAATTGTTGTTTGGCATAATTGTACAACTTGATTTGAAGGTGAGCATGTAATAATGAGATTCTCTTTTGATGGAATATAATTATAAATATATACCTTATCTTATGATGTGACTTGTTTGATATAGCCCGGTTTCTATGAGATGGGAGGGAACATGGGTCTAAATTTAAGAATTCGATGGATAGACACTCCATGCTTGGTAGGATACCCTTGACGTGCCCAAAGTGATACTTAGGCTTTCCAAGTACGGGCTTGCTGAGCATATTTACTTATACTCATGAGTGATGTCGGCTCCCTAGGGGAGAAACCATGGTAGGATCCATTAAAAATATAGATACACCCTCACACGTGTGACACTCAATCCCCCACGTGATATTCCTGGTACAAACTTCGAGTTACCATGTCTTGAGTGATACAAGTGACATCGTATGGGTTTCCTTGGATTGATTCAATGATAATGGTTATATTGGATGTTCTATAACAACCCTTGAGATTCTTTTTAGATAACATTGGAAGGACTTAAAATACACAATGATAACTGATTGTTTTTTGTTTTTCTCTTTCTATATGTGATGCATATTTTGTAATTATATATATTAGTATCACTTGTATGATGAGATGTAAATTAGGCCTCAAGATGAAACACAAGATTGGGGGTATTCCTTCTTGGGTTTCCTTGTTTACTTTGTACCTTGTATACATATTACGAATTCCATATGTACTCATACTCAAGAATTCCACTTAGGCTGAAGTAGGTGGTATGGAAAAATTGACCATTAAGGAACCAATACCAAGGTGTTGGTGTTTTATTTATTTATTTCTTTTATTTTACTATATATAGAACACTTCTAATATAAATAGCATGAAATGGATTGGCCTAGACACTACGGGTGCCGGCCTGTTGAGAACTATATATCACACCCTACTCGAGTGTTGTTCGGTACCTAAGTATAATTTATGATCACAGGTATGGAAAAAGGGATGTGTGAAACTTCTGATTTATTGATTGAATTATTTCCTTAGGATGAAGTTTAGAGGCTGAGGACCGTGCCTATGCTCAAGATTCTTATAGTCATATTTTTTTGGATATTTTATAGTTTTTGATAGCATGTAGTATATTCTTGTACCCCTGTTCCACTAGACTATCATTTTTATAGACATATGACATCATGATCATATTTTGTATATACTATTGTTATTCAGATTTCATTTGGTTATTTCTTCTTCTTGGATTGTTTACTTTATTTTCCATGTTTCTTTATTATATAATTTCTTTTTCTGTTTACTATATTTTTTTACCACTATAAAACCATTGATCTATGATGGAATATTCTCCCCACAGACACACCTTGGGTTCTCACTACTAGTCGGCTACCTCTTGAATTCAAAGATGCACTCTTGAGGTCTTATATCCACCGTCTTAGGGAACTTTTTAGTGGCATCTAGGTAGGGAAGATAAGAACGTAAAAAATAGATTGAATATATAATATTATAATTTCTTTAATAGAATTAATAAAAACATATTGGTTTAATTTATTGAGGTAAAATGTGTTTATGTGGATAAAAATATTTTTCGAGAAAATGATTTTTTTCATTTTAAAAATATTTTTATTATCATTTATAATTAATTGGTCACCAAATAATTCATTAAATATACATGTTAAACCATATATTTACATAATTTAGTTAATCTTGTTCATACCCTTGATTTTATTAGCTAGTTGATAACTATCATATTAAATAAAAATATTTTTATATTACCCCATGTTTCGTTTAAACTCAATGTTGCCTGTCATATAATCTATAATTGGTATTGTGTGCAACACAAACCAGACTTATTATTTCATATAACACAAGATAAACTCAATGTTACATGTAAGGAAAGAAAAAATTAGTGTTTCATGCAATGAAAGTTAAACTTAGTGTTCTATGTGACAAAAAATCTCCAAAAGATTAAATTCAATTGAAAAAAATATTTCACAAAATATCGAGGTATTAAACTCTACCACCCTTAAAATAAATTTCTCTCTCAAAATATATCTCAATAATAAAATTTTTAACATTTCAAAAGTACTTCATAAAACCCCACATCATTAAAAGTGTTAATAGAACATCCTCTCGAAAAAGAGAAGGGGATATGGAAAAGTTATTTTGAATAACACATATTGGGCTTCTAAATTGGAGAACATAGGTGGGAAGTAAAGATTTATACATTGAATAAAAGACTAAATAATTATGTAGAGTGATTTATATTACTTATCACAATATAGTGGGTGATATAAAGAAGGTTAAAGACCATAAAAACATACAACATTGTGGTTTGAAAAAGTTCATTGATATAATAACAAATGATGATAAAAATAAAACATTTTATTTCAAGATTATTTTACTAATGTTGGGTAATTTTCATGAGAAGTTATACTTACTTGATTTCATTCCATTTCATATTAACAATCTCACCATTTGGTTTTGACTTGATCAATTTATATTTCATCTATTATTTTTTATGATTGATGTAATAACAGATCATAAGATCCAAAAATATAAGGATAAGTCATTATATCTGTCATTAGTTATTGTCACAACAAAATGGTTAGATCAGGTTATCTAGTATGCATAAATATTCATATGGTGAAGTAATACATTAATCTATAAATCCTTATAAAAAAAGATAAAATTAAAACATTCCATAAATAGTTAGACTTATATCCCTTCCAAAATTCAAAATTTATAAGGAAGGTCACTGAATTTATCAAAATAAACTTAATATTAAACCCCCATATATCATAAAGTGGGTCTTGATTATCACATACTAAACATGTGAATATCCTAGTCATATATTTTCATGAATCATTGTAATAAACATAATTACCATAAAACCTTAATGAAAAAATACATACTTCCTCATTTATTGAATAAAAAAATAGATTTTTGAATATAGTCAATAAATCCAATAATTTTGTATACTCCATCAATGATAACATAAACCAATTTGTCCAAAAATAAATAATCAGTTGCAAGGTAATTGGTACTATCCAATTTATATTATTCATATCCAAATTCTATTCATCAAAACATCATTATCTCAACATCTATATCATATTAAGGGTTATCTTCCCTTAATCAAAATATCACCTTGCTAACAAATCAATTTTTCTAGGTCACCATAACCAACCAACATATTATTGAAAATAATTATTAAAAAACTTATATAGAATAATCCATATATATTTCATGATTCATATATCATAATTTTTAAATTATAATACATAAACACTTCAATCATCCCATTTAATTATTAAACTATTACTTATGCTTCATCATTTTATTCCTTAATACCTCCGCCCCACAATATGAAATATGAATCATTTATTAGAATTATTTAACCTCAATTAAATAATGCTATAGAAAACCCTATTATAAAATCATATAACTTTCATTAGTTTTTTATAGTCACTTACTCATCAACAATATGATCATTACTAGTACCACCTAGCATATTCTCTTCATGTGATTCCACATTAAGACATTAGTTTGATTAATTCCCATTATCTCCACATATAAAACATTCATAATTTTATAATACATTAGATATGACAATATTCCCATCAATTTTGTTAACTGAAATTTTCATCTTTCCCCAAAAATATCTTACTGTACCTTCTCCACACATAAAACATTTTCCCATTCCTTTGAGACATTACCTAGAGTTATTCTTTCCACATTATTGAATTACATGAAATTGAATCTTCATTTTTCTATGATATCTATTACCTAAAAACTCAATGAACTCTATCCTTATATTATTTGGTGATTCCATGTGTTGGATAAGGTGCCCATTTTTAATCATATATCATGACAACTAATTAGGAATAATCCCAATTTCATTCACTCCAGTCATTATCCCATTTGGATACATATCAACAAATTTTACATCACATTCAATGTTAACCTATTTATTTTTGGTAGCATCCATTGACTAAATATAAAAATCATAGTGTGATCAACACTAATCATAGTAGAAAACTACATAATCATGAAAAATAACTTATAGGATGTCTAAATCATGACACATTATTTTAAATCTAAGAAACCATAAGATTAATATAGGTTATATATGATCATAATTTATTTAAATACTTTATGATGGTTTATAAATATTATATGGACATCCAAATCATATCCCACAGGAGTGTTAAACCATGTGTGAAGCAAGGCTCGTTGTCATGCACTAGCTGAAAAATGAGTCCATATCAATGCACCCTTTTTGGAGTTATTAACCCTAGGTTTCTCTATGACAGAGAAACAACCAATTTTATTATCTTTACATGATGCAATTTCTTGAAAACCACTTTCCCTATCTTTTACCAAATTTCCAATACATTCTCCTACGCTTTGACTCATCCTTAGACTTATCCTTAGAGACATCCCAAGAAATATCCTTAGAAATATCCCTTGGGAAGTCACTAAAATTTTCTTATCCTAGTTTCCAAAGGCTAAATAAACCTTTCCTCTAACACCAACTATAAAGACCAAGGATTATCATACATATATATTACATTTTTAAGTAAATATTCAATAAATTATATAAACTCACGCTAGAGTACCATAATAGTTTAGTGAAAATAGAGACTAGGTACACAATATTATAATTTGATTAAATATATTAAATGTCTATAAAAATACCATCCCATTTAGTACTATTCAAAGACATAATATACTTAAAATATTTATTTCCAATTTGGGTAGAGGAAATATAATAATGGGTTAGATTTGATGATAAATAAGGGAAAATAATGTAGATATGGAAGAATTACATGAACATATGGATATGAGAACATGAGAATAACATTTGAAAACCATACCCTGCATATAAAAGATCATATTCTTGATTCATGTCATAAGAACTGGTAGATAATAAGATACGAGTCATAAGTGAATCTAATAACATGAGTTGGGAGAGAATAACATTGGATTATGACATAGATATATGAAATAAACATAAGCATAAAAAAAATATTATATCAAGGATACCCACAAAGACATTCATAACATGTTAGAATTGGGATAACAACCCATGTACCTACTTTGGTCTTAGTTTAACCACCATTTTACCCTATTTATTTTGCCTTAGGTTGACCACCCATGTACCCTATTTTTTCATGCTTGGGATAACCACCAATGTACCCTCATTTTTAGTATTGGGATAACCACATGTGTACCCTATGAGATCAAATAAAATTTATCTTTACCCAATTTATTTTATGTATATATATGCCCCACCCATTACATATTAAAAATCATAATTATGTGTGCCACAAGATCATAAAACATTCATCAAATCAAACCCATGAAATGGAATGGGTTTCATAAATATTTTATCATATCATAACCTATAGAAAAGATACAAGTACATAATCATTTACCCGCTTCATGATAGTATAAACTTGGGGAAATTAAGTGGGTTTTGTAAACATTTCCTCATGGTATAACCTGTGGAAGAGAAATGAGTTTCATAAACATCATGCCATCATAAACACAATCAATTTAGAGAAATAATTTGAAATTTACCCTTTTATGATATCTATAGCAAGGAATAGGCGACAAAAAAATTCATGTTATATGGAAAATTATTTTTAAATATCATTTAAAACTTTTGTTGAGAAAAATAACCTTTCCATTTTTAAAAACACTTTTTAAAATATAAAAAAATTTGAAAATATTTTTTTTTGAAAATAACCTTGAAATTTTGTAATGAAATCTTTAAAAACAAATTAAAACATTTATTGAGGAAAATATCCTTTCCAAATTGAATAATTTTTTAAAAAAATAAATAATTTGGGTTTTTTTGTAAAACAAGGTTTTGGAAGGAAAATTTTTTTGATTGAAAGGATTTTTTCTTTAAAACGGTATTTATTGAAATCATGAGTACATAATGTGAAAAATGGAGGAAATAAATGTATTACCTTTAAATTACCATAGAAGAAGAAAATTTTTGATTTTAATGAGATATATATCATGATATTTCATCATTGGAGGCATAATCCTAAAAAATCATGATAAATAGTGAGATTGTAACATAAAACCCTTACAATTTTTGTAAATTTGAATCATTATCCCTTGTAAACGAAAATAGTAATTGAAACATAAAATTTCACCAAAATAACTAAATTAATGATATTAAATTTAAAAGTGTCTTTATATAAAAATCATAAAAAATATAGGTCTATAACATGACATAATTCTCAAAGAAGGAAAATTGAGACATAAATCGCTTACCACATTGGTAATCTTTTGAATTGAAACCCCTAATAAAGAATAACATCAAATGAAACATTAAATATAATTAAAATAAATATATTAATGATATAAAATCTTAATAGGGTAGTACATATAGAAAAAAAATTCGGTTAATTTTCTTTCATCTCTCATAAATAAGAGAGACTAGAAATACCTTACCTTAAGTCCTAATTTCCTTCAAACAAGTTCAAACCCTCTGTTCTTCAGGTATCCACCTTAGGTTTTTACTAACGCCATAATAGGGTATTTTTATTCTAATAATAAGGCTTATAGTATGAGATTATGAATGCTGGGATATAATTTGGGAAGGTTTTGTTTGATCCAAATGGCTTGAGAGGTGTGAGTAAGTGAGGGAGCGAGTGCGCTTTTATAATTGAGGAGGGGTTTTATTTTTTTGTAAATACAAAAATTTATTCACTATTGTGAGGACACTATTAAATAATGTGACTTAAAAATAGATCAATAATATATTGGAGGAATTATTTACTCAATACAAACCTACACAAAAAAATGAACATATTTATTTCATGTTATTCATTAGTCTTTAAGTTTAATCAATTTTAAACATTTATTTTTTTACCATAGTAACTTGTATCTTTTTATTTACCTAGGTAATTTATCCTTTTATAAAACATTTATAATGATATTTTTTATATAATTTAAAAATAATTATTCTAAAAATTAAATACATGTTATTAAATAAAAATCCTATGTGTGTAGAATTAACTTTAACACAAATGCATGTAATGTGAAAAACACAGTTTTAACCTTAATCGTAGTAATTAATTTTAACTGCTTTTACTAATAATTATGTTAAAAATTTATGTTGAACTTATTAGATAATATAAATTATTCTGATTCAAAATATAGAATTCTTTTTTTTCAAATATATTTCACATAATTGGTAGAATTTAATTTAAAATTAATCCTACAGATATAATGATAATGTAGGTTTTCAAAGAGAAAATATTGAAATATTTGAAATGTTTTTATATTAAAATTTAATATAAAATTGAATAAAATGACTCAATTTATATATATATATATATATATAATTTAACTAATTTTTCTTTAAATAAAATTCAATATATTATTTATCATTATAAATAATTAATACTAAAAGGCACTTTTCAATTAAAAGTAAATATTTTTTTACTATTCATCAAAAAAGGAAACTTTTTAGAAAAATTAAGAAAAATTCAACTTATGATAATATTAAAATTTTTATATAAAAATTAATTTTATTTTATAAAATTATTTTTCTAAAAGTTTCAAAAATTACTTTTATTAAAAGTGTGAAAAGGGGACTACAAGGCTTTTTAGAAAGATAAAACATAAAGATAAAAATAAATTTATTATTATAATTTATCTAAAAAAATTAGGATGATTGTAAAAAAATATGTTAAATATATATTATATAAATTTAATTAATATAATTAAAAAATTTATTATTTTAATTTGTGAAGGAAAAATCCCTTTATGTGCATAAAAATAGTTTTCCAAAAAATGGTTTCCTTCTTTTTAAGAAGGTTTTCATGTTTCATTTCTAATTATTTGGTCACTAAATAATTAATTATAAATATATATATATGTAAACCATATATTTTCATATTTTATTGAATCATATTCATACCCACCATTCCAATGCCTAGGTGATAACTATTGTATAAAATAATGAAATTTTAATAGTAAGCCATTTTTCGTTTTAAATCGGTGCTGCATGTAACATAAGATAAAATTATTATTATGTGAAACCATATACAAACATAGTGTTTCATGTAAATAAAAATAAAATTAGTGTTATGTGTAATGAAAGACAAAAAAAATATTGCATATAATGTAATATGAACTCAGTGGTTTGTGTAACACAAAATCTCAAAAAGATTAAATTCATTTGAAAAAATATATTTCACAAAATATAAGGGTGTTGAATTTTCAGTGATAATTAAACATATAATAATTATGGTTGTATTTTGATACACTTAAAAAATTATTTAGATATAAAAGAGTGGGTAAATCCACAATCAAATAATACATTAGAATTTCTAGAGTGAGTTGTATACATTCCTTTCACCACTAACTTATCCACATAAGTAATAATTATTTCATGATATCTTCCTTTTTCTCCTAGATTAATAGGTTTTCGACATTGATAATCATCAATAACCTTCATATTTGATCACTAGTTAACATAATGACCATACTATTTGTATTTGAAAAACCATATTGTTGGTGGTGCATTCTGTAGTACTTTTTTCCATCATTAACTATTTTATTCTTCCCATCACTTTGACATTATATTACCCTATGACCTTCCATTCCACACTTAAAACCTTTAACAATTACCTTAATTAAATTTACTCCATGTTTCATTAAAAACATTGAACATAAAGAAAATATAATATTCTATTCTCTAATATTTTTTTATAATTTTCTTTTAATTCAATATTTATTTTATTATGAAATGAATGATGTTGATGGGAAACATCAATCTACATCTCCACATTGATAGCACATCCAAATATTTCTTCATAGATAATAAATTATCTTATGAATAAAAACCTTATTAGTCTAGGATTTAACTCACTAAAGAATCCATCAATATTACTTTTAGGTTGGATGAGAATACTATAAGTGTTACACACAGGTCTTGTAAAATTTTCTTCATAGGTACTAATGGATTCATCATCCCTCTAATTTAGTACAACGAATTCCATCTCCATTTTAATATAAGTAACATGAGGAAAGAACTTATTAAAAAATAAGTTCTTAATATCATCCCATTCAATGTAGTCAATTTTTTCTTTTGAATGGAGTTCTTGATAAGATTATATAATTGTCCTACTCTACCTTTCAAATGATAAACATACCAAAACAACTTTTTTCATGTCCTAAATAGTAGATAACATAAAATACATTTTCACAAGTACTTATCCATTACTTATAAACTAGTGTCTTGACAGACCTACTAAATGAGGATGGATATTTCCTAATAAAGGACTCAACATAACACTGTTCCCTCTTTAGCTCATTTGGAAGCTTAGCATGGTTCCTAACTTAAATAATATATTTAAACAAATAAACAATATTTTCAATTACAGATTCCATAAAATTTGGTAACCAAGGAGGAAAATAAATACATTTTCAATCAAATTCACCATTAAACTAATTCCTCCTAGTTCCAGCCATTTATTTAAACCAAAAATTATATTTTGAGAAATAATAATCATAGTGGGAAAACATATAATCATAAAAAATTATTTATAAAATGATTAAATTATGACACATTATTTTCAATATATTAAACCATAGTATTAACCTAGTCCATTCACAGTAATAATCAATTTAAATATTTCATAATGGTTCATAAATAAATTTTATTTAACCCAAGCATATACCCTATGAGTGTCAAACTATGTGCGCAATAAGGGCACACCTATCGTGTACTATAATGATGGTTGATATATAATTGACCAAATATTTTGGGGGTTATTAACCCTTGATGAATCTATGGAAAGACCACATCCACTAGTTTCATCTATATGAGGTTGTTTTGTTCAAAAAACTACACTCTTTTCTTTACCATAACATAGGACGTCATTCTATACAAAGGAAAATCATAAGGGATAAAAATAAATTTTTATTATATATGTTTCAAAAATAAGATACACCATTCTATGATGCCAACTATATGGAACTACACTTTTCAGACATAGATATTACATCTTATTAGATGAATAGTCCTTACATATCAGTATGATCCATTTTATATCTGTAAAGGTTTAGTGTCTATGGAAACATTGATACATAAAAAACATGTTCATTAGAGATCTAAATCATCTCCCACTATCTTCTTCATAACTATAACCCTTCTTAAACTGATCATACATAAAACCTTTCTTAATAACCTAGGAATGAAAATATAAGAAATGGTGCGCTCAGATACTCGACAAGGGTAAACAAGAGAGATATCAATGATCACTATAGAATAAAATGAGAATAAGGTCATGGAACATGAAATTATCATTATAAAACCTTGACTAACATATCATAGATCATAATCATAAATCATGGAATAAAACATGGTATTTTATAAGACATGAATCCTAAATGAATCAAAGAACATGGGTCATGAGAGCATAAAATTGTCATATGACATAAGTTTAAGAAGTAAAAATAATAATTGGAAATCATTTCCTTATTCAAGTATCACTACCAAGTCTATAATAGTGTATTGAGTTCACTCCCCACTCCATCAGATCATTAGTCAAGGTTCACTTCCAATACTATCACAATTGGTATATTTCCTTACTGAACTAGGTTCACTTCCCATTTTGGTACTTATTATGCCATGATATATGTATATTTACACAATGAATTGGAGGGATATATAATTCTAGGCCCTCCCATCAAATAATGGGAATAATGTATTTGTGCGCTACAAGTTCATAAAACATTCATCATATCTTAACATGTAGAAAGGAAATAGCTCTCATAAACATTTTATCATTATATAATAGAATGACCAGTGGAAAATAAAATTGTTTTATAAAAATTCCATCATTTTATCATAGTATTACCCATGTAAAATAAATTTATTTCCTAAAGGTTTCAAAATAACATAATTAACTCTTGGGAAGGAAACAAGTTTCATATAATCATCTTGAAATCATCATCACCATAATCCATCCAATAAATGAAGGTGTATGGTATCATAGGATAATATCCATAATAAATAATAAGTAACATCTAAGGAGGTTATCATAGATGAATAAATCATTTAAAATACTATTGGAATATTTCGTGAGAAAAATAACATTTTCGCCTTGAAATCACTTAATTAAAATAAAAAAATTTCACAAATATTATGAAAACATTATTTAAAATGAAACTTGGAAACTTCCAGAGAAAGATTCATATCTTTTAGTATTTATGATGGTATAAAATTCCATTCATGTCGTGCACATTAAAACCATTAATCCTTTAACATTTTTTATTAAAAAAAATAAAAAACAACTCATTCATAAAAATAAATGAAGATTCAATTTAAAATATTTTTTAAAAATTCAATCATGGGTAAAAAAAATTTAAACAATTATATTAGAACATTAAACAATTTTCTTAATTTTTTTAAAGCATTGAAATGGAAGCAGAAGTACTTTAGACCGAAAAGAGAAATAAAGTTGGTTTTTCTTAAAAAATTATTTTGGTCTCTTGATTTCTTAGTGAAAAGAAAATTAAAGGAAAGTATTTAACCTCCAAAAATAATTATTAGAGAATAATATCAAGGTTATTATTAAGATATAGGTCTTAAAATTTCATCATTGTAAATTTAGTTATAAAAACTCATTATAAAAAATGAGATTGTAACATAAATACCTTACCACTTTGGTATATTTTGAATTAAAAAATAAATGAAGAGAGAAAATTATATGGATATATATATATATATCCTCATAATTTTCATAATAAAAATCATAAAATTAATTCCTCTATAGTATATATATCACATAAAAGAAAAAAGTGGTGAATTTGACATGTGTCTCACTAAAATAAAAGTGATACAAACATCTGTTACCTCAAGTGTGACTTATTTCAAATTAATTTGACCTCTTGTATAATAAATTTACATTTATTCCATTTATATAAATAATTCATGTAAATTTTTATAATTTCATTTATGATCCACCTATATCATTTCAACACCCATTTACCTATTATTTCTTATTAAATATATCATTTATTGGTGTTTACCATTTCATTTTCCATGAAATTTTAATATGACAGCTACATTACCTGTACTTTAATTATGGTTCCATAATATGTATAATTTTAATCATGATTTAAATATAAAATATATTAATTATAAATATATAGATTCATCCATAAATGTTAGAGATATAAAAATTTAATTATACCATTCACAGTGATGATAGATCATACAAACGCATGAACGATGTTTTCACTTTTTAATGGATGGAATGAAAGAAAGGTAAATAATTATTCACCTTTATATAATAATTATTATATCATATATATCATATATATTCATTCAATCTATCCATATTACCATCCAAGAAAATTTTAAATCATAAAATATTCACATTGCTTCATGGAGGCGGTAGTCCACACGTACACATGAACGACATAATCCTTTTCCAATATATTTGAAGGTAAAAGTTAGATTTTATAATATAATTATACTTGAATAATTATTTCATAAATATAATATAAAAAATTTAAACCCATAATGTTAACCATCCATGAAATATGGTGATGAATTGTATCAAAACATGGAGGCGGTGGTCAATATGTACGCACAAGCGATACATTCACACCCCATTTGATGAGAAAGGGGGTGGATATTGGTGGTTCCATGATAATAATAAAATTTTAGTATTTTAATTATAATTATTTTATTATTACATGATTGATACCTTTTATTTAGATGAGTTAGCTAAATAAATAAATTAATGTAGGTCGTGTAAGATGATCACCTCTTTTTCGGTTGGCCTCCATTAGTTCCTTTCTTAAGGACCCTAGTAATTGTATTTTAAGGAGAAAATTACATATAATTAGTGGATAGGGAAGTTAATAAGATAATTAGGTAGGGTTTTTTCATGATTGATGAATTAAATATTTTTAAATTTGGGAAATTGTGTTGTCATTTGTTAAGTGGGGGAGAGGACACACTTGGAATTTTGATTACAATATAATAAATCCATATCCATGCCAAATTATTCCAAATGGATATAAATTAGAATTTGGGATAATAAAAGGTCTAAATATGGCTATAAAATAGTATTTATATAATTTTAGTAGTTAATATTACACTTATCTCTTGATTTAACCTCATAGTAAACCCGTATTAACCTTAACCAGGGTAGTGAATTTTTACCTCAATTACTATTCATGAGGACAAAAAACTAAGTTGAAATTATAATATAATTTTAATTATTATCATTAAAAACATTTAATCAATTTTATCTAATTTAATTTATATAATTATAATAATTTAATTTAAAATTAAACCCGAAAAACACGATGAAAATAATTTTTCCAATTAAAAGGTTTTTTAAGTATAACATGTTTTTGTATCAAAATCAAAAAAAAATTACAATTAAATAAATTGGATTATTAATAATATAATTAAACTAATGATACTTTTTAAAACATTTTAAATTAAAATGTACCTTTATGAATTCTCAAATCCAAAATGCAATTTTCAGTAAAAATCATAATTTTTTACTATTTATCAAAAAAATTAATCTTTTTAGAAAATTATAAAAAATACACTCTAAAATGTTTTTTAGATGATGATTTCAAAAATGAAGTCCATTTCTTAAAATAAATTTTAAAATATTGGTAGATATTAATTATATACTTTTCTCACTAAAAATAATAAAAACAATTTTGAAGAAAAAAGTATTTTTTATGAATATAATGACTTTACAAAAAATTGAAAACTTATTCCTAAATATATTTTATTTATTTAAAATATTTATAAATAATTTTAACAATTTTGTTATTCCCATTCATTCCGCCAATTTAATAGGTATTTTATAATGATATTCTATATTATGTTTCATTTAGACTCAGTTTTTGTGTATCACAAGATATTGAAGAAATAAAATTTATTTGAAAAGAAATATATCATAAAATCTCCGGGTGTTATATTTAAAATCTTTAAAAAGTTTCACAAGAAGCTATGTGGTTCATCGCATTGAATTAAACCAAAATACAAAATTTTAAAAGTCATCTAAATTAATCCTAGTTAAAGATATATATTGTTGGCTTGAATTGGTGACATCGCAATTCTTGGAGCCTCCCATTTAGTCTAATGAATCATTAAATCCATGATTATAATATCACTTTTAATTTATAGGTATTACTTGACATAATTTCCAATGAATATATCATTTATACTAAAGTTATTTATCTAAAACATTATTTATTATTGGTGGATCAACATGTATCTCCAAATAACCAGGTTTAAATCCAATGATTTAGTGTAATCGTTACTCCTTTATCAAGTTATAGGATTTTCAATTATAGACCCATCAAACATAGGACAAAAAAACACCTCATGTGTAAAAATTAATAAAAAATAAAAGATAATATTTGAAACAAGATACTGAAAGATTTTAATTTCATCTAGTTCATAGTGTGTTTTTCCAATCCTATAAAACAATAATAAAAACATAACAAGATAAAAGACAAATTTAGGACAAAGATATTGTCAATGTTTAGAATTTATATTTACATAGCGATTAAACTAAAATTATTAAGGTGTAATATAGATTATATATAATGTTATTTCCTTAAAGGATCAAAAAGAACAAATATCCCACATCATTACAACCCTTCTATTTAAGACTATGTAATCAAGTAAGTGTATATTTGAATTAAAGTTTATTAAATTATTATTTTGATAAAGTGTGAACAAAAGTAGTTATGATTTTTACAACCAAGAGATAATGGATGATATATGTACTATTTTAATGGTTAGAATAATACAAAGATGATTTGATAATTTGTGGAAATTGTTTGGTTAAATTCCTGAAAAATAAATCTTTAATGGTCACACTAAGTCAAGGTTTTCAAATATCATGGTTTGGGATTATTCAAGTTGGCTGAAGAAAGAAAAACTAAAATAAAAGGTCACCATGAAAATAAATTAGGATGTTTTTTGAAAAAAACTAGCATTGTGGTATTGATTTTAGAGAATAATTCTTTAAATAATTCATGGATTATAGGGGTTAATAAATCCATGTTATATTGGTCATCATAATTTAGATTGAAATAGAGAGTAATTGAGGGTTCAAGTAGGTGGTTTGATCCTAGTTCATGTGGTTAATTTAAAAATTAGATAGAGAAAGTATTCCAAACCGTAGTGCATATCATTTTTATATGTGTAATGTATATAATTAATATATTAAATGGGATTTGAAAATATAATGGCAGTTTTTCAATAATTTTTTTTATAAAAATTGATAGATTTTCTTGGGAAGTGTCCATGGAGTTGGGTGGTTTTTAGAGATATTGTCTAGAAGATATTGGAATTCAAAATACACAGCTATGATATAGTTTTATAGACACTAAACTATTGTGTGGTTTAAATATTAATTTTCAAAGAAAGAAATTATTTGTTTGTTATGAGGTTATGGTTTTGAATGTCTATGTTTTCAATGGTGAAACCATTTACTAGAAAACCACACCATGGTTTACTTATCCACCTCATGTTTTTTATGATTTATGTAGATTTAGAAAATTTAATGATTTTTTATTATATAAAAATAGATGATATTTTATGGGATAATCCAATCTATAATGATGGAAATTTTTATGTAAAATCAATTGGGGGATATATGGAATCTGAAGATAATGAAAATTGTTAAAAATAGCTTAAGATATTAATTAAATAAAGTGAAAGAGATAATATAAAAAAACTATAGTGGTAAGGGATAACTATTATTTATTATATATTATTTAGAGAAACACTAGAAAAAATGAGTATGTTTGTTATGATTTATATTTTATCAAGTAGATATAATTGAATATGAAAAAAAATTCCAATATATTTTATTGATTATTCTTTCTTAATATCATTTTAAGCAACCTACGAGCCATATTTTTGTTTTCTTATATTGTGAATATGAGTGGAAAGATAAGTTGAGAAGGTGAAACATGTAATTATTAATGACATAATCCAAAAAAAATTTAACCACAATAGTAAATTAGTGATTTTACTTGGTATATCAACACATCTCTAGTGTATTATCCTTTGAAACATCTATTTTGGGTGAACCAAGTAGAATCCTTATGTCATAGAATAATACTTTCATATTTCGTGGTTGTGATTGGTTAGATTAAAGTGAAATTTTTTAGTTTTTCTTACTTACATGAGATCAATATATGTTAGAATAAATATTGGAAACCCTAATATAACCACACAAAGGGTGTTTTGGGATTTTTGTTTGTAATAAGTGGAATCATATATTAATCATTGTTTCTTGAAAAAAAATTGTCTTGAGTAGGTACTTGACATGGATAATTACATTAACAGAATTGAGAATTTTTTTATAGATATAATGATCAAATATAAAATTATTACATGATATTTTATCTATAATATCACGGGCTTGATGTTTTATCCAACACAACACATGTGATTCAAGTAAGTGATCCTACAAATATTATATTGAATGAAAACAATAAAAATATTCTGAAATGTAATATAAAGTAAAACAAATGATTATCCATGGCTATTTCAAATCATCTTTACATTAATATGTTTAGTTTCAAATCCATAAAATATGTTTGGGAAATTTTTTCCAGTGTAAACGAAGAAGATAATAATGTTAAGGTAGAAAAGAAACTCATATTACTCAAAAAAATTACATAGAAATGTAGTCAAATGAAAACATTGATGGGTTATTCTAATAAATCATATAGGGTGTAGGATCCATTCATGGATTGGTGATTAAATCTATTAATTGGACTTTCTATACAAAATACAATTTAGATTTCCACCATTTTAAAATCCCAAGGTGTTATCTCGTGAAGAATGAATTAAAGAAAATCATTCACTTGATGTCTTGAAAAATATTTTAGTTTATTTTATGATATGTATGAAATAAAAAGGGATAAATAGACATTAATACAATGAGTTAAAATTCAATAAATTTATTTTTTTGATATTAATTAAGGCTAAGATTAAGAAAATAATGCATGTAATGAATTTATATTTCATGTGGGTATCAAGATTAAATATTATAAATGTTAGTTTGAGGGAAATATATAATTATCCTATTTCAGGTGTCGAGATATTGGGAAAATTGTGGATAGATTTCCAAGTATTCTTAATGGTTATGATAGTGAGGTTTTCTATTCAAAAATTCAATTAAGAAAATTTCAGTTAGAAGTTTTAAATCAAGAAAATAGTTTCAAATGAAATAAAAGTGTTTACTTTTTAAAGATTTATAAAATGATTATATTTTTTTATAAAGAAGGTGAAAAATATTTTAAATCAAGTATAATGTATTTAATAATGATGATTACTAAGAATGAGAAATATGGAACAAAGAAAGTATATTATTTGGAAGAAGTTTTCAAAAAAAAGGTTAAACTTAAGGGAATGCTTGGGTAATTATATATTAAAAGTAAGAAGAACAAAAAATTATCAGGATGTTAAATGATTCCTTATAATATTTTTACTAAAAAATTCTATATCACTCAGTTATAAATGATTATGGAAATCAAGCCACTATGTAATAAACATCCATATTTTTTTAATTTTATGTTATAATTAAGTTGCAAGCTAAGTTGATAAATGATATTAATATTTATATTAAATAATATGAAAAAATTATAAAGCATTATAACGAATATTTAGTTACTTTGAAGGAAAATATTAAAGCCAAATTTAAAGTTGAATTTTTTAATAAGACACTTCAATTTGGGATGTTTTCAAATGAAAAAGTTAAAGATATTGTTGAAAGAGGAATATAGAATTATTAAAAGGGTTTTAATGATAAATGTTATAATAAAATAGGAAAAATTATAATTTCATTTTATGATTACTCATTTAGATCCTAGTAATTTAAGTCCATGAATAAATTAAATAGAAACTTTAGAAAAAACTCTCAATCATCAATGGTTTTCCAAAAGAAATAAAAATCTATTCGAAGGAAATGGAAATGTGTAGTGAATGAGAATTAATATTTTCTATAATGAACTATAAATTTATGGATACATTAATCACACTATGATATATTATTATGAGGTCATAAACTATCTATAATGAGATACACCTGTAATACAAAAAATGAGAGTTAAAACATACTCAACATCTTAATTAAAAAACAATTTTTTTGGATATGTTTTTTTAAAATAAATTTGTTAATAAATATTGAGATTGCAGGAAAAATTGAATATAAATAAACACATGGGACTATTTTAGAGAATGTATCAGTGACTAAAAAATATATCTTATAAGATTATAAATTATTTCCATTAGAGGAAGAATAATTTTACATTAGATATTATACTGAGATGAATGAAAAGAGATGCTATTTTACCTCAAATAAACCAAATGTGTAATGAATGAAAAACAAGGAAAGAGTGAATTAAATATTTTATAAAATAAATTTAATAGTAATAAAAAGGAAAACATATGGATTCTTTATAGTGGGTATTCATACCATATTATTACAAATATGAGTTATTTGAAGAATGTAAATGGCAGAGTCGATAGAATGATTCAGTTTAGAAATTATTAAGCCTTAATGATCAAAGGAAATATAAAATTGAGGTTTTATAGAGATGAGTTGAATAAATTATAGGTACTCTATATTGATGGGATTGCACATAATGATTTTAGTTTCGCATATCTTTGTGTCTTATTATTTTAAGTGACATTTAATCAAAATTGTATTCTTACCAAAGGGAAAGTAGGAATGTTTTTTGATGCAATGACAGATAATAAACAGTAAATTTTATTAACATTAAAACTAATATAATTATTATTTTATCGTGATGGAATATGATAATAGTTTATGGAATTGATAATTTGGCCACATTTGTCAAATAATCATGGAAAATATTTTAAATATTAGATTTTAATTAATATTACCAATATAAATTGAAAAAAATAAAGAACATGTGATTCATGTATAGGATGAAAGATGGTGAAAATTAATTACAGGATAAAGAATAAGTGAGCTTCACAGTTTCTTAATTAAGATTACAATGATGTTTGTGGACCTACAAAATATGATGGAATGAAATTAGAATTTATATCTTGGTTAAATTTGATTAGTAGGATTCGTTGTTCAATGTTCATGAAAAAAAAAGATGATAGTGATGGTGTGTATTCAAAGGTATCAAGAAAAAGTTCATAATAAAATTGAGAGGATGATCAAAGTAATATTTTCAAAAAATGGCATATAAAACACTTCTACTATTGTTAAAATTATTTAGATAAGCATAGAATATAATTTAAAGTTTCATTACTAAGAAATTCATAAAAAATAGAGTCATTGAAATGTAAAATTGAATGACGAACAACATGGTAAAATCAGTACTCATTGAGAGAAGAATCTTAAGGAATTATTGGTAAGAGGTGGTTCACGTTATAAAATTCATGAAATATAGGCATTTATTATGACCTATTGGGAATATAACTCTATATGAGATGTTTCATGGAATGAAGATAACTCTTAATAATCTTATAGTGTTTTAAAGAAAGTGTTTTTTCAAAAAAGGGTACTCAAGTTAAATATAGTGATATAGTGGATGGACTATTTCATGGTTATTAATCCAAGATAAAATCATAATTTTTTTAATAAGTTTATTAATAATATTTTATAGAGTAATTATGTTATGTTTGTTAAAGAAAAAGGTATAAATAAATATTTAAATTCATGATTGAATGAAATATATGAGGAAGAGGATAATTTTGATGAAAATTTTAGATAATATCAAAACATATATTATAATGTTTATTTTATGTTTAATCAAAGGAAGAAAAATTTTGTGAAGTATGTTGACTACTAACTCAAAAGAGTAAAAAGAGGGAAAAAATTAAATTGTCCAATAACATTGGATATAAGGTACCTATGACATAAACCTAGTGAATTAATGTATTGATGAAACTATTTTATTATCACATGAGGATCTAAAATAATTTAACTAAGAAATGAAAGATGAATCATGGGTCAAATCCATGAATTAATAGGTTGAAAAAATAAATAAGAATCAAACATTTGAGATTTTGAGGATGAAAAAATATCAATGTCATTGAAACAAAATATATGTTTTATAATAAATATTATAAGAATAGTAATAAGATCTATTACAATTCTAGGGTATTTTATATAGTTTACAACCAAACTAATTCATAGATATTAATGATATTTTTACACTAGTGCAATGGATCAAATCAATATAACTATCCTTAGTAGTCATAACTAAAAGTAGTTTAAATATATACAAAATTGGTGTGAAGTTTAAATTCTTGAATGGAGTATAAAAATAGTAAGTCTATATATAATAATCGATGGGATTTTAAATTGGTGTTTATGATCGAAAGGTATATTATTTAAAGAAGTCTTTATATGGTTCGAATTATGCCCATAATATTGGTATAATCATTTAGATTATTTTTTTTAAGAATTTAGAATTCAAGAGAGGTATTATTTATCATTACCACTGTGTTAATTTATTAATGGAAGAGTATATTATTATACTTGAATACATTGATAATATCATATTTCTGGATTCATTATGGAATCAATAGATTAATTTGAAAAATAGACATGTTTATATTTTGAGACGTCAATGATAAGTGAACCCACTTTGTTTATTGGTCTTAAATTCAATAAAATTCCTAATTAGATATTTATTTCTTAGTTAAAATTTATAAATGAGATAATAAATTTTTGGTTATAAAATATTTTAATCACGTTTCAACAAAAACTATAGTTAGAACTAAACATAGTATCCATGAATATGCAAAGGAAGAAGATTTAATATTTTATAGAAGGATGATTATATGTTTTTTATATTTTATAGAAACAAAGACATATATATTTTTTACGTAACATTGTTTTCTTTAATGTCTCAAATAATTTTAAAGGAAAAATATTTAACTTCCATAAAAATAAAATTTAGGTATGTTCAAGGTAACCTTAATTATGGAATACTATTTGATTCTAGAAAGTTATAAGAATTAAATACATATTATGAAATTGATTGGGTCAAATATGTTTTGTATATAAAATCGATAATTAGAGGATAATTTTTCATTGACATTAAATGTGTATTTTGGATTATGAACAACAAAAAAGAACTGTAATTAACATATGTTAGCCACTATTGAAAATTGGAACTATTATGTGTTGGATTTATTACCAACCATGACATAGTGAGTTTTATTTTTTCAAGTTTTTTATCCTACATTTCAATAGTTGTGTGAAGGATTTTAAGGTATTAACATTGGGAGGGAACAATAGTATCCAATATGAGAATTGGGTTTACTATGTTTATGTACTAACGAAAGAATATTTATTATAGACTAGTGCATTGAGAGCTCTATATGACTACCATTAATCATATATATAGAATTAGGTTAATGTTATTTGATGTATATTTGGGGAGTATCCAATAGTAAGTGATTTTATGTGTCATGATTTAAGATGTTTCCATGATAAAGATCCATTAATTGATATTATGTTAATATTTTCACAAGATCAATGATAATTTAGATAGATATTCATCATGAAATGTTAATGATATAGTATTAAGACCATGAATACATTGATATAGTCTTAAAAAAATGGATCTACATGTTTTCCATGTGTTTTTGAATTTCTTGTAGTAAAATAGAGTGAAGGAATAATTATAATATAGAATAAGACATGAGATTATGCTTGTACAAAATTTTTTGAGTTTGCAATGTTTATTTAGGAACTATGAGAAAATAAAGAATTATCATACAAACGTAGAAATGTCTGAAATTAGTGAAGACGATTCACAATAAAAAGGTGGAGTTTCTTGAAAAATAAAGTTATGTGAAGCATATTCATGAAAGATAGGAGTTTTATATGGGAGAAGGGTTGAGATTTTACCAATAAATACATAATACCTAGAGAATATAAAGAATTTGTAGATGAATATTATTAGTATTTCAAAATAATTTACTCTTATTAAATCAATTTTTTATGAAAGGGTTACTCAAACCACTATGTTCTTTGAGTGACTTGTGGAATCTACTATATTCTATGATCAAAATATTTGTGAGAACCATTGACTTATGTAAAAGATTTTATTGTGTGAAAAGAAATACCAAGATCATGATTATTTATAGGTACATACATGTACAAGATTAAAAAATTAAGAAGTTATGATAAAGAAATTATTGGGGCTTTATAATAAGTGAACAATGTATAAAGTGAGTTTGAACTCATCGAATACCATTCTAAAGAAAGAAGTTATTATTTTAAGACAAAGGATCAACATGTAAATTGAAGATACAATTATAAAGTGTTTCAAAAATAGTATATGAATGAGTTGTGTGGAGATCAATGACCCATACTTAGTGAAATTATAAAGAGATACTAAATCCTTTAATTAGAATGCGTGCTAAAGATTTTTCTCTCCTGTAGTAGTGAGAAACGGGAGAGTAAAAAAGGAGTAACCCTTGGGTGGTAGTAATATATGCCTAAATGTTATAAATGGAGTGACCAAGGTAATCAAATATACCTACCATTAACTCGCCATTAAATGTGATTGAGTGAAACTACTTCTTTAGTACATTTCTATTGTTTGATCTATGAATTATCCCAGTGCAAGTGAACTAAGAAAAATTCTTGTTCCTTGTGTACATGCTTTAAAAACATTCCACAAGACATTAATCAATGTGTGTGGGTTAAATGATCATTGATAAAACCTAACTAAGGATATGATGATAAAATATTCAATTATATTATTATTTCCAGAAGAACAAAATATTTTACCTATTAATAGTGTGGTCAAGATCCTTTAGGGATGTGAGAGTTTGAGGTTTAAGTGGGGAAATTTGAATGAGATTCATACCCTGATTCACCACCCCTCTCAGGATATCTCTTACTAAAGACCATTAAGGTTACATTATGTGGTATTAATTAATGGTTTATCTTGTTGTATTTTTTTCCTTTTGAATTTATTCAAGAGACTACTGAAGATTAGTTTTATTCTTCTCTTACATTAATTTAGAGATATGAGAAATGAAAAGAATATAGAGTAGAATCAAAACTAAAAATGAATTTCATATAATAGAACAATATGTTGTAAATGTGTGATTGAGATAATGGATTATAGTGACTATTAAATGAATGGTATGAATGAATAAAATTCCTCATCTATTAAATAATTCAATAATATTGTAGGACTAGTTGAAAAGTATAATTTTTCAAGTATTATTAGATCTAATTATGACCATACAATATCATGTAATACAAAAATAAAATCTATACACATATCAAAATGAATATATTAGGGAATTTAATAAGAAAACATAAAGATGATAAAGAAAAACAAGACTCATGAAATTTTTATTGAAATGAAAAAGATTAAGGTTGAGAAATTGAAGATCCTGAATAAATGATTGATTTAAGTGGTTACATGTCTAGAAGAATAAAATGATTCTCATGCCATGGAATTTTTGGATATGACTTTAAAATTACAGTAACATCCTTGCCTATCTCATCTCAAATAGTATCTTTAATGGTGGTTTCACATGACCTCAGGTGAGCCTGCCTATACACCCAAGGTTGTTGACCAGTAGCAGGGGTATAAGGTGGAGTCATGGGGAGACCATACCCCCTATATCAAATTATCAATAACATAAAAAATAAAAAACACCAAACACATCCATTACATTAGAGTATATAAAAGATAAAGAAACTAAACATGTGATAATAAATAAATACTAACATATAAGTATACAAAACTAATTTCTCATTGTTTAGATCATATATAAAAAATTAATAGAAGAAATAAAATACAAACCATGACCTAAAATATCATCAATTCATACCATATCCTAGTCATCGGTATTACTTAAGTTACTCTAGCTCGATCATCCAATCCTGGGCCTCATCCCATCCTAAACCTACAAAAATAGAGGGATGCTTAGTTACCCAAGTATAATGGTTTCCCTAGAGGGATGTGAGTAAAAAACAGAGTAGGGAACCAACAACATAGTATCAGAAAAACCAGTAATGCAGTTATATGTTCATATGGCGTCATATGAATAATAAATAAACCACATTAGAAAAAAAATAAAAACAACCACCATTGATCCTTAGTTTCAAGAACTCAATTGATAATACAGGATTCAACCAATTCTAGAGTGCCTCTTTTCACATCATGATGACCGTGGGAACACATAAAAAATTGGGGGCCTTTCACCCCTGATATACAATAATCATAACCTATGGGATAAAATCACCCTGATAAAAATTAAACCACCTAGGGTGAGCTTTATCTCAATATCACAACCCGAGGACTGATCCATCATAGTATGAAATGGTCTCTGGTAGATGAACCCCAATAGTGTGGGGGAGTCGAATACACCCTCCAAATAACCCATAGGACTTGGAAGCTCACACATGGTAGGACCTATCCTTTACAAAACCCCATGTAAGACCATATCCAAATCCATATAAACACCACCAGTTTTATCATATATCTCTGTAGTCAAGGAGATTTATTTTGTATCATATAACTTTCCAATCAGGGAGTTTTATTTAGTATAAAAACATACATAATTAGAATGTTTTATTTAGTATAAAAAACCACCCTACTTGGGGAGTTTCTTTAGTACCACATACCTCCATAATAGGGGATTTTAACTAAGTATCATAAACCTCCCTACTTGGGGAGCTAACCATTTATAAAAAATACCACTCAAGGGTGTTTAAAATATCGATTATCTGTATATAAAATACCTTATTAATGAGAGGAAATTTTCCCAACACATCATGCATACCATGGTTAGGCTCCTAGGGGAATTCCCCAACTGACCATAGATATATAAATCTCAAAAAATTAATCCATGTTCTCTCGTGATACAAAGTGTCATTGATACACATTCCATAGGACGCCATCTTACTAGGGAAAACAGATAACTAGGTAACCCACCAAGGTCTCATAATTATCATCATGGCTATGAAACCTCATAAGGGTCCCTCAATCCCAACTCATCTATTGTTTAAGCACTATCACAAGGGTAAATACACCCATCAACATCATCAAAATACCCAAGGCCTCATTGGCCTCATAGGAAAGTATCAAAAGGTCGATGTCTTTATTCCTATAACGTTTTCAAACCACTCTAGGTCATCCCAAACACTCAGCCTATCCATCAGTCTCATCATGGTCTACCCACCCAGGTCACTAGGTCTTAGTGGGAAAAGAATTCCCCTTAGTCATCTCACTTTCTCAAAGCCTTAAGGGAATATTTTAGGATTCACATCATCAACCCCTAGGAAATTCATGCCTGATCACCTCTAAAATCCACCACAAGGACACTAAGGTATCCTACTAATAAGAATGATTAAAATGGTTATAAATTAAAAAAAAACTTCTCATGGGGTCCCAATGTCCATGAAATACTATGTCATAGTCAAAGCCTCATCTATTGGTGGATGAGGAAACCAAGACAGTTCTAAGGAACCTCATGGACTTGGAACGTTTTGTAGTCTAACCAATCATTATATTATATAAAAAACCTTTTATTAAAAAATTGTCATCACCCTCAATAGAGGAATTTCATAACATGTGTCACATAAAAAATGAATAAACACAATAGGGAATGTTTGACCACTTATATCATTAAAAACATTCCTCTCACTTTAAACCATAGTCTAACAACATATTACAAGGATTGAACATGCCTTGTCCTAGTCCAAGACATCACCCAAGAATCTATCCCAAGATAAAATATTCAAATTAATTAAATAGAACTAAAAATATTTAATTTAACAATTTAAAATTTTATTTAAAATTTTTGAATCTCAGAACAATAGAAGAAACACTTACTGAGTTTCCTTGTTCTACCTAACCTATAACCAAACACAAAGGATAAGTCCATTACACACCCATAGAAATATACTTGGTTAAATCTCTTCCAACATACACCAATAAAATTACCAATTTAATTTAATTTAATTTAAAAATATTAGAAAAATCACCATTCTTATATTACTTATCAAATCAGTAGGGTACTACTTGTAGAATACATCTTGGGATGTCCTCATCTAAGATAGAGTGGAGAGTCTATCATTCTCGGCTGACTCCACCATGTTATAGTGAAATTTACATAAAAACCAAGTTAGAGGAAGAAGAATATTAGAATGAGGGGAGGAGGAGATCAATGAATGTAATCATTGTTTAAGATGTAACTTAGATCATTGATTGAAGCACATGAGGGGAAAAAGATGGGATATCCCATCTAAAAATTTTAGAGGGAAAACATAATTTCCCCATTTAAAATACACTAAGTAGTTCGTATGGGGTCAGTGAATAGTCAGTTTCTACCTAAAACATGTAGGTGGCTCTTTCCGACCAACAACTAGAGAGTGGTTGTAGGCTAATATATACCAATATCCTAGCCACCCCATGCCCGCTCCAGTGTTATCTGGAGACTTATCGACACCCATTGAGCCTCATTACCAATAAAAATACATTTTTATTATTCTACCAATATCAAAATTCCCTTATAAATCCAAATATTAAAACCATATCATCAAGAAACATTAATTAAAATTTCTAATGATATTTAGGACCCATATATAAATGGGTTCTTAAAACATCCCACCATAAAAGTTCTCATCCTTGATAAGCCTCATGTGACATCCAACCATATCACCAGAGCTTCCTTAACTATTAATTAAAATCCAAATACCCTCACCAAATCCTTGAATCTCAAGATAGAATACATAGCGTAGTTATAACATATGAAAGTCAATCCACTAAAAGATGATCCACCACACAAAATATATCACCAAAATACATATATGATACTTTCCCCGCACCCATATATCTCGAGACACCCAAGGTGACTTCATATTATTTTTAATTAAATAATGGTGCTCCCCATAATTAAACCTAGCTAAAAGATCCAATTCTAAGATATAGTTCCTCCCAGCTATGGAATTTACAATAAAAACCATGTTCTCAACGGTCTGATGACACCCTTGGCAAGGTTCATGAACATCAGGCCTCCACACACATGAGAGAACTATTCAACCATTGACATAAATCCTTAAAACACAATATCTAAGCTAAAACTATTTTATCTTTACTAGAAATTCATAATATTTTCCTTGAAAATGATTTTCAAAATCCTAAAACATACCTGTCATGTCCAAAACGATGCACCTGAAGCGATTTCCAACTCACCGCACCCAAACACTGGAGAACCACCAACTAGACCTCCTATGGAAAACCTATATCAAGAAAGATTCGTATCAGAAACCAAAACACTTCCAAATATACCAGATCATATTTCCTTTAGTCAATAAGTAAAACCAATATCATCTAAATACACTCACCAAAGTCCATACCAAAAATTTGATGTGATCTCATGATTGGGTTAAAAATCACCCAAAACCCACCATTCTGCTCTATTGCACAACGAGCATTAATGCATATCTAGTCCCATCATGTTAGGACTATCTCAAATAGAAAAAATGTCAATGATAATGATTGAAATATGTTGTTTAATTAAATTTAAACTCATACTTTTTATTCTATAAGAAATTTGGTTGAATTCATATCCATTTTCTCACTAGAATTAAAATTCCATAATGTCTAACTAACGACTGAATCCATGAATAGACGAACCCTCTCATAAATGTGTGAAAACACCATTACTTAAATCCCTCTCTCCACCATAGGAGTTTATTTTTCATTAAATCACTAGATTATGTTCCTAATCATCACAAACCACACCCCATCCACCAATGAATATTATGACTGACATATCCTAGCTCACTCAAAACCCATTGATAGAAACTACACCAATTTAGTATCCATTCATAGATCATGGGAATGTGTTCATTCAATATTCACTCAAAACTTATAAACAATTAGGGTCACAACCATAGTAGGTTCTATCATTTATATGTATGTGTCTCTCTTTTTGAGCTATACTCAACACATTCATTAACCCCTAATGATTCCAACAAGGTTTAACCAAGATCATTCATGTAACCATACCTAATCTTTTCATAATACCAACCTATAACATAAGTAAATCCAAAATTATCATGTTGAACTCCAGGACATCCTTCTCAAAAGTTTCTCATCAACCCCACCAATCCTCATCCCACAAATGACCATCATTGATTTAAAATTCTATAGTCCCCACACATAAATAGTAGGCACCACCTCGATCACATTATATTAAAATTGGAATATGCCTCCATACTGCCTTATCATACAACCCAACTCAAAATATTTTGAGTCAAATCACATAAAAAATAATCTCACACACATACACCAATGACCATGGTACTTGACATATCTGTCTCATTTAACTAGGAGTACCCTTAGAACTCCTCTTCAAAATCAGTCAGAAAATCCTATGCCAAGATTAGCCACAAACTTATCCACCTATCTAAACCATTAAAAAACGAAATTAATATATCCACACATTTACTATTCTTGGAATAAAATCTGTAAGAACATGGTAAGTCACCCAAATAGTTCTACCTTTCAAAACTAGCCTTGATACTAAGGCACTAGCACTCAAGGTACTTTACTTATACAAATCCAAGGCATCCCTTGCACCTCTCCTAAAAATATTTCTATGTGTATTCACATAATCTAGGAATCTCATTCCCAATCCATGAAATTCTTCTAATAACAACCGAACCACGTCTACAATCTCAAGCCATCCCCATGCCTGAACTATATACCCAACAACACCTCCCATGCACCGATCTCAACCCCAAGCACTTAACCATGATTTTCATCACCAAAGACAATAAAAACTTTAGATAACCCCCCTCAAAAGATTCCCTCCCATAAACCTCTATACATAGCCTCACAAAAGCACCAATTCGTAACTTTAAGTCACTTGGTCTCCCACTTAGATTGTAACAAAAAATCATAAATGATAAAAACTCATTAGAGGTCCTATATACTCCCATCTCAAAACCATATTTCATACCACATTTAAAAAAACCTCTATAGGTTTCCATATACATAAAAATCCTAGACATCATATTCCAGGATTACCACCCACTATTAGGGAACCAATTATCATGAGCATTAATACCTTGGATCCCCCACCCCTTGAGAATCACACATGCATACTCATACAACTGACATCACCCTATGATTATTCATATCTAATGAATCATAACAAATGTTTTGGTCATGTATAATTTTATTATAAGATAAATAGGAAAAATTCTGAAAAGGTTACTGCCAACACATTAAATAATCAAACACAAATAATAAAAAACCAAAATGGGTTTATCACTTAAGCATTAGGTTCTTGTAATGAACCATTAGGGCCACCCAATGTCACGTACACCAACAGACTATGTCATCATCAAAATAAGAACCTCACTATAGATTCAAATGACCAACCAAGAAAATTAAACATATTCTTGTATGTCAAGTTGAGTATAGTTCCACCAATAACTTATAAAAAAATTATATATGAGCAATTATTGACACATTAACATCATTAGTGATTAAAATCACACTAGAAGGCCCCTACATGTCATGGGAATCCTATGTTTATAATCTTGGTACATGATACGCCTCTATACTTTATCATCCAAATGGGAAAATAGCAATATATACACTAATAAATCACCAATTTCAACCAAAATGTGTGTCACAATATGAAAAACCATACAATAACTGCAAAATATCATGCTAATATTAATAATCCCAATACCCTAATTACATGAAGTTCCTACTAAAATCAGTGTTCATGACACACCATCTCGATATCCATCACATGATTTGATGCATTCCAATGTTTGTTATCTACCATCTTTAAATAATAATAATATCAAAAATAGCTCTAATACAATTTTTCAACATCCAATATTGGATCACTTTGATCATCAACCATACCGATGGATCCACATGACCATAGGCATTCCTCCCTATATCAATAAAAACATAAATAAGTAAAATAATGAAAACATCCAAAACATTATAGTATAAAGAAGATAAAGTAATATAAACATGAAATGATAAATAAATTATGGAATAAAATCATAAAATATTATTATCTCTTTGGGTTGATCACATATACAAAATAAATTTAAGAAATAAAATACAAAAGAATCCCTAAAAAATAATTGATCCATACCATATTATAGTCTCATATACCACCCACTCTTCTCTAGTTTGATCCTTCAATCCCATAACTCATCTCAACCCAAACCAAAAACAAGTAAGGGATGCTCAAGTTCCTAAGTGCAATAGTTACATTAGCTGGGTGTGTGTACAAAAATCAGTAGTGAAACACCAATGAAATCATTAAAAAACCAATAATGTAGTGAAATTTTCACATTACATGACCTTGATAATAAATAAAAAATAGCAATAAATATAAAAAAAATATAAAAATCACCGTTGCTCCTCAGTTTCATGACCCTGATCAACCATAACTACTATGGCCAGTGTTAGAGTGTCTCTAAGTATATCATAATAACCATGCCAACCCATAATGACCCATGATTTTTTTACCTTGATATATAGTGATCATGAACCATGGGATAAATCCACCTTGATATATAGTATAATGACTTAGAGAGAACACTATTCCAGTATTATAAGCGAGGGATTTCTCAATCCCCATATGAAATGGTTTCTAGTTACTAAACACTAATATTGTAAGGGACTAGACCATGACCTTTGAAGTCCCCATAAGCCTTGTAATTTCACATATGGAAAGACATATACCCATCCTAGAACCAATGTAAACTTATGTCCAAATCCACTAGATCCCCACCAATCATATTATATACCTCCCTAATTAGGGAGTTTTCTTTAGTATCCCAGACCTCCATACTTGGGGAGTTTTCTTTAGTATCTCATATCGCCATACGTGGGGATTTTTCTTTAGTATCACATACTAATAAAATTGAGGAGTTTTCTTTAGTATCATAAACCTCCTTACTCGAGGGGTATTCTTTAATATCATAGAAATTTCAACTAACAGAGTTTTTTATTAAAAAAAATACCACCCCAAGGGCGTATACCATATTTAGTACTAGTATAAAAAAAATCAAAAACATGAATGGTCATCTTCCCAAAATTTCATAGAAACCACGATACAGATCCCATGGGGCCTCCCCAACTTATCACAATAATTACGAGATAAAAAAATAAATCCAAATTCTAGGGTTACATTTATAGTCATCACTACCCATTCCAAATTATTCCTTTTCACTAGGGTTAAAAAATCACAATAAATCCCTATAGGCCCTCTATGTCTCTTCGAGCCTATAATACCTCACAAGGGACGCTCAATCACAACTCATCTCTCAAATCAACAACCTTCACAAGGGAATGTATGACCCTCAACATCATCAACATCCTCAAAAATTCACTATCCTCTTATAAACGTATCTCAAGGGTGATTGCCTTAGGGCCACCCACTTTTCAATCCACTCAAGGTTAGAATAAAAATGAAACCTATCCATCAGTATCCTTAGTTTCTAACCACTCATGTCACCATGTATGAGGGGGACATGAATAACCCAAGGTCAGAACACTTTTTTTATGTCTTAATGTCATATTTGAGGCCTCACATGGACATACCCTAGGCCATTAATGAAATCTCACCACTAACCTCCACCTTGAGGTCTATAAGGGATACTACTTCTTGTGATGCTGTGAAACAATCATCAATTTCAACAAAATTCCCTCATGACCTCCCATTGTACAAGGTATACTAGGTAATATTCAAAGCCTCTACTATTGGTGGTTGAGGCAACCAAGATATTTATAAGGAACTTCATGGGATTAGAACTTCGGGAAGTGTAACAGAGCATTTTATTTTAAATATTTTTTTTATTAAAGTTTGGTCATTTCCTTTTAGAGTGATACCAAATAACATATTTCCCATAAAAAATTAATAAACACCATAGGTAATGCAAAAAATACCACTTACCTCATTCAAAACTTTTTGACAACATTAAATTATTGCCCGATAGTTACTACCTAGCCTTGGCCATGCCTTGTCCAAGATTGATCCATCACCCACGAATCTAGCTCAAGAAAAAATATCTAAAATAATTGGTTAGGTTATAAAGATATTTAGTTCACAATTTAAAATTTAATTCTAAATTTATAAAACTCTGTACAATCAGAGAAACACCTATTAAGTAGCCTCATCACACCGAACATGTAAAAAAATACACACTGGAGGTCTATTCTATACCCCCAATGTAGCAACGCGATCCCTGAAATTTTGAAGCCTGTATTTGTTATCAATTACACTGGCATGATTATAAGGAATCAAATCCTGAAGGATAGATAAGTTTAGTATTATTTGTAAATTAGATACATACATGAGAAAATAATATTGTAATTTCAACATAATTTTTTTCCTTATTTTCTAGGATAATTAGTTTATTCTATATAGAGTACCTTTGAATGAAATTCTCATTATAATTCTTGAGTTCATGGGGAAAGGAAACAAAATAAGGGTGAGATCAAATACTCAGTAATGGTAAAATATAAAATAATAAATAATGAATCAATAAGAATAATTCATATTGGGAATGTAAATAACTGAACACACATGCCGAGTAATCAATAGGCTGAAAAGGAAGTGAATAAAAATTAAAGAAAGGTAAATGAAAACACATGCCATTCAAATAAATAGATAAGGAAAAATAAATATGGAAAGGTTATAAATTGAGACACATTCCATTTAATAAATGAATATATAATGAAATGTATCTAGAGATATGTCAATGAAAAATATCACAGATTAATAATAAATAAAACAAAATTAAGTCATTTATTTCTTAATGGACGTCATGTCTGAGGCACATGAAAACCTATAATACAAGACCATTCACAAGATGCTTTAAAACTACATAAATAAAACCATTTAATTTTTTTCAACTTTTTTATCTCATGAGAACCTGTCGATGTATCAAGGAGATATATAAAGTATAGGCCCCATCCATCATTTCCTATCCAAATCATTCCTCATACGGAAATCCCAAATAAATAATATGCCTTATCAAATATCTTTATTAAATAAACAATACAGAATTATCAATATTTCCCCAAATAATCAAATAACTATCAAAGTAGAAATAATATGTAAAATGGTTTATTATTTAGGAAATATTAACATCCATGATAAATGAAATGGATAATTTATAGGAAATTAAATGTTCAATGATCACAGGAGAAGGAATATTTCAACAGGACTAACAAATAAATCAAGGAAGTTAATGTGAATACAATCCTAAGAAAAATAAATCATAAACCATCGAGAGGAATAATAAGGATGGTATCAATAAAATATATCCCCAATGGAGTAAAATAAATGGTTTTTTCATTGATTAGTAGAAATACTATACAAATATCTTTTAAAATTATTCTTGATAAAAATAACCTTTTTTTAAAACATATTGAAAAACCTTATCTTTTAAAAGCACTTTTGAAACTTTTTTCTTTAAAATGTAACATTTTAAAAATACAAATAAAACTTCAAATAACTGATTGTAGGTAATTCAATACATGTGGTACGGGGTAAAAAAATTTCTTTTTTGCATGGTAAAAAGGTCAGAAAAATGCATTGTTCGAAAAGATACAAGAAGATTCCATTGAAACAATTAGTAAAATATAAAAGGGGTAAAAATTTCTTTACCAAATCATTTTAAATACTTGATTGGTTTTTTTAAAAAAAATAATGTTTTTATAATAAAATGGGTTCTCTGATTAAAGATATAATGTGGTCAGTTTTTCATAAAAACATTTTCGAATACATTTTGAATAACAAAGAGTGTAAAAATGGTACTATTACGTAATAATGTTCATGAAAAAAAATGATAAAAACTGAATGGGTTTGTTAGAAAATAATCAAATAATTTTTTATGGGGTAAATTTAAGTGTAAATAATCCTGAACAAATTGATATTGTAAAGTAAAACCGTAAAATGATTATAATATTAGAGTGAGAATCAATCAACGAGTAGATTGTGTGTATCAACTATAAATCCACATATAGAAGATAAAATAAATCAATAGATAGTAAAATTTATTATACAAATAATCATAGTATATTAATGATAAAGAGGAAGTAATATAACCCAATGAAAATAAATTGGGTTATGAAATTCATTTCTACTTGGTAAGTTTTTACTCAAACCTCCTTAAATGATATAATTGAAATTGAAACTCAAAATATCTTGAAAAATGAAGGAATCATGATATTATATTTCAAAGTGGTAGTATGTACAACATATATAATAAATTAATTGAACAATAATAAATTCATTATTTCAATAGAAAATTAAAAATCAGCAAAGAAAGTAAGATTACAAAGACAATCAAAAAACATTCTCAAAAAGAATAATCATTAAACATTACAAAGTCTCCCATACCACATTGAAATATTTGAATCATAATTTCAATGAAGAAATTAAATTAAATGAAACTTCAAATATCATGAGAATAAATATTTTAATGATATAACATTTTAAATAGAAGTATATATTCCATTTAAAATAAACTAGGTGAATAACAACAAATAAGTCTCAATGGAATTTAAATTGAGACGAAATCCCTTACCTTTCATTTTCATTTGGGTGAACGTCGTTTAACTTCCTGTCTAATAATATTATGCTAATTATATACTTTATTGAGAACCTTTTTCATGTTTATAAATAACTTTTTTTTTCACTTTTTACTATGTTATATACAACTTCTTAAAAAATTATATCTACATCAATTGTTTTGACCAAATTTGGTTTATGTGTCCAAAACAACATTGGTAGGTAAATTGTGGTCAAATGTGTCATATATAACTTCTACAAAAAGTTAATCATGAAATAATTATAATATTAGTACAAAAATTATAATTTTAAAACCAATAAGTAAATATGGTTTTGAAATATGAATCAATATTACAATCAGGGAGATAGTAGGCCATACATACACATGAGTATTATTCACATTTATTACTGATCATTATGGAAAGAAGGTATGTAGAATTATATCTTTCTAGAATTATCATGATATCATAAATACCATATTACTCAATCATATATAATTATATATATATATATATATATATATATAATTCCAGTGATTCAAATGGAATCACATCATGTTGGGGAGGCGGTAGTCCATAGGTCCCGGAACAATGTTATCAAATTTTAAGTGTGTAATAATGTAATAATAAAATTATATATATATATATATATATATTATATTTACATAAATTTAATTATTTCATGAATATGATATATATTATGTGTATTTATTACATGTATAATTATAATTATTCTTTATATATTCCATGGATCATGTGAATAAATCAAATTGCTTTTAGGAGGCAGTAGTCCATACCTCCACAAATGATGTCATTATATTTACAAAAAATGGTAATTATAAGGGTATGTGTTGTAAAATAATTAATAAATATTAAAAAATAATAAATATAATTTATATCATATATGAAAATATTTTCCATCATAATGTCCAACCATTAATGTTGGTAAAGGAAAATGAACAATCATGATCTCCTGAGGTGGTAGTTCGCTGTACATATAAATAGTATCTTTGTTACCCATTAGATGGATTTCTGTGTAAGTGTAGGTAAAACAATTAGCATAAAAATTCCTATAATTTTGGGGATACTGGTTCAGTTAAATAATAATGGAATAAAGAGAGTTTAGGGAGTTGATAATGGAAGTAAAACTGAAAATCTTTAGGAAAGATGTTACCTCTTAATCAGGTAACTGCTTTTGGTTTGAACCAATAGAATTATTGGATTTCTTTCTGACCAAGGTAAGGATTATAGGATGGTGGGAGGGACACTTTGGATCTATTTGGGCAGGTATTGTTCAAGACAAAGTGTCTTTATTGGTGTGAGGATGTGGGGGGAGAGGAGGCCTTCTTATAGTGGAGGAGGAGTGACACTCTTGTAATATTTTGACAAAGGAATTCCATACACATTTTTCACATTTCAAGTGGCTCCCATAATAGTAATATTTTGAGGAAAGTAGGTATTAGTTCGAAATATGGAAATTAAATGGATCTTGGACATGTTTTTAGGTCATTTGGGCCCTTAAGATGAAGGCTTAGTCCCTCGTTAAGCTTAATTTTACCGCAATCATTGTAATTAATTTTGATTACATTCACCAATATTGTTAGTAAAAAAACGTTTACCACATTAGAAATTATAAATTATCATTATTCCATATATGGAATCCATTTTAACAAATTACAATCACATAAGTGGTAGAAATTAATTTAAATTTAATCCTGTAAATTGGACGACAATGTGGGGTTTTAAGGTAAAAACGTCCGAAAGTTGGCTATGTTTTTATAGTCAATTCCAAATAGAAATTTATTATAATGAACTAAATTGAATTAATTGGTAAAAATATGATCTAATTAATCATAAAAAAAATTTACATTTTAATTTTTCTTTATAAAAAAATTAGATGAAAAATGAATTTGGAATTAAAATTCAATATTTTTCATTATTCAATAAAAAATTAAACATCGTATAAAAATAAAATAAATTAACCATAATCTAATTTTTATGTTTTTATTTCAACGTATAATTTTATTTTGGAATATAATATTTATAAAACTTTCAAAACATGGATTTAAGATAGATTCTCCATTAAAAGGCAATAAAAGTGCCTTAATAAAAATATAGTGTTTTATATGAAAAATTGGGTTGTTCTTATATTATGTCTATCAAATATGTTTGATGAATATCAAAAATATTTTATTTAATAATATATATATATATATTATATTAATATCACTCCCTGATTTTAATTTATTTATTTTATTAGGGAAAAATAGCTTTATGAGCTTAAAAATAGTTTTCTATAAAAATACCCTTTTATATTCAATAGGTTCTTATATTAATTTATAATCAATTTGTACAAAATGAATTAATATTATATTTTTATATGAAATATATTTTCATAAACAAGTTAATACTATTCATAATAGATAGTTTATGTCTTATTAAATTGAATAATAATATTATAATAATATATTATTGTTTGGTAAAACTTAGTCCTGCATATAACACAAGCCATTGAAGAAACTTGTTGTTGCGTATGTTTCATGCTAGCTCAGTATCACATGAATTTCAAGCTATGAATTATATATATTTTTTTAAAGTAGTAAATATATTATAAATAATCAGGATATTATATTCTCTTACGCATTGGGTGTCACATGTCATACACGCTATCAAATAGAAGTTACCCTTTTAAAAATTACAGGGTGTTACATTCTCCCCACATTAAATAAAATGCATCCTCCCAATTTAAACTTGACATTGGTGATAGAATTTTTTATATTTACAATGTTTGAAATCAAAAAACATGATAAGGGTTAGTAAAAGATCCTCTAGGAAAGAGAGAATGATAATTACAAAGGTCACATGTACCAACATATGGCTAGGTCTCTAAGTAGGATAACATTTATGAAAAGTAGAGATATATACATGGAGGAAAAGAATTATGGAGTAATTGAGTTCATTAATAAAAAATAAGTGATTTATCAATATAAAGATGAGGGCCTCAAATCCATAAATTTGTGATGATTTATAATACCATAGGTTCAACATAAATTAAAGTATTGGGACAACATTTTTTGATCATTTTCCTAATGTTGAGTAATTATTTTAAATTATATGTTTAATTACTTGGTACATTTCTTTAAATAGAATTTTAATATTTGGTTGTTCTTCTATCAGTTTTCCAATTCATTCAAAAAATTATTTTGTTTCCTAATGCACTAAAATACATTTCTAAAGGCTGTTAAGGCCCATAAAAGAGTGACAATTCTGACTATTTGTCTCTAACTATTCTCTAAACCTAATATTGTTAATATATTAATCAATAAAACCTAAAAGTTACACTATCAGTTTATAATTAAAATTTATTCATCAAATTAGTTAACTAAAAACAATTTCATTTTAACCAGGACATTACGTAAGTTAGTGGTTGGAGTAAAAACCTTATCATCCTTTGGCCATGAGTTAAAGTCTAGTGGTCTTTACATATTCGATTTATTTTCACCTGACATACATTTTTTGATTTTCTAAAACCATATTAATATAATTTCAAAAATAAATTTTATGGAAATCCTTGAAATAAGGTTAATCACTAAATATCCTTTTAATTAAGGTTTTCAATACATCCTCAATACATAAATACCTCATCTATTTTATTTTCACATAGGTACTTTCTTGGTCTAATGTTTATCAATAATATCATTTCTAGGATTTCTAAATCCTGACAGCTTATCTTCAATCTAAAAAACCTTTGGTTTATCCTAGGTTGTTAATTGTTAAAATACTTTATTGTGGTTTGAAAATAAAATAAAAATTATCCTAAGCATATCCCCTAGGAGTGTAAAACTAGGTTCTTGGTAAGTAATGTTGTTTTATACCAGGGTATGTTGAGTTAGTCCCAACACACATTCTCAGAGTTTTTAATTCTATGTACATTTGTGTCAAAACCACATGCACTCGTAGTATCCAGACAATGATGCATTTATAGAAAGACCCATATAATCCAAACATTTCCAAAATTCTAGGCTGTTTTTCTACACTTTTCTTCAAATTCCACCTTAGGGTTACATTATATAATATATGATTTCATAAATATAGTTCCCAAGATACTACTAAACTTCATTTGATACAAACTATTGTGACCTGAACCTATAAATCTTGGAGATGGTTCCAGCTATCAATTAAATTAGTATGATTAAAATGAATCCAATCATGAAGGATAGATCAGATTAGTAGACTTGGTAAACAAGATACATACATGAAAAAAGAATACTCTAATTAAAACAAATTTTTTCTTTTAGATTATAATAACTTTATTCCATCTAGCGTATCCTTGCACAAATTTGTAATTATAATTTTTGAGTTCCTATGGAAAATAAACAAAATAAGTGGGATCTCAAATGTTTATTAATGATAAAGTATGTTGGAAGAAATAATGAATCAATAAGATTAAATCAACATGGAAGGTTAAATAACAAAATACATATGACATGTAATCAATAGGTTAAAAAGTCAGTGAATAAACAATAAGGAAAGTTAAATACAAAGACATGTCGTTCAAATAACTAGGTAATAAAAAACAAATATGGAAATGTAAGAAACTAAAACACATTATGTTTAATCAATGACCAAAAAATGAAATGTTTCCGTAAATATGTTGACACAAAATCTCAAGGATGAATAATAAATGAAACTAAATAATGGAATTTCTTTCTCAATGGATGTCATGTTTGAGTCCCATGAAATTCTGTACAATCAAGACCTTTCACAAGATGTTTTATAACTATGGATAAAAACCCATTTAATTTGGTAAACTTATTTATCTTATGATAACCTTTTGATTCATATAGGAACTGTATAATGTTAGGGCTATACCTATCACTGCCTATCCAAATCATTCCTCATATCGAATAACCAAAATAAATAATATGGCTTATCAAATATCCATATTGAATACATAATACAAAATTATTAATATTTTCATAATTAATCAAATAACTATCAAAGTAATCATCATGTATAAAATGGTTTACATATTAGGCAATAATAATATCCATGAAAAATAAAATGGATAATTTAGGGGAAATTCAATGTTCAATGTTCATATAAGATTGAATATATCAAGGGGTAACAAATAAATCAAGAAAGTGAATGTGAATACTATCCTTGTCCAAATCAATCATAAAAAATCTAGATAAATAACAAGGATGATATCAATAAAATATATCACAAGTAGAGTAAAATAAAGGTTTTTTAATGAATAGAAATACTACACAAGGATCTTTTAAAAACATTTTCAATAAAATATCCTTTTTTCTAAAATATTTTGAAAAAAACTTTTCTTGGAAGATAAATTTTGATATATTTTCTTTTAAAAGTAAAATGATAAACACACAATGGAAGCATCAATTAAATGATGGTGGGTAGTTTTTTACATTATTTATGAGGTAAAAAGAAATTTTATTTTCTATAGTAAAAAGGATAGAAAAAATTTATTGTTTGGAAATAAATAAGAAGATTCCTTTGAAAACATAGGTAAAATAAAAAATGGGATAAGAATGTATTTAAAAATCATTTTAATGAAATTTTTGATACACTTTAATAGAAAATGGTTTTTAGTAGAAGACAGGTTCTCCGACTAAAGAGTGAATGAAGTATGTTTTTCTTAAAAACATTTTATAAAACATTTTGAGTAACAAAGAGTGAAAAAATGGTGATATTACTTAGTAAAGGTCATTAATAATCAGAGGATACGAAAATTAAAGGGATTATTAGATAATGATCAAATAATTTTATCTGATTCAAATTTAAGTGTAAACAATCTTGGAAAAATGGTATTGTAAAGTAAACCCTTAAAAATATTATAATGTGGGAGTGAGAATCAATAAACAAGTATATTTCATGTATCAACTATAAATCCACATATAAAATTGGAAATAAATCCATAGATAGTAAAAGTAATTAACAAATAATCAGAGAATATTAATGACAATGAGGAAGTAATGTAACCTAATTAAAACAAATTTGGTTATGAAATTTATTTCCACTTGGTAAATTTTAATTCAGATTATCTTAAAAGAATATTTCAAATTGAAACTCAAAATACCATGAATAATGAATGAATAATGATATTATATGTCAAAGTGGAAATATTTACACCATATATAATAAATTAGGGGCATAAAAACATATTGATTGTTTCAAGAGAAATTTAACAGTAACTAAATGCTGTGAGATTAAAAATAATAAAAAACGTTCTTGAGGAAAATAATTTTTAAAGATCCCAAAGTGTCCCATACCACTTTTAAATATTTGAATCATTATATAAAAGAAGTAATAAAATTAAAAGAAACTTATAATACCATGAGAATAAGTAGTTTCATGATAAAAAATATCAAATGGCAGTATATAGACCATTTAAAAGTAACTAGGTTCATAACAACAAATAAGTTTGAATGGAATGTAAATTGAGACAAAATCATTTAAATTGTGTTTCTTTTCAAGTAATAATACTTTAACATAATTTATATTAAACTTATGTTAATTATATACTTTCTTGAGAACCCTTTTCATGTTTATCATTAATTTATTTCAACTACTACAATTTTATATACAACTACTTAAACAATTATGTTTATATCAATTTTTTTTACCAAATTAGGTTTATGTATCAAAAAAACATTGGTACATAAATTGTGGTGAAATAGTTCATTATATAACATATCTATAAAACTAATCATGGAATAATCATCGTATTTATACATGAGTTATACTTTTAAAACCAATCATTATATATAGTCAATATAAATGAATCAACGTTACAATTATAGAGATGGTAGGCCATACATATGCATGAGTAACCTTCTTATTTTTTAATTATTTTTTTAAAAATAACGTAATTAGTTTTATATATTTACAAAATTAAAATAATATCATAAATAAAATATTATTGAATCATACATACTTATATATATAATTCTTGTGATGTAAAAAGAACCTCATCATGTTGAGGATGTGGTAATACACAAGTCCACAAATGGCATTATAAACTTTTAAGTGTGTCAAAGGGTAGTAAAGAAAATGATATATATATATATATATATATATTATATTTTAAAATTTTAAATTATATCATATATAAATATAGTTTCCATCATAATGACCAACCATGAATGTCTTTACATGAAAAAATTAATAATCATTGTTTCGTGAGGCAGTAGTTCACCACAAATAAAAACGGTATGTTCATTACCCATTAGATGGATATGTGTGTAAGTGTAGGTTAAAACCTTAGAATAAAAAAGTACTGTATATTGAGGATATGCGTGTTTTTATATAATAATGTAATAAGGGATGTTTAGGGAGTGGATAATGGAAATAAAACTAAAAATATTAAGGAAAGATGTTACCTCTTAATCAGGTAACTCCTTTTGGTTTGAACCAAAGGATTCCTTGGATTTATTTCCTCTAAAAGAGATGATTATAGGATGAGGGGTGGTATTTTTTGGATATATTTGAGCAGATTTTGGTAGATCCAACATTTCTTGAGAGGTGTGAGGATGTGGGAGGATTAGAGGCCTTTTTATTTTAGAGGAGGAGTGGCACTCTTTTAATACTTTGACAAAGCAATTACATACACGTTTTTATCTTGAAAGAGGATCCCATAATTGTCAAATTTATATTAAAGTTGGTATAGGGAAAAAATATTTCCATAAAATGGTTCTTGGACAACTGTATAAGTCATTTGGACCCTTAATATGAAGGGTTATTCCCTTATTAAGCTTAATTTTACCTTAATCTTTGTAATTAATTTTAATTACATACACTAATATTTTTGAAAAAAAATAATTTGAACATATTAGAAATTATAAATTAAATGATTAAAAATACATAATCTTTTTTACAAAATTATATTCACATAATTATTAGAAATTAATTTAAATTTAATCCCGTAAACGGGATGACAATATGAGTTTTTAAAGTAGAAACAGCTGAATGTTTGCTATGTTTTTATAGTCAATTTCAAATTGAAATTGATTACAATGACCAAAATTGGATTAATTTTTTAAAAATTATCTAATTAAAAATTAAAATCAATTTAAAATTTAATTTTACCTTATAAATATATTATTTAAAAAAATCGTTTTGAATTAAAATTCAGTATTTTTCATTATTCATTAAAAAATGAATCTTCACAGAAAAATACAACAAAATTCACCATAACCTGATTTTTAGTTATATATTTCAAATATTATCTTTATTTTTACATATATTATTTTCAAAATTTCTAAAAATTGTATTAAAAATAGTTTCTCCATTAAAAGTCGATAAACGTTGTTTAATAAAAACATAGGTTTTTATGCATGACATTGGATTTGTTCTTATGTTTTGTCTATCTAATATATTGGATGAATATACAAAATATTTTCTGAATAATATATATATATATATATTACTTTAATATAACTCACTAATTGTAGGTAATTTATTTTATCAGGGAAAAACATCTTTATGAGCATAAAACATGTTTTCTATAAAAATACTCTTTTATATTCAATTGGTTTTTATGTTGATTTCTGATTAATTATTAACCAATGAATTCATATTATAATTGTGTAGGCCATATATTTTCATAAGTTAGTTAATAATATTCATAATAGCTAGTTTATGTCTTATTGTATTAAATAATAATATATTAATAATATATTATTGTTTGGTAAAACTCGGTCTTGTGTGTAACACAATCCATTTAAGAAACTCATTATTGCATATATCGCACTCTAACTTGGAACAAAATGAATTGAAATCTATAAGTTATATTGAATTTATTTAAAGTATTAAATAAATTATAAATAATCAAAATATGACATTATCTTACACTCTTGGTGTCACATGTCATATATGTTATCAAATATATGTTAATATTTTGGAAGTTTTTAGATGTTACCCCAACCACCATCCTAGTAAAAATATGTAACAACCTCATAAAATTGCTAGGTATATTATTTTTGATAATATCTCAAGATATCCTCCTCCAAGTAAGAGTATAAGACCCATCATTATTGGCTGCAACAAATCCATTGTTATAGGAAGAATAAAATTATAAAGGGGGTGGGGTAGATCTATGGAGGTTACCTAAGTCAAATATGTACCTCTATTCATTGATATATTCCACTAAAAACAACATTTTGAATGGATTAATGGAGGGGATGAAGGGGGCTAGGCTCTTGTTTTGAGTGAGAAATAGAGGGTAAAAGAGGGTTTACCCCATCTAAAAATTTAAGGGAGGTAAAAACATAATTTCCCCCTAAAACCCTATTTCAACCCATTGGACAGCCTACAGCTAGACAGTGGATATAGGATATTGGATACCTTTAACCCAGACACCACAATCCAACTCTATTGTTCCACTAATCTATCCAAACACCATTTGAGCCTCATTCCCTTTAAAAAAATATATTTTATGATTATCAACCTTATAATTTCTATGATCATAAAAATTTCAAAACCATCCCCTCAACCAACTATAATTAAAATTTCCATTAAAATTCAAGACCCATGAGGATGTGGGTTATTAGAAGTATATAATAATAATGCTGCTTCCAAGGATAAGGTTATGGACATATAAGAAATTCATAATTTAAAAGTAAAAAAATTATAAACTAATTTCATAGATGGTAGAGTTAGTTGAATATAATTAAAGGTTGAGCAAGTTGAGGTGGCCTTGATTGATGACATTATGAAAATTGGTGAAAAAATAAAGAGAAAAAGGAATATAATTGAAAAATTTACAATGAAATTCCAAAAAAAATAGAAATGGGCAAAGATATTAAATCTAAAATTATCCCTCTAAAAACACAACCTGAAGATATGATAAAATATGGGTAGACAGATAACACATGATTAAAGTACATAACTACCCAACTAAAATAGAAGGGTGAGAAGATTAAGGATCTCATGGAGAGGTTTAAAAACTTTTGTAAAAAGAATAATATCCCTCCCATATAATCATCAATAAATGGAGTCCTCATTGGTGGAAATTTATATTTAGTGATAAAATTTTTTTCTACTAAGTCTAAAAGAGAAGAAACTCGCTAGAATGTTTCTACAAAGTGATACTATTATAGAATCACATGACATTCCATGAGTGTATTCTAAGATTCCCATGGGATTAAACAAAAAATAAAATTATTTGTTTCAAAATTTCAATCTATGCATTACTTGAGAATATATGTTTTAAATTATATATTCTTTATTTATGATAATAATAGACACATGGATATAAATTACAATAAGAGAGGAATTTAAGGATTTATAATGAATTCTTCCATTACTATAACAAATATGAATCATAATTACACTAAAATAAATTATATTAAGATATAAAATAGATTTAACCTATTTGAGTAAAATAATGGAATTCAAAAAAGTGTTCACTAAGGATTAATAATGTATAACTCATGAATACCCTACTGGAAATTGGAAAAATTGAAAACAAAAAAAGATACTCTAGATGTGTGAAAGATTCACAAAGGATAAAAAAGTACAAGGTGGCTCAAATGGATGTCAAGTAGGAAATACATGAGGAATAACTACATGGTTTCAAAAAATAAATGACTTTGTAATAAACCAAGAAGATCATTGGAGTTACCAAGAAAAGGAAAAACAAATCATTTAATAAATACAAGAAAGAAATCCCTACAAGTGGTGATAAAAATTGGATGAGTTTTAGAATAATTTTAGTTGGAATTAATAGAAAAAAATATCATGCATTGAATAAGATATTTATTTTTACAAGAAGTGCATTATATGGGATATATAAATAATATCACCATACTGAATGTGGGTAGAATAAGTGTTCCAATTTTATAGTGGAAATAAGTTCCTTCAAAAAACAAGAATAATATTCATAAAACTAAATGAACTATACAAGATTATCATTTAATAATTTTCCTAGAATAAGTTATGGGGTGTGAAAGAAAATAATTCATGTGGGGATAAACAAGAAAGTAATAGGGTTTGAAGAAGGAATGTTTGGTCGGTGATTTGAGTAGAGATCCTTGGTGGTAAAAGTACACAAGAAAGGAAATCTTTTGATTTGGGACATGAAGATAAGACCAAGCATAAAGAAATTTATGAAAAGTAGGATTCCAAAAACATTATTTCAAATATCAATATGGATTCCAATGTAAAGTGTATAGTAAAATTGGTGCTCTATAGTGACTCATAATATTGATAAACTTTAGGAAATGGAATGACCCCTCTCTCCATGTATTTAAATGCTATAAATCTTGTTCAGGTGTTGCACATTTTAAGATAGATATGATCCATAGATAAATTGAATAAAAAATATGTAAGTGGTATTATGGGAAAAGGGGACTATTTGAACCAATCAGGTAAGGGATAGATAGTGGTATCAAGGCTCATTCTGAATTGAATTTATGTTTTAGTAGTGAATGTGAAATCTTTTTGAATATGAAAATATAAGAATAAGTCTTAAAAAAATAGAAGTAAAATAAATAAAAAGTGGTAAGAAATTTGTATCATAATTTTCATAAAGGTTTAGTTGAAGTGATGGGTTCATAAAAAAATATTATATATTGACATCATACCTTAAAGATAGAATATTGAGGTTGAAGTAACAAAATGATTTTTCATTATTTTTTTCTAACCTGAAATATCAACCAATTGTCTTCATGATATCAAAGGAATCTATTGATTAATGTATCTCATGATATATATCATTGCTATATTTGTTGGTAGATTTGTGACATTCATGTAGAGTTTTGATATGAAAATATATAAGTTGGTATCCCCATAAAATAAGGGAAAAACACAATGGATAAAAAAGGAATCAATTTCTAGTTATTGGTATCAATTTCAAAAATGGGTACAAGTTTTGTTTATAGAGATGATATTTGAAGAAAAATTATTGTATAAACCATAGAATCACTATTAATTTAATAATGGTTTTGTGAAAGTATAATTTAGATCATAGGAAGTGATTCGTGGTAAAAGTTAAAGTTATTTGGATATTGTAGATATATGGGTGTAAGTGATTGTAATGGATGTAGTTGATATTATTATCCTTAAGTCTTATTTCCATTATTGATTTATAATTAAGTTGGCATAATGAATTTTTATGGATGTTTTTATGATGTAAGTTCACCTATTGAAAATATGTTGAGAATATAAATATAATCCAAAGAAGCTTTTGAGTTTGAGATATTTCAAAAAAATGGATTAATATATTTTGAAATGACATAGGGTGAAAATAAAAGTCATGGTCCCAACAAGTAGAACATGTGTAGGGGTTATATATAATAGGTGGAGAATAATAAATATTTATTGAATACAAGTACAAAATTAAAAAAGTGGGAGAAAATATGCTGGAAATATCCCTATACACATCATTGATAAAGGACACATAGTTTAATGAGATAATTTTTGGTCTCAGTGGTATTAAAAAATTAAATTTTGGGTTGATTGACATTAAAAAGATATGGTTAGTAATAAAAAATCTAAATTTGAAAACATTATCACCCAAGGTAAAAAAAATTCATTGGTTTTAAATTTTTTACTTTTAGTGTATGATTAATTTGTATTTAGTGTTAATGTGGGAGTAGGAAGTATATCATGAATTCACTATCCCATAAAGTAGGAGTTTATGTGCTTTAGATTCATGATGATTTAGTGTTTCCAATATATCCAAATGGGAATATTAGTGGCCAACATTGAGATTTGGTGCTATTATTTGTTGGATATTTATTTTTAACCATGATATGGTGAGTCTGAGATTGTTAGATTTTTTGTTCCCCCTATTAATAGTTATGTGAAGGATTTGAAGATGTTCCTATTAATAAGTAACGATAAAAATACAATATAACAATTGGAATTACTATATTTATAGATTGAAAAATAGGGATTACATATAGACTAGATCATTGGGATCTCACTTTATCTATCATAATTATTCTATATAGAATTGGAATAATATTATCTAAAGTAAACTTGTGGATTATCCAATAGTAATTATTGGTTTGTTTCATGATAAACTACTTTTTCATGAAAAATATCTTTTCATTGATATCATGTGAAGACTTTAACAATATCAATGATCATTAAAAAATATTTTCATAATTAATAGTCCATGATAAATTTTCCAGACCTCAAAATATTGATATTTCCAAGTGTTTGAGGGAATTATAGAATTTCTCATATGAAAATTGATCAAAGGATGAAATCTTAAAAAAATTAATATAAAGAATTATTAAAGTACAATGTTTTTTTAGTTTTGGAAGTATTTATAGGAAATAAAAGTAGAATAGAAATTATCAGGCAAAGGTAGATCTCTATGAAATTAATAAAGTAGAGGTACCACTCAAAAGTGGAGTTGCGAGTAGTGATAAGTTTCACAAATCAGAGTCACATAGAGGAGGATTTTCCCAAGATGTGAAGTGTTAATTTTTTTTCAATAAATACTCTAGCCAAAAAATAAGAAAGAATATATAGCATTGGTTATAAAATTATTCTTAAAAGAGAATAATGCTCTTTTTTTAAAAGTAATATTGTGTGAAAGGGGTACTTGAACTCCTATGTTTTGTGCGTGACATGAGAGAACCACTATTTTCCTCAAACATATTATTTTCATTAATCTTTGATTTTAGCAAAGGATAGTATTACATTAAATGAATTACCTTTAACAAGTTTATACATAGGGACTTACAACAACATACTTATGCGAACATGAATTTTTGAAAACAGAAGTATTGGGAATTTTCAATAAGTGAACAATGTTGAATTTTAGGTAGAACTCATTCAAGACCTCTTCAAATTATAAAGTTATTATATTATGATAGATTATTATTAGAAAAATTAGATCAAATGTTATTAAGGGTTTTACAACGAGTATGTGAATAACTAGGGTGGATATCAATGATAAACTACCCATATATAGTGAACTAATAAAGATATAGTGAAGTATTTCATTGAATTATGTGTAAAAGTGATACCCCTCTTGGATAAATGAGTAATGGGAGAAGATAGAGGGAGTGGACCTTGGGAGAGGAGTGGTTAAACCCTAAACCTTTGTAAAAGGGAGTTACCCATGGTATGTAGTGATTTATCTATAAATATTATAAGGGGAGTTAACCTAGGAATTGAAGTGACCTAGCTTAAAACCACCAAAAAAATAGATTTAGTCGATTCTGGTACATTATCAAATTTCCATTGTATTATCCTTGGATTATTCCAATTTAGGTGAACCAAGTAAAATTATTATGTCTTGCATATATAATTTACTTACCTTTTACATTACATAAATCGATGCATGCGAGTTAAGAAATCATTTATCCTACCCTATTATGGATAAAATAATAAAAGTGTCAATTAAATCATTATTTCAAGAATAACACAAGAGTGACCCTACTAATAGTTTTCCACAATTTTCTGGGATGTGATAGTTTGAGGTTTAAGTAAGGAAACTAGGATGTGTTTTATACCTTGATTCAATCCCCCCACTTCAAGGAATCACTCAATAAATAAACATGTGTGAACAATAATATAGCTAAAATTTAGTATATTTTAGACATTAATGTGTGTACTAAATTTATTTAGATGAATAAATAATTGGATGATCATGGTGAAGTGGTCAAATTTCTTTTGATAATATTTAGTGATAGTAAAATTTTGATCAAGATTAATAAGAAAACTATGAAACATTTAAACATGAAACATATTAAAATATAGCACCATATTATCAAATAAAATGTTGAACATTAAGTTTTAATGGTGATGTACATTAAAATAAATCAACTAGTAGATGATATATTCATGAAACCATCAGACACACCAAAATTTGAGAAACATCCATTGAATCTTAGTTTTTGACCACCTCCCAATACTTGAGGATGTTTGAAATATCACATATGAACATATAAATTTAATATTTAACATTAATATTATTGAATTATATGACTTGTACCATTTGGTTTTATTATTTAAGTGTAATAAATTGTACAGGAAAATTTAGAAATTAACAAGTGGAAACCGAGAATAACTACTATATCAAGGGAGAGAAATTTAATTATGAAGATGAATTTTTGTCATAATAAGATGATATAAGATATAAAATCCATGGATATTAGTATTAAATTAATATTAAATACAAGGGGTTCAATGAAAAAAAGTGGTTGGTAGAGTTAAGTGTTCAATAAAATCATAAAAATATCTCTAAAACATTTCTTTTCAACATTGGTTATTTCTCACTTAAACATAGAGTAATAGTTGAGAATTTCAATTATAATTTTCATTTTAGAGAGTATAATAATATTGTATTCTACTTAGGTATTATAAAATATAAAAAGGGATATAATTTTGGAACTGAGGATACTGAATAAAAGAATATTAGAATTGAAGTTCATTAATGAAAGAGTTTTTCAAAGAATGATAAAAAATGGTAGTATTTTATAGAAATTTGAGATTAATGATAGAATATGAAATTTTTTGAATTTTAAAAGAGTATATTATTTATTTAGTGGTCATTTTTTAAATAAATGAAAACCATTTCACAAATGGTTACACAATATCATGGTTTCCAAACCAAAATCACTATTAGAGGCATTTTATATATGATAGTCTGTAAAGTGGATTAAAAGAAAAAAAGATAAAAAAAATACACTATAAGGAGAAACCACATCATGGTTCTATAAACCATGTTGTCGTTTAGGAAACCTATACTATGTTGGTAACCATTTATTTGGATTGTTTATAAAATAACTAGATTCTACAAGATAACTAAACCATTCCTTAGTCATCATCAAAATTTGTACTGAAATAGAAAGTGATTTTAATTTTAAGGAGGTGTTTTGTTCACCATTCATGTGTTCAGTTAAAAAAAGTGGGTAGATAAGGTATAACACACCATAATTATTTTTGTTTTATACATATATATTTTTTATAATGCCTATTTTAAATACGATGGGAAGGTGTTATAATTATTTTGGAGGTTATTTTTCTAAAAAAATGGTAGAGTGTTTGAGGAAGTGATTATGGATTCGGTAAATTTTCTAGATATATTGGTAGGAGGCTACTTGAATTAAGAAGGTGAAAACATACTATAGTTTAACATGAACCACATTTTGGTATAGTTTAGATATTAGTTTTTAGAGAAAAAAAATTATTTTTTATCAGGATAGGGGATTGAATGGTCATGATTTTGACAGTCAAACCATTAACTGAAAAACTAGCCCATGGATTGTTTTTTATGCTATTATTTTCATGGGGCATGGAAACTTGGTCAATTTGGTTAATTTTTTAAAAATAAAAATATAAAATCTTTTATGGGGGCATTAAATGACCATTAAAGATGTTTTTCAAGGAAAATTAAGTGAATACATGTGCCATGTAAAGAGATTATTATTTACTGAAAATATTAAAAGATACTAGCTAAATAACATAAAATAGTGAAAAACAAATATAACTGAGATAAGGTTTTACTAATGTTAATAATAAATAACCGGGAAAGTTATTGTTAAGAATTAGTATATTCTTAATGATTTATATTCGATCATAAAGCTAAAGTTGAAGAGAAAACCCTTATTGGTATAATATATTGATTATTATTTATCAATATTAATATAAGAGACCCATTATTCATATTTTCATTTCCTTATATTCATGTAGTGATCTGAAATATAAGTGGAGGGAGTGACCCATTAAATTTGAATTGCATTGATCCAAAACATTATAATTAGAATAATGGGTTTGCAATTTTATGTACATTAGAATATCATAAATGTATTCTACTTAGTAATATCCCTTTAATATGAACCAAGTAGAATAATTTTGTTTCTTTATATTAATTTTCATATTTCTTTAGGTTTTATGTATGGGTTTTTGTGACAATTTCATGTTTTTATTACTAAAATGGAAAAAATATCCATTCAACAAAGATTAATTGGACACCTGAATTCATCACTTCTTAATGTTTTTTGGGATTTATTATTGTAAAAATTTCAATTACTAAATATTTTAAATTAAATATAAAAATGACATGAAAAAACATAAATTTTATAACAATAAAATTTCATTCATTTGGGAATAAGAATTATTCAATGAGTAAAAAGATTTATATTTTTATTGGTTCTTATTAGATCAATTTCGACCAATAATATTCTTAAATTTTCAATTGTTTATAAAAAAATATACATTAATTAATAGGTATTGATTCCAAATTTTTAATCGAAATAGTTTCATGTATACTATCACTACCAAAACCAACCTTTATTATAATGATATTCCTCTTAAATTAACACTTTTCTAAAAAATTGATAGAAAATTAAATATATCAAATTATCTCAATATGATACCAAACTAAAATCAATCATTCATAAGATAATTCAATATTAAAAAATTAGCCCAAACTTTTACAATTGGTTCACTATCCATTATTATGAATAATTATTCATGATTAATAAATAATAAATCAACAATTAATATATCATCTTAAAGAAATTAGAAAACCCAAATGAAGAATAATGAATAAGTATAGTATAGAAGAGAATCAAGAAACACAACTTGTTGTAAAACATTGATCCCAGATTTTAACAATTTAATTCTCAATATCCTATATCTATCTAAACACTAGAAAGTGGTAAGAGTAGAAAAAATACTACATAGAAAATCACAATGTTATAAAAAAGTATTACACCATAATGGGTGAATCTATTTATCTTTAATTATCTTTACTCCAACAAGATACTCTTATTTATTATATTGAAAGTAAATATATTACATTCTTATTACATAATTTAATATTGGTAATGTCATAATATTTACAAATATTAGAACTCAAATCTAAATATATGATTTAATAGGGAATTCCCTCCCATTCATTAATTAGATTTTTCCTTTAAATTATCTCTATCTTTTAACTAGTTAATCCACGAAGTTAAATGAATTACAAAAATATATTTCTAGTATATTTTTATCCTTTACTCCATTCCAATTATGACATAACTTATTCCTTGGTTCCTTCAATTTAAATATTATGTGAAATCCATAAAATAATTGTTATTATATTTTAGCATGATTTATCTTTCTTCAACTCTTCATGTCTTGAAATGTGTGAAAATTATTGAATGGTAATATCTTCTTACACCATAATATTATGAAATAAATCGATATTCAAAGATTAAAATAATTATTCCATAATGTAACTATGTTGTGGTGTGTTTTTTATTTTAATCTCCAAAATCATATAGACACTTTCAAATTCATCTTCAAGAACTATTTTCCATAAATAATTAAAAACATATAGAATTAGATAGTACTAAGATCATATACCAATTTAATTCCTAATGAAATTTTATATAAGAAATAAAATTTTCATTTTTGGTATTTTTTATATGCATGGTATTAACATAAAGTATTTATTTTTTATTAATAAAGATAAGGATTTTACCCACATGAAGAATCAATCCACCACTCATAATAATTTAATAATAAATGGATAAATAATCGATGAAACTATAGAATAAGTTATATATTCTTAAAGACTAAGATTATTTTCCTCCCATTAAAGTTAGAGTAAATAAAACCAATTCCATAGTACCGATCATTACATTTGTGTGAAGTTGAAGAATCCAGAGACATAGAACCATTTAAATTATCTCACAACAAAATTATAGTGAAGTTAGTTGGATTATAGAAGATGGATAATATATTTATATAATGAGGAACATAAATATACTTAATAATTTTAATAAAAAAGATGGTGGTATAAGGAATTTTAGGTATATAACACAAAATAAAAGTTTTAATAAGCGTAATTATTGGTGAAAACCCCATGAAAAATACATAATTTTTATAGTGTGAGTAAATCTTAGGATTTTAGTCATGTTATTTTCTTAAAAATTAATATTTGGGGATAAATAGATAATGGAGATAAAAATAAAAATAAAAAGTGGTAATTTTTATGAAATTAATGGTTATGATGAGACTTATTTAATCATAAAAGAAATTGAGAAACATTTTTTACATAACAAAGTTTGAAACATAAAAGGAAATATAAAATTAGTATTTTATATAAAATCAATGGTGATAAAGACTCTTATTTTCTCAATGAGAACTGAATGTGAAAATAAATAATTATAAACATATATCAGAACTATATATTCCATTTTTTAAGATATAAAGTTATCAAATTAATACTTATTTTAAAGAGATATTTGGATAATATATGTGGTACATTCAAGGTTGACCGCAGCGAGGGCGACCATAGTGAGGGCGATACTCCGCTAACCCTACTGCGATGGCGGCCGCCGTGACCCCTCCCCCGGTCGGGGGGGAGGGGTCTTCGCCTTCAACTCATGCTTCAGGTGATGTGCAACTGAGAATTAGGGATTTCTTTGGATCCTCGTCGGATGTGGGTTTCTTCCTCCCTGAAATCGAAGTTTCGCCGAAGGTACCTGGTTGCATTTCAGGTCAACCTATTGTTCCGGTTTCGGTGAAGTAATTTTATGAAGCTTCAGCGTTACTTTCATCGGCTCTGATTGTGAGGTTTACAATGTGGTGACCTCTTTTGGAGCATTTTGACAAAGCGGTCAATACAGATTGGAGTTCGAAACACCGAGCGCTGGTAAGTATAATGGGTCCGCATCAATTCCTCATATTGTTTGCTGACAAAGAGGATTTGGGTAGAGCTTGGTCTAGGAAGAGGAAACCCTTCTGTGGCCTCCCGTTTCACTTACTTCGCTGGTCCTTTGAGGCGCATATGAACCGTGACTCTCCTTACATGGCAATTTGGATTCAATTGCCTATACTTCCTTTTCCATTTTAGAATATTGGGTTGCTGAGGTCAATCGGAAACTCGATAGGGCGCTTTGTATGCAGTGATCAAAGAACAACTTCTCTGTCTGATCCCTTTTCATCTAGAATTTTTGTGGAAATGGATCTCTCAAGATTTCCGCCAGAGCTTGTCTGTATTGTAGTTGAAGAAGAGTACAGGTATGCACAGTCGATAGTCTATGAATCATGGACCCCATTCTGTTCATTTTGTTACAGGCAGGGGCATGATGGACACAGTTGTCGAAGGAGGTCTAAGGGTGTTCGAAGCTCTGAGGTTCCAGCTGTGCCAGAGGATGTTCCCTCGAGAGAGGGTGTGGTCACCTTTAGTGCTGAGCAAGGTAGTGATAAGACATCACCTGCAAGCCTGCATCAAGTTTGTCATACCCCTTCAAAATCAGTTGGGGGCATTGATTCGCTGATTCAGGGGGGGCCTTCAGAGAAGGTGGAGGATCCTTTCCCCACTACTAATCTGGATGATAAGAGAGAGAATTATGTCAATCTGTGTACAGAATTAGGAGTACAGGTTGAAGAGAATGAGGTTATGAGGAAGGAGATCATGTCTGGAGCTGTGGTGGCTACCCCTCCAGAGGACTCTGAAATGGCCAACTGGGAGAATGGTAACTCCAATGGCTTGAGCCTTGATGTAATTAGTCATGGTAGGGACATAGAGGGGCCTATTAATCTTAAGTATATTGGCAGGGGGCTTGAGCACCAGCAGAACTATGGTGAGCTTGAGATTCCAGTCCAGAACACTTCAACCAGTCTAAGTAAGGTCAGGGTGGATGATTCTATACCATGTTCCCCAAACCGATTTGCTGTACTAGAAAGTTCAGTTGTTAGAGTGGCCCATGCGAGGGAAGATGAACAAACCCCTTGCCCTCAACATAATGAAGGTGATATACCAAATAGTGGTTATTCTTATGGAATGATTGCTGGACAGCTGGGTGGTGGTGAGGCTGATCCGGAGGGAGTCAACATGGTTGCTTTGGATCAAGTGACATAGGAGGTTCCAACTCAAAAGAACAATGTGAGTTGTAAAAAGAGGAAGGGGAAAAAAGATTACTCCTTGCTTCCCCCCCTTTGGAGACCCGCTCTTGGAAGAAACCACCGGTGCCTCTGCTCAATGCCGTGAAAGAGAATCCTCAGGCTTTAACCAAGTGGAACAACAATGAAATGGGAAGTTCTACTTGGAAGGTAAGAACGGGAAAGGAAGCTATCCATTGTTCTGAGGAGGATATGGTCGAGTAATTTCTATATGTTGATATTCCACAAGAAGAAGCTGATATGATGGGAAGAGCTGTAAGAGTGGAGGTCAACCACGAAAAGGCAAAGTGGATTGAAAAGCAATATTTGATCTTAATTAGAGGATTCAACGACAAGAAAATTAGCGAAGAAGAATATATCCAAACATGGGATAAAATGGAGAACCGTTTGGAAGACATTATTGGAGATGATCCTAAGGCTAAGGTATGGCTAATGCATTGGAATCTCTACAGGGAAGAAAGCAATAATAGGCTAAGGCTGAGTTTTGGTAACATTTCCTTTTCCTATGAGGATTCACCCCCAGTCTGATTTGGGAAGTGCAGTCTGGACTTCTTCTTCGGGCTAAAGTACTCTACCATTTCTTTTGCAGGTCATTTGGGATATGGCTGATTTGGAGGGATGGAAACATCAGGAGGGACCACGCTTGCATGGGATCGCCAAGTGTCTAGCTTAGGGATGGTGGTTGTTGTTGTTGTGTGTTTGTGGTAGTTCCTTTTCTTTCCTGTTTTTGTTTGGGTTTGTTTGGATACCTTGTTGGACCTGTTGGTTTCTCACTTTTTCCACAAAAGTGTTTCCTAAATAAAAAAATAATTGTCATTATGTGGTACATTCTAATAATGGAATATTGTAAGGATGGTATAAAAATTCAAGTAGAATAAGATAATAGATATTTAGTAATTTGTCCCCAATTACCTGTAATGACCAATAGATACAAAATACACTAATAATGAGTGGTAATATATTATTTTAATTTTTGATTATAATAAAATGATGTGAATTGTTCAAATAAGTCACAAAAAATTCACAAGATTGTATAAAAGGGTCTAGAAAAGTGTTTGAGAATCTATATAAAGAAAAAATTATCACATTGATATCTAACTATGGAATAAAGTGAATAAATTACATGCTGAACTATTATCTTGAGAATCATTTAATATTTCATCAAGTCTTGGCTAAGAGGACTTCATAAGAAAAAAAGGCTTTAAACAGAATAATTCAATTAATCAGTAGTGTGGTGAGGATGGTGTTTATTAAAAAAAGAAATTACAAGAAATTATATAATGATTCAATGAATACTATAGTTTTAAATAAAAAATAAAGCATTAATAAGATTTAGTGAAGTTATAGAACCATATGATATGATTTTAAAATATTAATAGAACATTATTTACATTAAATATTTGAAAGTAAGTAATACATATTCAAAAAATTTCTATATAATGAATAACGAATGAAATTTATAAAAATTAAAAAGTATGGGATATGAATGTATCTTTATTGGAAACTATTTTAGAATAAAAGATTATTATTTCTATAAAAAGCGACTAGGGGAGATAGTTAAATTCATATTGACCATATTATATAATATCAACTAACAGATAAGAAAAAAATTATAAAAATTATTTAGAAATAAATAAAATTATTACCCCCAAAATACATAATTGAAGGATGATGATGTAGTGGTAGATTCAGAAGTTGAAGCTGAGTAAGATGGGTTTGAATACCTATAATGATTTGAATGATAGTAATAAGAGTCAAAGTTGATGAAGGGATCATAACAGGAGAAAAAATAACCTCATTTTGAAAAATAAATATAAAATCAATGATATTAAAAAAATTACTATACCAAATTAAATCTCAAATATTTAATGATATATAAAAAGTTGATTTGGTTCTAGGAAATAAAATAATATTTCGACCTAATAGATTATAATTAAACCTGGGTGGCTACACTAATTCTATCAGGTAAGAACATCATTATATCCAAATGGATTTTTTATTAAAATGATTTCCATTAATATATTAAGGTTATTCATAATAAATCAGTGTTGGTTTGAAAGGGGAACTCCATAATTAAATGAGTATATTTTTTTTGTAATATTTTCCCCCAATAGAAGAATAGGTGAAATTAGGCTATTTATATAAATTATTGTCTAAATAAGCTTTATGTTTTTTTAAATTCATGTAATAAAAAATATTCTAAATGATGTTCTATAATAGGAGTTATACAAAGTTGATGTTGATAATTTTGATCTTTCAAAATACTAAAACAGTTTTTCTATGATAAATAAGGATATATATATGTTGATGTAAGAACTAAGAGTGTGGTACTCTTATCTAGATATGTTTTTAAGAAATATATATTTAAATGTGGAGGGTTTCATCACTTTATCAAAGTCAGAATAAGGTATTAAGAAAGAATTATTGTATAATTCAATTTTTTTATATCATATTCAGTGAATCTAGAATAATAATTTTCAAGGATTTCTCTAAAGGGATGAATATTGTTTGTTAAATATATTTAAATAATAAACTAATTTATTTTATTTATTTCAAATTTTTTTATTCATTAATATTTTTTTTAATTTAAATAACAATATACTTTAAATGTTAAATGGGAACTATAAAATCCAGGGGTAAATCTAGGAGCGTTGAAAAAATACTACAAATAGATTTATAAACCCAAACCAATATAAAAAGAGATGAGTGAACTGTGTCATTAGAAAGATCCTAAATGTTGGATTGGGAACCTAGATAATGGGTTGTTGAGGAACATGCAGAGATATTATCCTGAAATTTATAGGATACATGATCCTCAAATATGTAACCCTCACGATCATACCATAAGGATGACTGAGAAATCCATAAACCATCAATGACCTTAGCTGCCGACCAACTTTTCAATGCTTCCAATCACTATCAACGTGAACCACATGCATCAAAATTTCAAATCCTCTACAAAGTACCAACACAGGAAAGAAACATCAGGTTAACAATGAACAATATCTAAATGAAAATCACTATAAAAAATCATTGATAAAGAAACCACTAAGAAAATAACTCTATGAAACACCAAAAACATTATTCCATCACCATAGACAAAACAACATGAACTTGGGTTCAATAATACAAAAAAATAGGAATCTGGGTATGATCATGTCTCAAACTGGACTGATAGATAAATCACCAACCTATCGTTGACAAATGATAAAGACATGAAGAACAAGGGGAGAAAGGCATAATAGAATAAGGAAAGCTCATCGTTGGACATTTTGATCTTTCCCAATAGTCACTATTATTCAAATCAAAGGTAGATTATAAAAACTAGCATAATGAATAAATTATAGGGACAATGGAAACAATAAATCAATGGACATTATAAAATTGAAAGAAACTTGGTATTCAATGTATAAATCATAGGAAGATTATAAATCCATTATTGAAATACTAATAACATGTAAGTAATCCATAAATAATAATCCCTACATTATTTTTGGGTTAATCACTAACAAATAATTATTTAGCATTGGCACCGATGATGAGTTCCATTGAATCTGATCATCGATCCATGAATTCCCATCGATTTCTCATCATATATTATTCTAATAAAGACTCCAAATCTCAATAATTCTTCGATGGTTATGTGGATAACACTAGATAATGTATATAAAGGAGATAAAATAGTCCATATTCTATGTCAAATAATTAATTAATCATTTAACTAACTATTTAAATAATTTTTTAATATCTTCCCACGACAGATGGTCGACCTGTGGTCTAATGAAAATTAACCTCAAGTCATGAATAGGGTTAAACATATATTATATATCCAATAATAATCTTATTTTCCCTATCCTAGATTCTATTCAAGTAAAAAACCATAATCTCTAAAAATATGTAGACATACAGTGTAACATATTTAATATTTCTAATATTTCAGTTTTTTTGGTCCTACGACACCTATAATACTTCATAAACTCTGAAGAAAAAACTAGGAATATATATAGAAATATCCAAAGGTTCTGAAGATGAAAACCAAACTCATTCTATTTTCTTTATTCATTTTCAATATCTTATTCTTCCATAGCTTCTTTAATATTGTTTAAAAAATTTTAAACATGTAATTGAAATAATTTTTTTCTATAAAAGAGATATCACAAAAATAAAATAGTATATTCTTACCCCATAATTCATTAAAAAACATTCTTGTTTTTGTTGGTTTTACCACCACATGAATGGTGCTATAACATTTTCATCATAAATGATAAATAGAACATAAATAATGCTAATATATAGTATTGGTGATGAATTTAATTTTTTTTTATTAAAATACAATATATATTTTATAAGTATATTAATAAATAAAATTAATTCCTTTTATTGATTCAATATCCATAAAAGGGAGAATTTGAAACTATTCTATAGGAACTATTACTATAATTTTAATTATTATGACCTACTTATCTTGATGAAACGAGTATTGGTAGTTAAAAGTCATCAAGGACACCTTCAAGTCTCTAGATACTAGTGTAAACACTGAGGGTTTAACAAAACAATGGCAAGAGTCAGTCTCCCACTAGAATTCAAGAGAAACAAATTAATTAGTCTGTTGAAAGTCCAACATGACCATAGGGGTTAATGGAAATGTTGACCAAAACATCATAATCTATATTTTAAATTTGTACAAATCACAATATAATGATGATAAAATTACAAAAAAAAACTATTTAAAAAAAATGCATACACAACAAACCTATCTAGATACACATGTGATGTTTATAAAATAAAATAAGTATACCATAATACACTATATATATATATAAATGGAAAATAAAAAATGGAATTCAGTTCTATGATATAAGTTTGTACGTGTGCAAGCCTCATGAAAATAATGATCCTCGCGCATTAAATTTGGATTTACATAAAAAATCCAAAAAAACTCAACTCGATCCTTGAAATCATTAATAGATATGACTCCTATGAAACTATATACTATAAGATACATGAATAATCTATATATATGAGTTATATAAAAAAAATAAAACCTGAAGAGTAGTGTGTCTAGAAGAGTTTCCAAGTAGGGTGTGATCATTTTCATACTCAATAGATCACCAATTACATTACTTAACATAGTAATGAATAATCAGGTGTATGGATGAACATGTCTACTAATTTATACACACATATAAGGAAAAATTTTAATAGAAAAGAGATTATCATTTCAAGGAAAAGGTAGCAAATAGATATTATAAATATATATCACAACTATAACATTTAACTCTATATACCGAGATATTACTCAACCGAACTTTTTGTAGGTTTACCTTTTATGAGAAAATTAAATATTAATGTCAGGATAGAGGTAGTAAAATCTTGCAGCCCATCCCATCCAAGATAGGGTTAGGAAAATATTTTAACCCATCCCATACAGGTTCACTTATTAATTTAGGACCTAATCCTTTCTCATGGAAAAGGGAAGGTGTATATAATGTTGGGGACTCTATCAGTCCCATAGAATAGGATAAGGGGTATACATTTTCAGGGCTAAAAACCAATCCTATGAAAAATACCTTCTTAAATAGTTTATATAGAATGTTTAAATATACATAAACAAAACTCTAGTAGAAAGATCATTATTGATCGAATCATTAGTATTACTCCAAAATAAATCTTAAACAACAGTAATCATGCTTATTATACTAAAAGGGGAAAACATGCTCCAATGTAAATATCTACCATGGTAGTAATATAACATGACTAAAAATTCACAAAATCATGAAATGTATTATATATAATATCATGGAGATCAACTCATTTTAATATTCAAGTTTAAGAACATAATTCTAAAAATGTTAAGATGACTACCAAATATTTATTTTATATTTTGAAATTTGAGATCACAATCATTACATGGGTAACATATCAGGTTAATTTATACAAAATTATAAGTTCAATATGGGTCAAAATGAATACTAAGATATTATAATGTTTGATAAAACCTTTAAAGAAATATTTTAAATCAAATCATGAAATTATATTAAAAATAAAGAGTTTTTATTATTTAAAACTTATTTAATAAAATTATTCCTTGGTAAAGGTGACAGTTTAAGTTAAGAAAATGTTTTACACTTGATTTCTACTATTTATAATAGTCAAAATTTAAATTAAACTATTTTTTTTAAATCTAAACATGTTAAGAATAATGGAAATTAATTTTTCTAATAATGAAGTGAAACATATTAGTTTAATTCCTAAGAATATGAAAAAAAAAATATTTTCCCCCTATATAAGGTAAAAGTGTTGGTTTATAAAAATGTTAAGTTTTAATTAGAAAATCATCTGGTTTTCAAGTGTAGTCACATATAAGAGAAATCATCTCAGTCCACCAAACCTTCCCTGTCATCATATCACCACCTATGAAACTATTAATCAGATTAAAGTTTAGATAATTAACATATAACTAATTCATGTTATTATGGGATGACATAGTCATTCATGGTGTTATAGTATAATGATTAAAGGTTTTCTCAATAAACTAGAGTCTTAATAACTAAACCTAATGTTTAGGAATGTTATACTATAATGGTTGAGAGGATTACTACCTTAAATTTTTATTGAAATGAACTCTTGAATTAACCTTGAAACATGAAGTTAAAAGAGGAGGGAATAAAGACCTTATAATTTCCTTGGGAGGGCTCTAAAATGGATAGAACAAATGATGTTTGAAGAAGATGGGAAAAGGGTTAAGAAAGATTTATGAGAACAGGGCATCTTCAAATAAAAAATAAACCCAGGTCTACTAGGAACATGTTGGAGTGAGACCGGGTACTTAGTGGCACCGCCTAGGAACCTGGGCCTTTACTGGGCTTACCGAGTGTGCAGTGAGCACCCAATTGGTACTCAATGTAATATAAAACCAAGGGATCAATTTCAATACCTCTAATAGACTTCTTGAATCCCTAAAACCCCTAAAAAAAGTCAATATATACGTAGAAAACTATTAATTTCATCCTTGAATCATAGAATCTAAAATAAAATCCCAAAAATTAATTTCAACCACATAGTTGGAATAGAAAATTTAAAATATTCCATGTTTTCATTACATTAATGTAATGTCTCATATTTTTTCATGTATTATTTTTTTTAATGTTATATGGATTACTTTCATGACCAAACACTAAGACGACATGCTATTATGAGGCCTAATGTGTTCAGAATAAATTTTTGGAATCTATTAAATATTTTAAATAGAAAACACACGTAGTTTTCATGAAAAAGTGGAATAACTTCTAAATGTGTTCCTAATTAAAAAATATGATGGAATTGTTGAGTTTAGAACATGAGGTTTACCCTGGTGGGACATAACATTAGTTGGTATATGTCATTTGTGAAAAAATAGTCACGGGTGTGGAAATTAACAAAATAATTAAAATAAATTATTATTTTCATAATCATCATGAAATTGTTATTTGTCTGTAAATAGAATCTTATTTCAAAATTCCATGGTTAACTTCATAACCTCGAAACTTCTAGAGAACCATTGGAGAGATATCACATATTCTCTCCTAGGTAAATTATGACAGATCATGGACCAACAATCGACGCACATCGATTTCAATAGATCCTTCCAATAATGATTATGATGCATAATTATTTGTTATCAATCAAACAAAATCGAGGTAGGGAATGTTTTTTATTTATAATTCTTCATCATTCTTAATTTCTATGATGAACGTGGACCAATCAACAAAAAAATTGAACAGGAGGTTGTTCATCTTGCAGGACAGGTATAATTGTGGGGATTATCGAAAGATTATCTTTGTGATTTGACTATTTTATTTTCATTCTAATAAACAAACTGAGATAAAAAATGAAAATTTATCGAGGTATATTACTCTCATTTGATTCTATGCTTCTCTCCACCGAATTCTCTGTTCATCCCAGTGTTCTTTATTTCATGACGGGTTGATGTATTTCTGAATGATCAATCATTTCAAACTTATTTTTATTTCACAATGATATGATATAACTGATCTAGGATCAAAGAAATGAAATAGATGTGATACGGTGGTTATAGTAGTGGATCAGATGAGGATTGATACCAGATTTCATGTTCTATCATGTTCTTCAACATGTAAAAAAGAATGGTGATGATCTCATTCTCTAAGTAGATTTGAGGATTTAATATTGTTTATTTGATGATGGAAGGACTATATGAGGATGGGTATTGAGTTTCACAACATGATAGTTAATTGATAAAAGGACAATGTATTAGTAGAGGTGTGTGGAGGTAGAACCAGGGATTATGGAAAATCCCACATCAAACGGATTGTAATTAAGAATTACATGGAATGTGGGCCCCCTCTGAGTGGAGTATAGGGTTTAAAGATAAAGTTAAGTATTAGATAGCTTAGGACCATTGTCACGCAGTGTGTAGTCTTTCTTGAGTAACTTAGTACATACCTTGGTAAGTACACAAACATGAGGTGGAGTACACAGGTTACATACACATTGTGTAATCCCCCACAAGGACATGGTTTAGACTAGTATACATGCTGAGAAGTTTAGTGACACACATGTAGAGTACATGGGTTTCTTACATGGTGTGTAATCTACTACACAAACATGGTCCATTTCCACAGGCAGAACTCGGGGTCAAGGGACATGACGTGTAACCACTTATACATGTTGTTTACTCCTTTATATATGGATTATATCTCTTGTTCTCCATATATTTGATGAGTTTCATTAGGGTTCATTCTCCATATCATTTCCTTGAAGGTTGGTAGGGAATCATTTCCTACTTATTGGAAAAAAATCCCTTTATTAGGACTTTTCGGTTAGAGTCATTTTAATCCTTATGTGAGTCCTGAAGTGAGATCCTCTATTCATATTTGTGCCCAAGGTGGAGTTCTTGGTATCATCATGACCAACACTATGCGGACGTCGATCCTCTACATAGAGTGTTAGTCCAAATTGAAATTTTTGGTATTACCAAATGGCCTTGGAAGTTATCCTCATCTATTTATCATATTCTCCTCACATTATCAGTGTATTCTTATCATGATGAGACCCGAAGATTAGTACCTCTCAGACGTACATCATTAATGCTATCAGACTTCAGAGTGTGTTCTCCAAGATGATTGCTTCATGAATCATCGATATGGAATCCTAGGATAGTATATCATTTTTTTTGACTTACCTCTAGATGGTTTTTATTTGTTGAATATATATTGATATTCTTGTCATAGGTGTTGTAGGTATATACCTGTGTAGAGAAGACTGCATATTCTTTTTTTTATATGCTTTTCAGTTTTAGGGTGTCCTATTGGGTATTGTTATACTCACCCTAGCATGGTTTTTTCCCACACATTCCATGTCTTATTAATATGATTGACATTTTTATAGAGCCCTAGGAGGTCTAGGACCAGAGGGCACTTAGTAAGACTGGAAAGACTGAGGTTTTCTCCTGTAGTTTTTAGGTAGCAGTTCTAGTACCTTTATATTCAGGTTGGACTTGTATTATGGACTATTTGTGGTAGGATTATTTTTTGACCTGTTGACTTTCTCTACTTCCTCTCATACTATGGTTGTGGGATATAGATGTATGTAATGCAATCATGGTTGTTCAACTATTTTTACATTTAATCATCTTTTGGGTTTAGAGATGTGTACGTGTGCACATGTATATAGACCATGCCTCCCATGTCAGTTATATGCCTATTTGGTACTAGAAACTAGACCTTGGCCTACTGAAGGTGGTTTTAGCGAGTTGCTAAACATGACCCATTGGGATAGTTCATGACAGAGTGGTATTAGAGGGGGTTGTCTCTACTTTAGGACCAGGTGTCTGAAAGATTTGTTTTGAGAAATAGTGTTAAGTGTTTTGAGTTCAGCTTTCATTCCAGAGAATCTAGTGTTGGTGCGGTAGTCGATGAATCTATACACAAGGGCTGTGGTCACCTACTTTTCAACTTGGTACACGAGAACACTGTTTATAGTGTATAAAATGGTAAATGAAATATATAATAGTGGGTTATGTTTCCATTCCCTTCTTGTGTCATCTGTACAGACATAATCATTGACCTTGGTACATGTTTTTTACTTTTAGGATGCCTATGTGACATATTCTAGCTAGGATTAAACATGACTATCATGAGGATGCCCCCCTTGGTGATGAGGGATCGATACAGGTAATTGTTCCAAATATGTTAACTCTAGGCGGTGCACCAGCCATACCACCACTTGTAGAGAAGCACGTGGTACCCGTAGTACAGGTGGATGAGGTGCACAAGCTGACCATGATTTAAATTTTAGACAAAAAGTCCCCTAAATTTATGAGGTGATCCAAAATTATAGGCAGGTGAGGACTAGCTTGAGGCAGTGCCCCAAGTTTCTTGTTTAGTCAGGACACTAGCAGATAAAATGGTGATCCTAGCAGCGGGCCATGTACATGGATCAATAAGAAGATAGTGGGTATTAGAGACCCAGTTTTATGATGAGTCAAATCCTTCATGGAATGAGTTTGAGAATCTTTTAATAGGTTTTTTTTCACCATCTATGCTGAGGGATGTATGTATCTAGGAGATTCTGTAGACCCAACAGAGTAGCATGATAGTAGCTGAGTATTCATTGAGGTTTAATAACCTTTATAGGTACTCGATGGATTTGGATCAAGATCAGTTCTTCATGGATAAAATCTTTGAGAAAGGTTTACATAGAGACATCCAAGACAATGTTATCCATACATTAATTCCTACCTACTCTAGGGTTCTAGAGAATTATTTGGTGGTTGAGAGTTTCTTATAAGAGCAGACACAATTTTTTAATTTCAGTAGTGGGAAAGAGGGTGTAGAGACCTTGGAAGTATGGAGCCAACATCAGTCTCTTAGACATGGACATGGGATTTGTTTTTGGAGGAAGTACCAAGATAGAGTATATGTAGTTCAGGACTCACACGATGGGTCCAGTTAGACCAGAGAGAGGTGGTGCTACTCATGTGATGGATGGAGACTTCTTGCTTGAGATTGTATGACCTTCCATACAGATGATAGAGAAACCATGGATGGGCCACTAAGGAAGATATAATACTAGGAGTAGAAAGTATCTTAGGAAATTGGAGATGGTAGAGGACCTAATATATCATCAATTGGTAGTCTATACTTTTACTTGTTACCACCCCCACCCCCCCGGTGGTACGCACCAGGCTCAGGGAGCTGAAGGATCAGGGAGGGGACAATAGAAAAAGGGTAGATATTATGATCTGGAGGATCTTGGAATGATTCGAGGTACACTCTATGTATTTTCTACTTTTTCTGTAGTACTAATAAAAATGATTTCATGTCATTAATTTCTCCCAAAATATCTTGTTCGGTACTTATAGAATCTAGTTAAACTATTGACTCTCCCCTTAATCTTGGAATCCCCTACTGTAGAAGACTCAGCGATCAAGCACTGGTGTCAATAGTATCAATTGACTCTTAGAGGTGAGAGTGTCGATTGGAATATCTTTGTAGTGTCACCAATACATATGATATCATCCTTTGTATGGATTGGTTATCTAAAGTTCATGCCCAAATATAAAATTTTAGGATAAGGGTGTGCTGTGTCTATAGTGATAGTACCAAATTTTTCATTGTCAAAGAGAAGAAAATCCCAACAGTGCAGGATGGACTCATGCATAGAAGGTGCATCTGATTACGCATGAGTGGGCTACCTTGACCCTTGATGTAGTGGATTTTATGAGTTTCCAATTTTTTGTTGTGGTGGCATAGTATTAGGATGTCTTCCCTGAAGATGATTAAGGATTGAATCCACACCAAGGGATAGTTTTATGAATTTATCTACACCCCAAGATGACACCGATATTTACACCATCATATCAGATGGATCTCATAGAGCTTTTTGAGATGAGGGTACAGTTGGGGGACTTATAGAGGAATGGATTTGTTAGACCCAGATATTCACCATAAGTTGCCTCAGTTTTGATCTCATAGATGGTGGACGAGAGCTTGAGGATGTCCGTGTACTACATATTCTTAAATCAGGTGACCGTGAAGAAAATTTATCCACTAATGAGGATCACTGAACTCTTTGATTAGTTGAAAGGGGATCAATGGTTCTCAATGGTTGATCTCAGGTCAGGTAATCCCCAATTGCAAGTACAGGATGAGGATATACCAAATATGATATGCAGATATCACTACTATTAATATGAGTACATGAAGATTCCCTTTGGTGTTATGAACACTCCAGTTGTGTTCATGGGACTCATGAACTAGATATTTCTATTTTTTGTAGACTTTTTCATCATAGTATTCATAGATGATTTTCTTATGTACTCAACATGTAATAATGAGCACACAAGACACTTGAGAATGGTTTTGGACATACTCTGAGAACACTAAATTTATGAAAATCTCTCAAAAATCCAATTATGGATACAAAAAATCCACTTTCTGGGACACATTATCTCAGTGGATGGAGTGGCAGTAGACACAACCAGAATCGAGGAAGTGTTAACTTGGGAGACACCTAAGAGCATGAAAGAGGTGTAGATCTTCCTTAAGTTGGAAGGCTATTATCAGGTATTCATACCTAATTTCTCTTGGATACAAACACCCTTAAATCTTTTAATTGAAAGGGACAAACTTTCATGTGGATAGAGAAGTTCTAGAAGGATTTCTAACAATTGATCAAGAGTTTTAAGAGTTCTCTAATCTTAAGATTGATAGAGGAGGGTGTTGAGTACAAAGTTTTATGTGATGCATCAAGAACTGGTCTTGGTATTCATAAGAATGAATTGATTTCATGTGGTTCTTTCTAGTTGAGACCACACAAGAAGAACTACATAACCCATAATCTTTTGATAGCAATGGTAGTCATTTCATTGAATATATTGTGTCACTACCTGATGAGTGAGAAGTTTATCATCTACCCTGATCATAAGAGTGTCATATATATCTTCTCACAGAATGATCTCAAAATGAGATAGTGGAAATGGAAAGATTTCTTCTAAGACTATGATTTTTAGATTTTCTATACTCCAAGGAAGGGGGACATGGTAATAGATTCTCCCAGTTGAAGATCTTTTTCACATTTTTTAAATGAGGCATCAGAGTAGTTTTCCTTACAGCAATCATCATATGTGGATGGATATAGAGTACCTTACCTATAGTTGATGGATGTTACCCCTCCGATCTTGTAGTGAGTTAGGGAGAAACAATTTAGATATAATGTCTATTGGACCCTACATGCTCAGATATCTATAGGGAATGCTCTTGATGAATATTATAAACACAAGGAGAACATCATTTTTTTTCAAAAGACACACTATGGTACCAATGATGTTGTGGGGTGAGGTTCTGAGATAGTTTCATACATTTTCTTTGGTGGTGCATCTATTTGTGGAAAATATCTACCATGACCACTAATTTTAGTTTTGATGAACATGGATGAATACGGGATTTGTATAGATTTTATCTTAATTCATTACTTGTCAGCAAGTAAAGGATGAGGACCAAGTTCCAGTGGGTTTGGTTCAACCTCTTGAGGTTCTCGAATAAAAGTGGGATGATATATCTATGGACTTTGGGATGAGTAACCACGTATTTCTAGGGGACATAATGAAATCTAGGTGATTGTAGACCAAATCACCAATTCAACCCACCTATTATCTATATAAGAGAAGAGTTCGGTAGATATCTATGGATGCGTCTATGTTTAGGAGATAGTTTGACTCCATAGATTTCCATTGATGATTGTTTCAGATCATGATTCTAAATTTACAACACAATTGTGGAATGGATTATAGGATGTGTTAGGAACATAGTTTCACTTGAGCAAATCATTTCACCCCCAAACTGATGACTAACCAAAGCAGGTCATTCAGGTTCTAGAGAATATGCTATTAGCTTACATGTTAAATGTTGCATGTAGTTGGGAGGGTCACCTACCACTATTGGAGTTTTTATACAGAAAAAGATACCATTATACCATATGTTTGACATTGTTCAAGTCTTTATATGGGTGACCCTATAGGTCACCACATTTCTTGACTATCCTGGGAGAGTCTGACTCATGGTCTTAGAGTTAGTGCAGGAAAAAATAGAGAAGGTGTAGATTATCCAAGAGTGGATGAAGACTACATAAATCCATCATAAGTCTCATATTGATAGGAAAAATTATAACAAACCATAATTTACATACATTGATATTACTTCAAAATTTATGTAAATTAATTACAATATATAACAAAACCATGATAGGTCTGTATAGGTATAACGTCTTTAGAAACTGGGAAACATAAACAACTAGTTTATGAAACTTCTACATTGTCTCCCATTTATTTCCTCATAACTATACTCCCTTTTGGAAAATCGTACTTAATACCCATATTCCTGAGCTGGGGAAAGAAAACATATGAAATTGTGAGCTCAAAGGATCTGTATGGGTAAAAGAAGTAAATAGAAATCATATCATATTCATAAGAACATAACATTTGAAAATATTATCTAGTATATAAAAGATCATAATATCATGTCATAGGATAAATCATAGAACTGCAATGTAATCCCAATTGTAATAACATAAGACACTAAATTTTTTGGCATACACACATAAGCATAGAAAATCAATTCATATTAGTCAAATCTCATTTCCAAGACCATTATAATGGAAATAGTCCATTACTGAACCGAGTTCACTCCTCATTCAAACCTTGTATTACTGAACAAACTTTACTTTATGTTATAGCCATGTCTATCTCATGAGATATAAATATTTACCCAATCCATTGGAGGGAGATATAGGTCCCACCCATATCATAATGAAATAATTCTTACATGTGCCACAAAAATATAAACCTTCATCATAGCATAACCCAAGAAATAAAATGGGTTTCTTAAACATCATTTCATCATAACATAATCCATATTAGATAAATTAACTTTATAAAAATAATTCCTCCACAAAAAAAATCATATAAAATTAATAATTGGGACAGAAACATAATAATATATCATATTAGATGAAAAATTATTCTGATAAAATAATTGAACATAATTCCTAAGGAAAATATATTTTGTTTTTACAAAACATTTTCTTTTCTCAAATTCTCATGAAATTTTAAAAGAAAAGAATTTAATTTAAAATATAATTGAAATATTTTAAAGGAAGATTCATGGAAACAATGTGTTATGAAATCTTAAAAATTCATTCCCACGGTATTAGTTAAAAAACATTCTCCTCATACTTTTTTCAGAAAAGTCAAAAAGGACCTTGTATGGTAAATAAAAGAACGATTCATTCCATAATATGTAGTAAAAGTAAAAAATGGATAAAAAATACTTTAAACATACATATATGAATAATAAAAAATTTATGATAACATTATTAGAAAACATGGACATGGATGAAAAATATATCCCCAGTAAATACTGACGTATAAACAATCCTGGGTAAAAATGAGATTAAAAAATTATCCCTTACCTTAGGTATGATATGATTTGTATGTATCCAAAACTCCTGAATAATTATTTAAATAATATTACTAATTTATTCCAGAATCATAATCATTTTTATGATAAAATATTTGATTATATTTCCATCTTCTTGTTAGAAACATTTCATTATTACTCGTTATTCGGGTATTAACTGGTTTATGTTCTTATGTATGTTTTGTCGGATAAGTTTTTATTCCTCTTTTTTTTGTTATAGTTATATAATTTAAAACAAGGTATTAGTATAATATATATCATATTTATTCATTCAATTCATTAAATAAATCTTGGTTTAATTAATATTATGTAGAACAAATCACATCGCACCTTGGAGATGGTAAGCCATATGTGTGCACAAGCGATGATATCGTTCCCATAATTGTTGAATGTTATTGAATGGGATGGTTTATAGAATCTAAGAATTGGTATCATGTTATATTAATCATATATAGTTTTTATTTATACTATTATACCCATACAAGTAAGGTGATGGTGAAAAATATATTACACCACGACGTGGAGACAGTAAGCCGTATGAACACACGTGCAATGATTTCTTTTTTCATAAGATGGATAGAAGGTGAAATATAAAAATTTCATATATATAGAAAAATAAAAGTATATAATTCATACTAATTTTATTAATTTATAATGAAACAACTCAATAATAGGAAGTATAAAAAGAAAAAAATCATGATGAATAGGTAGAAGAGATTACCTCTTCCTCGACGTGCCTCCTTTAAATTTTCTCTCAGGGCACTAGAGTTGGTCTTTTGAGACGAAAATAAAATCTAGAATGTTAATAGAGAATTTTAGAAGACAAATGGTCTGGGTTTGTATGATCTTGAAGGCTCAAAATGGAGTTAAGAGGAGTGAGAGGAGGTGACCTTTTTTAAGAGAGGATAGGGGCACTTTGGAAAACTCTCAAAAATATTAATTTATAAATAAATAAAACACTACCTAGAAAACACAAAAGTGTCCGAAATTAGAATATTATATGAGATAAGGTTGCAATATCATCAACCATTAAATTTGGGACAAATTATTTTTTCAATGTAATCATTATGTTTTTAATTGATACATATTTATTCTATTAAATTTTAATTTTGGTAATAACATTTTAGAAATTTAATGGTAATGAATATTCACTTTTTTGGTGTTAATTGACCATAAATGGATACTTTATTTAATTTCAAACATTATAATTATCACTTTTCAATTTTTAAATATTTTTATGATTTTTAAATAATTTAATAATATGTTATGTTTATAAAATGTCAATAGTGTAAATTTTGACACAATTCATTTATTAGACATTAAATAAAATTCAAAAAAATATATATATTCGAACCAAAATATATAATACACTCAAAACATGTCATAGAAACCTATAAAGTTTCTTTATCACATTAATTGTTTCATATTATATTTGTTTTAATATTTTTAAAACCATTTATTTGATATTTCTATTAATAAAATAATTGATACATCACTATTGTGTCCTCATTAATGGTAATTTTTTAATATATAAAAATAAAATAAAATTTATATTATGTATGTAATTATTTTATATTTCTAGAGACTATCTATATTCGATTTTATCTCTTATTTATCTATATATTAAAAGTAATATACTAATATAAAATGAGATTGTGACATTTTGTCCATTTCATTAGTTTTTATTACATTCATATCATTTTCATAGGTAAGTTGAAATAAAGTGATTCCATTTAGAAACATAGATGATAAGGGTCTAAATTAGTCATCCAAATTGATTTTTTCAGGTGTTATGTTAATTTTATAATATTATTTTTACCCTTAATTACCTGATTTACCTTTAGCCATGATAATAAAAATAATTACTAATGTTACTATTCATAATGACCAAAAATAAATGTAGCCTATTAACATAATTTGGACCCACTTATTCCAAGTGTGGAATCCATTTTTAAAAATTTAAAATAAAAAATTTGTAGTAATTAATTTAAAATTGATCTTGTTTTTGAGAAAATGGGGTTTAAAAGATAAAACATAGCAAATGATTTAAATGTTTTTATCTATGAATTCAATATAAAATTAATGATAATGAAATAAATTATATTAAATGGTAAAATTATATTCTATTTATATGTTAAAACCATTTAATAGTATAATTTATCCATAGAAATTATCTTGATGAAAAAGATTTTTTTAATTAAAATTTAGCATATTTTTTCTACTCATCAAAATATAAAATTTTCAGAAAAATATAAAAAATTTATCCAAAGTAAATTTTTATATCCTTATTGAAAATAAAATGTTTATGTTTCGATATAAAAATTATAAATGTGTCAAAATATAAATTTAAAATGGGTTCTCTATTCAATAGTGTAAAATTAACCTTTTTAAAAAATACATCAAATTGGGTTTTATTCATAACCTAGGACTAAAATATCCATTGGATTAATATGAAAAATATATTATTAAGTATATAACACATATATATATCATTAATTTCATTACTAAATGTAATTCACTCTAAAATACAAATATCGAATTGATTTATATTTTTCATAAATAATTGAAATTCATTTTCATAAGTTGGTTATAATTATTGTTTCTAACCTAAGAGCTAGGATGTAATGATAGTTTTATAATAAGGGAATCTTGAAGTTCATTTAAACTCATGATTTTGTGAAAATAAATATACTGAAGAATAAAAATTAATCAAATAAAATATTTCATAAAAACATCCGGGTGTTACATTCTACCCCCCTTAAACAGAATTTCGCCCTCAAAATTATTTACTTGGAAACAAACAAATGAAGAAACCTCTCCGTCATCTTATCCTCAAGTTCCCATATAGCTTCTTCAAATTTTTGGTTCCTCTATAAAACATTAACCAATAAATTATTCTTGTTTTGTAGAACATTTTCGTTATGATCTGGAATCTCTATTGGTTGTTTTTCATATGAAAGATCTTGCTTCAATAGTACGACTTCTACTCTTAGTACATGTGAAAGATCAGGTATATAAATTCTCAAGAGAGATAAATTGAACACATCTTGTACATGAGAGAGATTTGGGGGATGTTCCAATCAGTAATCTACTTTCCCAACATGATCCAATATTTCAAAAGGACCAATATACCTAGGACTAGACATGGCCTTCCTTCAAAATATCACTACACTCTTCCTTGGAGATATTCGTAAGAACAAATTATCACCCACATTAAACTATAGGTCTTTTATTCAATTGTTAGAATACCTTTTTTTAGTCTCAGCTCCTATTATGTGTTGTTGAATTGATCTATCCTTTTCTACCATTTCATCAACATGATTAGTTCCTAATAGATTTCTTTCCCCAAATTCATCCCAGCAAGTTGGAGTTCTGCACTTCTTTCCATAGAGGGATTCATAAGGATCCATATGAATACTGGAGTGAAATCTATTATTATAAGAAAATTACACCATTGGTTCATTTTGATCCCAACGACATTTGAAATCCATAGAAAATGTTTTAAACATGTATTAAAGAGTTTGAATTGTCCTCTCAGACGGACCATCTATATGAAGATGATAAGTAGTGCTGAAACTTAACTCCGTATCTAGAGCATGCTGAAGACAATTCCAGAACATCGAGGTAAACCTCAGATCCTAAACATATATAATATAAAATGTTACTCTATGAAATCTTACCACTTTCTTTACATATATCCTGGAAATATGATCAAGAGATAAATACTCTCTAATAGCAATGAAGTTTGTCTACATCATATGAAGATCAACTATAACCTAGATGACATTATTGCCTTTGGATGTTTTGGGAATTCCAATGACAAGTCCATAGTGATGTTTTCCCATTTCCATTCTGTAATGGGTAATGGTTGTAACATCCCCTAAGACTTACGTCTCTCATCCTTAACTTACTGACAAACCGAGCATCGAGAGACATATTAGGCAACATCTCTTATCATTCCATCCAACCAGAAGTATTGTTTCAGGTCCCTGTACATCTTTGTGCTTCTAGGGTGAATAGAGAATGAGGATCTATGAGCCTCATCGAATAGATCCTTCTTTAATTTTAGTATCAGAGGAATACAAATACATTTCTTGAACATTATTATTTTATCACAATCAAGGTTGAATTCAGGAAAACTTCTCACCTTCATTTATAACTCTACATCTTCCTTATATACCTCTTTAATATTCACTTAAATAGAAGGTTGAACATTAATTTGGGGAAGATAATGTACCTCCACCTCTATTATAATTTCAAGATCCATCTTTTGAAAACCCATTAACATTGGATATTTTGTGCTCCTTATCATGGATAAGCTAGCATGGTCTTTTCAACTTAATACATCTTCCACCTTGTTTGTTTTCCCATGGTGGTAATGTATTGAGAAGTCATAATCTTTAATCAACTACAACCATCTTATTTGGTGCATATTAAGCTTCTTTTGTGTGAAAATATACTTTAAACTTTTATGATCAGTATAAATATCAAACCTTTCACCATAAAGATAATTCATCCATATCATTAATGGAAATATTACCACATCTAACTCCAAATCATGTGTTTATTAATTTTGCCCATGTATTTTCAAATTTCGTGAGGCATAAGCTATCACTATATCATTTGGCATGAGAACACACCTCAACCCATTCTTGGATTCATCGCTATAGATCACAGACCATTCTCCACTACAAGACAACATGATCACATGTGAACTATCTGACCTTCTTTTTATCTCTTTGACATTCTATTCACATTCCTCTATCCAAACGTACTTAACTCCTTTCCGAGTCAACTTAGTGAGTGGATTAGATAATCGTGAAAAATATTTCACAAAACATCGAAAATATCTAGAAAAATAAAGAAAACTTCAGATCTCAGTTACCGTTGTTGGTCTCGACCATCTTTAAATAACCTATGATATTTTTGGATCCACATATATCCCCTCTCATGAGATTATGTGACCCAAAAATGAAACTTTTTGAAGCCAAAATTTATACTTGGTAAATTTTTCATAAATATTATCCTTCTCAGGGTATTCAATAAAATTCTCAAGTGATATTCATTTTCATCCTTTCTCATTGAATAGAAAAGAATATTGCCTATAAATACTACCACAAACTGATCAAGTTAGTCTCTAAAGACACTATTCCTTAGATCCATGAAGATAGTAGGGGCATTAGTAAGGCCAAAAGGAATCACTATAAATTCACAGTATCTGTACCTTGTATGGAATTCCATATTAGGTATATCATATTTCTTGACCCTTAATTGATGATTTTTTAAACAAATATCATTCTTGGAAAGTATTGAGCTCCACGTAGTTGGTCAAATAATTCATAAATTTAAGGAAGAAGATATTTGTTCTTGAAAGTGATCTTGTTATGTTCTTGATAATCAATGCAGAGTCTCATTGATCCATATTTATTCTTAACCAATAGAACTGCTTCTCCCCAAGGTGACACATTAGGGCATATGAATCCTTTATCAAGATTCTCTTGGAGTTGTTATTCAATTCCTACAACTCCATCGGGGCTATTGTATAAGGTATCTTTGAAATAGTCATATCACCCGGTATGAGTTCTATTGAAAACTCAACTTCACAATTTGATGGAAGACATATAAATTCATCTAGAAAGACATCATCAAACTCCCATAAAATGGTCTTATTCTTAATTGTGAGTTTCTCCCCAGCCATTTGAGATAAATAACCTTAATTTATAAAAATCAAGACCCATAAGATGAAATAAATTTTCACTGGAAGGTTATATTCATCATTACATCGATAGATGATCATAGATTGATCTAGAATATGAAATCTAACTTCCATTATTTTGAATTTGATATTAGTTCCATATAATGAAATCTAATCCATGCCAAAGAATCACATCAAATTTCACTATAGGAAGGATCACAAGATTTTCAGGGAGCAATTTCCCAAAAAAATCAACTAGAGAACAATTATAAACTTTTCATTTGACTGTTATGCCGTTATGATTTTTCACAAATAACTCAACATCTAATTGTTTAGGTAATAAAACAAAAACCTTAGAAAATTATTCTTAAATAAAAGAGTGGCTGGATCCAGAATCAAATAAAACATTTTCTACCTTATAGTGGATGGTAAGTGTACCTTTCACCACTTCATTATCATACTCCATGTCGCCGATAGTAATTTCATGTGACTATCCATTTTATTTGGCCTTAAGAGTTTTTGGACGTCGATCTTCATCAATAATTCTTAGATTAGGGCATTGATTGGAATAATTACCCATTTCCATGAACTTGTAACATTGAATGGTAGGAGGTTCATTTTGTGTATCATTTTATTTATTTTCATCATTAGAAATATTTTTCCCATCAATTAGAGATTCAATTGTTAGATGAAATTCTTTTCTAAACATAAAACATTTACAAGTCCCTTTATGAAAATTTCCTTTATGTTTTTTCCACACATTGAGCATAAGGGATAACTTAACTTCTTTTCAGTGTGATCTTTATAATTTATTTAAAGATTCATTTTCCTCTTCTTATCAAACACATATGACTGATGGGTTACTCCAATCTATATCTCAACCTTGAGATCACATAGAAATATTTCCTCATAGCTATTTAAGTCCCTTTTGGATAATTCCATTAAAATAATTGTTTTTAGGCCACTAAATAATTGATCAATCATACTCTCAGGTTGGATAATAATTCTAGATGCATAACTTGCATGTCTTGTAATTGTTTTCATTGGTACCAATGAATTCGTAATCCTTTTCTTAAGTTCAAGGAACTCCTTCTCCATATATGTTTGAAGAATACAAGGAATGTTCTTATTGAAAAATAATTTCTTGAACTCATCCCATTCATGGACTCAATTTGATCCCTTTTCCTAGTATTCTTGATAATATTAAAGCATTGATCAACTTCACCATCCAAACGATATTCTAAAAAGATGATTTTATCATGTTCAGAACATTATAGAACTGGAAATATCTTTCTATCAGTACTGATCAATTGTTCAGCCACTAACGGATTAGAATACCCGCTGAATGAAGGTGGACGTTGTCTCATGAAGGACTTAACAAAATGTTGCTCCCTCTTTTTCCCATTTGGATGTCCTACATGATTCATAGATTGATAATGATTGATTTTCATTGCCTATCACTTTCATCATTAATTCGGTTCCTTCGGGATCCATCCATTGAATAAAACCAAGATGAATAGTGTGAGCAACACTAACCATAACAAGAAAACCACATAACCAAAAATAAAATTTCAACATAGGAATCTTTAGGTTTTATCTTACGTAATTCATGTTCATTTATAAAACACTAGGATTGTACCATATACTTAGACATATCCATATGGTTCTTACTAATGCTTTCTCATCCAATTTTCCAAAGGATAACTATATCTTTCCTCTTATACCAACTATAACGACCCATACTTTACATACATTGATATTACTTAAGAATTGATGTACATTCATTAAAACATATAATAAAACCATGATATAACTATATAGGTATAGTGTCTTTAGAAACTGGAAAATATAAAAAACAATTTGATAAAATATCTACATTATATCCCGTATATTTCTTCATAAATAGACAACTTTTTGGCATATATTAATTAATACCCTTATTCCAGACCTAGGGAAAATAAACATATGAAAGGGTGATATCAAATTCTCAGTAAGGGTAAACAAATGAAATATGAATCATATCATATTAATAAGAACACAACATTTGAAAATATTATCCTACATATAAAAGATCATAATATTATGTCTTGGGATAAATCGTAGAAGTGAAATGTAATCCCAATAGTCAAAAAATAAAACATAAAATTTTGTGGCACACACACATAAGCATAAAAAATAATTTCATATTAGTCAAGCCTTATTTCCAAGACCATCATAGCAGACAAAGTCCATTACTGAAATGAGTTCACTCCTCGATCCAGACCAGTATTGCTGAACCAAATTTACTTGTCGTTCTAGACATGTCTATGTCATGAGATATAAATCTTTACCTAATTAATTGGAGGGAGATATATTCCCCACCAATCTTATAATGAAATCATTCTTACATGTGGCATAAAAATATAAACGTTTCACTATAGCATAACCCATGAAATAAAATGGGTTTCTTAAACATCATTTCATCAAAACGTAATCCATATAAGATAAATGGTCTTCAAAAAAATAATTACATCATAAAAAAATTCAAATAAAAGTAATAACAGGTATATAAACATAACCCTTTGTCATCTTAGATGGAAAATATTTTTTATAAAACATTTGAACTTAATTCCTGAGTAAAATATCCATTCTTATTAAAAAAACATTTTCTTTTATCAATATTTCATGCAATTTTAAAAGTAAATAATTTAATTGAAAATAAAATTAAAATATTTTAAAGGTATATTCATGGAAATAATTCATTATGAATGTGTAAAAATCTATTCATTTCGTATCTGTTAAAAAAAACATTCTCCCTGTACATTTTTCTAGAATAGTCAAAAAGTACCTCGTTTGGGAAAAAAAGAAAGATTCCTTCCATACCATGTAGTGAAAGAAAAAATGGGTAAAAATGACTTTAAAAATAAATATAATAATAATAAACATTTTATGATAATATTATTAGAAAACATGTACATGGATGATAAATATATCCCCAGTAAATACTTAGGTATAAACAATTACAGATAAAAATGAGATTGCAAAATTATCCCCTACCTTAGGTCCAATATGATTTGTATGTATCTGAAACTCCTGTATAATGATTTAAAAAATGTTACTGATTTATTCCATAAGAATAATAATTTTTATGATAACATTTATGATTATATTTTCATCTGTTTGTTAGTAACATTTCATTGTTACTTGTTATTCGGGTATTAACTGGTTTATGTTATTGTGTATGTTTTGTCGGATAAGTTCTTATTCATCATTTTAGGTTATATTTATATCATTTAAAACATGTTATTAGTATAATATATATCTTATTTATTCATTCAAATTATTTATATAATCATTGTTTAATGAAGATTATGTACAACGGATCACATCGCACCGTGGAGATGGAAAGCTGTATATGCGCATGAGCAATGATATTGTTGCCATAATTGTTGAATGATATTTAATTGGATGGTTTATAGTATCTCATAATTATTATAATGTTATATTAATCATTTATAGTTATTATTTCTACCATTTTACCCATCCAAGTAAGGTGGTGGTGAAAAACAGATTACACCATGACGTGGAGATAGTAAGTCGCACGTTCACACGTGCGGTGATTTAATTTTTCATAGGATGGATAGAAAGTGAAATAAGGTTGGTTAATATTTATAATAACACATCAGTATATAATTCACAATTATGTTATTACATTATAATGAAATAACTAAATAAAAGTAAGTATAAGAAGAAAGAAATTTTAATGAATCGGTAGAAGAAATTACCTCTTCCTCGACGTGTCTCCTTTACATTTCCTTTTAGGGCACTAGAGTTGATATTTTGATAAGACTAGAACCTATTGAATTATACTAGGTATGTTGAGAAGATAAATGGTCAGGGGTTGACCGATCATGAAGGCTCACAATGGAGTTAAGAGGAGATGGAGGAGGTAACCTTTTATAAGAGAGGATATGGGAACTTTAGGAATCTCTCACAAATATTAATTTATATGAAAAACAAATCCCTAACCAAAAACCTAAAATTGTCCCAAAATAAAAATGAGATGAGATAGGGTCGTAATATCATCAAATAATAAATTTTGGACAAATTATTTTTTCAATTTAAACATTATATTTTTAATTGACACTTAGTTATTCTTTTAAATTTTAAATTTGGTAATAATCTTCTAGATATTTAATGGTAATGAATATTTAATTATGTAGTGTTAATTGACCATAAATGGGTATGTTATACCATTTTAATCCTTATAATTATTACATTGTAATTTTTAAATATTTTTATGATTTTTAAAGAATTTAATAAAATGTTATGTTTATAAAATGTCAATAGTGTCAAATTTGACACTATTAATTTATTAGACATTAAATAAAATAAACACAAAATATAAATTCAAAAAAAAAATTACTACACTAATAAAACTTTATAGTCACCTAGAAAATTAGTGGATCATATTAACTAGTTTATATGATATTTATTTTAATATATTTAAAACAATTTATTTGATATTTATATTAATAAAATAATTTCTACATTACTATTGTGTCCTCATTAATGGTAATTATTTAATCTCTAAAAATTATAAATAAATTTATATGATGTATGTAATTATTTTATATTTCCAGATACTACATATATTTTATTTTATATCTTAGTTATCTATATATTAAAATTAATATACTTATATAAAATTAGATTGTGACATTTTGTCCATTTCATTAGTTTTTATTACATTCATGTCATTTTCATAGTTAAGTGGACATAAAGTGGTTAAATTTATAAAAATAGATAATAAGGGTCACATTTAGTCATCCAATAGTATTTTTACAAGTTTTAATGTAATTTTATAATACTATTTTGACACTTAATTACCTGATTTACCTTTAACCATGGTAATAAAAATAATTACAAAAGTTATTATTCATAAGTCCCAAAAATAAAAGTATCCTATTAACTTAATTTTGAAATAATGATTCTAAATATGGAATAAATTTTTAAAAATTCAAAACACAAAAGTTTCAGTAATTCTTTTAAAATTAATCCTATTGTTGAGAAAATTGGTTTTTATAGTTAAAACATTGCAAAAGATTGAAATGTTTTTACCTATGAATTCAATGTAAAATTAATGGTAATGAAATAAATTATATTAAATGGTAAAAATATATTCTATTTCTATTTTAAAACCATTCAATATTATAATTTTACCATATAAATTATCTCAATGGGAAAAGTTTTTTTCTTTCAAATTTATCGTATTTTTACTATTCATCAAAATATGAATGTTGTCAAATAAATATCAAAAATTTATCCAAAGTAAATTTTTATATCACTATTAAAAATAACATGTTTATGTTGTCATATAATAACTATTAATATGTAAAAATATTAATTTAAAATGGGTTCTCTACTCAAAGTTGTACAATTATCCTTTTAAAAAAATACATCAAATAAGGTTTTATTCATAACATATGACTATAATATCCATTGTATGAATATGAAAAAGATTTTATTGAGTATATAACTCATATATATCTCATTAATTTCATTAAAAAAATTAATTCACTCTAAAATAAAAATATCTAATGGATTTATATTTTTCATAAATAATTGAAATGCATTTTCATAAGTTAGTTATAATTATTCCCGCTAAACTAACGACTAGGATATAATGGTAATGTTATAATAATGTAATATTTTGGTTATTTTAAACTAAAGATTGCATGAAAATCAAGATACTAAATAATAAAAATTATTTAATGAAAATATTTCATAAAAACATCAAGGTGTTATAGAAAGATGCCCTTGGAGTTAGAGGAAGGAGACCACGTGTTCTTAGGATTTTCACCTCGACATTGATTATAGAGATTTGGATGGAGTGGAAAGATATCTATGAGGTTAATTGGAAATATCTATAAACAGTGTAGATTTGGTGAGGTGGCATACCACTTAGCTCTACCTTTGTAGTTAGACCGAGTACATGACATCTTCTATGATTCACAATTGAGGAGGTACGTGCATGAGCCATCGCATGTTATCACCTGGGGTGAGCTGGATATCAAGGATAGAGAAACCTTTGTTGAGTACTTCATGGAGATCGAGGATCATAACAAGAATATCTTTTATGGGTGATTGATTCCTTTGGTGCATGTCCAGTGGCTGTACGAGAATCTCTAGGAGAGTGCATGAGAGTGAGAGGATCAGATTCATACTAAGTGCCCACATCTTTTTTAGTAGCATTTTTTTGGATTTTTGGAATATAAATCCTCAAGGTGGGGATAATTTAATGCCCCAAATTTTTTTGTGTATTATTTTTTATTGAAACTATTTGGATTTTTTTTCATACCAGGTCTTGAGAGGGCATTGATTCCAAACTCGGTGTTCTAGGAATAAATTGTTGAAATATATGAAATATATTAAAAATAACATGCACATAGTTTTCCTGAAAAAGTAGAATAACTTCTAAATCGATCTTTATATTATAAATTTGGGGGCACTGTTGAGTAAAAAATACAAGGTTTACCCTAGGCATGACTTAACATTATTTTGCATGGGTAGTTTGTAGAAAAGTCATTATTAGTGAAAAATAGATAAAATAATTTAAATAAGTTTTTTTCTTCTATGTTCTTGAACCATCGATTAATTATTCTTTAAATTGAATCTTATTCCAAAATTCTAGGGCTAGCCTTATAACCTTAGATATTTTGGATAACTATTGGAGAGAGCTCAATGATTCTCTTACGGGACAATGATGATGGATCCTGGATTTATGATCGATGAAAATAGATTTTGATGGATCATTCCCATGATAATGATGACACATCATTCTTCATCAGAAACTAAACCAAATCAAGGCAAGGTATGTGTTTAATTTGGATTTATTTCCCATTATTGATTTCTATGATGTACACAAACCAATCAATGAATAGATTGATCCACGATTTGATCATATTATAGGACAAGTATAATTATGGGGTTTAATGGCAGCATATATTTTTAGTTTGATTATTTAATTGTCATTCTATGGAAAAAAACTGAGATTGATATAAACATTGATCAAGTTCCATTAATTTCATTTGATTATCTTTTTTTATCTCCCAAAATTTCTTTTCATCACAGTGTTCTTCATTTGGTTGTGGTTTAACATATTATCAAAAGATCGGTCTTTGTGCACCCCTTTATTGGTGAAAATACTTGATATCCAAGATCTGAGATCAATCTAATGTGAAGGAGGTGAGATGGTAGTTGTGGTAGCAGATTAGATGACAATTGACACTCAATTTCATGTTCTTTGAAGTTCTTGAGTGCCTAATGATGAACGACAACAATCTCATTTTCTTAGTGGATTGAAGATCCAAATATTGTTGATTCAATGATAAAATGACTATAAGAGGGTTGATCTTGAGTTTTATTACATGTAGGGTGATGGATCAGATGCAGGAGGATCAGTCGAGGCGTGCAGATGAAAAACTAGGAATTTTGGAAAATCCTACATCACAGAGCTTGTAATCCAGAATTACATGACATGTGCCCCCCTTGAGAAGCGGGTAGGGTTTTGGGAAGAGGTTAAGTATCACACAGCATGTGACCCTTGTCACATGGTGCGTGGTCTCTCCTAAGTAACTTAGAATATACCTTAGGACGTACATGAACATAGGGTGGAGTACATGGGTTACCTACAAGGAATGTACTCCCCCACATGGACACGGGTTAGACTAGTACACAAGCTAAGTAATTTACTGAACACAGGTAGAGTACAATTTTTTCATAAATGGTGTGTACTCTATTACATGGACACAAGATGTAGACAGAAGCCATTTACACAAGAAGAACCCAGGGTCCGGGGTATTACGTGCAAACCCTTCTACAAGCCACGTACTCCTTTATAAATGGATTGGATCTCTTTTCCTTCATATCTTGGACAAGTTTCATTACGGTTCATTCTCATTATCCTTTCCCAGAAGGTTGGTACGGAATCATTTAATACTTATAGGATGACAATCCCTTCAATAGAACTTTCTGGACAGAGTCGTTGGAATCACTCCACGAGGCCTAGAGTGAGATCCTCTATTCATCTTCGTACGCTAGGTGGAGTTCATTGTATCTTCATGACCAGCACTACAAGGGAGTCAATCCTTTAATTAGATGGTTAATCTAGATTGAGTTTGTTAGTATCACCCCATGGCCTTAAAAGTGATCCTCAAATGTTTATCATATTGTCCTTGGACTACTATGTGTTATTCTCATGATGAGACTTAATGAGCAACACCTCTCAGATGGACATCATTAGTGCCAACAGACTCTAGAGTGTGTTCTCCCAGATGTGTGATTCAGGGAATCTTCGAGCTGGAATCCTAGGCTGGTATACTATGGTTGGGAATTAACTCTAGATTTTGGGTCTTTTTTGAGTGTATCTGGATATTCTTGTTATAGGTGCTATAGACATATACCTCTGTATAGCTAACTTTATTTTCCATTGTTGTATGTTTTGTGGTTCAGGGTGTCCTATTGAGTATTGTTATACACAACCATATATGGACTTTTCCTGAACATGTCACATCTTGTGAAGATGATTGACCTTTTGATAGATACATAGCTGGACCAAGACCATATAGTTCTTAGTGATACTTAAAAACTGAGGTGTCTTCCTATGACATTAAAATAGTAGTGCAATACCTTTACTTTTAGGTTGGAATTGTGTTATAAACTCTTTGTGTGGGGGGGGGGCTTTGTTTGGATTTGTTTACTTTCTTTACTTCTTTCCATTCTATAGTTGTGGGATATAGGTATATGAATGCAAATTTGTTTATTAGTTTTTATAATTCATCATTTTATGGGCTTCGATATGTGTGTGTGTGTATAGGTACTTAGGCAATGCCTCCCATTTTAGTGGTATTCCTACTTGGAGCTAGTCAAAAACCCCTGAGCTATTGGAGGTGGGTTTGGGGAGTCATGAAACAATCCCCATTATGATAGTTCATAACAATTAATCTCCCTTGAATAGAGAAAATTCCCATTAAATTTTATCACCAAGGACACAAGACATTATAACCTCCTCACCATATGAATTCTCATCCTCAATAAGTATGAGGTGATGTTCACCCAAATACTTGATACATCCCATGAACCTTGTTCAACCATGATCTTTCCAACAAAACCTCATGTAATCCATTACACTTTAGAAGACCAATATAATATTTTTAACATAAATCACAAAACACCAAAAAATGAAAACAACCAAATGATATTTATGTTTTTAACTCACTTATGTTCACCCTAAATCACTCATTATGTAATTTTTATATAATTTTCCAAAATAATTATTCTTGTAACACTAATAAAATGATGCAATAAAATCCAACCCATGACCAAGTGATTGATTCAAAATCAGACACTATTAATCATCCCAAAGAATCACCATGCTTATTATGCATGACTATCAATAACAAAATATTTCTCCAATACCAAAATATCTTAATACCCAAGATACAATTTACTATACCCTAAGTCCTCAAAATATCACTATACAACTACCTTCTCTCATATAGTACTCCCCACTATAAGAGTGACCTGTGGTCTTCTATTAATACCTTGCCACTGAATATTCATTAATTAGACACATTCTTGCTAAAACCTATTTATAGATACAAATTTACCATTCTGAAAATATATATTAAAATCATTTTTATAATCATGGAGTTTTCATGAAAACTACTCATTAATTATTTTAAATAAGTTATAATTACTATTGAAAAATTATAGGACTAAACCATTCCAAAAAATAAGGTATTCTACAAACTAGAATTATTTTTAGATAGATATTTTGTGGAAAAACAAACTCTTAACTTAATAAATGATTTTATTTTACTAAAACCATCATTTTTAAAACCAATTCCCAATTAAAAAAATGAAATTTTAGAACCATTTATACTATTAATCATTAAGTAATATATTTCTTTCTTACTTTATAAAACATTAGAACTTTTCAATACCCCTTATATACTATAATAAAAAAACCTATGGACATAAACTAACATATAGGAATAAAAATTACTAAAACCAACCTATCAATACATTACCAATAGAGAATGTATATTATGTTTGGGTACAAAAATTATAACAAGTTTCACAGAAAAAATAAATCTGAATCCAAATATTTCATCATCAATAGTAAAATATTAAACAAAACAATTATCATATTTAAGAGAAAATACTAAACATCAATCATGGTAGTATTCTTATGTATCCAATCTATATTGAAAATTTCAAAACTTTATAGTTAAAAATTGGTTGTATGAAAAATTGTATAAAACATAAAATAAAGAAGAAATATAATAGAGGATAACATTTATGCTCAATAAATAATGTAATAGAGAATAAGTATCATGATAAGAGTCAAATAGGTGTGTGAGTGAAATTAATTAATTAGATAACTCTAGATAAAGTAATTTGAAAGACACTATTTATTTTATAATCTATTATTTGATTAACTAAGTCCATTAATATGTGATGATAATTATATAAACGAAATGAATTCATCCTAGTGTGACACTATACCACGTCATTCATGATCTAATACCAGGAGCGACTCAAATGGTAGATCTATAATATTTATTCAAAATTTTCCTAAATTATATTTTAAGACACGAAAAGATAACCTCACCTATACCTATAGTTCTTAGACCATAAACCTAGGAATCCCCTATAAACTCAATCTTATAATATAAAGATGTTGACAAGAACTTTTATCGGCACCTTATCATGTGCTCATAAAAATATAACATATTTAATAAAAAATGAAAATCCCAATATCCAAACGCAATCCAAATACCATTTTGTAGTTACCATGATTTGATTACTCAGATTACACTAGAATAGGCTATCACAAGACCTCATTCACACCTATTAGTCACTAAATTCTAGTGTAAACATCAAGGGATTAATAAAAAATTCATGGGAGGAATTTTTCCGAATAATATTCAATAAAAACCAAATGAATGGTCCTTTAAAATACTTATATAACCCTAGTGGTCAATTGAATCCTAAAATGAAATGTAATCATAAATATTTGGTGATAATTTCAATCAGACTATGGGGATAATAATTTTAAGCAATAATTATATGTAAATTTGAATACATAAAAAGCTAGTCTAGAAATGCATTTAATGTCAATAAATTGAATTAAATATATGAAAATACACTATATCTATAAGATGAAAACTAAACATATCCTTAGGGTCTAATATAAGAGGTTCCATTTATATATTACTTATTACAAAAAGGATTATTATAATTACAAAAAAATTTATCAATGAAATTTTCCGTCTTATAATTATGTCATATTTAGTAATGTAGTATAAAAACATGAAACACATGATAAAACTAGAAAAAATTTAATACAATAATTTTAACACTAAAATTAGATAATGAAATTGGATATAAGAAATGAAAATATTACAATAAGATAAAATACTGAAAATAAGACAATTAAAATATATAAATTTGGATCTTCTTGATCCACTAGAATAACAACACTCACAAACAACACTATATAAATGAACAAGAGTGTTAGTGATAAAATATACTTTTTAAAAATGAAAACTTATAACCTTGAGATAATATAGAATTGAATGAATAATTAATGAAATATGAGGTATTTATAAAAATTGGGGAACCCATATGACCATTATAAATCAAACTATTAGAATAGTAATCTGACCATTAGTATAGTAACCTGATAATTAGAATAGTAATATGATGTTAGGAATAATAAACTGACCATTAAAATAGTATCCTCACATGTTTAAGTGTAAACTTATATCTAGGTTTATAGTAAAATGAATATAAGACATATTTATATCACTATAGAAGTTAATAAATTTTTCTAAAAGGATAAAATAAGTTTTTATGCTTTTATAAATAATAAACATTTTATTTATGTTTTTATAAAATATATAATGATTTAAATGAATGTTTATTTTCATAACATGAGTATATTAATTAATATTTTGTTTCACTATAATTATAATATAATTTTATGAGACCTTAAGTAATTTTCCAAATGGTCTAAAAATTGTTCTAATTTTAAAATATAAATTTTTCAAATAAGTAAATATTTTTTTTGGTAAAAAATTGAATATATCATATTTAGAAAATTATTTTCATAAAATGGATTTGATATTTAATGTCTAAAAATCAAAAAAAAAGTTATGGTAAACTCTTATAATTATTCTAAAATAATTGAATATTTGGTGAATAGTGAAATAGGATAAATTATGGTATTTAACATTATAAGATAAATACATGATTTTTTGAGTCATGAATGATGTATGTGACCAAGGTTTTTTAATTAAATATACCATATAATATATATAATCCTAATAATAAATTATATTGACAGTCTTGTGCTAAAATAATAAACTAAGGAATAAAATATTCAAAAACACCATTCTCCTCCAATTATAAATACCTCCCCTCACTACCTAAATCTCCTTAAAACTTATAAGACTTGGAGCCCACTGAATTTCTACCCAACTATGTTTCCTATGGATTCCTCTATTTCCTTGTGCTTTTGGTCTCACAAAAAGACAAATTAAAACTTCCATAATGAGTGTTTCAAGGTGTCAACATTTAAGAGGCAGTATTCTCAATTTACCACTTCAAGTTCATTTACTCTATTACATTATCCTTAACTACCTCCACCAAATTAGAATAACAAATAAAATATCATAAATATACTATATTTTTATATTTATAATGTAAAATATACCATCAATATCTTTATCATCTCCTATTATTTTAAAAAATGAAACCACTATCCATGTTATGTCGGTTCATCGCCTTCATGGATGATGAGTTTTCATTTTCCTCTACCACCTTCATGGTAGATTTAAATTCCCTTATAATTTTTTAAAATAAAATATCTGTTTATATTTTTTTTAACATTATAAATGAATATATTTCTATAATATGAAATAAAATGAACTTAGTTCATGATAGTCTGTAAATCCTCCCAAATATACTAACAGATTAACGTTAACATTTTTACAAAAATAAGTATCAATTTATTGTAAAAATAAGATATTTGAGACAATTTAATTTTTTTAATTATATGAAAACCAGTTCATTTCAATTCTGTGGTAATAGTCCAATTTTATAAGAACATAAATAAATATCCACAAGTGATCCAACCTTGAAACCCTGAAATGAATGCCCCCAAAACAATGAGATTGGACATTATAAATCAATTTAATGGTTACAAATGAATATAATAAAATTACAATAAATTAAATATTGATAGAAAAGGTTATGAATTAATTAATTAATTAATCCAATTTGAATATCTCAAATATTATGTGAATGTGCAGAATGGATGAAAACATAAGGTATGAGATCTCTCCAAACCACCTTTTTTACAGGTTATGAACTTTCTGTATCTAACTCACTTTCCCTCCCTATTTAAAATTATAGAATACTTAAAAATTATATATATATGTATCTTAAATATATATCTAGTTTATTATTTCTTCCTATAATTAGGTAATACATGCCTTATGCTCATTTCTAAAATGCCTTATCTAAGAAATATATTTTGGTTATGATATGTAGAAAGACTACGCAACCCATTTATTTTTGTGGGTGATAATTATACTTATTCATTATGATTGATTTTATTTTTTAAAACACATATACATATACAATTTATGATTGGTGTGCCCAGATATCACCCCAATGAATTGGGTAATGGTTTTTTCTCAGGAGGCGTTATGTATGGGATTATGGATTAGACATAATATGTGATGGGACTTTACCCACTGTGTGATGTTGTCTCAGTCATTGGCCTTGAATTATAATTAATTAATGTTTTATGTTTCTTCCACCTTCCTATATTTCTATGTTATTATGATTCCATGTTCCTTATGTTATGTATTTTTGTGATTATTCATAATCCTTGTATTTTATGATATTATGTTATGTTTCCTTACTCATATGTCATGCTTCTTTAAAATGTTTATTCCCTTACTAGGATTTATAGATCTCCCATTTATTTTATGTATTCTCTAGGTTATCTTATGTATATTGAGAATCTTGATGATATTTAAGATCTCATTATAGAGAAACAAATAAAGATATTGTGTTTTTATTACACATTGTTGTTTTATGTACTAAGTATTCCAAATATATAAGGATTTCAAACCATTATTTATTTTTATTGGATATTTATGTTGAAATTCATGTAATAATTTTTTCAAATGTATTGATACATTATAGTTGATATCATGGGATGTTCTAGTTATTTTTGGGTATGATGACTTGAATATTTTAGTGCCAAACCAAGGGATAAGTCTATGTAAGGAAGAATATCCTAGAATTTTTGTGAAATATAGAGAGAGTGGATTCTAAGAAATTACATCCCTATATGAATATTATAAGTATATATGGATATAGAATTGTTATACCTATGGGTAATAACATGAGAAAGGGTGTATTGAGTATTAACTCGATCATCACTTGGTGAATGATAGAGGGGCCTTGCTACACATCTGGTTTGACACTGACATGGGATATGATTTTGAGAATTCACAAACCATTTATGAACTAATATATAGAACTTCAATATAATGACAGGTTAGAAAAAAATTGTTAAATTACCATGGGTAACCTAGATTAAAAACCTAGAGACTCATAAGTTATAAATTTCATGTCATTTATAATTTATTCAGTTTAATTTCACAATTTACCTTATATATGTTTATTAGTTAAAGTATTATCATCATTTTTTCCTTTATCTTATTAAAAGGTGATAAATAAGAGAAATTATTCCCACAACCAATGTGATATCCAATGTGATTATTTACCTAATTACATGCATAACATTATGGGAGTGGTAGATGGGAAATTTATATAAACAGTGTGTTAGAACCTAGTTTTTTCACTCATGTATTAATTCATTTAAATAGTGATCTAATTTTATTTTATGAACCTAATATGGATACTTAATGAGTTAGTGAAGGTATCAAGTGTGTCTAGGAATTTTTGGGATCCTAGAACACAAATATTTGAGAGAGAATAAACCATTTTAGGTAGGACACATAGTTAGATTTAATCGTGTGATACTGGATAGTGAGCAGCAAGAGTCACACAATTTGACCTGACCATGTGAAATGGGATGCATGATTGTGCAAAAATTTCTACAATTTTGAAAATGAAATTTTTCATGATTGGTGCACAATTTCTCTAATAATGTGGTATACCCCTTCTATAGCTGCTCGTGCGTGATTTGTGCATGGTTTGGACAAACCGTGTGGGAAAACTGTGCCATAGAAAAATTTGGGAAAAATTACCATTTTCCCTTAAATGAAATACTAAACAGATTTCTTTCTTCCCTTGGATTTATAGAGGAGAAAAACCTTGTTTTACTCATTTTAAATCCAAAACACATATATTTTAGGAATCTACATTGAATGTCCATCTGGATTCTGAATCGATCGTTTTTCATCTCATCATATCCACAACGAGAAGTTCTATGTTCCTTTTTAATATTTCACCATTATTTTTCTTATTAACTATGCTATTTAGATGCAAACTCATATGCCCCCATTTTTGGGAATTGATATGTTATTTTGATCTACTCCAATTCAGGACAAACTAAAGGATGATAATGGATAAAGAGAGTCATAAAAGATTAAGTTAGGTGGTCTGTAGCTCATTCCTAATTACCACCATTTTATAAATTTCCATGCGATCATGCCAATTTCATCTAGCATCATCATTTGAGTTTATATTTCATTCTTGTAGTCATTAGAACTGTGTTCTAATACACTTACCATATATAATATTCATTGTTGGTGGTTATGTCGACAACGTTGTCCACCCCATGTAGGGTGAGTTTCCATATTTGGGTTTTTATCATTTTGATAGCTTTGAGCCATCGTTCGGGTGTTCTTGAGAATGAAAAATCTAATTGAAATTAAACTTATATTAAATGGATATTGAATGGTTGAATGGATAGTACCATGTTGATCCAAACTTCACCCACCTAAATTAAGTTCATAAAACATGATAGACAATGTCAAATAAGATGGAAAGTATGCTGTATATAAATGACTTGGCCTTCGTAAATGAAATTAATGTTCATTGCTTGCCATAACACCCCTTTCCACTAACAATGGAAGGTATAGTATTGAAAAAAGTTAAATGATCACAGCTTAATTGAACTAATGAGATTGTTGCATGGCCCCTTGGACGTTTCAAAATAATGAAAGGAAATATATTGAAACTTAAGAAATGTTAAATAGTATAATTATAATATGGACTAATTGATTAAATTAATTAAATTTGGTTCCTAATTACATATAAACCTTGATATCATTATAGGGGTGGTTGTACTCAAGTTAGATTTTGGATTCTCGAGGGAATTCCTTGAGCACTCAAGTATGTCATTCCAATTCAAGGATGTATAATTCCTCGGTTTAGACCCACCTTGAAACCCTATCCTCATCTATTAGTGGATGCCTGTTATGACACTATATGATCCTTACTTTACTATTACAGGATGACATGGATACACTTATTGGATACAACATGGTATCTATGGAAACATGGTTCCTTGGTTATATCCTTGGGCCAAAACATTTCTTATCTTATTTTATATCGGATATATTCCTTGGACTCGGTTAGATTAAATATTGTGGAATTCCTTTGAAAAAGATACTTGGATGAAACTATTACAATTATCCAGGCTATAGGTACTACTGAGTTAGAAACCCTTGAGGTCTTGGTTTCATTGGTTAATAACTTGGAAACTCTTTATTATAAATAACATCAGTATGACTTGGTATCCCTTGTATCCTTTACAATTACTGTGATAAGGTGATTTAGGTTCTTGATATGCCTCACATGAACTGTTTATATAAAGTGGAACTTAATTAAATAATGAACTGGTTACATGTTTAGACACCGGATGAGGGCTGAAGAAGGTACTTGGGTATTTATATTACTGTACTACATTAATTTTAAATGTCACAACCCGTCCTCGGGGCCCGTGCCGTGACTACCCCAAGCCCGCCTTCCATAGGCCAGGGGCTGGCGACTAGCACCAAGGCGTACATCCCAACAAAAGGGAAGGCATTTCCTTTGAAAAGTAAACAAGCACCACATAGTAAGAAAGTGGAAAAGTAAACAGTAAGTAAGAACTGTAACAAGCTGTGCTGAAAGTAAAAGGGGCCGGAAATACAAGCACAATTGTAAAGTACAACTGAAAGGGAAAAACAGCAACTAAAAAGAAAAGCCGCAGCGTCACGCCGTCCTCTGGAAGTCCCACCTGAAGGGTGGCTATAGATATCCTCCACTGCTCCTCGGGTCCACCTGACCGCTCCGAGTACGTCCTGCCCAGTGGTCCACCTCCAGGTACCGTCCTGCTCCGCACGCCTCCACAACGATCAGCGCTGTCCGTTGTCTGCAACCAACACAACGAAGTGCGGGAAAAACCCGTGCAGGGGTGAGTATAAGCTACTCAGTAGGGACCCCGAGACCCCCGAAGGTCTCCCGAAATCCACAAAGGATAAACCACAAGGAAAGATACAATCACGAAATAACATCTGACACTGCTTAGGTATATGCCCATACATATACCTAAGTCATCAATTCCCGCTCGGCTCCAACGTCTAAGCTCAAGCACAACCCAGTCCACACAGGAAAGCAAAATGTATACCAACACAGGATAGCTCAACACAATCCACAAAGGAGAGTAAAACAGAAAATCCACACAGGATAGCTCAACACAATCCACAAAGGAGAGTAACACAGGATTCAACTCACACAGGTATACTTCTTCGGATGACGATAAAGATGATCACTGATCCATCTAAGTCGTCGGACCCACAAAGGATCGATAGGTACTAACCCCCGCAAAGACCCACACATGATCGGGCCCACACAGGACCTGTAGGAGCTGGCTCACACAGAACCGCTGAGCGCTGACCCACACAGGATCGGACCCACATAGGATCGGGCCCACACAGGACCTGTAGCACTGATCCACAAAGGATCACTGAGTGCTGTAGTCGTCGTTGTCCACTGAGGATCTCTGCACAGTCGTCGTCGCAGTCCACTGATGATCTCTGCACAGTTGTCCTCACAGTCCACTGAGGATCTCTGCACAGTCGTCGGAGTCGCAGCCAACACTAGGGTTCCCGCACACAGTAAGCTCATCCGGGAGGGTCCACTCCATGAGCTGAGAGGCTGATACACCAACTGACACAAATTCCGAAGTTGATGTATCCAAACGTTCCGTATCGTCAACAGGAACTCAACGTCGCAGACGGCGCGTCAATCGGACGCCCGGTCTGAGAGTTATTGGCTTTTTTGTCCCAGGGGCCCGGTTGTTTTTTAAGGCAAAACCAACCCGACCGTACTCCACCTGCATCCAAACCTCAGGCAGAGTGAGCCAAAAGACCCGTCTCACTTAGAGGAATCCACCAAAGCTGATGGCACATCAATCGGACGTCCGTAGCTCAAGATATGAGCGTTTCCGCTCTAAGGGCCCGGTTGGTTTCGTGAAAGAACCAACCCGGCCGAACCCAAAGTAATACAAAACCTTGAGTACGATACACCGAAACGACCGTCTTGATCCAAGGATCGTGTTTCCGCTGACGGCGTGTTGTTCGAAGGCCCGTAGCTCATGTTATGAGCGAAAGACCGAAAATAGTCCGAAGACGGGGGGTCTGGGCCCAGGCCGACCCGGCCCAACCCCCCTGGGTCGGCCGAACTGGGTCGACCCGACCCGGTCCAACCCGGCTGGACCCGGTCCGGCCCGGCTAGGGCATGGCCCGGCCGGTCGGACCGGCCTGGCTCGGCTCGGCCGAGCGGCCGAGCGCTCGGGTGCCGCGGGGCGCTGCCCCCGCGGTTTGGAGGTGCCGCGGACCCGCGTGGGGTCGCGCTGGACAAGCGGACGCAGCTTCTGTCGCGTCTCGTGCGGGCGAGCGGAACTCACGCGGCCGCGACGGCCCTGTCCGGCGGCGCGCCGGGGCGCCGCCGGTAGCTTTCTCGGGCCACCGGAGTTGCTCCGGTGGTCCGTTTTCCTTTCCGTCTGCGCCGTTGCCCCTCCCGGGTTCCGTTCTTCACTGCGGGATCATCAAATTGCACTTGCGTCATGTTTTTGTCATTGCCCGCCAAATCCGCAAAACCACAAAGAAGGGCGGAGGGTTGTCGGGCCGTGTTCGTTTGGCTCGCACCCTCCGCGTTAGATAATAACAACGAGTGAATAAAACAACATATCCGAAAACAATTTTAATAAAATAAAATTGTTCATAAGAATCTGGGTTCATTAATTTTAAATAATCGTTCATGGGAATATAAAATATTCACAACAACCCCTACCTCGTCAAGTCGTTGCCCACGGGTTCTTCGCGGATTTGATCGTCACGGAAGGAGGGGATCGTCGCGTCGTGGAAGGCGTCGCGTTGACGAACTCCGAGGTTCAAGAACAAAAAGATTTAATTTTTTTAATAATTAAATCCTTCTTGAGTTAAAAAACCACAAAGGAAAATTAAAAGAAAACCGAAACTCTCACCTCAACGGATGATCGAAGTTTTTTGTTGCGGATTAAGGAACATCGCCGAAGAATGTCACGGGAGAGGAAACGTCGGTGTCGCGGAACACGGCGTCGCATCGTCGATTTCCGCGGGTTCGGCGTTCTTCGTCAGAGGCCGGCGTTCTTCGCGTTCTTCGCGAAGAAGGGTGAAGGCACAAGAATTATATCAAAGCCTCTCAACGTGCAATCCTCCAAAAGTCGTGTTGGTCTTATTTTATTATTACGCCAACAACGAAAAAGAGGTAAGTAACGACCCATTAATTCATAGAATAAAACCTCCCAATTAAATGGTGCGTTAAGAAATTAAGAAAATGCGTCAGTTGACTTTCATAATGACGGGTTTTCGCGGGTCCGTTACTTAGCGGAAAAGAAACGGCGGGGCTCGTGCGGGCCCCACCTCACAAATATCCTACCAAGGGGGTAGGCTATTTTTGGATAGCATCCTATCCGTATCAACTCAGCTTAAGCCACTTTAAGTGGCTTTAAGTGGCTTCCAAGTGGGTTAAGTGAAATGAAATAAAGTTTGTCGTACAATTATTTTATTTCTTAACTTTAAGCCCGAAAATTAAAAACCACACCTGAGAAAACGCAACTCCGGAAGAGGTGTTTCTAAGCAAGTGACGGCGCTGCGATTTCATCGGTGCCTTCAGAATACGATTTCGGGCACCGGTTCAAACGTTAGAAAAACCCACTCGTCCGTTCACTGAACGTACCCGAGCCAAACTTCAGAAAATGATTCCGGGCACACCGGACCTCAGAATCAGGTGCCGTCAGAAACTGCGTTCTTGTAAAATTTCAAAGAAAATTAAGAAAAAAAATTCCATGAAATTTACAGGTCTTTAAATTACTCCCACCTCAGGGATTTACGTCCCCGTAAAGATATATCATAACTAGGGAAACAAATGTGGGTACTGAGAATGCATCTGAGCCTCCCGCTCCCATGTGCTCTCCTGGAGGTTCCCGTGCGGCCATCTGATGCGCACAAGAGGAATCGATCGCCCACGTAGGACCCGCTCCTGTCAATCCTCTATCTCCATCGGGACCTCCGCAAAATTCGCCCCATCATGCACGTCTAGATCCCCATAGTCAATGATGTGCGTCGGGTCGTGCACGTATCTCCTCAGCTGAGACACATGGAAGACGTCATGCACCCGGTGCAACTGAGGTGGTAGAGCCAGGTGATATTCCACCTCGCCAATCCTGATGAGGACCCAGAATGGCCCGATGAAGCGTGGAGACAACTTGCCGCCTCGGCCAAATCTCTGTAAACCACGTCGAGGTGAGACACGCAAGAAGACGTGGTCGCCATCCTCGAACTCTAGTGGCCTCCGCCTCCTGTCAGCATATGACTTATGCCGGCTCTGAGCTATCCTCATCCACTCCTGGATGACCTGGACCTTCTCTGTCGTGGCCCGGACCATCTCTGGTCCCACAAGTGATGACTCCCCAGGGTCTGTCTAGCACAAAAGAGATCTGCAAGGTCTGCCGCACAACACCTCGTATGGTGCCATCCCGATGGTGGAGTGGTAGCTGTTGTTGTACGCGAACTCCACCAAGGGTAGGTGATCCGCCCAGCTACGACCAAAGTCAAGGACACATGCGCGGAGCATGTCCTCGAGAGTCTGAATGGTCCTCTCCGTCTGACCATCCGTCTGAGGGTGAAAGGCAGTGCTCAGACGTAGCCACGTCCTGAACGCCTCCTGTAACCCCTTCCAAAGCTGGGAAGTAAAGCGAGCGTCTCGATCGGAGACGATAGACGATGTCACACCGTGAAGCCGTACAATCTCCTGAACGTAGAGACGCCCCAAGCTCTCCACTGAGCCCTGCTCTCTGATGGGTAAGAAGTGTGCCGACTTGATGAGTCGGTCAACAATCACCCAAATGGAGTCATGACCTCTGGAAGTGCGTGGAAGTCCAGTCACGAAGTCCATAGATATCCCATCCCACTTTCACTCTGGGACCTCCAAGTGTTGTACCAAGCCTGCTGGTACCTGATGCTCTGCCTTCACCTGCTGGCAGGTGAGGCACCGAGAAACAAACTCTGCCACAACCTTCTTCATGCCCAGACACCAGTGCTGTCGTCTGAGATCCTGGTACATCTTCGCCACTCCTGGATGTACCGCCAAAGGAGAAGTGTGAAACTCTCTCATCACCTCCTCTCGTAATGTGACTGGTACCAAGGTACGTCCTCTAAAAAGGACATCATGCTCTGCTCCAAGGGAGAAACCATCAGGTGCCTGTCCCGAGGATATCTGTGTACGCCGCGTCTCATAATCAGCGTCCTCACGCTGTGCCTCTCTGACCCGCTGCAGTAGTGGAGGGGTGACTGTGAGAGACTGAAGGAAGGCTGCTCCATCTCTATCCACGAAGGATATCTGCAAGGTGGCTAGCTGCTCTGTCACCTCCCCAAGTAGCTGAATGCCCGTCCTCCTGCTGAGACCATTGGCTACTACGTTCCCCTTCCCAGGAGTATAGACTATCTCAAAGTCATAGTCCTGGAGGAACTCGAGCCATCGCCGCTGTCTCAGGTTCAGGTCCTTCTGAGAGAAGATGTACCTGAGACTCTGGTGGTCAGAAAAGACTGTAAAGCACTCGCCCATCAGATAGTGCCGCCATGTCTTCAGAGAGAAGACCACTGCTGCTAACTCCAGGTCATGGGTAGCGTATTTCTACTCATGCAGCCTCAACTGACGTGATCCATAGGCAATCACGGCTTGCTCCTGCATCAGGACACACCCAAGTCTGGTCCCTGATGCATCATAGTAGACTACGTATCCAACTCCCTCCTCAGGCAACCTCAAGATAGGTGCGCTGGTCAATCTTTGCCTCAGCTCCTGAAAGCTCGGCTGACATCTGTCTGACCACACAAAGGGTTTCCCCTTCTTCGTCAAAGCTAAGAGTGGCGCCGCAACTCTAGAGTAGTCTGGCACAAATCTCCGATAGTATCTGGCTAGACCCAAGAAACTCCGCACCTCCGTCACGCTCCTGGGTGGCTCCCAAGCTAGTACTACCTCGATCTTCGCGGGATCCACAGAAACACCCAACTCAGAAATGACGTGCCCCAAGAAGTGGACCTCACATAACCAGAATTGGAACTTCGAGAGCTTTCCATAAAGCTGGTGCTCTCGGAGTGTGTCTAGTAAAACCCGCAAGTGGTAGGCGTGCTCCTCCTCCGTGGTCGAGTACACCAAAATGTCGTCGATGAAGACCACGAAAAATCGATCGAGGTATGGCTAGAAGATCCTGTTCATGAGGCTCATGAACACTGCTGGAGCATTGGTTACGTCGAATGGCATAACCAAGAACTCATAGTGGCCATACCGACACCTAAAGGTTGTCTTCTGCACGTCCTCGTCTCGAACTCTGAGCTGATGATAGCCTGACCTTAGGTCTATCTTCGAGAACCACTGTGCTCCCTTGAGCTGACCGAAGAGGTCATCAATCCTCGGTAGCGGATACATGTTCCTCACTGTCACCTGATTCAGGCGAAGATAGTCGACACACAGTCCCAAGCTCCTGTCCGCCTTCTTGGCGAACAATATCGGGGAAGGCCTGGGTGAAACACTGGGTCGGATGAACCCCTTGCCCTGCAAGTCCTCCAACTGTACCCGAAGCTCTCGAATCTCAGCGGGGGATATCCAATATGCTGGAGTGGATATCGGGGCTATCTCGGGGTACAGGTCAATATAAAAGTCTACCTCTCTTCGAGGAGGTATCCCTGGAACATCATCAGGAAAGACGTCCGCGTACTGATCCACCACTGCAGGAAAACTAAGACTCCGTACGTCAACTGCTCCAAGGATGAGGCTAGCCAACTGATTAGTGATGGGTTGTCCCCTCCTCTGCGAGAGTCCCTCCCATGCTTCAAAGGCTCCCTTCTCGCCGGTGAAGGTGAACCTTCTCCCGTTGGTGCATACACATCGCACCTTGTGCCTAAAACAGTCAATCTGAGCATGGACTGTAGATAACCAATCCATGCCCAAGATGACGTCGTAAGGCCTCGACGCCGCTACAAGAAGATCCCAGCCGAAGCTCTCGCCTCCTAGAGTAAGCTCACACTGGCGGCACCAGTGCGTAATCGTCGAGTCTGCTCCCGTAGGAGTCTCTATCCGTAAGGATCGATCCAACAGCTCTGTCGGAATATCCGAGCTCCGAACAAGGGCAGTGGCTATGAACGAGTGACTCGCTCCTGTGTCTATAAGAACTGCAGCAAGGGTGGAATAGACACAGATCGTACCTCAAATCATCTCTAGCGTGCCGTGGTCGTAGGCCTCCACTGCCTGGAGATGTGCCTGTCTCTGCCCGCCAACTCCCTGTGGTTGGGGCGGACCTCCTGGTGGTGGTGGTGGCAGAGCCTCAAAGCGTCGCCACCACCTGCTGCTCGGCCATCTCCTCTGCCTCGTCCGCCTCCTCCCTGCAAACCGCCACGGTCAACCCTCTGCCTCTACCTGGGTGGCCCCTCCACCGTCTGCTGCTCCTCGGTACCACGGGTTGGGCAGTCACGAGCCATGTGGCCCTGCCCGCCGCACGCGTAGCAATGCCTGCCTCTCGGAATACTGGCTCTGCGTTGTGTGCCCCGCACTGCTGAGCCAGTGTCCTGAGGTCGTCTACGAGAGGGTCTGGTCTGCCTGGAACCCTGAGTCATCCGTTGGTTACCTACTTCCGAAGACTCCGCTGCCTGCCGCCCTGCAGTAGGTCTCGCTGTGGACTCAGCCAGAAAGCTCTCGATCAGAAGGGATCGCTCCAGTACTCCTTCCTGGGTGGAGATGCTAAGGGAGATCAGCGATGCCCTGATCTCGTGTCTCAATCCCTGCTCGAAGGTGCAGGCCCGGAAGAAGGGGTCCCGTAGCATGTCGGTCGAGTAGCGAGAAAGATCGGTGAACCTCGCCGCGTACTGGGCGACCGTCAAGCTGCCCTGCCATAGCTAAAGAAGCTCCTGAATGCGCACCGCATGGAGGGTGGCCGGGGTGAACTCTGAGCGGAAGAGTCTCTCGAAGTCCGTCCAGATGAGAGAGGCCTCATCGTGCACCTGGAGCATCAAGCTCCACCATTGTCCTGCTGCTGCGTGCAGTAGGCTCGCCGCGAGGATCACGATGAGGTCTGCTGGTGTCCTCACTAGCCTGAAAACTCGAACGACCGCCTCCAGCCAGTCCTCGGCTGCTTGGGGGTCCGTCTCCCCACGAAACCTGGGTGGTCGCTGGCGCTGGAACTCGTGCAGAGCTCCGAGACGACGTGCATCGTCAGCGGTCAGTGCTGGAAGCATCGGGGGCTCAGCGGGTTAAGGTACCACCGGTGCCTCTGCTGTCAACGGGCCCTGTACCGAGGCCTCGTCGCTCGGCGGGTTGTCGTCGCGCTCTACTCTCAGAACCCTAGCTGGCTGCCATCATGGGGCCATCCTGAAAAGGAAACAAGTGCTCCACGGTCAGAACAGTATACCTGGTGAGCTGACACAAGTAATCACAAAGAAAACTTGAAACACACATGCAATCAATGTTTTCGTGCATTAAGTCAGAAATCAGAAGTTAGGGTCCTGGTGTACGGATACGTCGGCCGCCGCACCAACACTGGACTCCCTGGACTGATAACCACACTCAATACACTAAACACTATTGCTTCACATAGAAGAAAGATCAGAGTCTACGGTAGAACCGACCACCTCTGATACCAATTTGTCACGACCCATCCTCGGGGCCCGTGCCGTGACAACCCCAAGCCCGCCTTCCATAGGCCAGGGGCTGGCGACTAGCACCAAGGCGTAAATCCCAACAAAAGGGAAGGCATTGCCTTTGAAAAGTAAACAAGAACCATAGAGTAAGCAAGCAGAAAAGTAAACAGTAAGTAAGAACTGTAACAAGCTGTGCTGAAAGTAAAAGGGGTCGGAAATACAAGCCCAGCTGTAAAGTACAACTGAAAGGAAAAAAACAGCAACTGAAAAGAAAAGCCGCAGCGTCGCGCCGTCCTCTGGAAGTCCCACCTGAAGGGTGGGTACAGATAGCCTTCACTGCTCCTCGGGTCCACCTGACCGCTCCGAGTACGTCCCACCCAGTGGTCCACCTCCAGGTACCGTCCTGCTCCGCACGCCTCCACCACGATCAGCGCTGTCTGTCGTCTACAACCAACACAACGAAGTGCGGGCAAAGCCCGTGCATGGGTGAGTATAAGCTACTCAGTAGGGACCCCGAGACCCCCGAAGGTCTCCCGAAATCCAAAAAGGATAAACAACAAGGAAAGATACAATCAGGAAGTAACATCTGACACTGCTTAGGTATATGCCCATACATATACCTAAGTCGTCAATTCCCGCTCGGCTCCAACGTCCGAGCTCAAGCACAACCCAGTCCACAGAGGAAAGCAAAACGTATACCCACACAGGATAGCTCAACACAATCCACAAAGGAGAGTAAAATAGTAAATCCACACAGGATAGCTCAACACATTCCATAAAGGAGAGTAACACAGGATTAAGCTCACATAGGTATACTTATTCGGATGACGATAAAGATGATCACTGATCAATCTAACTCGTTGGGCCCACAAAGGATCGATAGGTACTTACCCCAGAAAATACCCACACAGGATCGGGCCCACACAGGACCTGTAGGCGCTGGCTCACACAGAACCGCTGAGCGCTGACCCACACAAGATCGGGCCCACACAGGACCTGTAGCACTGATCCACAAAGGATCGCTGAGTGCTGTAGTCGTCACAGTCCACTGAGGATCTCTGCACAGTTGTCGTCGCAGTCCACTGAGGATCTCTCCACAGTCATCGTCGCAGTCCACTGAGGATCTCTGCACAGTCATCGTCGCAGTTCACTAAGGATCTCTGCACAGTCATCGGAGTCGCAACCAGCACTAGGGTTCCCGCACACAGCAAACTCGTTCGGGATGGTCCGCTCCACGAGCCGAGAGGCTGATACATCAACTGAAACAAAGTCCGAAGTTGATGTATCCAAAAGTTCTGTATCGTCAATAGGAACTCAACATCGTAGATGGCGCGTCAATCGGATGCCCGGTCTGAGAGTTATTGGCTTTTTCGTCCCAGGGGCCCGGTTGGTTTTTAAGGAAAAACCAACCCGACCATACTCCACCTGCGTCCAAATCTCGGGTGGAGTGAACCAAAAGATCCGTCTCACTTAGAGGAATCCACCAAAGCTGACGGCACGTCAATCAGACGTCCGTAGCTCAAGATATGAGTGTTTCCGCTCCGAGGGCCCGGTTGGTTTTGTGAACGAACCAACCCGGCCGAACCCAAAGTAATCCGAAACATTGAGTGCGATATACCGAAACGACCGCCTCGATCCAAGGATCGTGTTTCCACTGAAGGCGCGTCGTTCGGAGGCCCGTAGCTCAGGTTATGAGCAAAAGACAGAAAACAGTCCGAAGACGGGGGGTCTGGGACCGGGCCGACCCGAACCGGGTCGACCCGACCCGGTCGAACCCGGTCGGACCCGCCTGGCTCGGCTCGGCCGAGCGGCTGAGCGCTCGGGTGCCGTGGGGCGCTGCCCCCGCGGTTTGGAGGTGCAGTTTCCCCGCGTGGGGCCGCGCTGGACAAGCGGACGCGGCTTCTGCCGCGTCCCATGCAGGCGAGCTGGACCCGTGCGGCCGCTGGTCCGCTGGCCGCCGCCCCCGGCCGCCGGCGCCGCCGCGCCGACGACCCGCGCCGCCGGCGGCTTCCGCGGGCCCCCAGAGTTGCTCCGGTTGTCCGTTTTCCTTCCTGTTTGCGCCATTGCCCCTCCCGGGTTCCATTCTTCACTGCGGGATCATCAAATTGCCCTTGCATCATGTTTTTTCCGTCACCCACCAAATCCGCACAACCATGAAGAACGGCAGAGGGTTGTCGGGCCGTGTTCGTTTGGCCCGCACCCTCCGCGTTAGATAATAACAACGGGAGAATAAAACAACATATCCGAAAACAATTTTAATAAAATAAAATTGTTCATAAGAATCCGGGTTCTTTAATTTTAAAGAAACGTTCACAGGAATATAAAATATTCACAACAACCCCTACCTCGTCAAGTCGTCGCCCGCGGGTTCTTCGCGGATTTGATCATCGCGGAAGGAGGGGATCATCACGTCGTGGAAGGCGTCGTGTCGTCGCGGAAGGGCGTCATGGCGACGAACTCCGAGGTTCAAGAACAAAAAGATTTAATTATTTTAATAATTAAATCCTTCTTGAGTTAAAAAACCACAAAGGAAAATTAAAAGAAAACCGAAACTCTCACCTCAACGGATGATCGAGGGTTTTTGTTGCGAATTAAGGAACGTCGCCGAAGAACGTCGCGGGAGAGGAAACGTCGGCGTCGCGGCACACGACGTTGCGTCGTCGATTTCCGCGGGTTCGACGTTCTTCATCGGAGGCCGGAGTTCTTCACGTTCTTCGCGTTCTTTGCGAAGAAGGGTGAAGGCACAAGAATTCTGTCAAAGCCTCTCAACGTGTAATCTTCCAAAAGTCGTGTTGGTCTTATTTTATTATTATGCCAACAATGAAAAAGAGGTAAGTAACGACCCATTAATTCATAGAATAAAACCGCCCAATTAAATGGTGTATTAAGAAATTAAGAAAACGCGTCAGTTGACTTTCATGATGACGGGTTTTCGCGGGTGCGTTACTTAGCGGAAAAGAAACGGCGGGGCTCGTGCAGGCCCCACCTCACAAATATCCTACCAAGGGGGTAGGATATTTTTGGATAGCACCCTATCCGTATCAACTCAGCTTAAGCCGCTTTAAGTGGCTTCAAGTGGCTTCCAAGTGGCTTAAGTGAAATAAAATAAAGTTTTTCATACAATTATTTTATTTCTTAACTTTAATCCCGAAAATTAAAAACCACACCCGAGAAAACGCAACTCTGGAACAGGCGTTTCTAAGCAAGTACCGGTGCTGCGATTTCATCTGTGCCCTCAGAATTCAATTTCGGGCACCGGTTCAAAAGTTAGAAAAACCTGCTCGTCCGTTCACTGAACGTACCCGAGCCAAACTTCAGAAAATGATTCCGGGAACACCGGGCCTCAGAATCAGGTGCCATCAGAAACTGTGTTCTTGTAAAATTCCAAAGAAAATTAAGAAAAAAATTTCCTTGAAATTTACGGGTCTTTACATTAAATATGCATGATTTCACACTATTTTAGTTTATTTTACACAGACATGATGTTATAGACAACCTTAGTGGTGTAATAATGAGATTTATCTCACACCCTATATAGGTTCTATTGGTACCCGAGAAGATCATATGTATGCAGGTGTTCTCAAAGAGAAGCGTATCTCTTCGAAAACTTGACTTCCCAGGATGGAGCTGGTAACAGATGACAGAGTTCGAACTCGATATATATGGGATTGTTTTTGGATCCTTTTTTTATACCTTTTTATAGCATGCTTGTCTGATACTTTTATCCTTATTTTACATCTTTCTAGTGACATGACATATATCACCATCATCTTTTATATGTGTATATAAGTTGTTTCAGTTGTTTATTACTTCAGTTTGACACTTCTTCGGATTATGTATAATTATATTGATTCTGATAATTATCTCATATTTTTATATGTTAAATTTTTTGATACATTCTAGTAATGAGGGAATAATATCCCCACAGACACACCCTAGGCCCTCGCTACTATTCAGAATCCTCTATAATTCAAGAAGATGCGCTTGAGGCCATGTGGCTATCCGAGCTCAGGGAACTAATTTGTGGAATTTGGGTTTGGGATATCACATATTGGATCAATTGATTCATGTAATGAACAATAACTTGAATAATGTAGAACACCATCCTTATCTAAAGAAATTGAAATTAACAGTTGTTTACTTTATATGAAAATATCCTCCTACATTTTGTGGATCTACGAATTCCTTCATCATAGAATAATGGATTAACTCCAGTGATATATATTCTTTTCCCTCTAATGCTCAAAATAAGAGAAATTTGTGTTGTCCATTTATCGCATGGAGGGGAAATTGATTAGTTTTGGACAATTATCAGGAACATGAAATCTAAAGAAGATATTGATTCCATGAAATAGTAAGGATTGAAAAACCAACATTAAATAAATTCTCTCCCTAAATTATTCATCTTAAAATGGAGGGGGATTTTTTCATACTAATAAAAACAAAAGATGATTGCATTGGGGTGTTTGAGGAAAACTTCACAAGACTGTTATGATATGACTCGATCTTTGTTATAAACATTTAAAGTAATGAATAATTATTATTTAGTGGGTTAAATACAATTATTCAAAAATATTTAGTGATTTGAGGCTTTGATATCTATGAATATATTTTCTATTATTCCCAAAAGGTTGATATGGAGATTGGATACTCTCATTGGTCTCATAGCCCCGGTGTTAAAAAGTTTAAGGTGGAGTTTTTTTAAGGTTTATCGACAGATAAATCACATGATTGAAAGAAATTACAACTTATCAAGTTTCAAAAGTGCGGGAAGATGTATCCTAAAAACTGTCTGAAGGGGACATATAGATTATTAATGTGTGAATAGAGGGGGATCAGGAAAATCATACCGTATGGGATATAAATAATACCACTAACATGATTGAGGAAAATAAGGATGAAATAAACACTCAACTTGTATTATAGTGTTTAAAATTCAAGTATCACATATATTATGGAAACTAATTTTCCATGCCAAGGGTTGTAAGTGATAATCAATGACAATAACCATTAAATCCTAGAGTGTAACACCCAAATATTTCATAGTGTTTTATTTCTTCAAAATAATTCAATAAATTGCACTACACGCAACACCGAGTTCAAGCGCACCATGACTTACCAAACAAGCCGTCCAAAAGAGGTTATGAATAGTAATAACTAAATTTTAAACTTTATAAAATCCTTATAATTTTAGAATCCATATTATGAGTTTCTTAGACATAATGTAAGAACAAATTCATTTTCAGTATTGTACTTTTACCAACTTTTAATAGTGAACCCTTTTTAAATCCAATATTTTAAACATTATATATTAAATTTGACTAAATAAATTTACTTTTTAGAATGGGGCATCAGAAATTTACAATGAAACATCTCAAGATTCCACGGTACGCTTTCCTTTGAATAATATAGTAGCGTGTGTTGTACGCAACTTCGAGTTCTAACACACACCACAACCAATCAAACTAGCCATTATGAATAGTAATACCTACTTTTTGAAATTTTATAAATTTTATCTCTAAAAATGGAATTCATTGTTGTATTTGGAGAATCTTATTTAGCCTAAGGTGAAATTTTGGAACTTTTCAGATAACATTTATATTTTGTTGAATAGTGAAAATTGTAAAATTTTAATTAAAAAAACTCTTTAAATCAAAAAAAAATTAATAGTGATAAATTATTAATTTGAGTGGTTTTAAAGTATTTTAAGAATATATTTTTACCATTTAATACAATGTTGGTCATTGGACATAATTTCACAATTAAACCAGACATAAACAAGTATCAATCACTTGATAGGTATTATATCTTAAAAACACGCTTTTTGTTTTGACAGCGGGAATTAATTTTAAATTAATTTCTTCCAGTTTTGTGTTTTGAATTTGGAAAAATGGATTCCACATTTGGAATCAGGATTTTGAAATTGTGTAAATAGGTAAATTTTATTTTTAGACATTTTGAATAATTACTTCGGTAAATATTTTATTTACCATGGTTAAAGTGTAAATCTGGTAAAATAAGGGTTAAAAAATAATATTATAATAATACTAAATTACCCTAAAACGTGTCCTAACCTTATTGGTGGATAAAAGGCCGACCATGGACATCTTTGGGTCTATTTTGGGACCCCATGGAGCCACTGGTAGGTGATAGGGACACTTTATTTTAATTAAATTAAAATAAATAAAAAAATGACGTTATCATATATCTTTTAGAAAAACAATTTTTAAATGGGGTTATATATGTTGGATTTTTGACTATAAATATTAATTAGAAAGATAAAAATATTTACTACATAATGGTATTTTATTTATAATGTTTAGACATTATATAATTTAATTTATTTATGACACAATGGTGATGGAGTAATTACCTAATTAATGAAAAATCAGAATAATTGATAATATAAATACCCAAATAAAAGTAATATGAGACTTTTAATATATACAACTAAATTTTTGGGATAATATTACATGTTAGTATCGATTTAATTAACTTTTTTCGAAGTAATAATTCAATTATTATTTTTACAAAAATCAATTATTGAATAGTGTCAAAATTGACATATAAGAGTTTTTAAAACAAATATTATATTATTAATTGACATTAAATTCCTAAAAATATAACGTTCATAACAAAGACTTATATCATGATAGGTGTATCATTAATGGAACACATGAGAGTCTCTTGGATTTATATATTAAGTTTATTAACTATATAATATAAAAAAAAGTGACATGGTAAGTGTCAAACTAATTAACTAAGAGTTAATACTTAAAGATAAGGTTAATATAGTAACCCAAACCTGTCTAAATCCTATTGGTTGAGTGGTTTTCGACCCATACCAACCTTAAACTTTAAATAATAAACTTTTAAGACATTAGAAACCGAATATGAATTTTTTATAAAATAATATTTCTAGCTTTTCCAAAGGTGCCCCTCAGCCCTCTTATAAAAGGGCACTCCCCCTTCTCATTAATTCACAACTTCAAAGCCATTTGGCTCGGTCAAAATCTATCCAAATACTCTCTCAATTTACCTAAATTCATTCTAGAGGCCTTATTTTAGTTAGAAATCCATCCTAAGGATCCCTTTTGATCAAATCAAAAAGAAGAACCCGAAGAAGAGGTAATGTTTTCACCACCCTCTTTCAAATTCCTTTCTTCTTCAAATTCTTCTTTCTTTCCCATTATAAAATAATAACTCTAGTCTCTTATATATACTGTGATGTTATTATAAATATGGTACAACCATATTCAGTATTATATCCATCCTTTGAATATCATGTCACCATACGTGTGTACGTACGGCTTACCGTCTCCACATCGTGGTGTAATTGTTATTCAATAAATTATTATTTGGATGGGTATAATAATGATGTGTAATTAATGTAAATAATAAATATAACATGATAATGATTCTGTATATATGATATACCATCCAATTATATATTATTTTAATATCAAAAAAATGATATTGTCGCTCGTGCGTACGTATGGACTACCGTCTCCACGAACACGGTGAGATTCATTCTCCATCGTATCCATTCAAGTATAATTCTCATTTGATCATTAATAATAGTATCTAAGGACATTATATAATTCTTGATATGATTAAGATACAACCTATCCATGATAAACATGGATTACGTAACAAAACATATAAAAGAAAACGAGTAAGTTAACACTCAAAACAATGATAATACTAAGATATTATTAACAAATCAATGTTAACAGATCATATATGATATCATATTAATGTATATGATTATTTTATAACTTAATAACAATTATTTCACCATTATAAAGCATGTTAACCTACCCCAACCAAGGAAAAGTACAAGGTAAGGGGTTTCTTATCTCACTTTTAATTCCATGAGAATTCCATTGTTCACCACTTATTTATTACATGTGGTGTGTGTACTGCCCATGTTTGTATTAATTGTGTAATATACTTTAATTCATGTATATTTATATCATCATTGTATGATAATTATTTCATGGGTGTATGTTTTTTATGTTACAAAATCAATAAGGGAATTTGAAATTTCAATTTCAACTCATTCGGCTTTACGCATACGCCATTGATTATTTTACTCCAAGATTATGTGTAGAATCACTATTCATTTTATTATGTCATAAATTGCAATCCCCTTTCTGTGGACATAATTTTTATTAACATAATCACTCCATTGATAAATTATCAGGTCATCAGTATGAACTTGATAAGAGTAATTTTTTCTCAATCTCGATTTGTTGAGTTAAACCTCCAATTCATTGATGTTTTTTTTACAAGAATATGTGTGAATGTACTTTGATTGTTTTATACTGAATATCCAATCATATTGAGTGTATTTATATTTCTAACTCATAATTATGTCGTTGATTTATCCTTAACCTAAGGATACAACCTTTATAAGATATTTCATCTCAATTGACATTCCATTGAGACTCCTTTGTTGTTATACACCAAATCACTTTTATAGGGTGTACATAATGTACTTTGACATAGTATATCATGAATCCCTTTATTCTCATGATATTACAATGTTTTTATTACCTTAACTATTTGTATTCAAGTGTCTCTCTTTTGGTTAGAAAATCTAACTAAAATATCATTTGTAAATGTTTTAAAGACTTATTCTTCTAAATATTTCTCATTAATGCCCATGTTTTAAAAATGGTTTTAAGAATTTATTTATATGGACATTAATGTTTTAAAATTAAAACTCCTTTTAAAAGTTTCAATGTTGTATGGGACACTTTTATTAAAAAAATCTATTTTTAAATGGATTCTTGACAAATAGTGTTACTTTTAAATGATTTGAAGAAAAAGGGGGATAATTCTCTCAAATAGTTTTGATGATTATTTTTATTTATGTCAATATCCTTCATTATTCTCGATTGAGGTTAATCTGATACAATAAAATCTTTCATATTGTATCGAATGAGTTATGTTTGACTGTGGATGTGATCTTTTTATACCATTCATGGTTTATGGATCAAGTATTGACATTTCGTATGCAAGTTTTAATATGAATGTTTATGTTATATTTCAAACTTTTCATATGAGTAATGAATTGGAATTAGTAAGTGACGAGTGGAGCCCGCTTTAGCTCCTCGATGCATCAGTAGGTCTCATGAGACAAACTAGTGTCTTGGCACAAGGCCTTGGAAAAATCTTATTTGTAGTCTTGGCACGAGGCCTTGGCTATGTGGTTATGATAGTCTGGCATTATGAATTCCATCATTATGAAAGTGGTTATTGATATTACATGTGATTTTTCGGTTAGTATAATATCCATGTGAATAAGTAAATGGAATTATTTCATTTTATTTTTGCCATACTATATTGAAGTTCAAGTTTAAAAGGCTTTTGTTTAAGTTATACATTACCTTAAATGTTTATTCTTATTTATGAAAATTTCCACTATATTGTTATCCTTAATGGGCATTTGAGCTCACCCCTTTTCTATGTTTTATTTTTCCCAGGATATGAAGAAGTAAATTATGAATGACCTACAGGGATAGTATGAGGGGATAAGAGTGTGGACTATGGAGACTATGTTGTTGCAGTTTTCATTTTTTTGATGTAATGTAAAACATTATGAATATATCTATTTATTCCAAGGATACTAAACTAATCGGTCTTTCGAGATTTGATGTTTCTTGTGATCATGAAAATGTTATGTAATAATGCATCGACTCTGGGTAACTGGGTTCAGGGCGTTACAGTTGGTATTAGAGGAAGTTTAGTACAAATCTTGGAAGCTATATTTAGATAAACTCATATTAGAGCACATATACCTAAGATGGGCTTTGAGGATTAGTATATAAGAACTTCCTAGAATTTTGGTATTGTAGAGATTTTGTTAGTTTTCCGAGCAATACATCCCTGTCTGGATACAAACAGGCAGAGGCGGCTCTGGCACAGATGTACCTTGGGGTAAAACCTGAAAACACCGCTTTGAGCTGGACTCGAACGAGAACTGGTGCATGACAACGGGCCTTACTGCACTCTTGGTTACAACACACCCGGGAGATATGCTTAGGATAATTCTCATTTTCTTTACAAACCATTATGAAGGGTTTATGAGTATATACTTCCTTAAAGGAGACATTTTTATGATTATGGATTATATCCATAAACTATTTAATTTATGTTATGTGTTTTACGAGTTTGGGATTAGGTATTGTTATTCATAAACTAATCTAGTGTATGCCATTGTTTAGAAATGGCGCCCAATAGAAATAATGAGAACTCCAACAATGCACATGATCCAAAGGGAAAGAAGGATCATATCTTTCATGGTCTTAAGCCAGAATTTATAAGAGAAACAGTCTCCCATGTATTATCATCATATGAATAAATAATATCATGTGTTGATAAGACAAGTAAAGAGTTTACTGAGTCTTATGGGTTTTAAGGGAAACAAGAGAAGAAAATGATGGAAGAGAGAAAGATGGATAAAGGGAAGAGGGAAAAGAAGAATTTTCCCATATGTGATAACTGTGGGAAGAAACACCTTGGAACTTGAGTGAATAGAATGGGAGTTTGTTATGAGTGTGGAGGAAAAGGGAACAAAGTACGTGACTGCAAGGGTAAGAAAATGGTTTCAAATGTACAATGATTCATTTTCAAGGAGTTTGGACACTACACGAACCTATGTCCTAGTCATCAGACTATGCCCACATGATTCTATTGGATAATAATCAAGTTATGATACTACCACAGATGAAGAGGAATGATTAGAGTTATTATGTTAATTATGTCATTTGAGTGTTGTATAAACAATGTACTTGTTATAATAATTATGGAGTATATAAGGATTGTACTGTAGTACTATTTCATTAAGAACTTGATATTGTGTGGAACAAAGAAAAGTGACTCAATAGCAGGTTAAATTTTTTGGAAAATATATGGTTGAGAGAAAGATAAACCATAATATGATTTTGATACCGAGGTAGTAATTTTAGAATAATACATGATTGATTTGGATATATTATATTGGATATTCTTGACTACCTTGAAACTAATTAATGATTTGTATATTCCATCATTGTTAGGGTTTACCGCATTTTTGGATTGAAGGAGTATATCTATTATTCTTTAAGGAATAAGGGATCATGAATGTAATCAATAAGGTTTTATGGTAATTCAGGATGATGTAGTGTTTTAAAAGAATACATGATGAAGGTGTTCACATGTTAATATATGGAAAAAAGGATCTTAATTGTGTTTACCTTCCTTATAAATTTTGGACTGAAGTATTTTGGATAGTTATAGTTTGGATTATTTTGGATTTCCATAAAAGGACAACCCAGAGATCGGGCGGCAACTTGTCACGTCCGACAAGGCCGCGAGACTTAAACCCACAACCGAAGGGGGACAAGGGTGTATCACCTACCACTGACCCACGTGGTGTCCTGGATTGAATAATTTCGTTCTTTAATGGTTATTCTAGATTAATTATAAATTCATTTTTTTAACCCTATAGGAATAGGATAAATAGAATATTATTTATAAGTTCTATTATCTTTTAGAGTGAAAGATGAGTTTGTGGTAGAACATAGTTAAAGGATGAGACTCTACTTGTCAAGTATATATTTTTATTCTTATCTTATTCAATGAAAAATTAATTCTTATACTTTAGTGATGGGATCTTAAAACAAAAAAATGTGTTATCCTAATACCATATGTTTTGCTGAACCGATGGTATTTTAAATCATCATAGATTAATGAATTTAAGGCCCTCAATTTTACACTTGTTTGTGATTGATGACCTTAATCACTACCGATAAATATTTACGTTTTTCCTCCAATTATATGTCTCTAATAGCCACCAATGTTCTCCGAATAGAGATCATAATTTGGTGGTGACCCTTTCATTTATTTTTTCCTCTTATTAAGAGTAAATTTTATTAACCCAATTTCGGATGTGGGTTTTCCCCACAAAGATATTTTCTATATTCAACCTTTTATTTTCGAAGAACAATTTCAAATTGCGAGGACAAAATTTATTGAAGGAGTGGAGAATGTAACACCCCAAGATGTCATAGTGTGTTATTTATTCAAAATAATTCAATAACTTGCACTACACGCAACACCGAGTTCAAACTCACCATGACTTACCCAACAAGCCATTCAAAAGAGGTTATGAATATTATTAAATAAATTTTAAACTTTATATAATCCTTATAATTTTAGAATCCATATTATGAGTTTCTAAGACATAATGTAAGAACAAATTCATTTTCAGTATTACACTTTTACCAACTTTTAATAGTGAACCCTTTTTAAATCCAATATTTTAAACATTATATATTTAATTTGATTAAATAAATTTAATTTTTAGAATGGGGACATCAAAAATTTACAATGAAACATCCCAAGATTCCACAGTATTCTTTCCTTTGAATAATACAGTAGCGTGTGTTGTACGCAACTTCGAGTTCTAACACACACCACAACCAATCAAACTAGACATTATGAATAGTAATATCTACTTTTTGAAATTTTATAAATTTTATCTCTCAAAATGGAATTCATTTTTGTATTCGGAGAATTGAATTTAGCCTAAGGTGAAATTTTGGAACTTTTCAGATAACATTTATATTTTGATGAATAGTGAAAATTACTAAATTTTAATTAAAAACAACTTTTTAAATCAAAAACATTAATAGTGATAAATTATGAATTTGAGTGGTTTTAAAGTATATTTAGAACATATATTTACCATTTAATAAAATTTTGGTCACTGTACATAATTTCACAATTAAACCAGACATAAACAAGTATCAATCTTTTGATAGTTATTATATCTTAAAAACACGCTTTTTGTTTTGACAACGGGAATAAATTTTAAATTAATTTCTGCCACTTATATGTTTTGAATTTGGAAAAATGGATTCAATATTTGGAATCAGGATTTCCAAATTGTGTAAATAGGTAACTTTTATTTTTATACATTTTGAATAATTACTTCGGTAAATAAAATATTTACCATGGTTAAAGGGTAAATCTGGTAAAATAAGAGTTAAAAAATAATATTATAATAATACTAAATTACCCTAAAACGTGTTCTAACCTTATTGGTGGATACATGTCCGACCATGGGCATTTTTGGGTCGATTTTGGGACCCCATGGAGCCACTTGTAGGTGATAGGGACACTTTATTTGAATTAAGTTAAAATAAATACAAAAATGACATAAGCATATATCTTTTAGCAAAACAATTTTTACATGGGGTTATATATTTTGGATTTTCGACTATAAATATTAATTATAAATCTAAAAAGATTTCATACATAATGTTATTTTATTTATAATTTTTAGACATTATATAATTCAATTTATTTATGACACAATGGTGATGAAGTAATTACCTAATTAATGAAAAATTAGAATAATTGATATTATAAATACCCAAATAAATGTAATATGAGACTTTTCATAAATAACAATAATTTTTTAGGATAATATGACATGTTAGTATTGATTTAATTAACTTTTTTTGAAGTAATAATTCTGTTAAGATTTTTACAAAAATCAATTATTGAATAGTGTCAAAATTGACATAAAAGAGTTTTTAAACAAATATTATATTATTAATTGATATTAAATTTATAAAAATCTAAGGTTTGGCCAAGAGACTTATATCATGATATTTGTATCATTAATGGACCACTTTGGAGTCTCTTGAATGTATATAGTATGTTTATTTACTATATAATATAAAAATAAAAAGTGACATGGTAAGTGTCAAACTAATTAACTAAGAGTTAATACCAAACGATAAGGTTAATATAGTAACCCAAACCTGTCTAAATCTTATTGGTTGAGTGGTTTTGTACCCATCCCCACCTTAATCTTTAAATAATCCACTTTTTATCCATTATAAACCTAATATTAATTTTTTATAAAACAATATTTCTAGCTTTTCCAAGTTGCCCCTCACCCCTCTTATAAAAGGGAACTCCCCCTTCTCATTAATTCACACCTTCAAAGCCATTTTCCTCTGCAAAATTCTACCCAAATACTCTCTCAAGTTCCCTCACTTCATCCTAGAGGCCTTCGTTTAGTCAAAAATCCAACCTATGGATCTCTTTTGATCAAATCAAAAGAAAGAACCCGAAGAAGAGGTAATGTTTTCACCACCCTCTTTCAAGTTCCTTTCTTCTTCAAATTCTTCTTTCTTTCCCATTATAAAATAATAACTCCTGTATCTTATATATAATGTGATGTTATTATAAATATGGTACAACCATATTCAGTATTCTATCCATCCTTTGAATAAAATGTCACCATACGTGTGTACGTACGACTTACCGTCTCTACGTTGTGGTGTAATTGTTATTCAATAAATTATTATTTGTATGGGTATAATAATGATGTGTAATTCATGTAAATATTAAATATAACATAATAATGATTCTGTATATTTGATATAACATCCAATTATATATTATTTTAATATCAAAATAATTATATTGTCGCCCGTGCGTACGTACGGACTACCGTCTCCATGAACGCGATAAGATTCATTCTCCATCGTATCCATTCAAGTATAATTCTCATTTAATGATTAATAATAGTATCTAAGGACTTGATATCATTCTGTATATGATTAATATAAAACCTATCCATGACAAACACGACCTACGTAAAAAATCATATAAAAGAAAATGAGTAAGTTAACACCCGAAACATCGATAATACTAAGATATTATTAACAAATCAATGTCAAAAGATCATATGTGATATCACATTAATATATATGATTCTTGTATAATTTGATAAAAATTATTTCACCATTATACAGGATTTTAACCTACCCCAACCAAGGAAAAGTACAAGGTAAGGGGTTTCTTATCTCACTTTTAATTCCGTGATAATTCCATTGTTCACCACTTATTTATTACATGTGGTGTGTGTACTGCCCATGTTTGTATTCATTGTGTAATATACATTAATTCATGTATATTTACATCATCATTGTATGATAATTCTTTTATGGATGTATGTTTGGTATGTTACCAAATCAATAAGGGAATTTTAAATTTCAATTTCCACTCATTCGTCTTTACACATACTTCATTGATTATTTTACTCCAAGATTATTTGTCGAATCACTATTCATTTGATTATGTCATAAATTCCACTCCCCTTTCTGTGGATATACTTTTGATACACATAATCACCTCATTGATAAATTATCAGGTCATCGGTATGAACTTGATAAGAGTAATTTTTACTCAATCTCGATTTGTTGAGTTAAACATCCAATTCATTGGTGTTGTTTTTACAAGAATATGTGTGAATGTCCTTTGATTGTTTTACACTGAATATCCAATTATATTGAGTGTATTTATATTTTTCACTCATAATTATGTCATTCATTTATCCTTAACCTAAAGATACAGCCTTTATGAGAGATTTCATCTCAATTTACATTCAATTGAGACTCCTTTGTTATTATACACCAAATCACTTTTATATGGTGTATATAATGTACTTTGACAGAGTATATCACGAATCCCTTTATAATCATTATATTACAATGTTTTTATTACCTTAATTATTTGTATTCATGTGTCTCTCTTTTGGTTAGAAACTCTAACAAAAAAATCATTTTTAAATGTTTTAAAGACTTATTCTTCTAAATATTTCTCATTAATGTCCATGTTTTAAAAATGGCTTTAAGAATTTATTTATATGGAAATTAATATTTTAAAATTAAAACTCCTTTTAAAAGTTTCAAAGTGGTATGTGACACTTTTATTGAAAAATCTATTTTTAAATGACTTCTTGACAAATAGTGTGACTTTTAAATGATTTAAAGAAAAAGGGGGATATTTCTCTCTAATATTTTTGATGATTATTTTCATCTATGTCAATATCCTTCATTATTATCGATTGAGGTTAATCTGATACAATACAATCTTTCATATTGTATAGAATGAGTTATGTTTGACTGTGGATGTGATATTTTTATACCATTCATGGTTTATGGATCATGTATTGACATTTCGTATACAAGTTTTAATAGGAATGTTTATGTTATATTTCAAACTTTTCATATGAGGAATGCATTGGACATAGTAAGTGACGGGTGGATCCCACTGTAGCTCCTTGATGCATCGGTAGGTCTCATGAGACAAACGAGTGTCTTGGAAAAAGGCCTTGGCAAAATCTTATTTGTAGTCTTGGCACGAGGCCTTGGCTATGTGGTTATGATAGTCTAGCATTATATATTCCATCATTATGAAAGTGGTTACTGATATTGTATGTGATTATTCGATTAGTAGAATATCCATGTGAATAATTAAATGGCATTATTTTATTTTATTTTTTCCATACTATGTTGAACTTCAAGTTTAAAAGGATTTTGTTTTAGTTATACATTGCCTTAAATGTTTATTCTTATTTATGAAAGCTTCCGATATATTTTTATCCTTACTGGGCATTTGAGCTCAGCCCTTTTCTATGTTTTATTTTTATCAGGATGTGAAGAAGTAAATTTTGAATGACCTGCAGGGATAATATGAGGGGATAAGAGTGTGGACAATCTAGACTATGTTGTTGTAGTTTTCATTTTTATTATGTAATGTAAAACTTTATGAATATATCTAGTTATTCCAAGGATACTAAACTAATCGGTCTTTTGAGATTTGATCTTTCTTGTGATCATGCCAATGTTATATAATAATGCACCGACTCTGGGTAACTGGGGTTGGGGCGTTACATTTGGTATCAGAGAAATTTTAGTACAAACCTTGGAAGCTAGATTTAGATAAACTCTGATTACAGAACATAGACCTAAGATGGACTTTGAGGATTAGTATAGAAGAACTTCCTAGAATTTTGGTATTTTAGAGATTTTGTGAGTTTTCCGAGCAATAAATCCCTGTATGGATATGAGCAGGTAGAAGCGGCTCTGGCACAGATGTACCTAGGGGTAAAACCCGAAAACACCGCTTTGAGCTGGACTCGAATGGGAACTGGTGCACGACAATGGGCCTTGCTGCACTCTTGGTTACGACACTCCTGGGGGATATGCTTAGGATAATTCTCATTTTTTTTACAAACCATTATGAAGGGTTTATGAGTATATACTTCCTCAAATGAGACATTTTTATGATTATGGATTATATCCATAAAATATTTAATTTATGTTATCTGTTTTACATGTTTTGGATTAGGTTTTTTTATTCATAAACTAATCTAGTGTATGCCATTGTTTAGAAATGGAACCCAGTGGAAGGAATGAGAACTCCAGCAATGCACATGATCCAAAGAGAAAAAGGATCATATCTTTCATGGTCTTAAGCCAGAATTTATAAGAGAAATAGTCTCCCATGTATTATCATCATATGAAGAAATAATATCATGTATTGATAAGATAAGAAAAGAGTTTACTTAGTCCTATGGATTTGAAGGGAAGAAAGAGAAGAAAAGGATGGAATAAAGAAAGATGGATAAAGGGAAGAGGGAAAAGAAGAATTTTCCCATATGTGATAACTATGGAAGAAACACCCTGGAACTTTCCTGAAGGGAATGAGAGTTTTTTATAAGTGTGGAGGAAAGTGCACAAAGTACGTGGCTGCAAGGGTAAGAAAATGCTTTCAAATGTACAATGCTTCATTTGCAAAGAGTTTGGACACTACGTGAACCTATGTCCTAGTCATCAGACTATGCCGCAAATGATGCCATTGGATAATAATCAAGTTATGATAGTACCACAAATGAAGAGGAATGATTAGAGTTCTTATATTGATTATGTCATTTGAGTGTTGTATCAACAATGTACTTGTTATAATAATTATGGAGTATATAAGGATTGTACTTCAGTATTATTTCATTAAGGACTTGAGATTGTGTGGAACAATGAAAAGTGACTCAATAGCAGGTTAATTTTTTGGAAAATATATGGTTGAGAGAAAGATAAACCATAATATGGTTCTGATACCGAAGTAGTAATTTTAGAATAATACATGGTTGATTTGGATAAATTATATTGGATATTCTTGACTACCTTGAAACTGATTAATGATTTGTATATTCCATCATTTTGGGGGTTTACAACATTTTTGGAGTGAAGGAGTATATCTATTATTCTTTAAGGTATAAGGGTCATGAATGTAATCAATAAGGTTTTATGGTAATTCAGGATGTTGCAGTATTTTAAAAGAATGCATGATGAACATGTTCACATTTTATTACATGGAAAAAATGATCTTCATTGTGTTTACCTTATAAATTTTGGACTGAAGTATTTTGGATAGTTCTAGTTTGGATTATTTTGGATTGCCATAAAAGGACAACCCGGAGGTTGGGCGGCAACCCGTCGCATCCGGCAAAGCTGAGAGACTTGAACCCACAACTGAAGGGTGACAAGGGTGTATCACCTACCACTGACCCACGTGATGTCTTGGATTGAATAATGTCATTTTTAATGGTTCTTCTAGATGAATTATAAATTATTTTTTAAAACCTTATACGAATAGGATAAATAGAATATATTTTTTATGTTCTATTATCTTTTAGAGTGAAAGATGAGTTTGTGATAAAACTTAGTTAAAGGATGAGACTCTACTTTTCAAGTATATATTTTTCTTCTTCTCTTATTCAATGACGAAATTAATTCTTATACTTTAGTGAAGGGATCTTAAAACAAAAAAAATGTGTTATCCAAATACCATATGTTTTGCTGAACCAATGGTATTCTAAATCATCATAGATTGATGAATTTAAGGCCCTCAATTTTACACTTGTTTGTGATTGATGACCTCAATCACTACCTATAAATATTTACGTTTTTCCTCCAATTATATGTCTATATTTTCAACCAATGTTCTCCAAATAGAGATCATTATTTGGTGGCGGCCTTTTCATTTCTCTTTTCCTCTTATTAAGACTAAATTTTATTAACCCAATTTATGATTTGGGTTTTCCCCACAAAGATATTTTCTATATTCAAGATTTTATTTTCGAAGAACAATTTCAAATTTCGAGGAAACAATTTATTTAAGTAGGGGAGATTGTAACACCCCAAGATATCATAGTGTGTTATTTCTTCAAAATAATTCAATAACTTGCACTACACACAACACAGAGTTCAAGCACCCCATGACTTACCAAACAAGCCTTTCAAAAGAGGTTATGAATAGTATTAACTAAATTTTAAACTTTATATAATCCTTATAATTTTAGAATCCATATTATGAGTTTCTTAGACATAATGTAAGAACAAATTCATTTTCAGTATTGCACTTTTACCAACTTTTAATAGTGAACCCTTTTTAAATCCAATATTTTAAACTTTATATATTCAATTTGACTAAATAAATTTACTTTTTAGAATGGGGAAATCAAAAATATATAATGATACATCCCAAGCTTCCATGGTACGCTTTCCTTTGAATAATACAGTAGTGTGCATTGTATGCAACTTCGAGTTCTAACACACACCACAACCAATCAAACTATCCATTATTAATAGTAATACCTACTTTTTGAAATTTTATAAATTTTATCTCTCAAAATGGAATTCCTTTTTGTATTCGGAGAATCGAATTTAACCTAAGGTGAAATTTTGGAACTTTTTGGATGACATTTATATTTTGATGAATAGTGAAAATCATTAAATTTTAATTAAAAACAACTTTTTAAATCCAAAAAAAATAATTGTGATAAATTATGAATTTGAGTGGTTTTAAAGTATATTTACAATATATTTTTATCATTTATTACAATTTTGGTCAATGGAAATAATTTCACAATTAAACCGGACATAAACAAGTATCAATCGTTTGATAGTTATTATATCTTAAAAACATGCTTTTTGTTTTGACAGTGGGAATTAATTTTAAATTAATTTCTGCCACTTCTGTGTTTTGAATTTGGAAAAATGGATTCCATATTTGGAATCATAATATCCCAATTGTGTAAATAGGTAACTTTTATTTTTAGACATTTTGAATAATTACTTCGATAAATATTTTATTTACCATGGTTAACGAGTAAATCTGGTAAAATAAGGTTTAAAAAAATAATATTATAATAATACTAAAATACCCTAAAACGTGTCCTAACCTTATTGGTGGATAAATTTCTGACTATTTTCTTCTTTGGGACGATTTTTGGACCCCATGGAGCCACTTGTAGGTGATAGGGACACTTTATTTTATTTAAGTTAAAATAAATACAAAAATGACATAAGCATATATCGTTTAGAAAAAAAAATTTACATGGGGTTATATATGTTGGATTTTCTACTATAAATATTAATTAGAAAGATAATAATATTTCCCACATAATTTTATTTTATTTACAATTTTTATACATTATATAATTTATTTTATTTGTGACACAATGGTGATGAAGTAATTACCTAATTAATGAAAAATTAGAATAATTGATATTATAAATACACAAATAAATGTAATATGAGACTTTTCATAAATAACAATAAATTATTAGGATAATATGACATGTTATGAGTGATTTAATTAACTTTTTTCGAAGTAATAACTCTGATATGATTTTTACAAAAATCAATTATTGAATAGTGTCAAAATTGACATATAAGAGTTTTTAAAACAAATATAAATTATTAATTGATATTAAATTCTTAAAAATATAAGGTTCGGCCAAAAGACTTATATCATGATTGGTGTATTATTAATGGACCACTTGGGAGTCTCTTGGATGTATATAGTACGTTTATTAACTATATAATATAAAAATACAAAGTGACATGGTAAGTGTCAAACTAATTAACTAAGAGTTAATACTTAAAGATAAGGTTAATATAGTTACCCAAACCTATCTAAATCCTATTGGTTGAGTGGTTTTTGACCCCTCCCCACCTTAAACTTTAAATAATCCACTTTGGATCCATTAGAAACCGAATATTAATTTTTTATAAAATAGTATTTCTAGATTTTTCAAAGGTGCCCCTCACCCCTCTTATAAAAGGGCACTCCCCCTTCTCATTAATTCACACATTAAAAGCCATTTGGCTCAGCCAAAATATGACCAAATACTCTATAAAGTTACCTAAATTAATCCTAGAGGACTTATTCTAGTCAAAAATCCAACATAAGGATCCCTTTTGATCAAATCAAAAGGAAGAACCCGAAGAAGAGGTAATGTTTTCACCACCCTCTTTCAAGTTCCATTCTTCTTCAACATCTTCCTTCTTTCTCATTAAAAAATAATTAATGCAGTATCTTATATATACTGTGATTTTATTATAAATATGGTACAACCATATTCAGTATTCTATCCATCCTTTGAATAACATGTCACCATACGTGCGTACGTACGACTTACCGTCTCCACGTCGTGGTGTAATTGTTATTCAATAAATTATTATATGGATGCGTATAATAATGATGTATAATTCATTTAAATAACAAATATAACATGATAATTATTCTTTATATGTGATATAACATTCAATTATATATTATTTTAATATCAAAAGAATGATATTGTCGCTCGTGCGTACGTACGGACTACCGTCTCCACGAACACGATGAGATTCATTATCCATCATATCTATTCAAGTCTAATTATCATTTTATGATTAATAATAATATCTAAGGACTTGATATAATTCTGGATATGATTAAGATATAACCTTTCCATGAAAAACATAGCTTACGTAACTAAACATATAAAAGAAAACGAGTAAGTTAACACCCGAAACAACGATAATACTAAGATATTATTAACAAATCAAAGATAAAAGATCATATATGATATCATATTAATGTATATGATTCTTGTATAATTTAATTAAAATTATTTTACCATTATACAGGAGGTTAACCTACGCCAACAAAGGAAAATTACAAGGTAAGAGGTTTCTTATCTCACTTTTAATTCCGTGAGAATTCCATTGTTCACCACTTATTTATTACATGTGGTGTGTGTACTGCCCATGTTTGTATTCACTGTGTAATATAATTTAATTCATGTATATTTACATCATCATTGTATGATCATTTTTTCATGGGTGTATGTTTTTTATGTTACCAAATCAATAAGAGAATTTGAAATTTCAATTTCCACTCATTCGGATTTACGCATACTTCATTGATTATTTTACTCCAAGATTATGTGTAGAATCACTATTCATTTGATTATGTCATAAATTCCACTCCCCTTTATGTGGATATACTTTTTATACACATAATAACTCCATTGATATATTATCAGGTCATCGGTATGAACTTGATAAGAGTAATTCTTACTAAATCTCGATTTGTTGAGTTAAACATTCAATTCATTGGTGTTGTTTTTACAAGAATATGTGTGAATGTCCTTGGATTGTTTTACAATGAATATCCAATCATATTGAGTGTATTTATATTTTTCACTCATAATTATGTCGTTGATTTATCCTTAAGCTAAGGATACGGCCTTTATGAGAGATTTCATCTCAATTTACATTCCATTGAGACTCCTTTGTTGTTATACACCAAATCACTTTTTTTATGGTGTATATAATGTACATTGACATAGTATATCATGAATCCCTTTATTCTAATGATATTAAAAAGTTTTTATTACCTTGATTATTTGTATTCAAGTGTCTCTATTTTGGTTAGAAACTCTAACTAAAATATCATTTTTAAATGTTTTAAAGACTTATTCTTGTAAATCTTTCTCATTAATGTCCATGTTTTAAAAATGGTTTTAATAATTTATTTATATGAACATTAATGTTTTAAAATTAAAAATCCTTTTAAAAGTTTCAAAGTGGTATGGGACACTTTGATTCAAAAATCTATTTTTAAATGGCTTCTTGACAAATAGTGTGACTTTTAAATGATTTCAAGAAAAAGGGGGATATTTCTCTCGAATAGTTTTGATGATTATTTTCATCTATGTCAATATCCTTCATTATTCTCGATTGAGGTAAATATGATACAATAAAATCTTTTATATTGTATCGAATGAGTTATGTTTGAATGTGGGTGTGATATTTTTATACCATTCATGGTTTATGGATCATGTATTGATATTTCGTATGCATGTTTTAATACGAATGTTTATGTTGTATTTCAAAATTTTCATATGAGGAATGAATTGGACTTATTAAGTGACGGGTGGAGACCGCTATAGCTCCTCAATGCATCGTTAGGTCTCATGAGACAAACTAGTGTCTTGGAACAAGGCTTTGGCAAAATCTTATTTCTAGTCTTGGCACGAGGCCTTGGCTATGTGGTTATGATAGACTGGAATTATGCATTCCATCATTATGAAAGTGGTTATTGATATTGCATGTGATTATTTTATTAGTATAATATCCATGTGAATAAGTAAATGGAATTATTTCATTTTATTTTTTCCACACTATGTTGATGTTAATGTTTAAAAGGATTTTTTTTTAGTTATACATTGCCATAAATTTTTATTTTTAGTTATGAAAGTTTCCGCTATATTGTTATCCTTACTGGGCATTTGAGCTCACCTCTTTTCTATGTTTTATTTTTCCCAGGATGTGAAGAAGTAAATTATGAATGACCTACAATGATAGTATGAGGGGATAATAGTGTGGACTATGAAGACTATGTTGTTGTAGTTTTCATTTTTATGATGTAATGTAAAACTTTATGAATATATCTAGCTATTCCGAGGCTACTAAACTAATCGGTCTTTCAAGATTTGATCTTTCATGTGATCATGCCAATGTTATGTAATAATTCACCGACTCTAGGTAACTGGGGTCGGGGCATTGCAGTTGGTATCAGAGGAAGTTTAGTAGAAACCTTGGAAGCTAGATTTAGATAAAATCTGATTAGAGCACATAGACCTAAGATGGACTTTGAGGATTAGTATAGATGAACTTCCTAGAATTTTGGTATTATAGAGATTTTGTGAGTTTTCCGAGAAATACATCCCTGTCTGGATACGAGCAGGTAGAGGCGGCTCTAGCACAGATGTACCTATGGGTAAAACCTGAAAACACCGCTTTGAGCAGGACTCGAATGGGAACTGGTGCACGACAGCAGGCCTTGCTGCACTCTTGGTTACGACACTCCCGGGGGATATGCTTAGGATAATTCTCATTTTCTTTAAAAACCATTATGAAGGGTTTATGAGTATATACTTCCTCAATGGAGACATTTTTATGATTATGGATTATATCCATAAACTATTTAATTTATGTTATGTGTTTTACAAGTTTGGGATTAGGTATTGTTATTCATAAAATAATCTAGTGTATGCCATTGTTTATAAATGGCGCCCAGTAGAAGGAATGAGAACTCCAGCAATGCACATGATCCAAAGAGAAATAAGGATCCAATATTTCATAGTCTTAAGCCATAATTTATAAAAGAAATAGTCTCCCATGAATTATCATCATATGAAGAAATAATATCTTGTGTTGATAAGATAAATATTGAGTTTACTGAGTCCTATGGCTTTGAAGGGAAGCAAGAGATAAAAAGAATGGAAGAGATAAATATGGATAAAGGGAATAGGGAAAAGAAGAATTTTCCCATATGTGATAACTGTGGGAAGAAACACCCTGGAACTTGCGTGAAAGGAATGGGAGTTTGTTATAAGTGTGGAGGAAGAGGGAAAAAATTACGTGACTGCAAGGGTAAGAAAATGGTTTCAAATGTACAATGCTTCATTTGTAAGGAGTTTGGACACTACGCGAACCTATGTCCTAGTCATCAGACTATGCCACAAATGATGCTATTAGATAATAATCAAGTTATGATACTACCATAGATGGAGAGGAATGATTATAGTTCTTATGTTGATTATGTCATTTGAGTGTTGTATCAGCAATGTACTTGTCATAATAATTATGGAGTATATAAGGATTGTGCTGCAGTACTATTTCATTAAGGACTTGAGATTTTGTGGAACAAAGAAAAGTGACTCAACAGCAGGTTAATTTTTTGGAAAATATATGGTTGAGAGAAATATAAATCATAATATGGTTCTGATACCGAGGAAGTAATTTTAGAATAATACATGATTTATTTGGATAAATTATATTGGATATTCTTGACTACCTTGAAACTGATTAATGATTTGTATATTCCATCATTGTTGGGGTATACAACATTTTTGGATTGAAGGAGTATATCTATTATTCATTAAGGAATAAGGGATCATGATTGTAATCAATAAGGTTTTATGGTAATTCAGGATGTTACAGTGTTTTAAAAGAATACATGATGAAGGTGTTTACATGTTATTACGCGGAAAAAATGATCTTCATTGTGTTTACCTTCCTTATAAATTTTGGAATGATGTATTTTGGACAGTTCTAGTTTGGATTATTTTGGATTCCCATAAAAGGACAACCCAAAGGTCGGGCGACAACCCGTCACGTCCGGAAAGGCCGCGAGACTTGAACCCACAACCGAAGGGTGACAAGGGTGTATCACCAACCACTGACCCACGTGATGTCTTGGATTGAATAATATCATTTTTTTAATGGTTCTGCTAGATGAATTATAAATTCATTTTTTAACCCTATACGAATAGGATAAATAGAATATTACTTTTAATTTCTATTATCTTTTATAATGAACGATGAGTTTTTGGTAGAATTTAGTTAAAGGATGAGACTCTACTTGTTAAGTATATATTTTTCTTCTTCTCATATTCAATGAAGAAATTAATTCTTATACTTTAGTGAAGAGGTCTTAAAACAAAAAAATGTGTTATCTTAATACCATATGTTTTGCTGAACTGATGGTATTTTAAATCATCATAGATTGATGAATTTAAGGCCCTCAATTTTACACTTGTTTGTGATTGATGACCTCAATCACTACCTATAAATATTTCCATTTTCTTCCAATTATATGTCTCTAATTTCCACCAATGTTCTCCGAATAGAGATCCTAATTTGGTGGTGACCCTTTCATTTCTCTTTTCTTTTTATTAAGACTAAATTTTATTAACCCAATTTATGATGTGGGTTTTCCCCAAAAAGATATTTTCTATATTCAACCTTTTATTTTAGAAGAACAATTTCAAATTGCGTGGACGAAATTTATTGAATGAGGGGAGAATGTAACACCCCAATATTTCATAGTGTGTTATTTCTTCAAAATAATTCAATAACTTGCACTACACGCAACACCGAGTTCAAGCGCACCATGAATTACCAAAAAAGCCGTTAAAAAGAGGTTATGAATAGTATTAACTAAATTTTAAACTTTATATAATCCTTATAATTTTAGAATCCATATTATGAGTTTCCTAGACATAATGTAAGAACAAATTCATTTTCAATATTGCACTTTTACCAACTTTTAATAGTGAACCCTTTTTAAATCCAATATTTTAAAGTTTATATATTCAATTTGAATAAATAAATTTACTTTTTATAATGGGGACATCAAAAATTTACAACGAAACATCCCAATCTTCCACAGTATGCTTTCCTTTGAATAATACAGTAGCGTGTGTTGTACGCAACTTCGAGTTCTAACACACACCACAACCAATCAAACAAGCCATGATGAATAGTAATACATAGTTTTTGAAATTTTATAAATTTTATCTCTCAAAATGGACTTCATTTTTGTACTCTGAGAATCGAATTTAGCCTAAGGTGAAATTTTGGAACTTTTCGGATAACATTTATATTTTGATGAATAGTGGAAATTACTAAATTTTAATTAAAAACAACTTTTTAAATCAAAACAATTAATAGTGATAAATTATAAATTTGAGTGGTTTAAATGTATATTTAGAATATATTTTTACCATTGAATACAATGTTGGTCATTGGACATAATATCACAATTAAACCGTACATAAACAAATATCAATCTTTTGATAGTTATTATATCTTAAAAACACGCTTCTTGTTTTGACAGTAGGAATTAATTTTAAATTAATTTCTGCCACTTCTGAATTTTGAATTTGAATAAATGGAATCCATATTTGGAATCAGGATGTCTAAATTGTGTAAATAGGTAACTTTTATTTTTAGACATTTTGAATAATTACTTCGGTAAGTATTTTATATTACCATGGTTAAAAGGTAAATCCTGTAAAATAAGGGTTAAAAAAATAGTTTTATAATAATACTAAATTACCCTAAAACGTTTCCTTACCTTATTGGTGGATACATGTCTGACCATGGTCATCTTTGAGTCGATTTTGGGACCCCATGGATCCACTTGTAGGTGATAGAGATACATTATTTTAATTAAGTTAAAATAAATACAAAAATGACATAAGCATATATCTTTAAGAACAACAATTTTTACATGGGGTTATATATGTTGGATTTTCGACTATAAATATTAACTAGAAAGATAAAAATATTTCCTACATAATGGTAATTTATTTATAATTTTTAGACATTATATAATTTAATTTATTTATGACACAATGGTGATGCAGTAATTACCTAATTAATGAAAAATTAGAATAAATAATATTATAAGTACCCAAATAAATTTAATATGAGACTTCTCATAAATACCAATAATTTTTTTAGGATAATATGACATTTTAGGATTTATTTAATTAACTTTTTTAGAAGTAATAATTCTGTAATGATTTTTACAAAAATCAATTATTGAATAGTGTCAAAATTGACATAAAAGCTTTTCTAAAACTAATATTGTATTATTAGTTCATATTAAATTCATAAAATATAAGGTTCAGCCAAGAGACTTATATCATGATATTTGGATCATTAATAGACAACTTGGGAGTCTCTTGGATGTATATAGTAAGTTTATTAACTATATAATATAAAAATACAAAGTGACATGGTAAGTGTCAAACTAATTGACTAAGAGTTAAAACTTAAAGATAAGGTTAATATAGTAACCCAAACCTGTCTAAATCATATTTTTTGAGTGGTTTTTGACCCATACCAACCTTAACCTTTATATAATACTCTTTGGAGACATTAGAAACCGAATATGAATTTTTTATAAAATAATATTTCTAGATTTTCCAAAGGTTCCCCTCACCTCTATTATAAAATGGCACTCCACCTTCTCATTAATTCACACATTCAAAGCCATTTGGATCTACAAAACTCTTCCAAAATACTCTCTAAAGTTCCCTAACTTCATTCTAGAGGACTTCGTTTAGTCAGAAATCCAACCTAAGGATCCCTTTTGATCAAATCAAAAGGAAGAACCCGAAGAAGAGGTAATGTTTTCACCACCCTCTTTCAAGTTCCTTTATTCTTCAACTTCTTCTTTCTTTCCCATTTGAAAATAATAACTCCAGTATATTATATATACTGTGAAGTTATTATAAATGTGGTACAACCATATTCAGTATTTTATCTATCCTTTGAATAACATGTCATCATACGTGCGTACGTACGGCTTACCGTCTCCACGTCATGGTGTAATTGTTATTTAATAAATTATTATTTGGATGGGTATAATAATGATGTGTAATTCATGTAAATAATAAATATAACATGACAATGATTCTGTATATATGATATAACATACAATTATATATTATTTTAATATCAAAAGAATGATATTGTCGCTTGTGCGTACGTACGGACTACCGTCTCCACAAACGCGATGAGATTCATTCTCCATCATATCCAGTCAAGTGTAATTCTCATTTGATGATTAATAATACTATCTAAGGACTTGATATAATTGTGGATATGATCAAGATACAACCTATCCAGGACAGATATAGCTTACGTAACAAAACCTATAAAATAAAACGAGTAAGTAAACACCCGAAACAACAATAATACTAAGATATTATTAACAAATCAAAGTTAAAAGAGCATATATGATATCATATTAATGTATATGATTCTTTTATAATTTAATAACAATTATTTCACCATTATACAGGAGGTTAACCTACCCCAACAAAGGAAAAGTACAAGGTAATGGGTTTCTTATCTCACTTTTAATTCCGTGAGAATTCCATTGTTCACCACTTATTTATTACATGTGGTGTGTGTACTGCCCATGTTTGTATTCATTGTGTAATATACTTTAATTAATTTATATTTACACCATCATTGTATGATCTTTATTTCATGGGTGTATGTTTTTTATGTTACGAAATCAATAAGGGAATTTTAAATTTCATGTTCCACTCATTCGGCTTTACGCATACTTCATTGATTATTTTACTCCAAGATTATGTGTAGAATCACTATTCAATTGATTATGTCATAAATTCCACTCCCCTTTCTGTGGATATAATTTTGATTCACATAATCACTCCATTGATAAATTATCTGGTCATCGGTATGAACTTTATAAGAGTAATTTTTCCTCAATCTCGATTTGTTTAGTTAAACATCCAATTCATTGGTGTTGTTTTTACAAGAATATGTGTGAATGTCCTTTGATTGTTTTACACTGAATATCCAATCATATTGAGTGTATTTATATTTTTCACTCATAATTATGTTGTTGATTTATCCTTAACCAATGGATACAGCCTTTATGAGTGATTTCATCTCAATTTACATTCCATTGAGACTCCTTTGTTGTTATACTCCAAATCACTTTTATATGGTTTATATAATGTAATTTGACATAGTATATCATGAATCCATTTATTCTCATGATATTAGAAAGTTTTTATTACCTTAATTATTTGTATTCAAGTGTCTCTATTTTGGTTAGAAACTCTAACTAAAATATCATTTTTAAATGTTTTAAAGACTCATTCTTCTAAATCTTTATCATTAATGTCCATGTTTTAAAAATGGTTTTAAGAATTTATTTATATAAAAATTAATGTTATAAAATTAAAACTATTTTTAAATGTTTCAAAGTGGTATGAGACACTTTGATTCAAAAATCTAATTTTAAATGGCTTCTTGACAAATAGTGTGACTTTTAAATTATTTCAAAAAAGGGGGATATTTCTCTCTAATAGTTTTGATGATTATTTTAATCTATGTAAATATCCTTCATTATTCTTGATTGAGGTTAATCTGATACAATACAATCTTTTATATTATATCGAATGAGTTATGTTTGACTGTGGATGTGATATTTTTATACCATTCATGGTTTATGGATCAAATATTGACATTTCGTATGCAAGTTTTAATTTGAATGTTTATGTTATATTTAAATATTTTCATATGAGGAATGCATTGGACATAGTAAGTGATGAGTGGATCCCGCTATAGCTCCTCAATGCATCGGTAGGTCTCATGAGACAAACTAGTGTCTTGGCACAAGGCCTTGGAAAAATCTTATTTGTAGTCTTAGCACGAGGCCCTGGCTATGTGGTTATGATAGTCTGGAATTATGCATTCCATCATTATGAAAGTGGTTCTTGATATTGCATGTGATTATTCGATTAGTAGAATATCCATGTGAATAAGTAAATGACATTATTTCATTTTATTTTTTCCATACTATGTTGAAGTTCATGTTTAAAAGGCTTTTGTTTTAGTTATACATTGCCTTAAATGTTTATTCTTATTTATGAAAGTTTACGCTATATTGTTATACTTACTGGGCATTTGAGCTCACCCATTTTCTATGTTTTATTTTTCTCAAGATGTGAAGAAGTAAATTATGAATGACCTGTAGGGATAGTATGAGGGGATAAGAGTGTGGACTGTGGAGACTATATTGTTGTAGTCTTCATTTTTATGATGTAATGTAAAACTTTATGAATATATCTAGTTATTCCAAGGATACTTAACTAATCGGTCTTTCGAGAATTGATCTATTTTGTGATCATGCCAATGTTAGGTAATAATGCACCGACTCTGGGTAACTGGGGTTGGGGCGTTACATAGAGAGAAAGAAAGGGCATATTAAATCGTTATTACTAATGTTGGTCTCGTCAATGATGTGGTGATATGTACACTATTTATTCATTCAAGAATAGTAAAAAATACTCTTTTACAGTTTTTTTATACATTACATTATATCTTGAAAGTATAATAGAACTATTGAAACACCACACCAAAACATGGGGGTTGAGCTATTCCACAGAACCAAAAATGAAACAATTGTTGCATCCAAATTATATAAATTCTCTTCATTAAATGTTTGTGGAATAGTTCTATAATAAAATATCATCATAATTACTATAATGGAGTATGATAATATATTGGGAATGAATTGGTTATCCTTATATAAAGTCAACATATACTGTTGAGATAAAGACATCACTCTTCACATCCAAATTTATACTCTGGTGTTGTACAAGTGTAGGGAGGAGGATGAATCTCCTTTTGAGTATTCTTCATAAGTATGGATATTATTTTCATTTGGTCAAGAATATCTAGATCAAATGATTTAGATAAATAAGAGAATAATGTTTTAAGACATGAACCTTTTGAGGGGCTATATTGATGTATTCTTTATAGAGTTTCAGGGTCTTTCTTCTTAATGAGAGGTTGATTAATCAATTGAAATTATACCTGGATATCTACCATTATCCAAGAGTCCTTATATAATTATCAACATTGAGTAAAAAAATTAAAGAAGAAGTTAGATGAGAATCTAGAAATGGATTTTGTACACCTGAGTGCATCACCATGGGGTTCTCTGACCCCTTCTTCAATATAATGGATGGTTCAATGTGTCTCTGCATTGATTATCATGAGCTCAAGAAAATCTCGATAAAAAAGTATCCCCTACCATAGATATATAACTTGTTTGGTCAACTATTGGAGGCCCATTATTTCACTAAGTTTGACATTTGATTGGGATATCGCCAATTAAAGTTGGAGAGGGAAGATATTACCAACACTGCCTTTTAAACATGGTATGAACATTATGAATTCACAGTGTTTCCATTTGGAAACATTAATTCTACATTAATATTTAAGGACATAATGGATAATGACTTTAGATATTACCTCAAAAAATTTGTGCCAGTCCTTATATAATATATTTTGATATAATCTAATATAAAGGAGGAGCATGTGTAGAATTTGAATACTATACTAAAGAATTTGGGAAAGGAGAGGCTATATATAATGTGTGGTAAATGTGAGTTTTGGATAGAGGATGTATCATTATTAAGGAACATTATCACTAACAAAGTGATATCCATGGACCATTCTAAGATAATAGAAATTTTGGAGTTTCCTAGAGCAGTATCTATAATGGAGATTCAAAGCTTCTTTAGACCATCTGGGTATTATCGATGATTTTTTAGTCAATTATCACAATTATCAAAACCTGCAAACCATGATCACTCAAAATAGAGTAATTTATGTCTAAAATGATGAATAAGTGGAGATAGAAGGAATTAAAATAGTCATATCTCTACAATAGACCACACACTACCCACAATTTAGGAAAATTTCATGGTATAAATTGATTCTTCAAAGAAGGTATTAGGTTGTGTACAAATGAAAAATAATGAATTGATAGACTATGACTCAATGCAGTTGAAGGTAACTGAGAATAACTACCCTACACATGATCCAGAGTTGGCTGTAGTGATCTTCACATTGAAAATCAAGTGGCGTTATTTTTATGCAGATAAGTGTGAAATATATATAGATCATAATATCCTAAAATATATATTCACACTGAAGGAGGTTAATTTGAACCATCAAAGATGGTTAAATCTAATAATAGACTATAAATGATAAATCCAATACCATAATGGGAAATCAAATAACGATTCAAATAATATATGTATAAAGGATCCAAGAACCTTATCAATGATGAGCATTTATAAAGAAACAATATTCTTAGACATTGAAAGGATGGACATGGTGATCACAATGGAAGGAACATCATCATTTCTTTCCAAAATTATTACTCAAATATCCCTACTCGATTAGATAAAAGATGATCAAAGTGATGATGTGGAAATATAGAATAAGGTGAAATCTATAAGAAAAATGAAATCCTTAGAATAAAAAATTGATAAAAAATGAGTTGTAAGATTTGGGTCATGACTATATGTACCCTAAAATCCTAAAATAAAGAACTATTTCTTGAATGATTGACCGTGTTTTCATGACACATCAAATTGATAGTTATTTAAAGATGATTTTTTAGTCTAGGGAAGACCTTAGGCCATCTCTCAAGGTGCGTTGGTAATTTATAGTGTGTATTTTTAATAAAGATTAATAAAAGAGAGGGGTGATTTTGAAAATAGTTTAAAGAAAATAACATAAAATAACGAGTTTAATAGTTGATAGAATAAGGTGGTTATTTAGGAATTATGAAAGAAGGAGATTACTTCATGTTCACTACACATATTGGATAGTTCATTGTTCTGAAAATTTTACATGGTTTTGTTTAATTATTTGGTTGAGGGTTGTAAAGATATTGATTCCCCTCTTTCCCCTAAAAACGATGCACAAAGTACCAAACCTTGACACAACAATCATGTTGTAAAGGTTTGAATATAAAGAACAAATTTAAGGATACCAAATCATACTGAAATATCATATATATGTGAGATAGAAAGGATTCTTGTGTTGTATAATCAGAAAAACCCAAGATTCCCACTTGAAATCTCAACCCAATCAGTGTTGAAATAAATAACATTTCAGTTAATTATATAAATAGAAATGAAATCAAAGGAGATACATGTTAGGATATGGAATAATTGAAATATTTATCACAAAAATAACACAAAACCAGTAGAAGAAAAAGTTTCAGATCTCCCTCCCAAGTGTTTATAGCTCCCACGAAATGATTGTCCACCATTTAGCTTGACATCAGGAGGAAGAAGAAGCTCAGGTGGAACATAAACTCTATCCTTGACCCCCTTATGAGGAAAGGGGCCTCTAAAAATTCTTATATATGAGATAAATCCTTTAAGTCTCCAAAAAACTAGAGATTTTCCTCATGGCCTAACTTACAAATGGGGAGCACAAGGTTCCATTTTATAAGAAATAGGGAAAGTGGTTTTGAGCACACAAATTTCTTAAAACCAATTATAACATAGTTTTAGACCTCTATACATCCTTATATCACTTTTTAGAAAATAAAAAAGTTGTATCCCCACCTCCTGGAAATCTCTAATTAAATTTTTGCTGCATTTCAACACCTACAAATCTATATATGGATAGATCTCAGCACACCACTTTTGAATTCGTTCAGATTACGTGTGCTGGACATAATAGGTCAGTTGGGCCATCAGATGGTTGAATGCGTCTAATGTTAATTTAGATCAAATGTATCCCAATTAATTTCGGAAAACCCCACCAAATTTCAGCCCATTTTGATGGACGGTTCAATATCATTGTGCAATGAGTCAACTCGTGTGAATAGATCCTGTGCAATTGGCCCATTTTTCTTAGACATCATCATGGGCCCTCCAAATCACCTTCACTATTAATGAAATTATCAAAAAAAATATCATTAAACTTTTTAAAAGTGATAAACACAAAATAATGGAATCAAACATGAAGTGATGTTTGTTATTATTTTATAATTTTCAATACAAAAATTGTTGAACACAGTGTTGTAAGAGCTAAAATAAAACAGGGAATTGTGGTGCGATCACACTCCCACACCTAAACATTTCCACTCCTGGGAAAAGTCATATTTCTAAAAATTATTCTTGTATATATATACAACTTCAAAAAGAATTAAAATTCAATGAATATTTAATTCCTAATAAAAATGGGATCAATAAAAAAACACACCGATGAGTTATTCTGAATGATCAATGAGAAAGACACCTCAAAAATTATATCCAAATGTAATTTCAAGAGATGCATGATAAGAATCAATGAAAATAATTAAAAATTTAATCATGTCACTAATTCTCCATGTGTGTGTGTGACAACCATTTCATGCTATTCTTTCCACTTTCTATTGAGTAAATAGAAGTTATTTTATTAATTGTATACTTATAAGATCCTTTCCACCGAACATGCCCCACATATTTTGAAATCTAATTTCAATACCCACTCACTTATGCATTCTAGAAGTCAAACCATAAGCTCCTGACCTAGATATCCCCATATGTAGTACATTTCATCACTCCCTACATTTTTTTCAAAAGTTTCACTTGAAATAATTCTCACACTCTCCTCCCAAACCTTGTTTGATCGCCTCATTAAACTAATTGTAATAGTTATAACAAGATAAAAATTTCTAGAAAGGGAGGTGTTTGACCTGGCCAATATACAACCTTTTTTGAGGGCGTACAACAGTCAGATAATAGGTACTCACACATAGGTCAATCTGGTATAGTAATGAAATAGATTTGATAAGGAATGAATGTATGGAAAAATGATTTTGGAAAGTATAGAAAAATAAACCTAACTTATATTTACCTTCCATTAATTATGAAAATTTCAGATTTCATGGTTGGGTTAAAAAATTTGTGGAGAGATTAAGTGACACAATTTTCCATTAAACAATTCACAAAAAGGGAACCATTATTCTCAAAGGTTTCAAACTTATAGAACCATTTATATCATCGTCAAAGAACAAAATTTCAAAATAAATTCAAACCATAATATTGAATTCTTGCGAAAGTACACATTTCATCATATTTTTTTGAATGATAAAACAACATTAAATACAGACATTCCACATGCATTTTCCATAAATTCCATAATCCAACATGAAACATTTTCCATGATAAATTGGGTATAGAAAAAGTAATATTCCGGAAAAAAAAGTGAGGGGGAGGGAAGGGGGAAAGTAATATTATAATTAAAAAAGCTAAAAATAGAAAGAGATGAAAGATTATGAAAATTCCAAACTAACCTAGGATTATAATCACCCCCCCCCCCACACACCGAAAGTGTGAAGTTTCCTCACTATAAGAAAAGAGAATATGGAAATTAAGGATAAAACTTGGTGAGTTTCATTCATATATTGCTTCTTGAACATGGATTTTCTCCACCAGGGACTCTGAAATGGATTCATGGAAGTGCTTCAGCCGTTGCCCATTGACAATGATGTTTTTCTTAGTTTCTTTATTTTGAACCTAGACAACACCAAATGGAGAGACGATAATAATAATGTATTGTCCAAAACAATGGAAAAAAACATACCTAGATGAATCCTCAACCATGAATTGTAGAGGAGGACCTTTTTACTAATACGGAACTGATGATGAAGGATGAGACGGTCATGGGAAGCCTTGGTATGCTCCTTATAAATCCTGGAGTTCTCATATGCATCTCTTCTAATTTCTTCTAGCTCTTGAATCTACAACTTCCTTTGAGAAATTGCACCATAAATATTAGAATTGTATTGTTTCATGGCCTAGTAGGCCTGGTGCTCAATCTCAACCGGGAGGTGATGACTCTTTCCAAACACCGGATAATATGGTGACATGCTAATGGGATTCTTAAAGGAAGTATAATAACAGAATAATGAATCATCGAGTCTAAGACTCCAACCTTTCCTATTAGGTTGAACCGTTTTTCAAGAATTTGTTTTACCTCACTATTTGACACCTATGCATGAACATTTCTCTATGGGTGATATGCATTAGTGTCACGACCCGTCCTCGGGGCCCGTGCCGTGACTACCCCAAGCCCGCCTTCCATAGGCCCGGGGCTGGCGACTAGCACCAAGGCGTAAATCCCAACAAAAAGGGAAGGCATTGCCTTTGAAAAGTAAACAAGCACCACAGAGTAAGCAAGCAGAAAAGTAAACACTAAGTAAAAACGGTACAAGCTATGCTAAAAGTAAAAGGGGCTGGAAATACAAGCCCAACTGTAAAGTACAACTGAAAGAAAAAACAGAAACTGAAAGGAAAAACTGCAGCATCGAGCCATCCTCTGGAAGTCCCACCTGAAGGGGGGGTACAGATAGCCTCCACTGCTCCTCGGGTCCACCTGACAACTCCGAGTATGTCCCACCCAGTGGTCCACCTCCAGGTACCGTCCTGCTCTGCATGCCTCCACCACGATCAGCGCTGTCCATCGTCTGCAACCAACACAACGTAGTGTGGGCATAGCCCATGCAGGGGTGAGTATAAACTACTCAGTAGGGACCCTAAGACCCCCGAAGGTCTCCCGAAATCCACAAAGGATAATCCACAAAGGAAAGATACAATCACGAAGTAACAGCCGACACTGCTTAGGTATATGCCCATACATATACCTAAGTCATCAATTCTCGTTCGGCTCCAACGTCCGAGCCCAAGCACAACACAGTCCACACAGGAAGAAAAACGTATACCCACAGAGGATAGCACAACACAATCCACAAAGGAGATTAAACAGTAAATCCACACAGGATAGCTCAACAGAATCCACAAAGGAGAGTAAACAGTAAATCTACACAGGATAGCTCAACACAATCCACAAAGGAGAGTAACTCAAGATTCAGCTCACACATGTATACTTCTTCGGATGACGATAAAGATGATCACTGATCCATCTAAGTCGTCAGACCCACAAAGGATCAATAGGTAACTAACCCCCACAATGACCCACACAGGATCGGGCCCACACAGGACATGTAGCACTGATCCACGTAGGATCGCTGAGTGCAGTAGTCATCGCAGTCCACTGAGGATCTCTGCACAGTCATCACCGCAGTCCACTGAGGATCTCTGCACGGTCATCGTCGGAGTCCACGGAGGATCTCTGCACAGTGGTCGCTGTCGAAGAAGCAGTCGCAGCCAGCTCTAGGGTTCCCGCACACAGCAAGCTCGTTCGGGAGGGTCCGCTCCACGAGCCGAGAGGCTGGTACATCAACTGACACAAAGTCCGAAGTTGATGTATCCAAAAGTCCCGTATCGTCAACATGAACTCAACGTCACAGACGGCGCGTCAATCGGACGCTCGGTCTGAGAGTTATTGGCTTTTTTGTCCTAGGGGCCCGGTTGGTTTTTAAGGCAAAACCAACCCGACCGTACTCCACCTGCGTCCAAACCTCGGGCGGAGTGAGCCAAAAGATCTGTCTCACTTAGAGGAAAACAACAAAGCTGACAGCACGTCAATCGGACGTCCGTAGCTCAAGATATGAGCGTTTCTGCTCCGAAGGCCCGGTTGGTTTCGTGTACGAACCAACCCGGCCGAACTCAATGTATTCCGAAACCTTGAGTGCGATATACCGAAACGACCGTCTCGATCCAAGGATCGCGTTACCACTGACGACTGGTCGTTTGGAGGCACGTAGCTCAGGATACGTCCATTTGAACGAAAATCGTCCGAAGACGGGGGGTCTGGGCCCGGGCCGACCCCCCCCCCCCCCCCCCGGTCGGCCGAACCGGGTCAACCCGGTCCAAACCGGGTCGACCCGGTCGGACCGGCCTGGCTCGGCCAGCCCGGCTCGGCTCGGCCGCGCGGCGCGGGGGGGGGGGGGGGGGGGGGCGCCACCCCCGCGTGACACCCCCACGACACCCGCGGGGTGTATTCCTAGCAAGACGAGCGACGCAGGGGGGGGGGGAAGCCGCCGCCCCCACGTGACAACCCCGCGGCACCTGCGGGGTGTCGCTCGGACACCCGGACGGGGCTTCAGCCGCGTCCCGCGCGCGCCGGACCCACGCGGCCGCGGGTCCACGAGTGCCGCCAACGCAGCTTCTGCCGCGGCGGGCTTGTCCAGCGGCGCGCCGGTGGCGCCGCCGCTCTCGGCTGCCGGCGCCGCTGCGCCGGCGACCCGTGCCGCCGGAGTCACTCCAATGGCCCGATTTTCTTCCCATCTGTGCCGTTGCTCCTCCCGGGACTCGTTCTTTACTGTGGGATCATCAAACATCTGTTGCGGCACGTTCCGTCGTCGCCCATCAAATCCGCACAAGAACGAAGAACGACGGAGGGTTGTCGGGCCGTGTTCGTTTGGCCTGCACCCTCCGCGTTAGATATAAACAACAGGTGAAATTAAAGTTCAACACATGAACTCATATCCGAAACAATTTTTAATGAAATAATATTGTTTCATAAAACGAGTTCATTATTTGAACAGAAACAACAATTTTAATAATTTTAAAATTGTTCACAAAACCAGTTCTTTAACTTTTTTTAAAGAAACATTTACGGGAATACTAAAAAGGGGTAATTCCAAAAAAAAATCCCTACCTCGTAGTCGTCGCGCGTGAACGTTCTTCGCGGAATTACTCGTCGCGGAAGAGGGGGATCGTCGCATCGTCGCGGAAAGGCGTCACGTCGTCACGGAATCCAGCGTCGAGTCAGCGAACTCAAACGGTTGGTGATCGGAGATCGGGGCAGGGAAGAACATCTCGGATTTGGGCGTCTTCGATTTCCGCGGATGACGGCGTTCTTCGCGTTCTTCGCGTTCTTTGCATTCTTCGCGAAGGAGAAAGAAGATACAAGGATTCTGTCTCAACGAGTAATCCTAAAAAAAAAGAGAGGTTGGTCTTATTTTATTTTTATGCCAACAAACGAAAACGGGTAAGAAACGACCCATCAATTCGTTGAATTAATTCAACGAAAGAAATAGCTCATTTAATTTACGAAATAAACCGCCCAAATTAAATGGTCTGTTAAGAAATTAAGAAAACGTGTCAGTTGACTTTCATAATGACGGGTTTTCGCGGGTGCGTTACTTAGCGGAAAGAAACGGCGGGGCTCATGCGGGCCCCACCTCACAAATATCCTACCAAGAGGGTAGGATATTTCCGGATAGCATCCTATCCAGATCAACTCAGTTTAAGCCGTCTTTAAGTGGCTTCAAGTGGCTTCCAAGTGGCTTAAGTGAAATAAAATAAAGTAGTCGTAAAATTATTTTATTTCTTAACTTTAAGCCCGAAAATTAAAAACCACACCCGAGCAAACGCAACTCCGGAAGAGGCGTTTCTAGGCGAATACCGGCGATGTGATTTCATCGGTGCCCTCAGAATTCGATTCCGGGCACCGGTTGAAAAGTTAGAAAAACCCGCTCATCCGTTCACTGAACGTACCTGAGCCAAACTTCGGAAAATGATTCCGGGCACACCGGGCCTCGGAATCAGGTGCCGTCTGAAACCGCGCTCTTTTAAAATTCCAAAGAAAATTAAGAAAAAAATTTCCTTAAATTTTACGGGTCTTTACATTACTCCCACATCAGGGATTTACGTCCCCATAAAGATACATCAAAAACTAGGGAAACAAAAGTGGGTACTGAGAACGCATCTGAGCCTCCCGCTCCCATGTGCTCTCCTGGAGGTTCTCGTGCTGCCATCTGATGCACACAAGAGGAATCGATCGCCCAGGTAGGACCTGCTCCTATCGATCCTCTATCTCCACCGGGACCTCCACAAAATTCGCCCCATCATCCACGTCTAGCTCCCCATAGTCAATGATGTGTGTCGGGTTGTGCACGTATCTCCTCAGCTGGGATACGTGGAAGACGTCGTGCACCCGGTGCAACTGAGGTGGCAGAGCCAGGCGATAAGCCACCTCGCCAACCCTGCAGAGGACCTAGAAAGGCCCGATAAAGCGTGGAGACAACTTACCGCCTTGGCCAAATCTCCGCAAACCACGTCGAGGTGAGACCCGCAAGAAGACGTGGTCGCCATCCTCGAACTCTAGTGGCCTCCTCCTCCTGTCAGCATATGACTTATGCTGCCTCTGTGCTGTCCTCATCCGCTCCTGGATGACCTGGACATTCTCTGTCGTGGCCCGGACCATCTCTGGTCCCACAAGTGCTGAATCCCCAGGGTTTGTCCAGCACAAAGGAGATCTGCAAGGCCTGCCGTACAACGCCTCGTACGGTGCCATCCCGATGGTGGAGTGGTAGCTGTTGTTGTACGCGAACTCCACCAAGAGTAGGTGGTCCTCCCAGCTGCGACCAAAGTCAAGGACACATGCGCGGAGCATGTCCTCAAGAGTCTGAATGGTCCTCTCCGACTGACCATCCGTCTGAGGGTGAAAGGCGGTGCTCAGACGTAGCCGCGTCCCGAACGCCTCCTGAAACCCCTTCCAAAGCCGGGATGTAAAGAGAGCATCCCGATAGGAGACGATAGTCGAAGGCACACTGTGAAGCCATACAATCTCCTGAACGTAGAGACGCCCCAAGCTCTCCACTGAGCCCTGCTCTCGGATGGGTAAGAAGTGTGCCGACTTGGTGAGCCGGTCAACAATCACCCAAATGGAGTCGTGACCTCTGGAAGTGCGTGGAAGTCCAATCACGAAGTCCATAGATATCCCGTCCCACTTCCACTCTGGGACCTCCAAGGGCTGTACCAAGCCTGATGGTACCTGGTGCTCTGCCTCCACCTGCTGGCAGGTGAGGCACCGTGAAAGGAACTCTACCACAACCTTCTTCATGCCCGGCCACCAGTGTTGTCGTCTGAGGTCCTGGTACATCTTCGCCACTCCTGGATGTACCGCCAAAGGAGAAGTGTGAAACTCTCTCAGCACCTCCTCTCGTAAATCAACTGGTACCAGGGTACGTCCTCTGAAAAGGATGTCGTGATCTGCTCCAAGGGAGAAACCATCAGGTGCCTGTCCTGAGGATATCTGTGCACGCCGCGTCTCATAGTCAGCATCCTCACGCTGTGCCTCTCTGACCTGCTGCAGTAGTTTAGGGGTGACTATGAGAGACTGAAGGAAGGCTGCTCCGTCTCTATCCACGAAGGATATCTGCAAAGCGGCTAGCTTCTCTATCGCCTCCTCAAGTAGCTGGATGCCCGTCCTCCTGCTGAGGGCATCAGCTACCACGTTCCCCTTCCTAGGTGTATAGACTATCTCAAAGTCATAGTCCTGGAGGAACTCGAGCCATCGCCTCTGTCTCAGGTTCAGGTCCTTCTGAGAGAAGACGTACTTGAGACTCTGATGGTCAGAAAAGACTGTAAAGCGCTCGCCCATCAGATAGTGCCGCCATGTCTTCAGGGCGAAGACCACTGCTGCTAACTCCAGGTCATGAGTAGTGTAGTTCTGCTCATGCGGCCTCAACTGACGTGATCCATAGGCAATCACAGCCCGCTCCTGCATCAGGACACACCCGATACTGGTCCCTGATGCATCGCAGTAGACTACGAATCCAACTCCCTCCTCAGGCAACCTCAAGATAGGTGCGCTGGTCAACCTCTGCCTCAGCTCCTGGAAGCTCTGATGACATCTGTCTGACCACACGAAGGGCTTCCCCTTCTTCATCAACGCTGAGAGTGGCGCCGCAACTCTGGAGAAGTTTGGCACAAATCTCCGATAGTATCCGGCTAGACCCAAGAAACTCCGCACCTCTGTCATGCTCTTGGGTGGCTCCCAAGCTAGCACTGCCTCGATCTTCGCGGGATCCCCTGCAACTCCCGCCTCAGAAATGACGTTCCCCAAGAAGTGGACCTCACATAACCAGAACTGGAACTTCGAGAGCTTTCCATAAAGCTGGTTCTCTCGGAGTGTGTCTAGTACAACCCGCAGGTGGTAGGCGTGCTCCTCCTCCGTCGTCGAGTACACCAAAATGTCGTCGATAAAGACCACGACAAATCGATCGAGGTATGGATGGAAGATCCTATTCATGAGGCTCATGAACACTGCTGGAGCATTGGTTACGCCGAAAGGAATAACCAAGAACTCATAGTGGCCACACTGACACCTGAAGGCCGTCTTCTGTATATCCTCGTCTCGAACTCTGAGCTGGTGATAGCCTGACCTGAGGTCTATCTTCAAGAACCACCGTGCTCCCTTGAGCTGATCGAAGAGATCATCAATCCTGGGTAGCGGATACTTGTTCCTCACAGTCACCTGGTTCAGGCGACGATAGTCGACACACAGTCGCAAGCTCCTGTCCACCTTCTTGGCGAACAAAATCGGAGAAGCCCAGGGTGAAACACTGGGTCGGATGAACCCCTTGCCCTGCAAGTCCTCCAACTGTACCCGTAGCTCTCGAAGCTCAGCGGGGTCCATTCGATATGCTGGAGTGGATACCGGGGCAGTACCGGGGTACAGATCAATGTAAAAGTCTACCTCTCTATGAGGAGGTAGCCCTGGAACGTCATCGGGGAAGACGTCTAAATACTGATCTACCACTGTAGGAAAACTAGGACTCCGCACGTCCACTGCTCCAAGGGTGAGGCTATCCAACTGATGAGTGATGGGATTCCCTCTCCTCTTCGAGAGTCCCTCTTGTGCTGCAAAGGCTCCCTTCTCACCGGTGAAGGTGAACCTGCTCCCGTCGGTGCGCACACATCGCACCTTGCGCCTAAAGCAGTCAATCTGTGCATAGACCGTAGATAACCAATCCATGCCCAAGATGACGTCGTAAGGCCTCGACGCCGCTACAAGAAGATCCCAGCCAAAGATCTTGCCTCCTAGTGTAAGCTCACACTGCTGGCACCAATGCGTAATCATCGAGTATGCTCCCGTAGGAGTCTCTAGCCATAAGGATCAAGCCAACGGCTCTGTCGGAATCTCCGAGCTCCGAACAAGGGCAGTGGCTATGAAAGAGTGACTTGCTCCTGTGTCTATAAGAATTGCAGCAAGGGTGGAATAGACATAGATCGTACCTAGAATCATCTCCGGTGTTCCCTGGTCGTAGGCCTCTGCTGCCTGGAGCTGAGCCTGTCTCTGCCCGCCAGCTCCCTATGGTCGGGGCGGGCCTCCTCGTGGTGGTGGTGGCAGAGCCTCAAAGCGTCGCCCACCACCTGCTGCTCGGCCAGCTCCTCTGCCTCGTCCGCCTCCTCCCTGCGGACCACCACGGTCGACCCTCTGCCTCTGCCTGGGTGGCCCCTCCACCGTCTTCTGCTCCTCGGTACGACGGGTCGGGCAGTCACGAGCCATGTGGCCCTGCCCGCCGCACGAGTAGCACTGCCTGCCTCTCGGAAGGCTGGCTCCGCGCTGTGTGCCCCGCACTGCTGAGCCAGTGTCCCGAGGTCGTTTGCTGGAAGGTCTGGTCTGCCTGGAACCCTGAGTCATCCGTCGGCTACCTGCTGCCGAAGACTCCGCCACTTGCCGCCCTGCGGTAGGTCTCGCTGTGGACTCAGCCAAGAAGCTCTTGATCAGAAGGGCTCTCTCCAGCACTCCTGTCTGGGTCGGGATGCTGAGGGAGATCAGCGATGCCCTAAACTCATGTCTCAAACCCTGCTCGAAGGTCCGGGCCCGGAAGGAGGGGTCCCGTACCATGTCTGTCGAGTAGCGAGAAAGGTCGGTGAACCTCGCCGCGTACTGGGCGACCGTCAAGCTACCCTGCCGCAGCTGAAGAAGCTCCTGAATGCGCACCTCACGGAGGGTGGTTGGGACGAACTCTGAGCGGAAGAGGCTCTCGAAGTCCATCCAGATGAGGTAGGACTCATCGTGTACCTGGAGCATCAAGCTCCACCATCGCCCTGCTGCTGTGTGCAGCAGGCTCGCCGCGAGGATCACCATGAGGTCTACTGGTGTCCTCACTAGCCTAAAAACTCGGACGACTGCCTCCATCCAGTCCACGGCGGCCTGGGGGTCCATCTCCCCACGGAACCTGGGTGGTCGCTGGCGCTGGAACTCATGCAGAGCTCCGAGGTGTCGTGCGTCGTCAGCGGCCAGTGCTGGAAGCATCGGGGGCTCGGCGGGTAAAGGTACCGCCGGTGCCTCTGCTGTCAACGGGCCTTGTATCGAGGCCTCGTCACTCGGCGGGCTATCGTCGCGCTCTACTCTCGGAACCCTAGCTGTCTGCTGTCGTCAGGCCATCCTGAAAAGGAAACAAGTGCGCCATGGTCAGAACAATATACCTGGTGAGCTGACACAAGTAATCACAAAGAATAATTGAAACACACATGCAATCAATGTTTTCGTGCATTAAGTTGGGAATCAGAAATCAGGGTCCTGGTGTATCGATACGTCGGCCACTGCACTAACACTGGACTCCCTGGAATGATAACCATACTCAATAAGCTAAACACTATTGCTCCACATAGAAGAAAGATCAGAGTCTTCGGTAGAACCGACCCCTTTGATACCAATTTTTCACGACCCGTCCTCGGGGCCCGTGCCGTGACTACCCCAAGCCCGCCTTCCATAGGCCAGGGGCTGGCGACTAGCAACAAGGTGTAAATACCAACAAAAAGGGAAGGAATTGCCTTTGAAAAGTAAACAAGCACCACAGAGTAAGCAAGCGGAAAAGTAAACAATAAGTAAAAATGGTACAAGCTGTGCTGAAAGTAAAAGGGGCCGGAAATACATGCCCAACTGTAAAGTACAACTGAAAGGAAAAACAGCAACTGAAAGGAAAAACTGCAGCGTCGAACCGTCCTCTGGAAGTCCCACCTGAAGGGGGGGTACAGATAGCCACCACTGCTCCTCGAGTCCACCTGACCGCTCCGAGTATGTCCCGCCCAGTGGTCCACCTCCAGGTACCGTCCTGCTCCGCACGCCTCCACCACGATCAGCACTGTCCGTCGTCTGCAACCAACACAACGTAGTGCGGGCATAGCCCATGCAGGGGTGAGTATAAGCTACTCAGTAGGGACCCCGTGACCCCCGAAGGTCTCCCAAAATCCACAAAGGATAATCCAAAAAGGAAAGATACAATCATGAAGTAACAACCGACACTGCTTAGGTATATGCCCATACATATACCTAAGTCATCAATTCTCGTTCGGCTCCAACGTCCGAGCCCAAGCACAACACAGTCCACACAGGAAGAAAAACGTATACCCACAGAGGATAGCACAACACAATCCACAAAGGAGATTAAACAGTAAATCCACACAGGATAGCTCAACAGAATCCACAAAGGAGAGTAAACAGTAAATCTACACAGGATAGCTCAACACAATCCACAAAGGAGAGTAACTCAAGATTCAGCTCACACAGGTATACTTCTTCGGATGACGATAAAGATGATCACTGATCCATCTAAGTCGTCAGACCCACAAAGGATCAATAGGTAACTAACCCCCACAATGACCCACACAGGATCGGGCCCACACAGGACCTGTAGGCGCTAGCTCACACAGAACCGCTGAGCGCTGACCCACACAGGATCGGACCCACACAGGATCGTGCCCACACATGACCTGTACAACTGATCCACGTAGGATCGCTGAGTGCAGTAGTCATTGTAGTCCACTGAGGATCTCTGCACAGTCGTCACCGCAGTCCACTGAGGATCTCTGCATGGTCGTCGTCGGAGTCCACGGAGGATCTCTGCACAGTAGTCGCTGTCGAAGAAGCAGTCGCAGCCAGCTCTAGGGTTCACGCACACAGCAAGCTCGTTCGGGAGGGTCCGCTGCACGAGCCGAGAGGCTGATACATCAACTTACACAAAGTCCGAAGTTGATGTATCCAAAAGTTCCGTATCGTCAATAGGAACTCAACGACACAGACGGCGCGTCAATCGGACGCTCGGTCTGAGAGTTATTGGCTTTTTCGTCCCAGGGGCACGGTTGGTTTTTAAGGAAAAACCAACCCGACCATACTCCACCTGCTTCCAAACCTCGGGTGGAGTGATCCAAAAGATCCGTCTCACTTAGAGGAAAACAAAAAAGCTGACGGCATGTCAATCGGATGTCCGTAGCTCAAGATATGAGTGTTTCCGCTCCGAAGGCCCGGTTGGTTTCGTGTACGAACCAACCCGGTCGAACTCAAAGTATTCCGAAACCTTGAGTGTGATATACCGAAACGACCATCTCGATCCAAGGATCGTGTTTCCGCTGACGGCGGGTTGTTTGGAGGCCCGTAGCTCATGATACGGCCATTTGAACGAAAATCGTTCGAAGACGGGGGGTCTGGGCCCGGGCCGACCCGGCCCGACCCCCCCCCCCCCCCCCCCCGGGTCGGCCGAACCGGGTCCACCCGGTCCGGCCCGGCCGATTGGACCGGCCTGGCTCGGCCAGCCCGGCTCGGCTCGGCCGCGCGGCGCGGGGGGGGAGCCGCCACCCCCGCATGACACCCCCGCGACACCCGCGGGGTGTCTTCCTGGCAAGCCGAGCGACGCGAGGGGGGGGGAGGGGATGTCGCCGCCCCCGCGTGACAACCCCGCGGCACCCGCGTGGTGTTGCTCGGACACCCGGATGCGGATTTAGCCACGTCCTGCGCGCGCCGGACCCGCGCGACCGTTGGTCCGCGAGTGCCGCCGCCGCGGCGGGCTTGTCCGGCGGCGCGCCGGTGGCGCCGCCGCTCCCGGCTGCCGGCGCCGCCGTGCCGGTGACCCGCGCCGCCAGCGGCTTCCGCGGGCCGCCGGAGTCACTCCGGTGGCCCGATTTTCTTCACGTCTGCACCGTTTCTTTTCCCGGGACTCGTTCTTCACTGAGGGATCATCAAACATCCGTTGCGGCACGTTCCGTCGTCGCCCGTCAAATCCGTACAAGAACGAAGAACGACGGAGGGTTGTCGGGCCGTGTTCGTTTGGCCCGCACCCTCCGCATTAGATATAAACAACGGGAGAAATTAAAGTTCAACAAATGAACGCATATCCAAAACAATTTTTAATGAAATAATATTGTTTCATAAAATGGGTTCCTTATTTGAACAGAAACAACAATTTTAATAATTTTAAAATTGTTCACAAAACCAGTTCTTTAACTTTTTTTAAAGAAACATTTACGGGAATACTAAAAATGGGTAATTCCAAAAAAAAAATCCCTTCCTCGTAGTCGTCGCGCGTGAACGTTCTTCGCGGAATTGTTCGTCGCGGAAGAGGGGGATCGTCGCGTCGTCGCGGAAAGGCGTCGCATCGTCGCGTAATCCGGCGTTGAGTCGGCGAACTCAAATGGTTGGTGATCGGATATCGGGGCGGGAAAGAACGTCTCGGATTTGGGCGTCATCAATTTTCGCAGATGACGGCGTTCTTCGCGTTCTTTGCGTTCTTCGCATTCTTCGCGAAGGAGAAAGAAGATACAAGGATTCTGTCTCAACGAGTAATCCTCCAAAAAAAAGAGAGGTTGGTCTTATTTTATTTTTATGCCAACAAACGAAAACGGGTAAGAAACGACCCATCAATTCGTTGAATTAATTCAATGAAAGAAACAGCTCATTTAATTTACGAAATAAACCATCCAAATTAAATGGTTTGTTAAGAAATTAAGAAAACGCATCAGTTGACTTTCATAATGACGGGGTTTCGCGGGTGCGTTACTTAGCGGAAAGAAACGGCGGGGCTCGTGCGAGCCCCACCTCACAAATATCCTACCAAGAGGGTAGGATATTTCCAGATAGCATCCTATCCAGATCAACTCAGTTTAAGCCGTCTCTAAGTGGCTTCAAGTGGCTTCCAAGTGGCTTAAGTGAAATAAAATAAAGTTGTCGTAAAATTATTTTATTTCTTAACTTTAATCCCGAAAATTAAAAACCACACCCGAGCAAACGCAACTCCGGAAGAGGCGTTTCTAGGTGAATACCGGCGCTGCGATTTCATCGGTGCCCTCAGAATTCGATTCCGGGCACCGGTTCAAAAGTTAGAAAAACCCGCTCGTCCGTTCACTGAATGTACCCAAGCCAAACTTCGGAAAATGATTCCGGGCACACCGGGCCTCGGAATCAGGTGCCATCTGAAACTGCGCTCTTGTAAAATTCCAAAGAAAATTAAGAAAAAAATTTCCTTGAATTTTATGGGTCTTTACAAGTTATACACTAGATGACCGACCCCATACCGATGCAAAACTGATTGCATTGTTCCGTTGCAGAAATGAGAACCCTAGTCACTAATGATGAACCTACATTACAAAAACCTATAGAAAAATTGGGTTCTCAAAAATACAACAACTAACTTATAATCCTATGTCTGTGTAGCTCATGACTCTACCCATTTTTGGTGCATAATCAACTACCAGAATAATGTACAAGTTGGAAAAGGAATTGGGAGATGGCCCCATAAATCCAAAAGTGACCAGAATCAAGGACCTTGAAAGCAGTCCGTTGGGGACCAAATTGGACACCACAAGCTAGAGTGTGACAGAATCAAAGGAAATACTGAAAATATCTATCAGGAACACCACACCTAAGGAATTGATCACTGCATGTATGTCAGAGGTAGGGGTCATCCCAAATGTACCAATGAGACTCGTGTTTTAGATGACTCACTTTTTTTGTTCAAATCTGCAGGAATGAAAGATGCTGCCAAATAATTTACAATTTCAACATACCAATGAATAATATCTTACACTTGGTACAATTGATCATCCGAAAACATATCATTTATAAGAATATAGGGGGATGGGTCAATGTTTTATGATGGGGGTTTCCTAATGATATAGTCAGCCACCACATTCTATGATCTTTTTTTATCTATAATTTCTATATTGAATTATTGAAATAGGATCATCCCACAAATGAGATGTGGTTTGGATTTTGGTTCCATAAAGAGATACCAGAGGGATTCATGGTTTGAGAGTACAATGAATTTATACCCAAAAAGTTATGACCTAAATTTTCTAATGGAAAACACAATGGAAATAATTATTTTTCAGTTGTGGTGTAGTTTTGTTGAGCAAGGTGAAAGTTATGTGAGGTATAGGCAATGACATGTAGATCTCTATCAACCATTAGTGACAAGACTTCCCCAAATAAATAGTTAGAGGTGTCACACAAGAGCTCAAATGGAAAACACACCGAGGTGGTTGGATTACTAGGGGAGACGTGAGACTCCATTTTAACTTATTTAAACTTCCTCAAATTCATTATCAAAAACAAATTCCTTTCCTTATTGGAGTAAATGGGATTGTGGGAGTGCAATTTTTCTAAATTCATAAATGAAACGATTGTAAAATCCAACATGAACTAGTAAAGACTACACATCCCATAAATTTTTGGGGAATGGTAAGTAATAAATGACATCTAATATTGATTTATCTACTTGGATACCATTCCTAGAAATGACATGTCCAAAAAATATACCTTGTTGCACCATGAAACATAATTTATCATAATTTAATACAAGATTATTTCAATACAGCGATGTAGGAATGAACCAAGACTACTCAAACATTCATCAAAATAAGAGCCATAAACCGTGAAATAATCCATGAATACTTCCTTGTAATTCTATAGGTAATAAAAAAAATAATACTAACCATGCATCACTAGAAAGTACCTGGAGCATTTCACAGAGTAAATGGCATCCTCCTATATGAAATTGTTCCAAAGGGGCAAGTGAAGGTCAACCTTTCTTAATCCTTAGGGGAAATATGGTTCAGAAAGTATCCATAATACCCATCATGAAAATAGTAGTGGGACTTACTCATTATCCTCTGTATAATTTGGCCAATGAATGGAAAAAATAAATGGTCTTTCCTAGTGTGTTGGTTTAGTTTGTGATAGTCTAGGCAGACACACCAACTATTCTTCTCACGAGTTGGAACCAATTTATTATTTTCATTTTTGATTACTGTAAGGACAGTTTTTAGGAACTACTTGAATGTGATTGATCCATTGGTTGTTAGATATGGGTTAACTTATTCCATCATAAAATAATTTTGTTACCTCCTTTTTTTATTACTTCTAGGAGGGTTGGGTTTAGTCTAAGTTGTTCCTGCCTCACTGGTTCAGCCTCATCATTTAATAAAATACGATGTGTGAAAATTGATAGGATAATACCAGGAATTTCTGGAAGTGTCCATCCCAATGCTTGTTTATACTCCCCCAAAAGATCAAGCAGTCACAATTCATGCTCTAGAGGGAGATAACTAGAAATGATGATGGTAAACTTGTTTCCATTTTCAATATATGAATATTTTAAATCTTGAGGTTGTTGGTTTTGTTCTAATTCAGGTGAATTTTGGATGGATGGGAGTGTGTGTGAAAGTGAGAGTTCACTAATCTCATCTAAATACCCAATGGCATCATCCTCAGATGAGGAATGAGCTTTTACAAGTTTATAAGTATCATTAATGGTCATTGGATCCTCAATGTTCAAGAAATTATCAATTAATAAACATGCATGAAACTTTTATAGACCACTAAAACAATCATTTCATGATTCATTACGTAGAAATTAAACCAAGGATGAAAAATCAGAAAGGGGATCGGGGGAATTAAAAGAAGTGTTTTTGTAGGAAGGGAGTACATCAATTGAAATTACAGAGAGAGAGGAATGTTCTTCTAAGGGGTGCTTCCTGGAATCAAGTATGTTGAAATGGACTATGTCTCCACCAAATTCCATAGATAATGTACCATTATGGACATAAATTATGGTTTTGGAAGTTTTCAAGATGGGTATACCAAATATAATTGGGGCATGTCCCTTCATCCTATCATCTTCAATTTTAAGCACATAAAATTTAGTAGGAAAAAATATATTTTACACCCTCACAAGAACATCCTCTAACACACCAGAGGGATATGTGTTACTCTGATTGGCCATTTGAACAAAAATTATAGTGTGATTTAGTTCCCCGACCTACAATGAAGATTAAATGGAGTTAAGAATAACATTTATAGAAGCACCCAAATCATGCATAGCATTGTAAAATGAATACTACCTTATCGTTGATGGAATCGAGAATGTCCCAGGATCATTGCACTTGGTGGGATGTGATGGCTCTATTAATGCTGATATATTCCTCCCAATGCTGATCTTTTCATCGCCATGAAGTCTCCTTCTGTGTGTACACATCTCCTTCAGAAACATGGCGTATCTTAGAAATTTGCTTCACAACATCAATCAAGGGGATGTTAACCTGTACTTTTTGGAAAATATCAAAAAATTTCTTATCAAGTTCACTTTCATTTTATTTTATAGGTTGGGTGGACCTTTGGGGAAATGGAAGAGGAATGGTTTGTCTAGGGGACTCATCGGCATACACACTCTTTCCTTTGGAAGAACTTCTCTCAAGACATGGTTTTTCAATATTTGGAACATTTTTAATGGTTGAGATGGAGGTTTCCTTAGGATGTGATGACTCTAATAGAGAATTAATTTGTCTTTTTAGTTGTTTTACACTACTAAGGGTGATGTAAATAACATTTATTTTATCTCTTGGTTGACTAATGGTTGAGATAGTATTTTACCCGAACCATGACTTTGGAGTTACCCCACCGAGTTAGCTAGTTGGCCTAATTGGGGTTTTATATCTTATATTGATTCTTGAGTGGTTAATGGGAATTGGAGATTGTTGGAAATCATTTGTTTCATCATATCTTCTAGGAAAGGCTTAGGTTTTGGAGGGGTTTATTGGAAAGGCCTTGGGGGTGGTTGAGGATTTCTAGGTAGTGGTGGTGGATGACTACTCTGACCCTGTTAGTTCCATTGTTGCTGAGGTTGGTTGGAATACCCCCTTGCCTATAGGCTTGGTTTTTCTTACACCGAGGTTTGAATGGATAGTAAGGTTACTTCCTGAAGGGTTGGTTATAGGGGCGGTCTGGAATAATTGCTTGATAGCTCTTAGAAGTTTCTCACAATTTTGGGAATTGGTCAGAGTAGTGTGTGCCAGAAGAACAAATACAACAATGGATGGGAGGAGGAGATGGGAATTTACCTTGGTAAAGAGCATGTTGTCGAAGAAGGGTACTTACCTCTTAGAACTTCATGTCCACCTTTTTCTCGAATTCGGTAGATTGCACCTCATGGACACCTCAAATGGGTACGCTGGACCCTGTAACAAATTGTTGAGTGTTTTTTCCATGTTCTCAATGAGTGTTCTTGTAGCAATTGGGTTCTTATCCACTAGTGCACCACCTGCAGCAGCATTAATCATATTTCAATCAACAGGAATTAATCCTTCATAAAAATATTTAATTAAAATTTGATCATTTATTTGGTGGTGTGGTTAACTTGAAAATAACCTTTTAAAGTATTCCCAATATTCATATAATGTTTCCCCTTGTGATTTCTTTATAACATAGATTTCTTTCCTTATATTTTTAGTTCAAGAGGCTGAGAGATATTTTTCAAGAAAAATGCATTCCATGTCCACCCAACCTCTAATTGGTGAATTAACATAGTAAAGATTGTCTTTTGCAGTGTCTACCAATAAAAAAGGGTATGATTTGAGCTTTAATTGTTCTTCATACACTTTTGAATGTTTTAATATAGAACACATGGTATGAAATTCTATAAGATTATTGTGTGGATGTTCTCCAAGAACTCCATGGAATCTTGGTGATAAATTAATTAAACCAGATTATAGTTCATAGTTGGGTGCCTCGCCTTGAATTTGAATATAGGTGTGTTGGATATCAACATCAGGTGAGCTTAGTTACTTTAATGTTCAGTTGTTTTCCACCATTTTATGCATGTTTATTTTAGTTTTGATATTGGTTCCAGAATAAGAGAAGGAAGGATCAAGAAGAGTGTCTATGTTTTGTGTTTCCCCCTTAGAAGGGTTCTCTTTTGCATCTCAGTGTCACTGATGTAGGACCCTATTTAGTTCAGGTTCCAATTGTGGTAGGTCCCTTGAAGTAGAACACGTCATGTACAAAACCTAAAAATTAAATAAATCAGAAAAATATATAGGTAAAGGTATAAGATAAAAAAATAAATAGTCACACAATTTACAAAAAGCTTCTCAAAAACACTCACTAAAACCATAGCGCTCCTTGACAACGATGCCAAAATTTTACTATGTTGTCATGACATGTCCAATTTATAGTTATTTAAAGAATATTTTTTAGTCTAGAGAAGACACTAAGTCATATCTCAAGGAGAGTTTCTAGATTATAGTTTGTATTTTTAATAAATATTACTAAAAGATATGGGTGATTTTGAAAACAGTTTAATGAAAATAACTTAACTTAAAGAGTTTAACAGTTGATAGAGTAAGGTGGTGATTTAAGAATTATGAGAGAAGGATATCACTTCATTTTCCCTACACATATTGGATAGTTTATTTTTATAAAAATTCGACATGGTTTTATTTAATTATTTGGTTGAGGGTTATCAAGATCTTGATTCCCCTCTTGCCTCTCAAAACATTGCTCAAAGTACCAAACCTTGACACAACAATCGTGTTGTAATGGTTTGGACATGAAGAACTGATTAAAGGATACCAAATAATACTAAAATCTCATATATGTGTGATATATAATGCTTTCTTGTGTTTTACAATCGGAATAACCCAAGATTCCCACTTGAAATATCAACAAAATAAGTGTTGAAGTAAAAAATGTTTCACTCAATTATATCAATAGAAATGAAATAACTAGAGATAAATGTAAATATATGGAATAAGTGAAATATTTATCACACAAATTACAAAAAATTAGTAGAATAACAAGTTCTTGAACTCCCTCCCATGTGTGTGTAGTTCCCACGAAATGATCGTCCACTGTTTATCTTGACATCGGGAGGAGAAGGGGGCTCAAGTGGAACTTCACCTTCATTATTGATCTCTGTCTGAGGATAGGGGCCTCTAAAACTTCTTAAATGATGAGAGGAATCCTTTGGGTCTCAAAAATACCAGATATTTTCCTCCTAGAATAACTTAAAAATGGGGAGCCCAAGGTGCCATTTTATATGAAAATGGGAAGGTGGTTTTGAGAACACATATTTCTTAAAACCTCTTGTAGAATATTTTTCACCCTTAAAAAAGCATTATATCACTTTGGAGAAAATAAAATGTTTTATCCCAACCTCCTAGATATCTCTACTAATGGTTTTTCTGCATTATGACACCTATAACTTGAAATATGGATAGATCCCAGCACACCACTTTTGACTTCGTGTAGATTCAGTGTACTGGACATATCAGGTCGGTTGGGACATCATCTGAACGAATTAGTCTTGTGTTACTTCATATGAAATTTATCCCAATTAATTTTTGGCATTAACAAAAAATTTCAGCCCATTTGGATGCATAATTCAGTAGTAGTGTGCTGAGGAGTCCACTTTTGTGCGTACATCCCACACAGTTTGGCCCATTTTTCTTGGACATCATCATGGGCCCTCTAAATCACTTCCAACTTTAATTAAATTATCAAAAAAAGTATCGTTTTCATTTTTAACAGTGATAAAAAATATAATGGAATCAAACATGAAGTGAAATTATGCTATTATTTTAAAATTTTCAATACAAAACTAGTTGAACACAATGTTGTAAGGGTGAAAATGAAAAAGTGAATCCCGATGCGATCACTCCCCCATAGCTAAACATTTTTTCTCCTGGGAAAAGTCATATTTCCAAATATTATGTATGTAGATATTTCTATATTCATAAATATTTTACATTCAATGGAAATATAATTCCTGATATAGATGTGATTAGCACAAAATTAAACACACCGATGAGTTATTCTCAATGATCATTGGAAAAGATGTCTCAAAAATTGTATCCAAATGAAATTTCAAGAGATGCATGATACCGATAAATTAAAATAATTAAAAAGGTAATCATATCACTAATTCTATATGTGTGTGTGTGACAACCATTTCATACTATTTTTTCTACTTTCTACTGAGTAAATATAAGTTATTTTAATAATTGTCTACTTACAAGATCCTTTCCATCGAACATTCCACACATCCTTTGGAATTAGATTTCAAGACCCACTCACTCAAGCATTCCCAGAAGACAAAACATAAGTTCCAAACCTACATATCCCCATATGTTGTACATTTTATCACTCCCCTCATTTTTTTTCAAATGTTTCACTTGAAACAAATCTCACAATATTCTCCCAACCCTTGATTGATCTCCTCACAAAAAAATTGTAATAGTTATGACAAGATCAAAAGTCAAGGAAGGGTGGTTTTGGACCTTCCAAATATAAAACTTCTTTTTGGTTTTTTTGAGGGTGTACAACAGTCGGATAATATGTACACATGAAAGGGCAATCTGGCACAGTAATAAAATTGATTAGATAAGGAACGAATGTATGGAAAAATGATTTTGGAATGTACATAAAAATAAAACTAACTAATATTTACCTTCAATTAGAAAATAAATTTTCACATTTCATGGTTGGGTGAAGAAATGTGTGGAGAGATTAAGTGACAAGATTTTACCTTAAACTGTTCACCAAAAATGGCACCATTATTATCAAATGTTTCAAAATAATACAACCATTTATATCATATATAAAGAAATAAATTTTAAAATAAAGTCACAACATATTATTTAATTCTTGTGGAAATGAACATTTAATCATAAATATTTTTTGAATTTTAAAACAACATGAAATACGAACATTCCAAATGCATTTTCAATAACTTCCATGATAAAATGGACATCATTTTACATGATAAAGTGGGAATAAAAAAGTAATATTCCGGCACAAAAGTGAGGGGGAGGGAAGCGTAAAAGTAATAATATAATTTCTAAAGCTAAAAATAGAAAAAAAAGTAAGATGATTAAAATTCAAAAATAACCCAAGAATATACCTGTCCCCCCACACCTAAAGTGTGCAATTTTTTCACTATAAGAAAAGATAATGCGGAAAGGAAGGATAAAACTAGGTGAGATTCATTTATAGATTTCTTCTTGAACATATATTTCCTCCATCGGGGACTCCAAAATAGATTCATGGAAGTGATTTAACCACTTCCCATTGACAATGATGGTTTTCTTAGTTTCTTCATTTTGAACTTGGACAACACCAAATAGAGAGACGTTAGTAACAATGTATGGTCCAAACCAGCGGGAACAAAGCTTAACTGGATGAAAATTCAGCCATTAATTATAGATAAGGACCTCCATCCCAATTCAAAACTGATGATGAAGGATGAGACAGTCATGGGGAGTCTAGCTATACTCTTTATAAATCCTGGAGTTCTTATATGAATCTATTATCATTTCTTCTAGCTCATGAATCTACAACTTCTTTTGAGCACTTGCTCCAGAAAGATTAGAATTGCATTGTTTGATGACACAGTAGGCTCGATGCTCAATCACAACAGGGAGGAGATGACTCTTTCCAAACACCAGCCGATATGGTGATATGTCAATGGAAATCTTAAAGGATGTACGGTAATCCTATAATGAATTATTGAGTCCAAGACTCCAATATTTTCTATTGAGTTGAACCGTTTTTTCACAATTTTTTTACCTCTCTATTTGAAACCTCGACTTAACCATTGGTCTTTAGGTGACATATAGTGGACCCTCGATGACCGAACCCATACCGATGCAAAAGTGATTGCATTGTTCAGTTTCCAAAATGATAACCCTAGTCACTAATGATGATCCTAGCTTATCCAAACCTATAGAAAATTTGGGTTCTCAGAAATTTTAAAACTACCTTAGAATCATCAGTCCTTGTAGATTGTGCCTCTACCCATTTTGACACATAATCAACTGCTAGAAGAATGTACAAGTTGCCAAAGGAATTGGAAAATGGCCCCATAAATTCCAAAGAGACATGAATCAATGACCTTGCAAGCAGTCTGTTGGGGACCAAAGTGGCCCCCACAAGCACGAGTGTGACAAAATATAAGGATAGATTGAAACTCTCTATCAGGAACACAAATCCTATGTATTTGATCACTATATGTGTGCCGGAGGTAGGGTTCATCCCAAATGTACCAATGAGACTCATGTTTTTGACGATTCACTTGGATTTCATTGAAATCCGTATAAATTCCAGATTCTACCAAATAATTTAAAATTTTGGCATACCAAGGAATAATATCTTGCACACTATACAATTTCTCATCAAGAAACATATCATTTATAAGAATACTGGGGGATGAGTCAATGGTTGAAGATGGGGGAGTCCTAATGATATGGTCATCCACCACATTCTCTGCCGATTTTCTATCTCTAATTTCTATATTGAATTTCTAAAGGAGGAGAATCCAAAGAATGAGATGTGGTTTGGATTATGGTTTCTTAAGGAGATACTGGAGGACTTAATGGTCTAAGAACACAATGACTTTAGACCCCAAAAGGTACAACCTGATTTTTTTTCTAGTAAAACAAAATGGAAAGGAATTATTTTTTAGTTTTTGTGTAGTTTTCTTGAGTAGGGTCCAATGTATGTGAGGTATAGGCCATGAAATGTGGAACTCAATCAACCCATTCTGACAAGACTTCCCCAAATTCATAGGTAAAGGTGTCACACATGAGCTCAAATTCTAATTCCCACTAAGGTGGTTGGATTACCGGGGTTGATGTGAGACACTATTTTAACTTATTAAAAGCTTCCTCACATTAATTATCAAAAAAAATTATTTTTTAGAGTAATTGGGATAGGTGGAGTGGAATTTTGATAATTTCACGAATGAAACAACGGTAAAATCTAACTTTACAGAATAAAGACCTCACATCTCATACATTTTTGGGGAATTGTAGGGAAGAAGTGACATCCAATTTTTATTTATCTACTTGAATACCATCCCTAGAAATGACATGTCCCAGAAATATAATTTTTCTCACCATGAAATGAAATTTCTCATAATTTAATACAAGATTATTTTCAATGTAGTGACATAGGAATGAACCAAGACTACTCAAACATTCATCAAAAGAGGATCCATAAACCGTGAAATCATCCATGAATACTTCCATGAAATTCTCCAGGTAATCTGAAAAAATACCAACCATGCATCACTAGAATGTACCTGGAGCATTTCAAAGACCAAATGGTATCCTCCTATATGAAAATGTGCCAAAGGGGCATGTGAAGTCTGTCTTTTCCTAATTCTTAGGGGAAATATGGATATGAAATTATCTAGAATACCCATCAAGGAAATAGTAGTGGGATTTACCCGCTAGCCTCTCTTGCATTTGGTCAATGAATGGAAAAGGGAAATTGTCCTTCCTAGTGTGTTAGTTTAGTTAGAGATAGTCTATATAGACATGCCAACTAATCTGCACATGAGTTAGAACCAATTAATTATTTTCATTTATGATTAATGTAAGGAATGATTTTTTAGGAACTACATGAACGGGATGAACCCATTGGCTATTAGAGATAGGGAAAATGATTCCAGCTACCAATAATTTTGTTACCTCTTTTTTCATAACTTCTAGGAGGTTTAGGTTCAATCAATGTTGTTCCTAACCCACTATTTTAGCATCATGATTTAATAAAATATTTTGTGTGAAAATTGATGGGATAATACCATAAAGGTCAACAAGTATCCATATAAAATCTTGTTTATACGCCCTCAAAAGTTCAAGCAGTCACAATTCAGGATCAGGAGGTAGAGAACTAACAATGATGATGGGAAACTTGTTTCTATTCTCAAGATATGAATATTTTAATTCATTATGTAGTTGGTTTAGTTCTAATTCTGGTGGATTTTGGATTAATGGGAGTGTGTGTGATAGTGATTGGTCACTAATCTCATTGAACTGCTCAACAGTATCATCCTCTTATGTGGAATGAGATTTTACCAGCTTATGAATATCATTGATGGTCATTGGATCCTCAGTGTTCAAGAAATTATCAATTAATAAACATGCATGATAATTTTATAGACCACTAAAACAATCAATTCACGACTCATTACCAAGAAATTCAATTATTGAAAAAAATTATAAAGGGGATCGGGGGAAAGAAAAGAAGTGTTTTTAGAGGAAGGGAGTATATCAAATGATTTTACATAGAGAGAGGAATGTTCAAATGAGGGGTGGTTCATGGAATCAAGGATATTGAAATGGAATATGTCACTACCAAATTCTATAGATAATGTACCATTATAGAAATTAATTATTGTTTTGGTAGTTTTTAAGAAGGGCCTCCCCAATATAATCAGGGCATGTCCATTCATCCTATCATGTTCCATTGTAAGCACATAAAAATAAGTAGGAAATATTAAATTTTGTGCCCTCACAAGAACAACCTATAACACATCAGAGGGGTGTATAGTACTCCAGTTGGCTATTTGAACAACAATTACATTGGGCTTTAGTTACCTAACCTACAATGAAGATTAAATGTATTGAGGAATCACATTTATAGAAGAACCTAGATCAAGAATAGTATTTTAAAATGAATAATCCCCTATGCTGCATGGAATCAAGAATGTCCAAGAATCATTGCACTTGGTGTGAATTGATGGCCCTATTAATGCAGATACATTCTTCCCCAATCTCACCTTTTCATTTCCACAAAGTCACCTTTGGTGTGTACACATCTCCATCAGAAATATTACGTATCTCGGAATTTTATTCAAAACATCAACCAAGGGGATGTTAACCTGATTTTTTTTTGAAAATATCCAAAATTTTCTTATCGAGTTTAGTTTACTTTTGTTTATATGGTGGGTGGCCCTTTGAGGAAATAGAAGAGGAATTAGTTGTCTAGAAGGCTTATCAATATACACCGTCTTTCCTTTGGAAGGGATTCTCTGAAGACATGGGTTTTCAACATCTGGTACATTTTTAATGGTTGGGACGGAGGTTTCATCTAGAGTGGATGACACTAATAGAGGATTAATTTGAATTTATTGTTGTTTTCCACTTCTAAGGGTGATGTAAATAACATTTAATTTATCTCTAGGGTTTACTAATGGTTGATATGGTAGTTTAACTGACCCATGACTTTGGATTTCCCCCAAAGAGTTAGCTAGTTGGCCTAATTGGGGTTTTAGGTCTTTTATGGCTTCTTGAGTGGTTTGATGGAATTGGAGATTGCTAGAAAACATTTCCTACATCATATATTCTAAGCTAGGATTAGTTTTATGAGGGGTTTATTGGAAAGGCCTTTGGGGTGGTCTAGGTTTTCTAGGTGGTGGTGGTAGACGACTACTCTGACCCTATTGGTTCCATTATTGTTGAGGTTGTCTTGAATACCCCCTTGCCTATAGGCCTGGTTTTCATTCCCCCCAGGGTTGGATGGATAGTAATGTTCCTGCCTAAAGGGTTAGTTATAGGGGCGACCTAGAAAGATTTCCTGACAACTATTAGATGTTTTTATAAATTTTGGGAATTGGTTAGAGTAGTGGGGTTCATAAGAACAAATACCACAATGGATGGGATGAGGATATTGGAATTTCCCTGGGGAAAGAAAAAGTTTTCAAAGAAGGGTACTTACCTCTTTGAACCTTGTGTCATTATTTTTATCAAATTCGGTAGATTGTAACTCATGTAAACCATGAATGGGTACACTAGACCTTGTAAAAAAATGTTGAGTGTTCTATACCATGTTCTCAATCAAGGTTCTTACTGAAATTGGGGACTTATCTACTAGTGCACCACCTGCAGTAACATCAATCATATTTTGATCAATAGGAATTAATCAATTATAAAAATACTCAACTAAAATTTGATCACTTAATTGTTTGTGTGGTCAACTTGAACATTACATTTTAAATCATTCCCAATATTTATGTAATGTTTTCCCTTGTGATTTCATTATACCATAAATTTCTTCCCTTATATTTTCAGTTGGATAGGCTAGGAAATATTTTTCAAGAAAAAATAATTTCATGTTCGCCCATCCTCTAATTGATGAATTAACAAAGTAAAGCCTATCTTTTGTAGTGTCTTCCAATAAAAATGATAATTCTCTGAGCCTTACATATTATTCATCCACATTTGATTGATTTAATGTAGAATAAATGGTATGAAATTCTGTAAAATGCTTGTGTGGATCTTCTCCAGGAAGTTCATGGAATCTTGGTAACAAATGAAATAAACCAGATTTTTGTTCAATGATGGGTGCCTCACCTTGAATTTTAATATAGGTGGGATAGATATCAAGATCAGGTGAGGTTATTTACTTTAATGTTCTGTTGTTTTCTACCATATTATGCATGTTTATTTCAGTTTTGATAATGGTTCCAGAAGAAGAATAGGAAGAATCCAGAAGAGTGTCTATGTTTTGTGTTTCCTCCTCCGAAGGGTTCTCTTGTGCGTCTCAGTGTCACTAATAAATGATAATATCCATTTTAGGTTCAAATGGTGGTTGGTCTCCCAAAGTATAACACATCACATACATAAAATAAAAGTCAAATAAATCAAAACAAAAAAACATACGTAAAGGTATAAGATGAAATAAATAAACAGTCACGAAATTTACAAAAATATTATAAAAAACATGTACTAAAACCAAAGTGTTCCATGGAAACAGTGCCAAAATTTAACTATGTTGTCATGGCATGTAAAATTCATAGTTATTTAAAGATTATTTTTTAGTCTAGTTAAAACCCTAAGTCATCTCTCAAGGAGAGTTGGTAGCTTATAGTGTGTATTTTTAATAAAGATAACTAAAAGAGGGGAGTGATTTTGAAAATAGTTTTAAGAAAATAACATAACTTAAAAAAGATTAATTGTTGATAGAATAAGGTGGTGATTTATGACTTATGAGAGAAGTAGATAACTTCATGTTAACTATAAATCTTGGCCAGATCATTCTTCTAAAAATTCCACATGGTTTTGTTTAATTCTTTGGTTGAGGGTAGTCAAGATCTTAATACCCCTCTAACCTCTCAAAACGTTCCACAAAGTACCAACCCTTGAAAAAGAAATTGTTTTATCAAAGTTTGGACTACAAGAATATATTAAAGGCTACCAAAGCATATTGAAATCTCATATATGTGTGAGATAGAAAGAATTCGTGTGTTTTCCAATTGGAACAAACCAAGATTCCAACTTGAAATGTCAACCCAATTGGTGATGAAATAAAAAATGTTTAACTTAATTATATCAATTGAAATGAAATTAGGGGATATTTGTGTCAATATAGTGAATAAGTGAAATATTTATCACATAAATTACACAAAAAAATTATAATAAAAAGTTCTGGAACTCCCTTTCATGTGTGTGTATCTCTATTAAAAAGATCTTCCACCATTTAGCTTGACATTGGGAGGAGGAGGAAGCTCGGGTGGAACTTAGACTTCATCCATGACCCCCCCTATGAGGATAGGTGCCTCCAAATATTCTTGGATGATGAGAGGAATCCTTTTTCTATCCAAGATACAAGAGATTTGACTTTTGGGAAAACTTACAAATGGGGAGCCCAAGGTGCCATTTTATTAGAAAATGGGAAAGTGGTTTTGAGCACACAGATTTCTTAAAACCACTTATAACAAAGTTTTTGACCTTCAGACTGCCTTCTCTCACTTTGGAGAAAATAAGAACATTGTATCCCAACCTCATGACTATATCCAAGGAATGTTTCTCTGTATTTGGACACATAAATCTAGAGATATGGAAATATTAATGTACACCACTTTTGACTTCGTGCAGATTCGGTGTGCAGGAAAGATCTGGTCAGATGGGCCATCAGAGGGAGAAATAAGTCTTAGGATCCTTCAGATTAAATGTATCCCAACGAAATTTGGACAAAACCACACAATTTAATCCCATGTGAATGCACATTTCATTAGCAGTGTGTAGATGATTCCACTAGTGTGCATAAATCCTGTGTAGTTTGGCCCATTTTTCTTAGACATCATCATGGGACCTCCAAATCACCTCCCCCTTTTATGAAATTATCAAAACAAGTTTCATTGATCTTTTTAACAGTGATAAAAAAAATAATGAAATCAAACATGAAGTTCAATTTGTAATTATTTTAGAAGTTTCAATAAAAAACTAGTTTAACATAGTGTTGTAAGGGTAAAAATGAAATAGTGAATCACGGTGCGATCAATGATACACATAACTCAACCTTCTCCATCAACCTAGTGAACATGAAGATGTATCAAGATCTTCTAGAGAACTATTTATGGAAAAACTATAATGAAAGATCTATAAAAATTCCCAGTATGTCAGTAGGTGAAGGTTGAAAGGATAAATTCTATGGGTATAATTCAACCATTACCCATACATACATAGAAATAGGAAAAAATCACTACAGAATTTCTTAAGAGTATTTAAAATAAATCAATAAAAAATAATTATATATGGTTTGTGGTGGATCATCTTATAAAGACTTCTCACTTTATTTCAATTCAAGATAACTTCTCACACAATCAACTTGCACCGATATGCATCATAGAAGTGGTGAGGCTGAATTTAACATCATTATCGATTGTATCATATTGAGATCCAAGACTTACCTATAAGTTCTAGAATATTCTCTAATATTCACTAAGAATTAAATTTAAATTCAATATGAATTATCACCCCTAAACCACTGGCCAATATTAATTGACCATTTTGACACTATAAGATATATTTAGAGCATGTTCTATGGACTATAGGGGAATATGATATCATCATCTTCCTATGGCCAAGATATCATTCAACAATAGTTTTACATAATGTATCTAAATAGATACATTTTAATATATATATGGGAATATATGTATAACAACTTCTTACTGGGATGAATTAGGTGAAACCAAGTTAGTGGGACCTTAAATAGTTGAGTAAATGGCAGAAATGGTCAAAACCGTTCATCATCACATCAGGATTGCCGAAATTCTATAGAAGAGTTGTGCTAACAATCATATATGAGTGTAGAGACCCAAAGATTTATGTACGTGGACATTACATTAATTTTTCAGAATACTTAATACATAACAAAAACATATGCACAAGGACCGTAATAGTTTAGTGTCTTTGGGAACTCGGAATATAATATTCTAATCTTGTTGAAAGGTCTTCAACATCTCCCATAAAGATCTTCCTTTTTTTCTTACCTAAAACCTTTATCTATATCCTGGGGAAAGGAAAAAATAAAAGGGTGACATCAAATTCTCATTAAGGGTAAGCATGGAGAAAATAAAACAAACCATATACATTTGAACTTCAAAACATGAACATAATATTTAGACATCAAAATCTTGAGAAATGACATAAAACGTGGCAGTACGTAAGGCATAGATCATAATGGATCATCAATCATGATAAAATTGCATGGAAATAAAACTTGTAATTGTGGCAAAAAATTAATCACATGATATGATTTCCATAGTAGCCAAGGCATTACTTCTAAGACCATCTTAGTGGTCAAAGTCCCTTTCTAAATCGAGTTCACTCCTCTTTTCAGTCCTGTAACACTGAACCAGATTAAATTACCATTCCATCCATGTCAATATCATGAGATATAAATCTTTAACCAATTAATTGGAGGGAGATATAGGTCCCACACATCTCATAATGAAATCATTCTTACTTGTGCCCCAACATGAACATAAATTATTTATCATTACCCAAAGTTTAAAATAGGTTTCATAAACATCATCCCATCATAACATAATCCATATAAAAAAAGGATATACTTTAATCATAAGAAAGGTTAAACCATGTAAATCATAGAGAAATTATACTTGAAACATACACATATGAAATGATATCATCTTATATGGAAAAATATTTTTATAAAACACTTGAAATGAATTCTTGGGGAAACTATCCTTTCTTCTTCAAAATCATTTTCATTTCACAAAATTCCATGAAATTTAAAAAGAAAAGGATTTTTTTGAAAATAGTCATTAAATATTGTAGAGTAAGCTTCATGAAAATAAGGCGTTATGAAACCGTAAAAATCTGTTCATGCCGTATAAGTTAAAAAAATCATTCTTCTCATTCTTTTGCCGGAAAAGTCAAAAAGTACCGCGTATGGTAAACAAAAGAAATATTCCTTCCATACGATGTGGTGGAAGTAAAAAAAGGTAAAAATGACTTTAAACATACATGGATGAAAAGTAAACATTTTATGAAAACATTTTGAGAACATATGGACATGGATAATAAACATAACCCCAATAAATACTTACGAATAAACAATCTCAGATAAGAATGAGATTAGAATAATTATCCCTTACCTTATGTACAATTTCATCTGTATTTGTCCGAGACTCCTATATAGTGGGTTTAAACATATTATTAACTTGTAATAGAACCATAATAATATTTATGATATCATATATGATTCACTTACGACTTTGGATTATCCGTTCATTTGTCAATTCCATGATAAAGAAGCATTTTGGGTAAAATCATTTCATTTAGCATCTATGTTTTAACTTGTAATTATTAATTTGATTACTTAAATCATGATTAATTAATTATAGAATATTAAAAATGATTTATATATAATATATATTCATAATATATATATATATAATTGATTGATAAATGGAAATAAATACACCGTTCATAGAGACGGTAGGCCGTACGTACGCATGAACGCTGTTTTTTGTTTCCTTATTCAATTGAATGGAATTAAGTAGATGACATACATATATATAAACATAAATAAAGTAGAATTATTATTTCATATATTTCATTATTACTTATTATATTTAATTTATAATCATTCTTGAATTGTAAACATGGAAAATGAATCTCATCACGTCGTGGAGACAGTAATCCGTACGTACGCACAAACGATGATATCATTCCAATATTTATTGAATGGAATTGGAGTGGATTATATAATATCTTAGAATCAATATGATTCTATAATAATCATATATATTTATTATTTACACCATTATACCCATCCAAGTAAGGTGGTGGTGGAAAAACTGAATACACTAAGGCGTGGAGACGATATTCTGTACTTATGCACGTGCGGTGATTTCATTTTCCATAGGATGGATAGATGGTGAAATAGGGTTGTTTCATATTTATAATAACATAACAGTATATAATTAATACTTATGTTATTACTTTATAATTAAACAACTAAATAAGAGGAAGTAGAAGAAGAAAGAAACATGAAAGAGCCGGTAGAAGAGATTACCTCTTCCTTGACGCACCTCCTTTAAAATTCTTCTTAGGACACTAGAGGTGGTCTTTTGAGAAGAATAGAAACTATATGATATAACTAGAGAGGTTTATAATAGGAATTTTTAGGGGTTTTCCAAGCTTCAAGGCTCAAAAGGGTGTGAAGAGAAGAGGGAAGGGGTGCCCTTTTTATAAGGGAGGAGAGGGGGACCTTCAGAAAAACTTCAAATATTATTTTATAATAAAGTCATATTCGGTTTATAATAGCTCCAAATTGATTAATTTTGAATCTAAAGTGGGAATCGGTTGAAATCATCTTAACCAATAGGTTTTAGACAAGTTTAGGTTACTATTTTAGCCTTATTATTTATATTCAACTCTAAGTTAAATAATTTAACATTTATCGTGTCTTCTTGTTTTCTTACACTATATGGTTAATAAACTTACTATAACAAGAAAAATGAACCCCAAGTGGTTAATTATTAATATATATAACCTTATCTAAGTCATTTTTCTGATCCTTAGATTTTAAGGAATATAATAACAATTAATAATATGATATTTTTTTTTAAAACTATTTTATGTCAATTTTGACACTATTTGGTAATTGATTTTTGTGAAAATCATAACAGGATGATTAGTTCGAAAAAAGTTAATTAAATAAAAACTAACATGTCATTTTAACCAAAAAAATTATTGGAATTTATAAAAAGCCTCAAATTACATTTATTTGGGTTTATGTTAATATATCATTAATACGGTAATTACTGCATCATTATTGTGTCATAAATAAACTAAATTAATTAATGTCTAAAAATTATTAATAAAATAAATTAATTTAGGAAAAAAAATTTAGATTTATAATGAATATATATAGTTGAATTTATCTTATGTATAACCCTATATTAAAAATGTTATCGTTTTTAAACATTGATTTTAACTCTTTTAACTCTTCTTTAAATTAAATAATAATAAATGTCCTAATCTAATCCAAGTGGACCTAAATGATAATATTATATTACTAAGGTTTTTTTGGTCAAATTATACTTATCCAATAGAATTAGAACATGTGTTAGGGTAATAATAATATCATTTTTACCCTTAATTACCCTATTTACTTTTAACTGTGGTAAATAAAAGTAAAAAGTTACTATTCACCAAAAATTATTTTTCTCTTATTGAACCACATTTTATTCTTTAATATTAACCATTTCTCTTGGATTTTCAAAATTACACTCACAGAAGCGGTAAAATTAAGTTTTATGTAGATTTTCAAATTCTCCTAGGAGGTGGGTAAAAGATGGTGAAAAGTTCAATAAATTTTCTATATATCTAAAATTATTATAAAATGACTCAAATGAATTACATTGAGCTTATATCGGTATTATGTGTCAATTTTGACCTAAAATAAATTTTAAAATAAATAAATAATTATTTAAATAAAAAGTCTGTTTTTAAATAGTAACCTAGTGTTTTCACTATTCATCAAAAATTGAAAGTTTTCAGAAAAATACAAAAAATTCACCCTAGGATAATTTTGATATTCTGAATCCAAAAATGAAGTCCATTTTAAATGATAAATTTATAAAATTTCCAAAAGTGGGTATTACTATTCATAGCGGCTAGTTCATAATAATATTATAATAATATCTCATTTAGTGAAACTTGGTATTGCGTACCACACACGCTATCGAAGAAGGTCTTGATTACGTGTAATGCAAGCCATGTTAGGGCTACGTGTAGTGAAAGATCCATTTGGTGTTGCGTATAACATAATCAAGAACTTATTAAACAAAATCGATACTTAATGTTGCGTAAAATAATTTCCACAAAACGAACTTGAAATTGTGTGTAACATGAGCCAAGAATAGTGTTGCGTATACTGCAAGCTAATATGGTGTTGTATATAGTACAAGATAATCTTGGTGTAGTGTATAATAGAAGACATGAAAGAAATTAAAAATAATATATCTAATAAAATCTCGAGGTGTTACATTCTACCCCCCTTAAAATTAATTTCACCCTCGAAATTCTTTAGGGTTATAAATCATTTACTACTTTAAAGTTTAATTCAAAGAAACCCACATCATAAAAATGAATAATAAATCATCATTTTAAAAAGTAACGTTAGAAACAAGAAGGATACCCAAAGTAACTCATCACTTGGGTTCCCACATAGGAGTATATAGGTGCAAATATGGATATGGAAGAGAAATATAACCATCAAGTTCTGATGGAGAGTGGAAGAGAACATGGCTATGAAAAAGCCAACAATCAAAAAGATGTAAATTTGTGATGATCAAAGGTACCATCTGATTCATCAGATATGAGAGTACTAGGACAACATTTTTGGTTTCCAAGATCATTTCCCTAACATGGATGAACTTTTATATAAGGAGAAATACTTACTTGATTTCAGTGTAATATCATCGTTGGTCATTCCATGAACAATTTCCACTTCATCTCTATTTAAAGAAATGAAGCTGAATTTTTCATTCATGAAGTGTTAGCAGATCATGTGATAGAATGATAAGTCATCCCATATGTTTCTATCACAAAAAGTTTAGCATAAGTTATTAAATATACATAAGTCCATCTATGGTGAGATTAATCGTATATGATTCCAAAAATGAACTTATACATCATCTATCATACCTTTTAATAAAATAAAACTAGTTCCGACTAACCAGGGACTTCTTGTAGGCTAGTGGTAGGAAATAAAGGCTTGTCGTACTTCAGTTGTGGGTTCGATTCCCACAGCCTTGTCCGACGCAGCGGGTTGTCGCCCATCCTACATGTTGTCCCTTTTTCTAAAACTACATTATAATAACATTCCTGTAATAAAATAGAAAAAAGTTCTAGCCTTAAACAATACTATCTTATATCTAAATTAATTCATTCCAATCTTTAGGCTTATCCAAAATACTTCTGTCCAAGCTCATAGTATAAAGAAAACAATTACTAGAAATGTCATCTTCCGAGCATGTGAATACAATCATTTATTCCCCATATATCTTATGATATATCTTGTTGGTCACATTCCAAACATGTGAATACTTTAATCATATATTCTCTTGAACCATAGTGAAAACATGAATGCTGTCACAAGGTAACTCTTTCCATATACCAAAATCCCAAAAATTCTTTATACTGAAACCATGATATCAATTTTTCTTTATATTATTCATGATCCCATTAATACTATCAAACATTTAATTATATCCTTATCCCTTCATTATTCACATATCATATTCAATCCAAAAATATCTGAATAACCTTTCATGATTACCAGTACCATTCAACATATACATTCAAATACGTTCAAAAAAACAATAGTGTAACAATCCTTAGATGTTTCTTTATTCCATAGTACCATTAAATTACCTATACAACATAACTCTTGATAAACATACAATCATTCCACTACCTTCTTAAACCATTTACCAATCTTCAACACTTCTCTCATCTCATATATCATTTTTAGTCTCCTCATCATCATCCACATAAATACTACCCATGTTACCATGCTGATTCTCTTGAGGAGGTTTTCCCTTAGGGCATTGGTTTGCATAATGACCATACATTCCACATTTAAAACATCTAATCATTGTTGATTTCATAGCAATACCATTATCCTTCTCCATGGTGTTAAATGAACCATTTCCTTCGCAATTACTAGCTTTGTGTCCTTCTTTTCCACACCCAAAGCATCTTCGAGTTCCTTTGAAACATTCTCCCTCATGCCTCTTCCAACATGATTTACATGAGGGAAATTGAACTTTCTTTCCTCTATGATCATCATGAAACTCCATATTTCTCTTATTAGATGAGTGGGAAAACTTACCAATGTTGAGATTATTGATCATATTATGATATTTCTGATTAGGAATAATAATGATATGTGGACTTCCATATCCAATTTAATTTGGTTACTCATGAAGAATATCATTCCATTGTCCCTCATATCCTCTATTATCGTGAATCTTCCTATTTCCATCCATTTTTTAAAACCCAAAAAGAATAGTGTGAGAGGACAAAATCATAATCAAGGGGGAGTAACTTCAATATCAAACATCTTAGGTTTAATTAAAATATCATTACCGTAATTCTATGACTATAACCTATACTTATACTTAACCTTAGGGACATCCCTAGACATACCTTATAAATATCTCTTGGGATCTCACTAAAGTTCTTGCATCCTAGTTTCCAAAGGTTGACTAAACCAAACCTCTAATACCAACTGTAGAGTCCCAAAGATTGATTTACATGTACATTACATTACTTTTACAGAATACTTAATACATAACAAAAACAGAAAAATAAGGACCGTAATAGTTTAGTGTCTTTGGAAACTCGGAATAGAATCTTCTAATCTTGGTGAAAGATCTTCAACATATCCCATAAAGATCTTCCTATTTTTTTATTACCTAAAACCTTTCTTTATATCCTGGGGAAAAGAAAACATATAAAGGGTGAGCTCAAATGCTGAGTAAAGGTAACCATGGAGAAAATAAAACAAACCATATACATTTGAACTTCAAAACATGAACATAATATTTAAACATCAAAATATAGAGCAATGACCTAAAACATGGAAGTACGTAAGAAATAGATCATAATGGATCGTCAACCATGATAAAATAGCATGGAAATAATAATTTTAATTGTGAAAAAACATTACGCACATGATATGATTTCCATAGTATCAAAGGCATTATTGCCAAGATCATCTTAGTGGACAAAGCCCCTTTCTGAATCGAGTTCACTCCTCGTTTCAGTCCTGTAACACTAAACCAGATTAACTTACCATTCCATCCATGTCTATCTCATGATATATAAATCTTTTCCCAATTCATTGGAGGGAGATATAGGTCCCACCCATCTCATAGTGAAATAATTCTTACATGTGCCACAACATGAACATAAATCATTTATCATTACCCAAAGTATTAAATGGGTTTTATAAACATCATCCCATCATAACATAATTCATACAAAAAAATGATATCATTTCATAATAAGAAAAGTGAAACCATGTAAATCAAAGAGAAATTATACTTAAAACATACACATATTAAATAATTCCATCTTATATGGAAAATGGTTTTTATATAACACTTGAAATGAATTCTTGAGGAAAATATCCTTTCTTCTTCAAAATCATTTTCTTTTCACAAAATTCCATGAAATTTTTAAAGAAAATGATTTTTTTGGAAAATAGTCATTAAATATTGTTGAGTAAGATTCATGAAAATATGGAATTATAAAACTGTAAAAATCTATTCATGCCGTATAAGTTAAAAAACATTCTTCTCATACTTTTGCCGGAGAAGTCAAAAAGTACATCGTATGGTAAACAAAAGAAAGATTCCTTCCATACGATGTGGTAAAAGTAACAAAAGGGTAAAAATGACTTTAAACAGACATGGAAGAAAAGTAAAGACTTTATGAAAACATTTTGAGAAAATATGGACATGGATAATAAACATAACCGCAGTAAATACTTACGAATACACAATCTCAGATTAGAATGAGATTGGAATAATTATCCCTTAACTTATGTCTAATTTCTTTTGTATTTGTATGAGAATCGTGTATAGTGGGTTTAAACATATTATTAACTTGTAACAGAACCATAATAATATTTATGATATCATATATGATTCACTTACGACTTTCGATTATCCGTTCATTTGTCAATTCCATGTTAAAGCACCATTTTGGGTAAAATCATTTCATTTATCGTCCGTGTTTTGACTTGTAATTATTAATATGATTACTTAGATCATGATTAATTAATTACAAAATATAAAACTTCATTTATATATATTATATATTCAGAATATATATATATATAATATATCGATAAATGGAAAGAAATAAACCGTTCATAGGGACAATAGGTCGTACGTACGCATGAATGCTGTTTTTCGTTTCCTTATTGAATTGAATGGAATTAAGTAGATGACATACATATATATATACATAAATCCAGTAGAATTATTATGTCATATATTTCATGATTACTTATTATATATACATTATAATCATCCTTGAATTGTTAACATGGAAAATGAATCTCATCGCGTCGTGGAGACGGTAATCCGTACGTATGCACCAGTGATGATATCATTCACATTATTATTTAATGGAATTGGAGTGGATTATATAATATATTATAATAATTATGATGTTATAATAATCATATATAGTTATTCTTTACACCATTATACCCATCCAAGTAAGGTGGTGGTGGAAAAACCGATTACACCACGACGTGGAGACGATATTCTGTACGTACGCACGCGTGGTGATTTCATTTTCCGTATGATGGATAGAAGGTGAAATAGAGTTGTTTCATATTTATAATAACATATTAGTATATAATTAATACTGATGTTATTACTTTATAATGAAACAACTAAATAAGAGGAAGTAGAAGAAGAAAGAAACTTGAAAGAGTCGGTAGAAGAGATTACCTCTTCCTCGACGCACCTCCTTTAAACTTCTTGTTAGGGCACTAGAGTTGGTCTTTTGAGAAGACCAGAACCTCTATGATATAACTAGAGAGTTTTATAAGAGGAATTGGCAGGTTTTGGCCGAGCTTCAAGGCTCAAAACGGTGTGAAGAGAAGAGGGAAGGGGTGCCCTTTTTATAAGGAAGGAGAGGGGTACCTTTGGAAAAAATTAAAATATTATTTTATAATAAAGTCATATTCAGTTTATAATAGCTCCAAATTGATTAATTTTGAAGCTAAAGTGGGGATATGTAGAAATAATCTCAACCAATAGTTTTTAGACAAGTTTAGGTTACTATTTTAACCTTATCATTTATATTTTACTCTAAGTTAAATAATTTAACTTTTACCATGTCTTCTTGTTTTCTTACACTATATGGTTAATAAACTTACTATAAAAAGTTAAAAGAACCCAAAGTGGTTCATTATTAATATATATAACCTGATCTAAGTAATTTTTCTTAACCTTAGATTTTTAGGAATAGAATAATTTTTTTTAATATAATATTTGTTTTAAAAACTATTTTATGTCAATTTTGACACAATTTGGTAATTGATTTTTGTGAAAATCATAACAGCATAATTAGTTCGAATAAATTTAATTAAATAAATAATAACATGTCATTTTAACCAAACAAATTATTTCAATTTATAAAAATCTTCAAATTTCATTTATTTGGGTATTTATAATATCAATTATGTTAATATTTCATTAATAATGTAATTACGACATCATCATTGTGTTATAAATAAACTAAATTAATTAATGTCTAAAAATAATAAATAAAATAAAAGTATGTAGGAAATATTTTTAGCTTTATAATGAATATTTATAGTCTAATTTATCTTACATATTACCATATATTAAAAGTGTATTTGTTATTAAACTTTGATTTTAACTCTTTTAACTCTTCTTTGAATTAAATAATAATAAATATCCTAATCTAATACAAGTGGACCTAAATGATAATATTATATTCATAAGGTTGTTTTTGGTCAAATTATACTTATCCAATAGAATTAGAACATGTTTTAGGGTAATAATAATATCATTTTTACCCTTAATTACCCTATTTACATTTAACCGTGGTAAATAAAAGTAATAAGTTACTATTCACCAAAAACTATTTTTATCTTATTGAACCACATTTTACTCCTTGATATTAAAATTGTCTCTTGGATTTTCAAAATTCCACTCACAGAAGCGGTAAAATTAAGTTTTATGTAGATTTTGAAATTTTCCTTGGAGGTGGGTAAAAGACGTTGAAAAGTTCAGTAAACTTTTTATATATCTAAAATTATTATAAAATGAATCAAATGAATTAAATTGAACTTATATAGGTATTATGTATCAATTTTGAGCTAAAATAAATTTAAATAAAATAAATAATTTTTTAAATAAAAAGTCGGTTTTTAAATAGTAACCCAGTGTTTTCACTATTCATCAAAAATTGAAAGTTTTCAGTAAAATACCAAAAAATCACCCTAGGATAATTTCGATATTCGGAATAAAAAAATGAAGTCCAATTTGAATGATAAAATTTATAACATTTCAAAAAGTTGGTATTACTATTCATAACGACTAGTTTATAATAATATTATAATAATATCTCATTTAGTGAAACATGGTATTATGTACTACACACGCTATCGAAGAAGGTTTTGATTGCATGTAATGCAAGCCACGTCAGGGCTGCGTGTAGTGAAAGCTCTGTTTAGTGTTGCGTATAACATAATCAAAACTTATTAAACAAAATCTGTACTTAATGTTGCGTAGAATAATTTCCACAAACCGAACTTGAAATTGTTTGTAACACGAGACATGAATAGTGTTGTGTATACTGCAAGCTAATACGGTGTTGCATATAGTACAAGCTAATCCTAGTGTAGTGTATAATATAATACATCAAAGAAATTAAAAATATTATATCTTATAAAATCTCGGGGTGTTACAATGATACGTAGATTTTGAGGTGAAATAAAATGTGTTCTCATATATATCTTGATAGAAGAGAGTCATGCGATTTGGGAAGATGGAAAAGATAAGTTCCAGGTGTATCTGACCCTTCGAAATTCTTGATCACATCAGAGCTTCAACCTATCAGCTAGAACTCCCACTCACTATTCCTCAAATACATGAAATATTACATGTATACCAACAGATAAAGTATATTCTATATCCCTAACCTGTACTGAAATTAGAGGTAGTATAACTATAAAATGATCTCAATTATGAGGATAATCCCATCAAGATACTAGACCATGGAGATTAATTTCTATGCAACAAGATAAATCACCAAATAAAAGAACTATGGTTAAACAATAAGTATGAGGGGGTGATGTGGGAAATAGAGGATTCCATGAAGTATAAGTACCCTCACCTATATTCACCTTAGTATGTAAAATTAAATTTAAATGGAGAAATTTCTTAATGGGGGATAATGTAACGACCCAAAATTTTATCAATGGAATATTCTTTCTTATAATTATTTCATATTTAGTAATGTAGTATAAATAACATGAACTACATGATTAAACCAACTAAATATAATTATAATAATTTGAAAATTAAATTTAGAGAATAAAAATGTCCATAATAATTGAAAATATTATAATGGGATAAAATATAGAAAATAGGATAACTAAAATATGAAACATTGGATCTAATTGATCCACTAGAATAACTTCACTCATGAACCACACTATAGAAATGAAGTGAAATGGTTGTAATGAAATATACATTTTCAAAATGAAAATATATGACCATGAGAGAGAATAAGATTTAATTTAGAATGAATTATATACGAGGTATTTATAGTAAATGGGAACCCATATGGTTATTACAAACCTAACTATTGTAATAGTAATATGGCTATTATAATTGTAACCTTATCATTGGAATCATAATCTAGTCCTTAGGAATTGTAAACTGGGCATTAAAATAGTATCCACACCTATGGGATAGTTAAATAATATCTAGGAATATTGTACAATGAATATATGACATATTTATATCACTATGAAAGTAAATATATGTTTCAAAAATGATAAAATAAGTGCTTGAATACTTATAAAACATAAATGTTTAATTTATTTTTAAAAAAAATATAATTATTTAAAATAAAATTTATTTTTCATAAAATTATTTGATACATTAATATAATGTTTTATTATATTTATAATATAATTTTATGATACCTTATGTAATTTTCCAAAGGCTCAAAAAAATTAGTCATAATATTATAATTGGAATTTTTCAACTATATGAGGATATTGTATAAAAATTAAATTTCTCATATTTAGAAAATTAATTGCATAAAAATGAATTTATTTTTAAATTATACATGTTGAAAATTTTTTATGGTGAATTATTTTATTTTTTTAAAATATTTTAATTTTTGGTGAATAGTGAAATATGGTAAATTATTGTACTTAATAATATAATCTAAATACAAAATTCTTTGATTCATGGATAATGTAAAAACTAATTATTTCAAACTGACATGCACAATTTACTAAATATAGTTAAATTATTATATACTGTTTATATTCTTAAGCCAAAATAATAAACTAATAAATATAATATTCCAAAACACCCATATCCTCCCCTAATAAATACCACCCCCACCAATCCGTCTCCTTACCACTTATAAGATTTGGAGCTTTTCAAATATCTATCCAAATTTGTTCCGAATAATATAGACCACGTTCTATTTCATTTAGTCTCACTAAAATACTTATTCCAAGTGCTTCAAAAAGTATTTTGTGGAGGATATATATAAGTTGTTAATTTACCTATTTCAAATTCATTTCTTGTTCTACCTTCAACTCTAATCCCTTGTCGAACATGTGGTAATAACTCAAATATAATCTATATACTATATTTTATTGTTTATAATTTAATATATACCAACCACCCATTTCTTATATTCTCTGATTCCAAAAAAATGAATCCATTGTCCATATTATGTCAGTTCACCTCTTTCTTGGATGGTGGGATTTAGTTTTCCACTAATGCCTTTATGGTAGGTTTAAATTCATTTATAATGGTTAAAAATGAAATAATTATCTATATTATCTATTATTCACTTTTTTCAATGAATATATGTCCATAATGATAAATTAAATGAATTTCGTTAATAATGGTTCGTAAATATTCCTAAATAAACTAACCAATTAACACTAAGATTATTAAAAAATAAATCATCCCTATTTCTAAAAAAAATTTATTTGAGACCTTTTAAATTTATATAATTATATTAATACCATTAAATTTCAGTTATTGAGTTGAATTACCATTTAATTAGAGTTTCAATAATTATCCACAAGTGATCCAACATTGAAACGATGAAACATTTTCCAATAGAACAAAAAAATTAAACATTACAACTCATTTAAATGGTTATAAATGAGTATAAAAATTATAATAAATAAATTATATTTATAAAAAGTTATTAATTAATAAACTAATTAATCTTATTTGATTATCCAGGATTTTAAGTGCAAGTACAGAATAGATCCATACATAATGTAAGGGATCTCTCCGAAAAACCGTTTTTCATTATGTTATGAACTTTCTCTCTCTTATTGCATTTCTCTAACTATTAAATGATATGAAATACTTAAAAATTCTGTGAATATGTATTTAACATATATATAAAGCATATTATCCCTTCTTTTTATGGGTTAATAAATTTATTTTTCTCATTTCCCAAATTCCATCATTAATAAATCTATTTTAGTAATGATATTAGGAAATACTATGTTACCCATTTCCTTCCATGGGTAATTTTTAAGTTTATTCCCCAGTATTTATTTACTTTTATGGAATATATATTCTTGTATATGTTATGATGGCTTCTTCTAGATATATCTCAAATTCATTTGGTAATGTTTTTTTCTCATGAGATGACATGTAAGGTATTAGAGAGTAAATCTAATATGTGATGAGACACTATCCACCATGTGATATTGTATTATTAGTTAGCCATGACTTATTATTTTTTTATGTCTTATGTTTCTTCCAATTTCTTTTATTTCCATGTATTTTTGAGTCCATGTTCCTTATGTTATGAATTTTTATGATTATTTATGATCCTTGTATTTTATGATGTAAAGTTATGCATTTTGACACATATGCTATGATTCTTTAACTTATTTATTACTTTATTAGGATTTATAGATCAACCATTTATTTTATGTATTCACTATATTATCCTATTTAATTTTAGGATATTGATGTAACTTAAGAACTAATTAAGAAGAAATAAATAAAGACATTTTTTTATGTTGAGGTTTTATATACGTTGTCTCCCAAAGACATTAGGATTCTTAATTCTGTGTTTTTATTGGATATTTATTTTTAAATTCAAGTAATAATATATCTAAGAGGTTTCAGTTTCTTTAATCCTCAAACATACTTTCTTCATATCTATCAAGATTTAAGAAAAATATTCCACCCAATCCCCATACTCAAAAATATGTCTAAATCATACAGTACTAAAGACCAATGGAGTCATTGATACCTCAAAACTATGAGGTATTGAAAATAACACATGAATAGCTACATATCCACTAGAGTGTCTATATAGGGTGTGATAAATTACATACTCATAAGGGAACCACCAATTTGACTCAAATTAGTAATGAAGAACCATGTCTATATGTGTAAATTTTTACTTATTTCTATATAAATATATGGAAAAAGATTAATAATAAAGTAATGAACCTAGAAAATAAATTGTAGAAAACATACATTAGATATATATATATATATATATATATATATATATATCAAAACTATAACCTATAACTCCCTATATTAAAAGGATCCTTGTCAAAACTTACCATTAGTTTAACTAGTCTGGGAATATCTAGAATCAGTGATAAGTTAGAGTTATAGAGATCTTGTACCCCATCCCTTCTAGGATGCGGGTAGTTAAATATTGTAGCCCATACCACTATGTTTTAATTATAAATTTTTTACTTAAGGCTATCTCATGGAAAGGGGAAGGAGTCTAAAAAATCTAGGCTTCATCTTACCCATGGGATAGGGGAAGATGCATCCTTCGGCAGAGCTCAAAATCTTATATGATGAAATATAGGCACTTAAATAATTTGTATAAACAGAGAAAAAAACATAAAAAACTCTACTACTATGACCATTATTAACCAAATATGTATCCATGTTCAAGAACAAATCATCAATAATAACCATTGTTCCCATTATACTGAAAGGGGAAAACATACTCCATTTCAATTATTTAGTATGATAGTAAAATAATAATATTCAAAATGAAGAAATAATAAAAGTAATATTTTATAAAATCATAGGGATAAACTCATTCTAACATTAATGTTTACGAACATAATACCTAAAATTTGAAGATATAATCTTATTATTTTTTATACATAGGTATTTGATATTACAATCATTACATGGGTAACATATTGGGTTATCTTAAATAACCAGTTAAGTTTATTATTGCTCTAAACCAATAATTACATATTGAAAAGTAGGATGAAATCATTGATGAAATAATTTAAATAAAAGCATGAAATTATTTTCATATGAATGGGATTTTATTGCGGAAAACATATTTAATAATAAATATAATTTTAAGAGTTTTCAATTTATATCAAAGAAATGTTTTAAATTTTATTTCCACCATTTATAATAATAATAAATTAAATTTATCTTTAAACTATTCATTAAAATTTATGATTTTTATGAATAATTAAAATTTAGTTTTATAATAAATAATTGAAAATACAAGTTTAAATCCAAATCCCAAAAATATTTACACATTTTATAAGAAAGAAATTATCTTCTAGAAGCATTTAATTTTAATTTTATATCTATATGGTATTCTATTATTGTCATATAAAAGTGACATCATATCATTACATTGGACTAACCCTACTATCACATCAATATCGATAAAAATATTAACCCGATTAAAGATTAGATCATTAACTTATAACTGATTTAGGTTATTTTGGGATGAAATGATCTCTCATGGTATCATATTGTAAAGACTCAAGAAAAAGGTGGTATTAAAAAATCAAGGCCCCACAACATAAATGTAAAATGTATTAATAGAATCATATTTTAGAAAAAAACCCTTAAAAACATTTTATGATGTCTTTCATAGACAAAAAAATGTTTATTGTGATTATAGAGTTAAGAAATTACAATAAAATATTTCATGTTCTAAAATAAATATGAGAATAGGGGAAGATAAAGTAGAAATCATTGTAAAAACCCCATTCAAGATATGATGAATTTATGTGATAAAATTACACACTGAAAAAAATAATTTTCATATGTTTTTATTAAATTATTATAAGAATAAATTAATACCAATACACCCAATACATTTTCATGTTGAAAACTCAATTTCAGAAGAAAATTTTTATTGTGTAAAAATACTATTGTAAAAACTTCCATTTATAATTAGAAATATTACTTTTTCTTAATTATAATTTTAAAAAAATAACAAAATATATATTCCCTGCATATATTGAGAATTTACGTAAAGACTTTTGACCTCATTCTGAAAACGTTTTAAGCTCTAAATTGTCCAAATGATCCCGGATCCGTCCTTAGAAAACATTAAAATGAAGTTACATCACTAAAATATCCAATAAAAAAATATCCATAAGAAAATATGGCTAAAACATAAGGTAAACATAAGTATATTACTCTAAAAATAAACCCAAATACATCACATCCCAAATCTACCCCAAAAAAACCTAATAATAATCTAATTTCGCCCTAAAATTAGGAAAAACCAAGAACAAAATGAACCTTGATTTCTTCATATAAAAACATTGATAAACATTTTCAAAATCACCCATATGAACTTTCTTGAGTTAATAAAGATTGAATACCTATTAAAATATGATATTCCACCTTGAATTGGGGATATCCTAGATCAAAATCTCAAAACCAATCATGGGAAATATGAAAAGAAATGTGGAGAAAGAAAGAAGAAAAGAAGATAGGATTCCTACCTTATATTTAGATTGAATCCTTCTCTTAAATCACTATTGAAGTGTGATGTGAAATTATGAGGGATGTATGACCTTGGAATTCCATAAAGAGGGCTATTAAATGGCTAGAAAAAATGAATTTCAAAGAAGAGGGGTAAGGGTTAAAAAGGTTTTCATAAAGATGACTATTTTTACAATTTAATAAAATAGTACTATTCCTACAAGGTTCCTGCTAGAGGGCCACTCAGTACCTAGTGGAACCACCTGTTCACCCTATCCTTTTACATGATCATCAGTTATCAAGTGTCATCTACAACAAAGGGATACAAGTGACACCACATATAGACTTTTTAAATCCCATACTACTTTTTAGAACAAAAAATATTCCAAAAAACACTAAAAATTTGTCCTAAAATATCAAAATATAAAACCACATGCCAAATTTGAAAATAGCCACACAACATGATCTAAAAATTCAGATTAGAATTTATTTTCAAGACTTTAATCTCACATGAATAAATAAAATTCCATGTAAATTGGACTAAAAAAATGAGATATTATAGTCACTTTCATGATTTAATAATGGGACTACATTAATCTAAAAAATATACCAATTTCATTAATATTAACATTATGAATGTGATGAAGAGATTATCAAAGAGAAAAGACTGAAACATTAATACCAAATAATGCACAGGAGATAAATTAAAATTGAATCCCATAGATTAATTTTAACAATGAATGATTATTTAATGGGTAATAAGTAAATATAAATAATATACTAAAGTAAATATAAATAAGGTTTTTAAATTGATGAATAATAAAATGAAATTTATTATACATAATGTTATATGACATCCGACAAAGCATGAATCTTAGGTAAGGGTTTTTTCACTATATTTTATCTTATTATTGTGAATACTTATATGTTATTTATCAACCTTGAGATATTTTATATATCATTTATTATAAACACCTAAAATAAAATAAATTCTTTATATAATATGTATTTTCAATTTATTTCACTATAATATTTCACATTATATCCATTTAACTCTATATAATTTCAAATCCATTTTCTTCTTGTCTTTATAAGATTCAAATATCCCTCTCTAAGTTATCTATTCTTTTACCATGTTATCTTATGTAATGTATTTTTTTTATTTTTGTAATATTTTATTACTACTATATCATATTTTAGATGATATCTTTATCATATTTTAATACCATATCTTCGATTTTTTATTCATTTTAATTTACCAAAAGTTTTATGATTTTTATCTCAATTTTCTTTCTATGAGTTGGGTTTCATATTATGACCTTGTATTAAATTATATGATGTACATAATATCCCATTTACAAATTTTTATTAAAATTTTTATTTCATTTATGAGATTAAAAATTAAATTTCATGTAATTTTTCTTGGATTTTGATTCATACGTTACTAATGTCTTAATGGATTTTCTTTTGATCTGACCTCTTATTTGAGTTTCTGTTTGTAAAATTATCATTTTAATATTTTATATGTAATTTTGGTCTAGAATATAATATTTTCCTTCTGCTTTTATTTTTTTAATTTACATACCAATCCATTTTTCTCCCAATTAATTTATGCTTAATTCATACCATATAATTTTCATAAGAGATTATCTTTCTCAATATCGTCTTTTTTGAAAGAGATTCATTTTTAATTGTATTTATTATGTTATATATTAAATTTTATTGAACATGGATATATATATATATAATGATATTTTTACTGTCATTTTATGGGATATATATTCCTTTTACTATACCTTCTTTGTTTAGTCTTTAAAACCTTACAAATTATGATGTTTCTAAACAATTTTTCATCTAATATATCTTTAAATTTGAGAATATAAATATATAAGTGTTATTTTTATTATTAAAATATTCAATACATATAAAAAATACCATTTGTTATTTTATATTAATTATTTTATATAAAAGTCATTTCATCTATGATTAATTTACACATCATTTGTTAGGACATTTTTAAGGGGTATTCTTTGGTCAATATCATTTTACTGATTTATAATTTTTTCTTTGACTATATTCTTCTAAGTTTGGTATATTATTAATATTTACTATCTCATATTATATTTAATTTTTTTGGGAAATTATATATATTTATTAAAAACTACTTTATGATAGATTCTTATTAAATTTAAATTCACCAGTACAAATGTAAAATTCCACCCTTTGTTTTGGATATTTCACTTCTATATCCTTGTTTTCAATTTCCAAATTTTTTTGTTCTTATAGTTTTGAAAGAAGAATATTTATTATCTTCACTAACTGTCATATTTTTGTTTAACACTATTGAAAACTTAATTTTATATTTTTTATCGACATGGGTTACTTTAAACTTTTAAAATAATTTATTTAAACTTCTGTAAATTTTGTATCTTCCACTCTATATTTTTTATTATTTAAAATTATTTAATTTTAGAATTAAAAATTTTAAATATATATTATGAATTTTTTTACGAGTAAATTTTCACCATAAGAAAATTATTTGAAAGTATTTTTTCCCTCATTTTTCTGATGACATCACTAAAATGTTAAGAAATATATATTTATAGTTTCTCATCCATTTTCCTCTCTTTATTATCATAGTTAATTTACAATGAAATTATTTAAATATTAGTTAGAAAAATAATTAAAAACTCTTTTTATTTAAATTTTCTTATCTTTTTTTCTTGAAAATAATACATAATCTATTCTTTCCATAATTGTGATTATTTTAATATTGTGTAAAAGATATAAAATTAGATTCTTAAATATTATAGAATATATTATCCTCCTATAAAGTATTTTTTATTTATGAAAATATATACTTCAATATATTTGCACTCTTTATATATCTTTCATAAATATTTATTGTGCTAAATAATCCATTGAATCATTACCCAAATTCATATATATCAATGATGATTCAGAAATGAAAACTCTTTGAGTATATTGATCCATTACTAAATTTTTATTTAGTTATCAATATCTATGTGTGAAGATAACCTTTCTAATAATATATATCCATGGTCGGTACCCTATAGTTCATTTATTTGATTTAAGAGTGTACACCTAGATAAGCGTTCTATTCGATTGACCGAGAAAATATATTGTCATTAATATATACCTTTTTAATTTTATGTGGCATGAATATGCTATAATTCATCATTCTTATTAAAGGGTATTTTCCTATATATCCTATATCATTATTTGTATTATTACCATAATTAATAATTTTTTATATTTAATCCATTTTATTTTTATAGGTTAATAATTCTATGATTTTAAGGAATGTTTGATTGATTTCATGTGACACACATATATATAAAAGTTGTCTGAAAATTATATATACCACTCATGTATTGAGTAAAGGAAAATATCTCATGATATTACCATGTTATGTGACATAAGTGATTCTCTTAATCCTTTATGTTATGTTACAGGGTGGTTAGACCACTCTATTATGTCAGGAGACATGTGTGGTTGGCATAATAAACCATCCTAAGAATGTCTTGGTGGATATTTTTGACATATGTTATGATTTTATATACTTATGTATGCACTAAATTCTTATTTTATGTCTATATATATAATGATTTGATATATCTATTCCATGGTATATGTTATGCTTTCATGATAATCATTCTATGGTTCTATGATCATATTCTATGATGTATGACTATGATATCTTACCTTATCATCACTTATTATTTTTCATAGATCTTATTCCATTAGATGTAAAATTTCTCCCATGTTAATCTTCCTCTCATGTTTATGATATTTTCACCTAGACTCGTTGATATTCTATTTTCCATATTAAAAATTTGAGCTCACCCTTTTTCCTTATATTTCAATTTTTACCTAGGTAATAAAGAAGAATATTATGTATGATGTGTCTATAAGGGATATCATGAATAAAAAATTCTTTTATAAGAAATGTAGGAAGTATCAGGAAATAATTCGGTTATGTTACTTATATCCAATAAAACTAAACCTTTAGGTTTTAGGAGTGTGTATTATTTATAAAATTCAATGTTTAATTATGTGAAATGATGTAAGATATATGTTTATTATGTCTGGTTCATTTTAGTTGGAATCAAAGTAGTTTTATGTTAGATTTGGATATTAGGATAATAATGATCTAAAGATAGAACATAAATAAATCTCGGTTGAATCAAAATAAAAAAAAATGAACTAATAGATCAAAATTTAATGTAATATTTCAATAATTTAATTGAATTAATCATAGGTTGAAGAATAATTTTCATAGGTTGAAATGAAGGTTTCATTGGACAAGTTAGTATAGTATTGGTTTTTCTTATTCAAATGATTATTTACTATAATTTTCTAGAGAAATTATTATTTATTACTCACACTAACCTATTTGGTTTTGTTAAATTTATATAACTAGGAGGAATAAATATTTATACAATGATGATCCATACCTTTAGTGGATATTTTGGTTAATTATTTGTAAAGAATGGGTCATAATGATAGATTTTTTTCATGCTTCAACAATGAAAAGTCATATTAGTAATTTATCATAAGGGGTGACAAGTGAATTCGTTATGGAAACTAATTATAACATGAAATCAATTGATTGATTTGAGTCAATGGAATAATTCTGTGAAATATATTCCAAAACTTATTTTATAATAACATCCACCTCAAATGGTGAGATAATTTCTTGAAATCCAAAAAGGGATTATGAAGCAATGACGTCTTAATAGTAAAATACTGCAATACTTTAAAATTAAACATTTGGAAATTAAGTAATGAGAATTATTCTTATTACCTTCTAAAGAAGAACATTTTAAAAATTGGTTAAGTAAAATGATTATTTCAACACATTCCTATTATAAGTGAAATTAAAATTTTCCCATTTTTACATTAAATACTTACATTATGTTATTTATAGAAAATATATCACGATTCACATGTATTTTAAGGATAATCTCAAAAGATTCTCATTAGTGAAAGAAAATTTAGGAAATTTAGGGTGAAATTTATATAGTAGGAAGTGTCTAGGATCTTATATTTAAGAATTTATTTTATATCTCCATGTTACTTGGTATATTTTTTACAACCAATAGAAACTTGCATATGAAATAAATCATATAAGTTATTAATCAAATTAACAACACTTTATTTACTCATAATATAATATTACTATAATGGTATGTAAAACTATGTATTATATACCATGGATGATTATATCCCTTAAAACAATATAAAATAATAAGTGAAAATAAATAATTTTATTTACAGTTAATAAATCCCCAACATCATCTTCACCATTGAGTATCAATATTAGTAAAACTGAACCTATAATAAGGCAGAACCTCTTGAATAGGTAAATAATTTTAAAAAATTCTAAAAAAATAAAAGGAATAAGATGTGTGATTTACGAAGTTAGATTGAAATTAATTTATAGAATGTAATAAGTGAAATTTAGCTGTTATTTGACCACTCTAAAAGGTATATAGTCACAGAGTATAATACTCATAACAATCATACTATTTCAGAATTACTAATACATAGTTAATATAAATAAATTTTATTTTTATTAAATTTATATATATATTCATTACAAATAATTTTTTGAGATTAAATAACTAATTTTTAAACATGATAAATATATACTAATTAATTTTCTAAAATAATATTTATTTTAAATTAAATTTTTATTATTAATTATATATTTTAAATTAAATTTATTTATATTAAAGATGTATTTTTGTATGTTGGATTGGAAAGATTCTAAGACTGATTATAGAAATAAATAATTAACATCAATTAAATAATTATGTATTAATAAGGAAAAAAATTAATTATTCATTGTAACGAATTCATTTATTAAAAAAATAATTGTTTTACAATATAACATGTGTTTTTATTTGAAGGTAAAATTTATCATATTTTGAACCTCTAATTCAATTAAATGAATTGTTTATATATAGAGATAGATGCATTAATATTTCAGGAATCATTATCAATTATAAATAAATAAGAATTAAATCAATCATTTTATATAAATAAAAATTTCTAAAAATATAGTTTTATTCATCATTAGTTTTAATTTTAAATTTAATTTTTATCATCTTTTTAAATAGTATATAATAAGTAAATAATTTAATATGTGAGTTACCATGGTAAGAGGTAAAATTATAAACAAAGTTAAACTAAGGTGTTAAATGATACAATATCCCAGAATGTTATCTCAAAACTATTTTTATGATATATGAATCACTCCATCAGCATTGGTTTCTGATTTTTTATTCACTTGACTTGATAAATTACATACCTTAACCAATATGAAACGAGTTTTGTGAAAATGTAACTCAAAATCACATATAAAAGGACTCCACCTATACACACTTCATGAAAAACCATTACATTATTTTACTCAAAAAAATATTCCAAAATTATATTTATGAAAATTTTATCCCATTTTTTTGGTCCCCTGGTGTCATGAATGATCCACAAATCCTTCATTTCAAAGTCGGTCCTTATAAGAAGTTGCAAATGTTCAACAAATGAATTTCCCTTTTATTTTTTCATTTTATTTATCTTCTTATTTCAACAAATCATTAATATTATTTAAAAATTTAATAACCCGTAATTCACATCTTTATTATTCATAAAAATTGACATTACAAAAATAAAACAAAATATTATTACTAATTCATTCATTATAAAACATTCTTGTCTTGGTCGGGCTTACCACATAAATGAATAAGGTTACAAAAATTTTATCATAAATTATTATGAAAAAATAAATACTTATAATATGTGGTATTAATGATTAATTTAAGTTATTTTTTGAATTTTTTAATGATAATATATAATTATATTCATAAAGAAAATTATTTTTTTATTTATTTAATATTAACAAAATAGAGAATTTGAAACCATTATTTATGAACCATTACTATAAAATCCATTAAATAATCATGTGAATATGTATTTATATCAAATAAATATGTATAATAAATATAAATATTTCATAGGCGATAAACACAAGATCATGGAGAAAGGACTAAAATAACCATACCGAAGTAAACCTGGGACAAACAGAATAATTAACACTAAATGGTAAATTATAACTATAAATAATTAATAATAGATAATATGTAAATATAATTGAATGATATTAATTAATATATATATTAATTAATATTTCATATTGATGAATAATAAAATTAAATTTATTATATAAGAAGTTTAAGGGAATCTTACTAAATAAGAATCCAAGGTATGGGGTTTTCTCAATATTTTCTTGTATGATTAATATTCCTTCTCAATTATTTTTATTCCTATAAAATTTTTACATATTATAAATTATGAAAATTAAAAATAAAAAGTATTATAGATATAATATTTAATTTCTAGTCATTTCACTTTCCTCTTTCATATTATGTCCACCTAACTCTTTTTGTTATTGTTAAACAATTTACAGATTGTCTTTTTTATCAAATGGAAAGCCACCTCTCTATGTTTTCTATTCATTATACAAATAACTGTATTTCATGAAATTATTATATAATTTTTTTTAAATTATATAAATACTATTATATCTTACCTTAAATTATTTTTTGATCTCTTCTTATTACTCCATCATTGAGTTTTTTATGCGTTACAGGTTTAAAAAAATTTAAGGATTTTTTCAGTCTAAATTTCCTTTCTTTGACACATGTTTTATATTATTAACCAAATTTATGTTATATGGTGTATATTATGCTCCATTTAAATATTTTTTCATAATTTTTATTTCATTAATGGTATTTAAAAGTATATTTCATGTTATCTCTTTCCTTGGGTTTTAATTCATACGTTTCCAAAATGTGTCTGGGGTTTTCCTTTGATATCTCCTCCATTGGAGATCCTCCTAATAAATAGAGGACCCAACGGATTGTGTTGGTATTATTTTTATCAATAAAAAATTAAATATGTCTTACTGTCTTGGTTGATAGAGGAAGATTCTAATGAGTATGATTGAAGGAATTCCCCTTGATAATGGAAATGATCGATGATGCCTTGGAGACATTGGATATTTTGATTCAAAGAATCGTCCAATACATGAGATAATTATTAAGGTGGATTGTAATTTATTACTAAAAAGTTTTTTTAATGTAAGGTTCCCTATCTATTTTATTTTAAAATGTATTTTTGAGGATTTGAATATGCAACAACTAGAAGAGATGTAATTAAATAATAAAAAGATGGCTTGAATCAAATATGCAGTGAAGTTACTTACAAATAGTGAACGTTAACTGTTTATATATTGTAAGACATTATAATTGTATCTTATTAGGGTTATCATTATTAGGATATTTTCTTAAGTTATTTAAATTCATTTCTTTTAATTTTTAGTGATTGATAATTCCTTAAGAATAATTGAATTGGCTCTAAGATTACTTGATGAAATTTAAAAATTGTAGAATTTTTTAGAAAATTTGAAAACGAATTATTATATAATTTACCTCAAGAATAACTATAGGAGTAACCATTTTGGTTATATTGGATACTTGAAAATGTAATTTCAAATGTATGATGAGCTCTAGTTCATAATTAAGAGTAATTCAGACTTTATAGAATAAATATTGTCCAAGTTCGGTACTACACCTAGAAAACATAATAGTCTCATAGAGGATTCATAATATTTTTTACAAAAATATAGATAATATGAAATAGTAAATTCTAAGATCTCACTAAGTAATGTAAAATTTAGTTTAATGGTATGAATAAAAAATTGTAAAAGTCCTGCACAATACCCTATATTCATATGAGTAACTCCAGTGTATGTGTAAGAGTCATTATTGTACTAGAAACTAAATCTTAAAATGGAATGAGGTGTGAAGTGTCATATTCAAAATATAATATTCCTATCTAATGTTTGTATTGAAATTGAGAAAAGTGTTAGATTCCACACTGCCTTGTAATATTCATATGACTAATAAGAAAAAAGTAACCTTCTATTATAGAGACTGTAAATTAGATAAAGGCATGGATTCTCATTACAATTTGTTTGAGTGACAAGAATTATTTTTAAGATTCACATTAATTCGTATAGATAGAAAATTTTGACATTTTTTTCTAAATATAGAACATGAAGATAAATGACATGATTCTAGTTCTATTCTCAATAATATTAAATATCAAAATTATTCAAAAAGAAATTATGATTTTAGCTGATTTGAGTAAAAAATCATGATGTAACTAATTCTGTTAATTTAGTTACACCTACATCATGGGGATTTGGCAATGCAGAAGTGATATTAATTCACATGTGTTTGAATATTTATATTCCCATGGTTTTTTGGATGGTTAGAGAATGAAATATAGAGAGTCTCTAAGAAGATAAGAATCAAATTAAATGAGTTAAGAACTAGGGGAAACTAATAACCTCTATTAAATGGATGATATTATGTTTCATTAAATCAATTTGTTTTATATATTCAAATATATAAATATTTACCAATGTGATTTTTCTTCATTATGAATAATATTTTGAAGAATAATAGGCTTTTGAATGTGAAATCCAGATATTTTATTCTTGAAAAATAATTTTTTTTCATTGAATAAATAATGAGGATGATTAAATACAAAAATAATAACCTATACAATGAATAAGAAGGAATAATATTAATTCCTATGATACCTTGATACCATATAATATGATTGATAAGATAAGAGAATCCAAAATCACGATTTCTTTGCTGAATAATAGGAATAATATTGAGTCGGAAGACAACATAGAATATATTATTATCTTTAAGCTCTAATAATTTTGGGTATGAGTTGATATAATGATAATGTTGTGTATATACTGACAATGATTATATTATGGTCGTTTAAGTCCTTTTTATTGATTTATAAGATCTTATAAATTTGATGTAGTGGTATCCAAATCAAAAAAAAGAAAATTTTAATAGTTTCAAAGGAGATCCTTCAATGAACTCATGTGATATAATATAATAATACCCATTCTAGTTGGGTGACTAAAGCTATTTGAGAAGTAATCAACAACATTGATATTTGGTTGATACTTTCCCAAAGGCATAGTATGCTTCCAGGACACCTCTGAAGTATAGGGGAAAACCATAGGAAAAGGATTATGCCTACCCACCCATTATATACATTGTATAGTGGATGATACATTCATACACATTTTCAATCATTGTAATTTATTAATAATAATCCATGTATTATTATGCACCCAAACATAACAAGGATTTGATTCACACAATGGGATACAACCTTGTAAAAACTCTAAAAGTTATTATTTTAGTTTTTTTGTGCATTACATTTTGTGGGGAATGATAAGGGTGAATTAATAGTTTTATACTTCTTAACAACGATAAGGATTTTAATAACCAATGGGGATATTTAAAAGATAAATTTAAAAGTCTTAAATTAGAGGAATAACGATTAACCCCCATCTTAGTGTTATTTCATGGTCTATTCAGCACATTGATTAGTACTAGTGATAATTGGATTCAAAATAATTAGATTGAATTTTTTTACAAATTTTCTTAATAGATATACTTTATATGTATATTTAAAAAAAATTGATGATCCCCTTATAAAAAATGTAGTTCCCATCCCTATTGAAGAAAATTTGGAGGTTTTGGATACAAATTAGATGAATAGGAAGAAAATAAAGGTAAAAGATATGAATAAGATCTCTAAAGAAAATGAGGATACACCCCTATTTAATGTTAATAAAATAGGTGGGTTATTTTATTAAATATGTTGCTAATAATAGTTTTGTAAAAGAAAAATAATGTTTTGAAGAGTCTGAGGAGATTGAGACTATTAAATAAGTTAAAGATTTATAATATGAAAGTAATAATTTTTTGAATAATTTTCCCATTGAGGTTTTTACTTATATTTTTTTTATAATGGTACTATTTGATTTGAAATCAGTAGTGATGAAAGTTGATGATATGGGAAAATAATAGGATAAAAAATTGTAAAAGTGTAAAATTTCACAAAACATGTTAAAAGATAAGGAAATATCTTTATTATATTGTGAAAAAAAATCTCTATTGGAAGTATAAGAGTTGGAAAAAAGTGGTGAGTCGTACAAGATTAAGATAATCTTTGAAGATAATATCACTAAATTGAAAAAATTACACAGAGATACTCTTGGTGTCAAGGATTAATAATTGGAGGTTAATGCTAGAATAAATATAAATCATGGAAATTATTTTCTATTAATATCATGATACATGAATATCATATTTACAATATCAATATAGAACATAAATATAGTGTAAAATCACATAAATACTTGAATAATTAAAAATTTCTTGAGTTATAGGTTCATTTATGAAATCATGAAGACACCCATACACAATCTTCATAAGAATATAAATAAATATATGATTCCAAAAGATTTCATGAGAAGTGTCTTTCTTACAAGAAGATTCACTCAAGTAGAAAAAATATATTGATGTCATTATAGAATCAATCTACTTCAAGCTCGTAGAAAAAGTTAATCCACTTCCTAGAAAATGTTTATTGTACTAGTGTTGTTTTATCTTATCTTTTATATTTAATATCAAAAATATGTAAAAACATGTGAAGATAAGATTTCTTAAAGACCCACCATATATATTTAAAGGTGGATGTGATCATTTTTAAGATGATAATATCTTTATAAAGGGCCAAAAATTTTGGTTCTTATAATGAAAAATTGAAAGGGTCTAAATCTTTGTGGTGTTAGATATTTGGGAATAAGTCCACTGAGTGTTGGTATAATTTTTCAAATATTAATTTTTATTGAAGGTATGAATTAAGAGTTGAAATTTAAATCAAGAGAACGCATGATATTTAGAAAAAAAAATATCATAAGATATGGTTAATATGTCCATCAAGAACAAATTCAAATGTCGTGATATTTATTTCGAGAATTGTAATAGAAGTGGTCATGTTAATAATAAATTCTATTATAAAACTTTTAAGAAAAATTTATGTGATTATGAGAAAAGAAGACCCCATGAGATGAATAATAAAAAAAAAATAAGGTGAGTCTTTCCTGGGTGGTAAACAAAATAATAATATTGAGAAATGTACCCCGAATAAGAATTTTAAAAAGGATGACATGAAAATATGGAAGATATGCTTTTACTATGGTATATAAAGACACATCAAAACCATTAAAATTTATCCATTAACATTAAGACTAAATGAAGAAATTTATATAAAAAGGGATAATCAATCTAATAAATTAATTAAAATATTGGTTTGGTTGATGAAATTTAATATAAAGAATCCTAATTTCATTATAGGTTCCCAAAGAATAGCGAACCAAGTAATTTTAAGAATATATGTTAAAACCAAATAAATTCGAGAATTTCCCACAAGAGTACGTGATTTTTGACCATATATGTTGAATATGTATAGAAATATGGGAAAACAAAAAAAAATAAAAGTGGTAAAAAAATTACGTTTTTCACATAAGAAAAAGTACTGAAATTTCATGAGAGGTTTACTAAACAGGATGAACCAAGAGTTATTAAAGTGTTTTTTTGGATGTTCATAGAGGAAATTCATTCCTTAAAGGAATTAATGGTTATCCTATAATATCTAAAAGAAATTATAAATTAAGAAAATAAATCACCAAGAGATACATGTTCGTTAATGTATCATGTTATGAAGATGAATCCACACATGTAAAATATTAAGAAAATCAATATATCTATAATCCTAGGAAATATAAATTTGAAAATTCAAAGTAAATACAATCATGAAAACCCATAAAAAATATAGAGTATAATGAAAAATTGTTTCTAGGATTATAAATAAATTTCAACTTTGTTTCCCTCATGAAGAACCTATATATTTCCACCTTATTCCCATATTTGTGGTTTTTATTTTTATATATGAAATCAAAGGTGAAGCATAAATAGGGAGAGATGAATCAATGCCCTTATTACAATAAAATATAAGAATATATCCATGCTATAGTGTTTGGGTATTTATTGCAATATTTTCATATAGCATCAACCATAATGTAGAGATGATAGATTTCATCCCTCGAGGGATAGAATAATAGAGAAGTGAGCCACCAAAAGAATGTTTTCTATAAATATGGACATCTAGATATTATTTATAAAGATGATGTTTTTGGTATTATAATCACTATTTTATCTTCATTTCAATTGCATAAATTCTCGTTTTTAAGGGGGAGATAATTATAATCTTAAAAGAGTAAAATAAATTCATGAACTTCTATTTTTTAATCTGTCTATTTTTTGAATATGAGTATGGGTGTTTATGTGTAAAACTTCTTAAGCAACCACTAGAAAAAGAAAATCATAGGTGGTGTCAAATTATAGGGAGTTAATAGTCAAAATGTTTATCTACATTATTAACTCTTATTCTCTAAACCAATAATTTATCACATAGTCTAATAGTTGCTTAATTTATAGCTCATTTCCAAGTAAAATGTGATTCCTATATTCCCTCAAGTAAATTTAACTTGTTCTATTAATAAGGGGGAGAGAAAAGGTTAAATGATAGAGTTAAATATATGAATCTTAAATTCTTTTACACTAAGAATATTGTATTTCTTATTAATAAAGGGGATATATACTATGAACTGATGAAGAAATATTGAAATTTTGTTATGTGAGGAAGTTCAAGGTATTCATAATAAATACAATAGGGGAGATTCAAGAACCCAAATGGTTATTTTGGTTATGTTTTTTTCAATAAGAAAATAATTATGTCTTTTTGTCTTGGGTGAAGATGAGTGAAGGTTCTTACCTTGATAATGGCCATGTACTACTACTGAATTAGAGAACATGGATATTTAGATTCGAGGAAGCATCCCAAACAAAAAATTATTATTGAGATATATTTAAATGAATTAATGAAATGTGTTATTGAATGGAAGAAGAACTATCAATAATAGTTTCAAATGGAGTTTGAAGGATCTGGATAATAAAAATCATAAATAGATATAAGTAAAGGCAATAATTTTGTCTATAAATAAATAGTTAATGAAGAAAAATTGAAATAAATAAAGTTGTGTATTTATATTTTTAAAAATTTTGGAATGTAAATTGAAGAGGTTTATATTTTTTTTATAATTTTCAATGTTATATAAACTCATTTGAGTTTACTTGAAGTGATTGTGAAATCTACAAGAATAATTTAGGAGTATATAATCCTAATATAATAATTCTAGATGTTTTAGATTTTTTGAGAAATATGTCAAAGTAATTTCTGTATAAGAGTCCCTAAGAAGAAACATTATAGTAACTATGGATCTTAGAGTGGTGATTCAATAAATGAATTAAAAATGTATGATTAACTCCAATGTATCTGTAATAGTTATTTAAGACTTGTAAACTAAATATTATTTAAGTCACTAAGTTTTTCCCTAATAATTTTAGAGTTATATATATGTTTTTTATGATTCATTCCAACAATCTATAGAATCGGTAAGTCTCTAATTTATAGACTCTAATTGAAGAATATAAGAGTTATTACAATAGTCTAAAGTGATAGTTGGAAAGTCCCTAGAAACACCCAATATTAATATGTGTAAATATTCTATATGCATAATATTAATTCAATAACTTGAGGGTAAATTTTAAAAAGGCATGAGATGCATGTAATAATCATATGAAAATTTTAGAAGTCATTTAGAATGTGTAGACTAAAATTTTACAAATTTCATCAAGCCACCCTATAACAAACCTGATCTTTATTAAAAATTAATAAATTATTTATTACATATGATTACACTTAATAAAATATAAATGGGAAATAATTATAGTGTATTTTTTAATTAGATACATATCATAATATCTTTGTCATGGGATAAAACAACAATTTTAAAAACTTCCTTAACATACTTCTAAAATTTCCATGGATTTTTAATCTTCACTAGATAACCTAGGGATATACATAAGAAATGGGTGATATTTAAAGTCTAGTAAGGGAATAAACATATCATAAGGTGATACATGGTAGAAAATAGGCATATACATGGGTCATGAAAATAGTAGGAATCAAAAAAATGAATAACGAGACACGATATAACAAGTCAATCATAACATAGGAAATATGGAAACAACTTAAAACACTGCATCATAAACATGGGTCAAGGATAAACCCCGCTCCCTATCCCAATATTACATCTTATGAGACTAAACATTACCAAATGTATTAGAGCACTACATAATTCTAGGTGCACCTACCTCTTTCATTTCTTTCTCATGTTTAATTGTGCCATATAAATCATACAACATAGATTGATTCATAATAATATTTTATTACAAGATCAAGGTCTATGAAATATATTCATGTATTTCCTAATTCTAAATGTTACATTTTTGTAAAGGTAAATACCATTGATAGGAAATGGGTATAGATTTCACAATATAAATGTTTTGGCATGGAAAGTCGCAGTGAAATTCCACCTACATAACGATGTCACAAAAAAATCATAAAATGGTTTGATGAGATATTAAGGGTTTTATAATCATTTTAAAATAAATTTGGAAGTTAGAGGAATATAGAATAAAATATCCCATCATAATTAAATAATGATAAAATACATAAAGTAATGAAGATACTTGAATAACGAGGAGTAGAAGAAATATCCCAAAATATGAGTATGTGAATTTGAATGCTTAGGAAGGGATTATTGAGAGATTGGGGGATCCTTGGGGGGACTCTAGAGACTATAGGGTAGAGTATAGATGTTCTCAAAGGATTTTTAATAAAGTTAAATTGGATAATGTTTGGGTTTATATAGGAAATGAGGGGGATTTCTTTATTATTTAGGTTTTGGACTCCACATAATAAAATAACCACAACCACAAACCTTCCAATGTTATTGTAAAATTTTTTTCATCCAAATGTAATTATTTTGATTATTTTATAATGAAAATTTATTAATATTAAAAAAATAATTCCCATGCTTATGTGTAGGAGATTCAAACTCTAAAAGAAATGGTTTTAAAACCCTAAAATAGATTGATGGTTTTAGAGGATTTATAAGGGATTTATAAAGTAAATCAAAAAAATAAAATCAAATTAATTTAAAGTTAAAATATATATTTGGTCATTGATAGCATTTATAGTATTTATTATAGTAATTTTGGGTCATTATGATGTTATAATACACAATATATATTTATATTGTATTTAATTTTTACTCAAAAATTTGACTATCTTAGAAAATTATGAAAAGTTAACCATTGGATAATTTCAGCATTCTAATTCCAAAAATAATATTCATTTTAAAAAAATAATTTTTATTAAATATGTTCAATTTATCTTTTAAAATAGTAATTTTCATTTATTGAGAAATTCTTGGTTTTTTTGACAATAACATTTTTTAAACCCTTAAAAAAATTACATTTGACTTCATAAAAATTATATGATCATTTATATTTAATAAAAAATATTTAATAATAAAATTTAATAAAATTTTATTTTTTTTAAATCCATTAATTCATCAAAATAAATTCCTCAATTGAATTTGAATATTACCCAAAAATACTATTTGTGTTTTATTATATCGAAATAAAAATAATTTTTAAAGTAATCATAATATGATGATATTATATTAATCATTATATAAAAAATAATGTACAAACTCATTACTCTAAGGTATTGATACATATCCATTTAATACATCAGAAAACTCTCTAAGAGTAATGTGTGAGATAATGAGACTTTCATGGGGTGGTTTAGAGAACATGGTTTGGGCCATGATCTCGAGGAGCTTGAACTTCTCCTGAAAATCGTTTTTCTCATGCTTATGTTATTGGATGTATTATTTGGATTGGTCAAGGAAAAATAATAGTGATTATATCATGCTCAAAATATCTGATAAATGGGATTCATAGGGAATGGTCCTACTAGTTGAGGCCATCACTTCTGTTGTCTGTGTCAATTGGATTTGTTAAAACCCAACATTTATAATAATAATGTTATAACTGTTAAATCACTATATTATCATAGGAAAAAATTATTAATAGTATATTAAATTGGTTATAATAAAACCAAATGATTTCATGTATTTTCTGTAACCATAATACATAATATGACATTAAATTAAAACAAAAATGATAATTTCATTTATAACAGTTTGGGTTGTTAAAATCTTCCCCCTTAAAAAATCTCAGCCATTAAATTTTCATGTCCCACAATAAAAAAATTATCGTGACTCGGTTTTATTACCTCCACTGGTTCCCATGTCACTTCTTCAAACATTTGGCTTTCCTATAACACTTTAACTAGGTGCATTGTATTATTTCATAGAACTTTGTCTCTATGATCTATGATCTTCACCAAATTCTCTTCAAATGAGTTATCATTATCCAATTATACCACATATGGATTGAGTAAATGTGATGGGTTTGGTATGTACTTTTTCAGGATGGATACGTGGATTACATCATATTCTTGAGATATGCTTGGTGGGAGTTCTAGTTGTTAGGGCACCACTCTAACGTAATCAAGGATCACAAAGGGGATGATGTATGTTGGACTAAGCTTTACCTTCTTCCAAAATATCATCAGTTTCTTCCATGTAGATATGTAGAAGAGTAATATGTCTCTAACATGAAAATCTAGGTCTCATTGATGATTGTTAGTATATCTCTTTAATCAACTCTGAGAATCCCAGATGTGATTCTGAATGGTCTTAACCTTTTCCACCATTTCATGTCCATTTTAGGACCTAACAATTTTCATTCGCCAACATTATACTAACATGTTGGTGTTCTACACCTCTTACCATAAATAGATTAATAGAAGTCCATATGTATTTTTGAGTGGAAACTGTTGTTGTAATAGAATTCTACCATAGTAAGATGTTGATCCCATCCTCCATTGAAGCCAATTGAGAATGCTCTCAACATGTACTCAAGAGTCTGGACAGTCCATCCTGATTGGATATAAGTTTGAGGGTGATAGGCCATAGTAAAGTTCAACTCAATATTTAGAGATTGTTGGAGACACTTTCATAACATAAAGGTTAATCTCATATCTTGATCAGATACAATAGATAGTGGTACTCCATGTAGCCTTACCAATTCTATGATGTATATATGTGCAAGTTGATCCAGTGGGTAGTCTTGTTGAATTTTAATGAAGTGTGAAATCTCTATAAGATGATCCAACACAACCCATATATCATTTTTTCCTTTGGAAGAATTTATAATTATGATGAAAAAGTCTATTTGAATGTTTTTTCATTTCCATGATGGCATGTGTAATGGTTTCATCATCCCATTAGATTTTTTCCTCCATCACTTTTTGACATAAAAGACACCTTGATATATATTCTGAAACCTACTTCTTTATATTTTTCCACTATTAGTATTCTTGGAGATTTTGATATATATATTTTCCCCCAAGATAGATGGAAAGGCTAAACTACGTACATCATCCTATAACTCCTTTTTACCTCAGGATTTGATGGTACACATATCTATGAACCAAAGATTACAAATTCTCCTTAATTACCATTGAACTCTGTGGATTTACCTTTTTTATAGTTTCCAATTTCTTTAGAAATCCCAAATCATACCTTTGATCACCCTTTAACCTCTTCAAAAGAGATGGTTGAGAAATAATTTATGCGACGATTAATGATGTTCCTTCCTTTATGATTCAAATTTCCATATATTCTATATCTATGAAGATCATATCCCTATAAATTATCATGAATTATTGAATTATTGGATCCCTTATACTTACATCATCTTACACTTTAATAACTTTAACAGGATCTTAGTGGATTGACTAGTCATAGTCCTTGATCGACTCTAACTATATTCATTAGTTCATATTCATATCTTATTGTGTGAATATATAATTGAGGAATTTTTTGGTCCATATATATTTTTAAATTGTCCCCATATAGATAATGATACCATATTTTCAAAGATAATATCTCTATAACTAACTCCAGATAATGAACTGGGTAATTATATTTCTGAACATTAAACTTCCTTGAATAATTGGCTATAGAATTTTCATTTTTCATGAAAACACGTCACAAAAACTTCTTCTAATAATTTCTTAAGTCCATGAAAATTTCCCCACTTATAGGTAGTGTGAGAACAAGTGTAGTGATGAGCCACTTTTTTATATCCTTTATTTTCTATTTTCATTCATTAATCCAATAAAATATGACTCCCTTCTCAGTTATCCTGGTTAGAGGGTTTGAAAATCTTGAAAAACTTATCCGAAATCGATGATAATTCACAACTAAATCAAGGAAACTATAGATATATGTCGCATATGTTGGCCTCATCCACCTATAAATTGATTCTATATTTTAAGGTTGCACTAATATCCCATTGTTTATGATGATATTACCAAATAATGAGACTTCCTTCAACTAGAACTCACATTTTAGGTACTTGGTAGAGAGCTTCCCTTTTTTAAGGTCTTTGGAATAGTGAAAAGATAGTCCTCATTGTCCTCTTTAGTTTTGGTGTATATTAGAATATTATCTATAAATATTAACACAAATTTGTCAAGTTAATATCTAAATAATATATTCATCAAGTCCAAGATGATTTCTGGAGCATATTTGAGTCCGAATGAAATTAATCTGAACTCATAGTGCCCGTACCTTGTACGAAAATTAGTCTTGGGGATATCCACATTCTGTAGAATAACTTGGTAATATCCTGACTGTAGATCCACCTTGGATAATTATTGTTCTCTATGTATCTGATAAAAAAAGTCATCAATCCATGGAAGAGGATACTTGTTCACTATCATGATCTTGTTGTGCTCATGATTATCAATGCAAAAGAAATTTGACCCATCATTCTTCTTGACGAAGAGGATTTGTGCACCCCATGGTGAAGCACATGAGAATATGAACCCCTTTTCTAGATTATACTTTAGTGGTATCTTCAACTCCTCTAGTTCCACAACAACCATTCTATATGGATTCATGGAAAATGGAGACACCCCATGTATAAGTTTGAGTGAAAATTCAACCTCTTATCATGGGGGAAGACTAAACAATTCATCAAGAAACATATGTACATATTCCCTCATAATAAGAATGTATTAAAGGATGTTTCCTTCCTTATAAACAGTAATTTTAGCTTTATACTCTTTCTCATATTGAAATAATATCTATTCTAGAGATGTTGGGGCTAAAGAAGAATCATCCACCTCATTGAACTTCTAAAGAATCATTGGATGATTTACGATACAAAGAGTGTTATATTTTCACATCATTTTATGTTGGATCAATACAAGGAAAGCCAATCCATGTATATAATTTCATGAAATTCCACCAAAGGTAGTATGACATGGTTCACTAGATTGTTTATACCAAAAAGTTTGATAGGGGATGTGTTATATACCTGAGATGTAAAAATTTCCCAATTTTTTGTATTCACCTACAAGTCTAATTTTATGATTTTTGGTGGTGTTTGAATAGTTCTACAATGCTTTGGTGATATAAAATAAAATTTAGAACCAAAATAAAAAATTATGTGTTATATTTTTGAAAGAATAACTAGCGTACTTGTCCCCACTTCATTTTCAGGATCAACCTTAGTAGTTGTGATGTAAAAAGATCACCCTATCTACGTTCGAGGTTGCTGTTTGTCTCCAAAAACCCATGTATTAGTGCATTGATTTTCAAATTTACCCAGTCACTTATAATTGAAGCAATGAAAAATGTGATGCAGGTTGACTGTAGAATTATTTTCCTCTATTGTATTAGTGGGTTTCTCTTATGAGAAATATCTAGCTAAATGACCTTTCTTCCTACACCTAAATCATTTATTCATTCCCCTTAGGAAATTTCCAAGCTACTACTTTCTACACCTTTGAAAAGTGGGATGTTGAAATTTCAAGGAATCATTTGATTTTTCTATCATACATCCATAATTAAACTCTACTCTAGGCTTGTTATCCCCATGGTACCCTTGAGATTCACTAATCTCCATTTCGACATTTAGTTCACATCACAAAATTTTCTCATAGTTATCAAAGTCATATATCTCCATGTATTTTTGAATACTAGGTATTATCCCACGAAAAAAGTATTCAACCTTGAATTTAGGGGCAAGAAAAATTTAGGGGCATATCTTGAAATTATTATTATGTTTTCTACATATTCTTTTATAAATTGATTATATTTTTTCTTAAGTCAAAGAAAATCCATTTCCATTTTCATTTATAGAGTGTGAGGAAAATATTTATCAAATTTTTTATGGAATTATTTCCACATCATTGATTCAATCTCTTCCACAGTATTCATTTTCTTGATCAATTTCCTCCATTGGTAAAATTCTAACTCTATATGATAAACATCCCCTAGAACCTTCCCTTTCTCAAAACATTGAAGGACATATAAGATCCTTTAAATGGAGTTGATCCATTATTCCATGATGAAGGGATCAAATGCCCCATTGAAATTCGAAGTCCTTTGTCTCATTATGACCACAATCACATATTGTTCTATGTTATGGGGATTTAGAAGCTCATCTTAATCCGGGTTTTTTATTCATAACCTAAGTTAGTTAAGAGTGTATCATCACGAAGTTCATCATTCCTACTCTCATTGGGTTGGGAATCTCATTGGAGCAGTCATCACATTACCCTTCACATTGACTATGTTCCAAATTCCTCCTATTTCTGGTCATAATCTAGAATAAGATGAAAATTAGGGATGATTATTTTTAAACTATTAAACACATAAATGAGAATTTAATGATACTAAAGTGGTAACTTTTAACTTACATTTATTTCCTTAACTTTTGAATTTCTAGGATTCAATCAATGTTATTCATGATCTTTTTCTTAACATATATTCTTATGGAAATTTTATTCTATTAATAATGTTTTGTAATGATATTATGAATTTACCAAAGCATATCCTCTAGTAGTTTCAAAACAAGTGTTCTGTAAGGATTTTTTTCATGTACTAGGTTACACTGAGTCAGGCCCGACAAACCATGTCAGATTTGTTACCCCTAGGTAAATTAGTACCAGAACTATGTCGACTTGTAGTATCCAGATAGTGATATATTTACTTGATAAACCACTTACTCTATACTTAGAAAACTTTTGGTATTTTCTGTTATACTAGTCTTATCCCTAAGGATTTATGTCGAGTTTTCTAATCTTAATCCCAAAAATAACTAAAAATTTCCTTTGATACCAACTATAACAACCTTACTCTTTATTATACGTTAATACATGATTTTTTACATAATATTACCCTTAATACAATCTAAAAGATCGATACGTATATTTATTTTGTAATTAAGTACATAGCCTAACATCTTGAACATGAGATAAGATAACAATATTAAAAACTTCCTTAGCACGCTTATAAAAATTCCATGCCTTTAGAAACTGCACGAGATAACCTTGGGGTATAAATAAGAATTGGTTGAGATATAAAGCCTAGAAAGAGAATAAACATGGAATAGGTTGATAAATGTTATAAAATATGCATATCAATGGGTCATAAAAAGAGTAGAAATCATAAACCTGAACAATGATAAATGATATAGCATGCTCATCATAACATTGGAAATGTGGAAACAACAGAAAACATTGAATTATAAACATATGTCAAGGTTAAACCTCCAAGACATCATGGCGGTCGAAGTATCATAAATGAATCAAGTTCACTACATTCCCTAACATGAAATCTCGTGATACTAAACATTACACAATGCATTGGAGCGCTGTATAATTTTAGGCGCACCTGTCACTTCCATTTCATTCTCATGCTAAACTGTACCACATAGATTATACAACCTAGATTCATTAATCATTATATTTTATTCAATTATCACGGAGTGTGAAATATATAAATGTATGTACCATTTAACAAAGTTATAAGTGTATAAAGGTAAATACCCTTGATAGAAAATGGGTATGGTATTCATTACAAAATTGTTTTGGCATGGAAAATCACAATGAAATCTCACCAGCATAACGACATCACAGAAAAATTAATAAAACGAGTTGATGAGAGATAAAGGTGTCTCTAATAATTTGGATATCAATAGTTAATTATGAGAGATATGGAATAACATATCTGATCATAAGTAAATGAAAATTAAATACTAAAAGTAAAGTAGATACTTGAATGAAGAGGATAAAGGAAAAGATCCCTTACTTGAGTTTGTGACTCCAAATGCTTGGGAGGGGATTCTTGAGAGCCTGGGGTGGCTTAAGAGGACTATAGAGAATTGAGATAAGAGTATGGACATGATCCAATGAGTTTGAGTGATGATTAATGGGATCTAGGTGGGTTTATATATAATATGATGGGGATGTCTTTTATTATTTAGGATTTGGACTCTACAAAATAAAATAACCAAAACCACAAACCTTCCCATTGTTTTTACCAAATGGGAGTGGTTTTCATTATTTTATAAGTCCAAATGCTGAAAACAATAAAATATTAACTTTTCTTATGTGGAGGTGAGTTATACTCTTAATGAAATGATTTTAAAACCTTAAAATACATTAATGGTTTGGGAGGATTCATAAGGGATTTATAAAATGAATAAAATAACCATAAAGTGAAATTATATTAAATGAAAACATATATTTTGTCATGGATATAATTTATAGTTTTTATTACATAAATTTTGGGTTATTATGATGTCATAATAACAATGTATATATATACGATATTTAATTTGTACCCAAAAATTTGTCTTTCTCAAAAAATTATCAAAAAGTCATAATTGAATAATTTCAACATTCTAATTCAAAAAATAATATTCATTTTATCTAAATAATTTTTATTAAATATGTTCATTTTCACTTTTAAAATAGAAATGAACATATATTAAGAACGGGTGGGTTCTTTTGACAATAATAGTTTATGAACCATTATAAAAATTATATTTGAAGTGATAAAACATTAATGAACAATTATATTTAATAAAAATTATTTAATAGTAATATTTTATTAAAATGTTATTTATATAAAAAATATATTAAATAATTAAAATAAATTCCTTAATTAAATTTGAATAGAACCCCAAATACTATTTTTTAAGGACTAAGGAACAATTTGTTAAATAGAAAGAAAGATATTACATGAGCCTAAAAGACAATATCTTATTAAAATATTTATCAAAAAGAGATAGTAAATCAACTGGCAAGTCATCCCGCCAAGTTAGGCCCTATTTAACTCCCTTATTAGGAAGACCATCTGAAACCATGTTCACTTCACAAAAGGCATGAGTGAAAATGTATTTAGTCTCTATAAGTGAAGTAAGGCAGTTCATCCAATGGGTAGTCAGTAACCAGGAAATATGAACCACACCATTTCAAATAGAATGGACAGTAGTGGTCGATTCACTTTAAATCCAAATATTGTTTCTACCCAATTTTTGGGAAAATTCAATGGGTTGGATCTCACCCATAATTTATATTTCTATAGATGAGGAAATACCATAGATTCCAAAGAATTATATGTGACATTGACCAATATAGTCTCTAAAAATAGCACCACAACCCACAGGTCTCATGTTGCCTTTAGAAGTTCCATCGACATTCACATTGATCCATATGGGGAGAGGGGCTTCCCAGAACACCTCAAAAGTGATTCTAGGTTGTCTATAAGGTCCATCAATCTGAATTCAAAGGAGGATCTCAAAGTCTCCCATAGTTTTGTCACAATAAGATTTCTGAATTGAGGTAGCATCTTTAATGGCAATGAGATTCCGCATTCAACCTACATTAATACTGAATGAGAAATTGCTGTGGATAATAAGATTTCTATCATACCAGATCACAAAAAAGAGCTCAAAAAATAACATTTAATAAAAGATTCATGATTCTTTGAGAGGTTTCAAGATCCACAAAACGTTTTAATTGGGAGATCATTGAATTAAGAAGTAACCATCTGCAATCAATGATGTGAAAAATATAATTCCAAAGTGCTGAAGCCGCAACACAAGACAATAAAATATGATTAGTATATTCTCTATGATGGTTAAAAAAAGACACATAGAAAATTATGAATACCAAAATACTGAATACAAACCTCAGTGGGGATTCTATTGTGAGAAATATTCAAAGCAAGAGTAATTATCAAGGGTTTAATGCATGGTTTTTAAAGGATTTAAACCAATAAAATTTAAATTCAGAATTTGAAAAACTATGATTGTAACAAAATTTGGAATCAAGGACACCATTATGAGCCAGTTCCCAAATAATGAAATATTTATAATTGGGATAGGAATAATTATCTATAACATGAATGATGTTATCAGGAAGGTTGATGTCAAAATAATGAATAAAATATTTTATAGTGTAGTCGGTGTTCTTTAGAAGCGAATTGGGATGCATCATAGAGATTAAAGAAGAACCGGTCCAGTTGTCTAGCCAAATGTTCATGTAGGAATAAGTACTAACCATCCATATAGAATTATTCGTGATGTTGGTAAAATATTTTCTAATGGATGGAAAGATTAAAAAGGTAATATAGTAAAAATTTCTATTCTTTAACTTACTAAGGAATATTTTTTTAGAAAAGAAATGGAATAATAGTTTTTGTCAATCAACATCTAGGTGAGTCTAGCATGAAGAGAATCGTTAAAGAGTTTGAGATTTTCGATGCCAAGACCACCCTTATCAAAAGGATTACAACATGTATCCTATGGAATGGTCATGAGATTACTTTGATGAGTGATTCCGGTCGAAACAAAATTTCTGATGTAAACATAAATTTTATTAAGGAGTCCAGCATGACATTCGTAGACCATCTTTGAGTAGACCATTTTTGAGACAATTGTAGATTTTACAAGACAGATCTTGGCATCCATAAAGAGGGATTTACCTTTCTAAGAGAAAATTTGATTGATGACTTGTTCAAAAATGGTGGTAAAGTAAATGGATTTAGGACTTACCTAAAAAATGGGTACACCAAGATAAGTGAAAGGGAAGGATCCTTCCTTGATTCCTAAAGTGTTGATGATATTACTTTTTCTATTAGAAGAGAAATTTTTCCCACCGAAAACAAATGATTTGTTCTAGCTTATCGTGTGACCATAGATTTCTTCATAATGAGACATGGAATTTTTTAGATTTTGAATATTCCTTTTATCTCCTTGTAAGAACAAAATGATTTCATCGACATATAAAAGATGTGTGGAAAAATGTATGTTTCCGGAAGCCTGAATAGGTTTAAGCTTATTTTGACCAACAAGGCAAGTGAGAAATCTTCTTAAGTAGTCTTTCCCAATTGAAAAAATAATGGAAAATAAGGTATCACCTTTTCTAACTTTTTTGGTGAATTTAAAATAACCCTTAGGGAAACCATTGATAAGGATGAAGATAGAGGCTGGTTTAAATAAAGAATTTATCCTAATTAGGAAATTATCATTAAAACCAAAGCTCTGAAGAACTTTGAACACGAATCTCGAATAAATGTGTAAAGACCTGTAAATTTCAAGGAAATTTTTTTTTCTTAATTTTCTTTGGAATTTTACAAGAATGTAGTTTCTGACGGCACCTGATTCCGAGGCCCGGTGTGCCCGGAATAATTTTCTGAAGTTTGGCTCGGGTACGTTCAGTGAACGGACAAGCGGGTTTTTCTAACTTTTGAACCGGTGCCCAGAATCAAATTCCGAGGGCTCTGATGGAATCGCAGCGCCGGTATTTGCTTAGAAACGCCTCTTCCGGAGTTGTGTTTTCTCGGGTGTGGTTTTGAATTTTTCGGCTTAAAGTTAAGAAATAAAATAATTTTTACGACAAACTTTATTTTATTTCACTTAAAGCCACTTAGAAGCCACTTAAAGCTACTTAAGCTGAGTTGTTGTGGATAGGGTGCTATCCAAAAATATCCTACCCTCTTGGTAGGATATTTGTGAGGTGGGGCCCGCACGAGCCCCACCGTTTCTTTTCTGCTAAGTAACGCACCCGTGAAAACCCGTCATTATAAAAGTCAACTGACGCATTTTCTTAATTTCTTAACGCACCAATTAATTGGGCGGTTTTCTTCGTTGAATTAATTCTATGAATTAATTTATTCGTTTCTTATCCTGTTTGAAATCCGTTGGCGTAATAATAAAATAAGACCAACGCCGACATCTTGAGGATTACACGTTGAGAGGCTTTTGACAGAAATTCTTGTGCCTTCACCCTTCTTCACGAAGAACGCGATGAAAGCGAAGAACGCGAAGAATGCGAAGAACGCCGGCCTCCGACGAAGAACGCCGAAACCGCGGAAATCGAGGACGCGACGCCGTGTGCCGCGACGTCGACATTTTCTCTTCCGCGACGTTCTTCTACGACGTTCCTTCATCCGCAACGAAATCTTCGATCATCTATTTGAGTTCGTCAACGCGCACCATATTCCGCAACGACGCGACACCCTTCCGCGACGACACGACGCCTTCCGCGACGCGACGATCGCCTCCTTCCGCGGCGATCAATTCCGCGAAGAACGCTCGTGCGACACTTGACGAGGTAGGGGTTTCTCTTGAATGTTTTATACTCCGTGGATGTTTTCCGTTCAAAATGAAGAACCCAGTTCATAAGAACAATATTAATTTAATAAAATTGTTCTTGGTTATGTTTTCTATTTGTCGATTAAATCCTCCCAACTGTTATTATCTAACGCGGAGGGTGCGGGCCAAACAAACACGGCCCGACAACCCTCCGTCGTTCTTCATTGTTGTGCGAATTTGACGGGTGATGACGGAACGTGCCGCAAAGGGAATTTGATGATTCCACAGAGAAGAACGGGTCCCGGGAGGAGAAGCGGCGCAGACGGGAACGGAATCGGACCACCGAAACGACTCCGGTGGCCCAAGGAAGCCACCGGCGGCGCGGGTCACCGACGCGGCAGCGCCCCGGCGCGCCGCCGGACAAGGCAGCCGCGGCTGAAGCCACGGCGGCGGCGGTGCCAGCGGACCCGCAGCCGCGCGGGTCCGGCGCACATGCGAGACGCGGCCTTTTCCAGGTCCGTGGACCAGGGCGGCCCCCCGTGGGGGCCACGGGGTTGTCACGCGGGGGCAGCGAGCCCCCCGCGTTTCTCGGCCGCTCGGCCGAGCCGAGCCGGGCTGCGCCCTAGCTGGACCGGACCGAGTCTAGACGGGTCAGACTGGGTCGGGTCGACCCCGTTCGGCCGACCCAAGGGGGGGGGGGGGTCGTGTAACACCCCGAGATTTTTTGAAAAATATTCTTTTTAATTTTATTAATGTCTTGTGTTGTACGCTACATCAAAAGGAGCTTGCACAACACACATCCTTGACTTGCCTTGCATTACACGCAATCACGACCTTCCTCGATAGCATGTATAGTACGCAATAACGAGTTTCACTAAACAACAATATGCTATTAAAATATTATTAAAACTAGCCGTTATAAATAGTAATAAACACTTTTTGAAATTTTTTAAATTCTATTTTTCAAAATGGACTTAATTTTTGAATTCGGAATATCGAAATTAGCTCAGGGTGAAATTTTGGTACTTTTCAGATAACTTTCATATTTTGGTGAATAGTGAAAATTACTAAATTTTAATTAAAAACAACTTTTTCAATCGAAATAATTAATAGTGATAAATGTTTAATTTGAGTGGTTTTAAAGTATATTTAGAATATATTTTTACAATTCAATACAATGTTGGTCATTGGATGTAATTTCACATTTAAACCAGTTATAAACAAGTGTCAATCTTTTGATAGTTATTATCTCTTAAAAACACGCCTTTTGTTTAGACGACGGGAATTAATTTTTAAATTAATTAATGCAACTGATATGTTTTGAATTTGGTAAAATAGAAATCATTTTTGAGTTCATAATATCAAATATAGCTTAGGCCTAATTTTTGGTATTTTTTAGAAAACTTTCAATTTTTGATGAATAGTGAAACCACTAAGTGGTAGGTTAAAAACTGAATTTTGCATAAAACTTAATTTTACCGCTTCTGTGAATGGAATTTCGAAAATCCGACAGGCACGGTTAATATCAAGGACTAAAATGTGGTTCAATGAGATTAAAATAATTTTTGGTGAATAGTAACTTTTTACTTTTTTTTACCACGGTTAATAGTAAATAGGGTAACTAAGGGTAAATATGATATTACTATTACCATAACACATGTCCTAATTCTATTGGATAAGTGTAATTCAACCAAAAACAACCTTATGAATATAATATGACCATTTAGGTCCACTTGGATTAGATTATGACATTTAATATTATTTTATTTAATGAATAGTTAAAATAGTAAAAATCAAAGTTTAATAATTAAAACATTTTTAATATGGGGTTATAAATAAGATAAATTCGACTATAAATATTCATTATAAAGCTAAAAAATATTTCCTACATAATGGTATTTTATTTGTAATTTTTAGACATTAAATAATTTAATTTAATTATGACACAATGATGATGCAGTAATTATCTTATTAATGAAATATTGACATAATTGATGTTATAAACACCAAAATAAATGTAATTTGAGACTTTTTATGAATTACACTAATTTTCTAGGTTACTATGATATATTACTGTTGATTTAATCAACTCGGTTCGAACATATAATTCTGTTATGACTTTCAAAAAAATCATATATCAAATAGTGTCAAAATTGACACAAAATAGTTTTTAAATCAAATATTATATTATTAATTGTTATTTTATTCCTAAAAATCTAAGGTTCGGCCAAATGACTTAGATAAGGATATATGTATTAATAATAAACAATTTGGGGTTCGTTTGGCATGTTATAGTAAGTGTATTAACCATATAGTGTAAGAAAACAAAAAGACACGGTAAAAGTTAAATTATTTAACTTAGAGTTAAATCTAATTGATAAGGTTAAAATAATAACCTAAACTTGTCTAAATTCTATTGGTTGATAGGATTTAGACCCATCCCCACTTTAGCTTCGAAATAAGACCCTTTGGAACCATTATAAACCGATTTTGACTTTAATATAAAATAATATTTTGAGATATTCCTAAGGTGCCCCTCTCCTCCCTTATAAAAGGACACCTCCTCCCCCTCCTCCTCACACCAATTTGAGCCTTCAAGCTCGGCCAAACCCTGACAAAATCCCTTCTCCACTTCCCTAGTATCATCCTAGAGGTCCTGGTCTTCTTCAAAGACTATCCTTAGTTCTTTAAGTGGAGGCTAAGAAAAGGCGCGTCAAAAAGAGGTAATATCCATTACCGATCTTTTTCAATTTCTTTCTTCTTCAACTTCTTCTTCTTTAGTTGTTTCATGATAAAGTAATAACATCAGTATTTCTTATATACTGATATGTTATTATAAATATTAAACAACTCTAATTAACCTTCTATCCATCCTACGGAAAAAGGAAATCACCGCGCGTGCGTACGTACGGAATACCGTCTCCACGCCGTGGTGTAATCTATTTTCCACCACCACCTTAATTGGATGGGTATAAAGGTGTAATGAGTAACTATATATGATTATTATAAAGTGATATTGATACTGAAATAGTATACATACACTTCAACACAATTCCACGACCATGGGAACGATATCATCGCTCGTGCGTACGTACGGACTACCGTCTCCACGACGCGATGAGATTCATTCTCAATGATTAACCATTCATGAATGATTATAAAGTATATATAATATGTACTAATGAAATATATGACATAATAATGATACTGGATTTATTTATATATTTATATGTATGTCATCTACTTAATTCCATTCAATTCAATAAGGAAACGAAAACAGCGTTCATGCGTACGTACGGACTACCGTCTCCATGAACGGTGTATTTCCTTCCATTTAATGATTTATTATATATATGTATATCCTGAATATATATATATAAGTCATGTTTTATGTTCTGGAATTAAGTAATCATGATCTAAGTAATCATATGAATAATTACAAGTCAAAACACGGATGACAAATGAGACGATTTTACCCAAAACGCTACTTTAACATGAATTTACAAAAGAACGGGTAATATAAAGTCATAAGTGGACCATATATGATATAATAACAATGAATATGATTCTGGAATAAGTCAATAACATTATTTAAATCATTATACAGGAGGTTTGGACACTTACAAAGCAAGTCGGACCTAAGGTAAGGGAAATATCACAATCTCATTTTTATCCGAGATTGTTTATTCGTAAGTATTTACTGGGGTGTATTTTATCATCCACATCCATGTTCCCTCAATATGTAATATTGTTTCCATCCACTTATAATAGTTTAAATCCAATTTTACCTTTCGGTGAGTTTTTAGTAAAGAATATGAAAGGAATCTTTTGTCGTTTTTTCATACGAGGTACTTTTTGACTTTTCCAACAAAGGTACGAAGAATGTTTTTTTTAAACTTATATGGCATGAATGGATTTTTTAAAAACATTATTTCCAAGAAGAATCCTTTACAAGTTTTCATGTTTATTTTTAATCAACTTCTTTTAGTTTATAATTGTATGACATGTTAAGAAAAGAAAAGTTTTTTTGAAGAAGAAAGGATATTTTCCTCAAGAATGGAGTTCAAGTGTTTTATCAAAATTATTTTCCATATAAGATACTATAGGGTTATGTTATTATCCTATTATTACATTGATTTTATTATGTTTTGGGGGTATTATTTTTATGAAGTCATTTACCTTATATGATTTGTTTTATGATGTCATGATGTTTCAAGAATCCCATTTTTGTTACATGTGTTATGCGATGATGTATGATTTATGATTAAGTGGAACACATAAGAAAGGATTCATTATAAGATGGGTGGGACCTATATCTCCCTCCAATGCATTGGGTAAAGATTTCATATCTCATAAGATAGACATGGCTGGAATGGTTGGTTATACCGGTTCAGTGAAACAGGACTGAAACGAGGGTGACTCGATTCAGAAAGGGGCTTTGTCCACTAAGATAGTCTTGGAAATGAGTCATGACTAATAAGAAATGATTCTCTATGATTATGTGTGTATGCCACAAAGTTCCATGTTTTAAGTTATGATTATTGGGATTTCATTTCACTACTACGATTATCCCATGTTATGAAATTATGCTCTCTTTTGCAGGTTAAGATTTCCAATATGTTATGTTCTTATGAATATGATGTGATTGATATTTATTTTGTTTACCCTTACTGAGCATTTGAGCTCACCCTTTTATGTTTTCTTTTCCACAAGATATAAAGAAAGGTTTTAGGTATAAAAAAAAGGAAGATCTTTATGGGAGATGTTGAAGATCTTTCACCAGGATTAGAAGATTTTATTTCGAGTTTCAAAAGACACTAAACTATTACGATCCTTGTGTGTGTATTTTTTTGTTATGTACTAAGTATTCCGCAAAAGTAATGTAATGTTCATGTGCGTCAGGCTTCGGGTCTCTACAGTTGGTATCAGAGGAAAGGTTTAGTCAACCTTTGGAAACTAGGATGCGAGAACTTTAGTGAGATCCCTAGAGATATTTCTAAGGTATGTCTAGGGATGTACCTAAGGATAAGTATACGTATAGGATATAGTCCTAGAACTATGGTAATGATATTAGACCAAAGATGTTAGATATTGAAGTTACTCCCCCTTTATTATGATTTTTGTCTCTCACACTATTCTTTCTGGGTTTTAGAAAATGGCTGGAAACAAGATGATCCACGATAATGGAGGATATGATGGACAATGGAATGATGAGCAACCAAATGAAATGGGATTTGGAAGTCCAAACATCATTATTATGCCGAATCAGAAATCTCATAATATGATCAATAAAGTAAAATTTGGTAAGTTTCCTGACTCGGCTAATAAGAGAAAGATGGAGTTTCATGATGGTCATAGAGGAAAGAAAGTTCAATTTCCCCTATGTAAATCATGTGGGAAGATGCATCAAGGAGAATGTTTCAAAGGAACTGGAAGATGCTTTGGGTGTGGAAAAGAAGGACACAAATCTAGTAAGTGCAAAGGAAAAGTTTCAGTTAACACCAGGTATGAGGATAATGGTATTGCTACGACATCAACAATGGTTAAATGTTTTAAATGTGGAATGTATGGGCATTATGCAAACCAATGCCCAAAGGGAATGTCTCATGAAGAGAATCAGTATGGTCGTATGGGTTGTATTTATGTGGATGATGATGAAGAGACTACAAATGATATGTGAGATGAAAGAATTGTTGAAGCTCGGTCAATGATTTAAGAATTTAGTGGAATGATTACATGTTTATCAAGTGTAATGTTGTATAAGTAATCTCATGGTACTATGGAATAAAGAGACATCTAAGGATTATTACACTATTCTATTTCCTTAAGTTTTGAAAGTATGTGATGAATGGTACCAGTATTTTTGGAAAGTAGATAATATGCGCATAATGAAGGGATAAGACGATAATGGGATGTTTGATTGTATTCATGAGCTCATTATTGATATAAGGACTAAGTGATATCATGGTTTGAGAATATAGAATTTTGAGGATTTTGGTATGTGGAAAGTGTTAACTTTTAACTGCATTCATGTTTTCACTAAGGTTCAATGGGTATTCAAAAGAATACATGATTAAGGACTTTGAATGTTTGGAATGTGACCAACAAAACATATCTTATGATATATGGGGGTCAACGATGGTATTAAATCTCTGGTAATCGTTTTCACAATGTTATGAGAGTGGAATGATGTATTATGGATAAGCCTAAAGATTAGAATGGATTATGTTTGACATAAGTTAGTATTGTTTAAGGATAGAAGTTTTTTTCGATATTATTGATGGGATGTTATAGTAATGTAGTTTTAGAAAAAGGACAACCTGCAGGACGGGCGACAACCCATCGCGTCGGACAAGGATGTGAGAATCGAACCCACAACCGAAGTGCGACTGGCCTTTATCGCCTACCACTGGCCTACAGGAAGTCCCTGTTTAGTAGAAACTAGTTTTATTAATTTAAGAAGTATGATATATGAAGTATAAGTTCATTTTTGGAACCATATATGATTAATCTAACCATAAGATGGACTTATAACTTTTGCTAACCTTTTGTTTGAAAGAGATGGAATGACACATCATTCTATCACATGATCTGCTAACACATCACGAATAAAAAATTCAACTTCATTTCTTTAAGGGATGAAGTGGAAATTGTTCAATTCACGAACAACAGTGAGATTGTACCAAAATCATGCAAGTATTTCTTTTAATTCATCAACTTTAGGGAAACGATCTTGAAAACCAAAAATGTTGTCCTAGTGCTCTTATATCTGATTAATCAGATGGTACCTTAAATCGTCACAAATTTATGGATTTGTGATTGCTAGCTTTTCCATAGCCATGTTCTCTACCACTCTCCATCAGAACATGATGGTTAGATTTCTCTTCCATATCCATATTTTCACCTATGTGGAAACACAGTGATTAGTTTATTTGGGTAACCGTTACGTTTCATACTTTTGTTTTTAAAGATTAGCTTTGGTTTTCCATTTTACGATGTGGGTATCTATCAAAGAAACTTTCGAATAGTAAACCATTTATAACCCCGACGAATTTCGAGGGCGAAATTCATTTTAAGGGGGGTAGAATGTACACCCTGAGATTTTATGAAAAATATTCTTTTTAATTTTATTAATGTCTTGTGTTGTACGCTACACCAAAAGGAGCTTGCACAACACACATCCTTGACTTGCCTTGCATTACACGCAATCGCGACCTTCCTCAATAGCATGTATAGTACGCAATAACGAGTTTCACTAAACAACAATATGCTATTAAAATATTATTAAAACTAGCCGTTATAAATAGTAATAACCACTTTTTGAAATTTTGTAAATTCTATTTTTCAAAATGGACTTCATTTTTGGATTCGGAATATCGAAATTAGCTCAGGGTGAAATTTTGGTACTTTTCGGATAACTTTCATATTTTGGTGAATAGTGAAAATTACTAAATTTTAATTAAAAACAACTTTTTCAATCGAAATAATTAATGGTGATAAATTATTAATTTGAGTGGTTTTAAAGTATATTTATAATATATTTTTACAATTCAATACAATGTTGGTCATTGGATGTAATTTCACATTTAAACCAGTTATAAACAAGTGTCAATCTTTTGATAGTTATTATCTCTTAAAAACACGCCTTTTGTTTAGACGACGGGAATTAATTTTTAAATTAATTAATGCAACTGATATGTTTTGAATTTGGTAAAATAGAAATCATTTTTGAGTTCATAATATCAAATATAGCTTAGGCCTAATTTTTGGTATTTTTCTGAAAACTTTCAATTTTTGATGAATAGTGAAACCACTAAGTGGTAGGTTAAAAACTGAATTTTGCATAAAACATAATTTTACCGCTTCTGTGAATGAAATTTCGAAAATCCGACAGACACGGTTAATATCAAGGACTAAAATGTGGTTCAATGAGATTAAAATAATTTTTGGTGAATAGTAACTTTTTACTTTTTTTTACCACGATTAATAGTAAATAGGGTAACTAAGGGTAAATATGATATTACTATTACCCTAACACATGTCCTAATTCTATTGGATAAGTGTAATTCGACCAAAAACAACCTTATGAATATAATATGACCATTTAGGTCCACTTGGATTAGATTATGACATTTAATATTATTTTATTTAATGAATAGTTAAAATAGTAAAAATCAAAGTTTAATAATTAAAACATTTTTAATATGGGGTTATACATAAGATAAATTCGACTATAAATATTCATTATAAAGCTAAAATGATTTCCTACATAATGGTATTTTATTTGTAATTTTTAGACATTAAATAATTTAATTTAATTATGACACAATGATGATGCAGTAATTATCTTATTAATGAAATATTGACATAATTGATGTTATAAACACCAAAATAAATGTAATTTGAGATTTTTTATGAATTCAACTTATTTTCTAGGTTACTATGATATATTACTGTTGATTTAATCAACTTGGTTCGAACATATAATTCTGTTATGACTTTCACAAAAATCATATATCAAATAGTGTCAAAATTGACACAAAATAGTTTTTAAATCAAATATTATATTATTAATTGTTATTTTATTCCTAAAAATCTAAGGTTCGGCCAAATGACTTAGATAAGGATATATGTATTAATAATAAACAATTTGGGGTTCGTTTGGCATGTTATAGTAAGTGTATTAACCATATAGTGTAAGAAAACAAAAAGACACGGTAAAAGTTAAATTATTTAACTTAGAGTTAAATCTAATTGATAAGGTTAAAATAATAACCTAAACTTGTCTAAATTCTATTGGTTGATAGGATTTCGACCCATCCCCACTTTATCTTCGAAATAAGACCCTTTGGAACCATTATAAACCGATTTTGACTTTAATATAAAATAATATTTTGAGATATTCCTAAGGTGCCCCTCTCCTCCCTTATAAAAGGACACCTCCTCCCCCTCCTCCTCACACCAATTTGAGCCTTCAAGCTCGGCCAACCCCTGCCAAAATCCCTTCTACACTTCCCTAGTATCATCCTAGAGGTCCTGGTCTTCTTCAAAGACTATCCTTAGTTCTTTAAGTGGAGGCTAAGAAAAGGCGCGTCAAAAAGAGGTAATATCCATTACCGATCTTTTTCAATTTCTTTCTTCTTCAACTTCTTCTTCTTTAGTTGTTTCATGATAAAGTAATATCATCAGTATTTCTTTTATACTGATATGTTATTATAAATATGAAACAACTCTAATTAACCTTCTATCCATCCTACGGAAAAAGGAAATCACCGCGCGTGCGTACGTACGGAATACCGTCTCCACGCCGTGGTGTAATCTATTTTCCGCCACCACCTTAATTGGATGGGTATAAAGGTGTAATGAGTAACTATATATGATTATTATAAAGTGATATTGATACTTAAATAGTATACATACACTTCAACACAATTCCACGACCATGGGAACGATATCATCGCTCGTGCGTACGTACGGACTACCGTCTCCACGACGCAATGAGATTCATTCTCAATGATTAACCATTCATGAATGATTATAAAGTATATATAATATGTACTAATGAAATATATGACATAATAATGATACTGGATTTATTTATATATTTATATGTATGTCATCTACTTAATTCCATTCAATTCAATAAGGAAACGAAAACAGCGTTCATGCGTACGTACGGACTACCGTCTCCATGAACGGTGTATTTCCTTCCATTTAATGATTTATTATATATATGTATATCCTGAATATATATATATAAGTCATGTTTTATGTTCTGGAATTATGTAATCATGATCTAAGTAATCATATGAATAATTACAAGTCAAAACACGGATGACAAATGAGACGATTTTACCCAAAACACTACTTTAACATGAATTTACAAAAGAACGGGTAATATAAAGTCATAAGTGGACCATATATGATATAATAACAATGAATATGATTCTGGAATAAGTCAATAACATTATTTAAATCATTATACAGGAGGTTTGGACACTTACAAAGCAAGTCGGACCTAAGGTAAGGGAAATATCACAATCTCATTTTTATCCGAGATTGTTTATTCGTAAGTATTTACTGGGGTGTATTTTATCATCCACATCCATGTTCCCTCAATATGTAATATTGTTTCCATCCACTTACAATAGTTTAAATCCAATTTTACCTTTCGGTGAGTTTTTAGTAAAGAATATGAAAGGAATCTTTTGTCGTTTTTTCATACGAGGTACTTTTTGACTTTTCCAACAAAGGTACGAAGAATGTTTTTTTTAAACTTATATGGCATGAATGGATTTTTAAAAAACATTATTTCCAAGAAGCATCCTTTACAAGTTTTCATGTTTATTTTTAATCAACTTCTTTTAGTTTATAATTGTATGACATGTTAAGAAAAGAAAAGTTTTTTTGAAGAAGAAAGGATATTTTACTCAAGAATGGAGTTCAAGTGTTTTATCAAAATTATTTTCCATCTAAGATAATATAGGGTTCTGTTATTATCCTATTATTACATTGATTTGATTATGTTTTGGGGGAATTATTTTTATGAAGTCATTTACCTTATATGATTTGTTTTATGATGTCATGATGTTTCAAGAATCCCATTTTTGTTACATGTGTTATGCGATGATGTATGATTTATGATTAAGTGGCACACATAAGAAAGGATTCATTATAAGATGGGTGGGACCTATATCTCCCTCCAATGCATTGGGTAAAGATTTCATATCTCATGAGATAGACATGGCTGGAATGGTAGGTTATACCGGTTCAGTGAAACAGGACTGAAACGAGGGTGACTCGATTCAGATAGGGACTTTGTCCACTAAGATAGTCTTGGCAATGAGTCATGACTAATAAGAAATGATTCTCTATGATTATGTGTGTATGACACAAAGTTCCATGTTTTAAGTTATGATTATTGGGATTTCATTTCACTACTACGATTATCCCATGTTATGAAATTATGCTCTCTTTTGCAGGTTAAGATTTCCAATATGTTATGTTCTTATGAATATGATGTGATTGATATTTCATTTTTTTACCCTTACTGAGCATTTGAGCTCACCCTTTTATGTTTTCTTTTTCCCAGGATATAAAGAAAGGTTTTAGGTATTAAAAAAAAGAAGATCTTTATGGGAGATGTTGAAGATCTTTCACCAGGATTAGAAGATTTTATTCCGAGTTTCCAAAGACACTAAACTATTACGATCCTTGTGTGTGTATTTTTTTTTTATGTACTAAGTATTCCGCAAAAGTAATGTAATGTTCATGTACGTCAGGCTTTGGGTCTCTACAGGTCGGGCCGGGTCGGCCCAGGCCCAGACCCCCCGTCTCCGGACATTTTCGGTATTTCACTCATAACGTGAGCTACGCGCCTCTGAACGATGTGCCGTCAGTGGCTACGCGATCCTTAAATCGGGAGGGTCGTTTCGGTATATCGCAATCAAGGTTTCAGAATACATTGGGTTCAGCCAGGTTGGTTCGTACATGAAACCAACCGGGCCATCGGAGCGGAAACACTCATATCTTGAGCTTCGGACGTCCGATTGACGTGTCGTCGACTTTGTTGAATTCCTCTAAGTGAGATGAATCTTTTGGCTCACTCCGCCTGAGGTTTGGACACAGGTGGAGTACAGTCAGGTAGGTTTTACCTTAAAAACCAACCGGGCCCCTGGGACGAAAAAGCCAATAACTCTCAGACCGGGCGTCCGATTGACGTTCCGTCTGCGACGTTGAGTTCCTGTTGACGATACGAAACTTTTGGATACATCAACTTCGGACTTGTGTCAGTTGATGTATCACCCTCTCGGCTCATGGAGCGGTCCCTATCGAATGAGCTTGCTGTGTGCGGGAACCCTAGAGCTGGCTGCGACTGCTACTGTGACTGCGACGACTGTGCAGAGATCCTCAGTGGACTGCGACGACGACTGTGCAGAGATCCTCAGTGGACTGTGACGACTACTGCACTCAGCGATTCTACGTGGATCAGTACTACAGATCCTGTGTGGATCCGATCCTGTGTGGGTCAGCACTCAATGGTTCTGTGTGAGCCAGCGCCTACAGGTCCTGTGTGGGCCCGATCCTGTGTGGGTCTTTGCGGGGGTTAGTTACCTATCGATCCTTTGTGGGTCCGACGACTTAGATGGATCAGTGATCATATTTATCATCATTCGAAGAAGTGTACCTGTGTGAGCTGAATCCTGTGTGTATTGTGTTGAACTATCCTATGTGGATTTACTTTTTACTCTCCCTTGTAGAGTGCGTTGTGCTATCCTGTGTGGATTTACGTTTTGCTTTCCTGTGTGGACTGGGTTGTTCTTGGGCTCGGATGTTGGAGACAAACGAGAATTGATGACTTAGGTATATGTATGGGCATATACCTAAGCAGTGTCGGTCGTTACTTCGTGATTGTATCATTCCCTTGTGGATTATCCTTTGTGGATTCTGGGAGACCTTCGAGGGTCTCGGGGTCCCTACTGAGTAGCTTATACTCACCCCTACACAGGCTATTCCCGCACTACGTTGTGTTGGTTACAGACGACGGACAACGCTGATTGTAGTGGAGGCTTGCGGAGCAGGACGGTACCTGGAGGCGGACCACTGGGCGGGACATACTCGGAGCAGACGGCTGGACCGAGGAGCTGTGGAGGCTATCTGTGCTCACCCTTCCGGTGGGACTTCCAGACGATGGCTCGACGCTGCGGATTTTTCTTTCAGTTGTTGTTTTCCCCTTTCAGTTATACTTTATAGTTGGGCTTGTATTTCCAGCCCCTTTTACTTTCGACACAGCTTGTTACAGTTTTTACTTAGTGTTTAATTTTCCGCTTGCTTACTCTGTGGTGCTTGTTACTTTTCAAAGGCAATGCCTTCCCTTTTTTCTGGGTTTTACACCTTGGTGCTAGTCGCCATCCCGTTGCCTATGGAAGGCGGGCTTGGGGTAGTCACGAAACGGGCCCCGAGGGCGGGTCGTGACAAATTGGTATCAAAGGTGGTCGGTTCTACTGCAGACTCTGATCGTTCTTCTATGTGAAGCAATAATGTTAAGCATATTGGGTGTGGTTATCAGTCCACGGAGTCCAGTGTTGGTGCGGCGGCTGACGTATCCGTACACCAGGACCCTGAATTCTGATTTCCGACTTAATGCATGAAAACATTGATTGCATGTGTGTTTCAAGTTTTCTTTGTGATTACTTTTATCAGATCACGAGGTATACTGTTCTAACCGTGGAACACTTGTTTCCTATTCAGGATGGCCGCACGATGGCATCCAGTTAGGGTTCTGAGAGTAGAGCGTGATGACATCCTGCCGAGCGACGAGGCTTCGGTGCAGGGCCCTTTGACAGCGGAGGGACCGGCGGTACCTCTACCCGCCGATCCCCCGATGCTTCTAGCACCGACCGCTGATGATGCACGTCGCCTCGGAGCTCTGCATGAGTTCCAACGCCAGTGACCACCTAGGTTTCGTGGGGAGACGGACCCCCAGGCAGCCGAGGACTGGCTGGAGGTGGTCGTTCGAGTATTCAGGCTAGTGAGGACACCAGCAGACCTCATGGTGATCCTCGCGACGAGCCTACTGCACGCAGAAGTGGGCCGATGGTGGATCTTGATGCTCCAGGTGCACGACGAGGCATATCTTCTCTGGACGGACTTCGAGAGCCTCTTCCGCTCAGAGTTCATCCTGGCCACCCTCCGTGCGGTGCGCATTTAGGAGCTTCTTCAGCTGCGGCAGGGCAGCTTGACGGTCGCCTAGTACGCGGCGAGCTTTACCGATCTTTGTCGTTACTCGACCGACATGGTACGGGACCCCTTCTTCTGGGCCCGGACCTTTGAGCAGGGTTTGAGACACCAGATCAGGGCATCACTGATCTCCCTCAGCATTACAACTCATGCAGGAGTAATGGAGCGATCCCTTCTGATCGAGAGCTTTCTGGCTGAGTCCACAGCGAGACCTACCGCAGGGCGGCAGGTAGCAGAGTCTTCGGCAGCAGGCAGCTGACGGATGACTAAGGGGTCCAGGCAGACCAGACCCTCACGCAGACGACCTCAGGACACTGGCTCCGCAGTGCGGGGCACACAGCGCGGAGCCATTCTTTCGAGAGGCAGGCACTGCTATGCATGCGGCGGGCAGGGCCACATGGCTCGTGACTGCCCGACATGCCATGCCGAGGAGCAGCAGATGGTGGAGGGGCCACCCAAGCAGAGGCAGAGGGTCGATCGTGGTGGTCCATAGGGAGGAGGCGGACAAGGCAGAGGATCTGGCCAAGCAGCAGGTGGTGGGAGACGCTTTGAGGCTCTACCACCACCACCACCAGGAGGTCCGCTCCGACCATAGGGAGCTGGCGGGCAGAGACAGGCACAGCTCCAGGCAGCGGAGGCCTACGACCACGGCGCGCCAGAGATGATTCGAGGTATGATCTGTGTCTATTACACCCTTGTTGCAGTTATTATAGACATAGGAGCGAGTCACTCTTTCATAGCCACTGCCCTTGTTCGGAGCTCAGAGATTCCGACAGAGCCGTTGGCTCGATCCTTACGGATAGAGACCCCTACGGGAGTAGACTCGACGATTACACACTGGTGCTGACAGTGTGAGATTACTCTAGGAGTCAAGAGCTTCGGCTGGGATTTTCTGGTAGCAGCATCGAGGGCTTACGACGTCATCTTGGGCATGGATTGGTTATCCACAGTCCATGCTCAGATTTACTATTTTAGGTGCAAGGTGCGATGTGTGCGCACCGACGGGAGCAAGTTCACCTTCACCGGCGAGAAGGGAGACTTTGCAGCACAGGAGGGACTCTCACAGAGGAGGGGAAAACCCATCACTCATCAGTTGACTAGCCTCATCCTTGGAGAAGTTGACATGCGGAGTCCTAGTTTTCCTGCTGTGGTGGATTAGTACGCGGACGTCTTCCCCGATGACGGTCCGGGACTACCTCCTCGCAGAGAGGTAGACTTTTATATTGATCTGTACCCCAGGACAGCCACGATATCCACTCCAGCATATCAGATGGCCTCCGTTGAGCTTCGAGAGCTGCGGGTACAGTTGGAGGACTCGTAGGGCAAGGGGTTTATCCGACCTAGTGTTTCACCCTGGGCTTCCCCGATATTGTTTGCCAAGAAGGCAGACGGGAGCTTGTGACTATGTGTCAACTATCGTCGCCTGAACCAGGTGACAGTGAGGAACAAGTATCCGATACCGAGGATTGATGACCTCTTCGATCAGCTCAAGGGAGCACGATGGTTCTCGAAGATAGACCTCCGGTCAGGCTATCATCAGCTCAGAGTTCGAGACGAGGACGTGCAGAAGACGACCTTTGGGTGTCGGTATGGCCTCTATGAGTTCTTGGTTATGGCATTTGGTGTAACCAATTCTCCAGTAGTGTTCATAAGCCTCATGAATAGGATCTTCCATCCATACCTTGATCGATTTGTCGTGGTCTTCATCGACGACATTTTGGTGTACTCAACGACTGATGAGGAGCATGCCTACCACTTACGGGTTGTACTAGACACACTCTGAGAGAACCAGATTTATGGAAAGCTCTCGAAGTGCTAGTTTTGGTTACGTGAGGTCCACTTCTTGGGGCACGTCATTTTTGAGGCGGGAGTTGCGGTGGATCCCGCGAAGATTGAAGTAGTTCTAGCTTGGGAGCCACCCTGGAGTGTGACAGAGGTGCGGAGTTTCTTGGGACTAGCTGGATACTATCGGAGATTTGTTCCGGACTTCTCCAGAGTTGCGGCGCCACTCTCAGCTTTGACGAAGAAGGGGAAACCCTTTGTGTGGTCAGACAGATGTCAGTAGAGCTTCCAGGAGCTAAGACAGAGATTGATCAGCGCACCTATCTTGAGGTTTCCTGAGGAGGGAGTTGGATACGTAGTCTACTCTGATGCATCAGGGACCGGACTCGAATGTGTCTTGATGCAGGAGCAGGCCGTGATTGCCTATGGATCACGTCAGTTGAGGCCGCATGAGAAGAGCTACACTACCCATGAACTGGAGTTAGCAGCAGTGGTCTTCGCACTGAAGACATGGCGGCACTATCTGATGGGAAAGCGCTTTACAGTCTTTTCTGACCACCAGAGTCTCAGGTACATCTTCTCTCAGAAGGACTTGAACCTGAGACAACGGCAATGGCTCGAGTTCCTCCAGGACTATGACTTTGAGATAGTCTATAATCCTAGGAAGGGGAATGTAGTAGCCGATGCCCTCAGCAGGAGGACGGGCATACAACTACTTGAGGTGGCGACAGAGCAGCTAGCCGCCTTGCAGATATCCTTCGTGGATATGGACGGAGCAGCCTTCCTTCAGTCTCTCACAGTCTCTCCTCCACTTCTACAGCGGGTCAGAGAGGCACAACGTGGGGACGCTGACTATGATACTCGGCGTGCACAGATATCCTCGGGACAGGCACCTGATGGTTTCTCCCTTAGAGAAGAGCACGACTTCCTTTTCAGAGAACGTACCTTGGTACCAGTTTCTTTACGGGAGGAGGTTCTGAGAGAGTTTCACACTTCTCCTTTGGCGGTACATCCTGAAGTGGTGAAGATGTACCAGGACCTCAGACGACAGCACTGGTGACCGGGCATGAAGAAGACCGTGGCAGATTTTGTTTCTCGATGCCTCACCTGTCAGCAGGTGAAGGCAGAGCATCAGGTACCAGCAGGCTTGGTACAACCCTTGGAGGTCCCAGAGTGGAAGTGGGACGGGATATCTATGGACTTCGTGAATGGACTTCCACGCAATTACAGAGCTCACGACTCCATTTGGGTGATTGTTGACCGACTCACCAAGTCGGCACACTTCTTACCCATCAGAGAGAAGGGCTCAGTGGAGAGCTTGGGGCATCTCTACGTTCATGAGATTGTACAGCATCACGGTGTGCCATCTTCTATCGTCTCCGATTGGGACTCTCACTTTACTTCCTAGCTTAGGAAGGGGTTGCAGGAGGCGTTTGGGGTGCAGCTACGTCTGAGCACCGCCTTTCACCCTCAGACGGATGGTCAGATGGAGAGGACCATTCAGACTCTCGAGGATATGCTCCGCGCAAGTGTCCTTGACTTTGGTCGCAGCTGGGAAGATCATATACCCTTGGTGGAGTTCTCGTAAAACAACAGCTACCACTCCACCATCGGGATGGCACCATACAAGGCATTGTACGACAGACCTTGAAGATCTCTTTTGTGCTGGACAGACCCTGGGGAGTCAGCACTCGTGGGACCAGAGATGGTCCGGGCCACGACATAGAAGGTCCAGGTCATCCAGGAGCGGATAAGGACAGCTCAGAGTCGGCAGAAGTCATATGCTGACAGGAGACGGAGGCCACTAGAGTTCGAGGATGGTGACCACGTCTTCTTGCGGGTCTCACCTCGACGTGGTTTACAGAGATTTGGCCGAGGCGGCAAGTTGTCTCCACGCTTCATCGGACCCTTCCAGGTCCTCAGTAGGATTGGCGAGGTGGCTTATCTCCTGGCTCTACCACCTCGGTTACACCGGGTGCACGACGTCTTCCACGTCTCTCAGCTGAGGAGATATGTGCACGACCCGACGCACATCATTGACCATGGGGAGCTAGACGTGGACGATGGAGCGACTTTTGTGGAGGTCCCAGTGGAGATCGAGGATCGACAGGAGCGGGTCCTACGTGGACGATCTATTCCTCTTGTGCGCATCTGATGGCAGCACGGGAACCTCCAGGAGAACACTTGCGAGCGGGAGGCTCAGATGCGTGCTCAGTACCCACATTTGTTTCCCTATTTTATGATGTATCTTTACGGGGACATAAAGCCCTGAGGTGAGAGTAATGTAAAGACCCGTAAATTTGAAGGAAATTTTTTTTTCTTAATTTTTTTTGGAATTTTACAAGAATGCAGTTTCTAACGGCACCAGATTCCGAGGCCCGGTGTGCCCGGAATCATTTTCCGAAGTTTGGATCAGGTACGTTCAGTGAATGGACGAGCGAGTTTTTCTAAATTCTGAACTGGTGCCCAGAATCGAATTCTGAGGGCACCGCTGGAATCACAGCGCCAATATTTTCTTAGAAACGCCTCTTCCGGAGTTGCGTTTGCTCGGGTGTGGTTTTTAATTTTTGGGCTTAAAGTTAAGAAATAAAATAATTTGTACGACAAAATTTATTTTATTTCACTTAATGCCATTTGGAAGCCAGTTAAAGTTTCTTAAGTTGAGTTGTTGTGGATAGGGTGCTATCCAAAAATATCCTACCCTCTTGGTAGGATATTTTTGAGGTGGGGCCCGCACGAGCCCCACCGTTTCTTTTCCATTAAGTAATGCACCCGCGAAAACCCGTCATTATGAAAGTCAACTAACACGTTTTCTTAATTTCTCAACACACCAATTAATTGGGCGGTTTTCTTCGTTGAATTAATTCTATGAATTAATTTTTTCGTTTCTTTTACTGTTTGAAATCCGTTGGCGTAATAATAAAAAAAGACCAACGCCGACATCTTGAGGATTACCCGTTGAGAGGCTTTTGACAGAAATTCTTGTGCCTTCACCCTTCTTCACGAAGAACGCGAAGAACGCGAAGAACGCCGACCTCCGACGAAGAACGCCGAAACCGCGGAAATCAATGACGCGACGCCGTGTGCCACGATGCTGACGTTTCCTCTTCCGCGACGTTCTTCTGTGACATTCCTTCATCCGCAACGAAATCTTCGATCATCTGTTTGAGTTCATCGACGCGCACCGTATTCCGCGACGACGTGACACCCTTCCGCGACGACGCGACACCTTCCGTGACGCGACGATCACCTCCTTCCGCGACGATCAATTCTGCGAAGAACGCGCGTGCGACACTTGACGAGGTAGGGGTTTCTCTTGAATGTTTTATACTCCGTGGATGTTTTCTGTTCAAAATGAAGAAACCGGTTCATAAGAACAATCTTAATTTAATAAAATTGTTCTTGGTTATGTTTTCTATGTGTCGATTAAATCCTCCCAACTGTTATTATATAATGCGCAGGGTGCGGGCCAAACAAACACGACCCGACAACCCTCCATCGTTCTTCATTGTTGTGCGGATTTTACAGGCGACGAAGGAACGTGCCGTAAAGGAAATTTGATGATTCCAAATAGAATAACGGGTCCCGGGAGGAGCAGCGGCGCAGACGGGAATGAAATCGGACCACCAGAGCGACTCCGGTGGCCCGCGGAAGCCACCGGCGGAGCGGGTTGCCGGCGCGGCGGTGCCCTGGCCCGCCGCCGGACAAGGCAGCTGCGGCGGCGGCGGCACCATTGGACACGCGGCCGCGCGGGTCCGGCACACACGCAAGACGCGGCCTTTGCCGCATCCGTTGACCAGGTCGGCCCCCCGCGGGGGCCGCGAGTTGTCACGCGGGGGCAGCGAGCCCCCGGCGTTTCTCGGCCGAGCAGAGCCGGGCCGCGCCCTGGCCGGGCCGGACCGGGTCCAGCCGGGTTGGACCGGTTCGGGTCGACCCGGTTAGGCCGACCCAGGGGGGGTCGTGCCGGGTCGGCCCGGGCCCAGACCCCCCGTCTCCGGACGTTTTTGGTCTTTCTATCATAAATTGTGCTACGAGCCTCCGAACGACGCGCCGTCAGCAGCTACACGATCCTTGGATCGAGACGGTCGTTTCGGTATATCACACTCAAGGTTTTGGAATACATTGGGTTCGGCCGGGTTGGTTCGTACATGAAACCAACCGGGCCCTCGGAGCGGAAACACTCATATCTTGAGCTCCAGACGTCCGATTGACGTGCCGTCAACTTTGTTGAATTCCTCTAAGTGAGACGGATCTTTTGGCTCACTCCGCCCGAGTTTTGGACGTAGGTGGAGTATGGTTGGGTTGGTTTTTCCTTAAAAACCAACCGGGCCCCTAGGACGAAAAAGCCAATAACTCTCAGCCCGGGCGTCCGATTGACGCGCCGTCTGCGACGTTGAATTCCTGTTGACGATACGGAACTTTTGGATACATCAACTTCGGACATTGTGTCAGTTGATGTATCAGCCTCTCGGCTCATGGAGCGGACCCTCCCGAACAAGCTTGTTGTGTGCGGGAACCCTAGAGCTGGCTGTGACTGCTACTGTGACTGCGACGACTGTGTAGAGATCCTCAGTGGATTGAGACGACGACTGTGCAGAGATCCTCAGTGGACTACGACGACTACTACACTCAGCGATCCTACGTGGATCAGTGCTACAGATCCTGTGTGGATCCGATCTTGTGTGGGTCAGCGCTCAGCGGTTCTGTGTGAGCCAGCACCTACAGGTCCTGTGTGGGCCCGATTTTGTGTGGGTCTTTACGGGGGTTAGTTACCTATCGATCCTTTGTGGGTCCGACGACATAGATGGATCAATGATCATATTTATCTTCATTCGAAGAAGTGTACCTGGGTGAGCTGAATCCTGTTTGGATTGTGTTGAACTATCCTGTGTAGATTTACTATTTACTCTCCCTTGTGGATTGCGTTGTGCTATCCTGTGTGGATTTACGTTTTGCTTTCCTGTGTGGACTGGGTTGTGCTTGGGCTCAGATGTTGGAGCCGAACGGGAATTTATGACTTAGGTATATGTATGGGCATATACCTAAGCAGTGTCGGTTGTTACTTCGTGATTGTATCTTTCCCTTGTGGATTATCCTTTGTGGATTCTGGGAGACCTTCGGGGGTCTCAGGGTCCCTACTGAGTCGCTTATACTCACCCCTGCACGGGCTATGCCCGCACTACGTTGTGTTGGTTGCAGACGACGGAAAACGCTGATCGTAGTGGAGGCTTGCGGAGCAGGACGGTACCTGGAGGTGGACCACTGGGCGGGACATACTCGGAGCGGACGGCTGGACCGAGGAGCTGTGGAGGCTATCTGTGCTCACCCTTCAGGTGGGACTTCGAGACGACGGCTCGACGCTGCGGCTTTTTATTTCAGTTGCTGTTTTCCCCTTTCAGTTGTACTTTACAGTTGGGCTTGTATTTCTGGCGCCTTTTACTTTCGGCACAACTTGTTATAGTTTTTACTTAGTGTTTACTTTTTCACTTTCTTACTCTGTGGTGCTTGTTTACTTTTCAAAGGCAATGCCTTCCCTTTTTTCCGAGTTTTACGCCTTGGTGCTAGTCGCCAGCCCCTGGCCTATGGAAGGCGGGCTTGGGGTAGTCACGGCACGGGCCCCGAGGGTGGGTCGTGACACAATGGTATCAAAGTTATCCCTTATATCAAGTTAAATGATAATATTTCCTTATCTAGTGGAATTTTTTATGATGTTGGATCATTCAGAGGCAAGGTAAATGTAATCATTTATAGAACCACCCGTAATAAAACCAAATTGATTATAAGAAACAATTTTACTGTATATAATAGAAAGTCTATTAAAATCATGTTTTGTAATTATTTCGTAAAGAGAGTTAATAAAAGAAATATTACAGAAGAGATGAATCGCAGAGGTATTGTCCACTTTAGGAATTAAAGTGAGAAATTGAGCATTTAGACCATGAGAGAAAATATCATTAGAAAGAAAATATTTTAAAAGTTTGAAAACATCTATGTGAATAACCTTTTAGTAATGTTGGAAAAAACCATTGATGAAACCATTAGGACCCGTGGCACTATTATGGTTAAGGCTATAAATAGTGTCATTGATTTCATGATCAAGAGGGGTGCATAAAATATAAGCGTTGACTTCCTCGTTCACTATAGCCAAAATGATATCAAGAAGGGGGTCCTTGTTGAAATTCAGACCATTGAAAATATTATCAAAGTAAGATACAATATGATTAGAAATGGACTCCTCAGTATCAATGAGGGCATCTTCGTCTCTATGGAAGGAAATAGGTATAAAAATTTTTCTGATTATTTGAAGAGAGTTATCGAACGTAGTGTTTCTATCACCATCCAAAGACATTTAGTTTTAAATATCTTCTTATGCATGTTGTCTTTAATGACATGTATAGAGTTGAGTTTCATTGAGGTGTTGATTTAAAGTTGAGGATCAATGGATAAGTCAAAGCTTGTAGTGGTATTATGAATTTGGATATATTCATTCTCAAGGGTAGATATGTCCTTGTCAATTTTTTTAGATTTCGCACTAAACCAATTTTTAAGACACTAGTTACATTGTTTTAATTTTTTGATACAAGAAAAAATTTTATTGTGATGATTCATGGACTCCCAAATTTTTTTACGATGATAGAACATTCGGGTTCTGCAGAGCAAGCATTATTATATCTGAATGGAAGAATGTGTTTGACAATTTTAGTGAAAAGACTGAAAAGAATGGGATGATGATCCAAGTTAATCTTAGGTAAGGTAATACTAGATATGATGTCCCAATCGTCCAGAGTGGAGATATTCATGAAATCCCTATCCAGTTTAATAGAAACTACCCTATTGTAGTGTCTTTTATAACATGTGAGCATATAACCTATGAGGTTAATTTAAACAAGGTTACTATCCTCAAAAGAAGTTTTAAATTCTATTGAGGAGATAAAAGAGTGGGAAAATCCCATTTTCTCACTAGAGGAAAGAATCACATTAAATTCCCCGATCACAAACCAGGGGTCATGGATGTAGTTAGATAAAACATAATGATCGTGCCAAATAGCTCTTATATCATGATATCAATTATTATCATAAATCATGGTTCTAAATGTGTGTCATCCATAAAAAGAAAAAAATCACAAGTAAACATCTATTTAAATTTTTTTTAGTCATTTACATTCTACAAAGATGAATGATAAAAAACCCAAATAGATTCAACAGAACGACCATCTTTTCAATAACCTAAAAAACTATAACCATAAGAAAAAATATGCATAAATTTCAAATAAAAGTTGATTTTAGGTTCAACAATAATAAAAATTTTAGGTCGTGATTCATAATAAATATTTTAAGAATAATAAAAGTGTCAGGGTTAGAAATACCCTGACAATTACAAAACAAAAGATTCATTGGAACAAGAATTTATGGTGAAAACCCCCTTTTTTTGAACTAACAGATCCCTTACTAATATTTGATCTTATGATGTTCTGAGTAGAGTTCAGAATAGGTTTATTTATCTATTTACAAATAGGGGAAATATGCGATTCGTTAGAAGAACCTATATAAAAAAAATCTGATGGGTTTTAGTTGTTTTAACATTCAAAGGGGAGGCTATTGGGCTGTCCCTTGAGTCCATTGAGAGATTTTAAGTATGAATCGTGGGTAAATAAGAAATTTTCATATTAGGGGTAGTGGGATTCATGCCCATTATCATTAAGATATCATTAAATAAATCAACATTTGATTTTGAAGTCATATCTACAGTGGAATCTGAGGGAACCAAACCTATAGAATCAATGGAGGGATGACCAGCTATAGTCTTGCTTACCAAGACCTCGAGGATTCCCTCCCTGTGGGATGATGTAGCACCAGTAAAAACACAACCATCAATTTTATTATAAGGAAGACTAGAAAACTTGGGGGTTTCAAGAAGCACAACCTGATGCATATTAGTGGATGGTCCATCTTTATTTTCCAAGGATCTTCTGATTTCACTCCCACTAACTAGGACCCCATGCACGGGAATAAATTTCCCAGAATCTGCAGTGTTTAGTCTATGTGAATCCTCTGCAATAGTTTCATCTTGGGACTGTTATAAAGCATCCATAACTAGTTTTTCAATTAATTTTGTAATGATTTGATCAATAGTGGAATTCTCTTCTTCATCCACAAGCTTAGCCCAGGTAGTTCCTGAATTCTCTCTAAAAAGAGTTTCTTTCTTCACACATATTTAATTTTTCAAATTGTAAGGTTTGGGCTTCTCGAAGGAAGTGATTTTCTCTTTTTTGTTCCTTCAAACTTTTGTCTATTAATCATCCCCTATCTAGGAAACATGGTTGTTCACAACTCTACAGTTCAGTGAGGAGTGTCCTACTATTTTATATAGCTTTTAGAATGCTGGAATATTCTCAAAGACTATCCAGACCTCAATTTTGTAATCATTTCCATTAAAATTAATAACAACTTGGAGTTTAGAGTCTATATTGACATCCAGCAAGACTCTTTTATATAATCATAGCTCAATATTTAAGGTTTGTTGATCAATTTTAAGGGGATTACATATGTAAAAGACTATGTCATTCAGAATCATGGGATACTAGAAGAACCAATTGATTCCATGAAATCTAACCTAGATTTGGGCCATAATATTCATATAGGTATAAAGATTAAAGGTGTAATACCATTCAAAGATTCTAAGGACACTAGGTTTGAGCTGTAAGTTCCCTAATTTCCATGAATGATCAAGTTCCTCCTATGATCTTAACAAAATAATAAAGTAAACCATACCTATTGGAACAAGTTTCCAATCAGAGAAACCCCAAATATGTGCAATCTTATTCTTAAGATCATAAGGTGAATAGGGTTTATCTCTTTTAATATATGAAATACGTCCCATAGTCAAGAACATACACATTGGAGTGCACTGTTGGAGGTCCTTAAAAGTGGCCTCAACTACGAAGCATCCATCATTCAGTTTATTATACAGATAAGGCTTCATTGAGGTAGTTTTTTAAAAATACATACCTTTGGGAGCTTCAAGAAAAGAGATCCCTTTATGCTTTCATGGGGTGGTTCAACGAACATGGTTTGGGCTATGATCTCGATGAGGTTGAACTTATATCGTAAATTATTTCGATCATGCTTAAGTTATTGGATCTCATCTCGGGCATTGTAAATTGAAAATCCTAGTAATATGATCTCCCTCAGAAGATATGATATATGTGCTTCATTTGGAACAATCCATCTAGTTGAGGACATCATTTACTTTTTCTTTGTCAATTAGATTTGTTAAAACCCTACATTTATACTAATCATGGGATCACAGTTCAATGACTATATTATCAATGGGAATGATTATTAATGGTATTTTAAATAGTATATAACAAAACCAAAGGAGTTCATGATTTTATTTAACTACAACACACAATAATAAATTTTAATTAAAACAAAAGTAGAATTTCATTTATAAAAGTTTGGGTTGTTGCGCACCTTGGGTTCATAAGATTCATTTGACTCATATGAAAGAGTAAATTTTCATTGTACATAATAGAAATTCAACAATGGTATGGATAGTCATTTTTATTCATAAGGGTTAAAATAATATTTCAAGAGAGTCACCTTGATGCTACGAGTTAGAAAAAATTGAGAAGTCTTTTTTTTCTGGGAGATTGAATAATGAGAAAAATTAGATGATTATGGTGATATTCTCAAGAGAATTAAATATGAGAATTATTTAAAGGGTAATTATGTTTCAATTTGAGTTGAGTGAATAATAAATCCATTTCTAATTCTCTAAAATGATTTTCATCTATTCTATGTGGATTTGGTCTTATTTAATTGATAATCTTGTATTCCAACATGGAAATTTAAACATATATGGATTTTTTGGAAGGTTTGGGAAAGAATTATCTTGATTATTTTGAAAGACTCATATTAGATTAAATGAAGTAAAAGGGTAAATTATTGAAATTTTTTAAATGGATGGGATTATGCAACAATAAATTAAGGATTTTCTATATTCAAAAATATAAATAAATAATAATGTGATATTTATATGTATTAATAATGGGCTGAAGAAGAAGAGATTGTTAATTATGAGAACCCAATAATGAATTATTTAGAAACAAATTTGTGTATTAAAGAAGATAGAAGGACTTTAAAATCCTAAAAAAACATGTACATTAAAGAATAATGAGGAAAAAAGTCTTAAAATACCCTTATATCATAGAAAATGATTCATAAGAGAAGATAACCCAACATTATAACTTATATTTAAAATATTTTAATGAAAACTGATGAGAAAGACAATGTAGAGTATTCGGTTATATTCAATCAATGTTTATTCTTTGTTTGAGTTGAGACAATAAAGATAACATCGATACAATTCTAATGATTGTTTTTTGGTAATAGAAGACCTATTGATTGAAGGAGAAGATCTTATTACGTTGATGTACTGAAATCTAAATTATAAAAGAAGATATTTATAGGGTTTAAAATAGAATAATTTAAAGAACAATAGTTATCCGATATAATAATTTATATTCCAATTAGGATACTGAAGAGATTTCATGTGAAAGAGGCTATATTGGTAAGTGGATTACACCTACCCAAATGTGCTGGATGATACTAGGTCTCATTGATGTGAAGAGAAAATACTTGGGAAACAGATGATATGTTCCAAAACCTTGTATGTTTTGTAAATTGGATAATACATTAACATACATTTTTAATCACTATAATTGATATGTGATAATATCTAGTTTCATTCTGAGCTTGAACACAATAATGAATAGATTTCCACACTAGGGTTGAACCATGTAAAACTTCATTTGCTACATTTTTTTATTATTCTCTACAATTTATGTTGTAATGAGTGTTGAGGGTTTATTAAGAGATCCATACTTCTTAAACAAGAAAAATATTCAAATAAAAAGAGGTGACACCTAAAAGATAAATTGAAATTTAGTAAAATAATGGAGTACTGGTTCACCCCCCTCATAGTGTTCTTGCACGGTCCACCAAACACTTCAATAAAATTTCCAGTTGATGTATTTTTATACAATTTTTATCCAAAATCTCATATTTTATCAATTCTTGTAATTTATTATAAGTAAAATTCCGATAAATTTTCTCTAGATCTATTTATTTATAATTTTAAAATGGGAAAAAGATAAATTTAGGACTATTTTTAAAACCTCCAAGAAATATTTCATTCACATTTTTTTATTGGTGATTTGGAAAACTTGTGGTAAATCTAAATTTTTTACTATTTTTAAACTTATTTTTAGTAGTGGTTTTTTAAAACTGCCATGAAATAGAGGCAATTTTTATGAAATAGATGCTAAAAATAAAATAAGAATATATTAAATACTTAATACTCAATAATTAGTAGTTATTATTTCTAAGGAATTATTCATTTTTATTTAAAATTTTATTTAATTATTATGTATTGACTATTAATTATTTATAATTAATATTTTTTAATTATGTGAGACTTAAATTATTATAGTATAAGATAAAACATATATTTTAGCATTAAATGTCCATAACTTTTGATTAGGGTGTCTGTTTTAGCTATAGAACTCGTCAAATCAAATCTTAAGAAAAATAACTACAATGATGCATGATAATAATGTAGTAGTAATTAATGTAATAAATTTTACTACTATTTTAAGAGAAGTAGAAAAAATATTTTCAACATTAAATAGTTATAAATTTTGACCTGAGTGTCTGTTTGAGCTTTACCACATATCAAATTGAATCTCCTGAAGAGTTATTTTCTATATTAATTAGGGGGACCCTGGTTACTATTTTTTCAAGATCAAAATGGCCTTAATGTCTTCTAAAGTTGAGTTTTTAGATACCATGACTTTTGAATATTCAATGTCATTTTAGATTCCTATAAGTGTGTCTTCATATTCTTGTTGGGTCATCTGTGATTTTACTCCATGGATTTACATTCCTATTTATTTGATGATGTTTCAATTATTATGGGTTTCCCTCTTTTTGTGATTTATTATCAATTATATATGTACATATATGTATGTTTTTCTATACATTTATATATAATTATTTATAATATATATATTTATCAATATTTATTGAAAATTTATATATAATTTTATCGATACCAAAATATTTATATGTATTTATGTATAATAATCTATATTTATATATATTTATTTTCATTTATGAATATTTATATACATTAATGCGTATTTTTATATATGATGTTGGTATATATATATGTATTCTATTGGTTGGTGTATGTGTGTGTGTGATTTTCTTTATATACATTTATGTAAATTATTTATGTTTATTTATTTTTAAAAAATATTTATAAATGTATTTAAATAAATCTATATTCAATAATATATATTTATATACTATTTATAATATATTCTTTACAACTTATTATTGATTATTAATTATTGATTATTTAGCATTTAATATATATTATTTTATTATTTATTATTTATTAATTTAAGACTTATTTATTAAATATAGATTAATTATTTATTATTATTTAATTATTATTAAATAATAATTAATAATTATTTATTATAGATTATTTATTATTAATTATCGATTTATTATTTATCTATTTATCAATTTATCTATTATTTATCTACTAATTATTTATTATATATATTTATATATTATTTAATTATTTATTCATTATATATTTACTTATTACTTATTTATAATTATATATTATTTATTATATATCATTAATTTTTTATTAAATATTAAATATTAAATATTAAATATTTATTATTATTTAGTAATCATTTGTATGTTGTTTATTAATTATTAAATATTATTAAATTATTTTATATTTATTTATTATGTATTATTTTAATTTTATTATTTATTATTATTATTTATTATAAATATTCTTTAATATTGTTATTTATGTATACATATTTATATGTATTTTATGTATATATATATATTTATGTATACAAAATTCTATTTAGTCACCACATGAAGACTATGCTGGAGTAGTAAAGTCATTGAATAATAACCAAGAGGTAAGGGGTTCAAATCTCATCCAATGCATAGATATGCTTAAATTATCCATGACATGCATGGAATATGAATGCATTATAGGATAAATAAATATGGAAATATATAATTATCAAATATTATAAAAATTTACATTTTTTTAAAAAACCACTGTTAAATATTTTGTGTGGTTTTTCAAAACTATCGCTAAATCATTTCACAATTCTATTTCTAAACCACCATGAAATTTTTAATGACACAATTTTTTTTACATCGGTTTAAACCACCGCTAAACCCAAAAAAACCACTAAATACTATTTTTCCTTTAGTGTTCCTAATATACAATGTTTATACGAGATTATCTTTATCATTTTTCTCTCCAATTGTTGAGATTATTCTTTAATTATCTATCTTATATTATACTTTACATTCTAAATCATATACGCTTTCTGATATTTTTAAATCTTCTTTTATGGGATTCAAATTCCTTTTACTAAACCATCTTTGATTCATCTTTAAAAACATATAAATTATGATGTTTGAAAGAAGTTTTCCTCTTGATATATCTTCCAATTTAAGAATATCTATATATTTTTTTTATTTTTACTGTTTTTATATTTTATCTATGTAAAATATCTTATTTCACCTTTTTTTATTCATTTTTGATGTTTAAAAGTATTTTATTCTTTAATCGACCCATACTTTGTTCGATATGACGTTCACATGAGTTTATTCACTTACTCAGCTTTCATTCAGTTGTAAACATTCTTCCTTGACTATGTGCTTCTATGTTTAGAATATTCTACCCCTTTACTATCTTGTATTCATCTTCCTTCTATTTTTTTGGTGATTTGGAAAATATTAAACAAAAATTTCATTTTGATTGATTATTACTTCATTAAAATATACTATGGTAAAAGAAAACTTTCACCATCTAATTTGGACATTTATCTTCTATTTTTTCTATTTTCAGACTGTTCTGAAAGTGAAAGAGTTATTCTATTTTATAACTCTAATATTTCTCTTTAACTCCATTTAGAAGGTAATTTATGATATTTTTCCATCAAATTCGGTTACATTAATCTATTAAAAATTATTTAAAAGGTACATATTTACACTTCTATATAATTATTATCTACCACTATAAATTTTTTTCTTTACATTTTTTTCTTTTCATTATTTCATTATTGGGACATTTATTTCAAAAATAAATATTTTTTCACATTTTAATTTTTTTTTGAAAGTTACTTTTGACCTTTTTTTAGAATATCATTAAAAAATTATCAAAAATTCATTTTTATGATTTCTCTTCCATTTTAATCTCTTTATTATCAATGTTACTATACAATATAATTATATTTATAATGTTTTCAAAAAATATTCAAAAAATATTTTTTATATAAATATTATTATCATTATTTTCATGAAAATGATTAACAATCTATTATATCCTAATTTAGGATTATTTCAATGTTATATAAAACAAAGAAATTTGTTTCTAAAATCTTATAAAATCACTTATCTTTTTATGAAATATTTTAAATCTATGATGGTATAATTTTCACTATATTTCTACTCATTATATATTTTTATATTCAATTACTATAATTCAATAATACATCGATTCATTACCCAAATTCCTATGTGTCAATTATGCAGAGGAAAATAAATCCCTATGAGTGGATTGATCCATCAAAAAATTTATCTTTCATTATCAAAATATATGTATAATGAAATTTTTTAGCACATTCTTTTTTCATTATTAGTACACTATACTTCATTCTCTTCAATAAAATTTGTACACCAAGATAACTATTCCATTCAATTGATTAGGGAAATTTATTTGAAAGACTGAATACCATTTTATTATTTATAGTGTTAATACCTTATACATCACCATTCTAATTAAATAGTATTTTCATAGACAACCTCTATGATTATAAAATTGTTATTATACCTCTCTATTATTTATATGTGACTCATTTTATTTTCACAAGATAATCCTGCTATGATTTTAATAAATGATTTATTGATTTTATGTGGCCCACATATGTATGGTTTATAATTATGTGATGGGTGATAACAAAATTATATATCCCTTTAATGCTTTTTGTAAGTATTTTTATCCTCAGATATTTTTTTTGAGACATGGCTAATTAGCCTAGTATATTATGTTATGGGATATAAGTGGTTTTCCCACACCATTATATTATAGTACATATGTAGTTACCATAGTCTATAATGATAATAATGTCTCGGTGGTTAGCCTTGACATATGTTCTGATTTTATGTTCTTATGTATATTCAAAATTCCTATTTTATGTCTCGATGGCTCATCATTTTTTATTATGTTTTGAAATTTCTATGCCATTGTATGTGTAATGATTATCCTTTTATAGTTATTATATCCTATTATATGATATATTACTATGTTATCATGTTGTATGATCACTTATTATGTTTAAAATATATTTTTCCATTAATCAGTCCAATTATCTAATGCTTATGTTCCACTAATATTTATGATATATTCACCCTAACCTAGTGATATGGTTTTTCTGTTATTAAGTGAAAATTCTAACATTTTTTCCAATGTTTTCCTTTTTATATTGGTAAAAATTATTAGTATTATGCATGATGTGTCTATAAGGGAAATCATGTGTAAATAATTAATTTTAATAAAATGTAAAAAGTATTAAGAAATAAGATGATTATATAGGTAGTCTTCAAATAAATGAATCCTTTGGGTTCAGTGAGTGTTTTTTATTTTTGATATATAATATTAAAATAAATTACAAGATATAAGATATATGTATTTTATGTTGGGGTCATCTTAGGATAGATATTCTCATCAAATTTCAATTTCCTGAATTTATGTTGTATTACGTGACCTCCTTATATAAGGGAACTTCCCAAACTAGCCACTTAAGTGTCGCAATACATTTTATAGACATCACCATACCCTAGAAGGAAAATAACTTATATCAATAAATGTATTCAATTATATTTTTCAAATTCCCTTAGGAGCTTCTCATCCAAAGAAAATATATATCTTTTTCATGTAAAATCAATCATTGGTGAATCCAATTTGATGAAATATTTAACAATCCTCTAGTGATGTTCGGTTAGTCGAAGAAGGTTATAGATCTTAAAGAATTTTTTTTTCAATCTCCTTAGACACCATAACCTTCAATTAGTTAAGATCTATTGATATCACTTTATTTTAAATGAAATGAACAAAAAAATTTACCACTTAAATAAAAATAAAAATTTAGATAAATTTCACTAAAACTAACATTTAATACAAAAATAATCTCTTTCTGTCTTTCAGGATCTTCTTTAGATCTTGATTATATTAATGTATCATTCCTTAATATTAACAAAAATTATCCAAATACTTATAGAATATAAAATTATTTAAATCCATGAACATTGTTGCTTAATTGGAAGCATCAAAAGGAATGAAAAAAATACCTCATTGGATATAATGACTTAGAATGTTTTCCTCTTTGTCATATACTCTTATTTTAACCTTAGTTGATAATATCTACAGTGAATATCAATCATAAAAAACCATTTATCTCTATTTAGGTGGGAAAATAAATAATCCATTTGAGGAAAGGGACAATTTTTATTTTTCTTTACTTGAATACATTTCATATAGTCAATACATTACCCTAAAATTCCATTGGCCTTCTTAGTGAATAACATTGGTGATGCCCAAAGAAAAATGATAGGCTGAAAAAATCATTTCTACGCAATTTATCCTAGATGGATATCAATCTTTTCCAACCCCACTTTATCCATGTGATTATATGGAATAAAAACTAAATTCATTATAAAAAAATATAAATCTAAATTTTACTTATCTTCTTAAAGGTAATAATGAGATATCCTTTGGAAAAACATAATGATAATATCAACTAAAACCGGTAGTTGAAGTTGATTATCAATTTAAAAGGATTCAAGAAAATATATTTTCAACAAACATAAAATTTCATGAATAATTTCACAACCACTATTTTTATTAAACTCCCATTCTCTATAGTATGAGTGGAAACACTACAGGTGAATAAAAAATAAATCACTAACTGTATCAACCAATTTTTTCCTTGTACATGATAAAATGTTCTATCCTTATAATAAAGCCAAATTTTGTAATCTAAAAGACTATAAAACTCCTTGATACATAAAAATAACCTAACATAGTGGAACATAATTAACATTTGAATCCTATTCCACTCCTTTCATCCAACAGAGTATCGATTCTCACAACATAAGGTGTTAGCTCAACATCTAATCCAAAAAGGTTTACTACTAAAGTAGATATACAAGAATATGATTATCTGATATCAAATGAAGTAGTAATAAGAAAAGAATAAATCAATATAAAACCTAAATCAATAGATAGACCTACCTCAATATTAGATTCCCTAACCACTTTCCTAGAGGAAAAGTGTCGAACTTGATCCTTTTAAGAAATTTTCATTTTTCCTTGTGTCCTTAACCAAGATTTCATTAATTTTTCTTTTTTATCTATGTAACTTGTGTCATTTTAGATTCCCATATTCTATTTATTTTAGATAAAAACTAATATAAGTTCTTAAAATGACCCATACGGACACATCAAGGAAAAAGTTGAGTTGTAATAGAGAAGCGAGTCTTTATATGATCAATTTGTCCATAGTGATAACAAATAGGTAACTTATCACATTGAGATTAACCCATGGATTTCTATAAATATTTATTCTATATATAATTTAAATTCCTCTTGTGTACACTAAATTAATACTTACCTCTACTAGGTTGTGGAAGAAAAGATGTATCACTATGTTTCTATTTCATTTCTGCTGGTAGTAAAGAAAATGTACATACCCCTTCCATGTATGTTGGAAACTTTAATAAATTAATCATTTATTATATATCTAGACGCAAAACCATTTAAAACCTTTATAAATTAATGTAATCATTCCTCACTAAATATTTCACATAGTATAAAATACTTGAAAACATAAATGCTTACTCTATCACTATCAGATTACCACACTAGAATTCTAAGAAATTGTTACCCTTATATTGTGTCAGTTTGTTAAGAAAGTAATAACCATTGAAGATCTTCATGAAAAAATTCTATTAAATAAAAATATGAAATCTAAATTCCATTACCATATGTGTCATCTTCAATGTTGTACCATCTAATAAATTGGACACAAACTTCACATTTGAGGTTATAAGAATATTTAAGAATGAAAATATATGTCTGACCATTTCTAATCATTATTTTTTATGTTTTTTTCCAAAATCACGTTTAAATTATGGAGAAATCTACATCAAAAACTAGAATTCTCAATCTTTTACCATAAACCTTTATCAGACATATTCATTATGCAATTCTTAGTTAGTTTACAATAATTTTCACCGACTAGGGATCTATAAGAAAAACTTATAATGATCCCCACCATTATCAAATAAGAACACTTATAGGAAGAATTTATCTATAGTCTGAAATTAATTTCATTAAAAAGTCATCAATATATATGTTACAAAATGAATATGAAAAAGTCCCTAGAAATCCATTGTCAAAAATAATTTTCAAAACCATTATCATGTGATACAACTATAACATACCTATAATGAGGAATGTATACTTTCGTATCTTAAAATACTACGGTGGCACTCTTCTAACAACATCGTATAATATTTTAATCAATATTTATCCTACCTAGTCTTCCTGGTAACTCTATCTTTTCTATAAAAAGATTAAATGTGTCTTTATATGGGTATATTTTTACTCCCAACCATCCCATTATATTTTCTTATGATATTTTCAATGTCTTAACAAACATTGATTCAATTTTTAATAACACGACCCACGTACCCCAAAACCAATACCTGAACTACATAAAGACAAGGCCTCAAGTGCATTCCTCAATAATCAAAGGAAAGAAAATATTTACAAAGGATAAGATAACCTTTTTGTGGATTTATTTTCCCTACAATGTTACAAAAAAATATAATAAATGAATATGTATAGAAAAATATTTTTATTTGAAACTAATTAGAAAATATTTTTGTATCTAAAAGATTTAGGTTTAATAATCCATAAATAATGTAAATAATCTAGGATAACATGATAATAATAATGTTTTTAAACCCCAATTCAATAAAATCATTTTCCAAATCTCTATCCTAGATCTAAAATCACTACAGTTGAATAATAAATCCTTCCTCTTACTTTCATCTTGTCCAAAAAAGTAAAAATTCCCAAAAAAGTGACCATTTCATGGGTGATTATAAAATCAATATGATTTCTAAAATGGCTCAAATCTGACAACATGAATGAATAATATATACAAAAAATTCAATTCAATTTTTTGAAAACATTTACTAAAAATATTTTTTCAATAATTTTTTAAATGAACACCTCCTTATTTCAATATAAAAACATGGTAATAATCATTTTTTAGATATGAATCATCTTTTTGTTCATCAGTAATTTTTTTTAATATTATAACACAAATCCATCATATAATAACAATCAAATATAATATGACCATTACCTAAAACATAACCTACATTACGATGATGTTTAACCAAGACTTATAATGTAAATAAAAAATAACCACATAGAAATATACCATCTTTGAATTTAATTCCCAAAATGATTGAATGTTCTTCAATCGATTACAATGTATGGATAAATTCATCACCTAACCATACAACCCCTCACTATCTTTTCCATACCACTTGAGAGAGAAAAAAGTTCTAAAAACAAAATCCCATCTATATAACATTTTCATAATCTAAATCACATAACCTAAAATATTTCTAATAACAAGAAAACCCACATTTGAACAATTATTTGTATGTTATTGATAAAAAATAAAAACCTTATTCCGTGACAAATTCCCTGAACCACATATTCATAATAAAATTCATGTCAAAAATATTTTTGAAACCTCATGATTAAATGAAATATTAAAACACAACACTCCATTGTAAATTATTTTTGAAATTCAACATTAAAAATCATTTTGACACATTTTTCAAAAAATTCCCTACATGATTAAAAAAATGATGCATATAAAAACAACTATTTAACAAAAAATCAGGTTTTTATCGAAAAATGATTCAAACCCAATTTATAATAGTTTATCACAAATCTTGAAAAATGATAATTATTTAAAAATCCATAAAAAATTCACATAATGATTAGACCAAGATAGGAGTATGTTGAAGCCACCAATAAATATTCGATTTCTATTCAATTCTTAACTTTTATTTCATGATGATCTTAACATGATGAAACACTTAGATCTATTAACAAGATTCATTTATATATCCTTATTTACAAACTAAAAGGAAAAATACAATCTTGAAGGAGGCTCAGAAAAAGGTTTGTATATTTGGAATGAACCCATGGATATGGATCATGAATTATGTTATTATTCATGGTGCCCAAGTAACTTATTTTAGTAGAGAACATATTCTCTATTGAGTATCTCATGCCTCTTGCAACTTAGCATGATTCTCATGTAACTCTCGATCTAACAAACTGACTCGGGTTGACCCAACATGTCAACCAACTCGATTCACCATTAGGACCGAATGGGATTTCCAATCCCCATGGGATGATAATAGATTCCCAAATAACAAGAACATATGATTAGGGGAATATTTCAACCTCTAAATCTAAATAAGCACAACAAAAACCACTGAGGATCCGACATAACCAATCTATGAAATAAATAAACATGAATAAGAATAAGAAACATAAACATAAAAGAACTAACCAATCTAATTAATAAAAAATAATAATAATGAAATGAATAAATGAATATCATAAAAAAGTAATTCTCAATAAATATAAATATTATAGATTACAGAAAAAAGAAAACACCGATATGAACTAGCTGATATATAACTATCCCAAAAAATGATAAACTAAAAATAGAGTTTAAACTACAACAAGATGACTTCATGTGACCCACAATCACAAATCAAATCCTTAAACATCCCACAATAGTCCAACCCACACATGAACCTTGATTAAAATACCAAATCCAAGGAAGATCATAAAATGGAAACTTAAAAGAAATCATAAGATTCACATACACCTAATGGTGAATGCAGGGTGTGAGATAAACCCTCCCAGTTGGATTTCCCTAAAGAGTTTAAGACATTTACTTTCAAAATTTATTTTATAAATTCTATATCAAAATATAACAAATGAAAATATATTTTTACACATAGAATATATACAAAACAAAATATCATACCAAAATCACTTTTGGTAATATAACCCCTTTAAAAAAAACTAGTCTAGGGAAAAATGTTTTCATGAAACACGTTTAAAACCATTTAAAGAGATTATTTTATTATATTCATGAAAATGTAAAAACCTATATTCTATTTCAGAAATAATATATCAAAAACCCTTTCTATAAGCACACATTAGTTTCACTTTTTTAATTCACATTCCAAAAATCATTAAAAAACAATTTAGATTGTAATAAAAAATAAAACTGAAATAAATATGAACATGAGTAAGAACAAATGATTCTATTGAGGTATAATAAAATAAAAAGTCAAAGAAAAGGTTTCATGCAATAATCTATTACTAAGGGATAAAAACAAGACACATTATGAAATCACCTAACATCACCATCATAGAAATAAACATAATGGGAAACTTCCTTGGACTCAATTAATAAAAACCTAGACTGAAAACATGAACCCGAGGATATCCTACAAGAAGCTGTATTTCCTGTTAGTCATATCAAACTAGTCGAGCCCTATAACTATTTGAGAAGTGTAAAGCTACTATGCGGAATAATCAATCTAGGTTATCTCAACTAATACTATTCGTAATCTATATAGAACTCCATATAAATAAGAGTTTACAATCATAAATGTCATCTACTATCTTATTAGGATTCCCCTGACATATCAAACTAAGGTGATAGATAAAAAAATCCCACGGAACAGGCTTAATTTTTTTTGAAATAACCCTCATTAAACCTCTTGAAACCTCAGATGAATCAACTCATTTCTATTTCATTCAAACATGAACATCAATAATAAACCACCCATGATAGGAATAATCCTATAAAAAACTTTAAAAACACATGTAACATTCCACTTCTCTCCAATTTTATTGGAAAGAATTTGAGTTTCTACTAACCTTAAGTGAAATCCCCAAGACACCAAAGGATGGAAATAAATTCTTTGGGAATATGAATTATTTGGGGGACTACTTCCCCAATAAAATACATAAACCTAATAATATAAAACATAAACATCCCAACCAACCATATGACACATGACTATAAATAATAATACTAAAATAATAACCCAATAGAACAATAATATCCAAGTGACAACATAATATGGAATATCAAAAGACAAAAATCAAAAGACAATAATACTCAGTGACATCATGTGAAAAGACCCCATGTACCACCCAAAGCATTTCAAATCAACTACCCAACCATAAATGAGAAAAATATTAAGTAAAATAACTAGAAAATAATGTTATGTTTCCTTTTCTAAGTCTTAATATATGATAGCTACAAACACACCAATGTTCCCAATTAGTGGGTGAGTATAAACTCAGTAACCTTTCCCTAGAGGATTCCAAACACACGCCACTGTGAGAAAAATAGGATAAAACATGTTATGTAAAATAGTTTAATTTTTAAATAGTATATATATAGTCATGAAATAAATCCATGTGAGAAAAACTAAAACATTTTATAAAAATAAATATTGTTTAAGAAGAATAATTGAAGTGAATAATCTTTCCATTCATTCTATTAAACATGTAATACCCAACCATGTTACTCTCAGGACACCCATACACATAAATTCAATCCATGTGAAAGTTATATGGTTAATATTTTTTACTCATCAATCCTTTAATTCATCACAAGGTGACTAATATCTAGGTGAACTAATGGAATATTCCCCTTGTTCAGGGTCACACCCAATGAAAATGAACTAATGCAAACCATGTATGCAAGACCATATATCACATCAATTTATTCTAGAAAAAATATTTTTTTATTTTTTAAGAATTTCATCAAACATATTTTCTTCATAAAAAAATATTCCATGATTTTAAAATGATCATTTAATAATTATAATAAAATAAGATTTTCTAAAAATCATCCAATTTTCCGTAATTCCAAAACACCAACAAAAAAGGTTTCATATATGAAATCCTATAATGATTCCATAGAAAACCCATCCATGAACAATTTATGGAACCTATAAAATCAATTTATTGAATAGTGGAGATGAGAGATAATTCACATACCTCTCAACATATGATGAAAAACAAGAATTACACTAAAACTTCTAGATCTCGGTTCACAACACCTTCTATTTTCTTTGATTTCCACAATAAAATTCATGGAGATACATTAGAATTTGATTCTGATAATTGAATATCACTAAAAAATGACAGGTGTATCCCTAGAATCCAAGAGTAAAAGATCCATAACCAAAAAATTGAATTACATCTATTAAATATAATTTTATACCCAAATTAGAAACATATGACCACAACACATTCTACCCTTAATGGTGTATAAATGCTAAAAAACACCAAAACATGGCACAATTAATGGTAATATTCCATAGTTATTAAACACTATGGTGCACCCCATAGTGCTACTCCATAGTCACCCCTGAGCTAGTTTCCATATGAAATCCATGTCACAGGGTCCACCTAGTTCCTATTTAGCCAGGGTAAGGATATGGTACAACCCATAATCCATACCATAGCTACACCTAAAATGATAGAGATACCCAAACTGTCTCTACACACCTTCTCTCCTCTACACCATATCCATAAATAAAATGGTAGAGGCTCCAAAATGTCCATTGACATAATTATAGCTCAACTGCACAACAACAACATAATCTGAAGAACCACCCAAAACTCTTCCTAAGACACTACAATATAGCCAAGCCTCCACAATGCGGTTATACTGAATAACATAGAGGTGTAGAAACCATATCATAGATGTCCTATTTAGCACATACCCCTAAATGGTCTCCCAACCATTGAGTATTTACCTAATGGTTCAACATTGAGGATCAGATTTTTGAGTAAATGTAACCTAATCAACAAAATTAAGAACAAATGAAAATAGAAAAAAATTAAAAGAACACCTTTCTCAAAACAATCCAATTGTGTATCATCTATAACTGAAATTAGCTAATGGAGATCTGAATCCTAGTTAGAAAACTGATTATATGACCTTCTACTCAATCCATTTCCCACAAAATTCCCTTTATCCAATGAATACATCAAGAAAATGTCAGAAAAATAAAAATATTCCATCCATATACATTGAATTAGATTTAAATATATTTTTCTGAAAAATATTTCCATGGTCTTATGATCCATAAAAACATGAATTTATCACTAAAAATATAATTATGAAAAATATTTAAGGCATGAACTACAATATATAATTGAAAATCATATTTCGGTTAGTTATTCTCAATCATCCATATCTTTCGTGATCTATTTTCAATGATATTATCTCCCTTTATGAGATATAACCAAAACCAAATCCCAATGAATCCAAATAGACCACATACCCCTTCCATGACTTTGTAAATGTAAGTGTAGGTTCTAACAGAATGATAACCTTACATTCTTGAAAATATTTTTGGAAATTATATCCATATTGGAATGAAACACCTTCACATGTTAAAGTAATAATTGGCGAGGCAAGGCATGATAAATCGCAAGGAATATTTATATAGAATCTTTAGAATCCAATGAAATAGTATATCTTAACAAAATTCATTGATAGCTTCCCATAGATAATAGATTCTACCTTTTCAAGATCCAAAATATCTATTTTTTTAGAAATGGCATGACCAATGAGACATACCTCATGTATCAAAAAATAACCCTTTGAACCCTTATCATAATAATGATTTTCCCACAAGGCACTCAACACTAAATCAAAGTGTTTCTCATCATTTTATATTATCTAGATTACACGAGTATACCATCGATGAACACCACTAAAAGGAACCATGATATATTTGATATTTTTGATTAATTATTTCTATGAAGATCACTGGTGAATTCATAATGCCAATGGGAATGGACACATATTCATAGTGACCACAAAAAATTTACAAATATTTTTTGGGAATATCCTCTTTTCAAACTTGTAATTAGTGATAGCCTGATTATAGGTTAATTTTATTGAACCACTGGGCTCCCATCAATTGATAAAATAGGCCATCAATGCATTGAATAGGATACTAATTATCAATCATAATTTGGTTAATATTAGTATAATCTATAAAAATATGAAGAGTTACACCAACCTTCTATATAAAAATAATCAATGCTACCCATTGATATGTGCTTAGTCGAAAAAACCCTTATGTTTCTAACTATTCTAATTAAAACCGCAATTACTTTAATTCTATTTGTTACATCCTATTAGATTGAAGTTAAATTATATTGGTCCATAGTAATATATTAATAGTAAATTCCAGTCCTTTTTTAGGTGGAAAACCATTTTTTTAGAAAATCATCTAGAAATTTTCTAAAAATTGTTGGGAAATATATATTTCTGATATCATCAATAGATGACAGAGTAACAACTACTAAATGATAATATATAGTCTCAATAACCAGTACCATAGGTCCCTATATTCTTATAGTTAATTTCCAATCTCTTTTAAATAGATGGTCAATTCCAACAAAATATTTAAAACTCACCTTCCATGAATAATAATTAACATGGGCCTTAAAATTGATCAACCAATCCATCCCTAAAATTTGGTTATACATATCCATCTGTAGAATAGATATATACTAAACCAACTCAGTCCCATCAATTGTTATTGAACATGATGCACACTTAATGTCTCTACACTTATGTTTTACTAGGGCTGTTTCATGTTTTAAAATAGAAGGAATCATTTCAACATGCAAACATATATGATAAAAACATGAGAAGTGATTAAAGAGTGGGATTCACCCATATAAAACAAGTATTGCATGAAAATAAAATTCAAATGAATCATATTTCACACTTTCAAAGGACCTAATTAATCATAAATTACCATATTCTTTACTCTATATAACTGATTAATAGCTCCTCCCTGATCCTTTCTTCCTCAATGAGGTTGTATAACCTGAGGAGTCTTGGTGTTCCAAGAATCACCTCAATATTCTTGGTTCTAAGGATGATATTCTTTTGACCAGATCTCCTCAATGAAGTATAAGATGTATAGGAAACAGGAAACCCATCTCCCACACCAAAATTTTGATCTCGTGATCAATAATAGTAAAATTTCCCATATGATTATAGTTATGACATGATCTAGGTGGTGTTGTATAATCTGTCTTAACATGATCAAGTGAAACACACTGAAAGAACCCATGATTACTCTATGGTCTTAGTAGAAAGTCAACTGATCCCATGGTATAATTATTATAGGCTCCACCAATTTTTATGTAAGTGTCCTTCGTGAAATTATTTATAGTGTTTTAGTTCCCACCACTTCTTATGGAGACAAACATACTTCCTCTATCCAGATTATTATAGATATCTCTTTCCACCATTTTCACTATATTTACCATCTCTATATACTCTATAATATAAAGAATAACTATCTTAGAATGAATCTCCAGTAAAATAAAATATTTAAATATACATGACATTAAATATGCAGTAGTAGAAAAATCTTTGTAAAAGTGAAAAAAATTCATGAATTTAGCAACATAATCCATGAAAGATATATTCTATTATTTTAAGCGGAATAAATTACTTATTCATTCAATTTTGAATTTATACTGATAGAATTTTTTGTTGAACAATTCTTAGAAGTTATCCCACATGATTCCTTGGTTTAATTTATCTTAAATAGCTATGCAAAAACAATAAAAAACTATATTATAGAATATAAGTAGCTAACATTAATTTCATCTTTCCTAGTGTACCCAAGAATAAAACGATTCTCTTAATCTGATTCATCCAAACCTTTTCCTTATGAAGCTTAGAATCACCCAGAAATATGGATGGGTTCTATTTTTGAAATAGAGTGGAGTGTTCCATATTCGAAGTTTCATAATTCTTATTACCTCATTCTATGAATTGAAAAGTATGAATGATTCTTTGGACCATCTCTTTATTCAGTTTTGGAACATGTGAAACCAAAATTTTAGCACCTTGTTCATGATAATTCTAATGATGTTTAATAGGATCCATTCTCTATAACTTGAAAAAATATATTTTATTCATCACTGATAAAGAAATGAATGCTACAAAATTAAAAATCACCATTAGTAACAAACAATAACCAACAATTTTAAAAATAATCTATTTTAACCATTTTCAAAAATAATGAAATAAAAAATAAAAAATATGGTCCTGGTGGGAAGTATCACTCACAAAACATGATATGAAACTATCATTAGATAAACCAATCCCGATATTATGACAATACCCTTAGACGTGTCTTAGAACAATTTTGTATTTAGATGCCCATATAACATGAATATTAGTATAAAAAGGTTTTATTTTCATTTTTATGCTATATATTTCATGTTCTGAAACTCTTACCACATTTCAGTCATCCTAAGAGACATAAAGACTAAAAAAAAATTATAGAATCTGTAACATACCACCCCCAAAATTTTCTTATAAATAGGGGTAGGTGCTACTAACCTTCAGTGACATCCCTAAGTCACCAAAGGATGGAAATAAATTCAATGGTATTAATAAACATTTAGGGGATAATTTTTCCTATATAATTCAACAAACATAACAACATAAAACATAAAAATATAGAGAATTACCATGTAGGATTAATGAATCACTGAGAGGGTGAGGGGGAGAATCAATGATGCATTTTTTGTTAAATTTTACACACTTTTGAAACAATTTTTTCCTCATGTTAAAGATATCATTCTCTACTGAAAAAATAAAACACATATACACATGAATATAATAATTTACAAGGTTAACTACTCAAAAATGTATCTATGTACTCATTATAGTTTGGAAATAATCCAAAACAAAAAAATATACTAGAAAACAATAATTTTTTTTGGAATAAAACAATTTGGTTATTACATTACACTCATTTAGCATTATGTTAAATACAACCGTGCATGTTATTAAAGTAATCCAAAATAATGTAATACAATTTTTGTAACAAACATTTTATAGTGATGATTAATCAACTTTCACAAACATAATCTTCAAAAAAATGAAGTTCCCAGTCAGGATTCAAGTATCACTAAGAGGGGGAGGGGGTGAATCAGTGATATTTTTTATTTTTATGTTTACATTCTTTTTGAAACAACCTTCTCCTCCTGTTAATGAGTTCCTTATCTGTTGATCGCACACAACCAAAAGAACATAAGATTTACAAGGTTCACTACTCAACAAGAGTAGCTACGTCCTTGGTATGGTATGGAAATAATCCTGAACCACAAAATCCTCCATAAAATAGACTTTTGATGTTGAATAAAATTATTAAGACATTCCCTTTCACTCATGTAACTTGAGAGAAAATCCTAAAGTATGTATGCACCCTCTTGGCACAAAGAGGGTAAATAAATATCTCTGTGCTTCTTGAAAAACATTTTCAAATATGATATTTGAAAAAATATCTTCTCTTTAATATCCAAATTCTGATAGAAACTACTGGACTTCGTAATAATAATTAATCTTATACCCGAATCATATCAGGATTCACTTGAAAGTACTTCTCAGTTAATTTGGTACTCAAATATTTTTCGCGTAGAGATTCTTTGTTGAGCTCCTTCGCGAATCTCCCAATTTCAATGATCACTCTAGTTCACAATTATCTCTAGTTAAAAATTCTCACTAGATCATAGATCTCACTATTTCATGGTGCACAGGTTGTTCTCTCTGAATTTCACTTCTTTCACAAATCTCAATGTCTCGTTGCAAAGCTTCGTTCCTTCACGGAACTTATTGCCTTTACAGACCACACTTTCTCTGGGAACCTTCATCAGAATTCACGAGATCTAAAATTATTGTTAAGTATTTATACCTTTCCCTCGGGGGAGGAGGACTATCTATAGGAATTTCACACTAACTCCAGAACCATCCTACCACCTCAACTCCACGTCCGCAAAAAATCACAGAGCTCTGAAATTTGGGCAGAAATTGACTCTGTTTCACGAAACACCATTTGTATTTTATGGATTTGAAAAGCTTTCCATAATCACGAATCATTCCATAAAATTATTTTCCCTGATGCAAAGCTCTACTTTCAAATCTCTTTACTGCCGCAATTCTTTCTTGAAAATCTCTTCACCTCTACCATTCATAAAGTTTTTCGTAATCGTGAAGCACATCATCAAAATTATTCATGTATTCGAAAAATATACTTCATGAGGACCATATTTGAAAACTTCATTCCTTTGGCATATATTTATGGGATATTCAAGGAAATACACTTTTTGAAATAGTATCCAAACTCCAAATTTTTCACCCAAGAAATTTGGCAAACACAGGGAAACTGCGCCACCATAGAAACTTACTTTTTCAAGACGAACCATGCTGATTGACCACATGTTTTCTCCCCATTTTCTTCATAAATATTTCATCAAAAGTTCTCTAATCAAATTTTGATATTTGTGAAATACGAATCCGAAAATCATTGTAAGATATATCATGGAAAGTATTTTAACTTTCATTTATTTACTCACCCACTTATACAAAGTGAAGTGATTCCCTTTCTTCTCAAACATCCTTAAAATAAAAGTCAATAATTTTTTCATCCAAAAACTTCATCTACTAACTTGGTTCCAATAATATCCCCATTAGGATTTTATTGTCAACCAAGATATATAAATCACTATAACATTGAATCCTTGAGAAATAGATCACTTATCAACAATTCTAAGCATACATGAGCTGAATCATTATAGGAAACAAGAATTATTAACAGCAAGACCATGTTGTACAAAATTTGTGACTATGAAATAACATCACATCATCTTCTCTCCAAAACCTTCTCCACTTCTTCAACATTCCTTCAATAATAATTTTTTTTTCCAACAACAACTCTACAACCATTCTTCAACCATTCCAACAAACAGTTATAATAGTTCACACCCTTACATGCTTAATTCACAGCTTACCACACTTACATGATGAATTCACTACTTTCCCAAAACTCCCACTTTATGCATGGATCTATAAGGATAGATTTATGAAAATTATCCCCCTTGAAAACACTATCCAAAGGTAAGACGAGAGAGGGGAAAAATACACATACCTCAACCTTGATAAGAAGGAGATTGGACACCCATGTTCAACACCAATTTAGAAAATGGTTCCTTTGTTAATGTTTTTGTGAATATGTCAGCAACTTGTTCCGATATAGGAATATACACTAGCCTCAATTAATCCTTCCCCACATCTTCATTAATGAAGTGGTAATTTATGTCAATGTTTTTTGAATGAGAGTGTTATACCAAATTCCTTGTAAGATTGATTGCACTCTAATTATCACATCACATGAGAAAGGGTATATTTACTTGAACAATGAGATCTTCCAACTGAGTCTTCATCCACATGAGTTGGGTAGAAGCTTTAGTAGCAGCAACATACTGAACATCAGCTGTTCTAACAATCAATAATTTCTATTTCTTTGTATACCAACTAACACAATTTTTTCCCATAAACAAAACTCCACCAGATGTGGATTTTCTATCATCAATGTTTAATGCCCAATAAGTATCTGAATACCCAAACATATCAATACTTTCTGAGCCATCATACATGATTCCAAAATAATTTTTTGCCTTTGATATATCTGAGAATTTTTTTCTCATTAATCAAATGTGATTCTTTAGGATAACTCTGGAATCTTGCACATAAGGTAACTGCATAGATGATGTTCCTTATTGAGGCAGTAAAATCTAACAGACTTCCAATTAGCTTTCTAAACTCTTTTTGAACAACTTCCTTGCCTTATCAATCTTTAGAAAACTTTTTTCCCACTGTAATTAGTGTGAAAATCGTTTTTGAATTTTCCATTACCATATTCTTCCGAAGTTTCTTAGCATACATTTCTTGAGAAACAAAAATTTGGTTCATCTTCTGTAAAATTTGAAACCGAAGAAAGTATTTCATTTCTAAAAACATGAAAATATCAAATGACTTCTTTATCTCTTTAGAAAATCTTTCACATGATATTTCATTATTTCTAGAAAACATGATTTCATCAACATAAACAATTATGATGATAGAAAACACCTAACATTCCTTGATGTAAATATTGATGTCAACTCTACCTTTCCTGAAATTCACCTTTCTCAAGAAAGTTTCCAATTTAGAATCCCATATCCTAGGAGCTTGATTTAGCCCATAAAAGGCCTTCTTTATCCTGAAAACATTACTTTCATCCTTCCCAATAATAAATCCACAAATATGTTAAATATAAACTACCTAATCATGATCACCAATCAAGATTAAGGATTTTACATCCATTTGAAAGATTTTTTAACCTTGTTGTGAAATAATAACAAGAAAATTCTGATTGTTTCAAACCTTTCCACCAAATCAAGGGTTTCATCAAAATAAATTACTTTAATTTACAAATACCATTTTCAAACCATTCTTACTTTGTTTCTTATCACTTCACAATCTTTATTTAGCATTTTTTTGGAAAACACACTTTGTACCAATAATGTTCTTATTATCCAGCTTGAGTACAAGCTCTGAATTATTATTATTTTGTATCTGATCGAGCTCCTCATTCATATCTTGAACCCATTTTGGATTCTCAAATGATTCATTCACAACATTTGGTTTAACACTTGAATAGTGTGAAGTGTGTGTAGTATCATCCATTGTTTTTCTTGTTTGAAACCTCTAATATTGATTACTATTAATGTTCTGAGTATCCACTTGCATCCTCAAACTGGGATGAACTATTGGAATTTCACCCTCATCACTTGAAATTGTTGAGTCTGATTCTTCTACTTGAGTAGGATTAACACTATCTACCACATTATTAGGATTGTTAAGAAAATATTCTCTAAACTACACAATATCTACATCAGCATATGAGTTCTTGTCTTTATCAACATTTTCAAAAACATCCACATTTGAAAAATCATTTTTTATTACTATTTATTTGTTGAGAAATTTATATCCTGTCCCTTATATAGAATAGAAAAAAAAAATTCCATTAAGTCATCCTTTCTCAAACATTCCATGTTTTCCACCTTTCTTCTTTGTAATGCATAGAATCCGAAAAACTCTTATGTGTTTCAAACATAGAGGTTTTCCATAGAAAATTTCATATGAAGTCATATCTGAATTTGGCCTATAGAAACATCAATTATGTATATACATAGAAGTACTCATGGATTTCCTCCAATAGTAATGAGAAATACCATGTTCATGTAACATTGTTCGCCATATATCCACCAAACTCATATTCTTTCCTTTAGAAACCCCATTTTGTTAAGGGGTGTATGGTGAATTGAATTCATGTTGAATTCCATGATTCTCAAGGTAATTTTAAAATTATTCATTCTTTAATTCACCACTATTTTCAGTACTCAAATTCTTTACTGAATAATCACATTCCTTCTCAACTTTCCTTTTAAAACATTTAATAATTTTCAGAGCATCCGACTTGTGAATCATATACATAACATATGTAAAAAGAGTAAAATCATCAATAAAATTGATGAAGTACTTATCTCAATTTTTATTGTTTTATCATTGGACAAAAAATATATGAGTGGATAAGTTCCAGGGGATATTTCTAACAAATTTCAACATTCTTGTGCACCATATTCATGATCTTACCTTTTTAAAAAATAGTACAACACCAGTATATTATTTTTGTTAAATCAGAAATTCCTCAAACACTATCTTGTGTTTATAATATTCTCATGTTCCTTTGACACATTTTTCCCTGTATTTTATTCCAAAACTATTTTCCATCCACCAAACCCATTTAACATGAATTAGTAACATTAAAAACTTGGAAGAAATTTTATTTTGTATGTTGGACTCTAGTAACTAACTTTCCATCACCTTTATTTTTCATAAAAAATCCATCTTTTCTAAAGATGACTTTGTTTCCACCATCATTAATTTGTGACACACTTAGAAGGTGGCATTTTATCCCATCAACATATTGTGTTTTTCTAGATTTCATCTTTTATTTTCCAACGATGGATGATCCAACACCCTTAATCCAAAAAGATTCATAATTTCCAAATTTCACCCTTACTTCATTTAAATATTTCACATTATTTAACAAAATTATGTCTGCTGTTATATGTGAAAAACAACCAATATCAAGGATCCATGGTTGTTCTCCTTTCATAGCTCTCAATGCGTTTTAAACAACAAGGGATTTATGTTCATAATTTTCTACCACTAATTGTTGTGATTCCTCCAATTTCGTAACCAAGTCAATGTGTTCTGGAAATACAACCATGCACTATTTCTTTTCAGACCTAATAGATATGTCATTCTTATCCTTTAGAATCTATGGATTTTGACAATTTTTAAAAAACTTTTCTTGTTCCAGTAACAAAATTAGGAAATAATTAGAAAAATTTATAGGTAGATCACATCTCTCATTAATAGTTTCTAGTGGTTGGAACATATTCTCAATATTATCACCAACCTTCTTAGACGTCTTCTATACATTCTTTTGAGATTTCTTATTTTTAAAATATTGAATCCTCATTAATAATTGTGTTTCAAAGCTAGTACAATAATAGTAATGTTGTTGGTTAAACCAACACATATTTTCCATGTGTCTGAATCCACAAAAATACTAGCAGTATACCTAGAATGCATATTTCCCTGTCAAACATCCATATTAACTAGAGTTGTGAACATTCTTCTCAACAATATTCTAACTAGATCTTTGCTGACCACCAACCTTCATTTTCTCAATTGTAACTTTATTCTTCAACTCAGATTTCTATTCAGACTTACCAGAATCCAAATGAGTTGAAATATTTATGGACTCATGATTTTTAGATGCTTCTGATTTTTTAGTATTTCTAACTTTTACCCCATGCGTAGCCATTCAAACATTATTCTTATCAGAACTATTTCCATATTTCTTTTCAGACTTTGAAGGTAATTTTTTTTATCTTTCTTAGGTTCATTCTTGGAAGAACATTCACCATCTTCTATAAGAGATTTTTTGAACCTTTTGTTCCATTCCTCAAATTCAGAAAGTTTATGTTAGAATAGTTCGAACTCATTTTATTCTGCATTTAGTTTTACTTCCAAATGATCATTACGATTATTTTAACTCTCAAGATAATTATTCAGATCATCAATCTCCTTTAGTTTTATTTTTCTCATCAGGAAAACATTTTTTGTCATTTAATGAAGTGTTTTGATTTTTAAATTTCCTATTTTCCCTCTCAAGCATCCTGATATTTGTCAAAAATTCCTTTAGTTATTATTTTAGATACTGTTCAAGTTGAGTTTCATCTTCCATGGAACTATTTCTCTCATTATCTTCATTATTTACTATTTCAAGAAAGGAACTCTCTCTTGATCTCTCAACAACAGATTTTTCAGATTCAATCTCACTCTCATCATCTTCCTCATTTTTTGATAAAAATATTCTTCTTTTTTATTTGAAGAAATTTGAATCCTTAACTCTACCAGTGTATTTGTATTTATTACCCTATTTATTCCATGACCTTATTAGTATTCTGTCTTCTTCATCACTATATTCATCTTTCTTTTTTTTATATAAATTAGCTACAAAGTGGCCAATATATCCACATTCAATAAATTTCAAAGGGAGTTTCACTTTGTATTTCCTTTTTCCTCTTTTCACAATTTTAGAAAAAAAGGATAAAATTTCATCAAAATTTAGACAAACCTTGTTCTCAGAATCGGATTCACCAGCTTCATATTTAATAGGAATTTTCTTCAAATTCTCATTCTTTGCATCCTTGAAAGAAATTTCTCTATCAGACTTTTCTTTTCTCTTCATAGTCTTCTCCCTTATCATTTCATAAGTGATGAGAGTGCAATCAAAATCATCCAAGGATAATGTTTCAGGGTCTCTGTCTTCCAGTGATGAAACTTTAGCATCAGATTTATGAGGTTGAATTCTCAAGATCTTTTCCAAAATAGTAGAATCATAAAACTTTTCGTGAAGACATCAAATTATACTGAAAATGTTATTAAACATTGTATAGAAGTCTCCAATAGATTGAGACTCACCCATTTTCATGTCTTTATACTTCAGACTCAAGATTTTTTGTTTTTACTTATTCACTTTTTTTCCCTTCATATATGTTTTTCAGTTTGTCTTAGATTCCTTTAGCTGTAGCGACACATTTCACACATAAAAATTAACTCTCAAAAAGAGATGAGATTAATGATTTTTTAGCTCTTCCATAATTCTCAAGATTCTTCTTATTGGCATGAGTAAGAGGAACCTTGTCATTAAAAGCAGGAAATCCATCTGTTGTTGTTTCACGAACTTTATATCCAAGAGACATAAGATAAGGCATCATTTTATGTTTCCATATACAATAATTCTTCCTATCAAATATTGTAATCCCCATGTTATTCACACAATTCATATTATCCATCAAAACTTCTCTTAAAAACTTCACCAAAGAACAAATGAAGGGAACATATGCCTCTGATACCAATTGAAGTTCCTTGTTAGAATCCAAGTATCACTGATAGGGGTAGCGGTGAATCAATGATATCTTTTATTTTTTATATTTCTTTTATTTTTGAAAAACCATCTACTCCTGTTAAAGTTTTACTTCCCTACAAAACACACACAACCACTTGAACATAAGATTTTCAAGGTTCACTACACAACAAGAGTAGCTACATCATTGGTATGGTACAGAAACAATCTAGTGCCACAAAATCCACTAGAAAATAACCCTTTAGTGTGGAATATAATGAGTAGGATATTCCCTTTCACTCGTGTAGTACTTGGGTGATAATCCTCAAGTATGTGTGCACTATTTTTGCACAAATAGGGTAAATAAATATCTCTGTGCTTCTTGAAACAATTTCTCAAATATATTCATTGAAAAAAATATTCTATTTCTTGTACATAAGATGATAAGAACTACCTAGACTTCGTAATAATACATAGTAATATACCCCAGTCATATTTTGATTCACTTAAAAGCACTTATCAATTAATTTGGGTACTCAAATCATCAGCTTGCAAAGCTCCTTCGCGAAGCTCCCATATTTGTAGATCACACCAGTTCGAAAATCTCTATAGTTCAAAAATCTTACTAGATTGAAGAGTTCACTATTTTTTGGAGGACATATCGGTCTTTTCAATGGTAACCTCTATCGCAAATCTCAATGGCTCACTACAAAGCTCCGTTCCTTGGTGGAGCTTATTTGTATTGCAGAGCTCAGTATCTCTACGAACATTATTCAAAATTCAGGAGATCTAAAATTATATTTATGTCTATCTAGATTTACCTTGTGGGGGGAGTCCTATTTATAGGCATTTCCCACCGATTCCAAAACCTTCCAGCCACCACATCGCTACATTAGCACAAAATCGCAGTGCTCTAAAATTTCTACTGAAAATAACTCTATTTCAAAATGCACCATGGATATTTTTAAGATTTGAAAAGCTCATCATAATTGTGAATAATTACGTTAAATCCTTGGCGCCTCTATAATTCTCAAATCGTAATGCTCTTCTCCACCATTATTATTGCTTTCATAGATTTTCACCTCTTTCATTCTTAAAGCTAGTCATAATCATAAAGAACACCGTCAACATTCTTCATGTCTTCCCAAAATCTAATTCATGCGGCCCATATTCACAAAATTCATTCCTTTTCCATATTTTTATGATATATTCAAGGAAATACACTTTTCATTATTCTATCCCAACTCGAAATTTTAGACCTCAAAAATTTTGGAAATACTGGGAAACTGTGCCACCTTAGAAACCCGCTTTCGTAAGACCAACCATGCTAATTGACTGCATGTTTTTTCACCCTTTCTTTCCTAAATATTTCATCACAAGTTATCTAAAAAACTTATGATCTTTCTGATATACATATCATCAAAGCATCGTCAGATTTACCATGGAAGGTATTGTAACTTTTTGGTATTTCTTCACCAAATTATACAAAGTGATGTTATTCCATTTCTTCTCAAACATTCTTGACAACAGAAGACACTACATTATTCATCCAAAAACCTCATCAGACAACTTGGTCAAAAAAAAACTCTTCACTTCCATTCCTAGTTGTAGTAAAAAACATCCCTAAACTTCATAATGATAATTAGTATAATTTCCCAATCTGATTCCCCTGTCTGATTACGTGATTCATAAAAACATTTCTATTAGAATAAGTTTTAGGGAATTTAAAACCACTTCAACATTAGTATTAAAATCCCAGTCTGATTTCTTAGTTTGATTCTGGAATATCTAATTTTGATCTTTTATCTTCTACTTTCTTCTTCTATCTTGTATAAACTTATTTAGTAATTATCAATTGGGAAAAATCTTCTCTATATAATTCTTCAGCGCTTAGCCTAATCACTCAAATAGTACATCAGTCGTAGAATAATAAATATGACATCTCCTTTTATAGGAAACCCAAAATTTGTTTGGGTGGGATTTTAAAAAAAGTATCCCGCTAACCAAATTTCAAGAAAAATATATTTTTGTTGAATTTTGGGTGCCTCTTAACTTTTTCAATAATTCTAAACTCTTCTCAAATCATCTAGAATCATTACAAAATTAACTCACTTGTGACATTAATAAAAAAAATTAGTCTGATTAGGATTCCCCATTAATATTTTTTTATTACAATGAAGACCATATATTCTTTTTTATATTTCTCTATACGAATTTAAATCCATATATTTGTGTTCAATTTACAATTCTCAATACTAAATATTTATTCTGATTTCTTCATTATGATAGAGAAAAAATTATTTATTATATATATCAACAAGAAAAGAAAGATATTTAAACCATTTTTAAAAATTCTTCAACCACTTATATGATCCCCTTGATAACACTTTGACAATCTTTAAGCAGTTGTGCTTTTATTCTAAACCCAATCCGATGATCTTTTGTCTGATGAATCAATCTCAAGTTCACTCTGATAATCAGGGTCATTTGCAGTCTGATGGATCTTTATCTAATTGAAATTATAAGGAAAAAATAATTTATCTCATTCCCTAAAGGAAAACATATATTTTTTTATTTTCTCTTGAAAAACTTTTTAATTTAATCAATAAACAATTTAACTTTATGAAAATTATTTACTAAATTACTGATTGATCTCATATTTTATTATTTATACTATAAACAACTAAATTTTCTTCTTCTGTGCATTAATTGATCCCAATTACTCCCAATATAACTTATTTTTATTGTTCCCAACAATTACACACAAAAAAATTCTTCCTCTGATTCTTTTAGCAGCTATCACAGCATCTGATGATCAGTTTTAGGGTTACTCTAATGATTAATGGCACACTCTGTTGGATGGACCGGTTCCAGAAGCTTCGATATCAATAAATTATTTAGTTTTTTGATTAAAATATCAGTGAACTTAAAACTCTAAACATATGTCTCCAATGATTTTTTTTCTTGTGTCTTATTGGTTTGACTGATAACTAGCATCTTTATACTAGTACATTTCCAACAAACCATCCCAACATTCAAACAATTTAGTGTCTGGTGATCTCATACTGATGAACATGAGACCAAAAAGATTAAATTAAACAACATCCTTCTTCCACAAACTTATAAATATAATCATGACTTCCTCATGAATATTAATGAATTTGATATTAGAATAACATTAACTTACGTTCATTGGGAATTATTGATAACTTTATATACTTTACATCATACTTCTTTATTTCTAACTAATTCTAAATATGGTTGGAAACACTATTTCTACTCGTTTCCTTCATAAGGATTGCATCACAAGTTCTTAAAAAACTTATGATTTGTTTCGAAATATAAAAAATAAAATCATCTTTAGGTTTTATTAATAGTCATTCGGAATCTGATCCTCATTAACATCAATACTCTTCTTGGACCCAAGGTGAGTCTGATGAAACTTTTCTTTAAAACAAATCATCTTACACCACTAGAATTTCTTAAGAATTTTGAGTTTGATTTACCGAATATTATTGTTTGTCCTATTGTAAACTTCTATAAATTGAATTCATTTCATTATTCTCTGAAAACAAAATAAAACTCTTAAAACAAAAAATTCTCTTAGCTTTCAAATAACCATATCCTGCAAACTTTGTCCCAAAAATCCCCCCTTTTGATTTTATTGTCAACCAAGATTCATAAATCACTAAACTTTGTAACATAAAGCTATGAATTACTAATCAAAAATTATAATCCTATTTGAGAAACCACATTTTAGGAAATAAGAATCATTTACAGTAAAAGCATGATATCCAAAAGTAGTGATTATGAAAATTCTTATCTTTTCTTCATATCTTTCCTTTATTCTTCAGCTTTCATGAAAACAAAGGTTTCCAATATCCACTCAAAAAATTAGTTAGATTAGTTCACAAATTTACATTTTGAATTCAAATCTTACCCACAATATCCCCTATACAAAAGCTTCCTTAAATGGTTTATCACATATCAATGGATATATTTATAAAACCATTCCAACTTGAAAACAATATCCAAATACTAGATTATAGGTGGAGAAAAAAAATACCTCAACCATGATGAGAATATGGTTCGATTCCCATGTTTAAACTTAGTTTGTGTAAATGTTCCTTCAATAATGGTTTTTTTAAAAATGTCAACAACTTTTTCGGATGTTGGAATATACTCCAACTCCAATTCATTCTTATCCATATTCTCCTTTGTGAAATGATATTTTACATCTATATGTTTTCAAATAGAATGATGTACTAGGTTTCTAGTAAGGTTGATTGCACTTTGATTACCAAAAAACAAGAGAAAGGGTAGCATTACTTCAACAAGTAATTATTCTAACCGAGTCTTCATCCACATAATATGGGTAGAATGTTGAGTAGTAGCAACATACTCATCTTCATCCATACTAAGAGTTACTGAATTTTCTTTCTTTGTGTACCAACTAATACAACATTTCCCTACATATAAATGTCAACCCAATATTGATCTTCTATCATCGACATTTCCTGCCAAATCAGCACCTAAATACACAAAAAATCAATACTTTTTAAGATTTCATACTAGATTATGATTTTTTGTTACTTTGATATATATTAAAATTATTTTTCAAGATAATAATTGTGATTATTTTTGGGAACACTAAAATATTGCACATAAGGTAACAACATAAACAATTTCGGGTCTTGAAGTAGTCAAACATAAAAAATATTCTATCATCTTATGAAACTTCTTATAATCATATTCATTGCCTTCAGAATATTTGGAAGACATGGTTCTCACTAGAATTAGTGTGTTAATTGTTTTTCAATTTTCCATGTTGATTCTATGAAGAAGTTCCTCATGAAACTTTTCTTGAGAAAAAAATGTGTTTCTTATTTTCTGATATTTTTAACTCAAGAAAGTATTTCATTTCTACCAGTGTCGATATAACAAATAGATTTTTCATTTCATGATTAAATCTTTCAAAATTTATGTCATCATTCTTAATAAAGAAAATTTAATATACATAAACATTTTTGACGATGGAAAATTATTGACTTTCTTTGATATAAATATTGGAATCAACTCTTCCTTTCTTAAAACTCATATCCCACTTTCAAGTATCCAATTTAGAATTCCATTCCATCAGATCTTATTTTATACTATACAATGATTTATTCAAATTACACATATAATATTAATTCTTCCCAACAATAGAGCCACATAGTTTATTAGTTTAAAATTATTCATAAAGATCACCAATAAAAAATTTATTTTATATCCTTTTGATTTTTTTGTAACTTTTTTGTGCAACAATAGTAAGAATGATTCTCATGGTTTTTAACCTTTCCCCTAGAGCAATGGTTTCATCAATATCAATGCCTTATATCTGCTAGTAACCTTTTCACACTAATCATTCTTTGTTCCTTATCACTTCACCATTCTCATTCATCATACTATAGAAAAGCCAATTTATACCTATAACATTTTTTTCATTTGGTTTAGGTACGAGTTTCTACATATCATTATTTTATATATGATCTATATCTTCATTCATATCCTGAACCCAGTCTGAACTTGTCCTCTAGAAACATTATTTTTGGATATACACTACAGTGATCATAGATTTCCTCCAAAAGTAATGAGAAAGAACATGTTCAAGTAACATAGTCTGAACCATTTATAAAAAAACTACTATTATTTATATTAGAAACACCATTTATTTGGGGAGTGTATGGTGTGATTAACTCATACTAAATTCCATGATTCTTAAGATAACTTTCAAATTATTTATTTATGCATTGAACACTATTTCTAGTTCTCAAATTATTTACTAAATACTCTCATTACATCTCATATTTCCTCTACAAAAGATTAAATATTTTCAAATCATATCACTTATGTTTCATATGCATGACACACGTAGTGCATGTAAAGTCATCAATGAAAGTAATGAATTACTAAACTACATGAGTTGATTGTTTTCTCATCGGTCCAATTATATAAAATGAATTAGTTAAAATGGTTGTTATGAACAAATGTCAACTTTCTTATGAACTTAATTTTTAATCTTTCCCATATTCTGAAACACCATTATCTTCTTATTGACCTATCGGGAATACCTCATACACAATCACATTTTGATAACTTACTCATGTTTCATTGAAACATGTATCCCAAAATTTTATTACTTTGTGTATTTTTTTCCACTATGCATAAGTAATAAGTGTTTTTTTACTTAACCTACTTGAAATAAATTTCATTTTGTATATTAGAATCTTATAAAATAATTTCTAACTTTTTCATTCTTCATAACAAACCCATATTTTCTAAAAAAAAATTCACCCTTATAATTTTTTTTGAAACTCTTAATGAGTTGTGTTTCATCCCATAAACACATAAATATTAATTAGAATTGAAATTTTTTTCCTAATAACAAAAGATCCAACAACTTTGATTCTAAGTGATTCATCATTTTTAAATTGGATAGTTACTTATTTGAGATCTTTCACATTCTTAAAAAATTTTATATATCATGTCATATTTGAGGAACACCAACTATCCAAGATCCATGGTCATTCTCATTTTATAAATTTGAGTGAAATTTATACAATAAGAGACTTTTATTTTCCTTTATATTTCATAATATCTAGCTTGTGAGAATTGTGAACAAACTTTTTTTCACTGGTAACAAAACATGACATCCTTTAACAAGATTTCTAGGTTGTTCACATCTCTCACTAATAGCTTCTAGATTTTGGGATCTATATTCAACTTCTATATCAACCATATCATATTTGTTTTGAGCATCTTTCCCAAAATTATTCTTTTGAAGAGATTTAAACCTACTCAAAATTTTTCCTTTATAATTTGTGGAATAATGGTAATCTTGTTGGTTAAACCAATACATATTTTCTATATTTATGAATCCACCACAATGCTAGCAGTATCCATAAAAAGAGTATTTTCCACTGAAACTTCCATACTGTTCGAAGTTATGCACATATTTCCTATCATCCTTCTTATCATTATTATCAGAACATTTTTGACCACCTAAATTTCTATTATCAACCAGATTCTAACTTTTCCGATCAGTTTTCTTTTTATCCTTTCAGAACTAAAACTATTTGACATTTTTTCAGACTCATATTTTTTAGAAACTTATGAATTATCCACTTTTTTGGTCTTGGACACATATATAATATTCCCACATTTCTTCTTCTAAGAAACAATCTCAAATTTATTCTCAACCTTTGAATGTAACATCTAATCCTTCTAAAGTATACCCTTTTTAGAGATTTCACCTTACTTAGAGATAGAATTATTAAATCCTTCAACCCTATGCTCATCTTTAGAACGTTTTTGTTGGAAAATTTTAAGCTCTTATTGTTTTTTCCATCCAAATATACTTCAAGATGTTCTTTAAAATTCTTTTTTTCTCAAGATATTTCTTCAAATCATCAATATCTTCTAGTAGCTTGAATTTCTCGTCAATAAAATACTCTTTACTATTTATTAAAGATTATTTATTTTTTAGATTCTTGGTTTCTCTCTCAAGCCTCCTAATATTTCTCTAACATGATTTCAATTTTTCTTTCAAATGAAATTTTAACCTAGTTTTTTTTTTCAGAACTACTACTTCTAAAATCTTCATTTTTCACTATTTTAATGAATGTATTTTCACCAGGCTTCTCAAAATATTTTTTGGATTTAGACACACAATATTCTTCTTTAGTATCTTTAGATAAGAAACAAATTATTTTGGATTTGAATAACATTTAGACTTTTTTTCTTGAATAATATTTATCCTTATCATACTATTTATTCTATGATATTATCTTCCTTCTATCAAATTCCTCCCTATCCTCTTCTTTATTTATTCATGGAAAATTAGCCACAAAGTTCCCAATGGATCCATATTCATAAAATTATAAAGTAACTATCCCTTTGTATTTACATGTACCTATTCTCATATTTTTTTTAAAAAAATGATAGAAATTAATAAATATTTTTACATACCTAGTTTTTTGTATCATAATCACAAACTTCTTCTTCAATAAGAATCTTCTTTGAACATTCATTCTTGGATTATTTGAAAGACATTTCTCTATCAATGTTTCCACCTTCATAATCTCCCCGATTATCATTTCAAAAGTAATAAGAGAGCTATGAAAATCATCCAAAGATAATGTTTTTGGATATATATCTTCCAATGAAGAAACATTAACCTCAAAATTATCAGGAATAATTCTAAAGATCTTTTCAACAATTATAGAATCTTTTAAAAATTCACCACGTCGTCTAATAGTGCTAGAAATTTCATTCACCTAGGTAAAGAAGCCACTAATGGATTCATATTCACCCATATCCAGATCTTTAAACTTCTACCTCAAAATTTGTAACATTTCATTTTTAACATTTTTTTCCTTTATATATATTTTTCAACATATCTCAGATACCTTTGGAAGTGGAAAAAACATTAAATTTTAAGAATTCACTTTTATAAAGTGATGATAGTAATGAATTATTAGATCTTAAATCATTCTCATGATTCTTATTATCAAGAGATGTAAGAGGAAAGTTTTCTCCAATAGGAGGAGATCCATTTATTTTAGCTTCAAGAACATTATACCATTGATACATAAGATAAGAAAACATTCTATATTTATGAATATAATATTTCCCATCAAATACTGGAATCCATTTATTGTTCACATGATTGATATTCTCCATAACAACTTCTCTTTCAAATCTTCAGTGAAGAGTAATCTTCGGGAAACATTGGCTCTAAAACCAATTGAGAATGCTCATGAAAGATCAAAAAATCACTGAGAGGAAGAGGTGGTGAATTAGTTATAACTTTTTCCATTAAGTTTTCTTACTTTTGCAACAACCTCCACTGCCTTTTAAAGATACCTTTCTCTTCTAAAAACAAATAAAACATGGATCCACATGAACACAAGAATTTATATGGTTCACTACTCTACAAGTGTACCTACGTCCTTGTTATGGTTTGAAAAAAATCCAACACCACAAAATAAACTAGAAAACAATCATTTTTTGGGGAATACAACTAGTTGGATATTCCCTTACACTCATGTAACACTATGTTCAATAAAACAGGTCATGTACTTCATGTAGTAGAAAATGATGTAATAATATTTTTTTGTAACAAACATGTTATGGTGATTCATGATCAAATTTAAAAAATATAATATTCAAAATAAATATTCACTTCTTTACCTAGTAGGAGGAAATAACTTCCCAATACATCATAATGATAATCGGTCTGATTTCCTAATATTATTCCCTAATTTGATTGCTCAATACAAAAATATAATTATATCAGATTGTATTTGAGACCATTCTGAACTACTTCAGCCTTAGACTGAAATAACCAATCCAATTTCTCTATATTATTCTTGAAAATGTGATTATGAACTTTTATCTTCCCCTTTCTTCTTCTATCCATCAATACTTCCCCAGGAATTTTCAATCCAGAAACTCTTTCTTTCTTGAATTCTTCAAGGATCTACCTTTTCTCTTAAATAGTACATTAGTGTTAAAAAGTATAAAGTACCATCTCCTTTTATAGGGGACCATAAATTTGTTTGTTTGGGAATATTAATATCTTTACTACTTACCCAAATTTTCCATAACATAAATTTCTTTGAATTTAGGGTTCATCTCGATTCTTCAATGCTTCTTAACTCTTCATGAAACTTATCAAATCTTTCCAACATTAGCTTTTTTATAATATTCATAATAAAATTTAGTCTGATTCTAATTCCTCATTCTTATTTCTTCATAATGATGAAGATATTAGATTCTTTATTATGTTTCTCCACAGTTAGTTAAAAATAAAAATAAATCTTCTCATTACGATTCTCGAAACCAATTACTCTTTCTAATTTCTTCATTATGATAGAGACGACATATTCTTTATTATTTTTCTCAGCACCAAAATAAACATATGAAAACCTTTTATCAAACTTCTTCTTCCTCTTCAATGATTCTATAGATCGAACATTGAAAAGATTCATGAAATTATCCATTTATTCTTTTCCCAGACTGATTATAATCTATCAAATGATTTGATCTCAGATTGAATCTGATAATAGGTGTCATATCCATTTTGATGTATCTTGACCCAATTGAAATTATAAGGCAAAAGACACAGTATCTCAAGCACTAATGGATGACATATTAGAGTTCTAATTTTCTATTGATTCACTTATTATTGAAAAAATCAAAAAAAATCTTAATTAAAATGGTTGACTACATTGTTGATTGATATATGATTTTATTCTTTATATTGGTCACAAAAAACATCTCTTCTTATAATCATTCATTGTTCCCAATAACATCCAATTTATTTTAATTTTATTGGTCCCAAGAAATCCCCACAAATAAATTTTTTTTCTGATAATTTTTTCAACAACCACATCATCTAATGATCTGTATTAGGGTTACTCTAATGATCTATGGTACACTATGTCTTATGGAATGATTCTTGTAGATTCTACATTAGAATATTTTTTCCATTTCTGATTACAATAAAAATATACTCCAGATCTAAAATTATGTCTTCAATGATTTTTTATTGTGGATATTTTCTATGACTAAAATTCAGCATTTTTATCATGTTAAATTTCCAAAAAACCATCTTATATATCAAAAAATTATACATCCATTGATCTCATACCAATGAAACTAATATTGGAATGATTCAGCTTCCGAAGGATCCTTATTCCACAAAATTTTTTTTGTAATGATTAAATCTTCATGACTTGGAATATGTTAAAGGTTGGTATACGATAGTTTTACTTTAATTGGTTAGAATTGGTAACATACCATCCATTCCATCATACTTTTTCATTTCCAACCAATTCTCAACATGATTGGAAGTATGATTTCTACCCCATTTCCAATATAAGTTTTGCATCCGAATTTCATATACAACTTATGAATTCTGTGAAATAAAAAATAGAAAATCATCTTCATGTTTTTATCATATTAATTTTGAATCCTATCCTCATTACAATGAGAAAAATTCCCTAGACGTAGGTGAGTCTAATGAACCTTATCTTTAAAAAAAATATTCTTAAAACATTGGAGTTTCTTGAGCATTTTGAGTCTGATTTATGTAATATGATGTTCATTATAATTTTAAACTATTACAAAGTGAATTGGTTTCATTATTCCTAGAAAACAAAAGAAAAAACTTGAAATAAAAATATTATTCATCTTCTAATACCCTTCTCTAGCCAACTTGGTCCCAAAAATTCAACCTAACCATATGATGACTAAGTATAAATCAGATAGTGAAAAAGTAATCTAATAGAAAAATAATATTAAAGAGAAAAACATTGAATATCAAAATAAAAAAATAAAAAGAAAACAAGACTGAATAAAATCAAGTGAAAAGATTCAATGCATCATTAAAACCATCTACAAGATCCAACCCCACCTCCCATTACCATGGAATCAATATATATCATAAACAATGTATGATACATTTCACTTTATGAGTCCTAGTATTTAACATCTAGAAACTGACCAAAGTTACCATATAGAAGGGTGAGTATAAACTTAGTAGGCATTCCCTGGAGGCTTCCCAACACAATCCATGAGGATGAGAACCAATTTTTAATTTTTATATAAAACAATTTAAATAAAATATCATAGTTTATAAAATCTATAAAATAAATCCATGTGATAAAATCCCAACAAAAACCTGTTCCAATAAATATAGTTTCAGATAAAATTGAAATAAATAATCTTTTCCATTATTTCTTTTCTACTTGTCACAACCAACAATGTTAATTACCCACACATGCACACTAAACTTTATGCGAAGTTATAGTTTTATACTGACGAGTGGTAACTCATAGACCCACCAAGACATCACAATGTTATGATTCTCTAGGTTCCCAAATGGCATACACCCCTTATTCAGGGTCACACCCATTGAGAATGAACTGACACCAACCATGTATTCTAATCAAAACAATTTATTCCACATAAATAATTTATTACCTTTAAATATTTTCATTAGACATATTTCTTATATTTAAACCATTCTATAATTCTAGTATAAATATTTTAAAATTATCAACATATATGGTTTTCCAAAATACATACAATTTTCCATAACTCCAAAACACTAACCAAAAACGTTTCATCCTTGAAATAAAAAATTGATTCCATGAAAAATATAACCAAAACATTTTTGGAAAACTAATACTTAATGTTCTCGGATAGTGAGATGATAAAGAATCCACCTAACTCACAACGAATAATGAAAATAAAGAACAAAACTAAATCTTCTATAAATAATTTCATAACCCCATCTCTTCACTTTAATTTCTACAAAGAAAATCTTGAAGATCCATTAGAATTAGATTTCAGATGTTGAAGATGACTATAAAATTCGAAGGTTATCTTTAGAAGTTGAGTGGACATGTTCTGTCATAAAATATGATTAACAACCACTTGATAAAATTTTATACCAAAAAAAAAATCATAATACCACGATGCGGTAAACCCCCCATAGTGTATAAATGATGAAAAATATCAAAACATGGTGTAATAAATGGGGCTACACCATAGTTCTAAAAACACTATGGTGCAACCCATAGGGCTATGATGAATTCACTGCCGACCCGACTAGCCTCTAGAATCCATGGTGTTGGGTGCACCTAGATACTATTTAGTTGGGGTAAGTCTATGGTATAGACCAAACACCACATTTTCGGTACCCCCAAATGGAATAGACACCCATATTGACTCCATGGAGAATATCCCCTCTATGCTATATTCATTCTTCAAATAGAAGATGCTTTGAAACATGCAATGATGTAGTCTTAGTTTCATGGTACAATAACACCACAATTGAAAAAACCTCCAATAAAATATTCCAATGACTCCATGCAAAAACCATTATAAATAAGGATGAAAAAAAGTAACTCCCCTTCTTAGTCAATACAATTTATCCATTCTGCTCTACTTTATATAGATAAAATTCATTTTTTGCAACCCATAGTCAATGACATAGCCTTTCAAAAAATTAAAGAGACCCTTCAGAAACCCCTTCAAACCTATAGAAAACTCAAAAAACATACCCCAATAATTATGAAATTTGGTAAAACATAATGAAAGGGTAAATTAACAGAAATAGGGGGTGTTATAACACATGGATCATCAAAAGAGGGTATTTCAATTTCAAAACATCTCATTTTAACAACGTTCCAAATGGGCATTTAAAAACATGACTGGGATACCAGGAAACTTTATCCACATTTAAATAAATTTAAATTTTCATTTCAAACATCCCTTAAAACCTTTATTTAAAATTATCATCAGAATTAAATCAAGGAAGGGCACCCATAAATCCATTTGTAAACTAAAATCCCATTTTATTCAAACATCTAGGGAAATCCAAACCAATCCCCCATATTTAAAACAATTCAATGGGAAATACCTAATTCATTTTTATCTTGAAATAAATATGGTCAAAGGAATATATTTATCAAATTAATTTATATGGATCCTTGTATGAGTTTTCAAAATAGTTGGCATAAAAATAACTCTTTGGGATACTCAAAGAAACCATCAAACCCCTTTTTTGCCAAACCATTAAAATATTTATGAAATTAACTATTCCTATCACATATACATTTAATATTTAGAAATAATGAATTAAAAATATTCAAGTACATAAATAAATTGAAACCAAAATTAAAGTAGACACACAAAATAGATATCTCCAATTAAGTGGATTCAATAGAAAAATTATTTTCGTTGATAGAGAATACTCAACCAGGCAAGAAAATTCCATCAACATTCCATAACAAAAAAACCCTAAGATATAACTAACCATGAAAACTAAATCTAAACTAAAAAAATGTTTGGGTTCATAGGAGGATGAATAATCAATGGAAAATAGAGGATAAATTAGGTATAAGGTACAAAAAGGGGATAAGGAGGCTTAAATAGAAGAATCCACTTTGAAATAAATGTGGAGAGACCAAAAAATAAAAATAGGGAGTGAAGGATATCCATATTGAAACCTAACTTAAATTGAACTGATAGAGTGATAAATGAGGAATTTATCCCGTAAAAACTGATAGGAGAAAAGTACCAAATAACTTTTATGTGATTCTGGGAAGGTTGCATGGTTATGAATCACAGTTTGGTAAACCATGGGCTGATAGTGCTGCTCACACTAGACATGTAAAACAAACTTACATTGTTTGGCTAAACCATTTACCAAATCATGAACTATTAATAAAAATACCTCATAAATTCAATGAATCATTTTCACACAGTCACTTACACAGTTTCTCCAAATCATGTGCATGCTATGTTCCAATAATCTAATCCCAAAAGTGACTCACATAGTTTCTACCCAAAATCACACAGGTTAGTATAAACCATGCACTACCCATTCACACAAAATGTTTAATGAATATAATTTACATGGAATTTCCATTTTCATAGGGCTCAACATTGTTACTCTTAAATAATACACACTAACTGTGTGACAAAGAAATATTCCAGAAGAACCATAATTTCAATCCAAAACAAAAAAAATATTTTAAATTCATCAAATTAAAATAAAATAATTAACAAAAGTGACATGGGAGTGTAACAAATCTCCCATCATTTCCCTTTTTTTTTCTATAAAGACATTTGTAAATATCGAAGATGTAGAGAATTGAAAACCCTAACACCTACCTAAGATGTTGGAGGGATAAAAAAACTTAAAGACACTCAAAGAGAATGAAACATCAAAGAAAAATGTAATTTATTAAAACTATAAATCTAATCCTAAAAAATTAATGAATATCCCCAAGAACAACCCAAATCACAGTTATAAAACATAGATATATATGAATTAAGATACCTTGAATAAGACTTCAAATCATTCATGATTCTTATAAAGTGTTGGGATAAACAAGATACCTCACATAAAAATAGTGCATCACCAAAACAACTATGAATAATTAAATCAAAAAAGAGAATTAAAAATCCAACTAACCCCAATCAACTCCCAAGAAAACTAGTATTATGTTGATAACTCAATGCAAACAATACTCTTCTATAAATGAAAATATTCATATCATAATCAAGATCACATCCCAAAAAGAAATAGAACTCAAATAATATCTTAATGATTACAAGGAAGAATCACCAAAGACATTATATCCCGTTTAACTAGAATGAAGAAGATAACTCAAATAAATACATGCCTCTGCAAAAAATAAAATGGTCTCTATCCTTGGGTCCCAAATTTGGGTAAAAGGGTTATCAAGGACATCATACGTAAAACACCACCTCAGGGTGAACCCAAAAAAATTGAGACCAACAACAACTAGTGTATAACTGCAACTAGTGTGTCACAAATTCTATACACCTTGAACACAACCCTAAGGCCATACCAAGTCTAAACTAGAAATATTTGGCCATATCAAGTTCGACACACAAAATTATCAAAGAAAAATATCAAAACTAATGAATGAACACAACCATAAAAATCAACTACTCATAAATGTGGATCCACAAAAACCTTAACGAATAAATTCCATTTAAACCACCCAAAGATCCTCAACCCGATCAAAACCCAATGGTCACAAATACCAAAACAAACAATCACCCAAGACCACTTTGAGTAATTCACCTCACCAAATAACTCAACTTACTGATTTTTTTAAAACGCATTAACCCCATAATTTCATAAATAGAACATTGTTCTCCATGGAAAGAGATATCGTGACTCAAGAATCTCAAGAGAAATCATGGATCTAGATCCTCCACTCCCTATAGTGTTTGGGAATATATCATAAGAAAAGGAGATACACCCAAATGATAATAGGATTCACCCTATAACCCATCCTATAAGATAAACTTTCACCTACTCTCAAGAACTTTCTGAGAGATAGAACTCATAAAAAAATACATGAATCTTACCCAATCCTTCATTAAAACTTAAAAAAAATACCCCCAATATACACCATGAGACGATTTAAAATACATAATCCCACCATTGAAAATCATACTAAAATTTATTTAAAAAAACTAACCCATTAATTTAAATTACACCATTATCATAATAAGTATGAATTTGATTTTTTAATTTTAAGCTTACACCCAATCTGAAAACCAACTAATACTTTTTTCTGAAAGGTTATTCTTTAATTAAAAAAACTCATGAAAAAACTATTTCTATAAAATCACTACATTCAAAAAAGAAATCTTGAAATCAATTTAAAAAATTCACACACATACCTTTAAAACATTCATAAAATTTAAAATGTTAATCCACTTGGTTTTTATAAGGTTATCTTTCATTAGCTAAATTCCCCATGAGTTCCATTATAAAATAGAAATGTTCCATCAAAATCACATAGTCTCCTAAATTTTTTGATCAATTTAATTTTATTTTTAAACATTAATTATTTAATCAACCACTTTAAAACTATTTCCAGTTGATTAAAAATACTCTTACTGAAAAAACATTAAACCATATTTCAAAAAATAATATGTTTTAATAAAAATTTTTTATGCAATTAAATAAAATATTTCTAAATCAAATAAAAGTTGAAAAATAATATTATTAAAAACATCTCATTTGAATAAATGTCCCCATTTTCATGAAAAAGTAAGCTTTACATAACATAAAACTTACATTTCAAATCAAATTTTCAAATAAAAAGGCAAAAAACATTGAGGAAACATCATCTAATAACATCAATACAATAAAAAAATTCCATTAATTAACTTAACAACATTGGTGAAAAAAATTAGAGTAGATTAAAAATCTAATGGATCCAAAATAAGAAATATAGGGGGGTGTAGAACTGTGTAGGGATTGGCCACATGGGTAAGAATAATGTGAAAGAACCATGAAACAGCCTATATAATGGATTATAGAGTCATATACATGTCCTTTTCATGATTTTTTAGTGTATGAGATTATTATAAATATCTGGTTCATTATCTATTTTCACCCCAAAAGCTCATGTAGGCCCTAAAAATCACCGATTTACTCAATGGCGATCAATATAAAATAATTTCATATAAAAACAATGGTAATCAAAAAATAGAACTCAAAATAAAGACTCCCATCCCAAAAACCCATTATAACTCATGTTTCATCACAAAAGTGTCGATCAAGAACTTACTCATTATTTTCCTCTTATGTTATTATAATGATCCTAAAAAGAATTATTCCATGACAACCCAAAATATTATGATATTTTTCAAGAAACTAGTCCATATTTAGAACCTATACTTTGATACCATTTTTAATGAACTGTCTTGGATTAACCTGAATGTGACACATGACCAGATTCACCACTAATGTCGAATGGTGTTCCTAATACCCATATCATAGCTACTCATTCTTGAGTATTACGATTGAGATATTTTTGAATTATTTGACCTTATAAATATAAATAACCACGATAAAAATAGATAGGGTTTTGACATGATTGCTTTATATAATGAACGACCATGCATATGAATTACAAGCTTAAATATAAAGTAAATAACAAAGTATAGTAATATGTAGCCACTCTATTAAAATGATTAAATGAACATTATAATAATAAAAACAACATTATAAATAAATATAGACACATCAAAATTAGAAAAAGTAGAAGAAACTTGGCCAAACTAGCCTTCACATAACTATGTCAAAAAAAATTATAAATATATCTCAAATAAATATTAGATGGCACTATGTGACCCATACTTACTCACAATGTATTGAACCATTCATCAATATTCAAACACACACTTGAGCCCAAAATAACAGAAAAAAATACAAGGAATGAAATAATATAGACACCTAAATGAAATTATAGGAGCCAAATACACCCAATGTTGTATACCAATTTTGATCTAAACATGATAAATATTATTTAACAAAGTGTTTATTCCATTTCTATTTAAAATCCATTTCATTAATAATAGTTTTAAATATACAAAATGGAAATTGTTATTTCTTCATACAAGTGATATGAAACCAAATATCAGACAAAAATTACTTTTGGGAACACACTAATATTCTTTTGATAAATGAAGAAAAGTGAAAACCCATTCATTATATGATTTTAAAACCATATAAAGATATTCGTTGATTTATTTTATAGAAAAGAGTAAAACCCATTTACTCTTTAAAAAATTCAGCTAACACACTTTATATAAGAAAATGTCACTCCCTGGATTTAAATTCACTTTAAAAATCATTCTTCACATTAATTTGGAAGGATAAAAAATAGATATAAATATAAACACAGGAAGGTACTAAGGATACCATTGAGGAATAAAAAAAGTAAAAAATCAAAACAATTAATCCTATAATATCATCCTCAAGAAACTATGTGTTATAGGGAACTCTTTAGGACTCATGTAATATAGACCAGAACTAAAGACAAAACCCTTTAACTAACCTATAAGATTTTTTCTATCTTGGTAGTCCTATAGAACTAGCTAGGGCCTATAAATATCCTAGAAAGATGAAGCTACCATGAGGAATAATATATCTAGGAGTCTTAATCTACCATGATTTTTACTCTACATAAAACAACATCCATTATATAGTTTGTACTCATACAGGTAATATAATATCTTATGTAGATTCCCATGATATGAAAAAAATATATTAGCGGTTCACAAACCCATATAATAAGAATAATTTATTTTACATAACATTTATCTCACTCATACACCCACATAAGAAATATTTTATTTCAATTTAATTTATACATGATCATCTGAACAGAATAACCAGAAATAAGAAAAAGTGCATATAAGACATGAAGAAACATACAAATCCCCAAATTAGGGTATCAAAATTTCAAAACATCTCATTTTAACAATGTACTAAATGATCCATTAAAAACCCCTTGGGATACCAAGGAACATTATCTATATTTAAAACCATTTTAAATATAATTTAAAATACCCATTAAAACTATTTTTTAAAATTTTAATCTATATAAAATCAAGGAATAAAACCCTTAAAACCATTTATAAACCAAAAACCAATTTATTCACTTTACTAGAGAAATTCAAACCATTCAACCATCCTTATGAAAATATTACATGTAAAATTAATAATTTATTTTCTATGTAAAGATATGGGGTCAATGGATTTTAATTATTAAATTCAATTTAAATGGGCCTCTTAATAATTTTAGAAACACTTATCATCAAAATAACTCTTGATCCAACTAAAAGAAACCATTAAACCCCATTATACTATATGGACGAATCACTAAAAAAACAATGAAATTAACAAAATCTATAACATATATATTTCATATAGATATGTATTGAATTAATAATCATTAATAACTCAGTAGTATGGAAAATAATGTAAATGTATAAAATCAAGCACATCTAATCTAGCAAAATGAAGATGAAATTCCCATAATTTGATGATGAACTCTCAACCAAGAATGAAAAAACATTCCAAAAGTCCAAAAACCAAAAAAAACAAATACAGACTTAACTCAAACCCTAATTTTTAACTATATAGTGGCTAGTGTTCATAGGGGGATGAAGAAATAAAGGAAAATAGGGGATAGAGGATGGGAAAGAGAATAATATGTGATAAAGTGTCTTACCTAGAGGAAACCACATGAAAATTGAATAGGATAGAAAATAAAATAGAATAAGGATTGAGTATATGATATCTTTCATGTTCGGTTATCTTCTCTATTAGTGTTGGAAGAACCCTATATGATTTTTGGAGAACTTCCGGTCTGTATTCCCACTCCTTGAACCTTGAGTTCCAGTGGTTGTTTGTTAGTAATCAGTGTTATGTACTTATCCCTTTGTCAATTGTTTTCCCATATTGTTCTATCCGAGAACCAATATGGTGTTGTGGTTTTTATTAGGGGTGAGTTAGCCTATGTTTTGATGATCTCATAATGAGGTACATGTTGATTCATGGTTTCTATGTGCAGTTGTGGTGTCCAAGCTATTTCTTCTTCACCCTATTGTGCGTAGTGAGATCAAAAAACTTATTTAAATCAGGGGATCCTCATCATCTCCCTTTATTTATGATATTTGTTGTTATTTTAGGATTTTTTTCTTTTTACGTTGATAATATGATTTGTAATAATAAAGACAATAAATTGAGATAATTATAATTGATGGGTATGTAGGAGGTATCCCATGATTTACTACCTTGATATATGTTGGTGATGATATTGTGTGTGCTTATTGCCAATGCTGAAAAAAACTATTGAAGGAATTATTGAATTTACTATAAATGATATTACTTGAGACCAGTTCTATATTGTTGTGTGATCACACATTGAATTAAAGGTGAAAACATATGTTTGGATAATAAAATTGGTTTTTGACGAAATTTATTTTATGTGATAATACCCACGCTAAAAAAATAAGTAATACGGTGAAAGACCTTGAATAAATTATATAAGATAGAATATGTTGTTGTTGTATGAGTTTTTTGGTTCATTACCTTGTGTAGATAGATATTTTGTGGTGATAGAGGTGACCGCCTGGGCTGTATGACATTTGGGGTAAGGATTCATTGGTTGATTAGAATAGATTTGATGTGGGAAATTGTGTGATGTGTTTCATAGTGGTGGTGATGTGTGGTTATGGTGTGTGATGGATGGGGTGTATGATGGTTGTGGTTCATGGTGGATATGATGTATGGTGGTATTATACCATGTGGTTTCACGGTGAAATGTGGTTATTCTTGATATGGTAGGATGGTTTGGTTGGTGTAGTGTAACAAACAAAGCTACTATGTTATAAGCTAGTTTTTGTGTGGCATATATGTGTTTTTTTATTGGTTATTCATGGAATAAAGATTGATGTTAAAAATAAATGGAATTGTTAGGTAAATAAATGATATTGTATTGAAAAGGATATGTGGTAAATGTATAAAATTAATTTAAAATTAAATTAATGGTATGTGTAAATGTGAATGGAGTCACTAGTAATTGAATGTGAGTAATGTTGTGCAGTTTTTTGAGGTGGTGTGATGTATTTCATGTAGTGGTGGTAGTGGTTTTGACAGTTAATGTATGGTATTTTGGTAGTGAAATATTTTACACTAGTGACGTTGATTTGAAACCATAGGTTTGGTATTGTGTTCTATTTATATATCATGTTGTTTTAAATTATTTCTATACAAATCCATCCCATTTTGGATAACTTTAACAAATTTTTGAGGTTTTGGGGTTTAGGTGTTTTCCAAAAAATCAAGGATGGTGGTGATACAGATGGATGGCTACCCCCTATTCAATACTCTTCCTTCAGTAATGATGGACCATGTGTCTTTAGGATAGATGTACAGTGATGGACTTGGTGTTTTCTAGAATGGTGTTATGTGATGAGGCTATTATAGGATGTGATATGTGGTGGGGGTAATTCATGGTAAGGGGAGGTACATGGTTGATCTCCTTTACATTCGTGATACCATAATTCTCTGGTTTTGTTATGAGATATGATGTGATGACCCAGGTGTATTCAGGTGAGATATGTTTTGATGGTCCATGTGTATTTAGGTGAGATGGGATGCAATGATTCGTGATTCTGGCAATAGATTCTAGACATTTCAATGGTGGGGTAGGTTTGGATGCATCCCGACACACATCAGAGATAATGTTTGTAATGCTCGGACCCCAGATGCCAGGATCTGATGCATTATTGTAATACATTAGCATGATCACAAGGAATCAAATCTTTAGGGACCAATCGGGTTAGTATTCTTGGAAAATATATTAAAAACATGAACTTTACAATAAAATTTGGAACATAAAATACAACACAGATAATAATTTGATTATTCCATTATTACCCTTTATTAGACCAACATATTAATCATAAAATACTTCATAGAATTTTGGAAATATAAAGCATAAGAAATGGGTGATCTTAGATGCTCATTATGGTTAAAAAACAGAAGAATCTTTCGTAAATTAGAATAAACTTTTAAGGAAAGTAAAAAACTGAAACACAAGCCTTTCAAAAAAAACATGAATTTAATATGGCAAGAATAAATCAAATAAAACTACTTAATCATTCAAATGGATATTATAATAGTCTAATAATCACAAGTAATATCGATAAATATTTTCATTATGAGATAATTCATAATGTCGGACATTATAACCACACTGTCAAGGCGTCATGGCAAGACCATACATACCCATACTATTAAGGCCTCATGCTATGACACTAGTTTGTCTCATGAGACCTACTAATTCATTAAGGGGCTATAACAGTTTTTTCCCATCACATACTAATCCTGATATATTCCTCATATTAAAATGGTGAAAAATATTCAACATAATCATTCATATTAAAAACAAATATATGAAATACAAATATTTTAACCGTAAACAAAGAATAGTATCTAATTAGCACATCCATAGTGTAACTGATCATAAACCATTCAATAAAATACAGTAAATGATATCATAAGAGATCAAAATCAATTAATCATTATATCTAACAATGGATGTTGAAATAGATGAAAATACTATATTAAAATCTTTAGAAATATCTTAAGAAAAATTCCTCTTTTTCTTTGAAATCATTAATTCAAAAGATTAACACTTATAAAAGATGACATTTGACAAGAGATTTTTGAATCCAAGTGCCCCATACCACTTCAAAACATTTAAAAGGAATTAAAATTTTAAAACATTTATTTCTATATAAATAAATCCTTAAATCCATTTTTAAAACATTGACATTAATGAAAATAACTTAATGAGAATAAATCATTAAAAAAATTTAAAATGATTGTTTAGTTAATGATTCCATTGCATATAACAATAAAAAGATTATTTTTCGAAAACATTTGAATCAAATTAAAAATAGAAATAAAATTTCATTTATAATCATTTTATAACCATATAAATATTTATGTAAAATAATATCAAGAATATTGAAATGGAGAAAGGATTAATTGTTTAAACATTCAAAGCATCCCATGCCACCTTAAAAATTTAAATCAGAAGTCTGATATCATCAAATGAATCTTTAAATACCATTAATATAAATGTATTCATGATAAGAAATATAATAGGGGGAATAAATACACCAAACATAAGAAATATGTGGTGAACATGGATTATATATAATGAAAATTAAAAGTGAGAATGAATTACCTTACCTTTGATATGATACTCTCCGTACGTGTAAGAAACTCTTGTATAGTGGTTTTAAATATATTATTAACGTTTAACATAATCATAATAATATTTATTATATCATATATGATTCATTTATGGCTGTATATTACACGTTATTTAATAATTATAAATTAATGAAATGTTTTGGGTAATAACTTTTTTGTTCATCATACATGTTTTGACTTGTTATTCTTGATCGTATTACTTAGATAGTGATTTACATAATTCTATAATTTAAAAAAATTATTTATATATCATATATATTCATAATATAAATATATATAATAGATAAATATATGAAATTGAATACACCTTTCATGGAATTGGCAAGCCGTTCATCCGCATGAATGCTATTTCCATTTTATTATCGTATTGAATGGGAGAAAGTAAAAGACATATATGTATATATATAAATATATATTATTAAAGTAGAATTATTATTTCATATATTTCATACTTATTCATTATATATATATTTATAATCATTCTTAAATTGTTGTAATGAAGGATAAACTCATCGCATTGTGGAGACGGTAGGTCGTACGTACACACAAGCGACGATACCATTACATAATTGTAAAGGGTAAGGAATTGGATGGAATATGAATTAAAAATAAAAAATATTATTTCATATTTATTATTTACATACTTCATATTCATTTTCATACCCAAATAAATAAATTATACGTGAAATACTGTTTACACCATGGCGTGGAGACGGTAAGTCGTATGCACGCACACATTGTGATATTGTTTTTCATAGGATGGGTAAAAGGAGGAATATGGATGTCCCAAAATCATAAAAACATATCAGAATATATTAAATTATGAAGTTATTAATTTAGTATGAAAACAAGATAGGAAGAAGAAATATAAGAAGAAAAAAATTGAATTGAATTTTTAAAACAATTACCTCTTCTTCAAGTGTCTCCTTTTGATTTTCACAAAAAAATCCATTAGGTAGGATTTATACCAAAATAATAGCCTCTAAGATTAATTGAGGGATGTTGGGAAAGGAAATATCCATAGTTAGTCCAAGACAATGTTTTTAGGGGTGTGAATAAAAGATAAGTAGAGGTGCCCTTTTATAAGAGAGGTGGGGGCAGTTTTGGATACTCCAAAACTATTAATTTATTACAAAATGATTTTCAATTTGAAATAGATAAAAATATATGTTATTTCAAGGATAAGATGAGGATGGGTCTAAATCCACTCAAACAATGAATTTTAGACATGTTTAGGTCATATAATTAACCTTATAATTTGTCTTTAATCCTTAGTTAAACAATTTAACTTTTACCGTGAGAACTTGTCTTTTTTACACTATAGAGCTAATATAATTAATAAAAATTCCAAAATTATCCCAATGTAATCATTTATTACAAATATAAATATATCCAAGTTATTTTTTTCATTTCTATATTTTTATGAATTTTATAACTTTTAATAAAATATAATTTATTTTAACGTATCATTTATGTCAATTTTGATACTATTCAATATTTTTATTTTCAAAAATTTCAAAATAATAGGATAACTTGAAGAAAATAATTCCAATATGTCACTAACATGTTTATTTTTTCTATAAAATTCATGGATGTCCTTAATTAAGTAAAAATTTATTTATTTTAATATTTTTCATTTCATTTATTTGAGATTTATAATAATAAATTAATTTATCCGACACTATTGTGTCTTCATTAATGGAAATTATTTAATATATTAAAATTATAAATAAATTATTATGATGTATATAATTATTATAAATTTCTAAATACTATTTATAGTTAACTATATCACTCATATAACCTCATTTTAGAAATGATATAGTTATTAAAATTTTAATATGACATTTTTAAACCTTCAATAAATAAAATATAAAAAAGGATCATATTTTTGACGTTATGTTTATTTTGGTTGAAAAATACTGATTCAATGAAATTAGGACAACTTTTCGGGTAATTTTATGTTCTTATAATAATTTTTTTACATTTAATTACCCCATTTATCTTTAATCGTGGTAAATAAAATTCAAAATGTATTATTTACCAAATATTATTTTGATCCTACTAAACCACGTTTTTCATACTAATTACAAACATTTATGTCCATTTTTATAAATTTAATTCATTGATGTGGTAAAATTACATAAAATGTTAATTCCGAAAATTTGGCTAGAATGAGGGTAAAAGAGACGCTCAAAAGTTCAATAAATTTGTATATATAATTATATCATAAAAATGGTTCTAATGGCCTACATTAAGTTAATATGTTTATTATATAAATATATTGTGACTTTAAAATTAATTTAAAATAAAATAATCATTTAAATGAAAAAGTTGTATTTTAAATATAAATACAATAATTTCACTATTCATAATAATTGAAACATTTCAAAAAAATAATAAAATTTCCCCCAAAATAAATTTTGATATTATGAAATAAAAAAATGTTTTTTGTTATACGTAATTCAATTTTTATAAGTGTCTAAATTTAATTTTACTTTTTTTTCACAAAAGGCTATAAAAATTAGTTCCTTTATGAAAATAGTATTTCTAAACATATAACTATTTTATTGATACTTATAAATTTCATTATAAATATGTTTTATTTATTTGAAAAATTATAAATAAAATTTAAAAATTATTTATTACAATTCATATTATAATATTTAATGGATAAGGAAACAATATAATATTTATATAATTATAATAATAAAGTGTTGTTTTATAGAAACTCAATCTTGTGTGTAACCTAGGACAAGTCAGAGTTGCGTGAAACATATTCTATTGAATTTCATTAAAAGACATGGTACTATCAAATATTAGGGTGTTAAATTCTCCCCACCTTCAATAAATTGTTTTCTCTTAATTTGAAATTGGACTTCAAAAATAAAAGTTTGATACTATAAAATAATTATGTCTAAAATCCACATTAGAGATAAGGTTAATAAAATGTCTAATTTAAAATAAAGATAGGAAAGCAAGAAATTTATCAGAAATAAAACATACAATAGTTCCATGTAAGAAAATATGGACTTGAAAGAACAATATAAAAATCATTTATTAATGGAATGTTATAGAGAAACTATATATGATAAAGTTAACAATCACAAATCTATATATCAACAATGATCTAAGGGACTATTTGACTTATAAAAAAAGTACTACGAGAGATTTTTTTAGGATACCTTCCCCAGTTTTAAGAATTATTTTACTATTCAGTTAAAAATTTAATTTTTTTAGTTCCATGTCATAAGCATAATCTCATACTTTGGTTGTGCTTCGATCTATTTTCACTTCAAACCCTACACCTAGAAATAAAAGTTCAAAATGATTTTTTACGCTTGAAGAAATTTTGATAAATCATAAGTCCTGCAAGTATTTCCTTCATCCTATAAATGATTACTAAAAAATGGTTAAGACATAATATTAAATATATTATACTTAATCCTCAGACAATAGTATACAATGTTCAACTTAATCCAATCCAAATATAAGACACAATGAAAATACATCTATCTAAATTCACTGTAAAAAAATATCTCAAAATTTCCAAAATCAATCATAACATCAGATTCCAAAAATAATGTAATGTAGATATTATTTTCCCATACGAAATATTTTATCACCTTTAAATCCTTAATGAAAACACTTAGGAATGCAAATCCTTAAAAAATCAGTACTACAATACAATCCTTATGTACTACATAATTCGTATAACTTGTAAATTGATAATAAAATAACAAAATGATATAATTATTGAATAAGAATATATATCATTACTCTTCATACAAGGTAGTATCATAACATGATCATTATATAAGTGAATCATCTAAGGTATATTACTTTGATAATTGGGATATTGATTCATATAGTATCCCATCTCCATTCAGCTAAAACATTGTACATTTAACTCCTTTTTTCTTACCCTTACAATGAAGAACATGGTGTCATTTTTCTCTATACTTATAAAAATTTCTCATTCCATTAAATAATTTACATAGTGATTCTTTTTAAATTTATAAAATATGGGAAAAATACTTCTTTCCCTTATTCCCTTTTTCTATATTTTTCTCTGCCATCATCTTCTTCACTTTCTTCCCTTCAAATCCATAAGACTCGGAGAATTCATTACTTATCTTATTAACACATGACACTATTTCCTCACATGAAAATAATACATGGGAGACTACTTCCCTTAATAATTTCATCTTATGACTATATAATATTTGATTATCATTACTCTTTGGATCATGTGCATTGGTGGAGTTCTCACCCCTTCTTCTAGGCACCATTTTTTATAATATGGCATATACTGGAATAGCATATAATGTTATGAAATTTGTGTATCTCAATATATGGTACATCACAAAACAAAAATTTATGCATCGGAAATCCTAGAATCATAAACTTTGGTTACTTTAGGTGAATATTTAATTTTAAATCATTCATAATGTAGGTAAAGAAAATATGAATTATCCTAAGAATATATCCTTGGAGTGTCAAAGAAGGTGCGTAGTAATGCCCATTTACATATAGCAGGTTACCCCAAGTTAGGCCCAGAACACCTTGTCGTAATTATTACTCCTAGCTACATCTGTTCAAAAACAACTTCCACATGTAGTATATGGACAAGGATTTATTTGATAGGAATACAAACATAATATCTACATAGTCAAAATTTTAATACTTTTTTCTATACATATCCTCAATGAATATCTTAGGGTGATGATATATAATCTATGTTTTCTAAATCTGTATCCACTTTTTTTCTAAACATCCTTCGATATCAACTATAATGACTCGACCCCAGATTCCTAGAGCTAGTGTATTATTTTAATAAATTTTCAGGATTACAAGGAGTAAAATACTAAAGGACTGATCAATTTAACTATTATGTAAAAGAGATTACAAACATGAAATTGACATTAATGTTTTGAATATAAAATACAACATAGATAATCCATTGAGAACACCATTCTTATCTAAGATTAACCTTGTATATAAATCATTAAACACTTCTTGGAATCCAAGGAAAACAAAACATAAGAATGTGGTGAGCTTAGATGACCAGAAAAGTTAAATAATATATCAGAATCTTTCATAAATAAGAATAAAATTTTAATTTAAGTGTAAAAATTAAATACAAGACGTTAAAATATAAAATTGAACATAATATAGCCAATATAAATCAAATTATTCAATTTAAACATTCACATGGTTATTCTACTAGTTGAATAATTACATTTAATTTCAATAAATATTCTCATTATTAGGTGATTAATAATTCTAGATATCATAACCACACTTTCATGGCCTCATTCCAAGACTATACAAACCCATATCGTCAAGGCCTCGTACTAAGACACTAGTTTGTCCCATTATACCTACCAATGCATAAAGGTGATATAGTGGGCCCTTCTTATCAATTACTATGTCCAACACATTCCTCATGTGAAAATGGTGAAGCATAAACAACATAGTTTTTCGTATTAAGAACTTGTATACAAAAAATGAATACGTTAACCACAAACCAAGAATGGTATATAATTAGAACATCCACAATCAAACTGATCATAAACCATTAAATGAAATATAGTAAATAAGATGATAATAGATCAAACTAAATTATGTATAAGATCCAATAAAGTTTGTTGACATAGATAAAAATACAATATTAAAATCATTAAAAATGTCTTAAGACAAATTCTGATTTTTCTTCTAATTAATTTATTCAAAAGTCATGCACTTATAAAAGAAGACATTTAAAAGGATGGTTCTAAATCAAATTGTCCCACACCAATTTCAATCTTTTGAAATAAATTAATATTATAAAACATTAATGACCATATAAATAAATCTTTAAAACCATTTTTAAAAAATAGACATTAATGTGAAATATTTTAGAAGAAAAAATATTTAAAACATTTAAAATGATGTTTTAGTTAAAGATTCCCTTAGATAAAAATATAAAAGATTAGTATTTGAAAACTAGTTTTTGAAGTTAAAAATAGAAATAAAATTTCATTTATAATCATTTTATATCTATATAAATAGTTTTGTAAAATAATATAAAAATTTTTTAAATGGAAAATGGATTAATTCTTTAAACATTCGAAGCATCCCATACCACATTGAGCAGATAATTAAAAAGTATTATATCTTCAAAATGAATATTTAAATAACATGAAGATAAATTTATTCATGATATGAAATATAATAGGGTAAATACATACACCACACACCATAAAAAGGTGGTAAACATGGCCTATGTCTCACGAAAATTAAAAGTGAGACCGAATTCCCTTCCCTTAGGTCTGATACTCTCCATACGTGTCCAAAACTAATGTATAGTTGTTTTAAATATATTATTAACTTGTAAAAGAATCATATTAATATTTATTATATAATATCTTAATAATTTATGGCTTTATATTACCCATTTATGAACAATTCTATGTTCAGGCAACATTTCAGGTAATAACTTCTCTTTTTATCGTACATGTTTTGACTTTTTATTCTTAATCATATTACTTGGATAAGGATTTACTTACTTCTAGAATTTAAAACATGATATATATATCATATATATTTGATAATATAAATATATATAATAGATATATGTGAAATGTAATACATTATTCATGGAGACAGTAAGTCCTACGTAAGTATGAACACGGTTTCCATTTTATTAACATACTTAATGGAAGAAAGTAAATGATATATATATATATATACTATTCTAGTATAATTATTAGGTCACATATTTAATACTTATTCATTATATATATATATATATATTTTATAATCATTCTTAAATGGTTGTAATAGAGGATGAATCTCATCGCGTCATGGAGACGGTAGGTCGAATGTACGCACGAGCGATGATATCATTCTATAATTGTAAATAGTGAGGAATTGGATAGAAAATGAATCAAAAAAAATATTATGACATATTTATTATTTAAATAATTTATATTCATCTTCATACCCAATGAAATAATGTATCCATGAAAAATAGTTTACACCACCAAGTGGAGACGATAAGTCGTACGTACGCATGCATGGTGAATTTTTTTCATAGGATGGGTAAAATGAAGAATATGGTTGTACCATAAAAATAATGTATCATAATATTGTATATTGTGGAGTTATTAACTTTTTATGGAATCAAAAAAGTAATATGATGTAGAAGATGAAAAGAAATTTAATTGAATAGGTAAAATATTACCTCTTGTTCGAGTGTATCTCATTGATTTTCTCAAAATGACTCTTTAGGATGACTTTATACACAATGTATGGCATCTAGGATGAAGTGATGGAAGTAGGTAGAGTAAATAGGAAGGGTTTGGCTGAGAGAAACAGATTTATAGGTTTGAATAAAAGAGAAGGAGATGTACCCTTTTATAAGAGAGGCGAGGGGCACTTTTGGAAAGTCCAAAACTATTAATTTGTTATAAAATGATTTTCGATTTCAAATAGCTAAAAATGAGTTATTTAAAGGATGAGACGAGTATGGATAAAAATACTCTTGAAACAATAAATTTTAGACCTATTTAATTCATAAATCTAACCTTATTGTTTTTCTTTAATGATTTGTTAAACAATTTAACTGTTAGTGTAACAACTTGTCTATTTTACACTATATGGTAATATAGTTTTTATATAATTAAAAAAGAACACCACTTGTATCATTTGTGAAATATTTAATACTATTAAGGTTATTGGAATTAATTATATATTTTTATTAGTTTGATAACATCTAATAAAATATAATATTTTTAAAGTATCATTTAATTCAATATTGAAACTTCCCAATATTGTAACTCTAAAAATGTCAAACCAACATGATAACTTCGAAACAATACTTTATATATGTCACTATCATATATAAATTATATATTAAATTTTTTCATGTCATTAATTATGCAAAATAATATTTATTTTAATAGTTTTAATATTATTTATTTGATATTTCTATTATTAAAATAATTCTCACTTCACTATTGTGTCATAATTAATGGCTATTATTTGATCTCTAAAAATTATAAATAAATTACCATGTTGTATATATTTATTATATACTTATAGATAATATTTATTTTTTACCATATCACTTATATAACCACATTTTAAAAATGATATAGTTATTAAAATTTGTATGTGACATTTTTAATTATTATTTAAATAAAATAAAATAAATGACCTAATATAACACTAGTTGCTTAAAAAGGATCATATTTTGGACCTAAAGTTGAATTTGGTCTGAAAATACTTATAAAATTAATTAACTATTGTGTTAGTATGATTTTATATTAGAATAATATTATTTTTACCTTTAATTACCTTATTTACATTTAACCGTGGTGAATAAAATTCCAAAGTTACTATTCACCGTAATTATTTTCATCCCATTAGAACAAATTTTTTATACCAATTAAAACCATGTATGTAGGTTTTTTATATTAAATTCATAGAAGTGGTAACATTACGTTTAATTCTAATCATGTAAATGTGGCTAGAAGGTATAGAAAATAGACGTTCAAAAGTTCAATAAAGTTTTATATACAATTATATTATTAAAATGGTTCTAATGAACTACATTGGGTTAATATGTGTATTATTTATCTATTATTAATTAAAAATAAATTTAAAATAAAAATAATTATTTAAATTAAAATGTCAATTTTTAAACAAAAATTCACTAATTTCACAATTTATCAAAACTAAAACTTTATAGAAAAATTACAAAAAACCACCCTAAGGTAATTTTGAAATTTTGAATTAAAAAATTATGTCAATTTTACCAAATTTAATTTATATGATTGTCTAAAATTATTTTTTTTATTTTTCACAAAAGGATATAAAATGTAGTTCCTTTAAGAAAATAATATATGAAAACATATAACTATTTTACCAAAACTTATACATTTCATTATAAATATGTTTTATTTATTTGAAAAAAATTATAAATAAACTTTAAAAATTATTTATTACTATTAATATTATTATATTTAATGGTTAAGTTGTAAATATAACATTTAATTAATTATAATACTAATGTGTAGTTTCACAGAAACTCAATATTTCATGTAATGCAAGCCAGGTCAGTGTTGTGTGCATTATAAGATATTGAATTTATTTAAAAAGATCACTTTCTATGAAATCTTGGGTTGTTACTGCCAGTATGTGATGTGATGTGTATGGAAGTGATGGATGCACATGGAATTTTATGTTGGGGTGTAAGAGAAGAAAATCAGTGGGGAAGCAACAACCAGGTGTTTTACTTTATTATGATCTATATGCTATATTACTATATTGGATGCATGATTTAGTTAGTGAGCCTTGGTGAGTCTAGGATTGGTTAGTTACCATGTATATGTTCTTTTTCATTCTCCTTTTTATTTATTGTAGGATTAAAAATCTATTTTCTAATTTGAATTTGAGATCTTTGATATTCCTAGTGAGTATACTATTATGCAAGCCTTATATATATAAACTATTCTGCAGGTTTGTAGGAGTAATTCAGGAATCGAGATGGAGATTTATAGCTTTGGTATTAGAGATACTATTGACTCACTATTATAAAAGCATTATTGGTATTTACAAGGAGTCTTTTTTTATTTGTTTATTTATGTTCATGAATTATGGGATTGTCTTGGGGTTTAATTTTATATTATATACTAATGTTTTTTGTGGTTTTTTATCCATTCTCCCAATACCATTTTAGTATATAGGGTAATTCCTCCCATTTTGAGATTTTTAAACCCTTGATACTTGTCACCAACCTAGGGCCTACTGGAGGTGGGAATTTAGGGTCATCATCTATCATCCTTCACCTGAGTATCTCTAAAAGAGGTGGTCATGAAAAAGCAGTAAATTAGAATATGGTTATGATATTTAATTGATTTTCAAGTTAGAAACTATGAGTTTTTCATGTTTTAGCATGGAAATATTTCCATTCAATCTTGGTGGGTGACATTGTCCAGAATGACCGACTAGGACATGAGACATAGTGCCCCCCGTGATCCACTCCATAGACTTTGATCATGTTGAAAGATGAATAGAGGTTATAAAAACCCTAATATTTTATGGTATGTATCTTCTTAAATAAATTCGATTCATATCTTATGTCACACATAACATATAGATTAAACGATTAATGACATACTATTTGAAATAGTAAGGTGGCCATTTGGAATAGTGATGTGCCCATTATGAATAGTAATGTTACCATTAAGAATAGTAATGTATCTAATAGAATAGTAACCTAACTTATGAAAGTATTAAAAAATTTAGGAATCTTATAAATGAAATTATGATATAATTATATCCTTGAATAAGTAAATAAATATTTTAAAAATGATAAATTAAGTGTTGGTTTTTTTTAAACATGAATTTTTATTTTCAATATTAAATTTTCTATAATAAAAATAATATTTATTTTCATAAAATAGATTTAAAAATTAATAATTTGTTGTCTTATGATTATACGATAATTTTATGAGATAGTAATTAATTTTTCAAAGTGTCATAAAGTCAGTTATAATTCTTAAATCTGTATTTTTTCAATAAATGAGGAATATAATTAAAATTTAAATTTCACATATGTAGAAAATTGCTTTAAAAAAATGGATTTCATTTTTAATTATACACATAAAAAAATATTTAGGGTGATGTTTTGGGATTTTCCTAAAACAGTTGATTTTTTGGTGAATAGTGAAATAAAGAAATTTATGTTATATTTACATTATAAGTTAAATAAAATATTTCCTAAGTCATTGATGATTTAAGAACCAAAATTTAGAAATATCCTTAACTCTTTACTGTATGTACTAATGGGAATCAAAATTATTCATAATTTTGAGCCAAAATAATAAACTAATGAATAAAATAATAATAAGACCCCTCTCCTCAAATATAAATACCACCCCTTTTACTCACACCTTCAAAGAACTAAATCTTAAATATATTCTACCCTTTTTATCTCACAAGCATTTCCCCCACATCATGGTATTTCTAGTCTAAACCAGAAGACCATTTCAATGTTCCTTTAGGAGGTTCTCAGGGAGATGCATTCAAGAAGTAAAACCTTTAGTTCTTATCTTTAAATTTCATTTATTTTATTATACTTCTCTCACCTCCTCTATCAAAACATGAATCAAAACTCTAGTATCTTATATATACTTTAATTTTTTTACATTAATTTAAAATCCATCACCATCCCCTCCTCCTCTCCCATTTATTCTAAAAATGAAAATATCGTCCTTGATGTGTTGATTTACAACCATCGTGGATTATGCATTTTAATTTTCTATGACATCCTTTAATTCTGGTCATAAAACCATTATAATGGTTAAATAGAATTTAAAATTTATATTACAAATTATTTATTGTTATATAAATAGTATATATACATAATATTAATTAATAAAACAAAACTAGTTTCTGAAGATCCTAAAAACAACAATATAATCTAAATGGTTATCATTAATATTTTATCTAATGAATCATACTCATATATGAAACAATTTAATATAAGACAATTTAATCTTATATAATTTTATTAATATCATATAATTTCAATTATGGATAATTATTCCCATTTTACACTATCTTTCATATATGTATACTAGTCAACCAATCATGAAATCCATGGAAGCAAACACTACCAAACAACGAAATTAAATATTATAACTCATCAAAAGGCCATAAATGAACTTAATAAAATGATAATAAATCAATTAAATTGTTAATAGGTTATGAATTAAATTAATAATGATTATAATTTCAATATCAATGACATTAATTATAAGTGTAGAAAACATTCAGACATAATGTAAGGGATTCTCCCCAAACCTCCATTTTTCATCTAAGTTATGCTTTTTCTATATTAACACCAATTTAATTCCTAATTATTCCTATCTACTACCCATATTTTATTTAGGTTCTAATGATATATACCTAACACAATTCTTATTTCTTTTATGGGATATACATGTTTTATAAGGACCCCTTTTCAATTCCTCCTAATATGAACGCCTGATTAAAGGGAACATCCCAATTTCTTATAATGTTTCAAGTACCATCTATAATTTATTTTAAGATGCAAATATTTTAAAAAAATGATGAATTCTATCCTGAAAGAATATATTTTTTCATATCGAGTTTTATGGAAAAATAGTTATGCATTTTTCCATTTCAATGTCTCTTTATTATTTTACCTTTAGCCTCACTAAAGAGGCTCATTTCTAAAGTTCATTAAACACCCCTATTAAATGTTTTCAATTAAGTTAGACTTAATTTATCATTATATAGAACTATTTTCCATTACTAATGTCCATGTATTATTGAAATACATTCTTTCATGGACTCCATTATTATACTCTCTTTAGTTATGCTTTATTCACAACTTATTCCTTATGTATGGTGTATGTGTACTTCTATTTTACTTGTGATCATAATTAATTGAATAATTAATTAAATATAAATATTTCTTGTATCATGGATATTATTATTACCTTATCTCCTTAACATAATTACATATAGTGTTTTATTTGAATGTTTCTTTAATTAGGGAGATATTGACGAATCTGCACCCTCTACTTTATATAGATATTTTGACAAGTAATATTATTAATTAATTGAATATATGTATGATTAATGACTTTGACTTATAGGGATGGGACAGGTCAATTTATAGATATTCTCTTGATGCATCAATAAGTCTCATGAGAGAAAAAATATGTTGAAAACCCATTTATATTTATTTCCAAAAAGAATCGGATGGGGTTTTACCCAAAGACATTAACTCTCTTGATTTTATAATGGTTCATGTGAAATATTCATGATGTAAAATGATTAATAATTTTTTTAATTATGTATTCAGTTATTACTTACGATGATATTTTTACTATGAAAATATCTATGGATGCATTTAAATACTCAGTTAATTGGTGGCATGTGTTTTTCAGTCATTTTCCGTTCCATTATGATTATAAATTATTGAATTTTATTCACTTATTATGGATTAATGTAACCCTTAATGAGTATTTTATGTCACCCTTTCATTTTTTCCCTTCCACAGGTTATGAATATTAAATATTTGAATGTGTTTTAGGGAATAATTTTATTTTCCTTTGTTATATTTTATGTTTAGTTACCAACGTAGTAAAGAAATCATGTATGCGACAAGTTATTCAAGTATACTAAAATGATAGAACCTTGGTGATGTGATATTTTGTATCTATTTTATTATAATAATATAACCACTGACTCTGGGCTATAGGGGTTGAAAATATTACAGTTGGTATTATAAAAGGTTTTGTTGAAACTATTGGAATTGGATGTTAAACAAATATAATAATATTAACTACTTGTAGTGAATTTTTTAATCAATACTCATGATGATTATGAGATAAATTAGTTTATACCATTATTTAGTGATGGGGCCTAATGGAAATAAGGGAATAAATAACCCCTAGATAATGTAGGCATTTTACTTCTGAGAAAGTAAACACAGTCAATGTTATAGGTGAGAAGATCATGTCCATATTATGGAAGCTTACCTAGGTTATGAAGAGTAAACATAATACACCAATGTTGGATCATTTAATGAGGAATACACTCTAATATTTTAGTGCAAATACAAATCCAGTGGTTTCTAAGTAGTGTATCAAGTCCTATGAAAATATATTTCTATCATTGGGGTGAAATAACAATGAAAAGGTAGTACAAAAAGTTTATTTCTTTAAGGGATGTTATGATCAATGGTGGTATTTATTCTAGAATACTATGAAGAAATATGAAATAGAATAAATGGAATGGAAAAATTTTAAAGAAACCTTATTTGAAAAATATTTCCCTCAAGAAAAATGAACTGAAATGATGATAAAATTTCATAGCTTAATGTAAGTGGAAGAAGAGAGTGTTATAGAGTATGATGATACCTTCACAAGACTATCCTGGTATGTAATAGATTATTTATATGATTCAAAATAAAATATTGATCATTTATTTGAATGTCTTAAGACAAGTCTCTGAAGGGAACTTGCTTCTCAAACATTTTCATCATATGATGGAATAATATTAAGTTCTTTCAAACTAGATAAAGGACTATGTTGATCATATAAGTTTAAGGTAAATCAAGTTAAGAAGAGATCTTCTTATAACCACGGAAGAGGTTAAGTTTCAATGGAGAAGAAGATAATAAATCAGTTTTCATTATGATATTTTTGGAAATAATCATCCTGGGAAATGCTTTAAAGGCATGGGAGTTTGTTATATGTTTGGAGAAAAGGATCATTGTTGAAAATTAATGAAACAATAAGAAAAAATTAAATTATGTTCAATGATTTAACAATAATTAAATGATTTATTATTCAAACAAATTTCCTAAACATCATGGTAATCTAACACAATGGGGCCTTGGGGATATGGTCAATCTTATGTGATTTCCATAGTTGAAGTTGAAGTACCCAATTATGAGGTGGAATGTACAATAATCTTATATTTAAATTTAATAAATGTTTTAGTTTATTTTGGATCATCACACTCTTTTATATCTACCCATATTTCATGAAAAAATTTTATTTCCGTTTTGATTGAATAAGGTATTTTTCAGTGAAAACCCTTAAGAGGAGTATCATTACATAAAAATGCATCGATAAGTTCCCATTATGAAATATAAACATGCATTATTTACAGACCTTATCATCATAAAATTGTAATACTTTGATATAATCCTCATTATGGAATGGATTTAAAAATATAGTGTAAGAATATATTTCAAGAATAAGATAATTTTGATCTGTGAGGAAGATATAGAAACCCTTAACTTTTGAGAAGAAAATTCATCAAATAATTATTATCTAGAACCAACACCAATAGTAGTACTGAATAAAATTATTTGGGATTAAGAGAAGACATCATCTAGGGATAATAAATGAAATATTTATATGATCAAAATCTTGATTTAGATGCTCAATTACAAGAGGGGGTGAATTATAGGTTTCAAAAATTTCATTTCTATCCCTTAAAATGATTTAGTTTAAAAGGGTTCAAACTAATTGGATTCAAAACCACTATAGTATTAAAATAATTAATTCAAATAGGGTCATGGGTCCAATAATTATCCTATTCAAAGTGACTATGATGATATTCCATAGGTACCTATTTATCATAATCACAAATATGGGGTAATGAATCGTATTCACAATGGATATGATTATCATATTAAAGAAAATAAATCTATTCTATAATATAGCATATAGAATCATATTTCACATATTGTAAAATATCATAATAAAAAAATTATTATAATCACGTAATTGATCATAATCCAAGTAAATACAATGTAAAGAGTATAAAATAGAAAATGAAAAGTGAAAAAATCACTTTCTATTACAAATAATAGATATTAAAAATACATGTAATGAAATAAAAATATTTTATCTCAAAGAGAAGGGTATCCAACAGCCTTGGATAAGGGTCCTTTGATTTATATTTTCAATAAATTATTACTTACCCATAGTAGGGTAAGACCTCGATATGTAGATTGGAGTCTTTCTTGATATCCCTGCAAGCCCTTGATATATAAGGTGACTAGGGCCTTCTTCCTTCCTATCCTCAGAATCCATCAATTGTATTCAAAAACCATGGTAGTCATAGGAAGGAAAAAAATAAATTGAATATGAAAAGTTTTTCTAACAATATGATCACAACTATATTACTCCAAATATTTTTCCACCATGAAATTTTGATAGAGATTCAGTACATTCAAAAAATTGAAACTCTTTTAGCTCATACAAATGACTTGGTATTTATATACTTCCTCCCAATGGTCATATTTTCATCTAATGGTCAGATTTCTTCTTGAATTCTCAGAGGGATTTGAACATGTGGCACTCCAACGGTCATATTGTAACTGAAATGATGACATCATTTTAATAATTATGAAAAAAATACACGACATTGTTTTGATTTAAAGTTATTCTTTTTGATAGATGACTTTTTTCTAGATGCGATAGAGTGAGTATGAAAATAATATAGCCTATATGATCATATATAATATTGAACCTTAAATTAGTATGATTGTATTCATTTGAATCAATAAGTACAAAAAAATATAGCCTATTACATAAAATAAAATATTGAACAGTAAATTGGTATTACAATTTTCATTTCAAATAGTGAGAATGAAAATCTATCCAATATGGTTTTATCTGTGAGTATGATGAAATGAAAAATAAAGAAATTGATAAAAATCATATTCAGATTTTATCTTATTATTATGATGATAAGTGTATCTAGGATCATATTGGTAGTTATATGAATGGATTATTTTTAAAAAACAAGTGAGTATGATAATTTTCACATCCATATAAAAAATTGTGGTTAGAAACAAAATAAAAAATCATAAGGACAATATATGTATTCATTTAAAAAAATAGTTTGTGATTTAAAAATAAATAGGAATATAAGAGTCAAAATAAGACTTTTGACTTAACAATCTCCACCTTTTAGGAAAGCACCAACCACAAGTTAAAACATTTTGGGAAAAGAAAAGTTAAATCAATATTGTAATTAAAAGACTTATACTTTTCTCCTTTTGATTTTTAAAAAACTTTTCTTGAATATGATTTGAATATGAATAACCTCTCCCTTGTGATAAGAAAATCCCTAAGGATTATATTATATAGGAATAAACTCCCACTTACTAAGAGTATTATATTTTTAAGAAATTCTCCCCCAATATATCATCTTTCATTCTGCTCCTTTATATATTCCCTCTGCTCGATAAAACATTCCCCCCTTTGTGATTTACAAAAAAGAATAGAAGAGTCAAAAGAAGTATTTTGTTATAACAATATTGAAATTGAGGGTGTACCAATATTACAGGAATACATTGATATATTTCTTAAGGAATTACATAGACACCCCATTGAGCGTGCAATTTAATGTACCATTTATCGAATACATGATGTCATACCAATATCAATGACTCAATATAGAATTGTAATAGTGTAATTAGTGGAGCTAAATAAAAAAATAGAGGATTTTAGTAATATGTTATTTATTCTCCCTATTATTTCTCATTGGGGATCCCATGCTCACTTTTTTAAGAATAAAGATGTAAATTATGAGTTTACAGTAATTCCATTTGGACTAACTAATAAACCATATTTATTCATGGATATAATAAAATAAATATTTTAGGAATATTTGGATAATTTTATTATGTTATATATTAATGATATCTTGGGCTACTCTAAAATCTATGAGGACTAAAGGAACTGCTTGCAGATTGTTTTGAATACTCTTAAAGAAAATAATTATATGGTAATTTTAGGAAGTCTCAATTATAGCATCTAACAGTTTTTTATCTTGGAAATAATTTCTCTATAGATGGAATCTCAAGTGATCCTATAAAGATTAATGAAATCCATGAATGGCTTATGTTAACAAATATAATATAGGTACATAATTTAATTTAATTATCATTTTACAATCGACATTTCGTCTAGAATTTTTCATGATTGGATAACCCATTAATTAATCTCACGTGTAAAGGGGTTATGTTTATATGGAAAAAAAATTTACATAATGTTTTTAATAATTGAAGATAAGATTTGTCAATGGTCCAATTTTGACTCTCTCATTAAAAAGTTATTGGTTTGTGATAAACAATGTTTCCCTAAAGAATAGAATGGGTTGTTTCATTATAAAAAATGATAAATTTATTACATATGAATCAAGGATTTTGAAGTCTCATAAAAATAATAATCAAACTCATGATCTTTAATTAGAAACTATAATATTTACTCTAAAGATATGGATAAACTATCTCTATGGTAAAATATATAAGATATATTTAGATCCATGAGTTTGAAATATATATTTTTATAGAAATAACTCAACATAAGGAAAGCTGGTGGCTCTAGTTATTCAATGATTAGGAATGGTCAATACACTACCAAACATAAAAATAATATCATGGAACAGATAAATTAAATAGGAATGATCATATATTACTAACCCAAATGTGAATTGGAAAAGAATTTATGTTCATGGATTTAGTAAAGATATATATGGTAATTATTAATGAAGAATAAACATCACTCATTTTTTCAAACGATTAAAAAACCATCTTTACTAGAGAAGATAAAAAGATCTCCATATAATGAGGAAAATATTCAAAAGAAAATTAAAGCTGTTTAGGATGGAATATTGGCAGACATCATGTATGAGGATAGAGTTATGAAATTTGGAATGAGGATACATGTTTCATCAATACCAAAGCTAAAAATGAAACCATAAGATGATTCTCAAAGCTCAAATTTCACTATACTCAATGGTAGTACCAATATGTATAGATTTATAAAGAAACATTTTTTGTGGGATAATATAAAGTGGAAAATTGTCGACTATGTATCAATGTGTGTAGTTTGTCAACGAATGATGACTGAATGACAGTATCCTAGAAGAGTCATTTAACCTCTACCTTTTTCCTATGTGAAATTGGGATGACACTCTGATGGTATTTTTCATAGGAATACCAAGGAAACCAAGAAGGGATGATGAAATATTGGTTATTGTTGAACGTCTTACAAAATCATCACATTTAATGATATAAGATAAAATTTACCTATTGAGAACCTAGAAAGACTATATATCAATGAATTTGTAAGACTTCATGGTGAACCTCTATCGATTGTGTCTGATTGAGATCCACATTTTGCATTAAACTTATGGAAGAATATTCAGAAGGCTCTAGATCTATGCTTCAATTTTTAATTGTTTATCACCCTTAGACAGACAGATGGTCTAAAAAGACTATTAAAACATTAGAAGAAAATTTGAGATCATTATAACAAGAAATTAAGGCATGTGGGTTCTTTATTTAAATTTGTTAGAATTTTCCTACCATAATAGTTTCCATTCTAGTATTCCCATGGTGCTATATAAAGCATTATATAGAAAGAGATGATGTGCTCCAACTTGTTGGGTTGAAGTTGGTGAGAGGAAACTTATAGGACTAGAATTTTTTGAAGAGACAATGAAAAAGGTAAAACATATAATGGCTCTTATTAAGGTATCTCAAAGTATGAAAAAGAGTTATGTCGATAACCAAAGAAAGGATTTGGAATTTCATGTTGGAGATCATGTCTTTCTGACAGTATATTCATGGAATGGTGTCGTAAGGTTCGGTAAGAAATGAAAACTAAGCACTATGTACATCAAGCCTTTTGAAATTATAGAATGAAATGGAGATTTAGCATACTAATTATAAATTTCACAAAGTCTCTCCAAATTACATGATCTATTCCATATATCATTTTTAAATAAGTACATGTTAGACACAACACATTTACTCACCTATGAAGAAATAGAACACAGACTTTATTTAACTTACTACGAATATCCTATCAAGATTATTGAAATAAAAGAGAAAGTATTGAGAAATTAGACTGATTGACTGGTAAAGGATCTTTAGAGTGACAATTAAATGGGAGAAACTATGGCATCCCACCTTTTTATTACATAAATTTTCATTACATTTTACATAAAGAGGATTTTTAAAGTCTAGTGTCTTGGAAATCAAGAACATAATACCTAAAAACAACATAAATCATCCTTATAATACACTTTTAAGGCATCATCAAAGGTTCATCCTATGTAGAATTACTACATCTCATAACCTGAAGACATACATCAAAATAATGGGTGAGCAGAAGGCCAAGTAAGGAAAACATGGGAATCAATTTACTTGTGAAATCATCAAGAACTTGATAAAAACATAAAGACATGAGAAATGGATGTAGAGTAATTTTATCATTAATATAACATGAACCATAACATGAATATTTGGATATAATATTTAATTTATACATTCATGAAAACATCACCATGTTTCATCCCAAAGGTGTCATAAAAATTACCAAGGTTATTCACCAAGGTATTACGAAACTTGTTATCTCTAGAGATTAAATTATTTACCCATTTAATTGGAGTTTTATCCGTGTGAACTCTTAATATTTATTTACTTTTGTGTGAGAAACATAGATAATAATAAAAAATTTCGTACATAAACCATAGAGAACAAAAGAAATGGGTTTCATTTCAAAATCGTGACGTTTAAAAGTGCTTAAAAATAAGATCATAATGTCATTTATAACCCATGGGAAGGGAGTGAGGGTTATATATATGTCAATTCCAAAATCAAATATATCATTTATTTTAATTTATGAACACCCATATAAATTAAATAGTTCTAGGAATTCACATAAATAAACAATAGAATTTCATGAGAGAAAGAGAGATAAATTTTTGGATGAAAATTCTACAGCATAATGGCTACATAACATCTTTTTAGAAAACATTAAAAAGAGAGGGTACAACGGTAAAAAAATCAAAATAACTCATAATACAGTATAAATACATAATAACATAGAGATAATAACACGTTCACGATATTTGAATGACATACCACATGAAAAGGAAACTTGAATGGAAAGAGAAGATTCGATTTCTTTTCCAAAAAATTCAGCAGCATAACGACGTCACATAAAAATTAATAAAATAAATTTATTAGAGAGGAAAGGGTCTCTCAAAATTTGGACATGAAATGTAATGTAGTAAAAATATAGAAGAACAATCCCCCACAAAATAAAATGGAACTATAAGACATAACATAAAAGAAGTCATGACTTAAAAGAGAAGGGTGAAAGGTTCCCTTAAATTGAAGTGTAACATAGAAATCTTGACGGTTGGGACCTTGTGAGTATTGAGGGAACCTTGGGAGGTAGAAAGACCAAAGAATATTTTATGAGGATTTTGGAATGAAAATAATGAGATAATGGCTTGTTATTTATAGGAAAAGTGAGGGAATAAATTATTAACTTCCAAGGGACACCTCATCGATGGTCTTTGCAAAACCATGGGCTTTCCCATTGTATTGGCCACTTGGGACACCTCATAACATATTTTAATATTCACAAGTCGAACAAAGTATTTACATCATGATTACATCATCAATGATGTCATTAAACACCCGAAACTGAAAACTGTATTTTAACTATTCACCAAGAAATAAACTGTTTCCGAAAAATCCAAAAAAAATCACTATAACCTAATATCAATGCTATGAATTCAAAAATGAACTCCATTTTATACAAATAAGTTTCTAAATATTTTTAATTTAATTTTTAAATAAAAACGTTATTTATTCAAAAAATACAAATTTAAAACTATAACTCATTTTTTAACACCGTAAAAAAGTAATCAAGTTCCCCTAAAATTATCGTATAACCATAAGAAAATAAAGTAATAATTTATGATTAAATTTTATGAAAATACATTTCCATTTTAAATTATTAAATTAATTATATAATTGTAAATAAAATATTTATGACATACAAAAATACCAAAATTTAAACTATGATTGTTCATACGGGTATGTTACTATTCATTCTGTACTATTCACTAAAAATTAAGTTGGTCTTATTAGACTTTAAATTTCATACTGAACACAACTATAGAAGAATTTTTTTTGAAAATCAATTCAAATTATCAAATATTTAAAGAATAATAAAATATTTTAAAATATACCGTTTTCCGTAAATTCATTAAAAATAAACATCCTATATTTATCCAGTCATTTGAAATTGACAAAATTTACCATAATATAAATAAAAAATTTATTTATAGAAATGGATTACACAAAGTAGCTAAGGTCTCATTACATAACACCTTATAACACCAGCATAGGACCTAAGTGTAAGGTGTGTTATGGTGATAAAATCTTGGGGTGGCTCGGACAATATTGCCCAAGTGGTGATTTCTATCAGCTTGAACTTCTCCCTTAGGAGATTCCATTCAAGATTCACATGTTGAAGTTCGACTTGGGCGTGGTCCAGAGCAAAGCTCAATGAATGTAGCTCCTTCCCAAGCTCTGACAGATGGGCTTCATGTGGCTCGTGTCTACTGGATGATGCCATCGACTCTTCTTTATGTATTAATTAACCAAGATAACTGTATTTATAAAAACAAAATGTTAATATTATATTTTCTAACAGTCATATTTGACCAATGGTCATATAAAAACAAAAAAACAATGGTCTCATTTTAATTATACCCACTTCATTAATTAAAGGATATATTTTTGTTGAGTATAAAATAAAATAACACAAAAATTTAGGAAACAAATATAATTAAAAAGTCTGGGTCGTTATAGAAACAATGTTGGAACTTGAGGATGTTATGAAGAAGAACCACCCTCATCTGTTTTGAAGGACATATCCATGAATATTTCAAGTATAAAATTTATGAATGAGGGAAGAATATAACACCATATTATTTTAGGGTTTGTATCTTCTTAAATAAATTCAATTAATAGTTTATGTTTCTACACAAAATCGATATTAAACTAAAAGTGATATACAATTAGAAATAGTAATGTGACTATTAGAAATAGTAATTTGGACATTAGGAATAGTAATGTAACTATTAAAAATAGTAATGTCATCAATAAAATAGTAACCTTGCCTACGAAAGTATAAATAAAATATAGTGATCATATAAATTAAATTTTGATATAATTATATCATTGTATTAGTAAATAAACATTTTAAAATGATAAATAAGTGTTTGTAGGTTTGAAATACATAATTTTTTTTTACCATTTTATAATTAATATAATGATTGTAATTTTTGTTTCATAAAATAGGTTCATAAATTAATATTTTTTTCTTATGATAAGATAATTTTATTATACCTTTGTTAATTTTTCAAAGTGTCATAAAATCAATTATAAATTTGAAATTTGTATTTTTTGAATAAAGGATTATTTTATTTAAAAAACTAAATTTCATCTATTTAGAAACTTATTTTCATAAAATTGAGTTCATTTTTGAAATATTCAGATTGAAAAATAGTTAGGGTTATTTTTTTGGTATTTTTATAAAATAGTTTAATTATTGGTGAATAGTGAAATATACTAATTTATGGTATTTATACATTATAAGTTACATACACTATTTATTGAGTCATTTATGATTTAATAATCATAATCACGAATTATCCTTATCAATTTAATATATATAGTCTTCAAAATCCAAACTATTCATATTCATGAGACAAAATAATAGTCTAATGAATAATATAATAAAAAACACCTATATACTATACTATAAATTCCACCCCTCACCACCTCTTCCTTTCACACCACCAATTCCTTGAATCATTCTTATATTCTACCTCTTTCCTCTCCCAACCCCCTCCCACATTATTATCTTACTGGTGTCCCCTAAAATTGTATTTCAATATTCCTTAAGGAAGTTCTCAAGGAGAAGAATTTAGGTGGTAAAACCCTTAACCATTCCCATTAAATTTCATTGAGTCAATTTATTCTACTATACTTCCCTAAAATCCTCTATCCAAACATCAGTGATAACTATAGTATTTTATATATACAATAATTATATTATGTTAATGTAAAATACATCATCAATCCCCTTCTCCGCTCTCTTTTATTATAAAAATGAAAATATCACCCATGATGTGTCGATTTACCGCCATCGTGGATGATGGGTTTTAATTTTTTAATACCACATTAAAAGATCGTAATAAATTAATTTTAATGGTTAAAAAAACTAAAATTAATATGATAACATATTTAGTGTTTTTCAACAAGTATATGTACATAATATTAGTTTGTAAAATATAAATAGGTTATGAATATCGAAAAAATGCCAAAATAATGTAAATATTTATCATTAATGTTTACTCTAATGAATCATCCTCATATCTAGAAACAAAAACATATATAATACCATTTAATCATATATATGTCCATTAATAATATATAATTTCAATTTTGGAAAATTATTTGAATTTTACATGATCTTTCATACATATATACAAGTGAACCAATCATGAAAACTAAAGAAACAAACAATCCTGAAGAGAAAAATTACATTTTAAAACTCATAAAAAAGACCTTAAATTAACTAACTAAAATTAAAATTTCAAAATACTTTTTTAAGAGGTTATTAATTTCATTATTAATGACTTTAATTTCATTATCTAGAACATTAAGTACATGTGAAGAACACTTTATAAAATAAGGTATGAGATTGTCCCCAAACCTCCATTTTTCATTAGGGTTTCACTTTCTCTTTCTTTACCCTAATTAAAATGTTCATTATTCTTATATAATCCTCCTAAATTATGTTTTTATATTCCTAGGATATCATATTAACTCAATTTTTCTTTCTTTGATGAGAAATACATGCTTTATAAGCATCTATTTTCAATTCCTCCTCATCAGCAAACTCGATTAAAATGAACTTCCCAATTTCATACCCATTTTCATGTACCTACCATAATTAGATTTAATCAAGAAATATTTTTTTAGAATTACTAATTTTATCATGAAATAATCTTTTTTTATTTCTTGTTTTATAGAATACATTTTTCATTTTTTTCTTTTGAAAGTATCTTTAGTATTTTCTGATCTACTATACTAAAGTGGATCATTTCTAAAGTTTCTTAAAAACTCCATTTAAAATATTTAACATCAGTGGGAATTTATTTATCATTTTCTAGGACTATTTTCCCTTATTAATGTCCCTATATGATTCAAATCGATTCTTTCATAGACTTCATTATGATATTCCCTTTGGTTATGCCTTATTCAGCATCTGTCCATGTGTGTGGTGTATGTATACTTCCCATTCATCTACCATCATCATTAATTTAAGGTTTCATTAAATACTCATATTTATTTTCTGATGTATATTATTATTAACTTATCCATGTAACATCTTTAAATATGGTTCTTTTGTTGAATGTTGTTTTAATAGGGGAGATATTGATAAATTTGTATCCACTACTCAATATAGATATTTTGATAAGTCATATTGTTCATGAATTGATTCTATGTATGCATAATGTTTTGTTTTTATAGGTATTGTTGGGGCCCAATTATAGATATCCCATCAATGAATCAATAGGTCTTAGGATAAATAAAATTCTGTTCCAAACCCTTTATGTTTGTTTCAAAGAAGAATCATACATGTTTTTACCCATCGACTTAAATTGTCTTGAAGGTATAATAGTTCATGAACAAGATACATGAAATCCACTGATTAATCTTATTATTCATTCAGTATTGAGTTATTACTTTCCTTGAGTCTTTCACTTTGAAAGAATATAGATGGATGAATTTAAATTCCTAGTTTATTGATGGCATGTGTTTTTTAGTTGTTTTCATTTCCATTATGATTGTGACTTATTGACATTGATTCACTTGTTATTGATTCATGTAACAATTACTGAGAATTTTATCAAACCATTTCATTTTATACTTCCCCTATTTAAGAAGGTGATATCTATGAATATGTTTCATGGAAGAATTTTATTTTCCATTTTTATGTTCTACATTTAATTACCAATATAATAAGTGAACCATGTACATATCAAGTTCTTCAATACTAATAAACAAATAGATAATTGGTGATGTGATCTCTAATATCTATGCCATTATAATAAAAAGGCCACAAAATCTAGGCTATTGTAGATGGGGTTATTACATAGGTGGACATGTTTGTAGGGTATAAGCCTAGGAGAGGTACATAAATAATTACTAACTGTGTTTTTTTTTCTGAATTGCATTGTTGTGGGGTAAAATAAAATGAATTTTTTAAATAATATTTAATAAAAATTCTATTATTATAGGATTAGGATGTTCTCCTTACTTTTAAGTAATGGATCCTTGTCCCAAACCATCCCAGTTGGGCCTGAGTAGCAACTCCCCAAGCCCACCTCCAATAGGCCAGGGGCTGGTGACTAGCACCGAGTAGGCATGATACTAACATGGGAGGAATTGCCTATAAACCTGTACACATGCACACACATCTCCAAGCCCACAAAGATGAAAATTAAAAACTACTTAAAGGAAAATATGCATGCATACACTAAAACCCAACCAACAGAGTACAACAGGAATGTAAAGTACAAGAAAGTAAAACCCCGGGCCAAAAGTACAATCCCACCAAAAAGAATGTCTGTAACAAAGTCTATCCTATAAGGAAAGGTACTGGGACTGTAATCTGTAGCCATAGGAACACACCTCGGCCCACTTGATCTCAATGAGCGTCGTCCGGCCCTAGTCCACCTAGAATCCTGTCAAAGGCTCACTCGTCTGCATAAGACACGACACATGCGGTCAAATCCCGTACATGGGAGAGTATAACAATACCCAGTAAGACACGTCGAAACCACAAAGGTAATACAACAAGGAAAAATACCAAAATGGAAGATACAATCAGCTCTACACGATATATGTCTACTGAACTTATAATAATAATATCCAGATATACTCATGCATGACCGTCTATCGGGAATACCACGACTAAGATCCAGCTCGAAGATTTCCACTAAGTATGCAACCAGAGAACATACTCCTAGGTCTGAAGAGAGCGATACGAAGTACTCATTCTAGGAGAACACACTCCGCACGTACTTTGAGAACATGATGCTCAGATGAGGATCACAACCAAGTCATGGGGTGATTCCTACAACTCAGTCTGATCTAATCCACTAAGCAGAGGATCGGTGCCCGAGTAAAGTTGGTCACATCGATACCAAGAACTCTACCTAGGGTTCTAGGAATGAATAGAGGATCTGGATCTAAGTCTCACAAAGGGGATTCCAGAAACTCTACTCAGGAAGTTCTACTGAAGGGATCATACTCCTGTGTAAAGGAAATGATACCAGAACCTTCAGGGAAAAGACCAAGGGTACGAACCCTAAAAAAACTAGTCCAAGTCATAGAATACAAGTGGCTCAAGTCACTTAAGACAGGTTACACGGTGTGTAGTATGGTTACACGCCGTGTTCCTTGACCCCAGTTACTGCCTGTGTAAACGGATCGTTTCATTCGTTCAGGTCGTGTAAAACCAAACTACACGGCATGTAGAAGGATCACGCGACATGTTCCTTGACTCCGGGTACTGACCATGTAAATGACCCGTGTCATTCGTCTTTTCAGATCTAAAGTAACTACAGGGCGTGTAGAAGAATCACACGCCGTTTCTGAGCACCTGGGGCTCGCTCTGTGTACACTATCCATGGGCCCGTACACAGTCTATGTCCATGTCCGTGTTGCCTACCCGTGTACCAGAACACGGGGTATCCTGTGTCTCTGGCCGGGTCTGGCCGGGGAGGGGTATACATGCCGTGTCCTTGGCTATGTACCCAACCCATGTCCATGTACTCCTGGAGTACACGCCACGTGTCCCGTCGCCGAACACATGCCGTGTTTCCCATACTACACACCATGTAGTCGGGAAATTTCCAGAACCGCGTCTTCCTCCTCGCACCTCGGCCGATCTTCTGTATCTCGATTCTATCGTCTGTTTGCTGTGAAACTCAAGGATCTGATTCGTTTCATCATCATAACAGCGAATCCAGGTGTTTCAGACCATCAATCAGCTCGAAGAACAACGTATGATCTTTCGACAAAAAAATACGCTCAAAGAGCGATTTCTCCTGAATATCTTAGATCTGTTCGTCTTCATTGTAATCATAGCTCCATTGGTTCATCCCTGTGTTGGATCTGTAATTTGGGATCATTGCGTCGCAGAACGGATGTGCAACGATCCGTTGTTCATTGCCCCCTGAAGAATGCAAAGAATGCGAATAAGAGAAAGGGGGAAATCCAATGAAACAAATTTGAGGAATGATCATCTGACCTCATTTGTCATGGCATTGATCCGCTCCCATTAATAGGATTAAACGGAGCAGAAAAATCAACAACAAAAGATCAACATGGATTCAATCTCCCATAATCCTCGCAAAATCCCATCCTGCAAGAACGATCGATCTGCAGACTAATCTATTCGTGGATTAGCCTTTATTCATCATAGAAATCAATAACAGGGAAGAACGCACAATTTAAAAATCCTACCTAGATTCGCGGCGTTTGCTGGTGAAGATCTGGTCGTCGCATCGTCGTCGCCAGCGAAAATCGTCAGGAACGTCGTCGACGTGTTGGGAGGTTTTCTCTAGAGCCGCTAGATCCCAAGGGTTTCAGGGTTATGAGGTTTGTAACCCTAGATCGTTGCACCAACCATTAATTAAAAAAAAGTAAGGGATATCTGTTGCAACATATTTAAAATATTTTTCTGGAGAATAAAATATTTTTATTTAAAGATTTTATTACTCTTACGTCCCAAAAATTGGATTCCACCACCGACATGCACTGACCAATGTTTGGCCTTGCCTATGGTAAAATATCTATTCTGAATGCAACGGTGCCCTCAGATTTCTGATCTAATAAACCGTTTAAGAGTTATTTTACTTTTTCAGGAAAACCACACAGGCACATAATTTAATTATTAAATTAAATTGTAACATTTGTTCTGGGATCACCAAGGCTCGGAACTGCACGCCGTCTTAGAGCCTAGCCAAAAAATAATTCCCTCTATTTTTAAGAATAAATTTTGGAAAATCTGAGACATTACATCACACCCACCTTAGGGATTTTACGTCCTTGAGAAGCCAAAACAAAGGCTACTAAAAAAGATGTGGGTACTGCACATGAATCTGAGCCTCCCGCTCCCACGTGCTCTCCTAGAGATTAATGTGCTGCCACCAGACACGCACCAAGGGAATAACTCACCCAGGAAGGATCTTCTCCTACCGATCCTCAATCTCCACTGGGTACTCTACAGAGGTCTCTCCATCATTGATGTCCAGCTCTCCCCAGTCGATAACGTGCGATGGATCATGCACGTACCTCTATAGCTGTGACACATGGAAGACATTGTGTACCCAGTCCATCTGAGGAGGTAGATCCAAGTGATACGCCACCTTGAAAACTCTACTCAATATCTGAAAAGCACCAACGAACCTTAGAGATAGCTTGCTGCCTTGGGCAAATCTACGCAATCCCCATCGAGGTGAGACTCTAAGGAACACATGGTCTCCTTCCTCGAACTCCAAGGGCCTCCACCTCCTATCAGTATAAAACTTTTTCCAAATCTTTGGAGTCTTCATCCACTTCTGGATGACCTGAACCTTCTATGTAGTAGATCTCACCATCTTTGGTCCCATGAGTGCTGACTCTCCAGGGTCAGTCCAGGAAAGTGGTGACCTGCAAGGTCTCCCATACAGAGCCTCGAATGCTGCCATACCAATAGTGGAATGATAACAGTTTTTGTAAGAAAATTCCACCAGTGGTAGGTGATCCTTCCAGCTACGACCGAAGTCAAGAATTCAAGCTCGAAGCATATCCCCCATCCGCTCTATCTGACCATCAGTATAGGGATGAAACGCTTTTCTCAAGCGTAACTGAGTCCCAAAAGCTTCATGCAATCCCTTCCACAACCGGGATGTGAAACGAGAATCACGATCTGACACGATCATGGATGGAACTCCATGATGTCGAACTATCTCCTTCACGTAGAGGCGTCCCAATATCTCTATAGAACTCTGCTCCTGAATGGCTAGGAGGTGGGCCGACTTGGTGAGTTGATCAACGATCACCTAGATGGAATCGTGTCCCCTAGACATACATGGTAGACCCATCACAAAGTCCATGGATATCCTGTCCAACTTCCACTGTGGCACCTCAAGGGGCTGAGTCAAACCTGCTGGCACCTGGTGCTCAGCCTTTACTTGTTGACAAGTAAGGCACCGAGAGACAAACTCTGCCACACCCTTCTTCATTCCTAGCCACCAGAACTGACGTCAAAGGTCCTGATACATCTTTTCTATGCTTGTATGCACCGCCAATGGGGATGTATGGAGCTCCCTCAGAATTTCCTCCTACAAAGTATCCGGTACTACCGTGCGCCCTCTAAAAAGAACAACATTACCCCCACCTTCTGAATATCTATCAGCAACATCACCAATGGATATTTGAGCACATAGAGTCTCACAGCTTGCATCCTCACGTTGTGCTTCCCTGACTCACCGTAAGAGTGGAGGGGTAATAACCATCTACTGAAGGTAAGATCCTTCATCTCCATCCATGAAGGATAACTGTAAGGAGGCCAACTGCCTCATATCCACATTCTTCAACTGCAAACTAGATTTCTTACTGAGATCATATGCCACCATGTTCCCCTTCCTAGAAGTATAAACGATCTCAAAGTAGTAATCCTGGAGGAAATCAAGACATCACCTCTGTCTCAGATTCAGATCCTTCTGAGAAAAGATATATCTGAGACTCTTGTGATCAGAGTAGATGATAAATCGCTCACCCATCAGTTAGTGCCGCCACATATTCAATGAGAAGACTACTACTGCCAACTCAAGATCATGGGTCACATAGTTCTGATCGTGTGGCCTCAATTAACCTGATCCGTAGGCAATCACCACTTTCCCCTGCATCAGGACACAAACAATCCCGGTTCCTGATGCGTCTCAGAACACTACGTACTCGACACCCTCCTCCGGTAAACTAAATATTGGGGCGCTCGTCAAACTCTGTCTCAAATGCTGGAAAGCCTGATGGCATCTCTCCGTCCACACAAAAGGCTGCCCCTATCGGGTCAAAGTTGTCATGGGTGCTTCAATCCTGGAGAAATCATGGATGAATCTATGATAGTAGCCTGCCAAACTAAAGAAACTCGGCACCTCCATGACGCTCTGGGGTGGCTCCCATGCTAGTACTGCCTCCACCTTGGCTGGGTCCACTGCTACACCATCTGTTGAGATAACGTGTCCCAGAAAATGGACCTCCTATAACCAGAACTGACACTTCGAGAGTTTCCCATCCAACTGGTGCTCTTGGACTGTGTCAAAAACCATCCTTAGGTGTCTCGCATACTCCTCCACAGATGCAGAGTATACAAGTATATCATCGATGAAGACTACTACAAACTGGTCTAGGTAGGGCTGAAAGATCTGGTTCATGAGTCCCATGAACACTATCGAGGTGTTTGTCATGCCGAAGGGCATCACCAAGTACTAATAGTGACCGTAGTGACATCGGAAAGTCGTCTTCGGTATATCCTCATTCCGTACTCGCAACTGGTGATATCCTGAGCATAGATCAACCTTTGAGCACCATTTAGACCCTCTTAACTGGTTGAATAGGTCATCAATCCTCGGTAGTGGATACAAGTTCTTCACGGTCACCTGATTCAAGTGCCGTTAATCCACACATAGCCTCAAGCTCCCGTCTGCCTTCTTGGAAAACAACAATGGGGCCGCCTAGGGTGAAACGCTGGGTCTCACAAAGCCCTTCTTCTTCAAGTCATACAACTGCACTATCAGCTCACGAAGCTCTGCAGGAGCCATTCGATATGCTGATGCTGATATCGGTGTCGTCCCGGGTTGCAACTAAATGCCGAAATCTATCTCCCATCGAGGAGGTAGCCCAGGGAAATCCTCCGGAAAGATGTCCTCGTACTCAGCCACTATTGTTAGAAACTGGAAACTCGTAACATCTGTTGTGCCAATGGCTAGGATAGCCAACTGATGTGAAATAGGTTGTGCCTTATTATGCACAAGTCCATCCTATGCTACCTGGGTCTCTCTTTCACTGACAAAAGAGAACCTCGTTCCATCACTACGGAAACACTGCACCCTTCTCCTAAAACAGTCGATCTGGGCATGAATTGTGGATAGCCAATCCATACCCAGAATGACATCATAAGGCCTCGATGCTACCAACAAGAGGTTCCAACCGAAACTCTCACCTCCAAGGGTAAGGTCACACTCTCTACAGAGGTGTGTGATCTCTGAATATTCTCCAGTCAGTGTTTCTAAGCGTAAGGGTCGAGTCAACAGCTCAACTGGATTCTCAAGGTCTCTAACAAGATAAGCAGCCAGAAAGGAATGACTAGAAGCTATGTCTATCAATATGGCAGCCAAAGTAGAAAAGACATAAATAGTACCACTAATCATTCTGATAGTACCTGGGTCATAAGCCTCTCCCACCTGCAGCTGTCCCTACCTCAATCCAACAGCTCCCTGGGCCTGGGGTGGACCTCCTAGGGGTGGTGGTGGAAAAGGGTCAAAACACCGACCACCTCCAGCTACTCTCCCAGATCCTCTACCACGTCCGTCGCCCCGCAGATCTGTCTGCTCCACGCGTTGCCTCTGCCTCGGTGGTCCATCCACTGCTCTAGGGTGAGTAGTACGGCAGGTCAGACAATCTCGAGCGAGACGTCCCCAACCATCACATGAGAAGCATCGTCTCTATCGAGGCTAGCTAGATACTCCCTACAAACCCTATAAGGCAGATCCCCTATCATGGGATCTCCTCTGAAAATGTCTCCCATGCCTGGGTCCCTGACGCTGGATCCCCACTGCCGAGGTCTCTACTCTAGCTCGCCCACTACTGACAACTGCCGGCTGTGTCTGCTCTTCCAAGAAGTTCTCGATCACCAAAGCCCACTCGAGCACCCCAGCATAAGTAGGGATACTCATAGGGATGATGCTAGCTCGGATATCTCTGCGCAAGCCCAGCTCAAAAGCCCGTTCCTTGACGTACTGATCTCTGACCATATCCATCGAGTACTGCGAGAGGTCGGTAAATCTCGATGAATAGTCAGCCACTGTTTTGGTTCCCTGTTGGAGATGAAGAAGCTTCTGTATGCGTACTTCTCTCAGGGTAACCCGTGAAAACTCCTCTCTGAAGAGACTCTCAAACTCTGACCATGGAAGTGTCACCTTGTCGTGGGTTTTGATAACCAAACTCCACCATCGTCCTTCCGAGCCCTACAGAAGCCTCGCTGCCAGGATCACCATCTGGTATGTTGGTGTCCTGATCAAACGGAAGTCTCTGGACATTGCCTCAAGCCAATCCTCCACTACCTGAGGGTCAGGCTCGCCTCGAAACCGGAGGGGTCTCTGTCTTTGAAACTCATGGAGTGCATTCAGCCTGTGCTCCTGCTCCACTGGTACAACATGCACTAAACACTGCTCCACAGGTGGTGGGATAACTATCACACCACCTGGTGGTATAACTGGGGGATCCGGTCCTTGTATCGATGCTTCATCACAGAGGGGGTCATCCTCGTGTTCAAGTTGTTGGATCCTAGTGGGTGCGCGTCGTGGAGGCATCCTATTAAAGAAACAATATGTATCTCAGTCGGTGAGTATATCTGGAGAGCTGACTCAAAAAGGTCATGGAAACCACAATCCATTCCTATATGATGCATGTCCCATTATTTTCCTTTTTTTCCTTGCAACTAGTGTTATCATGTTCCATGTTGAAAAGAAAGTTATCAGGGTCCTGGTGTATGGATACGTCAGCCGCCCGCACCATCACTGGGGTCCCTGGCCTGAAAGACGAACTCGAAACACTCAACACTGTTGCCCCAAACAAACTCATGGACTCTCGGTCCTATGGTAGAACCGACCACCCTCTGATACCACTCTGTCATGACCCGTCCCAGTGGGACCCGAGCTGCAAATCCCCAAGTCCGCCTCCAATTGGCCTCGGGCTGGTGACTAGCACCGAGTAGGCATGTTACTAACATGGGAGGAATTGCCTATAAACCTTTACACGCGCACACACATCTCCAAGCCCACAAAGATGAAAATTAAAAACTACTAAAAAAAATATGCATGCATACACTAAAAACCAACCAACAGAGTACGACAGGAAAATAAAGTACAAGAAAGTAAAACCCCAGGCCAAAAGTACAAGCCCACCAAAAAGAAAGTCTATAACAAAGTCCAACCTGTAAGGAAAGGTACTGGGACTGAAATCTTTAGCCATAGGAACACACCTCAGCCTGCCTGATCTCACTGAGCGTAGTCCGGCCCTGGTCCACCTAGAATCTTGTCAAAGGCTCGCTCGTCTAAACAAGACATGACACGTGTGGTCAAATCCCGTGCAGGGGTGAGTATAATAATACCAAGTAGGAAACCCCAAAACCACAATGGAAATACAAAAACGGAAAATACCAAAAAGGAAGATACAGTCAGCTCTACAGCGTATATGTCTACTAAATATATAATAATAATATCCAGATATACTCATGCATGACCGTCTATCAAGAATACCACCACTAATATCCAGCTCAAAGATTTCCACTAAGCATGCAACCAAAGAACACACTTTTAGGTTTGAAGATAGAGATACGAAGTACTCGTTCCGGGAGAACACACTCCACAAGTACCATGAGAACATGATGCTGAGATAAGGATAACAACCAAGTCATGGGGTGATTCCGAAAGCTCAGTCTGAGCTAATCCACTAAGCAGAGGATCGACACTCGGGTAATGTTGGTCACGTCGATACCAAGAACTCTACCTAGGGTTCGAGGAATGAATAGAGGATCTGGCTCTAAGTCTCACAGAGGGGATTCCAACAACTCTATTCAAGAAGTTTTACTGAAGGGATCATACTCTTGTGTAAAGGAAATGATACCAGAACCTTTAGGGAGAAGACCAAGGGTATGAACTCTAATAAAACTAGTCCAAGTCACAAAAGAAAAGTGGCTCAAGTCATTTAAGATAGGTTAAATGGCATATAGTATGGTTACACGCCGTGTTCCTTGACCCCGGGTACTGCCCGTGTAAACGGCCCGTGTCATTCGTTTAGGTCGTGTAAAACCAAACTACACGGTGTGTAAAAGGATCACACGCCGTGTTCCTTGACTACAGGTACTACCCATGTAAGCAGCCCATTTCATTCGGCTTTTCGGATAGAAAGATTCTACACGTCGTGTAGAATAATCACATGCCATGTTCGAGCACCTAGGGCTTACTCCGTGTATGTTGGCCATGGGCCCGTATACGGTTTCTATCCATGTCTGTGTCACCTGCCCGTGTACTAGCACACGGGTATCCTGTGTATCTTGTCAGGTCTGGCCGGGGAAGGGTATACACGCCGTGTCCTTGGCCGTGTTCCTAACCCGTGTCCGTGTACTCCTGGAGTACACACCATGTGTCCCACCGACGAACACACGCCGTGTAGCCCATACTACACGCCGTGTAGTTGGGAAATTTCCAGAACCACATCTTCCTCCTCGCGCCTTGGATGATCTTCCGAATCTCGATTCTATCATCTTTTTTCTGTGAAACTCAAGGCTCTAGTTCATTTCATCATCCTAACACTGAATTCGGGTGTTTCGGACCCTCAATCGGCTCGAAGAACAACATATGATCTTCAGACAAAAAAATACACTCAAAGAGTTATTTCTCCCGAATTTGTTAGACCCGTCCATCGTCATCGTTATAGCTGCTCCTTTGGTTCATCCCGGTGTCAGATCTATAATTTGGGATCGTTGCGTCGCAAAATGGATGCGCAAAGATCCGTTGTTCATCGCCCTACAAATAACTTGAAGAACGCAAAGAAGAGAAAGGGTGGGAATCCAATGAAACAAATTTGAGGAATGAACCTCCACCGTCATTCGTCACAACATTGATTCTCTCCCATTAATAGGACTAAACGGAGCAGAAAAATCAACAAAAGAAGATCAACATGGATTCAATCTCCCAAAATCCCCACAACAGCCCATCCCGCAAGAACGATCGATCCGCGGACTAATCTATTCATGGATTAGCCCAAGTTTGTCATAGAAATCAAGAATAGGGAAGAAAACACAATTTAAACATCCTACCTGGATTCGCAGCATTTGCTGGCGAAGATCTGGTCGCTGCATCATCGTCGCCGACAAACATCGTCGCCGCGTTGTTAAGTTTTCTCCAGAGCCTCTAGAGCCACCAAGGGGTTTCAAGGTTATGAGGTTTGTAACCCTGGACCATTGAGCTAGCCTTTAATTAAAAAAATTAAGGGATATATGTTGCAACAGATTTAAAATATTTTGCTGTAGAATAAAATATTTTTTTTAAATATTTTATTACTCTTACGTCCCAAAACCAGGATTCCACAACCGACCTACGCCGGCCGATGTTAGGCTACGCTTAAGGTAAAATCATTGTTCTGAACATAGTGGTTCCCTCAGATTTTTGAACTGAGAACCCATTTAGGAGTTATTCCAATTTTTCAGGAAAACCACACACACACATATAATTTAATTATTAAATTAAATTCAAACATTTGTTCCGGGCTCACCGGGCCTCGGAACTGCACACCATCTTAGAGCCTAACCTCGAAATAATTCCCTTTATATTTAATAATTAAGTATGGAAAATCCAAGACCTTACAATCCTTGTCATCCTCCATGAGTAGCTCAAGAATTTTAGGTTTAGTAGGCCAATCGGGTAAATTGTTCTATGATTGACCAAATAGAAGAGGATGCAGTTTGATAAAGGGTCTTACATATGTTTTAGCAATATATTTTTTGGAAGTATGATATGAGTGTATTTGATCTCGAGATGGACCGTTGGATAGAGAATCTTGAGATTGGTTTCAGTATGATCATATAATTAGATGAAATATGGCTGCTGTTGGAAATAAATCAGATATGGGGAGCTATGCGTCAGTGGTGGATGTAGTATCATGATGACTGTTAGTAGGTACATGTGTTGTGGCACGAATTCCAGAAAACATTCTATCCTAAAATTCTATTTAAAAAGACTAGGGTATCCAATAGTCTGTTGATTATCTCCAGAAAGTTGGAGAGCTTGAGTGTGTTGGAGAATGTGACTAGGTTTAAGGAATTCCTATACATTTATCTAATTCTTTTTCAAAGTGATAAGTCTCGATCATGATGTTTGGAATAGTCTTTGTGATGATTTGGTATACGATTACTGTGTTTACACTCCCTACATATCGATATATGAAAAAAAATGTGGATTTAATCATGTGGATGCCTTATTTATGAGTTTATGCTTGAGAGGGTATCCATAAGGGAATCTCAAGGAGTAGGTCTTCAAGTGGTGGGACATATATTCTTAGGCAGTTAGAGTTCCATCCCATTGGGAATCAACCGTAACAAATCCCTCTTTGTTCATTTGGGAGACATGGCTCCAAAAAAAATACTGGAGGCATTCTATTGTTGTGATACTTAAATGGAGAACAAAACCACCACTATGACCTATGTTAAATTTCTAAGGGTGGATAATTTTATATTGGATTTTGTAACCCATTCCAACAACAACAAGAGTTTCCTCTAAGCCAGTTTTAGTGGTAGGGGCCACTGATATTTTTTCCAGTAGTCGAGAGAAGATGATGTTGGTAGGGTACATACTCAGGATAGTACTTATCCACAATGACCTAGAGATAATGATGGTCATGGATGATGAAAATAGAGAGTTTGAGTATATGGGCATTTTTTGATTCCTATATTAGAGGTGGTGGTTCCAGTAGATCCAGGTGTAGATTGAGGTACAATCAATTTATCATTTACCCTTCTTTGTAATTTTTTTGTTGATTTAGGTGATTTTCAAACATTTTTCACTCCTAATATGTTATATTATTTTGGAATAAATGTGTAGAACTTCTTACTACCACTGACATTAACTATTCTAGTTAGAGTTTAAGAATTTTTATTAAATGTGGGTCGGAGATATAGACTGCTGATGTGGAATCATGAGTTAGTGGGAGAATTAATCTTAATAAAGATATATCCATATGTTGTTTTCATTAGAATTTATTGGTTATATTCTATATGATATTTCATTCACTAATTTCCCCAAAGTGTTTCATTTTTGGATTTGTGGGGATAGTGAGTGTCATTCATTGGTAAGTGAGGTTGTTAGATGGTCAGTAGGAAAGAGGATTCTATTCTATCTCATAGAAGAGGTTATGACTCTTCCCCCTCGACATGATATCATGTTTGGGATATAGTTGAAATAAGGAACATAACTGATTTTGATATCTCCCTATATAATAGATCCTATGGAGTTACATGATTTGATCTTATACATGGATGAACTAATGCTTCGATATTTCATCTGAGATAGTGTGTATCTATATAGTTCTCTAGTTTTGTTCTCCATGATGGAATATGGTAGTATACAGATTTTTATAGACTATTAGAGATTGAATAAGGTGATGATCCAGAACCATAACCCTTTTATAAGGATTGATGATCAATTTGAATAGTTAAGGGGAGTTATATGGTCTCTAATATCGATATGATGTTGAGATATCACTAGTTGAGGCTGAAGGATGAGGATATCTCAAAGACTACCTTCAGGTGCAGGTATGGTCACATTGAGTTTCTAGTCAAGATGATAGGGGTTATGACTACACCAACCTTGTTCATGGGTCTCATGAACACTTTTTTCTAATGAATTCATGGACTTCTTCATCATCATAAAGAACAATGATATATTGATCAAATCAATGACAGAGGAAGATCATCCCAAGCATCTCAAAGCTATTTTGAAGGTCCTTCAACGCCATTAGATCTACGAAAATATGTACACCACTATGTTATTGATTGATATGTACATTTCCTCATATATGTGGTGTCTTAATACAGTGTTTAACTAGACCTATCGAATGTTGAGGTAGTTTTTTATTGGGAAACACTAAAGAATGTGGTAGAGGTTTTCATTTTCCATGGCTACGTGGGATATAATCTATGCTTCATACTCAATTTATTTCAAGTCCTTGCTCAACTAACCACGTTGATCAGGAAGTACTTGGATTTAATTTAGATTGATCAGCACTATGCTATGTTTATTTAACTGAAGTATATGTTAGTTAGTTCACTAGTGATTTAGTTTCTTTAAAAGGGTTTGTGTTTTAAGGTTTTCTATGATGCATCCCATTTTTTCATGGGATGTGTGTTGATGTATCTGAATTCTGTGATCTTTTATCAGTCTGGGAAGTTATTTCCCCATGAGTGTAAAAATTACACCCTTTATCTAGAGTTGGTGGTAGTTGTGTTCCCACTGAATTTTTGGTTTATTTACTTTATCAAAGAGCTCTTTATGGTTGTCACTGACTAAAATCACCATGAATTTGTATTCTATTAGCAAGATATGAATCTATAATATCAGAGGTATCTTATGTTTATTTAGGATTATGATTTTGAGATATCCTAACCCCTAGTAAAGGGAAATGTGGTTGCATATGCATTGAGTTGGAAGTCTCATGGATATGTGGTTTATGAATCTGTTGAGGTTTGGAAATCCATAAAGAAGATTATAATGATTCATCTTAACATATATTATAGAAGTGGTCATGATTGAATTTATTATATAACTATGGAGTAATTATTAATTTAATATTTGGATGAGTGTCAATGGGGGGACTTCAAGGTAGAGGTGAGTCATTACTGTGCTCGCTATGGTGATGATCTTGAGGGGTGGTCAGAGGATGGTTTGAATCAAATGTTATTCCTAGAGAGGTTTTCTATTATCATGGTGTTTTATGTGAGTGTTCTCTATGAATTTAATATCTCACCTTAATTTTTATATCATAGTGTAAAAAATAGGTATTTTGGATTTAGGAAAAACCTTGGTGGCTAGAGATGAAATGATTAGTGATAATGTTTGTGTGAGATGTCTAGTTTTTCAGCTGGTGAAGGTAGAGATCCATATTCTTGGAGGTTTATTTTAGACCTTAGATGTTACCAAGTGGAAATGGGATGGAATAAAAATAGATTTATTGACCATTTTACCCTGATCTCAATGAGTTTGTGATTTCTTTTTGGTAGTAGTGGACCAGTTGATAAAGTTGGCTAACTTTATGGTGTTCCATGAGTTGGGTATCATTGATGATTTATAAAGGATGTATGTGTATTATGTGGTTAGCCTTCATGAGGTACAAAGGAATGTATTATTTCACCAGGATCCTAGTTTTACCTCATGGTTATATAGGATATTACAACATGCATATAGATCCCATTTTCCCCTCATAACTACTTTTCTTTCTCTAACAGATGGTAAGATAGGGCGGGAAATCGAAACACTAAAGGATATGATAGAATATTGTGTTTTAAAGATTGATGGATCGTGGGTAAGGAACCATAATTTGGTTGAGTTCACCAACAAAAATAGTTATGAAGAATACATTGGGATGGCCCTATTTGAGGCATTTTATGGTTGACTATGTCATTCTACTTTGTCTTGGATGATGGTTTTGGAGTCTATAGTTCTTAGTGTTGATGTAGTATAAAACATGAATGAGAAGATATATTTTTTTGAGAGAGGATGAGGGTAGTGTAAGACCATGAAAAGGCCAACGATGATAATAGGTTAAGGTTGTTAGAGTTTGATGTCAGAGATCGAGTGTTTTTTAGAGTCTCCACTTGATTAGTACCACATAGGTTTGGTAGGGGAGTAAGAATTCCTCCATGTTTTTGAACCTTTAAGGTACTGGGGTCTGTTGGAATGGTGGCATATTAGTTTCCATTTCCATTGAACATGGAGAGGAATCATGAATTATTCCATGTGTCCCAGATTCATCGGTATCTTCATGATGAATCCCATATTATTGAATGGAGATATTTGGATATATAGGATTAAATGAATTTAATTGAGTGTCTAGTAGATATCCAATATCATCAAGAGTCAGTTATCTATGGTTGAACCATTCCCTTGCTTCATGTGTTTTGGAGAAATGATGTCCTAGAGGATAGAACCTGGGAGAGAGGGACAAATATGTGTACTCAAAACCTTGATCTATTTTGATCATTTATTTTACTAGTTATGTTTTTATTAATGATTTTTGGTTGGGATATTACTTATTTTTGAGATATAATGTTTCTTTGATGTGTGATATGTGATAATGGTAATTCATATGAAGAGTGGAAAGTTTTATTCTTAGTAGACATGTGTTATGACTGGTAATGATTAAAACCATGTTGGGGAGTCAATGCCACCCAAATAGGATAATATATTAACATGTAAGATAGAATTACCTAATTTATATCTGAATATATATCTCTATTTTTGTCATGGTTGCTATTGGTTTCGGTAGTGCAGAGGATGATATGTTGATTTGGATGGATTTATTGAAAGTAGTGGCTAGTGGATGGTATGATATGTTGGGTTTCATGCCCAATTAGAATCATTTGTGTGGTTATTCTACAATACTATTGTGTGGGATGTATTTTAGGTATTTGGGTACAGTTATTTTTTTTGAGGTAAGCATATGAGGTATAATGAGAACCCTGAGGGTTATCTCGTAGGTTGGTTGTTCAGAACCCTTTCTTCGGTATGAGTTTAGTTTTTGTTGTTGAGAGTGGTAATTCTTTTAGAGTTATTTAATTTAATAGTCTATGCCTTTTTAAAATGTAAAATTACAATTTAGGGAAGTCATAAGTATTTTGAGAAGATTTAAGGAGTTTTTGTAGATGGTGAAACTGTAAAACTCTTTTTTACACTGTAGAGGAGGGTTTTATGGCATAAAGGTGGGGTTCACGACTTTTGTGTTTGGTGGTGTACATCTTGTACATGGAAAAGGGGTGTACATGGAAAGGGGTCTTAAGTCGTACAATATAGATTTGTGGAATAAGTTAGTTATTGACTAGAAACCATGTTTTTAAGAGGAAAATGGATTTATAACCAAAATATTGGTTTTACAGTATAATACATGGGTAGTGCATGCGTTTTTGTGCACTAAATGTGAGATTTATTCTCTAAAAGTAGTGGATCTAAAGGTTTTTTGATCTTCTGTTTTCCTAAACATCCTAACATTCACCCATCATATCTCTTGGAATTGGAAAAAACCTATTCTATTTGGGATATGTTCCAACCCATGTTCCCACAACATGATCCTTGGGTTCTAGTGGTAGTGTTTTAGTAATCAATGGTTAACCCTTATCCCATTCATAGTTTTTTCCTATATTCATCTCTTGGAGATCGACTATGGTGTTTTAGTTTTTCTGGGAATGGGGTGTGATTTTTGGATCTTCTTAATGACCCCTTGATGTGGTTTAGGTTTATCCATGGTTTTCAAGTGTGTTTTTGTGTTCTAGGTTATTTCTTCTTTTCATTGCGCTGTGCAGTGAGACTAGAATGATTCTTTGTGGTACGAGTTCTTAATTATATCTCCTTATTCATGAAATATGTAGGGATTACATGATTGTTTTCTCTTTGGGTAGATAATAGGGGTTGGAATAATCAATATAATAAATTTTGAAACATTAAATTAGTGATTATGGAGGAGATATCACATGCTTTACTTCATTGATATATGTTGTTCATGATATTGTGCATTCTTTATTCCAATACTAGAAATAATGGCTATTGGAAGACATGTTTGTACTATGGATGAAATTACTTGGGACCATTTTTGTATTATTGTGAGATATAACCTTGAATAATAGGACAATAAATATATATTTGGCTAATAAAATTGGTTACCCATGGAATCTGATTTGTTTGATAATACTGATGCTAAATAACGGATTAATATGGTGACATTCCATGACTAAATTATGGAATATTGAATATGATGTTTTGTATTATTTACTCTATTGTGTGTATTTTGTGGTCTTTGAAGTTATGGAGTGATATAGGTGACCGACTAAGTTGTGTGATGTGTGGGGCTGTGATGTAGTGGTTGGTTTTCATGGATACAATGTGGGTAGTTGTGTGATGTGGTGAGAAATAGATATGATTTGAGGTTTTATTGCATGATGGTAGTAGTGAATTATTTTTGGGGTGTGTGGTTTTTATGGTATACAGTGGTTTCAATGTGTGGTGGTGTTTTACCTTATGTCTATGTGGTGTGTTGTGGTAGTGGTTGTTGTGGCAGGACTGTTTGGCTAGTGTAGCATAGTAGTGATAGTTGATGTGAGATGGACTAGTTGCAACATGGTTTTGTTATATTATGGTTTAGGTTATCAGTGGAACAAATTATAATGTTAAAATTAATGGAAATAGGCTGGTAAATAAATAATATGATATAGAAATAGATATGTGGAAAATAGATTAAATGTATTGAATGTTAAATGAATCAGTAGTGTAAATGTGAAAGGAGTTGCTTGAAATTAAAAGTGGGAAAGGTTATGTGGTTATATGTTGTAACACCCAAATTTTTTAAAATAATGACATTTTATTATATTGTGAATGTGAGGCACCACACCAAGCATAAAAAATCTATAAAAATATATTTCCTCAAATTTAATCTCTTTGATAGATTATGAAACACACAACCTCGAGTCTGAATGTATCGTAAGATAGTATATCGTTTAAACATAGAAGTTAAATTAGATAGTATGAATTGTAAAAAAATTAATTATGAAAATTATGGTATTCAATTTATTATAAATAAAATAATAATCATATAAATTAAAAATAAATAATTTATGAAAATCTGTATTTTTTCTAAACGATTGTTTAGTTTTACTTTGAACACATAATTTAAAAATAAATTTTACCAATTTTCTAATATTTATATAACAAACTAAATATAATTTTTGAAATAATTTTACCAAATTTTGATTGGGGTTATTTTTCTGGGACTCTACTAAAAATTTCATTATTGAAGAATAATGAAAAAACTGAATTTTAATTGAAAAATAAATTTTTGATTAAATATTTTATGAGGTTAAATTATTTGTTCAATTATTTTTAAAGTATAATTAGTTAAATTAGAAATCTATTAATACAATTTAGGTCATTGGAATCATTTTAAAATTGAATATTTATATAAAAACATTGTAAATATTTGAATATTTTCTCATCGAAAACTAGCTTTCCCATCATGTCTATGGGATTAATGTTAAATTAAAATTTTCCATTTTTGTGAATTGAATTTTTTAAAATGTATTCCAAAAATTTATTTCGAATAATTTATATTTTAAAAAAATGTAATCATATAATCTTGACTATAACGAATATTTAAATTAATAATAATTAATTACCATGTTAATGATAAAAATGACTTTCTAGGGTTTAAACTAAAAAGATAAGGGTTAAAATGACCTAAAAACAACTATAAATATATTTTATGACCATATTTAGACTCCAAAAAGTATAAGTTTTGTGTATACTTCATTTAAACCCCTTTTCCATGTGAAAAACATGGGTCCACATTTTTCTTTTCAAAAATAACAATTGTGCTACTCACCTCCCCAATTAAAGGTCTCCTCATATCCTATCTTATTCACACATTAAATTTTTTTTGGCTTGAACTACACCTGACAAAATCACATAATGAATTCCATATGTTCATCTTAAAAACCTTATTTTATTCATAAATATAATATACTAATATTGTAGGTATAATCTAAAATAGGTGGTCTGAGAAGAGGTAAAAATCGTAAATATGTGTTTTTGTTTTTTTAATTCTTCCACCTCCTTCATATATTCTTCATTTAAAATTATATAATAACAAAATTATCTAAAATATAATTATATTTTTTTACGTTCTATTAATTACCAATATAAATATCCTATTCCCTCAAATGGAAAATTATAACATCGCTCATGTGTACAGTGGACTACCGCCTCATGAACCAATGTAACATGTTTACCAAAAACACCTTTCACAGCTGGGTATGTTGAGAAATATAAATAATATATATTATATTTTGAAAATTATTATACATAATGAGTAATTATATCATATATAAAATTTTAATTTCTATTCATTGGGTCACAAGGTATTGTCCCTTGTGTGTACAGTGGACTACCTCATCACAAAGTGACCTGATTCATTTTTCACTAACACTTTACGTAGAAGATAATAAGAAAAAATTAATGAATATATGCGATATAAATTAAATAAATATGATATTAATTACTAATTTATAATTCTGAAAATATACGATTTAATTTTCTTTTTTACAATGAAAAACGGTACTATCATTCATGTATGTGTGTAGTACCACTTTCACGGAGCAATGTGACTATCTTTTCATTACAACACAACATGGACTGAAACAAACCAGGTAATGATAGAATAATTATTTTTAATATTTATTATTATTTATGAATTGTAAATTAATTTTAAATTAAATATGGAACTATTTACAATAGTATATCTAACATGAAATCATGCGTTTCTTTAAAATCTTATATTGCACGCAAGTCTGAGTTATACCAAATAATAATATTTTGTTAATATTATAATTATAGAAATTAAAGTTTTCACCTAGATTATATATTTTATGGTTCAAATAAGACTAATTATATTATGTTAACACAAGTTTATAATTTTTTTTTACATTCATCCAATAGATTTTATAGGCATAAGATATTAATAAATCCATTTTTTCTCTTAAAAGCTGTATTTTTTTTCTAAAAAGTAGTTTTACCGCCTTTTAATAGAGCACATATTTTGAGAAATAAATTACAAAAAATTTTAATTCATATATGAAAATATAGAATTAATTTTTTAATTTTAATATCAAAATTTTCTTTGGGTAATTTTTTGGTATTATTCTGAGAAGTTTCATTTTTTGATGATTAGTAAAAAATAAAGAATTTTAATTAAAAACTGAAGTTTAATATAAGTTTTTTTGTTTTGAAATTTTGTTTTTAATTAGTTTAAAGAAGTAATTAGATCAATTATAAATTTATTGATCCAATTTAGTTATTTGGGATCATTTTTAATTTTAATTTATTTATAATATCTTTTAAAACTTTTAAATATATTCATTTAAAAAACTAACTATGTCGTCCCATTTGTGGGATTGAATATAATTTAATTTAAGACATTTATATAATTTGAATGTGTAAAAATGAATTTAATTTTAATAATCAATAAATTTATAATTTATAATAAATTTAACTTAATAATTGACTATAAATATTTCATAAAGCAATTAAAATTAATTACAATGATTAGGAGAAAGGCTAGATTTAAAGTGGATTATACCATAAACATAAGGGAATGAATGGCCTATAAACTTTTAAAACAACCATTTTTTGGAATGATTTATACCTTAAACATTATATTCATTATTTTTGTGAAATTTTAAGACTTCTTTAGGTAGAAAAATGGGTACACCTAACTTGTTTACTAAAATGTGAGGTGTGTCCTCTCCCTCCCTTATAAAAGGTGACCACCTCTCCCCATTCTCCACACTTCTCAAGATTTTTGCATCATAAAAACCCTGTAAAAATAGTTTAAAAACATACCTAAACTAATCCTATAAGAATCAACATATAAATAAATCATTCCAAGGATATCTTTTGGTGAAATCCAAAGGATTTACCCAAAAAGAGGAAAACATTATTCAACTTGTATTTCTATTTTATTTAATTCTCCACTCATTCAATTATTGTTATTAAATTATTATATAATAACATCAGTATAATAAATATATTTAAATAGTATTATGTTAAGAGTAAAACCTACACCTTTACACACTTATGTCAAATGAGATACACAATCATCGTTCGTGTGTAGGAAGGACTACCGCCTAATGAATTGATGTTGTTTGTTCTTCCTTTAACACATCTTAAAGTTGGGAATAATGTTGGATTATTATTTTTTACATGATATTTATGATGAATGTATTATTTTTGGAATATAATATAAAACATACCGTCATTATTTAAATTTTTTTGGAATATTATAACATCATTTGTGGACTTGTGGAAAACCACATACTCAAAGCGATGTGATTCTTCCATTTTTTACATGGAATAAATTAAGGATATTATTAATGAACATATATTAGAAAAATTAAATATTTCTGATATTAATCACATAATTAAAATTATTTAAATATAATATCTTATTTTTATTTATTACCATTTCCTACACTAAAAAAGTGATAATGTCATTCATGGACGTGTGGACTACCACCTCCTCAAATCAGTGTGATTCCTTTTAGATCATATAAATAATATATTTAAGTATATATGATAAAATAAAATGGTATTTATTATTTAATGATCATTATTTAATGATAAATGTTACTTAACTTCTTTCCAAAATGTTTGTTTAAAAATGGGAAAGTTTCTCAAACATACGTACGACCTACAATCTTCATGTTTGTAATGTTTTTTCATTTTCCATAACCATATTTTGTGATATTTTTTAAAATAATAATTTATATATAAATATGATAATTATTCCATTATTATTGTTATGTAGATTCTTTAATAATGACCATTTTAACAATATTTAACCTGCCAAAGTTGTTTTTGACACATAAAATGAAGTGGGTCAAAACACATGATGTAAACTTAATTGTTTTTGTAGTTTCATTAAAATTGTAATTAGTGAAATAAATTAATATTAAAATTATAAGAGGTTCTATAAAATGTAAATAATTAAAATAATTTAATTTTTTATGAGGATAACAGCACATTTGAACTACCAGACTCAATGTTAGGGATTTCATCTCAATCTCCTTTCATTGACGCATATTTTAATTTTATTCCCCCACCTTTTTTATAGGTTTATATAAATCTCCTTTGACATATCATATCATTTGTTTATTTATTCTCATACTATTTAATATTTTTTTAAATTTCATTCTTTTAGAGGGATTTTTATTTAACTTTTTCAATGTGTTATGGGACACTTTGAATGTATAATGATTTTATACTTACCTCCATAACAAAATTATTGATATTATTTTAAATATTTATTTATATTTTTATAAAAGCATTATAAAAGACATTTTATATATATTTAGATATTTTTATTCCTTTAAAAACATAATTTTTTCAAAAGAAAAATAAACCCCCCTTTTCCTTTTTGGAATTTTTTTTGAAAATGGGTTTTGAAAATGGAATGACTATTTCAATAACTAGAGATGTTTTTTTATAAGTGAAAATGAAATTTTATGATTGACATGTTGAAATTTTAAATATTTTATGTGTTTTTGTTATATAGTGGTACTTAAATCTTTGATAGGTGGTTACAAGATAAACCTAAGATGGGTGGGCCTATGACAAACTAATGATGGGCGGTTTCATTATTAACCAAAGACTAGTGGGTCTATGATAGCCCTCCAATGCATTAGGGATGGACGTTGACCATATGGTTATTAATTTTTTAAGAGTCAAAGGTATGGAATTTGACCATGCAGTTATACTATTTATGAGATTAAAAGGTATAATCATGTCCCAAGTTACATTTATGTTCTTTTGATGCTTTCTAAATGTTTTATGGAAATATTGTGATTAAAAATAGGACAAAATGAGTTTATTTTCAATGAATTTTATTTTATACTTATTAAGGGTGAAAATTATTACTTTATGATAATGTTTTAATGGGTTTCATTATTTCCCTAACTAATTATTTTCTTTCTCCTTTTTTTACTTATAGATCTTTTATTTATAATCTAATGTTTTTAAATGATTTTTCTTAACACTTAAGTATGGGTATGGGAATGGAAGAAGTAAAGTTGATAGTTATAAAGATTTTTGATGAAATTAAATCTTGATTTTTTTAAAATTAATATATTATGAAGAAAATAGATATTAATCAAATGTCTCACTTTTTATTATATGGATAATTATTGTATGGGGTATGAATTAATTATCTTAAACTCTAAAGCTAAAAGTATCCTCAAATAGAAATAATGTAAATCACTAAATGAAACTAATTTTTTTAATGTTTTGGTTTGGGGCCTTAAATTTCGTATCAAAGGAACGTTTTGGACAATAATAGAGGTTAGGATTGTGTAAATAACATTCCATTAAAAGATTTTACTTTAGGGTTTAGTTGAAATGATATATATTTTTTTGATTTTCATGTTGCGTAATCTACGAAATGATTGTTTAAATGGTTTTCGTAGAGGAAATAGGGAAGCTGTAGCAGGAAGGAAAACAAAGGAAAATATCATTCCAAATCATAATCTTGAGATGGTTGGAATTGGAACAAAACAGATTGTTATAGTGATAGATTAATTGAAACAAGATATAAATATTGGTGTTATCCATGATAGAGAGGAACCCATGAACCATAAATAAAAATGATTATAGTGTATGAAACCATGATGAAATATACCCCATCATTCAGTAAATTATCTGAACAAATGGAAGCATAAGGATGGATTAATTATTTGAAGAATATATTGGATGTCATGGGATATTCAAAATGTCAAAAGGTAACTCTTTATTCTTATCATTTTGTAGGTGAAGCATATTATTAGGGGGTCAATCATTAAGAATATTATAAAATAGTAGAGGTTAATGCCTTGTAATGGGATGAATTTAAGAATATTTTCGATGAGAAATATTTTCCTAATGATGTTTGACATAGGATATAAAAAATTGTTAGATATGTTTGTAGATTTATTTATAGATGATTTATTGGTATAATTTAAAAGTTAGAAGAAACATGAAGAAAAATTAAGGATTTTTTTTGAAACTATAAAAGAAATTCAACTATATGGAATGTTTATTAAGAGAGAAATTTGGTTTCAGAAAATTTCATTCCTTGGTCATATTTCTTTAAAATATGGCATAAATGATAACCCTTCTAAAATAAAAGATGTTGATAAGTGTCCAAGACTGAAAAATGTCAAAGGTATTTATAGTTTTCTTAGATTGCAGTGTTATTAAATAATGTTTATTAAAAAATATCATGGGTTATCTAAACCACTGACTAAGTTAACATAAAAGGAATTTTGCTTCATCTGTACCGGAGGATGTACATTTTTCTTTCAGGGGAAAAAAGTGGATTGGTCCATGATGTAGTATTAGAACATCCTTCTATAAATAGTGAGTTTTTCTTCCACAGTGATACTTTAATAAATGGAAATGGTTTTTTCCTAATGTATAATAGAAAGTTAATCACTTCTGCATTACATTAGTTGAAAAATCATGAGTTAAGTTACCCTACACATGATTTGAAATTAGAGAAATTTTTTGAATTAAAAATTTAGAGGAATTATTTGTATGGAGTAAAGTGAGAAATATATAATTAGAAAAAAAGTTCAACGTATATATTAACCCAAAAATACTTGAAAATGAGACAAATAAGTGTCTTAGAAATGATCAAGGATTATGATATGATGAATATTTAAAATGATATAGAAGAAGACAAGGTGACAGATGCTTTGAATAAAAAATATACAATTACATTAACCATGTTATGTTTAGAACATGACCATTTGGTTAATGATTTGATGAACATTAGCCTAGATGTTTTGGATTTAGGGAAATACTCTATTTTGTTTCAAGTTTCAATGCAGTCTATATTATTAGAAAGATTTAAGAGAGCTCAGAACGAGGATCAATATTTTAAATAAAGGGTGGAATCTATTAAAATAGTTATGTTTCCTAATTTTCATTTTGATGAAGAACGTGTCTTATGATTTTGAAAAATATTACATGTTCCTTGTGATTAACATTTCTGGAAAGAGTTATTAACATAAGCTCATCATTCCCCATTTTCCATTAATCTGGGAAGCACTAATATGTCCATGGACCTTTGAGATTATTACTTGTTGGATAAAATGAAATGAGATATTGTTGAATTTATAGTGAAGTGTTTGACATGTTAGTAGGTTAAGGAAGAATGGAAGTTACCAAATGTGATGCATCATAATTTTCAAATGCTACAATAAAAATAAAAGAACATTTCAAAGGATTTTAGGGTAGTATTTCCATGGGATTCTCAAAGAAATAATGAAATTTGGTTTATTGTAGATCGACTAAATAAATTTGTTAAATTTATTCCCATATAAGATACAATAGAGTGAGATTAAATATATCAAATGTATCTAAAAAATATTTTCAGGTTACATAGAGAGCCACTCTCTATTGCATCATATCATGATCCAAGGTTCACATATAATTTTTTTAAAGTACTTCAGAAGTCATTTGGTGATGCATTAAATTTCTAGAAAAATTTCCATCCTCAATCTGATGGATATTTTAAGCAGATGATTCGGACCTTGAAAGATATAGTCTGTTCTTTCTCAATGGATTAAAAATGAAGTTACGAATATCATATTTCATTGGTTGAGTTTTATTATAAATATAGTTATAATTTTAGTATAAAGATGGCACGTTTGGAGGCTTTATATAGAAATAAGTGTTGAACATAAGCTTTTTGGGATGATGTAGGAGCAATGCAGATGATGGGACCAAAATTGTTAAAGGCAATAATGTAGAAAGTTTAGTTAATTAAATGACACATGAGAAAAAAATCAGAGTAAAAAAGAAAATATAAGAGGATAACTGGAGGAAAGATCTTTATTTTGAGGTATGTGATCATGTCTTTCTAGACGATTATCCTTATAAAAGTATGATGCGTTTTGGTAAGAAGATGAAGATTATTTCAGGGTTCATTGGACCATAAGAAATACAAGGTAAAGTTTGAACATTTTACTACTGAGTGGACTTATCAGGTTTTTTATCCTAGGTACACAATGTATTTCATGTTTCAATGTCATGGAAATATCTATTAGTTTCATATCTTGTTTTTATTCCTGAATTAGTTTTCTTGGAAAAAAATATTTCTTATAAGGAACAACTAGTTTAGGTTCTTGATCATAAGGAGAAAGGGTTACGGAATAAGGTGATTTACCAGGTGTGGGTTTTAGGGAAAACATATATGGATGAAGAGTCAATATGAAAATTTTAAAATTATATTAGGGAAGGACACCCCCTTTATTAATAAGTGAATAAAATTGCAAGGATGTAGTTTCCAAAAGGGGAGAAGAATGTAACAACCCAATTAATGATAGTATAATTATTTTCCATATTTATTAATATTTATGAATTATATATTCATATTAAATTAAACGGGAAGATATTTATAATAGTATAAATTATTCACAATTATAAGTTTCGTCAAAATCTTATGTTCCGTGCAAAACTGTGTTATACCGATAATAATATACTATCAATATTGTTATTTAAAAAATGAAAGTTATCAACATGCTATTATATTGATGGGTGTAAATAGTAATAAATATATTATTTTTACACATTTTTATAAATTTTATTATCCTTCATCCACAATATTTTATAGTCATAGGATAAGAATAAATCCAGTTTCACCGTTAAAAAGTTCTTTTATTCTAAAATGAAATTTTACTGCCTTTTACAAGAGCACTAATTTTAAAACTATAATTTTATAATTTTATAATTTTTATATGAGAAAATAAAATTATTTTTTTAAATAATAATATCATAATTTAATTTAGGTGAATTTTTAATATTTTTTGAGATGTTTTATTTTTTTATGAGTGGTGAAAAATACTGAATTTAATTGGAAAACTGTATTTCTGTATAATTTATTTCAATTGTTAAATTATGTTTTTATTGGTTTTAAAGTATAATTATTTAATGTTAACAATATTAATCCAATTTAGGTTATTATGATTTTATTTATAATGTATTTAAGTATAAAAACATAAAAAACCTTTGAACATATTCACTTTAAAACCCCACTTTGTTTTCCCATATATGGGATTAATTTTAAATTAATTTCTACCAATTTTGTGACAATAAATTGGATTAACGGATTATATATTTTTAATCAGAATAATTTATAATTTCTATTAGTTCAACATAATTTTTACCAATTTATTTTTGAAATAAATTAAAATTAATTACATCGATTAATAGAAAAACTAGCTTAACAAGTGACTAAACCTTAAACATAAGGGCCAAAATGACCTATACACTTGTAAAAAACCCATTTTATGGAAATATTTAATATTTGAAACTTATATTATTGAATAATTTTCTGTTTTTTTGGTGACAATGTTTTGGTAAAAATGTGGGTACACCTAACTTGTTTTAAAAAATGTCGAGTGTGTCCTCTCTCTCCCTAATAAAAGGCCACCAATTATACCCCTTTATTAAAAACTATAAATCCTTTTAAATATTCATGAAACCAGCTAAATTTATTTGAAAATTACTTTATCTAATCTTAGACGCCTCACTTTTTTTCATAAATTCAAACAAGGAAGTCTTTTGGTGAAAACCAAAAGAAGTAACGTGAATAAGAGGCAACATTTTTTGATGTACATTTCTGTTTTATTGCATTCTCCACACCAAAAATTATAATTATTCTATTATTATATAATAACATAAATATCATAAATATAATAATATGTTTTTGTGTTATGGTTATTAACTACACATTAACACATTTCCATCAAATGGGATACGTAATCCTTGTTCGTGTGTACGACAGACTACAGCCTCGCAAATCGATGTCATTTTCTCATCCATTACCACATATAAAGGTTTGATCTAATAATGTATTTATAGTTTTTTCATTATATATATTATATATTTATGTTTATTTAATTATTATATAACAAATACTTTCATTATTATAATTTTGTGGGAATATGATAACCTCATTTTTAGAGGTGTGGACTACCGCCTCCTCAGTGCGATGTGATTATTTAACAATTTACATGGAATTTATTAGGGATGGGTTTGATAAAAATATTTTAGAATCATGGTATAAATATATATTAGATTCATGATAAAATTAACTCACTAGAAATATGATATATCATTTTTCTTTGTTACCATTTCATGCATAGTAAAAGTGATAATGTCGTTTGTGGACGTGTGGACTACTGCCTCCACAAAGAAATGTGATTCCTTTAACATAAAAAGAATTTTATATATAAGTATATATTATTAAATAAAATGGTATTTATGATATAATTATCATTCCTGAAATATAAATGTTACTTACCCTATTTCCACAATATTCATTGAAAAATGGGAATGTTACTCAATCGTTTGTACGACCTACCATCTCTATAATTGTAACTCTGATTCATTTTTCATTACCATCATCCATGATTTATTTTAAAATTATAATTTATGTATCAATATAATAATTATTTCATGCTTATTTTTATCAATATATTTTAACAATGTCCTTTTGACCTTAGTCAACTTACTAAATTCATTTTTGACACATAAACTGAATTGGGTCAAAACACCCAACGTAAACACAATTGTTTATGTAGCTATATAAAACATTGTAATAGGTGATATAGAAGTAATAATAAAAATAAAAACGGTTATCAAGTAGTTAAATAATTAATATAAGTTAAATATCTAGGAAGATGAATAAAAACATGACTATTCATACTCAAGTGAAAGGATTTTGTCTCAATCGTCATTCATTGAGTTACATTTTGATGTTATACACCCAAATTCGTTTACAAAGTGTATATAAAACCCCTTTGAAATATAATATCATGAATTTATTTATTATCATGTTTTTAATGTCCTGTTAATTTATATTCTTTTACATAAATTATTATTTAATGTTTCAATGTGGTATGAGATGATTTTAATGTTTAATGATTTAATCCTTTCCTCCAAGTTCATATTATTAATATTATTTTACCTATTTATTTATATGGATAAAAAACGATTATAAAGGAAATTTTATATCTATTTTGAAAATTGGATTCATCTATAAGACTTCATGTTTTAAAAATAAAAATAATCCCCTTTGTTCTTTTTCTGGGTAATTTTTTTTTTGAAAATGGGTTTTTAAATTGTAATGATTATTTCATTAACTTGAAATATATTATTATTAGTGAAAATTTTATTTTATGAGTGACATGTTGAAAACTGAATGATTTTCTGTGTTATGTTTATATAATGGTACTTAGACATTTGAATGGTGGTTATGTTATAATCCAATTATGGGTGGTTCCATGATAAACCCATGAATGGTGGTTTTGTGATAAACCAGTGACACATGGGTCTGTGATGTCCCTCCAATTCATTGGGTATAGAAGTCGTTTGTATAATTATTCCATTTATAAGAGTGATAGGTATTGTACTTAACAACATGGTTATTCCATTTATAACATTGGAAATTATAAAGATATACCAAGATAAAATTTTGTTTTTTTATATTTTATATAGATTTTATAGTAATCTTGTGATTACAAAAAGTGTAAGAGATGATTTTAATTTTTAATGAAATTTGATGTTACCTTTTAAGAGTGAAAATTATTACTTTTTGATAAAATTTTCTTTGGTTTTAATGTTTTCCACTGAATAATGATTTTGTTTGTTGATTTATCCTTCACTATATTTCTTATGCTCATCCCATGTTTTTAAGTGTTTTTCTCAAGACTTAATGATGTGTAATGGAAAGAAAGATGTCAAGTTGAAAGTTGTGTAGATTCCCCATGAAGTAAAATAAATATTTATTTTAAAAGTATTATATTATGGAAAAAAGATACTAATCATAATTTTTCACTTTGTATTATATGGTGTTGTAATGTATGAGTTATGACCTTATTATATAAAACTATATACCTAAAATGATCCTCAATGTGAAAGAAAATAAATTCTTAAATACAACTCAAGATTATGTAATTTTTAGGTTGTGGAATTATATAGATGATATATATAAGTATATTATATAAAGATTATGGTATATATGATATTATTATACTTAATTAAGGATAAAACATTACTTACCTTTATTCCATAATGATCATTAAAAAATAGAAATGTTATTCATAGGTATGTAAAACCTACCATTTCCATGATTATAATGTATTTAATTTTTCCTAAGCATTATTCATGACTGGTTTTAATAGTATAATTTTTGTATAAATATGATAATTATGTCATGATTATTATACTATATATGTTTTAATAATGAATTATTTTTCCATAGTCAACCTACCAAATACATTGTTGAAAAATATTCCAAATATCATCAAAACATTTTATGAAAACTTAACTGATTAATTAATCATATATAATATGGTGATAATTGAAATAAAAGTAATAATAAAATTTAAAATTGTTCATAATCAATTAAATAATTAACGTAAGTCCATTTTTAGGATGATAAAGAATGTACAAGATAAGTCTAACTCAATGTAAGGGACTTCGATTCAATTTCACTTCATTGAGACATATTGTAATGTTTGACACCTAATTTCTTTTATAAGTAATATATACTACCATATTACAAGTAATATACTGAATAATTAATTCTTAATGGAATTTTAATTTTCAACTTGAAATATTTAATTGAATTTTGATTTTTATGAAAGTTATCAAATGTTAAGGGACTTCATCTCAATTTTCCTTCATTGAGACATATTATAATTTTATTCACATAATTTATTTTAAATTGTATATATACTTCTGGATTAAATATAATATCATGAATACTTAATTATTCATGGTATTTTATGTTCCATCTTTTATTATTTCACACCATTTTATTTTACACCAATGTTACAATGTGGGAATAGAATTCATCTAAATTTTGCTTCATTGTTACATATTGTAATGTTGCACACATAATTTCATTAATATGGTTTATATATAGATATATTACCTAATATGTTAGAAATAATTCATTATTTATGGTATTTTATGTTTCCGCGTGAATTATTTCATCCAATGTGGTTTTACATGAAATTTACCACGTGGTAATGGACTTCATCTCAATATTCCTTTTATTGAGGCATATCGTAATGATATGCAGATGATTCCAATTATATGGTGTATATACTTCCTCTATGACATTTAATATAATGATTATTTATTAATTCATAGTATATTAAGTTTCCATTTGAATTATTACATCCAAGGGGATTAGACATGAAAATTACCAAGTGGGGAATAATTTCATAACTCAATTTATTTTCATTGGGTTTAATTACTTTCTAATTATCATTGAAATTATAATATTAATTGTCTAATGAATTTTTAAAATATTAGGTTGTATTTAAAATTTTTTTTTTTGGATTTAAATTTGATTTACATAATCTATTATTTGATTAATTCTCATATCAATGTTATGATCATTGTAAAAGAATTCATCTCAATTTCCATTTTATTTTTACATTATTGTTGTTAGAAACCTATTCACTTTTAAGTGGTGTATATACTAGAACATTTATATATTTAACATTAATACCTATATTTTTAGGATGTTTACTATTTTAATTCAAATTTACCCATATTATTTGTATCATGGATATAAATAATTCCTCAACCTTATACCATTATTACATACGATGTTTACATTGAATGTTATTTGATTAACTTGAAAAATATTGATAATCTAAATTATTTATTCAATACTAATAACAAATGTTAAGTAATTTTGAATCATGAAATAAACCAATCATTCAATAAATGCGGAATGATTTAGACATTCATTGATGGGTAGTTCCTAGAATTATATATACCCTAAATTAATCAGAAGGTCCCATAAGGTGAATCAATAAGCTACCATTAAAAGGGTTTCGACCAATAGTTTTAAAATATATTAAAAAAATGTCTAGATAGTAAAGGAATTATTTTCTTGAAAACATTACATCTAATGAATAAGCATTTCATTCATTAATAATTCAGTTATTATTATCCATGATATATTCACAATGATATTATCTGAGGATTCATTTCGTTCTCAGTGTATTAATTAAATGGAATGAGTATTATGTTATTTACCTTTTCATATTTATTATTATGCATTATCTATTCATGATATCAATGTTATTGTTTAAATGAATTGCTTTATTAGTTAATTACATTTCTATATTTATTATACCTTACCTTATCATGATTTTCAATTTATTTAAATAAAATGTGTGTTTATTTATTTAATTTTCTATATTGACTATTCTTATTAATTCATGATAGATTATGATGTACTTATCCTTATTGAGAATTTAAGATGATTTTTTTCTTTTACTAGGAATCCAGAAAGTTTACTATAATTGATAAGAAGTTATATTCTAGAGGGAATAATGTTATTATAAAAAATTCAATATTGTAATTTGTGTTTCAAAATATAATATGAGGATCATGTATGTATCTAGTTTATCAAGACTACAAAATTATTTGGTCCTTCAAGAAATGATTCCTTCTATCTTTTTACACTTTAATAAATCATACATCATTTCCAAGATATTGGGGTCGGGGTCACTGTAGTTGGTATCTATGTAATAACAGTATATCCTTATGAACTATATTAAGGTAATCATATATTAGGGAACATAATCCCATGAAAAACATTAATGATAATAATAAATGAGAATACTAAAATTTTGGAAAGGAATAAATTTTATGGTTTTCTATATAAATACATCCATATATGGATATTACATGTGGATGTGGTTTTGGAAGAGATATGCCTAGGGGTAAAAATACAAAAAAAGGAATATTGGGCTTTAACACTTCATCACCTCGTTCATGATAAGGAGCCTTAATACACACCTAGTTTGACACTCATAGGGGATATATTTAGGAAAATTCCATGTTTATTTAAAAAATATTATGAGTGATTTAACAGATTATGAAAATGAATGAGTTATGTTAAACCCAAGGAATATTAGATCGAAAATAAGGTGTCATGATTTAACATTATACAAATGATTATATAGTTTTCCCACTATGATTATTCTTTACCACACTATTATTTTTTGGTTTTAGGTAATGTATAGAACCCGAATGAATCATGTTAAAATTGAATAAGAAGGATAGTGTTCTCAGTTTGGGAAACCAAATAATATGGTGATATGAGTGAAAGATATCATTATTATTTATAATCAGTTATTATAAAATCTGACTAACATACTTTACCTTAATCAAATCAAAAACTCACCAATGATGATAAGGATAATTTTTTCTATGAGCTTGAGTGGTGGAGATCATGGAGGGAATAAGGCTTCATTTCCATCATGTTAGAATGTGTAAAATTATCCTAGAAAAGTGTCTCAAAGTAATAGTAAAATGATTTATATGTGGAAAATGGTAATAATGTAAATAATTGATGAGGAAAATGAAGAGTATGAATGAAGTAAATAAATATCATCCTAAGGATCCATTTATAGTTCATTGTAATAAATATGGAAAACCTACACACAATCCAATTTAATTATCTATTCTAAAGGTTAAACACTATACCCAAGATGAATTCTTCTGAAATAAAATAGATTAATTATTTATATATTTTTATTTAACAATTAAATTGTAGAATAATTTTTACCAATGATATTTTGATTATAATAATTGTGACATATATATGGATTCAGTTAAGTTTTAGAATAATATATCTCTCTATTAACTTAATAACTATAGATACCATCATGTGTTTATGAGTTTAGGTTTTATCATTTATTCAATGTTATAATCACCCATTTTTAATTTTTTTGGTAGGAATGTCACATGATTAACAATATTTTTAGAATTTTTTATTGGAATACACCATATTGGTTTAGTATATAATAGAGTTATTTGAGGAGGAATTCCTTTAATTATTTTAGACATATGATTAATGGTATTGGTAACCTTTAGTGTTTATCTTATCTTTTTTGTTATAATAATTAATGGTTATCACTCTATCATGATGTTATTATAATTATATTAGAATTATTTTAGAAAATGAAAAAACCACATACAAGGTGATAACCCATCACATTCGAGAAGTACATAGGTATGGAACTCATACTTTTTGGATTATAAGGGTTTAACACTTACCACAAGCATACATGATATTATGGTTAATATGTCAATGTTTTTAGTTAAACGATTTGATGGATAAATATTAATGTTCAACCAATGGTGATACTATTGAGGTTTAGATATTAATATATTATATTGGATAACTTGTTCTAACCTTATTGGTTTTTGAGAATATTTTGAGAAAGATGGAAGGGAATGCCAAATTTTTAGTGATCTTACGACCTGTAAGTGCATTAGGATTAAAAAATTCTTTTTTGAATAGTTTTATCCTTAAATAACTGATGAATTGATCATTAATCACATAATAACCAAAATTGTGCAGATAGAATATAAATATATCCATTAACTATATTTCCTTATACAGTTAGATAGTATAATAATTCATCAACATTATGAAAAAGAGATTGAAATAAAAATTTTATCCCATTAACTTCATATCTAATGAATTGAATGGACTCTTAAATCATTACAGATTTATAGGTATTTTGTCCTAAAATTTCCGTTTATCTTTCACTTCATTGTAATCAATTACCGTAATAGTAATCCCCAATTTTTTAAAATATAAAATTATTTTTGATATTATGTGTGATATGCAACATAAAACATAAAAGAACCACTATTATTTAAATTTAACCATTATAACCTAGCTATTAAATTTTTGGGTATAAACATGATTAAATAATTTATGATATATATGTATTTACTAAACGATTTATATTTATTGATAAATTATTTGAATATAATCACTCAGTTTATGGAAATATCCTTTGGTTCTTCAAAATATGTTTTCTTCAAAAAATGAATTTAATTTATTTTTGTGAAAATATAATATAATTTTTTTTTAGAAAATTTAGAAAATTTATTTGTTAAAATTTTATTAATTTTTAATATCAGAGTATAAAAATATAATTAGGGTAAAATTCGAGATTCTTTAGAAATATTGATTTATCAACGAATAGTGAAGAATAACAATTTCTTTCTTAAATAGTTGTTACTTTTGATATATTAAGTAATTTAAAAGTCCCATTATTATTTTAGTTTGATTTTTATGTAACATAATTATTTTCGAGTAATAATTAATCTAATTAATTACATTTAAATCTTCTTTATAAAATATATTAGAGTTCATTTAATTTTAGTCTTGGAAACACAATTTTCTAATAAATATTTTCAAGTATATAATGTTTTTTCATTTTAATTAATTAAAATTATCCAATAACGTGGAATTAATTAAATTTTATATTATATATATATATATATATATCGTTATTATTTTAAATTTATAAAACCAATATTAATACTTATAGGGTTAAAGTAATGTCATTTTTCCAAAAAATGCATTTTTTGGAAAACCACTTTCCATCACGCTTGTGAGTTTTATTTCCAATTTAATTCATACAAATATGTGACATTATTTTGTTAAAATGGATTCCAAATTTGGAATTATTATAATTAATATTAATTAATAAGGACCTTATATTTTTGGACAATATGAATTATAATAGTAGTAAATATTTATTACCATGGTTAAAGGAAAATAGGTTAATTATGGGTAATAATATTTTCAAAAGTGTTAGACACAAGGTAACCCTAATAGAATGAGTGTTTATATTTTCATTTCAATATCATATATATTATATTTTATGTTTTTAAATTATGAAAGATTAAATACAAATTCTAATAGTCAAAGATTTTTATACATTATAACATAAATTGTATCTAGGGTAATATATAATTTTAATCAAGACACTATTTTTGAGTAATTCATGAAATTTTATAAATTAAATGATATATTTTTTAAATATTATTATTAAATAGAATATATTAAATTTAAATGGTAGTAAAAATTTTATTAAATCAAATTTATTATTTATAAGTTGTCTAAATATATTATTGTTAACAAAACTAACATTTCTCAATAAATATAGATTGTTATTTTAAAATTAACAATTCACATATTTAATGACTTATTTTGATAAAATAAATATTATTTTTGAATCAGAATGTTGAAATTATACAATGGTTAATTTTCCATAATTTTTTAGAGATTTGTGTTTTCAGATAAAAATGAAATTGTGTATAAATATATAATGTGTATTATGACATCATAATGAGAAAATATGATGTAATAAATTCTATAAATTGTATTCACGCACAATTATATGATTAAAATTTAAAATAATGTGTTTTGAGGTTATTTTATTAATTTTAAAATGTCATCATGAATTCTCTAAAAATAATAATATATTTTCTGGTTTTAAAATCAATTCTGTATAAAAAGTACTCACTTCAACATCACCAAGGTATGTATTTAAAATATTTCATCAATTTTTTTTATTAAATAATTATAATTTTTTTCTAGAAACTATTGGAAAAACCATAGGTAGGTTAGTGGTTTTTATTATTTTAGTGTATAGATTAAAAAACATATGTTTGGGATATAATAAAAAGCTCCCCTCTCTTTCCCTTTAAAAAATATCTCAGTATCCCATTCATCTTCACTGGAATTTCTTGGATAATATTCTTAATCTTCCTTATTATCTATATTATCCCCCTAAGGTTCCCCAAATCTCCCAAGAAGCACCTCAAAATCTTTTAGAATCAACCTCTCAAGGTTTGAGACCTGTCTCTCTTATTTTCAATTCAATAACCTTAATTGAAATTTGCGTTTTGAATCTTATGTGGATACAGTTTGATGAATTTATAAATAATAATTTACATTAAAATTTATTTTTTTTAATGAGAGATTTTTTATCCCCTGTCATTTTTCCCTTTACCATAGCTATTTCCAGGCCGAAATTTAGTAAGAAATTTAACCCTCTTCTTTTCAATTCTAGAACCTTCTTTTTATTTAGACTTTAAACTATCAATTTTTTATGCTGTTGTGACGTTAAAAATAAACCTATAAAATTTAATTAATTTAAATATAATTAGATATCATGTATTCACTCTCATTATAACATTAACCTAAGTTATTACTATGCAAAAATTTATTAAAAGATCCTGCCTTTCTCCTATTTATTCAAGATCCATATTTATGTAATTAACTTTTTATTCCAATTACTATTGATATGATATTATTTTATACAACCCTATTAGTTATTTTATTATATCAAAGTGATGATTTATCCCTTTAAATCACCTTATGGGATCCCATGAATTATTATGTACCCCGTTATGTTGTCAAAATTATCTTACAGTTTTCCCATTCCAAATTTAAACCCAAAACCCTCTTCATCTTATGCCTTTTAAATAGAAAATTTTCATGTTGGATTATGTTATTAAATATCCCTCGTACATTAATTCTTAATTCAAATTTATTATAGAAAACTTTTTCTCTCATTAAACTATTTTAGGAATTATTAAGTAATGTCATTATGCTACCAAAATTTCAATATGATTTTCCATGCAAAATTTTTGGGAATTGTATATCAGAACCCATTTTATATCAAGTGTAATAAACTAGTTAGAACTATATTAAATTTATTCGATACTTATATGTTTATATTCCACACTCCTTAACCTTGAAATTAAATGTGATGAAATATGATCCTATATTGAATGATCTATGTGGCACAATTGTACATGTTAATTATATGAAAGTAATGAGTGTTCCAAGAATTATATATCCCTCCAACACATTTTGTAACAATTTTGTCCCATGAAAAGTCATATATAGTATTAAAGAGTGAACATAATCCAATATAAAAATTTTTACCACCATTTTATGTTTTCTTGGCTGTTAGACTTGACCTATGTTTATAATGTCTTATTTAATGTTTTTTCCACATTCTCATATTGAATTTATGTTATCATGATATATCATGCCACATTATTCAAGTTTATTATTCTCTATCCTTTAATTTCACATTGAAATTATTATTATACAACATGTTACAAATTCTTCATGTTATGGTTTTTTTATTATTTACTAGGATTTATAGATCAACCATTTCTTATGTATATCCCCAGATTAACACGTGATGTTTTAAAAGCTATGAAATTTTAGAAGAATGTTAAGGATGTATTCAATATTTTTGTTTTATAAATATATCATGTTGATTTGTTATTTACCTAATTATCCAAAGACGTTAGGATTCCCAATCATCTAGATTTTATGATGTATATTATTATGTAATATATCATGAATTAATATTTAATAAAGACAATGGTTTTCATAATTTTTATTAGAGGGATGTCATGTTATTTTTGGGATTTGGATTACAAAAATCTAGAGAAATCCTTAGGGATAACAGTAAGTATAAGAAAACATCCCTACGTTACTTTATGTATAGTGTAATTGGTTTCTATACCTTAGTGTTATGCTATGATTTTAACATGTAAGGTTGAAGACGGATGAGCCCGTAATGGGCGACACTCTTTAGGGTTCCCTCCTGTCACCGCCTCCATCCTTCGTCCCACACTGGCTCTGCTTCACTCCCCTGCTCAGTTGTTCGTGGAAATGGCTCTGATATCACGGTATTACTTTCAGGCTCATCCCTCTCAGCGATTCACATCATTGGTCGTCTTCTTGATCGACTCCTCTTACAATTGTTAGGGTTCCTCAGTGGCGCGGTGTTGGACCAGAGGTGGAGCTCCACTTCCGTGGTATGAGGGAGCTGATTTGTCCTCGAATTCATGCGTTTGGTTGTTGGGAGTGGCCTTTTCGGGTGTTATGGATGGAGACAGTGGGATATTGACATTGTTTCTGATTGGATTTTCTTTCGGTGTTCTGGTGATGGTTTTCTTTTGTTCTTCATTTTTGCATATGATTTTGTTTTGGTTGGATTTTTGATGGTTTTTTGTGGTTTGCCCTGATGTGCTTCAATCTGGTGGTGGTGCAGAGGTGGAGGTAGGGTTGACTCTCTCCTACCATCATGCATGATTCTGGTGATGGTTCTTTGTGGTTTTGGATGATTACGATTTAGGGTGAATCAGTTTTTGGCTCATGTTTTGAGCTTCTGGAGGATTTGGTTTTTCTGGTGTGGTGCGACAGTTCCGGCGATGATAGTTTTAATGTTGAGGAGTAGTGGTGATATGGAATTTGGCGTTGTCTGTCCTCGTTCTGGGTAAGGCGTAGGCTTCAGGAATGGTTCTGGATTTTTAATTGAATTTTGAATGTGGAACTTCTGAGTTGTATGCGAAACAGGGTGTTAACAGCTTTAGGATCCGGTCATCTTCATTTTGGTTTCTTTGATGTCCTTTGTGGATGGATTCTTCCTCAAGGTCCATTTCATCTTGCTTGAATGCTGGGTGAATTCCACTGGATTTTTCCAATGGGAGGATCTGGGCCACTGTTGAAGGTCGCACCGGGGGACGTTCAAGGTAACCCTTTCTGAGGTTTGGCCATCTTTTCTGATGTTCTTGGGCACTAGTTCGTGGTTCCTTAGTCATTTTCATTGGTTTTTTATGTTTTTGTTGAATGGTGAAAGTTATTGAATTTGAATCTGTTGTGGGGTACCGAGAACCCATAAACCGGATTTTGAAAATCGAAAAAAATGATTAGAAGCTGTAATTGGTTTCTATGAAAATAAAACCCTTTATACTTACTATAAGTGGATGTGGATCTAAAATAGATGTATCTAGGGGTGAAATCCCCAAAACACCTTATTGAGATTGACTTGATTGGTAGCTGGTGCATGAAAATGTTCCTTTCTACGGAACTTGTTTGACACTCCTAGGGTATATGATTTGGAAAATTAATAATATCATTAGAAAACATTATTAATGGATGAAAAATTCAAATATGGTTCTATTTTAAAAAAATATCATGTATAACATAGATTCAATCCAATAAATTTATAATTTAATTAATATATATCATTTATGAGTTATCCATTTAAATTTAATAGTTTTGATTTTATCTAGTTAATATTTTTAAAATAATCATCCTTAAATATCCCTTTATTCGAGTCAATATATAGATATAAGAGTAACTGAGTAAACAACTAAAGTGATAGGCAATGTGATTTTCACCCAAATGAAATTTTTATTATGATGGTAGTTCATGTAATACACCTCATGATTATAATAAAACAAGGATCATAACTCAAAATTAACCACTAACACATAGTTGAATATCTAAATAAATCAAATAACAGGAGGAAAACAACTCAATAGAGTCAATATGATAATGGTGATAAAGGAAATATGATTTAATTTATAGTGTGTAAAAAATGTGGAAATCGACGCTATGGGAAATGTCACATAAGAACTGAAAGGAATATTATGTGTGAAAAAGTTTGGTATAAAGTAGCTAGTGTCTATAAAAAACTAATAATTATGATGGAAGGGAATATATTACATCATATGATTCTTTTTTCTGTCCATTTCTTTATTTTTTAGAATTTGAGAAATATCCAAATAAATTCTTTAATAAAAGGGTAAAATTTTAGGCTAAGGAAGCACATATACTATAGAAATCATTAGAGTGTAAGGATTAAAATGTATATGTATTGGTATATGATAATTTTGTTGTATGAGTTGTATATTAATGAAATTATACATATAAGAATCATGATAAATCTTAATAATGTTAAATAATATTTTTTTTCATGTATTTTAAACATATGTTGAATGGAACTAATAACCTATAAAAGTGTCTTAGTGATAAGGTTGTGTTTTTGAAAACACATTATTAAGGGATTGATAACCCTTAAAACCCATTTGATGTATTGATAACCCTAAAGAGTCATGTTATGATATTTATAAGGCTAATTTTATGTTTAAAATAATTGACACCACATTTGATGATTTATTTCATTATAGTTTAGCATGATTGATGACATTTCGGGATACATTGTACATAATCATATATTTTTCATTTTGAAGTGGTAAATGATATTTTGGGATATATTTTACTAATTTTAGGTTTATATCCCAATTATGTTTAATATAAAATATTATATGAAATTAAATCAATTATGTTTTTGGAGGTTTAAGATGAAGGGTATTAGAAAAACTTTGAGTTTAAAACATTATATAATGTTGATTTTGTTTGTGTTATTTCAGATATAGGGTTATTTATTGAATTTTTAAGATTAATTTATTAGTGTTTTTTTCAGTATTATATTGATTTAGTCCAAACATTTTTAATTTAGTAATAGAAAAAGGAATATCTTGTTATTCTTTGGCGGATTATGTGATCCATTAGAATATTTTTGTAGAGTTTCAAGAATAAAAAAAAATCATCTTGAGTTTTCATTGTTTAGAGAAAAGATAATATTTTAGAATAAATTGATTAAAGAATGAAATTATAATTTTCATGAATATAAATTTCCTTATCTTCCAAGTCTAGATGGTAAATTAGTTCCTTAACTCTGGAAAATAATCTTGAAGAAAAAATGTTATCATATTACAATCATTTCTAATGAATTTATGGTCTCTATACCCATAAAATATTTATGGTTTTATGGTCATTGAAATTATCCCAATAATAATATCAATAACACTCTATTATTTTTAGGCTGTTAGGTTTTTTTTTCATGTCTATATTTTCTCTTACCACTGATTTTTTACTTCTAAGAAGTCTTATTATGTGATGTCCTCCATACATCCCTGTCTCCCTTTTTAAGTGGATGTTTGATGAACCATATATACAATGAAGGTTTCAGATAAAGTTATTTTCAAGTGTCAAAACATTACATACCATGATTATTTTCAAATTACTATGAAAAAATTTACAAAATTGAGGAATAATTAAATTCCCTGACATTTAAAAAGGGAAAAATTATGTTCGATAGTGTATGTGATATGCGAAACCAAACCCAAAAAAAACAATGATTATTTAAATATAACCGTTAGAAAATTTCCATTATATTCATGGGTAAAAATTGGATTAAATAATTTATGATATATATATATATATATATATATTTCCTACTCATTATAAATTTATTGATAAATTCTTAGTAAATAGTCACTCAATTTTTGATAGTTTCCTTTTGTTCTTCAATATATGATTTCATCAGAAATTATTTTTATTTATATTATGAAAAAATATTAATGTTATTTTATAGAACATTTATAAAATTTATTTGGTAAAATTAAATTCATTTTTTATATAGTTATTTGAAAATTATCATATTATGGGTTTTTAGGGAAATATAAGTTTTTTTATAAATAGTAAAAAATAAATATTTATTTGTAAAACTGTTATTTATTTTGATATTTTAAGTAATTTAAAAGTACCATTAATATTTCAATTATATTTTTAACAACAATAATCTTTATTTAATTTCATTTAATACAAATAATTACATTTAAATTATCATGATATTTTATTTTAGAATTAGGTTTTTTAGACATTAAAGCACTTTTTTCTGAGAACTTTATTAAAATACATAATATTTTTCAATATTAATTAGTTAAAAATAACCCAAAATGGGGAATTATTGAAATTAAATTTATAGGGTCTTTATTTATCATTATTATTTTAAATTCATAAAATCAATATTAATTGTTGTGGAGTTAATGTAAAATCATTTTTCAATGAAAAATGCATTTTTTAGAAAGTTGTTTCCATCATTCTTGTGACTTTAATTTTAAGTTAAATTCATCCAATTCTATTAATTTGTTCTCATAAAATTTATTTCAAAATTTTAATTATCATAATTAATATTTTTTAAAAAGGTCACCTTAACTTTTATACAATATAAATATTAATAATATTAAATATTTATTGTCATAGTGAAAAGAAAATATATTAGTTAAGGGTAAAAATATATAATCAATGATGAGAATTAAATTATCAATAATATAATTAATATTTATATTTTAATTCAAATATAATAATTATTATATTTTTTGTTACATTTTAAATGATTAAATAATGATTTTGATAAAATTATATTTTTGATATGTTAAAACATAAATTGTGTTTTGTGTATTTTCTAGTTTTAATCAATAAAATAGTTTTCAGTAACTAAAGAATTATTTTAAAGTAAATGATCTTTTAATTACAAATTATTATTAAATACTATATATTAAATTTAATTTATAATATATTTCTTATGAAATCAATTTTAATTGTTTTAAGGGTTTGAAAATTGTTAGAATATATACTACTAGAATTTATCACAGAATATCAATTATTATTTTAAAATTGAAAATTAAAATATCTATAGAATTATTTTGATAAAAAAGTATTATTCTTAGAATCCATATAATTATATTATCCAATTGGTTTATTTTTCATAATTTTCTGAGACAATTGATTTTATCTTGTAAAAATTAAATACATTATAAATATATAGTGTGTATTATGATGGAATAATGAATCAAAGGTTATGTAATAAATAATAAAAGGTGTATTCATGATCAGATATATATTTTACCCTTTAAAATAATGTGTTTTTAGGTTATTTGATTAATTTTATAAATCATTTATGAATCTTCCAAGAGCTATATTATATATTAATGTTTTGAAATCAATTCTTTATAAACCTGACTCAATTTCACATCCCCAAGGGTAATATTTTAATGATTCCAGCCCTTTTATATAATGAATAATTAAAATAATCCTATTTTGAAGGAACCATTGGAAAAAAACAATGGTAGGTAAGTTTTTTTATTAATTTATTGTATAGAGTTCAAACCCTATTTTTTTGAAATAATAATGTCCTCCCCTATATTTTCCTACAAAAAACTACAAAATATCTCATTCTTATTCAATAAAAATCCTTTCAGAATATCCTTACTCTACCATAACCACAATAGATTCATCCCAATGTGCCCACCTACTCCCAAGAAGCTCCTACCAATCTTTTGGAATCACCCTCACAAGTTAAGGGACCATTCGATCTTCTTTACAATTACAGCACCTTCTTTGAAATTAGCATTTTGAATCTTATTTAGTTTTATTTCCATGAATTTGAAAACACCCCTTCACTGTAAAAAAATATTTTTTTGAATTATATATCATTTATCCCCTCTTATTTTGACCATTGCCTAAGCCATTACAATGCATGAATTTTGTAATAAATTTCTCCTTCTTCTTTTACATTAACTCAGATCCTTTGTATTTAGCCTTTTAAATACCAATTGTTTATGTTTTCATAAATTTATAATTACATAACTAATGTATAATTAATTTAATAATAATGAGATATCATTTTTTCCCTCTCATTATAGAATTTACCAAAGTCTTTACTATGCCGAAATTTAGTAAGAGATCCTCTTTATCTTCTTTATTCAAGATCCTTATTTATGTAATTCACTTTTTTTCCAATTAATATTGACGAGTTATGATTCTACACATCCCTATTACTGAAATTATTGTATAAAAGTGATTATTTACACCTTTTCTCTCATTAATTACTCCCATGATTCATTATTTATGCGCGTTATGTTGCTGAAATTATCTGGTGATTTTCCCTTGAAACATTTTTATTCATGAACCATATATGTCTTATGACTTTTAAATAAAAAAAATCATGTTTTATTATGTTATTATATATCCCTTATAGTGTAATTTTGAATTAAATGTGATGAGAGACCTATTTCTGTCACATTTATCAATGTTATGAATCTTTCAGTATTGTCGTTATGTGGTCGAAGTGTCTCTGTAATTTTCCATGCTATACATTTATAAAAAGTATACCTAAACCCATTTTCACTCTAGGGTATTAAATTAGTTATAAATATAGTATGTTTATTGGAGGAATCATATTTATTTATTCCACACTCATTAATATTTTAATTGAATGTGATGAAATATGATCTGATGTCCAATGAACTATTATATGCATTTATGCCTTTTCATGATATGAATGTGATGAGTGTACCTAGAATTATATAGTGATACAATACATTGGGTAATGTTTTAGTATCACGAGGCACAATTTATAGTATTATTTAGTGAACCTAATCCATTGTAGGACTTTCTAAACCAATTTATAATGTCACGGTGGTTATCTATGACCTATGTTTATAATGTCAGGCTTAATGTTGTTTCTACATACCCATGTTGCCTTTATATTAATATAATATATCATGCCTCAATTCTTCTGTTTAAAATTATTTATACTTTAATTTAGCATCAAATTTATTATTGTATAAACTTTAATAATTTATTCATTTTATCGATTGTTTATTCTCTTACTTGTCACTATACTTTACCCCTTTCTTATGTATGTCCCACGTTTATCCCGTGTAGTTTTTAAATCCATGGAATTTTAGAATCATTTTAAGGATGTTTTAAATAATTTTTTTTCTCTAGGTATCATGTTGACATGTTATGTACCTAATTAACCTAATAAATTAGGATTCATGATTTTGTTGTTGTATTAAGTCTATTTTAATGTAAATAATGATGTATTAATATATAATAAAGATAAAATTTTTCATATTTATTACTCACTATAATTAGTTATGATTTTTATCCATTTTTATATATTAAAATTACACTAATTTTATCCACCTTAGAAACATATTTATGTGTTATTCTATATTAAATTTTTACTTCCATTTATCACTTTGTGAGAGGACATTTTTTACCCATTTAACAATGTGGGTTTTCAATGAAGGAATTTTAATATATATGAATATTGATTTACGAGTGCAAAAACAAATTGAAATGATACTATTTATTTAACATGGGGATAATCTGACACCCCAAAACTCCAAAATAATAACATTTTACTCAAGAGTGTATGATATATGTAACACTGGGGCTAAAAACTCATGAAATATATTTCTTTAAATTTACCTTCCCTGATAGCTTACAGAACACACCACCCTGAGTATAAATGAACCATAATAATGTATAAAATTATAACCTTGATATCAAATTATTTAATGTGAATAGTAATAAAAACTTATGACAATTATGGTCATATGTTGACATGGAATAAAATTAGAGTCATCTAAATGATAAAAGAAATACTTTTGGAAAAACTGATTATTTTTTCTAAAAAGTGGTTTACTCGGGCTTTGAACTCATAATTTAAAATTATTAATTATAAATATTATAAATTTGTTTGAAAAAATAATCTAAATTATTTGAAATTATTATTTCAAAATTAAATTAGGGTGATTTTGTTTTCTGAAAAGTTTCATTTTTCGATGAATAGATAAAAATCCCAAATTTTAATTAAAAATGTCGTCATGATTAAATTATTTAAAATGATAAATTACATTTTTAATTTTTTTAATATAGTTTTTTTAAATTAAATATATATATAAATAAAATATTGGTCATTGGAATCATTTAAATATTGAATTTTGATATAAAAACATCCTAAACCTTTGAACATTTTCTCTTTGAAAATCCAATTTCTTATCATGATTTTGGACTTAATTTTAAATTAAATTTGGACACATATTTTAATGGAATTTGGTAAAATGATTTAAAATTTTGATTCATCATAATTTATATTGTATAATATGTTCAACTAATTTTTTATCATAATAAATAGTTAAAAATGTAAAAATTAATTTCAACGGTTAAGGTAAAAATGGGGTTACTAGAGGGTTAAACTAAAAGGATAAGGGTTAAAATAACATAAAAATTGTGTAAAATATTTTTACTAGAAAAATATAGACCATGTAATGTCCAAGGTTTAATAATATACAATTATTGACCCTTTTAATATGTTAAAAATGTGGGTACACCTTTTTCATTTAGAAAACTACTAGTGTTCTACTCACCTCACCTATACAAGGCCACCCCATCTCTCTCCTCTTTGATACTTAAAATTATTTTGGTTTAGCTGAGACCTACCCAAATCACATATCAAATTCTAAACCCTAATTATAGAGTCCTTCAAAAAAAATTCATTTTAGGAATAATTTCTGTATAATTCTAACAAGGTGGTCTAAGAAGAGGTAAAATTATAAAAAATTTGTTTTTGTTTTTTTATTCTTCCACTCCCATAAAATAATTTTCATTTATTATTAAAAAATAAAACATGTATCTGCCATATAATGAGATTTTATTATATTAATTTCATTACCAATATCCAGATTCTATTTTCTTAAATAGAAAATATTAATATCGATCATGTGTACGGTGGACTACATCCTCACAAAAGGATGTGACACATTTTCCATCAACACCTCTGACAATTGGGTATGATGATATATATAAAGTATATATATGATATTTATAATGTAATTATACCTTTTTGAGTATTTATATCATATATACATTTTTATTTTCCATTCTATAGGTGATACGATAACGTTCTTCATGTGTGTGGAGGACTACCACCTCGCAATATGATGTTTTTTATTTTTCACTAACTCTTTACATGGAAGGTAATAAGGATAAAGTTAATAAATATATGTTATAAAAATCATGTAATTATCATATTAATGTAATATTTATCATTATTAAAATGAAATATACCATTTTATTTCTTATGATGTAAAATGATAATGTCATTCAAATATATGTGGACAACCACCTTCACCGATGTGACTCTCTTTTCATCACCACACAAAATGTATGATATAAATAAGAATATTTTAAGTAACATATTTTATTTACGATACTATTTTTATTATTTAATGATAAAATATTACTTACCTTCTTTATATAATGATAATTAAAAAATTGGAACATTACTTATAGCAACCCTGCACATTATTTCATATTTGGAAATGATTTATTACATAAAATTACACATAATAAAACCTAGAAGATTTATAGGTATAGTGAATTTTGGGATTGGGAATATTACATGACCTCATTAGAAATAAAAATACAACATATTTATTTAATACTTTCTTTACATGACCACAAGATTCCTCTGTACTTAGCATTGCATGGGATAACCTGAGGAAATAACTAAGAAAAGGGTGAGGTTTAAAGCCTAGTAAAGGAGTAAAAAATGAATACCATGAAGAATAAAATACATTTTAGGAAATATAAATATCAATGGATCATAATAGTAACATGAAAATTAAGTCGTGGTATAGTATGATCATCATAACATGGAAATGTGGAAGCAAATTAAAACACTACATCATAAACATAAAGGAATAAGGTAAACCACTATCCCAAAAAGTTGGAAAATGTCTAAAAAGAAATAAGGTAAAACTCTCTCCCAACATGATTTATTGTGATACTAAACAATACCCAATTCATTAGATTTCTATCAGGGTGCACCCTTCATGAACATTTCAATCAAATTCTTAAGTGTGCAACATAGATCAAATAACATGGATTCATTAAAGATATTCATATATTCCATGATAAAGGAATAGAGAGTAAATATATGAAAGTATATAATAAATAAGTATATTTTCTTAAAGCTGAAAAAACATTATAGATAAATGGGAATGGTATTCACTACATGATGATTTTGGCATGGAAAATCACAGTGCAATTTCAGCAGTATAACAACATCACATGGGGATTCATAAAATGGGTTGCTGAGAGAGAAAAAGGTATATACTTATTTAGACATGAAATGGGTTTTAAGGGGATCATGTATAATTTCCCAATATATTAAATTCAATTTTAGATTCATCATATAAGAGAAATGTTTGAATAGAAATGAGGAGGTAGAAATCCCTTATGAAATTTTGGCAAGGTAACATGTGTACATAAGAGGGATTAATGAGAGTGAAAGGGGCCTCTAATTAGTAAAAAATAATAAGAGAATTATAGTGGAGGTTAAAAAACATACAACTTTAGTTTTAATTGAAAAATAAAAGGGTATAAAAATATAAGGAACCATTGACAAAAATGAAAAAGGAAAGAATCCCTTTTGGGTGTGTGATCCCAATGACATGGTAGAGGATTCTTGGGAGCCTGGGAGAGCCTTGGGAGGAATCTATGGATAATAGAGAACATAGATTATTGTATTTTTAGAGTTTTAGGGAATATTAATTGATACATGGGTGGCTTTATATAGGAAAGTAGGGGAATTATTTATTATTTAGGTTTTGGACTGTGTGCACTAAAATATTCAAATCCACAAGACAAAGCATGGTCTTGGACCATGGTTTATAGATGATGGGAGTGGAAAACATTATTCTATAATGGAAAGGGATAAAGTTATTAAAATATTATCTATTCTTATGTGGATTTGAGTCACATTATTAAAAAAATAAATGTAAAATCCTGACATATGTTCAAAATTTTGGAGGATTAACTAAGGCATTATAAAATAAGTCAAATAAATTTAAAACCATATTATTTTAAAGATAAAACTTATATTTGGTCCAATATACCTTTTATGGTATTTATTACATCACTATTGGGTCATTATGATGTCATAAAATACACTATATACTTAGACATTATTTATTTTTTACCCAAAAAATTTGACTATCTCAGAAAATTAAGAAAAATTTACCATTAGATAACATCAATATCCTGATTCCAAAAATAATATTCATTTTATCTAAATTATTTTATAAATATTTTAATTTTTACTTTTAATATTAGAACCTTCATCTATTGAAAATTGATGGGTTTTGACAAAAATATTTTTCAAACTTTAATAAAAAATTACATTTGACTTTATAAATATTATAAACTAATTTTTTTTATTAATAAAATTAATTTGATAATAATATTTTATTAAAATATTATTTATTTCAAAAAATTGATTAATTCCTTAAAATAAATTCATTAAAAATACACTTTTTATATTATCGTATAAATATATAACTCTTATCAAACTGATTACAAAATAATTTATAGATAAAGAACTAATATAATAAGAATTTATATGATTTTTTTAATATTATAAATAAAAACATTTTTTAATAAAATAATTTATATATTTTTAAAAAATAAAATTTTTACCTAAAAAATCAATTAATCAAATTCACCATTTGTTACAAAAGACTACTCCCATAAATGAATTTATGGAATACAATTTTATTTATAAAGAGGTATGACACAACATGTAACTAATAAAATGTTATATAATCCCTTATAACACCAGCATAAAACCTAAGGGTAAGGTCAATAATGGTGAAAAACTCTTGGGGCAGCTCAAAAAACATCAACCAGGTGGTAATATATATTAAATTGAACTCCTCCCATAGGCGATTCCATTCAATATTAATGTGTTGAAGCTTGGTTTGGGCTTCGTCCAGAGTGAAGCTGAGGGGAAATAAATCAATTCCCAGATCTTAGAAATGTGCTTCGAATGGCTTGAGTCTAAAAGATGAGCCCATTATCTCCTTTTTCTATGTCTAATGAATTTTTATGACCTTATATTTATATTAGTTGTGTCATCATTGTTTAACTACTATATCATCAATAGTAATAATTCTTAATGGTCATTTATACCCCATAATAATAAAAAAATAGTTCATGTGTTTTCTATATCCATAAGACATTATAATAAATGAATTTTTATTCATAAATGACCTGGTCCTTACAAAATCCCCCCATTAAAACTTTTTCCCTCAAAATTTCCTTTTCTCACACTAAAATATTTTAGGGTAACTGTACCTCATCACGACCTATGGTTCCCATGTTGCTTCTTCAAACTTGTAGTTTCTCCATAACCCTTTGTTGAGGGGAATTCTCTTATTTTGTAGAAATTTTTCCTTATAATTCAAGATCTTCACAATCTTATCTTCCTAGAAGAGGTAATTATCCAATGGTACCACCTTTATATTGAGTACATGTGAAGGGTTTGATATGTATTTCCTTAAGAGTGATACATGGAACACATCATGTATTTGAGAGTGGTTTAGTGGGAGTTCTAGTCGATAGAGCACTGCTTCGATGCAATCAAGGATCTAAAAATGGATTATTTACCTTAGACTAAGCATTCAATTCTTCCCAAATCTCATAACTCTATTCCATGGTGGTATGACATGGAAAACCATATCCCCAACATCAAACTATTGGTCTCATCAATGGTTGTAAGCATAGCTCTTTTGTCTACTCTGAGTATCATTGATGTGTTACTAGATGGTATTAAACATCTCCACCATTTCATTGAACATTTCTAGACCCAGAGGTTTTTTATCCCTAACTCCATCCCAACATACCAGTGTTCTTCACCTCTTCCCATAAAGGGCTTCATAAGAAGACCTTTGTATGCTTGTGTGGAAAGTATTTTTTATAAGAGAATTCAACCTGAGGAAGATGTTGATTCCATCCTCCTATTAAGTCCATTGAAAATGCTCATAATATGTACTCAATTTTTTGGATAGTCCTCTACGATTGTCTAACAGTTTGATGATAATAAGAAATAATAATTTTTATCTCTGTATTCATAGTGTGTTGGAGACTCCTACAGAACTTAGAGGTGAATCTTGGATCGTGATCAGATAATATTGATAGTGGTATACCATGAAACCTAACTAATTATCTAATGTATATTATTTACAATTAATCATGTGAGATATCTTATTGAAATGCATTGATGTGTATAGTATTGGTAAGATGATCTGCAACAACCCAGATAGCATATTTTACTTTGGATTTCTTTGGATGTCTGGTGACCAAGTCCATATTGATGTTCTATAATTTTTATATTGGTATTGGTAATGGTTGCATCTTCCCCTTAGAGTTATTCTCCTCAACCTTCAATTGATGAAATACCAGGAACATTTATGTATATTGGGATATCTCCTAATTCATTTTTTCCCACCAATAATTCTCTCATAGATCCCAAAACATCTTTGTGTTTCCTGGGTGAATAGATAAATTTGAATTATGTGCATCATCCAAAAGTTCTTTTTTAACTATGGATTTGATGGAACACAATGTCTTTACCCAGATAAAATAATTCCATCTTCATTAACATAGAACTCCAAGGATTTCCGTTTTTTGATAGATTCCACTTTCTTTTGAATTTTGATATCATCTTTTAGAGAATACATTATCCTTTCCAAAAGAGGTAGTTGAGAAATCATTTGTAAAAGGATTGATTATGTTACCTTATTTATTATTCCCATTACATATTCATAAAATCTAATAATATTGGATCCTTATTGATTCCAATCAATGATAGAATCACTAGGTATTTTTTACTTATAGCATCTGCCATGTTGTTCACTTTCTTAGGGTGGTAATGGATTGATCAGTTGTAACCCTTGATGAGATCTAGGTTTCTTTATTAGTGAATATTCATCTATTTCTGTGTGAATATATGTTTTATGATTTTGTGATCCATATATATTTCACATTTTTTCCACAAAGAGATAATTCCACCATATTTTCAAGAAAATGATCATAGATGGCAACTCCAGATCATGCATGGGATAGTTTTTATCAGGAAGTTTCAATTTCCTTGAGGCGTAGGTGATGACCTTGTCATTATACATCAACACACATCCCAGACCCTTCTGTGAATAATAACTGATGATTACAAAAAACTCTTCACTTGTGGGTAGTGTGATTACAAGGGTTGTGATATGACTCTTCTTCAAATCCTTAAATCTTTCATCAAATTAATCATTCCAAGAAAACTACACTCCCTTCCAAGTTGTCTTTATAAGAGGGTTTGATAATCGTGAAAAATTTATCACAAATCAATGATAATATCTAGATATCCCATGGAAGCTATGGAAATCCATCACAGATGTCGGCCTCTTCCATCCCTCAATTTCCTTTTTTTAAGGATGCATAGATATACCATTTCTTGTGATGATATTACCCAAGAATTAGACTTCATTTAACCATAACTAACACTTATTATACTTTTTATAGAGCTTCTCCATTCTCAATGTCTCTAGTATAGTAATTAGATACTCCTCATGATCCTCCTTGGTTTTGGAGTATAATAGAATATCATCTATAAATACAACACAAAATTTGTCACGGTAATATATAAATACTCAATTCATGAAATCAATGAATATTTTTGGGGTATTAGTGATTCGGAATGGCATTACTATGAATTCATAGTGCCCATACCTTGTATGAAATGTAGTATTGTGGATATCTTCATTATTCATCCTTAATTGGAAATATCCTGATCACATATCATCCTTGGAAGAGTATTGTGATCCACATTTCTGATTAAAAAATCATCAATTCATGGTAAAGGATACTTGTTCTTTATCAAGATTTTTTGAGCACACGGTAATCAATGAAAAGGCGCATTGACCCATCCATCTTCTTGATGAAGAGGACTGGTACACCCCATGGTGAATCACTTTGATGTTTAAAAACATTATCCATATTCTCTTATAGTTATTTTTTTAGCTCCTAAATCTCCACAACATCAATTCTATAAGGAGTCAAGGATATAGGAAACACCCCAAGTATATGATCAATCAATAATTTAGCTTCTCTTCTAGGAGGAATACCAGAAAATTATCAGGAAACAAATCAAAAAATTCAATCATAATATCCATGTCTTTGAAGATGTTTCCTTCCATTGAAGCAATCATATAAGAGGTATATGCATGGTCATAGGGAAGTTATATCCCTTCTTGATATTATGGTGCTAAAGAATATTCATTATCATTCTTTCACATGTATATAATTGAGGGTCGATTCAGCATAAAGAGAGGGATTTCTATCTCGCGACAATTTCTGTTGGTTTTATATAGGGAATGCCAATCGATGACAACAATAGAATCAAATTATAACAAGGTGAGTATGATAAGGATTTTCAAGAATTTCAATCCAAAAATTGTGATAGGGGAGGATTAATATGAATGAGATGCTATAATTTCCCCATTTTCCATTATCACTGACATATCTACTTCAATTAATTATGGTGGTGTTTGGATAATTATACTAAACATTGGGGATATAAAATAATGTGTAGAACCAAAATAAAAAAGTGTGATTGATATTGTAGAATGAATAACTTGTGTTCCTAACACTACTTCATTGTCGTGATTCACTTCAGCAATATTGATGGAAAAAGATCTACCCTGCTGTCTTAAAGGTTGATGGTTGCCTTAAAAAATCCTTATCTTATGGAACTAGTTCTCAAGGTGCCCTATTTATTTTCAGTTGTAGCATTGAACAATGTATTGAGGATTGAATGGAGTGTTCCTTTTATTAATTGAAGTAGCACATTTTTTGGCAATCACTAGCTTGGTGACCTTCCTTCCCCCACTAAATCATTTCCTCCATCCATTTAGGAAATTTCCAGGGTTCTTCTTTCTACACCTTTGACAAGTGGGGTGCTGGAATTTCATAGAACCATTGGATTTATCCATCAGACCACCAAAATTAACATCTACTTTCTGCTACTTATCCCTATGAAACCCATGATATTTTTCGATCTCTAACTCTACTTTTAGAGAACCTCATACAATCTCTTTATAACGTTCAAAGTCATAGATCACTAGGGATTTATGTAGGTAAGGTTTTATCCCACAAAATAAGTGACCAACGTTGTAATTAGGGGTAAAAAAAACTAGAGGCGTATCATGCATGTATGGTGATGTTTTACACATATACCTCAGTAGATTTATTTCCCATTTTCTTGAGTGCATGTAAATATCCTTCCATATTAATATGGAGGGTGTGGGGAAAATATTTATCAAAAAACATTTTCCAAAAATCCTTCGATCCCATCTCCTTGATCTCTTCCTCAAGATTCATATTTTTGATCAATGTCTGCCATTGATCAGCTTCACCCTCCATACAATAAGCATCCAGAATAACCTTCTCTTGTTCAGAACATTAAAGGATACAGAAGATCTTCTCAATGGAGTTGATCTATTTCTCAGTGATTGAGGGATCATATGATCCACTGAAATTAGGAGGCCTTCTTCTCATAAAGTTCTCAATTTAGACTTGTTCTTTTTTTGGGGGGTGGGGTTGGAAATTCCTCTTAGACCATGTTTATATTCAATACATGAGTTAACTGAGAGAGTATCATGATAAAATTTTCAATTCCTACTCCCATAAGATTAAAAATATTATTAGAATAGTCATCACATTGATCTTTGAATTGGTTATTAGCCTAAGTCCTCCTATTATTGCCCATTGGATTGAATAGAAGGAAAATTATGGGTCATTATTTTAACCAATTAAACACATAAAGGGGAATCAAGTGAAAAAAATGGATAACATATAAATAACATTGATTTCATTAACTTAGAAATTTTTTTAGGCTTCAATCTATGTTATCCATCATCTATTTCATAACTTATGTTCTTATGGAATTTTTTTGTTCCCTTGTTAATGGTTCATACTAAGATTATAAATTTATAAAATCATATCCCATGGGAGTGTTGAACCAAGAGTGCAGCAAGGACCGTTTTCATGCACCAGTTCAAATATGATTCTAGCTCAAAGTAGTGTTTTTAAGTTCCAACCCTAGATACATATGTTCCAGAGCCACACCTACCTATTCATATCAAGATAGGGATGCATTATATTTATAAACCACTTACTCTATACTCACCAAAATTTAATATTTATCTTAAAATGTATAATCTTATCCCATAAGCTTTAACTAGAAGTTTCTAATCATAATCCCAAAAATAAATCAACATATCCTTTGACACCAACTATAACAACCCTAGAGGTTATTTCATATTTAGATATGATTTATTATATAAAATTGCACTTAATACAACCTAGAATATCGAGAGGTCAAGTGTATTTTGGGCTTAGTAACATTACATGACAACTTAAGACATTATAATATAATATATTTATTTAAATCTTCTTTTACATGACCACAACATTCTTTCATACTGATAATTTCAAGGGATAAACTGAGGAGATACATAAGAATAGAGTGAGCAATAAAGCCTAGTAAGGGATTAAGGAATGAATAACATGAAAAATAAAATACATATTATGAAATAGACATATCAATATATCATAAGAGAAATAGGAACATAAAGGCACAATATAGCATGATCATAATAACATGGAAATGTTGAAACAACTTGAAACACTACATCATAAACATAATAGAATCTAGTAAACCACCATCCCAACATGGTGGAAAACTTTCCTAAGAGAAATCAGGTGAACCCTTATCCCAAAAAGACATATCAGGATATTAAACATTACCCAAGGCATTGGAGTGCTATCCGGGCGCACCCTTCATCAAAATGTCAATATCATGCTTCATTGTTCCACATAGATCATATATCATGGATTCATTAAATATCCTAGTTTATTACAATATAATGGAATCCGGAATAAATATATGAAATTCTATAATCAATAATTAAGTGTTCATAATGTATAATACCCTTGTTAGATAAATAGTCATTGTATTCACTACACGATTATTTTGACATGTAAAATCACAGTGCATTTTGACAGCATAGCGGCATCACATGAGGATTCATAAAATGGGTTGTTGAGAGAGAAAGGGGACTATCATAATTTAGACCTGAAATAGGATTTAAGGGTATGATGGAGCATAATATCCGAATATATGAAATGGAATTTGAGATGCATAATATAATATAAATTCTTTAATAGAAATGAGGAGAGTGAAATCTCTTACGAAATTTTGGAATGATAAAAGGTGTACATGGGAGGGATTAGTGGTAGTGAAAAGGGTATCTCATCATTAAAGAATAATAAGTAAAGTATAATGGATATGAAAAAACATACCCCATAATTTTTAATTAAAAAATAAATGGATATAACAACATAAGGAAACATGGGAAAAAATGAGAAATGAAGGAAACCTTTACTTGGATGTGTGATCCCAAAGGCTTAGGAGAGGCTTCTTGGGAGCTTGGGGTCACCTTGGGAGGACTATAGGGGGTGGATAGAAGTGTAAGGTAATGATTTAAGGAGTTTTAGTGAAGATTAATGGTTACTTTAGTGGGATTATATATGAAAGGAGGGTGAATTCATAATTATTAAGGTTTTGGACACTGAACACTAAAATATTCAAAACCAGAAACCAAAACGTGGTTTTTACCATGTTTTATGGCCAAGGTGATTGGAAGAAATTATTTTCTAAGTAAAAGATATGATATCATTAAAATATTATCCTCGCTTGTGTGGAGGTGAGTCACATTATAAAAGAAATGAACTTAAAATCATAAAATATGTTTTACATTTTAAAGGATTAACTAAGGCATTATAAAATAATCAAATAAATCGAAAATCACATTATTATAATTTTAAAAAAACATATTTCACATAATATTACTTTTATGGTATTTATTACATACCTATTGGTTCTTCATGATGTAAAAAAAGACACTACATACTTATATATTATTGATTTTTACCCAAAAATTTGACTGTCTTAGATTATTATAAAAAATTCACCGTTAGATAATTTCAACATCCTGATTCCAAAAATAATATTAATTTTATCTTAATATTTTTTTAATATGTGAATTTTCACTTCTAAAATGAGAATCGATATTTATTGAAAATTGACGGATTTTGAAAAACTTCATAAAAAATTACACTTGACATCATAAAAATTGTATATTAATTAATTGTTAATAAAAGTAATTTAATAATAATATTTTATTAAAATATTAATTTTCTTAAAAATAATAATTAATTACATAAAATAAATTCTTTAAAAATATACTTTTTATTTTATCGTTTAAAAATATAACTCTTATGAAACTGATTAACTAATCATTTAAAGATATAGATCTAATATAATAATAATTTATAAGAATTTTTTGTATATAATTATTAATAAAAATGTTGTGTAATATAATAAGGTATATATTTATCAAAAGTACCATTTTTACTAGAAAAATAAATTTATCAAATTCATCATTATTTAAGAAAGACTACTCCCATAAAATAATTGAGGGAAAAATACTTTTATTTATAAAAATGGATTACACAATAAGTAACCAATACCATGTTACGTAACCCCTCAAAACACTCACATAAGACCTAAGGGTAAGGTGTGCGATGGTGAGAGACTCTTGGGGTGGCTCAGATAACATCTCCTGGGTGGTAATCTCTTTTAAAATGAAATTATATTATAGGTGATTCTATTCAAGCTTAACATGTTGAAGATCAGCTTGGGACTTATCAAGAGTGAAACCCAGTGATGCTACATCCTTTTTGAGGTCCAAAAAACAAGCTTCATACAACCTAATTCTACTAGATGAGGCCAATATCTCCATTGTATGTGTCGAAAGGATTTGTTAAAACCTTATTTTTATATTATTAGTGTGATCACTGTTTGGAGGCTATATCCTCGACAATAATAATAATTAATGGTCATTTAAACCAAATAATAATAAAAAAATAGTGCATGTTTTTTCTATATCTGTAAGACATTAAAAAAAGGAAATTTTATTCATAAATGATCAGGTCATTACAACCTTCCCCCCTTAATAAATTTATCCCTAGAAATTTACTTTTCCCACACTAAAACAAATGATGGTAACTCTACCTCATCTCTTCCTCCGGTTCCCATGTTTATTCTTCAATCATGTGGTTTCTCTGCAAAACTTTTATTAGGGGAATTGTCTTATTTCGTAGAAATTTTCCCATATGATATATGATATTCACCATATTATCTTCACTGGAGAGGTCATTCTACAATGGTACCACCTTTGGATTGAGTACAAGTTATGGGTTTGTTATATACTTCCTTAAGAGTGATACATGAAACACATCAGGTACTTGAGATAGGTTTGGTGGGAGTGCTAGTTGACATGCAACTACTCTGATGCAATCAAGGATCTCAAAAGGGACTATGTACCTTTGACTAAGCAGTCCATTATTCCAAAATCTCATAAATCTATTCCATGGTGATATGTGGAAGAAAATCATATCTCTAACATAAATCTCTAGGTCGCATTGATGGTCATCTTCATAGCTCTTTTGTCAACTCTGAGTGGCATTGATATGTTGCTGGATGGTCTTAACCTTCTCTACCTTTTCTTTGAACATTTATGAACCCAGAAGTTTTATCTCCCCAATTTATTCCCAACATGTTGGTGTTATGAATATCTTCCCATAAAGGGATTTATACGAAAACATTTGGATGCTTGAGTGGAAATTGTTTTTTAAGAGAACTCAACCAGAGGAAGATGCTGATCCGATCCTACTTTGAAGGTCATTGAGAATGCTATCAAATTTTCTTGAAGTGTTTTGATAGTCAACTCAGATTACACATTAGTTTGAGGATGATTAGCTGTAGTGAATTTTAGCTCAGTATTCAGAGGATGTTGGAGACTCTTCAAGAATATAGAGGTGAATCTTGGATCTCTATTGGATACAATCAATTGTTTTACACCATGAAACCTTATGACTTCTCTAGTGTATATCTATTCTATTTTATCCAATATTAAATCCTATCAAATTTAAATGAAGTGTGTAGTCTTTGTAAGATGTTAAAAAATCAAACCAAATATAATTGTTTCCTTTGGATTTCATTGGAAGTCTAGTGATAAAGTGCATGGTAATGTTCTCTGATTTCAATGCAGGTATGGGTAATGGTTTCATCATTCCCTTAGAATTATACTGCTCATCCTTCAATTACGGACATACAAGAAACTTTGATGTATATTTAACAATCACCTTCTTAATGTTATCCCACAAATAATGCTATCATAGGTCCTGATATGTCTTTGTGTTTCTTGGGTGAATGTGAAATCCTAACTATGTGTTTCATCCAAAAGTTCTTTCTTTAACTCTGGATTTTATGGAACACATAGACTTAACCAAAATCTCAATATTCATTTTTCATTAACATTGAAATCCGTGGATTTCCCTTTAATAATATATTCCATTTTCTTCTGAATTCCAACATTATCTTTTTGAACATCCTTTAAACTATCCAAAATAGGAGATTGAAAAATCATTTGTGAAAGGGAAGATGATTTTCCCTTCTTTATGTTTCCCATGTCCATCTTCATAAAATCTAAGAAGATTAAATCCTTCTAAATTCTGATCAATGAAATAATCACTAGGTACTTTCTACTTTGAGCATCTTCCACCTTGTTTGCTTTCGCTGGGTGTTAATGGATTGAGCAGTCGTAATCCTTGATGAAATATACCCACCTTTGTTGGATTGTGTTAAGATATTTCTATGTGAATATATATTTTAGAATTTTATAATCCGTATATATTTCACACTTTTCTCAAAGAGATAATTCCACCATATTTTCAATGAAAAGATCATAGCGACTAACTCTAAAACATGTGTGGAATATTTTTGCTCCGGAACTATCATCTACCTTGAAGCATAGGTAATGAATTTTTCATTCTGCATCAACACACAACCCAATACCTTCTTCAAAGCATCGCCAAATATTACAAAAAGCTTCCCACTTGTAAGTAGTGTGAGCACATGGGTAGTGATATACCTCTTCTTCAACTCATTTAAGCTTTATTCACATTCATCATTCCAAGAAAATTTTCCTCCCATCCAAATTATATTGGTAATGGGTGTGATAATAAAGAAAAATTTCCCAAAAATTGACGATAATATCTATCTAACCCCATGGATAATATCTATCTAACCCCATTTCTTATGATGATATTCCCCAAGAATGAGACTTCCTTAAAACATAACTCACACTTTCTATATATTATATATAGCATCTACTTTTGCAAAGTCTCTAGTATTGTGTTTAGATGTTCCTCATGCTCCTCCTGTATTTTGGAGTATATTAGAATATCATCTATAAATACTACTAAAAATTTGTGGAGGAAATCTATAAATACATAATTCATAAAGTACATGATTATTGATATAGAATTAGGGAGTCTAAAAAGAATTACTTTGAATTCGTAGTGCTTGTACCTTGTACGGAAATCAGACTTGGGGATATCCTCCTTCTTCAGCCTTACATGGAAATATCCTGACCATAGATCGACCTTGGAGAATTATTGTGATCCATATACCTGATCAAAAAAGTCATAAATTTGTGGAAAGGATACTTGTTCTTTATTGTGATTTTTTTGAGCTCATGATAATCAATGAAAAGGCACATTGACCCATCCTTCTTCTTGACAAAAAGGACGGGTTCACCCCATAGTGAGCTGTTGGGCATATAAATTCTTTTAAAAGATTATCTTATAGTTGTTTCTTTAGCTCATAAAGATCCAAAGAATCCATTATATATGCATTCTTTGATATTTTCAATTCCCCATGTATATGATCAATCTCGAATTCGATATCTCTTCTTGGAGGAAGACTAGAAAATTCCTCATGAAACACGTTAGCAAATTCCCTCACAATGGGCATGTCTTCGAGGATGGTTCCTTCCTTATACTCAATTATCTGAGAAATATAGGTGTGCTTGTAGGGAAGTTATATCAATGCTTGAGATGATGGTGCTACAAAATATTTATCCTCATCCTTGCACTTGTATAGAATTGGGGGATGATCCACCATATAGAGAGTGATTTCCCTCACGCAAAAAAATTATGTTAGATTTATATAAGGAAATCCAATCCATTCTAATAATTTAATAATATTCCACCAAGTGAAGTACGATGAGGTTCTTTGGGAAGTTCAATTCATAAATTGTGACAGGGGAGGAGTTATATGAATGAGATTTTATAATTTCCCCATTTTCCATTATCAACGACATCTCAACTTCTATGATTTTTGGTTGTTTTTGGATAGTTCTACTAAACATTCGGGATATAAAAGAATGAATATAACTAGAATAAAAAATAAAATTCTCTATTATGTAATTAATAACTAGCATACATGTCACCGATTCATTGTTGGGATTCCCTTTGATGGTAGTGATGGAAAAAGAATTCCCTTTCTGCCTTGGAGGATGTTTGTTTCCTCCAAAGACCCTTTACTTATCCCATTAGATTTTAAAGTTCCATGGTTCTTTGAAGTTGTAGTAATGAAAAATGTGTCGAGGGTAAAACAAAGTGTTACTTTCCTCTATTGCAGTAACAAATTTTTCTTGTCAGCAATCGTTGGATCAGTGTGCTTCCCTCCTAAACGAAAATCATTTCCTTGTCCCCATCAGGTAATTTCTAGGGTGATTATTTCTGCTCCTTTGGAATGCGGGATGCTGGAATTTCATAGCACCATTGGATTTATCCATAGAACTGACAAAATTAAGGTCCACCTTCCACTTATTATACCTATGATAACCTTGATATTTTCTGATCTCCATCTCAACTTTGAGGGAACATCATAATACTCATAGTTGTCAAAGTCACAGATTACTAGGGCATTCTGTAGGAAAGGTTTTAGCCCACCAAAGAAGTGGTAAACCTTGATTTCAAGGGTAAAGAAAATATTATAGGAATATCGTGACAGTATGGTGAAGTTTTCCTTGTGCACCCCAACAGATACATAATCTGTTTTCATGATTTCAAGGAAATATCTTTCCATCTTAAAAAAACGTTCTAGGGAAAATATTTATCAAAAAATATTTTATTTAAATCCTTCCATCCCATCACTTCAATCTCCTCCAGAGGCTTAATATTTTTGATAAACTTCCACCATTGATCAGCTTCACCTTCCATTTGATAAGTAGCTAGAATAACCTTCTCTTGTTCTAAACATTGAAGGATGTAAAAGATCTTCTCAATGGAGTTGATTTGTTTCTCAGTGATTGAGGGATCAGATGATCCATTGGAAGTAAGAGGCCTTTGTCTCATGAAGCTATCGATTGTGACTTATTTTTTATTAGTGGGGTTGGATGTTATTCTTGATCCATGATTATATTCAAAACATGAGTTATCTAAGATATTATCATGACAATGTTTGTAATACTTCATCCCATTATATTGGGAATCTCATCAGAATAGTCATCACATTGATCTTTGCATTTGTTGTTAGCCTGAGTCCTCATATTACTGTCCATTGGATATAAAAAAAGGAAAATTAGGGGTATAAATTTTAAAATATTAAACACATAAGGGTAATCCAAATATAAAAATGAATAACTTAAAAATTCCATTTATTTTCTAATGTTCCAAATTTCTTGGACTCAATCTATGTTATCCAATATCTATTTCCTATCATATATTTTTATGGGCTATTTTTATTACCTTAATAATGGTTTATAATAAGATAAAAAAATTACCTAATAATATCCCTAGGGAGTGTCGAACCAAGAGTGCATACATGACCATTTTTGTGCAACTATTCTCATTTGAGTCTAGCTCAAAGCGGTGTTTTTGGGTTTTACCGCTAGATAGATCTATTCCAGAGAAACCTCTACTTATTTGAATCCAGATAGGGATGTATACTATTGATAAAATACATACTCTATATTCAATAAAATTTGATTATTCTTTTCTTATACTTAATCTTTTCCTTAAGTATTTCATTAGGTTTTTTTTAATCATAATCCCCAAAATAAATAATCATATCCTCAGATTCTAACTATAACAACCTTGCATTTTATTTCATATGTAGACATGATTTCTTATATAAAAATGGACTTAATACAACCAAGATTATTTATAGTTCTAGTTTATTTGGTTCTTAGTAAAATTACATGACAACTTAAGACATAAAAAATACAACATCTTTATTGAACACTTCTTTTACATGACCACAACATTCCTTCATACTTTTCATTGAATGGGATAACCTAAGGACATACATAAGAAAAGGGAGATCTATATATCCCATTAAAGGAATAAAAACTTCATATAATGATGAATAAAGTAAATGTTAGGTAATATAAATATAAATGGAGAATAATAGAAATGTTATCATAAAGACATGATATAACATGATTATCATAATATGTAAATGTGGCAATAACTTAAACACTAAATCTTAAAACAAAAAGGAATCAAGTAAACCCCTATCCAAAAATGGTGGAAATATTTACCAAAAATGAATTAGGTAAAAACCTATACCAACATTATGTATCATGATAATAAATATTTCCCAATGCATTGGAGCGCCATCAGGGGGCACCCATCATGAACATTTCAATCTCATGCTTAAGTGTGCCATACAGATCATATTACATGGATTCATTCAATATTATAATTTATTCCATGATAAAGAATTTGGAATACATATATAAAATTATATAATAAATAATTATATGTTCATAACAGTGAGTACCCATGATAGAAAAATGGGCATGGTATTCACTAAATGATGATTTTTTCCATGGAAAATTACAGTGTAATTTTGGCTGCAAAAGGACATCGCATAGGGATGCATAAAGTGTGATGATGAGAGAGAAAGGGGTATATAATAATTTATACATGAAATGGGAAGTAAGTGGGTAACTTATCATAATATAAAAACATATTAAATGTAATTTTAGATGCATAATATAAGATAAATTCTTGAATGAAAATGACGAGAGAGAAATCCCATACGGAATTTCATCATGGTAACATGTGTAAATGGGAGGGATTAATGAGTGTGAAAGGGGATTTTAATAATTAAAACATAATAAGGGATGTATGGATGTAGTGGAAAAACATATACCATAATTTTTAATTAAAAAATAAATGGGTATAAAAATATAAGGAAACATGAAAAAAATGAGAATGGAAGAAAACCCTTACTTGGATGTGTGATTTCAAAGGCTTGGGAGAGGATTATTGGGAGCATGGGGAACCTTGGGAGGACTATAGAGATTGTATAGTAGATAAAAGATAATGTATAAGTAGTTTTAGTGGAGAGTAATGGGTACTTGGCTGGGTTTTTATAGGAAAAGGATGGGGAATTATTTAATATTTAGGTTTTGGACACTACACACTAAAATATTCAAAACCAAAACCTGAACCATGGGTTTTCCCATGGTTTCTTGAAAATTTGAGTGGAAAAAATTATTTGATAAGAAAAAGATATTAAGACATTAAAGTATATTTTTTTATTTTGTGGAGGAGAGTCACATTTTTAAAGAAATGAACTTAAAATCATTAAATATGCCATACATTTTAGAGGATTCACTAAGGCTTTATAAAATAGGTATAATAAACATATAATCACATTATTATAAATTAAAACAAATATTTGTTTGAGGATACCTTTTATTTTATTTATTACATCACTATTGGGACATTATGATGACATAAAGCACCCTATATACTTATATATTATTTTATTTTTACCCAAAATTTGACTGTTTCCTAAAATTATGAAAAACTCACCACTGGATAATTTCTAAATCCTGATTGAAAAACTATTATTCATTTTATCTAAATATTTTTATAAATATGTGAATTTTAACTTTTAAAATAAGAACTGACATTTATTGATATTTTAGGGGGTTTGATAAGAAAATTTTTTAAACCCTAAAAAAATTACATTTGACATTATATAAATTATATAATCATTTATTTTTAATAAAAGTAATTTGATAATAATAATTTACTGAAATATTAATTATTTAAAAAATTCATTGCTTCCTTTAAATATGTTCTTTAAAAATACACTTGATGTTTTATCATATAAAAATATAACTTTTATCAAACAAATTACATAATCCTTTACAGATAAGGCACTTATATAATCATCATTTATATGAATGGTATTTATAATAATATTAATAAAAACATATTTTAATATAATAATGTATATATTACTCAAGAGTACCATTTTTACCTGGAAATTCAATTTATCAAATTCATCATTGTTTATGAAAGAATAATCCCATAATGGAATTGATAGAATATGAATATTATTTATAGAAATGTATTACACAATAAGAAACCAATACGTTGTTATGAATCCTCTTATAACACCCGCATAATACCTAAGGGTAAGGTGTGCGATGGTGATTGACTCTGGGGGTGGCTCCGATAACATCGGTTGGGTAGAAATATCTATTATCTTTAACTTCTCCCGTATGTGATTTTGTTCAAGCTTAATGTGTTAAATCTCATATTGGGCTTATTCAAGAGAAAATCAAAATGATGATACCTCCATTATGAGCTCCAACAAATGAGTTTCTTTTGAACTAGGTCTACTGGATGAGACCATTATCTCCTTTGTCTAAATTGAAAGGATTTGTTAAAACCTTATATTTATTTTAGTTGTGTAATCATTTTTCAACAGCTATATCATCAATAATGATAAATAATGGTCATTTAATCCCAATTATAAAAAAAAGTGTGAATATTTTTTCTATATCCATAATACATTAAGATAAAGTAAATTTTATTCACAAATGATCGGATCGTTACATTACTCATGCATACATACAACCTCCATAATAGAAACATTGATTATTTTTCGAAAACATAAATTATTATTGGTTTTAAAAGTATAATTTATGAATAAATATGATAATAATTTCCTGATTATTATTATTTATATGTTTAAATAATGACATAATTGGCTATATTTAACCTATTAAATTCATTTTTGACACATAATCCAAATATCATTCAAAGATCCAATGTAAACATATCTGGTTATGTAATAATATATAAAATTTAAATTAGTGAAATAAAAGAGAAAATGAATTTTAAATTTTCTATTAATCATGTAAATAATTAACAAAAGTATATTATTCTAGAATATATAGAATGTACATGATGAGTCTGACTCTAGGTAAGGGACTTCGTCTCAATTTCCATTCAATAAGGAATATTGTAATGTTATGCACCCAATTTATTTTATATAATATAAACAATACCATATTACCTGTAATATCACGAATAATAAATTATCTTGTTCTTTTATGTTTCAACATGAATTATTTTATCCAATATGTTTTTAAATGAGAGCTAGCAAGTGGTTAGGGACTTTATCTCATTTTTCCTTCTATAAGCCATGTTGTAATATTATGTACTTAATCTCTTTTATATGGTGTAAATAATAACCTCTTATATATAGAATCATTAATACTTAATTATTCATGGTATTATAATTATTAAATTTAATTATTTTATCCCATGTGGTTTTACATGAATGTTATGAACTAGTAAGAGACTTCACCTCATTTTACCTTCATTGAAGCATATTTAAATGTTATGCACTTAATTTATTTTATGTTGTCTATATACTCCCCTATAACATAAAATATGATGAGTATTTAATTATTAACTGTATTCTAAGTTTCAAATTAAATAATTTCATCCAATGTGGTTTTATATGAAGGTTACTACGTGGAAAGGGACATCATCTCAATTTCCTTTCATTGGGGTATATTGTAATGTTATGAACATAATTTCCTTTATACGGTGTATATAATTCTCCATTAAATTTAAATATCTTTAGTATTTATTAATTCATCATATATTATGTTTCAATTTTAATTATTTCTTCTAAGGGGATTAGACTTTAAAATTACCACGGTCGAAATAAATTCAAAACATAATTTATTTTCATTGTGTAATATTTCTTCTTAATTTTATTCTAATTATATGATTAAGAATGTGAATAATTTTTAATATATTATTTAGTATTTTATCTTTTATATGTGTATTTACATTTTATTCCCATAATTTATTCATTAATTAATTTATTATTTTAAATATGAGGAATTTTTGGGCATATGGTGTTGTGTGGGGCTCGAAATTATATAGCACCTCGATGCATTGACAGGTCTCATGAGGCAAATTAGAACGTTATAATAAAATGGGATTCTATATGTAGTTTTAAAATTCCCTATGAAAGGTCTTGACACTAGAGGAATAATATTTCTAAGAACATGATATCCAATGATTAATAATTTCCTTTATTAAGAATTCGTTTATTATTATCCATGATATTTTCAAAATAATATTATCGCTGGATATATTTCATTCTTAGTTTATTGATTAAATGACATTTATTTTAAATTCTTTACACAATGATGTTGGTTATGAATTATATACTCATGTTATTGATTAAATGTAATGTGTGTTCATTTATTTAACTTTACATATTGATTATTATTTAACTTATCGTGAGAGTCAATTTATTTCAATGACGTGTTTGTTAATTACTTAAATTTTCATATTGATTATGCTTATTGGTTTATGATAACATCTACTATACTTAATTCTTATAGATAATTTGAGATCACCCTCATATTTCTTTATCTTACAAGAATCAATGAAGTGTACTATGATTCATATTAAAAGGTTTGCTAGAGGTATAAATGTTATTCTTGAAAAAATGTTGTAATTTGGGTTTTCAAATATAATATGGGAATCATGTATATATCTAGTTTACTAATAAAAATAAATTATTAGGTCCATAAAGATTCTATTCCTCACATATTATTATAAATTTATAAATTAGACACAAGATCTAGGCTACAAGTTCTGACGTTGCTACATGTATGGTGGTGTGATGTGTTTCATATAGTGGTGGCAGTGGTTGTGATGGTTCATGTGTGGTACAATGGTAGTGATATGGTGGGAAGTAGTTTAGTTTATGTGAAACCATAGGTTGGTTATTATTTTTCTATCTATATGTCATGTATTTTTAGTCCACTTTTTATAGTGACATCTATAACATGTTCATTAGGGTTCAAAATTGTTATTTTGAGATGGTTACCTTTATTTCTAAAATTTTTATCCCAAGACATTTGTCTCAATTGTGTGTATAGATATTCAATTATTGACTAGTGGGAATATTTTTTTTGATCAACATCATAATATGTTCTAATAAATCAAATTTTCAATGTGAAGTTATATAAATGTTTGGATCTTGATTCTATGGTTGATTATGGAATGTTGTGGATACATCGGGGTTTTTTTGACTCCTAAGTCTTTATAATAAATATTTGGTAGATTTTTATATATATAATTATATTGACTTAAAAATTATCATTATTTTCATATTTTATACCCTTAAAATAAACAAATTTAAACTCTCCTAGGGTTGGGGAACCATATCACATTTGGGGAAACAGTTTTGATTGTGACCATACATCCCATAGTGAGTGCATTACTCAATCAGCATGTTTTTAGTTTTAATTATTGAAGTTTTTGGGTATGATTCATCCATATGAATAACTATATTCATATTTTAATTATGTTTATAATTTCGACCAAGTTCATTAAAAAATATTTTAATTTCTCGAGTAGTCTTATCTGAAAAATAACCCACATAAAACGATCAAAAATATTATGATTGTGTGGTGAGAGTCTATTGTAAAAATTTTCAATCAGAATATGGGGAGATAATTTGTGGATGAGATATTTTTAATAAGGACTCTAATACAATACCATGTCGAATGAAAGATCACTTCATTATCCTATAAAATTCCAATAATTTTGTGCCTAGCTTCTGTGGTGGTGTTCCTAAGATAATATTTTTAAATTAATTAGATGAAAAGTTGGTCCCAATATTATAAAATATACTCATCCAAAATATAGAACCAGATCCTAGACTTTCCCTTGAGATATAATGGTAACACCCTTAACCTAAGCACTCCATGACTCAACTCATGTATAGGTAATTATTGGAATGAAAAATAAATCACTCTAATGAACTCAATTAAATCCTCATTGGGATGAGTATTGAAGGATGGGGGAAAAGTGTGATGAGACAATTTAATTTTATTTTTCCTAGAACATTAATAAATCCTTATAAATAAAGGATTTATATAAATTGGAGGAAATAATAACTCCCTAAGTTTAGGTATCTCATAGAAATTATTTTTCAGCTATTGTAGATTTAGATTTTTATTTTCATTTTCACCTCTTGGAAAAACAATTCTTAATTTTAAAAAAAATTTAGTAATTATTTTAGTTTTTTAATATTTAGTTTTGTTTTTTTTGACTTGGTTGAAAATTACTTCACCAAAATAAGCTCTAAAATTAGACTAGTTGAGACCATGTTCATTAAGTAGGTTTAGGATAAATTAATATTTTAAATACCTACTAACACTAGGATTGTGGTAGGATGTTTCAAACATTGATAATATGAAGTTGTGGAGACCCAAAATAATAAAATAACACCAAACATTAACAAAAAAACTTTAATGTGATGTTTTTAAGTGATTGTGGAGTAACAGAGGAGTGTGTGGGGACAATAGAAAAGTAGAAAAAATTTAAATGAAATAAAAAAATGATTTAGTTAGGGGAATTGAACTGGATAGAATATATATAAATTTTACTAATCATACATTGAATATACTATAGAGGTACTAAATTTTAGTATGGAAAATATGAAATGTATAACAATCGTTAAATAAATCACCCTCACTAAAGATCTCTCTTGACATGTGTAATTTCAAACAGAACCCAAGATGATGATTCTTCTTTGTTTTGAAGATCACTCCACAACCATTTTTAGGTAAGTTATTCAGTTTTTGTAGCCAAGGGAAAATGTACTATAGCTTTAACCCATAAGTTCTTGCGGTATTGTAATAATATGCTCATAAGAAAGTTAAATTGAGATCGATAATAAGGAGTAAAACAAACCACTAAAATTAACACCATGCAAAAATATGTATTATTAAATGTAGTAAGTCCATATGATCAACCCCCTAAACTAATTAAATACTTTTGATGGCAGAAATAACAATATAATTCATTAAAAAAATCTTGATATATTAGTATGAATGTAGAGAAGAGGTACAAAAACTTCTCTTAACTAACTGAACTCTTTAAATTTCACCAATCTATAATTAGGTCATTAAATTAGATCCCATAAAATAAATCATTTATATACCTACATACACTATTACTATGGTAAGAAGGGTTAAAAAATAAAGAATGTAATGTTCTGAAGAGGAAAAAAATAAAAAAATAAAAACATAAGCACAAAACATAAATATATAGAATGAGAAATTTAGTTGTGAAATGAATGTAGAGGGAAAGAGGAATGTATGGGGAAAAAGGTGATGCATGCCTGTTGTAGGGCATTAAAAAACAATTATTTCCTAAGTTAAAATGTTGTAATGTGGTTGACCTAGGATGTCTCCCGAAGAGGAGTGCACACAAAACGGGTTTTCACTTTTAAACGGGGGTAAAAATGTTGGGATTTTGATAAGAAATTTAAAATTCAAATAATTCAAGAACTATGATATTAAAAAGGGTGATTAGGTCGGGGTCAGTTTCCTAATTATAATTCTATCCTTGTTCAATTTAATTCAATCCTCTTATTCTTAGTTGATTAAAGTGAGTTTCCACAATCGTTTCCTCTCACTTCCTTGGTGAAATTATTATTGTGAGAGAAAACTTTACCAAGATATTGGTTTGGTCAACTCTCCTTCCAAGTGTAAAATAGTTGTATTTAATATAATTAATTGAAATGGGCAATAACCTATTGGGTTTTGTTTATCCCAAACAATCATGAACAGTCACTACAACTTTTACACGTACTGACGATCATCGAGTACTTCACCACTAATCCCTAGTCTATTCCATCGTATATACACCAAAAATTAGTGGAGGGAGATTATGATTATTTTACCAAGGAAAAAATAAATAACGGAATTAATATTCAAGAATGATCACACTTGATAATAAAATCCTCTATAAGAAATTTAAAACAACTTTGAAGAAGAAAGAAATTTATTCAATTGCATCCAAGAACTCAAGGATTACAATGTAGAAAACCAACCCTTCCCCAATCACTCCAAAAGTTTACCCCACCATGGTAAGGGTAATAGAGATGAATGGTGGAGAAAAGGGCATTAGAAAACTATGAAAAAGAAAAATAAATAAATGAAAAATCCTAAAATTTCTCCTTCTTGGTGTCCTGGAAGGAATGGGATGAAGAATGGGATGTTTTGAGAGGATAGAGCTCTCCTTCTTTTATAGCCATAATTTGTCTTCAGGATTTTGATGCGTTTTAGCCCCATTAAATTACATATTCACGCATTGATCCCTTATAAAATGTTTTTGATAATTCTCTTGTACTTGTCCCCTCAAAATCTCAGCGGATGTGGACATTTATTTCGAGAGTTAAGGTCGTTTTACTCTAAGCAATTATTCTATCCAGTCAGACTCGCCAAATCGTAAACCTCTGGATTAGGGTGATTTAATTACCCCATAAACGGCCAATTCATGCGACCCTTCATAAAAGATTCTCCAAAACACCTTTCCCGTCCACCCATTGAATATCACAACATTTGGGCCCACAATGGATGAGTTATGGAGCCCACACCAAAACTAGGCAGAACTGCAAATAGTTTTCTTGAGCCAACTTGTGAGCTTCTTTTGAGCTTCCATATGGCCTATTCAGCTTTTAGTCAAAAAATAGTAAATTATTTCCTAGATTTGTAGAATCTAGAAAAGAAATAATTTTTCAATTTAAATCATTTTAGATAATGTTATTGCCAAACTAAAAAAAATTTAAAACTGTTAAAAATCCAAAATTGCCAATTTTTACTATTCAGCTCAAAATAACACCAATATCATAAAAATGAAACAATTCATCTTATAGGAACACTTTTTGGGTTTAAAAAATTGATATTCAATAAAAATTAATTGAAAATATTAGCTCTATTAAAAGGTAATAAAATAAAAATTGAAAGGGAAATGAGAAAATTAATTTAGTTAGGGAAAATAAACATGATACAATTTATATAATTCCATTTTTCATGAAAGGAATTGACCATAGAGTTATTAAAGTTGAGTGAAGAATAATGAAATGTCTAATTTCCTTTAGCTAAATCACCCTTGATAGAAATATATTTTGAGAGATATTATTTCAAACATAACATAAGATGATGATTCTTCCTCATTGAGAAGAGCTTACTAAAAGCCTTTTCTAGGTGAGTACATCATTTTTGTCACTATGGAAACAGATACTCTACCTTTCACCTGCTGGTACCTTGGGTACAGTGAAATGATTTTCACAAGGGAAATAAATTGAGATATCTAGTGGAAAGAAATCATACCTCTTAGATTAAACCTGTACAAGAAAAGGTACAACTAATGAAGTTAGTCCATTAGATCCATCCACTTAGAATATTTATCTACTAATTCCAAAGAAAAAAAATACAATTCATTAGGAAAATAATTAAACAAAAGTAGAAGAACAAGAGAAGTGGTCATGGATATTCTCTTGAGTTATCAAACTCTTCCTCTGCCTCTAAATCCATGTACACTACCTTGAGTGTATTCTCTATCCTATAATCCAACTCTCATCTCCTTTTGATTCTCCCTATTTGATTGATTATCCCTGAAAATATGGAATGTATCGGTGATAGATTTTGTGTGTCAAATAGAAGTATCATATCTGGATCATAGAAAAATTCTTGGGTATTAACTTAGTGGACTCTATTGGGTGAGGATGTCACCATACATTTTCATCATCTATTGACTCATGTGAAGATCCAAACAACTTGAAATATACTAATTTTTGGACTTGTTAAATCTTATATGATTATTATGGATTATTCATTAACTCTGTATGAACTTTTAGGAACCAAAAAATCTTTTAATTTCATTCCTTGAGAATGTATGAGCTTATCCTATATTAAATATACTCAATTCCACATTTTTGGGAACCCATGAAATGAAATTAGTTATTGTGATTTGACCTACACTAGGATAACTGGAAATACCCTTATGAAGAATCTTTGTAATGCATTATTATCTTCAAAAAATTCATGGCCTTTACATAGTTTTCCAATTCTACCTTTATGAAACAATTCTCGAATCTTATGAAAATATTCCAGACCCTTACATAACTATAGCTAGACCTTTGGTAATTTCATCAGTAAAACTATATTTTTACATATCCCCACTATAATTACCTTTATGTATGAAATCCACTACCCTTATATGAGTCTAGAAACAACTCTTATACAATTCTAGGATGACCTTTACACATGTCAATATTTCACTTATAAACCTATGTTTGAACCTTATACATTGGCTTCATCCTCTATATTTCCTAAATGGATTTTCATTATACACCTGATTTGTACCCCTATTTATCTTCATAATCAGAACACTTGAAAGATGGAAATCCTATAATATTAATCGATTAAACCAACAAATACACAAAAGAAACCGAATCTTATACACCTTTATCTATAGATAAAAAAATATCAACAGTGGCAGTGAGCATAACTAATTCCTTATAAATGGTTCATCATCATTTTTAGGTTCAAAACATTGCGTGAATTCATTAGGAATGTCTCCACCACACTCAAGCTTAGAACCCCTAAATCATCAGCTTAGAATTGGATTTCATCATGATTCCTCACTAATGAAGGAGGCTTGGTCTTCTCCAAGAGTGGTTGGGATCACCAATCAGACATCGTTAGTAATATTCATTAATATCTTTAACTTAATTCATCATTGTAGCCTTAACCACATATTTAATAGTCATATTTCATCCTTTGGTTTTATTTCTCTTGAGATCAGTTTGATTATTTTCGTATGTTTGTTATAGAACATCATTACATATATGAACATGATGATTTTGAATCAACTTCTTCGCGGTTTTAGAAATCTATTGGTATCAAAAAAATTTACTAGGAGGATATAATATTTGATGGTAGTAGAATATTTGGGTTATTGTCACAATTAGTGGAAGTAACAAAAAGGGTTCTTAACGGTAGCTGATGCTATGTTGGTATCAAGAATTTCTTCTACCAGTAATAAGGAAATTCTTCTTAATGGTCAGAGATTTTTGTGGATGGTTATAAAAAAACTAGTGGTAAAAAATTGAACTACCAGTATCACATTTAGTTATAGGTAGATCCATTAAAATAGTAGGTGGTGGTAGCATTACCTTTCCTCTTTATAATAGCAAGGATGTTGGTAGCATAAAATTCCAATGGTAGAAAATAGGAAATTAAAATATATAAATATTAAATTGATAAAATAATGAAATAAAAATCAATGAGATTCCATACATCCCCAAAATTTTAAATTACACAATATAAATAAATATATATATATATATATATATATGTACATTATTAAACCATAGATATGAAATAATTCATTTGAAAAAAAAAACTATTTTTAAAATAAGAGATAACATTAGGTCATTTAATTACCCAAAACACGCCTTTTTAATAATATTCTCAATTAATAATTACTTAAATGAAAATTCATCATATTATCCAAAATTCTATAATTTAACCATATATAAACAGTAAATATTTAATAAATTACATAAAAATTTATATGGAAAGTTTTATAAAAAAACTACTACATCAGTCACCACACAAAAGTTTTTACGGATTTTTTTTAAAATTTATCTAAATTTACTATTGATTCTTGTAATTTAATTATATTTTTTTGAGTGCCTTACAACCGAGTTAATGTCAGGACAAGACCACACACCATTAGTCATGGTTTTGGCATGTAGATGTTTCCAGTTGAGTTATCAGAAAATTATTACAATTTATATTAAATTTAAAAATTGATTATAAATTTTTATAATGAATTAATTTAAAATTTTGGTATGATTTAGGGCCTCCTGAGGGTGGATTATTTTTATATAGGCTTGGATGATCTTTGAAGTGGGTTGTCGATCTTTCTTAAAATGTGAGGAATTTTGGTATGAGGGAGGAAGTCCCTTAACATTACTCTAATGTATATGATATTTTGAATGTTCATGTGGTATATGGTATTATATATATGACTTATAAACCTTTTATTTAATTTAATTTTTTATTTAAAATAAATTTCTAATGAATAGATGTAAGTGTTAAGGGATATGATGGACCCTTGGCCCCTTGATTAGTACCTCAACCTCTAATAGTTGAGGGTGTGATTATAAATATGTGTTGTAAAATACATAGACCTTGTGGGGTATATAATAAATTAAATATATGAGAATAATGTAATGATATAGGTCCTTGGGAGTTTTAGAATAGGTCACATGACCTAGGTTAGTTCTCAAAGGCTCGCTGGCTAGGTGTGAGAGGCTTAGGCCATCTAGTGAAAGTGGGATGATTATATGTATCTTGTGTGATGGGAAAAAATTATGAGGGTGGATTAAAATGTTGGTGAATTTTATGGGAGATATAATGCCTTGATGAATAGATAATATGTGATGGGGATGGTTTCCTACGGGTGGTGTGATGCGAGTTCTCTCGAGGGAGTTGCAGGATTGGACCCTAATATTGATTCTGGGTCTTTTTTTGAAGATTCGACATGGTAATGCTAAGGGGATTAGTTTGATATGGATTGAAACAGTTCATGGGGAGGGGGAATATGATATTATGAGGATTTTGATTGAAATTTTGATTCTCAGTTCAGATATGGCTAATAGGATTAGAGAACAATAAAGGGTGTTGAATATAAATTGGTGTTAGTGAGAAAGGACTGGATGGTATATGAGGACCCTTGTAGACACGTCTATGAGTGATATGAGGATATATATGGTTTAAACATAATATTATTGTGTAATTGGGATAACATTGAATGTTAGGTTTAGAGGCTAGGGGTAAATAGTTGGGCCCTGAGATGTGGGGCTTGGATCGAGTGTCGAATACCCCAGTGATGAGTTGATGTGCCTAATGATGGGTTATAATGCCTAATGTGCATGTGTTGGGTGATGGTCTTGAGGAGAGAGTATTACCCAAATTAATGGTTTTAATGTTTTCATATAAGTCATAGGGTATTCCCTGATCTCTAAATGATCTATATGTGTATCTTGGTAGATAGATTCCACCCCAATGTTTAAGATGACCTATTTCTAAATTGTGTGTAGAAATTCCCCTACAATTCCAAATGATGATACATATTTCTTGTAAGATTATGGGAATACCCTTGAGTTTCTATATCATGAAAACTGATTCATGTTAGGGTGTGTTAAATCCCCTATGTTTATAAATTATGAAAATTAATTCTGGGTTGGTTGTAGGAATACCCTCGAGTTTTCAAATAATGATACTTAGTTTTTAGAGAGGGTACGATCACACACCTATTTTTCTGGATGATATATTTTCTTATAGTGGGAGTTTTTACCCCATTTTTTTGATTGATATATGTTTACTTGATGGTATATTATTCCCCTGAGTTCTATATGATTAGTGATATATTTCTAGTTAGGGTGGAGGTATACCCCTAAATTTGTGATGACTTTGTGGCTTTTTCAAAGACACCCCACAATGGTTAAGGTATGTATGATCAATCCCAAGTTTCACATTAGAACTAAAAGATTAAGTGTGGTTTATATAATTATATTACCATGTTTATTTATTTAAATGATCATATATTATGTAAATGGAAAGAATATATACCATTTTTTAGAGACCTAATTGGTGGAGCCCCGCGGAGTTGTACTCACAGCATGTTGAGGAGGCCACGAGACTAGGGTACCTGAGAAAACCTTATGTTTCATAGATTAAGGTGCATCATAGGTTGGGTATTTCATAATCAAATGTCATTACTCAGATTGTTTCTTTTTATTTGGATGAGGTGGGGCATAATAATGGCAATAAAGCCTCTTTGGAATTTTATTTCTTTTATTTATTTTATATGTGGGGATAACCTTGTCAGTAATGAGTCATTATGTATGGCTATATTCTTCATTAGAATTTTTATAACTTGATTTTATTATTATTTATTATACATACATTTATTACTTATAATTATTTATTATTGTTTATTTATGTCATCATTTCTCACTTTGATATGAGGGTACAGTCTCCCCATGAGGAAACCCTTAAACCATGCAATAGGTTGGTATCTTCTGGCATATGGGGAGGTGTACCTGAGGTCCTGTATCACAATAATCTAGTTATTATAGAGTGATATGGGCCAAGTTATTACAATATGAAACTCATTTATTAAAGAACACATTTAATAATAATACAATTACATTTTAAAAATTATAACTATATCAAATCTGTAATGGAAGAAGAAATGTATATATATATATATAACTTATAACACATTTATTTCATAAAAATTTTGGGGTTTAATTTGACTTATATACTTAGTTAAATTCCAAATACATACAAAAATAATATATAACATTCCAATTACCTAATACAAATAATCTTAATAATTAAATGTTTCCAAATATGATACCATAAATGAAGCTCAAATCACAAGAATACAAATAAGTTTTGAATTATAATGATGAAACTTTTATTTTCTAAGAAATACATTCAACCTTATCATCACTAAAAGTTATTACTAAAATAAAATAACACCTAAATCACTGTTTGTGAAACCTTAAAATGATAAATATTAAAAATATATATATATATATTATAACAAAAAATGTACCTTGAATAATGAGGATTGAAACGCACTGGGTTAGGAACCTAATGATCTACCAAGGAACTCAAAAACTAAAAAAAGGAGGGATGTTATCCATCTAGGACAACAAGGAAGATGGATAAACCAAATTATATAAAAATGAAGCCCCTAAATTTATATTTAAATTCAATTCTGGAAAAAAAATATTTTGTATCGTAAACCATTTTGTGGTTTAGTTCAATCACATAAGATTAAAAAACCATAATGACTTAAAATTCAATACCCTAAAATATGTCTGGTCATTATCATTAAAAAACATGGATTTGACCAAAACCAAGATATTTTCAATAAACCATGATAACATTTCCAAGGCCCCATTCAATCCTTGAGATAGCCATATTTGATTGGTCTATAATCCTTGTCATTTTTCTAACCATGTTGAAGAAACATTATATAGTTTGTCTCAACATTTTTTATAGAAAATTAACCAAATTACACATCTAATATTACTCTTAAAAAGTGTTATTTTTATAAAACCATGAAGTTTTATACATATCATGGTGACCACATGAAACTATAATTTTCCTCCTCCAGAACCATAAGCATACACATTGATGAAAAAAATATATAATTATATATAAAAAAACTTTTTAACGATAATAAACCATGATGTGGTTTGTTATAAAAAACAAAATTAAATTATTATAACATAACTAACCTCCAAACTCAAATAGATCATATTTATGACCTTAAAACAAAAAGGTAGAGGTTTAAGAAAAACTAGGCCTCTATATTAGATACCACTTAAATGTTTCATAAATTGGGGAGTAAAAATAACTCAAAAGAATGTTTTTTTGGAAAGGTTACAACTGCATGAGATACCTCCAAAATTAGTCTAATTATAAAAAATGGATCAAACACAATATATAAATATATAGAATAATATAAAAAATTTAATTTTAAAATAACAACTTAAATTTTTCTATAAGAATCATGGTTTTAAAAACATCTGGGTACAGAGCTTGTACCTACGGCTATATCTCTCCCAAATATAATTCTACAAACTTTTATGCCTCTATAAAACATTTACCAAGGAAATGACACATCTCAGAAGCATCATATTGTAATGATACTCAATATTTATTGTCTATCTCTCGAATGCCACACCCTATTCAATATCAAACATTACCCAAACAAGGACATGAGAATCATCATGTAGATATCACTAATGTGGTGAAATTTGAAAGACGTTTTGTATCTGATGCATTTGAGGTGGAAGTGAAAAAGGATACACTACCCCAATAATATATATTCACACTTTTAAAAGGAACAAAAAACTAAATAAAAATCTTACTACTTCTATTTAATCTCAAGATAAAAAATAATAATAAGATTTAGGGACAAATAATTAAATAAATCAAACTCCAAAGCTATCCACCTCTAAGATAAATAATTTTTATGATGATTTTATGTAGGGTTAATCCACCCAAAAATATAATAAATTTTATCTTTCATACTCAATATTATATTTATTAAAATGTCCACTATATATCCAACATCGGTGTAGAAAATCAGTGATCAACATACTTTCTCGTATAGCACCTCTTATGGTGTTATAAAAATGGGTGATTGATAGAGATTGTTATTAAAAATCACAACCAAGCATTGATTATTTTATAATAATTATTTGAAATTAAGGAAACATACATGAAACATGTCCTCCAATGATTGAATCCTATATTCAATATGTCTATCCATTTTAGTATAAAATGACATACTAAGGAAAAATTGAGAGAAAAAATATTTCTAAAACCCGTACACACTCATGTAGTAAAGTGTAGATCATGATATAATATTATCATATAAAAGACATTGAAGCATAATGACTTCTTACATATATTTCCTCACCACCATAGTCAACTATTTGATACGTAGAAAATGAGAAGTCCTCATAAGTTAGTATATAACAACATAGATAGTTTCATATCATCACAAATATTAAAAAAAATATTATAAAATACATTTATATTTCCTTCCACTTCTACTGAGGATTCAATAACAGTTTCAATAGTACAGTTGGAAATAAATTATTATCTTTAACCCAATGATAGATACAAAATAAAGATAATGATTCATCAATTTTCTTTTTTATACCTGGAGAAAAAAATATTTTTAAGGTATAATACATCCAAAAAAATATTAAGATAAACTACATGGTGAGCTATGAAATTCAAACAAAACCACCTCTTACATCATCCATGATAACATAATCATCTCATGAAATAAAATTCACTATTTTCCTTACTCTTTCCACTCCTAAAAAGAAAATATATGAAAGGAATGGTCTCTCTACACATTAGCCTCTTGTTAGCATATATATAAATACTCCACCTACTAAAATAGATAACAAAACACTATCGTCAGATAAATTATATCTCCACTGTTGACTTACCCTATGACGAGAGAAAATGTATCATACTCCCCTATTATCTTTATTTATTTCTATCCTCACGTGAAACATCACTATGCATCATTCAAATAGTCACATTAGCCACCTTAATAAATTTATTTTTATATAAGATCTCTCAAAGTCATAATAATATAATAAATTCACCATATTTTCTGTACTAAATTAAAACCATATAGATAGATGATATAACATAGGCTCTTATGATTCATAAAGACCAAAAAGTAATAGATCGTAATCAATTTTCTTATATATTTAAATAAAACATTACAGTCACAAGATTAATATCACATGTGGAATAATTATATTCATGGGAATGTATCTTTCTAAAATAATAAGATATTTACAAGAGAACGCCACAATTAAAGAATTAATAGAAATTCAGAGAACTCCTAGTTAATCATAGGGTTTTATAAGGTTAAATACAAAAGATATTATTTTGTAATCAATAATTAAAATTCAATTATTATAACATTTTATTATGTTTTTAATATTTGACCTAAATTAAATTGTTGTGGTGGGGGGGGGGGTTTGTTTGACAGACATGAAATTAAATGAAATCATAAAATATATACTTAAAAAGGTATTAGTTATGAAATTGAATGGACTCAATGGTACATCCCACTTTATTCATCCCCTCATTATATTCTTTAATTTTATACCACATTTTACCTAGTTTTTGAAAAAATAAACACTCATTAATCCCAAACCATTATTATAAATTTTTAGGATATAAATACCCACCCCATAGGGTTATTAGCCAGTCTTTCTATCATTTTTGAGAGTTAGTTGATTTCATCCCTCAAAAGGGAGGAATCTCTTGAATAGGCTTGGCCTAACCACATATAACTAGAATCCCCATTTTATGAGTCCCATTTAGACGAAACATGGTATTCCCAATCCTTGCATGGGTGCTCCTACAACACCATCCACCAAAACTCTGTACATGTTATATAGGTTCATGAGGAGAGTTCTTAATGCAAAATAATAAAGGAAATTAGGTATGTATGGGAAGAAAGTATTTTCATTATCACCGAACCTTCTTTCATTATATTAATTCAGTTATTAGATATAGAATGAGATCAAAATGGAATAATTAAAAATAATATATATTTTTGAATCAAGATAAATCATTTTAGGGACCTTCCAATAATTGGGTTAACATTACAGAACCATGGAAGTATAATGAAATGAAGGTAAACATGAGAAAAAAAGAAAAAAACAGGACGAATCACTACTACGTAATAATAAAACACAAAAAATTAATATAATAAAAACATATGTTAATCTCAAGAACGATTGAAGGGAAAAAGTAGAAAACCCTATGTAATGAGGTGATGGGTGGTTTTCATAGGAATTTGTTGATCTTTCCATGTCCATGGAGGAATGCCTCATTCATGGTTTGGCTATAGTGATTCCTCCACATACCCCCTTATGAATTCTTATTTAGTTTTATATTTCTTCCATGATCACTGTGGATGCTTTTGGATAGATAAGAGAAATAGTGAGACATTTTTCTATTATTACCTGATTTAGGTAGGTATAAAGAATATGAATATTATTTTTTAATTATAAGATCATGAATTGATTTAATATGTAAAATGGATTGATCTAATAACATAAAACTGCTCTTAAGTGAGGTTTTAATGTGTGTAAGAGTATTTTCAAATGATCAAGATCCTCAAAATTAGTTATTGTATGCTTTTAATATTATTGGATTACATTATAATGTGTGAATTAAGAAATGGATCTTCATAGTCTATTTACAGAACTTCCTAGTTTTATTCCACTATCATATTGTTTTAGTGGGATCCCCATGCTAATCTGACTTGTGACTTATCCCCAGGGAGTTAATATTTCCTGAGAAGTAGGCATGGTAGTTTTTTATTCAAAAAAAATCATATCACGACCATTTAATCTCACACAAACCATATTATTTTTATATGTTCATTGTTCGATGTATAGATTATCTTAAATGAGTTATCGGATTACATGGTTATTAGTTCATAAAAATATCACACATAACTATTTATCGTAACTATTTATTCTAAAATAATAGTATCGTATGTTAGTTAATCTAACATGAGGTTAACACTACCCAATTTATTCAAATCTGATAACAAGATGATTCAAATAAAATTTTAGGTGTTTCATTAATCACCTTATATAAATGTGAGTCCCATTGATTTTAATGTCATAGATCATTCAATTTTTCTATTTATTCATCTTTAGTGGCCATAACATCATTTTAATCTAATTAATCTTAGTGAAATTTACTTTTAATCTTATTTCATCCTAACAAAATATCAAAAAATGAAATCAAAATTAAGTCCATTAATATTCAAAACAAAAATAATAATATAATCAATCAAAATAATTATTTTTTCCATTTTCAAATCAATTTAGTTATTTATTCTATGTTATTAAAATAATATTATTTATGTAATTATAATATAATATATATATTAAATTTACTGAAATTTATTCTAAAAATATGTAAAAATATGGATTTATCACTCCCCCATACTTGGATTATTCCATATCCTCTTTCATGTACTCTCAACAAATATATTTACTCAGAACCTACTTAATTCACATATTCAGTTCTTGATCAATGAAAATGAAGTGGTAAATATATAATTAAATACCAATATTAACTCACAATCCCCATTTCAATTCCCTTTTATCCAAGTCCCTTATTCACTAACCAATTTATATTTTTTCAACACATCTTAATTAGTAAATTTATATTTGTTTTTCCCTTCTTCATTTGAGTTCAAAATTCAACTTCACTTTAATTACATTAAATTATGCAGTTATTCCATTTTTTTTCAATTCATTGTTATGAAATTACATTCATTAGATAAGTAGTGTTAATCCTGAATTGGTAATTCCAAAAATAAGGCACCCCATGAGGCTATTTGTGATAGTCATGTAAAATAACATTGGTTTGGGAATCCCACTCAAAAGAACATTAAATCTTTTATAATGGATTTTATATTTCATAAACACACACAAAGACACAAATACAATATACTTGGAAAATCTCAAGGAACATTATTTTGTATCCTAATTTCCTATTAAAATCCAATTTAAATGACCTATATAATTTCCACTTATTTTTTTCAATGGGGTTTTACTTTTGGTGGAAAACAATTTATTCAAATCAATGATCCTTGATCTAGCTTATGTTTATCAGTTTATTTTCAACATAAATCAATTTTTATTTTTTTCCAATTTTCAAAAAATGAATTCCAAGTTTTCATAAATAAACCATTTCTGCTAGATAACATAAGGATAGAATGTATCCATGTGATATATAATGATCAAAACCATTTATTAATGTAAAAATGGGAGAAAAATAATACAATAAAATGAGCCTAATATAGGATGAAAATACCTTTCACTTTAAATTCACTATCTTCTTTACATGAAAAAATCAGAACATGAGTAATGAATAAACAATGAGTTAGATAAATTAATCATTCTTAAACTTTCTTTACATTTTGTTTTGTGATGATCTTATATAATAGTTACATCATATGAAATAAAACAATTAAAATAAATGAGAAATTCATTTAATGAAAGGAAAATGATAAAGTGGGAGAGAAAATAATTTTTTGGGTTAAACCCTCAAGTGAGAACTAGATTAATACTTCCTTTAGTGTTGTAGTACTAGTTTATTATCCCCAATCTGAAGGTGGCTTAGATTTTTAAGATTTGAACTAAAATATTATGTTATCTCTAATGTCTATGAGTGGACACCATAAGTGGGAAAGAACAAAAGAAAATAAAATATTCCCTGCCATCAGAATGAGAAAAGTAAAGTATAATGATAAGGGTGGATGTTTTTGAGGAGGTAGTAACATCACCACATGACACTTGGGAACTTACTCTTCACCCACATCTTTTTTGGTGGTATCTTCATCTTAATTTCACTCCATCTATTTCTAAATTGGTGGTATTAATTGTTTTTAATATTTTTCATCTTCTTCATCAATGTAATATTCTATCAATTCTACATAAAAACATTCATATAGGGAGTGTTATGTTTCAAATTAACTTCAAAAAAATAATGATAAGTAAATCTAAAAGTCTATAATCTACCATTAAAAGTGATCTTGGCCAAGCTTGTTCTTTATAGAGTTCCTTAAGAAGAAAATTTTAAATTATAGAGAGAGTATAATATTCATGTTTGACCTATATCTCATAAAGTTCTTATTTGTAAGATTTAGTGAATAGATTATAATTTTTTTATTCCTTTATCACATTTATTAATTTCAATGATTTTATTACAAATTCACATAAAAAAACTAGTCTCAAGTGGGGTTAAATAGTATATGCATATATCATCACCAATAATTATATTCTTATATGATATGGGAAAGGATCCAATATTCATAAAATTTTTATAGGTTATTCAAGATCTCCTTTAGATGTATGTCTATCAACAACCATGGTATCCTCACACCAAGTATATATAACATCAATACGTAGTTCCAATTTGTTTGCAAAGCCCTAATGTAGTAAGTAATAAACCAATGGAAAGAAAATTATCTAACCAAGAATTTAGCTACCTGAGAAGAATCAAATTACACTATTTTAAAATCTAGGATATAAATATTACTTAGATAAATCCCAAAGGTCATGTCTTGGACCTTATCACTACATGTGTTTCCATAACCATAGTATGTATTAAAATAAAACATTACCAAACCACATGTGTCCCGAATGAGACCACCAGCCATCATTTCACTAATATCACAGGTGTTTTCTATGTTTAACATTAAATTGAATCTAGGTACCCACCACCCATTCTAGTTCCCCTGAGTCCTCTTGTGTTCAATACATGGATGTAGAGATTGTTATGGAAATATATTATAGATTGATGATGAAGAATTAATATCTTGGATCTTATAACCTATCTCTACAACAATTCTCATCAACAGAATTCTAATCCAATATATAAGGTATTTACTATAATAGTTTTTATTGGTGTCATGAATGTCCCAAATTATTTAACACCCGATAAACAATAACATGTTGTAAAACTGGGGTTCACCATCAACATCACAAAAACATGTAGATAGAATGTTCATAAGAGAATTGAGATGAAGGGGGATCAATGAATCTCTAAATAAAACAGGTCAATGTATCTTAGAAAAATATGAATTCTGTGGTTTCTACCATTCTATAAGAGTAATAATTATATATATACCTCAACCAAATGACTTTTCATTGCACTTTACAGCCCATAAGAGGGGAATGATTGTGGATATTCCATATAAGAAAATTAAACATTGTCATGATTGGATTACTCTAAAGAACATTGGCCAAGGTATATATATATCTATGAGGATATGTAATATTATAAATATCTGAGGTGCTAAAGGTTTAAAACCTAGTGATCATGCACTTACACAATCCAAATATTTGATAAAAAAGTTTTTTAACCCTCATTGATCACAATGTCAGTAAAATATGGATATTTTATCCCCAACCAAAATGATATGTTTGGGATCAGATGTCCGAGGATGAATATGTAATCCCCTAACAAATAATATATCTATAAATTAATATTTCTATAGCCCATTTTCCTCTAAGACTTGTCTTATACCTTATATAGATTACCTTGTAGGCCTTTCCAGAATGGGGTTGATGATGGATACTCATTTTCTCAATGTTAGTATAACACATGGAAGTAGTGAGGGAACATTATTCCCTCATGGGTCAAGGATCCTATAATAGGTAGTTCAAGGTATTCCTTGATATCATCAATGATTCCTCTGAACGACTCATCATAATTAAATATTTGAAATCCTTTTATCTCTATAGATAGTTTTGCATTTGAATCTCTAGGATTATAGGATGACGTAAACACGAATTCCCTTTTATGAAAATATAGATTTAAATAAAAGAAGAAAAAAATTCAATGTGGTTAATTCTTTTGAATGTAGATTTCTTCAACAGATATCCCCGCACTCACCGGGTCCTCCCGACACTCCCACCTCTCCCGAAGATTTTCCTTCCCCTTAATTCTAGATTTTTGCAGTTCTATTCGGTGGTGATGTCGATTCCTACTTCGATTGGATTTCTCCACACTCGCCTAGTACTCTAGGGGCTCCTGGATCTCCTAAAGATTCTCCTTCCACTTCATTCGTGGGTTTTGCATTTCTGCTCAGTGACGATGGTGATTCTTTCTTCGATTAGTTATGGATTCTCATTATTCTCTTTCTCCCTCTTACCCCTTTATTGACTAATGTTTTTTTGCTGGTGTGGATAGTGTATGTCACTCACCTCCCCTATTCATATCTAACTTTACTCGTCATTCCCCTATGTTGGGTCTATATGCTGGATATTCAGATGGTTTGGGTAGGTGTTGGTGACAGAATAAGGTGTCCTTGTACTCCACAGCTCTTGCTAACCCACCCATCATTCATGACTCCATTTTGGTCGGGCTCGACGAAGGTTTCGAGTCAACTAGGGATGGTGTTAGAGGGGAGCTTGCAACGGCTTCAGTTCGTGTTCTTCACTGGATCTAGCTTCTTCCTCTCTTATTATTTTCATCTTTCTCTCTTAGGTTCGGTGCTTCTACCTGGTGTTGTATTCTTATTTTCATTTCATCATTCGATCACTTTTTGGTTTTGGTTGTTGCGGCGATTTGGTGTTTGAACTGGTGATGTGTCTTGGGTTCCTTCTTATTCCAGGAGATGTGGTTTCTGGAATAACAATGGTCCTTATGTCCTGCAATGTTATGTTTTGATTCTTTTTGAGGGCGATGATGGTGTATTTACGGTGGCGATGATGAGGTCACTATCAGCAATGAAGGTGGTTTCTACTGAGCGGCTCCCATGGGCATAGGTGCCTTCTGTGATGGTGGTATAAAGCTGTACTGGGGTGATGGCCGATGGTCTTGTTCCGGCAATGTGGTGGTGATGTGGTGTACTCAAATATCGGGGGGGGGGGGGGGGGGGGGGCGGCTCGAGACAGCTCGCTGCTCGAGGTTTCATAACTCGAGAAGTTTGAATTTCAAATTTGGAAGTTGTTTTATCTTTTGTTTTTGAATTTTGAAATATGGTAGTTTGGTTTGTATTTGGTTTTTGTGAGGTTACCACTTTCCCATAAAGTGGCTTTAAAAAAAAAGAAATAATATGGAAGGAACGTGGTTAAGAAAATTATGTTATTGAACTAACTCCCAAAAATTAGTACCAAATTGACAAGTTCCTATCGCTCGAATGAAATAAATATAATTTTTTATGAATTATAGTGTAGTATAGGGAAGGCTAGGGTAATTTCCAAATCATATTCTCACCATAAATTTTAAGTCACTTATTATGATATTTTTTAGGTTATTAATACCCAACACAAAATAAATGGGTGAGGTATTTGGGTAGTGTGTGAAGAACATAAAATAAAAAGAAAAAATGATACACCAAAACAGGTGATAGTCAAAAAATTTAGTGGTCTCTAAGGTGTATGACACACAATTCACTCCATCATTGTATTATTTGATATTAAATCTCATTACACATATTTTTTAGACTAATAACAAATCATCCATCCCACCCCATTATTATATATTTTTATGAACCTATAATCTCCCACAATGGTTAATAAAAAATATATCTCTTATTAATGATAGTTTTTCGAGATCACCCATACAAATTAAATACAATTGATCAAACCATGAACCAACCACCTAAAACTCACATTTTTTTATCATGAGTCCCATTTGTTGAAACCAATATATGCCTAAATCTTACATGGGTGCTCCCACATTTCCATGCCAATAACCCCTACCCATATACTTTGAATATTACATAGGATCATTATGGTGATAAAATACAAGAAGAAACTAAGAAGATAAGTGATAAGAAGTAGGTAAGGATATTTCCTCCTACCATTCATTCCACCCACTTCTCTACTAACTAGGTAATGTTTGAGATCTAAATGGAATAATTAAAACATAAGTCAAGAGTGAATCAAGATCTATCCCATTTAGGTCCACCCAATAAATTATTAAACCATATATATGTAGGGAAGTATAAGGCACAACAGGAGATGTAAAAAAATGGAATAAGAGATGGGAAAGAGCTATTATATATTATTAAAATAAAAAAATTACAATAAAATACTATAATAATCGCAAGCATTGAAAATATTATTAGTCAAGAACAACGTATAATGTGTTGATGGATGTTTTTATAGAAATTGGTGGAGCTCATAATGTGAATGGATAAATTTCATGTGCGCGGTTCAGCCAAGGGGATTCCTCTTTAAAACATCCTTCCTAATAATTCATTGGTTGGTTATCTCTACCACAATCATTGTGATGCTTTTGTTGAGATGAGAGACACAAAGAAATATTTCTCAAACATTACCCAATTAGGTATGTAAAATGAATGAGAATATTATTTTATCATTGAATGATCATTGTATGAGTCTATATATTAAATAGATTTATTCAATGTTGTGTAACTAATCTTCTTGGAGGTTCCCAGGTGTAAAAGAGTATTCTCAAATTATCTCAAGCCATAAACTAAGTTGATTTAGGATTTCTATGTGATAAGTTATAATAGAGGTGTATGACTCAAGAAACAAACACTCATAGTAGTCTTATTAAACTTTTTTATTAATATTCTACATTTCTTACACAACAACAAGCTCTCAATGTTCATATGATGTGTGAATTAGATATAGGGAGTTAATTTTCCATGATAAACCATCACATGGGTTAATTATTCTACAACAACATAGAGTGAATAGTTAATCTCATGAATGTGTTATTCTATTTTTGACATCTAACCAAGATGTGCTATGGTTTATTGTTTGGGTGTGATTTGGATCATTGGTAATTCGACTATAAGCTTATGACATGCATCCATTTTTTTAGTTTTTTATTATTTTCCAGTAACGTGTTGAGAAATATAGTCTAACATAAGGTTCCCCTACTCAAGTTATATTAATGTGACCCATAAATGAATCTAACATGAGTTGCGGAATTACCTTTTCTACTATTCATATAACTATCCTATGGATTTTAATGTCACACAACTTTACACTTTTCCATTTATTCATCTATAACATATGATACTGTATTTTAATCACCCAATGGAAAATTCTATTTTATTTTAATTTTATGATAATATGGAAGATATACAAAATTTATTTTAGAATAATATAAATTAACATTTAAATGTAAAATAGTAATAAAATAAATTAAGAAAATGATTTAGACCATTTTAATATTAATCACATTATTTATGCTATAAAATGAACATACTATTATTAAAAATTTCTACACTAATATTTTTAATAAATATACCAAAATAAATAATATATTTATATATTATAGTTAAATTATTATTATTATATAAACATGAAACCAAAACAATATGAGAAGAATTATAATAAACCATGAAGATGACTCTTTCCTCTAATAATATAAAAATCAAATAAATGACCTTCTACTCCTTCAAGTATAGAAACGCCACTATATACTAATATATCTATAAGAAATATACATCATTCATATTAAATGTAGTTAAAGGTATTAATATCTAAGAAACATTTGATAAAATCATTTTATAATACTATATAATACCAAGGAAACTACATGCTTCCATAATGTTCATGGGTGCTACCTAAGAAGAAATCACTTCAATAATTGATTTATCAATAACTTCCCCTATTGATACACAATTTTTTCAAGTGGGATTAAATTATTATGAAGAGTACCTAGAAAATGTTATAGAGTTAAAGATACCCAAGAATAATCCAAGGGTATTGCCTAAGTTGGTCTACTCGTAAAAACCTATGCATCAAAAGCCCCCCCCCCCTCCATGGTACTAAAAGGAAGGACACCCCTCCATTGGAAACCTAAACTATGGAACTATTCCATGGCCATATGTGGATGAAATACTTTATCTAGGGTCCCTTATTTTCCTATTAATAGGACCTCAAGGATCCTAATTTTCAGTATTAGAAAATTTTAAGAGTCCTGAAGCTCTAGTAATACATTCCCTTTACTCAAGTCCTCAAAAAACCATCAGGTAACACTCCAAATCCAAATAGAAGAGATACATAAGGGGAATAAGTGAGATAAAATTTTCTTTTGGGTCTAAAACACAATACACCAGCCCAAGTACCCCTTCTCCCCTAGTGGAAAACCACCATACCGAGGCCCCTTCCCTTACCAGGGACCTACGCAAGCCTCATCTAGGGTCACTTGAGGATCCCAGGGTTCTTAGGATAAAGCCTCACCCAAGAGTTATTTCCATGTTTTTACATTACCTATGGAATATCCAAAACATGAAAACCTATACCCCTACGTGAAGAACCCCCATTTCCTCCCAATACATAAACAAATAACTTTCGTTCCCTAACTAGGTACCTTTGCGAGCCCCCATTGAGCTCTCTTTAAATCTACAAATGGAAGGGCTGATATTCCTTTATCCATCATCTTATTTAGACTAAATTAGAACATCCCCCAAATCCTATAGAAGTTAAAATCATGGAATGAGACACACCATCCAGTCCCCCATTTTTTTATACATTCCTTTAGTCGGAGGTGTCCTTCATTTGTCCACCCTAATGGGTAGGGTCCTCAGGGAGCATGTGAATATGCATTAATTCAGTCATGAGGACCCCGAACCAAGGGGTGGTGTTTGGGAACTCCCAATATCAGATTCTATGGTTAAGACCATGTACTTATTTAGTCCCCTATAAGATCTAGAGCCTTTGGTTCCAGGCATGGAGGGTGAGGATCATGTTTTCTTTTCCCTTAGACAGGGAATGAGATATTCCTCTTGGAACTAATTTTAGGTAATTCCTCATGGAGTAAGACCCTATAATTTATTTTTGTAGGTTTTACCCATTATCCATTTTTCCTATATTATCTTACCCTGTTATGTAGCCTGATGTTAATATCCTGGATATGAAATAGGAGAGGGAATGGGAATATCAAATCCCTTTCATCTTCTCCCATATCCCTAAACTCTTACACCAATGGTTGAGGGTTCATGTGATCTAACATATCATTGGATTCATCTTTTTTCTCACATTCATGAATGACTCATCATGTCTCATGTGATGTTAGGGGTTATTCATGACTTTTTACATGATCAGATGTATGTTTTGGTATAGATTTTTCTTCAAATTGTTCTCTACGAATCCTTGATAGGGCCTCCAAAAGAATGGGTCCTCAAGGAAATGTATCAAACCATAAGGAAGGAAGATTTTTTGGTTTATTAGATATTATTGTTAATATTGTTTATAACATTTATCATGACTCATACGGACTTATGGGCTAGTGGTGATCATGAAATCTGCCTAATCCTGAACAGATATGGGAATTATTTCATGTGTAAGTCCAAAGTGAACCAATGGACCTCCTATTTAGTATAATCCCCAGTCATAACCAACCCATTGGGAATCCTCATCAAGAGTAATCCCCAACCAAAACAAACCCATTCACCAGGGCATCATTACCAGTGTATGTCCAAACTAAACCTTTGGGCCTCCTATATGGTATAACAACCAACATCGTACCAGGAAATATTCACTCGGAATAAGCTAAACAATTTATAATTTTTTCATTCGGATTTCTAAAAGAACCAATCATATCACTATAATAATTCATGGGACTCCTACATGGTATAAGCCCCAACAATTTACTGGGAATCCTCCTGTGGAATAAGCCCCAAAATCCAACCTTTGGTCCAACTCCTGATGTATAAGCCCTAAAAAAGAATCTAAATAACCATGAGTCGAGACATACCTCATAGCCCCTATCATAGGTAATGAACCTCAGGTATAATCCACTTATTTTAGAAGGTAATCCTTATCAATAATAATCCCAAAATTAATCCTATCAAAATACCATACTCCCCTATGAGACAAACTTGAGGGCCTCTATAGGCACAAGTCCTCATAACTGAACTACATGGGCTATCACTCCAATCAAAATTTGATACGTAGGAATCCTCATTGAGGTCCAAATACAAAACCAAAAATCCAAAATCAATAATAATTTTCCATGGGCCACATTCCCTATAGATTCTTATCTAACCTAGGAGTCTATATCCCTCCCAGGTTCTCTCGGATGATTGGGCATAATTACCACCCCAAAAATTGATGAATAACTTTTAAACTAGAAGTCATCACCACATGAATGTAAACTAAAGAATTTAGTCCTTATCTCATGACCATAAAATATTTGATGTGTCCCATTAAGTAGCACTGGAAAATATGGGTTTTTACCCCTTCCCTAAAGATATGTTGGAATCCTACTCAGGGGTTCGATCCCAACATCGAAACAAATTTTTCCTCCTCATATGACAGTAAGTGCCCCACTATAAGGATGAAAAATAACCTCATAATAATATTTAAAAAATAATCTTGAATATTTACATAGTAGGATACCATTGATTTATAACCGTATATATATAAAAATTTCACCATTGATGAAGAACCTAGGATGAATACAGATGATTCAAAATTCCATCAATTCTGAAAATTGATTATTAATTTAGGGGTGACCCACATCATGAATGGGAATTAATAAAGGATTTAAAAACATATATTATGAAATGCGCCAACCCTAGTTACCCAGAGTCAGTGCATTATTACATAACATTGGCATGATCACAAAAGATCAAGTCCCTAAAGACCAATTAGTTAAGCAGCCTTGGAAATACTAGACAATTTTATATGTTTTACTTTACATTATAAAATGAAAAACAACAAAAACATATTCTTCATAGGCCACACTCATATCCATTATACTATCCATGAAGGTCAGTCATAATATACTTCTTCTCATCCTGGGAAAAATAAAACATAGAAATGGGTGAGCTCAGATTCTATGTAAGGATAACAATATGGCAGAAACATTCATAAATAAGTATTAACATTTAAGTAAATGTAAGTCTAAAACAAAAACCTTTTAAACTTGAACTTCAGAATAATATGGACAAGATAAACCAAAATAATTTTATTTACTTATTCACATGGATATCCTACTAGTCAAATAATCACATGTAATATCAATAGTCGCTTTCATAATGATGGAATGCATAATGCTAGACATTATAACCACATAGTTAAGGCCTTGTACCAAGACTACAAATAAGATTTTTTCAAGGAATTGGGCCAAGATAGTAGTTTGTCTCATGAGACCCACCGATGCATCAAGAAGCTATAGCGAGCTCCACCCATCACTTACTAAGTCCAATTCATTCCTCATATGAAAAGTTTTAAACATAACATAATCATTTGTATTAAAACTAGAATAAGAAATGTAAATAATTTATCCTTAAACCATTAGTGGTATAAAAATAACCCAAACATATTCAAACATATCACAAAACCATCAATAAAATATAGAAGATTTTTATCATAATAAATCAACTTCAAATAAGCTTACAATCCATCAAAGGATGTTGACATAGATGAAATCAAATATTTTTTAGAGAAATATATCTTTCTATTTTGAAATCATTTAAGAGTCATATAATTATAAAATAAAACATTTAATTTAAAAATATTCTTATAATCTTGTAAGGGAAGCTTTGACGATGTTACAAAGGCGGATAATAGCTGCACCCACTGTATAAGTTAAAAAAATATTACCATAATTTTGTCGAAATGGTCATACGGTACCTTGTTTGGAAAATGATGAAAAGATTCCTTTAAAACCATTTGTAAAAGTCAAACAAGAATATAAATAACCTAAACCCAAGTTCTAGAAAATAGTAAAAATATTTTGGAATTCATTTTTAAGAGACATGGATTTGAATGATAAAGAGGTCCTAGTATATACTTATGTAAAAACAACCTCGAATAATAAAGAGATTGTGAAATTAACCCTTACCTTGTGCTTTTCCTTGGTCGGGGGTAGGTTAACTAATCTATAATGGTGAAATAATTTTTATTAAATTATACAAGAACCATATACATTAATATGATATCATATATGATCTTCTAATATTTCTTTGTTAATGATATTTTAGTAGTATCATCGCTTTGGGTGTTAACTGATTTGTTTTCCTTTATCTTATTAGTTACATAAGAAATGTTTGTTATGGATAGAATGTGTTTAATTAATATAAAGAATGATATTATGTTCATAAAAATTATTTTTAATCATAAAATAAAAATTATTCTTGAATGATTACGATGGGGAATGAATCTTATCGCGTTCGTGGAGACGGTACTCCGTACATACGAACAAGCGACAATATCATTTTTTTGATATTAAAATCATATAAAATTGGATGGTATATCAAATATACAGAATAATTATCATGTTATATTTATTATTTAAATTGTTTATACTCATTATTATACCCATAAAAATGATTAAGTGTTTGAATAACAAACTACACCACGACCTGGAGACTGTAATCTGTACGTACACACGTATGGTGACTTTGTAATTATAGGATGGATATAATAATGAATATGGTTGAACCAATTTTATAATAACATCATATTATATATAAGATACTTGAGTTATTATTTTACAATGGAAACAACAAAGAAACATGAAGTGAAGAAAAAATTAATTTTAAAGAGGTGATGAAATATTTTCCTCTTCTTCGGGTTCTTCCTATTAATTTGATCAAAATGGATCCTTAGGGTGTCTTTATGACTAAATTAAGGCCTATAAAATAAATTGATTATATTTTATAGGATATTTTGGCCAGGTTTGGCCGAGAAAAATGGCTTCGAGTGTGTGAATTTGAGAGAAGGGGAAGTTCCCTTTTATAAGAGGGGTGAGGGGAACCTTAGGAAAAGATTGAAATATTATTTTATAATAAAATAATTTTCGGTTTATAATGGCTCAAAAATTATTTATTTCAAGGATAAGGTGGGGATGGGTCTAAAAACACTCAAACAATAGGTTTTAGATAGGTTTGTGTCACTATAATGACGTTATCTTTCAGATCTTACTCTTTGTTAAACAGTTTGACATTTACCACGTCTCTTTGTATTTTTATATTATATGGTTAATAAAAATACTATAAAATTCATAGGGACCTCAAGTGTTTCATTAATGACATATATAATATTATTTAAGACCTTTTTCCTGACCTTGGATTTTTAGAATAGAATTCCAATTAATAATATAATATTTGTTTTAAAAACTCTTTTATGTTAATTTTGACACTATTTGGAATTTTGTTTTTGTTAAATTCATAAATGCCTTATTACTTAGAAACCAATTCTTTTAATCAAACATAACATGTCATATTAACCTAGAAAACTATTTTAATTCATTAAAAGTCTCAAATTATATTTATTTAGATATTTATAATATCAATTATTTTTATCTTTCATTAATAATGTAATTATTTCATCATCATTGTGTCATAAATAAATTTAAATATTTATTGTCTAAAAAATATAAATAAAATAACATTTTGTATGAAATATTTTTAGATTTCTAATGAATATTTATAGTTGAATTTATCTTATGTATCACCCTATACTAAAAATGTTTTAGTTATTAAACATTGATTTTAACTCTTTTAACTCTTCTTTAAATAAATTAATAATAAATGTCCAAATCTAATCCAAGTGGACCTAAAGGATCATATTTTGTTCATAAGGTTATTTTATGCCGAATTAAACTTATCCAATAGAATTAGTACATGTTTTAGTGTAATAATAGTACCATTTTTATCATTAATTACCCTATTTACTTTTAACCGTGGTAAATAAAAGTAAAAAGTTACTATTCACCAAAAAAATGTTTTCATCTTATTGAACAACATCTTAATAACTGATAAAAACTGTGTCTCTAGAATTTTTGAAATCCAACTCACAGAAGTGGAAAAATTAAGTTTTTTACAAATTTGTAAATTCTCTTAGGAAGTGGGTAAAAGACGGTAAAAAGTTCAATTAAATTTTAAATATCTAATATTATTACGAAATGAATCCAATGATTTATATCGAACATATATAAATATTATGTATCTATTTTTTTATAAAATAAATTTAAATAAAATAATTATTTATTTAATTAAAAATTTGGTTTTAAACAATAACGCAGTGTTTTTCCCTATTCATCAAAAATTGAAAGTTTTCATAAAAATACCAAAAATTCACCCTAAGATAATTTTGATATTCCGAATCCAAAAATGATGTCCATTTTGAATGATAAAATTTATAAAATTTAAATAATTGGGTATTACTATTTATAAAGGCTAGTTTGATTAGTCACAGTGTGTTACAATCTCGAGGTTGTGTACAACACAAGCTATTGTATTATTCAAAGGAAAATATTCCATGGAAGCATGGGGTGTTACATTATCCCCTCTTTAAAAATAATTTCATCCTTTAAATTTATATAATATTACTACATTAAAAGAATTGGGTGGTTCTTCATCATAAGTTCCTCGGGTTCCCAAGTTGCCGTTTCCATCTTATGATTTCTCTATATAACTTTAACCAGACGAGTCATATGGTTTCTCGAAACTTGATCTCTAGTATCAAGAATTTTTACAGGCTCTTGACAATAAGATTGACCAGGTTCTAGGACGATTTCCCCATAGGTGAGTCATGCGTTGGGTCAAGCATGTATTTTCTCAACAGTGATACGTGGAACACATCGTGAACTATGGAGAGACTTAGTGGCATTGCCAAATGGTAAGATACAAGTACAATTCATTCTAGAATTTTGAATGTTCCGATGTACGTGCAACTCAATTTAACCATCTTTCTGAAATATATAACTCCCTACCGTAGAGATACCTTTAAGAAAACATGATCTCCTACCTGAAATTCCAAATCCTTCATTCGGTTATCGGCATAACTCTTTTTCATACTTTGGGATACTTTGAAGAAGGTTAGGATAACCTTCACCATTTCCATCATTTCCTCAACAAGTTTTGGGTCTACGAGTTTTCATTCACCAACATCATTCAAACAAGTTGGTGTGTGACATCTCTTCCATATAATGCTTCATATAGTGCCACCTGTGTAAAATCCAAGGTAAATAAAGAATAAAACATTTTCATATTTATGAATATTTACTAATTAAATATTAATTTTACTTTAAAGGGGTTTCTATGTTCAATAGCGTACCCGATACACAACAAAGAGTTTCTTTGAAATCTTACGTTGCACACTAGTAATAAAATAATATTATTTTAAATGGTAGTTAACACGTAGTCGTTGTATTGGCGGGAATGAATAGAAATAACTAAAATATGATTATATATGTTTGTTAAATGTTTTTACATTTATCCAATAAAGGATAAAGGCTTAAAATATGAAAAGATTTCAATTTTAGGCATAGATACTCTATTATTCACTAAAAGGTCAAACTATCAACTTTTGATGGAAAACCCTTTTTAAATATAGTTTTGGACACTCTTATTCATTCTATTGGACCAAATAAATTTTTTCTTTAGAATCGGGACATCAATATTTACTTTGTGTAAATTTTTGGTATTGTTCTGATAAAGTTCATTTTTTAATGAATAGTGAAAAATGTTGTATTTTAATTCAAAACCACTTTTAATCTAATTTATTTATATGATTAGATTATCTTTTGAATTGGTTTTAAAGTGAAATTAGAATATATATTTACCATTTATTCTGATAGTTGTCGTTGGAATTAATTTCACTTTGACATTGCACTTAAACTAGTGTCAATCTTTTGATATATATTATTTCATAGAAACATGCTATTTATTTTGACAGTGGGAATTAATTATTAAATTAATTAATGTAACTTATATGCTTTGAATTTTTTAAAATAGACATAATTTTTGAATTCACATTATCAAATATAGCTTAGGGTGAAGTTTTGGTATTTTTTTAAATATTTCAATTTTAATGAATAGTGAAACCACTAAGTGGTACTTAAAAAACAGATTTTTCGTTTAAATGAAATTTTACCACCTCTGTGTTTTGAATTTCAAAAATACAACATACATGGTTGTCATTAAGAATTAAAATTTAGTTCAATGGGATTAAAATAATTTTTTGGTGAATAGTAACTTTTAAGTTTTTAATCACGATTACAGGTAATTAGTGTAATTTAAGGTAAAATAATGTTTTAATAATATGAAATGACCTTGAAACATGTAATTACATTATTGGATGTGTCATGGACGGCCAAGAAAATCCATGGGTAAACTTGGTGACCCCATGGAGCCACTTTGGTAGGAAAATGACATTAATAACTTTTTATTTAATGTTAAAATGAAAATGTCACAAACATGTGTTGTTTTACTAAAACAATATTTATATGGGGTTATAGAAGTCATATTTTTGACTATAAATATTCATTAGAAAGATAAAAATATTTCCTTCATCATGATATTTTTTTATAATTTTTATACATTAAATAAATTAATTTATTTATGACACCATGATGATGCAGCGATTACCTCATTATTTCACGATTTAAATAAAATGAAAAGATAATGTAAAATATAAGACCTACACTTTTCAAAAACATATTGGATGGGTGGATTTAGAACTCTTTTCACCTTATCCTCGAAATATATAATTTTGGGACTTTAAAATCCGAAAAGCATTCTATAATAAAGTAACCTTTTATAACTTTCCAAGAGTTCCCCTCCTCTCCTCTTATAAATGGCCCCACCTCTACCACCTTACCCACACCTCTCAAGCCTTTGGCTCGGCCAACCCCTGCCCATTTTGTCTATCCACATCCCTCTCTTACTCCTAGAAGCCTCACTTTGGGCAGAAGACTTTCCAAGGAAGTCTTTGAGCTCAAATCAAAAAGATTTACGCGATTTAAAGTTAGTGTCTTCTCTTGTGTTCTTATGTTTTATTTTGCTTCTCCAACCCCATAAAATCTTTCTATTACATTCTTTTGTAACAAAAATAGTATCTTTAAAACACTAGGATGTTGTTCTGTTAAGGATTCGAGCTAAACTTACACACACCTTCGTCTAATGGTTAAAGAACATAATGTTTCTGTGGATGGCGAATTTCTGCCTCACGAAACGTTGATCGTTCAATATTATTTTAACACCTTTCATGGTGTACATTAAGATGTCACTATATTTATATATGATATATATTATGATTATGTTTTCCTTATGCTTCTTTATTTTTCATTTGTGGCATACCTTTATGGTTTCCATTGCGGGTAAACACGATAATTTCATTTTAGGAAGTGCGGACTACCGCCCCCTCAAAGTGATTTGATTCGTTAATGCCATATGTGGGACGTATAAAAAATGGATTTAATGTTATTATATATGATGTTAAAATGGAATTATAATATACTCTTATATCATTATGATTTCACTCCATTAAATACGAAATAGAAATGAAAGTAGCGATCATGCGTACGTACGGCTTACCGTCTCCATGAACGGTGCATTTCATTTCATACCTCTAAATGTTATGTACTATTATAAATACATGTATATTCTGCATATATATGAAATATATGATATCAAAATCATGAATATCATTCGGGATATAATGAACCTTTGACCATATAAACAACATGTAATTGTAAGAAGTCCATTTTTGACTTAAGTACCAAATATCGACAAAATGAACATTATTAAATTAAATGGTTACATAATGTTTATAACATGGGAATAAATTATATAAAAGGAATAATAAACATGAAAAAGGTTCTTAAGCAAGTCTAAATTAACTTTAGTTTATTATTCAGGAGATTAAAGAGCAATCGAGTCACGTCGGACATGAGTTAAGGGACATCGTCTCAATCTCCTTTCATTGAGGAATATTTTGTTTTATACACAAATTTAATTTATACGATGTATAAACCCCTTTGAATTTTATGTTTATTCAAAAGGAATATTTTTATACAAAGCGTTTACTAAATGACAAAATGGAATGTTTTTTTATCCTACGTATGCGGCGACAATGACTTCTCCGCCGCCGTGACCATTATTTGAGTATCAGCTTCCTCTAAAATCCATAACTTTTTTTGAATGAAAAATAAATACCATGTTTTACTTTTCTTTTCTTTTGGTATTGAAAGTGGTTTTCATAATGTTTTTATATCAATGTTTTGTATTGATATCTTGTGATTGAAAAGTGGAAATTTTATGTTTCTTTTTTGTATGTTTTATGTGATATGATTATGTTACGGTTCTTGGGCATTCTTATGAAGATGGTTGGTTCCATGATAAAATAAGGGCGGGTTAGCCTGATATAGCTCTCTAATGAATTGGGTAATGAGAATGAGATAAATGTTAAGGTTTCACCAAAGATATTTACGGAATATACTATGATGGGTATTCCAAACGTAACCATGAGGGTTACTCCCTACGTAAGAATGTTATGAATGTCTCAAGTTACCTTTATGTCTTATGATTTCTATGATTTATTCATTATTTGATGAGGTATTTGATTCTGTTTTCTGAGTAAAGTATGATTCCATGCATGGACTAATGTTTTCATTTCGTACTTTTATATCCCTTACTGAGCTTTTTATGCTCATCCCAAGTTTTTGAAATGTTTTTCACAGGTCAAGGGAAAGGTACATGATGTGATGGTAATGTCAAGGAAGTGTCAAGAAAAAATCCATGTTTTATTTTAAATATGATTCCGTTGATGGGAAAAATGATTACTATCTTTTATGTAACCACTTTGGTTAAATGTGGAATGCAATGCATGTTTTATGATCTAATACTCTAAAACTATAAACCTGAAAATATCCTCAACGTGTATTCTTGAAGTAACTCAAGATTAAGTAATGTTTAAGACTGGGGCCTTATAGTCGGTATCATAGGTCAGTTTAGATAACTTTAGGTGTTAGAATTCTATTAAATGATTATCCAATAATATTTTTTATGGTGAAATTTAAATGATATAGAATTTGAAGATTACCATGTTTCTTCATCAAAGACATGTTTTTTCAGAATGTTTTTCCGTAGAGGAAACATGGAAACAGTGCTAGGAAGGCATACAAAAGGAAATGACCTTCCGAATTAGCATCCTAAGATGGTTGGAATTGGAACTGAACAGTTTGTTGCAGTAATGATGCAGTTGACTTAATCGATAAATGGTGTTGGTATCCATGCACGAGATCAGCCAGATCCACTGCAGAGGAACATGTTAGTGGTGGAAAATTTCATGAGGCAACATCCCCCATAATTTAGGAGATCATCTGACCATGTGATAACTAAAGGGTGTATTAAAGCACTGGAGAAGATTTTTGATATCAAGGGGTGTTTAGACAATCAAAAGGTTAGTCTTTCTATTTACTGTTTGGAGGGTGAACCAGATCAGTGGTGGTTGATGGTTAAAAATATCAGGGACACTGATGAGATTTATGCTCTCGACTAGGATGAATTCAAAGGTATGTTTCTTGAGAAGTATTTTCCTAAGGTTGTTCGACTTAGGATGGAAAAACAATTCTTGGAATTGAGGCAAGATGAAGACTCAGTGGCTGCCTATGAAGAAAGGTTCACTCGATTAGCAAGGTACGATCCAAATTTTATCCGAGGCCTTGATAGTAAAATCAATCGTTTTTACTCAGTATTAAAGCCAAAATATTGAAGGGATTTAGCTTCTTGAGAGTTCAAGAGTTATGAAAAGCTTGTTCTATTTGCTGAGAAGGTGAAAATGGAGTTTTCCGATGATCTAGTGTTCAATAAAAACTAAAATAAGAAGAGACTGAGGTGTTAGGAGAAAGGAAAGTATTCTTCAAAAAGGTCTGACGGTAAGAAAATTAAGTTTCCCGTTTGTGATAAATGTGGTAAAAGGCATGCTGGGGAATGTCTTCGGAATTCTGGAAAGTGCTACCGATGCGGTAAGATGGGAGATAAGGCTCGTGATTGAACTGAAAAAGATCAGGGTGATGGTAAGACCAAATTTTATTTGCAGTTAGTGAAATGTTTTAAGTGCAATGAGATGGGTCACTATGAAAAAGAGTGTCCGACAAAGAGCTCGAGTGATGGAAAGCAGTTAGACTACAAGTAAAAAGGGGTGGTGAAATCTTTTGCAACTATTTCAGCAGATGTCGGGCCATCAAATGAAGTTGTATTAGGTACTTTGTTTGTTTTTTCATATTATGCCAGTGTGTTTTTTGATTTGGGGTCTACACATTCTTTCATCTCTGGAAACTTTTCTAGTAAAATGGGAATACCATCTCAAGAAATGACTTCTGAACATTTGGTAAAAACACCTGGGGGAAATGTTGAGGAAGAAATAATTTATAAGAATCTTCCTATCCTTATCCGTGGAAAGAACCTACATGCAAACCTTATTGTTTTTCCTCTACTAGAGTTTGATGTTATCCTGGGTATGGATTGTCTCTCTATTTTTCATGCTAAGATTGACTGTAGAGCTAAAGAAGTTTATTTTCAGAAATACTTTCAGTTTGTGTACAAGAATGAACCCTTACTGTTGATAACATATCAATAGGCCGATAAACATGTAAAATATGGAAATGAATGTTACCTTGCACATATCGTTGAAAACAAGGGAACTGTTCAGATTAATGATGTGCCAGTGGTAAATGAGTATCCTATTTTTTTCTGATGAGTTTCCTGGAATAATACCAGATCGAGAAGTTGAATTTACTGTTGACTTAGTTCCTGATGCTAAGCCCATTTCAAAACCCCCTTATCGAATGGCTCAAACTGAACTTTTTCAGTTGAAGGAGCAATTGCAAGATTTATTAGAGAATGGTTTCATTCTACCTAGCACATCACCATGGGGTGCTCCTATTTTATATTTTAAAAACAAAGATGGTTCTATGAGACTTTGCATTGATTATAGTGCCTTGAATAATATCACTATTAAGAACAAGTATCCTTTGCCTCATATTGATGATTTGTTTGATCAGCTCCAGGGTGATCAGTTTTTTTTAAAGATTGACCTGAGATTGGGGTACCATTAGTTGAAGGTAAAGGAAGCATATATTCTGAAGACCACGTTTCGAACAAGATATGGCCATTATTAATTTGTAGTAATGCCTTTTGGGCTAACCAGTACACCTACTGTATTCATGGACCTTATGAATAGAATTTTCCAAGAGTTCTTGGATAAGTTTGTGGTTGTTTTCATTGATGATATTTTGGTGTTTTATAAAAGTAAATTGGATCATGAAAGACATTTAAGGGTTATTTTGAAAACCTTAAAAGAAAAGAAATTTAATGGGAAATTTAGCAAGTGTGAGTTTTGGTTGCAACAAATTTCTTTCCTTGGTCACATTGTTTCTAAAGATGGGATAACTATTGATCCTTCAAAAACAACGGTTGTTGAAGAATGGCCAAGACCCACAAATGTAACTGAGATTCGTAGATTCCTTGGTTTGGCAGGATATTATCGAAAGTTTGTTAGAAATTTGTCACAGTTATCTAGTCCAATGATTAAGCTAACTCGGAAGGGTGTTATTTTTATCTGGACAAAATAATTTGATGATTGTTTTCAGGAACTGAAAAGAAGATTGGTGAATTCTCTAGTTTTGGCACTACCTTCCGGGAATGGTGAGTTTGTTATCTATGGTGATGCTTCATTGAAAGGACTTGGTTGCGTCCTAGTGCAGAATGATCAGGTAATTTCTTATGCTTCACAACAGTTGAAAATTCCTGAGGTAAATTACCCTACACATGATTTGGAATTAACTGTTGTTGTTTTTGCTTTAAAAATTTAGAGGCATCATTTGTATGGAGTAAAGTGTGAAATATATACCGATCACAAAAGTTTAAAGTATATATTAACTCAGAAATAATTGAACATGAGACAGAGGAGATATATAGAATTAATAAAGGATTATGATTGTACAATTCATTACCATTTGGGAAAAGCAAATAAAGTGGCTGATTCTTTGAGTCGAAAAATAATGCTTCATTAACAATGTTGCGTTTGGAATGTGATCCTTTGGTTAAGGATTTGATGAACTTTGGAATAGAAGTTGTTGGTGCAGGAAATTATTCGGTTTTGTTTCAGGTATCAGTGAGATCATCTCTATCAGAGAGAATTAAGCAAGCACCGAAGTAAGATAGCGAGTTGCAGAAAAAGGTAGAGCTGGTTCAGAAGGGTAAGTTGCCTGAATTCAACATTGATAATGATTATGTTTTGAGATTTGGGAAGAGATTGTGTGTGCCTTGTGATTCACATTTGAAGAGAGAGTTGTTATGTGGACCTCATAGTTCTCCGTTTTCAGTTCATCTAGGCAGTAATAAGATGTATAGAGATATTCGGGAGAATTACAGGTGGGATGGAATGAAAAGAGATATTGCTGATTTTACTGTGAAGTGTTTGACTTTTCAATAGGTAAAATCAGAGCGGCAGTTACCGAAAGGGATGCTTCAGCCTTTACCAGCACCAGAGTGGAAATGGGAGAATATATCCATGGACTTTGTTGTGGGATTGCCGAAGACACCTCGAGGTAATAATGCAATCTGGGTTATTGTTGATCACTTGACTAAATCTGCTCATTTCCTTGCTATAAGAGATACTTTTTCCCAAGATAAACATTCCCGTTTGTATCTTATAGAGATAGTCAGGTTACGTGGAGGTCCTATATCCATTGTATCTGGTCGTGATCTCGGGTTTACTTATAACTTTTGGAAAGGCCTTCAGAAGTCGTTGGGTACTGAATTAATTTTTAGTATAGCTTTTCATCCTCAATCAGATGGGCAGTTAGAAATAACGATTCAGAATTTGGAGGATATGTTGCGTGCTTGTTAGATGGATTATCCAGGAATTCGGGACCAACATCTTTATTTGGTTGAGTTTTCTTATAATAACAGTATTCATTCCAGTATACAGATGGTTCCATTTGAGGCATTATATGGTAAACGGTGTCGAAGTCCAGCTTTTTGGGATAAAGTGGGTGAAAGGAAGCTGATGGGACCAGAATTGGTAGAAGAGATGGTAGAAAAAGTTTAGTTGATTCAGAAACACATGAGAACAGCTCGGACCAGGCAGAAGAGTTATGCGGATAACCGTAGGAAGGATCTATCTTTCAAGGTAGGTGATCGTGTTTTTCTCAAAGTTTCTCCATGGAAAAGTGTGATGCGATTCGGTAAGAAAGGATAGCTGAGTCCAAGGTTCAATGGACCATATGAAATTATGGAGAAAGTTGGATCATTTGATTACCGAGTGGCTTTACCTCCGAGTTTATCTCAGGTACACAATGTTTTTCTTGTTTCGATGTTGATAAAGTATATGCCAGATCCATCTCATGTTTTGAGCCTAGTGGTAGTTCAGTTAAAAGAGAATCTCTCTTATGAAGAACAACCAGTCTAGATTCTTGACCGAAGAGAGAAAGTGTTGCTAAATAAGGTAATTCACTAGGTAAAGGTTTTGTTGAAAAACCATATGGTTGAAGAGGCAACGTGGGAATCTTAAAATTCTATGAGGTATAAATACCCCCACTTATTTTGATAAGTGAATAAAATTGCGAGGACGCAATTCCCAAAAGGGGGGAAGGATGTAACATCCCATGTAAATAAAGAATAAAACATTTTCATATTTATTAATATTTATGAATTAAATATTAATTTTACTTTAAAGGGGTTTCTATGTTTGATAGCGTACCTAATACGCAACAAAGAGTTTCTTTGAAATCTTACGTTGCACACTAGTAATAAAATAATATTATTTTAAATGGTAGTTAACATGTAGCCATTATATTGGCGATAATGAATAGAAATAACTAAAATATGATTATATATGTTTGTTAAATGTTTTTACATTTATCCAATAAAGGATAAAGGCTTAAAATACGAAAATAATTCAATTTTAGGCATAGATACTCTAATATTCACTAAAAGGCCGAACTATCGCATTTTGAGAACGAACCCTCTTTAAATATAGTTTTGGTCACTCTTATACATTCTATTGTAACAAATAAAATTATTCTTTATATTCGGGACATCAATATTTACTTTGTGTAAATTTTTGGTATTTTTCTGATAAAGTTCATTTTTTAATGAATAGTGAAAAATGTTGTGTTTTCATTCAAAACCTCTTTTTAATCTAATTTATTTATATGATTAGATTATCTTTTGAATTGTTTTGAAAGTGAAATTAGAATATATTTTTACCATTTAATCCAATATTGGTCATTGGAATTAATTTCACTTTGAAATTGGACATAAACTAGTGCCAATCTTTTGATATATATTATTTCATAAAAACATGCTATTTTTTCTGATGGCGGGAATTAATTATTAAATTAATTAATGTAACTTATATGATTTGAATTTTTTAAAATAGACATCATTTTTGAATTCGGAATATCAAATATAGCTTAGGGTGATGTTTTGGTATTTTTATGAAAAACTTCAATTTTTAATGAATAGTGAAAGCACTAAGTGGTACTTAAAAAACTGATTTTTCATTTAAATAAAATTTTACCACCACTGGGTTTTGAATTTCAAAAATCCGACATTCATGGGTTTCATTAAGAAGTAAAATGTGATTCAATGGGATTAAAATAATTTTTTGGTGAATAGTAACTTTTACGTTTTTAATCGCGATTAGAGGTAATTAGTGTAATTTAAGGTAAAAATAATGTTTTAATAATATGAAATGACCTTGACACATGTACTACCCTTATTGGATGTGTCATGGACGACTAGGACAATCCATGGGTCAACTTGGGGACCCCAGGGATCCAATTTGGCAGGAACATTACATTAATAACTTTTTAATTAATGCTAAAATGAAAATGTCACAAACATGTGTTTTTTTACTAAAACAATTTTTACATGGGGTTATACAAGTCATATTTTTTACTATAAATATTAATTAGAAATATAAAAATATTTCCAACATTATGATATTTTTTTATAATTTTTAGACATTAAATAAATTAAATTTTTTATGACACCATGATGATGCAGCGATTACCTCATTATTTAACGATTTAAATAAAATGAAAAGATAATGTAAAATCTAAGACCTACACTTGTCAAAAACCTATTTTATGGGTGGATTTAGAACTCCTATCACCTTATCCTAGAAAAATATAATTTTGGGTCCTTTAAAATTCGAAAATCATTTTATAATAAAGTAACCTTTTATAACTTTCCAAGAGTGCCCCTCCTCTCCACTTATAAAAGGCCCCCACCTCTACCACCTTACCCACACCTCTCAAGCCTTTGACTCGGCCAACCCCTGCCCATTTTCTCTCTCCACATCCCTCTATTACTCCTAGAAGCCTCACATTGTGCAGAAGTCTTTCCAAGAAAGCCTTTGAGCTCAAGTCAAAAAGTGTTACCTGATTTAAAGGTAGTGTCTTCTCTAGTGTTCTTATGTTTTATTTTTCTTCTCCAACCCCAAAAACTCATTCTATTACCTTCTTTTGTAATAACACCAGTATCTTAAATATACTAGGATGTTTTTACGTGATGTATTTGAGATACACTTACACACACCTTCTTCTAATGGTTAAAGAACATAATGTTTCTATGGATGGAGAATTTCAGCCTCACGAAACGATGATTGTTCAATATTATTTTAACACCTTTCATGGTGTCCATTAAGATGTCACTCTATTTATATATGATATATATTATGTTTATTTTTTCCTTATGCTTCTGTATTTTTCATTTGTGGCATACCTTTATGGTTTCCATTGTGGGTAAACATGATAATTTCATTTTAGGAAGTGCAGACTACCGCCCCCTCAAAGTGATTTGATTCGTTAATGCCATATGTGGGATGTATAAAGGATGGAGTTAATTTTATTATATATTATGTTATACTATAATTATAATATACCCTTATATCATTATGATTTCACTCCATTAAATACGAAATATAAATTAAAGTAGCGCTCATGCGTACGTAGGGCTTACCGTCTCCATGAACGGTGCATTTCATTTATTACCTTTAAATGGTATGTACAATTATAAATACATGTATATGCTGGATATATATGAAATATATGATATCAAAATCATGAATATCATTCTGGATATAATTATCCTTTGACCACATAATCAACATGTAATTGTAAGAAGTCCATTTTTGACGTAAGTACCAAATATCGACAAAACAATCATTATTAACTTAAATGATTACATAACGTTTATAACATGGAAATAAGTTATATAAAAGGAATAATAAACTTGAAAAAGGTTCTTATGCAAGTAGAAATTAACTTTAGTTTATTATTCATGAGATTAAAGAGAAATCGAGTCACGTCAGACACGAGGTAAGGGACATCGTCACAATCTCCTTTCATTGAGGCATATTATGTTTTATACACAACTTTCTTTTATATAGTGTATAAAACCCTTTTATATTTACGTTTATTAAAAAGGAATATTTTTATACGAAGCATTTACTAAACGAAAAAAGGGAATATTTTTTTGTTGTACGTATGCGGCGACAACGAATTCTCTGCCGCCATGACCATTATTTGAGTTTTGGCTTTCTCTACAAGCCATAACTTTTTTTTGAATGAAAAATAAATACCATGTTTTACTTTTATATTATTTTGGTATTGAAAATGGTTTTCAAAATGTTTTTATATCAATGTGTTGTATTGATATCTTGTGATTGAAAAGTGTAAATTTTATGTTTCCTTTATGCATGTTTTATGTGATATGATTATGTTATGGTTCTTGGGCATTGTTATGATTACGAGTGGTTCCGTGATAAAATAAGGGCGGGTGTGCCCGATATAGCTCTCCAATGCATTGGGTAATGCGAAGGAGTTAAACTTCAAGGTTTATCCGAAGAGATTTATGGAATATACTGTGATGGGTATTCCAAACGTAACCATGAGGGTAACTCCCTATGTAAGAATGTTATGAATGCCTCAAGTTACCTTTATGTCTTATGATTTCTAAGATTTATTAATGATTTTATGAGGTATGTGATTATGTTTTATGAGTAAAGTATGATTCCATGCATGGACTAATGTTTTCATTTTGTACTTTTATATCCCTTACTGGGATTTTTATGCTCATCCCGTGTCTTTGAGATGTTTTTCACAGGTCAAGGGAAAGGTACATGATGTGATGATAGTGTCAAGGAAGTGTCAAGAAAGAATCCATGTTTTATTTTAAATATGATTCCGTTGATGGGAAAAATGGGTACTATATTTTATGTAACCACATCGTTTAAATGTGGAATGTAATGCATGTTTTATGATCTAATTATCTAAATCTCTAAACCAGAAAAGATCCTCAACGTGTATTCTTAAATTAACTAAAGATTAAGTAAAGTTTAAGACTGGGGCCTTATAACCTGCATACTTGAATGGAATCTATTGTTATATAAAATTCTACCTAAGGTAAATATTTATCTTACATACCTTGAAAGTCTAGTGAGAAATATCTCAACATATATTCTACGATTTGAATAGTTCTTTTTTATTATCCATCAGTTTAAGCGTGGTAGGAAGTGCTCAAAAAAATTTCAGTATCTAGGGAATTCTGAAGACTTTTCTATAATCTTGATGTAAAATGGGGATCACAGTTAGAAAAAATAGATAAGGGTACTCCATGATGTCTTACAAATTCGTTAATATGTAGTCTTGCTAGACCTTTAAGTGGTAAATCTTCTCTTATAGCAAGAAAATTCACTCACTTGGTAAGACGATCAGCAATGACCTATATGGAATCATTTCTTCTAGGATTATTTGGTATCCTAATGAAAAAGTTCATCATAATATTATCCCATTTCAACTCAGGTATGAGAAGTGGTTGCATAACTCCTCCAGGCCATTGACTTCTAGCTTTCACTTGTGGACAAACCATACATCCTGACACAAAATCAATTATCTCCCCCTTAATATTGTCCCACCAAAAATGTTCCTTCAAATCTTTACACATCTTGGTGCTACTGGGGTGTATAGAGAAATCTGAGCTATGAGAATCATCTAATAATTATCTTTTTATATCTGTTATATCGAGAACACAAAGTCTCTTCCCAAATTTTAAAATTACAAATTTATATATGAAGTCCCTTAATCTCCTGTCATTCACAGCTTTAATATTCTTTTGAAACTCCTCATCATAAACCTAAGATCTTTCTATCCTTTCTAGTAAATATGTTTTGGAAATGATTTTAAAAAGTATTGATGTTTCACCTTCCATGATTATTCCTATATCCATTTTCACTTGATCCATGAAAATAGGATCCCTTTCAACTCACATCTTGGTCAAAACTCCATGATCCTTTCTTCTCAAAGAATCTTCCACCTTATTTTCCTTCCCCAGGCAGTTGTGTATTGTTCAATCATAATCCTTGAGTAGTTCATGCATTCAAATTTTCCACATGTTGAGTTATTTTTGTGAAAAAATATACTTCAAACTCTTGTGATCATTATAAATCATTCATTTTTCACCATAGTGATAGTGTCTCCATATTTTCAGAGCAAAGATTACAGCTGATAACTCAAGATCGTGAGTATGATAGTTTTACTCACTAATTTTTAGATGTTGTAATGCATAAACAATAACTCTATCATTCTGCATAGGGTTACAACCAAGTCATTTCTTTGAAGTATCACTATAAATAACAAACCCATTATTCCATGATGGTAGAGTCATGATAGGATCATTGAAAAATATTCTCATCAATTCTTCAAAACATTCTTCACAGTCTTTTGTACAAACAAATTTAACCCCTTCAATTGTGATCTTGGTTAATGGGTTATCTAATCGGGAAAAATTCTGGACAAAACATCGATAATAACCTGATAAACCAATAAAAATACGTACCTTAGTTATACTCGTCTGTGCTGGCCATTCTTGGATTTCCTTGGACTTTTAAGGATCAACATATATTTCATTATTAGAGACAATATGGCCAAGAAAATAAATCTCTTGCAGCCAGAATTCAAACTTATTATCTTACTGTATAATTCATTTATTCTGAGGGTTTTCAGAATGGTGCACAAGTGATTTTCATGATCTTTATAGCTTTTGGATTATACCAGGATATCATTAAAAAATACCACTACAAATTCATCAAGATATTCCTTGAAAACTCTATTCATTATATCCCTAAAAACAGAGGGTTCATTAGTCCTCCCAAAAGGCATTACTATAAATTCGTAATTCCTGTACCTTGTTTGAAATGCGGTTTTCAGAATGTCTTCCTTCTTCACACACAACCGATGATATCCAGATCTAAAATCAATACCTGGAAAATATTGATCTCCATGAATTTGATCAAAGAAATCATCAATGAGAGGTAGGGGATAATTGTTCTTTATTGTTATAGCATTGTCCTCCCTGTAGTCAATGCACAACCTCATAGATCTGCCTTTCTTATTAACAAAAAGGATAGGGGATCCACATGGGGAAAACATGGGCAAATAAATCCCTTGTTACTCAATTCCTCTAGTTGTTTATTCAGTTCCACTAATTACACAGTGGCCATTCTATAAGGGGTCTTTGATATGGGCCTTGAACTATGAATTAAATCAATGGAAAACTCAATTTCTCATTCAGGAGGATGTCCAGGTAAATCTTTTGGAATCACATCAACACATTATTTCACAATAAGTACATCCTCTATTTAAAAATTCCTTTCCACATCCACAGTTATTTCTTTCTCTTCCTACACAATAATTGAATTTAGTTGAGCTAATAGGGGTGGATCAAGATAAAAATTAGGTGGTGATGTTTCTACTCTAAAGATAAGGTAATCCTTATAATCATCAATAATTGTATCCTCCTTCTTATAATAAATTTTCACATCATGGACTGAAGGAAATCCATACCATGGATTATATCAAATTCAATCATGGGTATGACGATGAGATAAATAGATAAAGAACATTTATATTCTCTAATGGGAACTGATTCACAAAACATGGTTGAGATGATACTTACCTTAGGTGTTTTGACTGACAACTCCCTTGTTAAGTAAAATTAAAAATATCAAATTTTCTTAGAAAACTGGGAAGATATGAAACATTGCGATGATCCAGAATCAAAAAAAGCATTTTATAATCTTGAGGAAACCATTAAATTATCTACCACCACGTCTTTCAGAGCTTCATCCTCAACAGTAGTGATCGCATAAGCTTGTCCTTACTCCCTTGGCCTTTTTGAGGTATGTTCCCTTGGAACTTTGAATATTCATTTTCATAATGGACCTTTTCTCTATAATTGTAGAATTCAACCTTGACAACCTATTTCTTCCACTTGCAATCACGAGCTTGGTGGCCTTTTTCAACACACTTGTAACAGACTCCCATTCCCTTCAGGAAAGTACTGGGGTGTTTCATCCCACATTTACTATTGGATGAATATTCAACTTTTCTATTCTTCCCCTTATTTCCATTTACATAGTGTTCAAAAGATCTCTTCTTCTCCTACTTTGCTTTAAAGTTTTAAGAATTAGATAATTATTTTTTCTGTCCTGATAGCACATGCGACAATATCTTCATATGATGAGAAGGATTGTGAGACTAAATCTCGATGAAGAAATGGTTTCAACCAAATAATGAATCGATCAATCTTACTCAATGGGTTATGTATATAATCTGATTCATGCCTTGATATCCTTGTAATGTTAGCCTCATATTTTGTGCATTATCATCCTATTTTTTCCTCAGACTCAGAAATTTTCTTTCTATATCTGCTCTATGGTCACTAGGAATGTATTTTTCCACGAAAATATCTTTAAACTCCCTCCATTCTATCATTCATAATTCATCATCTTCCTTAGTGTTTTGAATCAATGACCACCATTTATTTGCATCTCCCGTGAGGTGATAAACTACCATGACAACTTTTTCCCTTTCGCTACTCCCCAAAGCATGAAATATTTTCCCTATGGAATTTATCCATTTCTCAGATAATAATGGATTTGGTCTCCCATTGAATGTTGGTGATATTTTAATAATGAAGCAGTCTAACATCGATCCTCTACATTGTGGATCAGGGTGCTCTATATGGGGAAGGTTATTATTCATTACCTGAGTGAGTTCTCCCAGTATGGTGATAAGATGATCAACAACAGTTGCTTCACTAGCTCCACAATAACTATCTTTATTAGGAGGGAAATCCTAACGTGGATTACATGCATTGATATGATTTATATTCCTTTCACTAGGATCCATTTATAAACAATGGCATACATTAGATTTGTTTATGAATCATAATAAATAACTTCAAACTTGTAAAACACTTAACATAAATTGAACAGTTTAAGGATATAATACATAATCATAAAAAAATTTCTTTGAGGAAGTATATACTCATAAACCCTTCATAATGGTTTGTAAAGAAAATGAGAATTATCTTTATCATATCCCTCGGGAGTGTTGTAACCAAGAGTGTAGCAAGGCCCGTTTTCGTGCACCAGTTCTTGTTCAAGTCTAGCTCAAAGTGGTGTTTTTGGGTTTACCCCTGGTTAAATTTGTGCTAGAACTTCCTCTACCTCTCATATCTAGATAGGGATGTATTTCTTAGAAAACTCACAAAATCTCTACAATACCAAAATTCTAAGAAGATCGTCTATAATAATCCTCAAAGCCTATATTAGGTTAATGTTCTCTAATCAGAGTTTTTCTAAATATTGATTCCAAGGATTGTACTAAATGTCCTCTGATACCAACTGTAACTCCCCAACCCTAGTTACCCAGAGTCAGTGCATTATTACATAACACTGGCATGATCACAAAAGGTAATGTCTCGAAGGATAGATTAGTTTAGTATCCTTGAAAATACTAGATACATTTATAAGTTTTACATTACATTATAAAATGGAAAAATACAAAAACTTTGTCTCAATAGGCCACATTCATATACCTTATAATATCCCAACAAGTCAGTCATAATATACTTCTTCGCATCTTGGGAAAAATAAAACATAGAATGGGGTGAGATTAGATGCTCAGTAAGGATAACAATATAGAGGAAACTGTCATAAATAAGTATAAACATTTAAAGAAATGTATGATTAAAAAAATCCTTTTAAACATGAACTTCAGCATAATATAGCAAAGATAAAATCAAATAATTCCATTTACTTATTCACATGGATATTCTACTAGTCAAATAATCACATGCAATATCAATAGCCACTTTCATAATGATGAAATGCATAATGCCATACTTCATAACCACATAGTCAAGGCTTTGTGCTAAGACTAAAAATAATATTACGTCAAGGCCTTGTGCCAAGACACTAGTTTGTCTCATTAGTCCTACCGATGCATTAAGGATCTATATCGGGCTCCACCTGTCACTTACTAATTCCAATTCATTCCTCATATGAAAAGGTTTAAACATAATATAAACATTCCAATTAAAACTATCATACTAAATTCCAATATATTATCCATAAACAATGAATGGTATAAAAATAACACATCCATAGTCAAACATATAAAAAAAACTTCAATACAATATATAATATTTGCATAATAATAAATCAACTTCAAATAAGCTTACAATCCATCAAAGGGTGTTGACATAGTTGAAATCAAATCTTTTTTGGAGAAATATCTATTTCTATTTTGAAATTATTTAAAATTAATATAATTATAAAATAAAAAATTTAATTTGAAAATATTCTTATAATATGGTAAGGGAAGATTCAATGATGTTATAATGGCAGAAAATAGTTGCACCCACTGTATATGTTAAAAAACATTCTTACCTTAATTTTGTCGAAAAGGTCATAAGCTACCTTGTTTGGAAAATGATGGAATGATTCCTTTCAAACCATTTATAAAAGTAGAAAAATGGTATAAATTACTTTAACCCATAGTCTAGTAAATTGTAAAAAAAATTTGGAATACATTTATATGAAACATGTATGTGGATGATAAAGAGGTATGACTAGATACTTACGTAAAGACAAACATAGTTATTAAAGAGATTGTGAAATTGAACCTTAAATTATACTTTTCCATGGTTTAGGTTAGGTTGAAATACTGTATAATGTTGAAATAATTGTTATTAAATTATAAAATAAACATATAAAACAATATGATATCATATATGGCCTTCTAATATTTCTTTGTTAATGATATTTTAGTAGTATCATCTTTTCAGGTGGTAACTGATTCGTTTTCCTTTATATGCTTGGATACGTAAGCCATGTTTGTTATGGATATGATATGTTTGGTTCATATACATAATTATATTATGTTCATAAACATTATTTTTCATCGTAAAATTAAAATTATTATTGAATGATTACAATGGTGAATGAATCTCATCACGTTCGTAGAGACGGTAATCTGTACGTACGCACGAGCACCAATATCATTCGTTTGATATTAAAATCATATATAATTGAATATTATATAATATATAAAGAATAATTATCATGTTATATTTATTATTTACATCATATATACTCATTATTATACCCATCCAAATGATGAAGTGTTTGAGTAACAAACTACACAACGACGTGAAGACTGTAATCCGTACGTATGCACATATGGTGACATTGTCATTTATAGGATGGATAGAATAATGAATATGGTTGTAATATTTTTATAATAATATCAAGGTATATATAATATACTGGATTTATTATTTTACCGTGGAAACAACAAATAAAGAGGAAGTGGAAGAAGAAAAGAAATTGAAAGTGGTGATGAAATATTTACCTCTTCTTCGAGATCTTCCATTTTATTTTATCAAAAGTTAACATGAGGTTGGCTTGATGACTAAATTAAGGCCTCTAAAATTAAGGTAGGACAGTTTAGAGGATATTTGGGTAGGGATTGGCCTAGAAAAATGTCTTTTAAGGTGTGAATTTGAGAGAAGGGGAGGTTCCCTTTTATAAGAGGGGTGAGGGGAACATTTGGAAACGATTGAAATATTATTTTATAATAAAATAATTTTCGGTTTTTAATGGCTCTAAAATGTTTTATTTCAAGTATAAGGTGGGTATGGGTCGAAAACCACTCAACAAATTGGTTTTAGACAGGTTTGGGTCACTATATTAACCTTATCTTTTAGATATAACTCTTAGTTAAATATTTTGACATTTACCATGTCTCTTTTTATTCTTATAGTATATGGTCAATAAACATACTATAAACATCCAAGAGAACCTCAAGTGTTTCATTAATGACATATATATATTATTTTTCCCTTTGGAGGAACCTTTGATTTTTAGGAATAGAATACCAATTAATAATATAATATTTGTTTTAAAAACTCTTTTATATCAATTATGGGAATATTTGGTATTTTGTTTTTTTTAAATTTATAACAGCATTATAAATTAGAAAAAAATTCATTTAATTAACCCTAAAATGTCATATTAACCTATAAAATTAGTTTAATTCATTAAAAGTCACAAATTATATTTATTTGGATATTTATAATATCAATTATTTTAATCATTCATTAATAAGGTAATTATTGCATCATCATTGTGTCATAAATAAATTTAATTGTATAATATATAAAAATTATAAATAAAATACCATTATGTATGAAATATTTTTAGATTTCTAATGAATATTTATAGTCCAATATATCTTATGTATACCCCTATATTAAAAATGGTTTAGTTATTAAATGTTGATTTTAACTCTTTTAACTCTCCCTTAAAAAAATAATAATAAATGTCCTAATCTAATAAAAGTGTACCTAAAGAATCATATTTTATTCATAATGATGTTTTGGTCAAATAACACTTATAAAATAGAATTAGGACATGTGTTAGGGTAATAATAATACCATTTTGACCCTTAATTACCCTATTTACTTTTAATCGTGGTAAATTAAAGTAAGAAGGTACTATTCACCAAAAATCATTTTCATCTTATCGAACCAAATTTTACTTATTGATATCCACCATGTCTTTTGAATTTTTTAAATTAGACTCACAGAAGCGGTAAAATTATGTTTTACACAAATTTGTAAATGCTTTTTGGAGGTGGGTAAAAGATGGTAAAAAGTTCAATAAAATTTTATATATCTAATATTATTACAAAATGAATCCAATAAAATATATTGAAAATATAACGGTATTATATATCTATTTTGACCTAAAATAAATTTAAATAAAATAATTGATTATTTAATTAAAAAATTGGTTTTAATGAATAATGTAGTGTTTTTCACTATTCATCAAAATTTGAATGTTTTCAGAAAAATACTAATAATTACCCAAAAATAATTTAGATATTTCGAACCCAAAAATGAAGTTCATTTTGAATGATAAAATTTATAAAATTTTAAATAGCGGGTATTACTATTCAGAACAACTAGTTTGATTGGTCGTGGTGTATTGTAATTTCAATGTTGTGTACAACGCAAGATATTGTATTATTGAAAGAAAAAAGTACTATGGATGCTTGGGATGTTACATATTAAATATATAAGAAATCACCAAATTATGAAATAATTTCCCACAAATGGTTGTGATGAGCCCGATCTCCCATCCTCTTGACTAATGTGAGATGTTAATTATAATTTGGAAAACTCCCAAACAAGCCCCGTCCTTTGGAATGATTTTCCCTCATGGATATAGATCTTTTGCGTTTTTCCAATTAAATGAAAAATCCCTATTTTTAACCACCCAAAATAAACATGTATATGTGTTTGACATAAATCTTTTTCCACCAACGCCACAAAACATCATTCAAATTCCTCTTGGAATTTTTGGAATAAATAAAAAATGGTGAACCCGATGTGAATATTTAACCACAATTAAAAAATAACCTACCTGTGAAGACCCTTTCTCTCCCACAATAAAAGAGGGTGAAACAAGCTAATAAACCATTCATGAGTTTGTGTAAATGACATGATTCTTTTATGGGGTTTTCTTATTTTTGTTTATAATCAATTTTTAGGAACTTTCTTTTAAAACTCCCTTCAGTATAATGGGATTCTTCCAACTTCCATAAATTTATGCCCCAAAAACTATTCATGTAGGTATTCATCCAAGGAGAGGATGTTGTCAATAACACATCATATCCAACAATGGGTTTAAAAGGTATTAGTTTGAATGTATCTTCAAAATGGTATAATCCTAACATTGTAGGCCACCAAATTGGACTTCTTGCTCAAAAAGCCCCACTGATCACCCAACTAACAACATCTGGTGGTCTAGAAGAAGACAAAAAAAATTATCTTCAATTGTTTTTGGTGATTATCCTCTAAACATGAAAAAAGAGTCCCTCCTTTATCTTAGAAAGGTGGATCAAGAGGCCATGGAAGGCCTCGTCCAGAAGACACATGGGTTATTCCGAATGGATTGTACGAGTAGTCGCCACTTCCAACGTCGTACAGTAGTGAACTATCAACATGATGGGGGTGCCATATGTACTAGTCCTACTGAGGTCTTCCACTCCCTGTAATGTAAGGAGACGCATTAGGGGAAGATATATACCAACAGGGAGAAGGATCATACCTCTAAACCCTCTGGAAAAGACCACCAATAAAATTTGGTTGTAAACTATGAGTGGGAGCATACATCTGCACACCCTAATTTAGCTGGCCATTATACTATTCTAGAAGAATCCAAGGAAGCCTGACATTAAAATTATGTGGAAAACCTTGAGTAGGAACATACAACTATTTTCACTAATTATGCTTTCCATCAAACCCATATGGAATCACCCAAAGAATCATGTTAGACATGTTTGGTAGAAAACCACATGCGAGAACACACACCTACCTGCATTCATCAAGACATCAAGGAGTTTTATTTGGTGACACTTGTAGAAGTTAGTACAAAAGTCCCAGTGACGAATAATGGCAAGCCCAACTCTCTTACCCCACACATGAGTACTATCAGTTTCCACTATCTGGAAATGGAGGAAAAAAGTATGAACATACCCCTTCTCTAGATATAGAATGGTCATATATCATTTTTCAAGTCATTTAAGTCACCAAGAATATCCTAAATTTTTGAAAGGTAAGACAGAAATTCATTCCCACATCCTACTGAGCTTCCATAAAATAATAATGATGAAAAAAGTAGTGATATAGGGATGGAAATGCTACTCCATCTCCACTAATGGGTTGGATCACCAGAAAGTCACCTAGGAGAATATACAAACCATTACTCCCATCAAAGATGGTTGTGGGGAAAACTCCCCCACTATATATGGACAATCGGATTGGGAACATGAACCAATCCCAATAGGGGAAACTGTCCCACTATAGTCGCCACTATAAGACAGGCACAAACCCCGAATAAATTTATAGGTGAATGTTCAAAAATTTCGATAGAAACATGAGATCTTGTCATTCAAGATTCCATACCTAAATACAGTTTCCCCCATCAAGTGTCCCTAGTTTTTCAAAAGAAGGAATATAAAATGTAGCCTCACTATAGAAGAAAAAAAATGATAAGCCGATTAATGATCCATCTCTAGTTAATACTAGAGTTCTTGGAGCCCTCATAAGATTATCTATGGTAGATCAATATTATACTCCCCTGCAACCAAATTATGGGGGTTGTAGTAGTAATTCCAAAGGTCCTCCTCAGAAACATCACCATGATGCATGCATCATGACCATAACCTGATCGATCTCGAGAATCAATCTCCTGATGAGATTCATGAAAACTCTCAATGTGGCTAGAATATTAAAAATCAAGAAGGTATTAACCTTTTTTTAATAAAAAATAATAGTCCTCCCCATGGTGGAATTAATTGTCAAAGTTCTCTGAATATTATATTTTCACTTCATCAAGTGGGTCCTCCCCTTACTGATGTTTTGATGTGAAATCCCTTCTATAGTGAGTCTCTAGGAGAAATAAGGCCAATCATGTCTTATGCCTTCTCATTGATATGTGAAATTTTTTCTCAGCCGGAAGATAGTCCAAGGAGATGGTTATTCTCCAAACCACCCTTGCGTTCTGTGACTTCCAACGTAACAGAGGAAGTCTCTATATTTATTTTTGTTAAAAAAATCAACAGGAAAGAATCATATTTAGTCTGACAAGGTTGATGAGCCTTTATTAAAAGGGAAAGAAGACATTATAAACCTAAGGAAACAACTGGAGAAAGATGACATACCAGTCATGTTCTCTCCTTTATCCACCCCATCAATGCAACATTCCATTGGTGTTATTAGATGATTTCATGTATGAAATCCACAAAAATATATGGGAAAATCATTTTCATTAGGGAGAAAAAGAATTACTCTATGATGAGTATCAAATTATCATCAAGGAAATGGAAGAGTTTCAAGGAAAAATTGAATTGGTGGTTCTTATGGATGCATGTCATGAAAAATTGGGGAACCAATAAGGTTCTATTCATCATGCATCCCTCTGCGCATTAACAATATTGAAACAACTGATCAAAAATACCCCATATGGTGTTCATATCATAGGATATGGTGAACATGAAGTGTTACATTTTAGCATGCTCCCCAACCATAAAGCCTGCTAAAAGTGTTATCATACAATTTTATAGCTTCCAGATGGATTCAACCAAAAAAACTATTCAAAATCGAAATTATTCCTAGAAAAGGCCATGACCGACTCGCACCATCATCGAGACAGAATAGAGCAGGCTAATGGGATAATTTTTTGTCAGGAATTTGAAAATATCAGGCAAGCCTCTCACTTAGGGGAAGTTATTCATCTTATTGTGAAAATTTTGATGATTGTGAAATGGTCTTTCTAAGTGGGTGATTTAGGTGCATAAAAAATGATACACCAAACACATGTTTGAAAGAAACTCTATAAAATTAGAAGGGAAGTTGTGTAAGTAGTAGAGATGGTAGTTTAGGAGCAACTCCATCCTGAAGGGTTGGGAACTATTTAAGCCAAATTTTGAGGTTAGGAAACTAGGACCACAGTGTTATGAAAGTGGAACATTAATTGAATGAAACCTCGTGGATGGGGTTTTTTTACCTCAGCAAACTCCTTATAAAAAAGTCAGTTTTTACCTGATTATGGGAAATTCCATAGAATGGATCATCCTAGTTTTTCCCATCCTATAATATAGTGCCCTAATTAAGGACACAAATGAATAAACTATCAGGTTATTCATTCCAGATTTCCATCAACCAAAAAAATCTTAAAGAATCAGAAAAGGAGAGGACAAGCCCTCTTAAAGGGTATAGAATTTTTTTTCAAATACACTTTTGGAATGTATGAATTACACAAAAAATCAATGATTTTCATTAACAGTACCCCTACATACCATATAGAACATGAGGCCAATCCAGAGGTGGAATTGGAGGAGGAATTTTTTCGTTCAAAATATGGTACATATTGAAACCATTAATGGAGCTGTGGGTAATCAAAACCAGATACTCGACCAGAATCTAGGTGTTCCATCAATCAACCTTCCATTGCTTCCTTGAAAGGAATCAAATAATGAAAAGGGTAAGGGTAAGGTTCTTCTACACATATATCATTGATATTTTGATCCTCCTTAACATGAGTAATGATTCAATCAACTAGAGGAATATATGAAATAATTTTGGATAATCAATGTAGAACTACTTTGAGATATTCTTCCTATCAGATATTTTCAACAAGTATATCATTAACTCACATACTAGGTTGGCTTACATAAACAAAGAGGGTTTTTTGTAGAAAATAAAATTTATACAGAACATCATCTCAATGTAGGATACCAACAAAAAATATCCTTCTATCTCATGGAAGCATATCAGGTGTTCCCTCCACTGGGTTCACAACAATAATTAGTCCAGGGGCATCCTTACAAGCCTTTCCCTATAGGCTACCCATGAAATATTCCAGAAGTGACACCATAGATTGACCTACCTACCGCTTCCCCTATTCAATATCCTTTTTATCCATATATTTCTCTTTGTATCATGAATACCATTGAGTTGGTAACTCCTTGATTATAATCCATCAAGGAATGTTGTGCACTAGTGTGACCAGATAAAAGACATACCCAACTTGGTTGATCTATCTCTTACCCCACAAAACATTTGTAAACCTACATTCCCAATTTTCAATGACTTTGGTGACCTGGTGTATCATTTGATGAATTTTTTCTCTCACTATGACCCCATGATGGGGACCCTGAGAAATAGGAGGTTATAAATCGTAGGTGCTTCGTACAATCATTATAGGGAGCATCCTTTGTATGGTACACTAGTTTATCGGATCGAACAATTATAGTGTGGCAAGGTCTTCATAAAATGTTTCTCTTCCAATTCATCTCCACATTACAGAAGAAAAAAGTCATAGACCACTCAAAATAAAAACAACAGTAGAGTGAGAGGGTCTCAAAATTCATTGATTTGTGGAAATGATTGACATATTCCTTAAACCTACAACTTCTTTAAGAATAATTGTTGGCCATCCATATAGTAAATATTCATGACGTGTTTCACACAACACTCATCCATATGAAATACATAAGAGGGTTTTCAGACCTCACTGAGATTTCTAAAATATTAGAGGACTCCATCATGTAGACCAAGACAAACTTGTGAGTAATTCCATCAACTCATGGAAAGTTAATAGGGAAAGAAATGGTTGAAACCGTTACCCTTAAACTATCCCATTTACCCACTCCCACTCCAAAGGCTATAACATACTTTTCGGAGATAAAAAACATTGTATATTATTTTTGAAATGACCAAGTCCCTCTATACATCATCATGGAATTGTTAAACAACTTGATCAAGTTGGAAAAACCAAAGAAACCTAGAAATGACGATGAAGAAGTTCACATAATAAATTTTACCTCCATTAAATATAGAGGCACAATATCCAAAATATTTTTTTTCAAAGACAACCTGCAAAAGATGGTGTACTCTGAGTATGTGAGGATGTACAAGCCACCTACTCAAATAGCATGTGTCTCTACCACCAATCTCAAGGATGAGAATCAATGGAAGAATGTTAACAAAAATGGTACACATAAGTTCAGTAATTCATATGTTAAAAATATGATCCACCAAAATCATGCTCTCCTATGAATATAGTTGAAACGACCAATTGTGCACTCAACCATTTCTACTGCAACACAATCAACTCCATTTACAACTCAGTAATCTGAATCTTTTCTTCAAAAAAGAAAAGTGACTATAATAATAATAATAAAATAATGTGATAGGATGATTTTATGAAAAATAAAATGATATCCTTAAAATTATTGAACTTCATGCATGAAATCCCAAAAATAATTGGCTTTACCTCTCTAAATGGAAGAACAAGGGTCAATCCACTAGATGGAATCTCCTTCAGATGAGGAGTTTATCTTCATTTCCATTAATGTAATTCACTTAATGGATCCATCATCCGAACAGAATCAAGATTATGATCCAAAATTCACAACCTTAAATTGTGAATCTAGAGGAATAGTCTTTTAGAGTTGTGGATATTGGGGAAGACACAGTCATTCTAGAAGTCACTAACCTAACTGCGCCCCTTGTCAAAATGACTATACAACAAAAATATGTGAGAGAGATCTCCAGTGAGCTCAGTACGAGTAATAATGTTCCCCCACACATGAAATATTTTATCATAACACAATGAAACTGTAAGATCAACTAGAGGATACATCAACACTAAATAACCCTTAGAGTGTTTGAAGACCTAGTCATCCTAATAAACTAAAGAAGAAACACCTTTATCTCCTAATAAAAGTGATGATCTGTCCACATATAGTACATCATCTCATATATAATCTTCAAAATAGTATCCCCATGTGAGGAAACACATACCTTATGATCATATGTATGAAGTTTTGAAGAAACTATCCCTAGATCTAAACAATTTTCCAATATTTTATGCTCTGATTCTATCAAAATATTTTGGGGAAGCACCCACAGAGGACCTATTGAGCCCATGATTTAAAGTCGAGGACTCAACTGTTGATGTACATCATGCAGAGAATTATCCTTAATAATTCTATATGGTTATCTCTTTCATTGAATATGATGAGGATTACATAATATATGGACACATAATACCCCGGTATATATCTGCAAGGATAAATGAAATTGATATCGGATGAGCCTTCATTGACAATATTTCATGAGTCATACAAATTATAATTGGAATACTTCAACAACTGGGTTACAATGAATCTCACTTTTCCCATCCACTTTAATGATATAGTGCTATTATAAGAAAGAGAAAAAGCCTCTGAGAGAAATAAAAACCATAACTTAGCTAAGAAATCTCATGCATGATTCATAATTAATGTTTGTTAAGATGTATATAGACTTTTATGTTCTACTGGGAAGACCATGGATACATCAAGTCATGAATATCCATTCATAATACCACAATGCCTCAATTAATGTTTCAATGAACTAAATGGGAGATTGTATTGTGAAAATACCCATTCAAATCCTATGAGACATAATACATTGATGTTGGATTCTATCAATGGGAATGCAATCCATCCAAGACTGATGATGTCTCTTGAATTAATTCCATAAATGTTATAGAGATGATTTTGTATAATTTTTTCAACCATATTTTTTTTGAGTACATGCTTTCCATCAACTAAATAGAATAGGTAGGTCTTAATTCATGTAGCCATATAGTGACATCTGAAATGTCAATCGTGGCTATAGATCTGAATAGTACTAGAGATCTTATCAACTTCTTGAGTTGTAATACAATCATGTATGAAAATTCCTTCATTTCATCCCTAGAGCTTCAATAAATCCATATTACATCTGATAGTCCTAAAGAATTCATCATTTTAATGGCAGAAGATGACGATTCTCATTATATATCCCTCATCTCCCCTTTGGAGATCCAAATGACATCATACCTTAAATTGAGCCACAAAAGGTTTCCTTGTCCTTTTGACATCAAAATTCTAACTCCTCCCCTATCCCTAGGAAATATTCTTCATCACCCACTTCCTAGGAAGAGTCTGGAGAGGTAACTAATGAGGGAGTGGATGAAAAGGAAGACCTCATGGATTCCCTTATATCATTTGAGGAAGGTGTCTCCACCACTTTTGATGAACTTAGAGAAAAAAAATTGGGTATAGATAAAGATCCATGACCCACTTTGATCAGTGTTACCATGAATTCCAAATAACATCACGTATACACTTATTTCATAAATAAACACAAAAATGTGTCTTCTTGGAATTACACATAGATTACAGGACTTGATCTCGAGGTGGCCACCCATCACATGGGTTTTCTAAAAGACCATTTGAGATACAAACAAGAATCTAGACAGACACACCCAACACACACTCCCAAAATAGAGGCTGAACTGGACAAGCTCATCAATTAGGACATTATCTTGGAGGTAAAGTATTCAAAATGAATTTCCAAAATTGTTACTATGAAAAAAATAATGGAAAAATAATGGTTTTCATCAACTTCATAGATCTCAACTAATAATATCTAAAATATGACTTCTTGGTCCCAATCAAAAAACTTTTGATTGATGAAACAACTGATTATCATGCCTTCCCCTTTAGGGATTACTATTCAGGGTACAATCAAATTAAGATGTCCCCAATATATTAATAATAAACCACCATTAGATATCCATAGGAAGTATTCTTCGATCGAGTAATTCTGTTTTATGTGAAGAATGCTAGTTCCACATACCAATGTTCCATGAAATCACATCATCAATACCTTAATGGGAAAGATTGTCAAATGTTATGATGATGATATAGTGGTTAAGTATCGACAAATTTCTAACTAATTAGATTACATGAATACCATCTACAATAAAAAACGACAACATAGCCTGAAGATGAAACCCTTAAAATGTGATTTCGGTGTAACCTTAAGATCTTTTCTCGGTTTTTCATACACCATCAGGACATCAATGTTGACCCTAAGAAAAAAATACATTCTTAGCATGCCACATCCTAAAATCCTTAAATAATTCAGAGGACATCATGGACAATTGTCCTACCTCTAAACCTTCATATCCAACCTTTAAAGAAAGTATTTTCCCTTCACCAAACTTATGATGAAGGTGGTCACATAATATTGTAATAGTGACTGGAATGAATCATTTGAAAACCTCAATAAATACCTCATGATCCTACTAGTATTAATGACACATATCGAGGTAAATATATGCGTTATACATGTGACGTCCTTGGAGTGATCATTGGGAACCTTAATTGCACAAAATAATGATACTGGGAATGATAAAAACATTTATTATCTCATTCGAACCATGTTTGACATTGAGACACATTATTCAATGATCAAGAAGAGATACTTGGAAGTAATATTTTTGGTTCAAAAGTTGAGCCACTACCTACAAAACCATAAGGTTCACTTGGTCTCTCACAATAACCCAATCAAATTCTTTCTTAGTCTCCCTATACTAACATGATGTTTAGTATATTGTGTATTTATTCTGTAGTAACTTGATATATAATTCATTCCTAAGAAATAAGTGAAAGTCTTGTTCTTGGAAGTCACTTTTATAGAACAACCATATGTAAAAACAACATTGTTAAATTCTAAATTTATAGATTAAATAGATATGCTCCATTCAATGAATCCCCCAAACGTGGGAAATTTATTTTTACAGTGCATTCGGAACACAACAAGGAGGATAATGGAGGACACCATGATAAAAAATTGGGTTAGTGATTGTGTTAATTTCCCTAGTGAAGGTAGTTTTACCTTACTCCTTCCTGTTATAATATGGCTATACTATCAACGTAGCGAGATATCAGACCTTCATTGTATGCCTGGAATCGACGATCCATATACTGGTGTACTATTTGGAAGTGAAAAGAGATTCATATTTGGTGATAAAACAAACCAATCGAGATTATTTTACATGAAAAGAAGAGATAATTCCCCTACTTGACAACATCTAAGGTTTAATGGGATAATTCCCCTTAATGAAAACATTGACTCAAGTCTAGAAATCATCGATCTCCTAGGCTGATGCATTGGAAAATACAACTATAGCACTCGAGGATCCAAAATGGGAAACGATAGTCATTAGAATTTCCCACCATCTGATAGTATCACCTTTTTTCAAGTAATAATGGAAGAGTCTGATGACGTTAGTCCTATACCTGAACCATGTCACCCTACCATATCATCGACGACCTCCCAAATGGAATAATCTCATTGGATGAAGCATGGAAATAGTAATCCCAATGGAAAGAAGAAAACTACATTCTTTATGATGGCCCAAAATCACCAGAAACCCCTCTATATAATAGGATTTGAGGGATTACTTCTTATATTTATCGATGGAGAAGAATAAATTGTTGTAATGAATACATTGAACACTAGTTCCCCCATCACTCACCAGTAAGGGATCATGCTTTCCCGTAAAATAAGAAGGATCAGATAGTTTTAGCCTTCGATGAAGCATAATTCCACAAAATTCACCATTAAATGGCATTCCTATAAAGTGCATTCCAATATCATTCATCAACCCCCATAATTTATACATAGTTCCAAATACTCTAGGATATTTTCTATAAGGGTAATGGATTTTGTTGGTACAGAAAATCCATAAATCCAATAAGGTTCAATACATCATAACTCCCACCTATTACTTCACCAAATAGGCTGAAGTAATACCCCTCAAAAACATCCAACCCAAAAGAATTTCACGATTTTTGAAGGATAATATCAATACCAGATTTGGTTTCCCTCAAATGATACTGATGCACAATTCCAACAATTTATGTTCTTCTAAAGTGGGAAAGTTGTATCAAGAGTATAATATCAAATCCAAAAATTAATGATTCTATCTTGTAGTGACTAATGGAAAGATAGAGACCTTCAAAAATACCCTAAAAACATACTAAAAAAGATAGTGGATATGGATAATAATTCATGTCTGACTAAACTGATGCATTCTTTCAAGGATTATAGGACTAAAACTGTATTTCTACATAGAAGACTATGTACTCACTGATATATGAAATAGAATTAGTCTTACCCATTGAAGTCTTAATACCATCGCTCTATATTTCTATCTATGATTAGCTATCAACAGATGAAAAATACCCTAAATTATTGGATTAATTGTAGTGGCTTGATGAGAGAATATTTAACACCTTTCATCAATTTAGGGTCTATGAAAATTTGATTGTGTGATACTTTAACAAAAAAGTTCAACCCCTATTCATTCCTTTAAGGAGAACTATTATTGTTCCTTAGGACTCCAATGATTCTAGGAAATAAGTATAAAAAAATTAACCAAAATGGTAGGGACCATACATCATACCTAAGGTCTACTCTAATGTGTCTTATTAATTAATCTCTATGGATGGACAAATTATCATGAACCAAATCGATGCAACATTCCTAAAGAAATATTTTGTTTAGTCACATGATGCATGTATCAGATGCAAGAAATTAAATTGTGTAGTAGGTATTTAACTTATGAACATAAAAGAAATAAAACCTGTCCTAAATTTAGGATGTTAAACTACCCAACACCATATATAGTCCAAGTGGTAAGATTATAAACTGTTTAGAATATCATCCTAAGCATATGATGTTAAACTCCGTGGTTAACATCATTTTTTCATGACATAAAACATTGAAACATTTTGACCCATGTTTTAGAAGATCATGATATTCAATGTTGGTACCCCAACCTCACCTTCCTTGAATAACTATTTTTTGTTTGATTATTGTTTCTAGAAGAATTTTTTTGACACTTGATCCTCCCATCCCGGTTCCAACCTAAAAAACACCCCCACTTTAAGTGTTTTATTCAGACCTTCACAAAGAGTCTTTCATGAACTACATGTGTCTTGATTATCATTCTAATGATTTATATATTGATTCTTTGATATCTAATCATATGACCAACCAAAACTAAAAAAAATCCTCCTTTCCCTTAGTATAAAACATACCTACACGGGAAACATTCCTAGTACTATATATTGCTTTATTCTCATTGCAATGAGATACATAGTGATGAATAGAACTCATGTCTTGAGCCTATATATAATTATATAGAATGTGAAAGATCCTTTTATCCATGTCAAAAACCAATTGATGTGGTAATATATTTTTCAAGAACTACATATTCCTTGATTCTTTCTCGAATGAGATAAGTTGTGACGCTCAGGTTATATTCTATGGTCCATATGAAATAATTATTTCCATATTGGGTGACTCAAATCCATGACAAACAACATTAAACAGTGTGGAATCATCATCCTTATCACAAGAAAATAAACTATTAGGCATATGGTCCTAGTCGTATGACATGAAAAAACAAGACAACATTCTCTCTCACTGTCGCATGACATTAAAATGCATGGTTAACATCCCTCTAATTCTATAGTAAGAAACCCCTAAAATACCATGAGAAATTATTTCCCTCGTGGTCCCTTAAATATGGGACTCCAACTCATTTTTAATACCTAATGACATCCCCATAACCCCTCAGTGGGCCGAGATTCCCTCTTGAGCTGACATTAAGAGGAAATGATGTGAATTTGCCTCATGCATGCCCCACTTACATCATTTCTAATCTGTAGTTGTACTTATGCCCCCTTTATAGGTATAATACAAAAAATTATCATGTACTTACCACAAGATACTAAACTGCCTAACCAAAATCCTTTTGGTATGAAGATAAACATCAAAATCTATCTATAAATACGTATGGATTGATTATCATTATAATAAGATACATTGTGATGCCTGGATCTTCAATCATGGGTCCAAAAACAAAAAATGACCACTACCTATGTATGGGTCATTCTTGCTTTGCAAAACATCCAAAAACTATATGTGGCTTCATTTATAACATCATAAGATCTATAGTGATGTGTATATTCCCATCCTTAGTACCAGCCACAATATTTCCTCTCTTTCACGTCGATTCATCTTATTCCGCACTACATTTAATTAAACATCATGGTATTTTAGAACTACATAATAGTTTATTCTCAAATCTAATGAGATATTTAGTGATGCCAAAGTATCTCATACTAGTCCAGTCACTACAAAATCTAGATTCCCCCATCCTTCACCTATATTTTTTGTGTGGTTGAAGAATACTTTCCCACTCATTGTTTTCCACACTAAGAACAACTCACTTGGGATTAAAAGTTTTCAATAAAATAGTTCCCTATATTCGTAAGGCATATCAATTCACATTGGGTATATCATGGTCATGGATGTAAGACCTTAAAAGGAAAGATATATTTCCTCATTTCATGACAATAAACTATATGATTTTCTCATGAGCTTTGATTCTCATTCCAATGAGATTTATAGTGACATATAAATTTTTAATCATATTCCCATTCTCAAAACAATATGAGAAATTACCCCACTCTCTTAAGTGTGAGTCAGATCTATATAATAAGATTCAATATAGTGTATCACCCCATGCGTGAACCTATATTAAAAACTACTCTTTTTTCCTCCATTCATAAATTTAATGATTATGGGGGATATTTATTTTAAAATAGCATGTGTAATGATTCTTGCTCCAACAATATACAGAGTAGTGACCAGGTTTTATACCTTGATCCATCTGCAATCATGTTGAGGCACCTTATTTTTACACATCATTACTGCATGATGTTAAACTACAAGGCTAATTTCCCAGCTGCATGAATTTAAACAGTGTGGTACCTCAACAACAACATGTGGGTTGATTTTCATTCTAGTAGGATACATTATGACACCTAGGCCTCATATCCTAGTTCTAGACATGGGGTAATGAAAAATTCCCTCTCTCATATATACAAACATTTATCTATATATTAAATTTTAATTTAGTTACCCTCATTTTAGTGTCCAATAAAGAAATAGAGATGTCCCCATTCAACATATGAGTTAGAACTATGCAAGGGACCATAAACATCACGGAAAATATAAGTCTAAATGATTTATATGTGATCAGATATAACCCTTCCACACACTATACTTCTAATATTGGACCCATTAAGATATTCATAATCATTATATATATTATGGTGATATAATGTGTGATACCTAAAGAAGCCTCTTCAAAAATATGTAGTAACATTCCCTCTTTGGCTATGTATAAATTTTCCCAAAAATGGGTTTTTTATTTTCCGGATACTACTATTATGATATGCAGTAACATGCCCCAGTTGGGCTTTCAAATAGTAGAAAAAAATGTTTTTCAACCAGTGGGAACTTCTCCCTCAGAAGAATCCTCTTTTGTCCTCATATGATTTGATGACATTATCTTGGAATGAAATATCCAAATTCAATCCATGATCATCCCTCACATATTTATCCCATATCATTTCTCATAATCTGAGAATCCCCCAGACCATGGTTTACAATTTCTTACCTCACATCCTAACTATATGGAAATGATCTTGGTCGGGTAGGCCACATATCAACTATCATTCCCATAATTCTATGGGATTAATCATATGGACTAAAACTAAAGGCACCACATTTCCCACATTTGGGTTAGAAATGTCTAGGAAACCTTTTCCACAAATTCTTAGGTAATTCGGAATTGAAATTCACCTCCTTTTTAGGAATTTTTATTCGACAAAATGAGACTTTGTGTCTTGGGATATTTGAATCTCCATAAAGTTCCTTCAGTCATCTGCAATAAAATGTCATAATTCACGAGAACTAATTTTCCTGACTATATTGTAACACACCCCAGTTTTATTTTCATAAGTCACCCACATATAGTCCTTTCAACCAAAGGATTCCAGTATTTAACAACATAGTAACACGCCCTTGTTGGCTTTGCATAAAGTAGCCAAAATGGGTTTTTACAACTAGTAGTAAGTTTATTATTAGAAAGAGACATCCCATATCGGTATGACCCCCTTTACCCATACCACTTTTGGGATCCGGAGATCACCAGATTATAGTTTAAAAAATTCCTCCCCTCATAATTGAAATTGATAGAACATAATCAGATAGATTTCCATAATATGGTATAATTATTAACCTTTATGTCAATACTAAGGACATTAAATTATATCCCCCAATGTCCTTTTTTTACATTAAACTGCATTACAGGATGTCTTAGCTTTAAGAAATTAAAATGCATAACATAATAACATATTTAAAATACATTAATTTATAAAACAATTTCCCATTATTATGATTTTAAACCACACAATCAATATCTATGTCACATGAAATTAAAATTAATTATGTTTCATACCTTGTTGAAAAGGGGCCATCCCCCTAACATCAATCATTTAGTAAAATGTACCCTCCTTCACACAAGACAAATTCATGTTGGAGAATGTTCCAAATCATGAAAAATTCCAATATAGATTATCTCTTCATTCTAAAACATATTAACTTGAAAAAACCAACCATCATGGTCATGAGAAAGTTGAATCTCCATAAAAATCATTTGTCTATCAGAAATAGAATATCATAATTCATGAGAACTCCTTTGTGTGACTATACTATACCACACCCCAATTGAATTTGAATAATTCATTCACAATGTTTTAGGGCCATTCATCTAATGGATTAAACAATTTTGAATTTGAAGAATCACTCCCCATTCACCTTTTCATAATGTCTCCCAAAAAATGGGTTATTCAACCTGTGGTAACTGTGTCATTATTAGATACCTCCTCTATTCATGAATATTATGTCCTCAATTCGGGGACCACAAAATATTGTCTCAAAACTCCCCATCAGGTATCTTAAGAACTTTAGTACATTCCTAGAAATAAATCCTAGTTTGGTTCATCATTTAAAAACATGTGGTAAAAATTGTTTGAATAAAAACACAAGTCACATTAGTCTGGATTGTAATATATTAAACATCCCACAAAAAGATACATATTTCTCTCACTATATTAAAAATCCAAAAAGGAAATTCTGGACAAAATTTGAGTCTTAGCTTACGAGAACTACAGTCAATGTGGTTTTGGTAAAAATCATGAAATGAAAAGATGAAAAAGATCACAAAACTTGTTAGGTAGAAAACCCATAAAGGGCAGCCTAATAAAAATACATGTATCACCTACTAAGTCATTTATATATTGTACAAAGGAAAAAATTAGGATGATGGCCTAAAATGTCACAAATTATGTAAGGTTGTTCATTTAACCATAGAAAATTTTTAATTATGCCATCGATGCCCTATGTCTTTGTAAAAAATTAGAGTGATCTCTCATCCATTTCAATGAGATTATAACATGATGGAATTCAAAAAAAATTTCCATTTTCAATGTTGTATTACAATTATAATAAGGAAAAAATAATGAGTTATTGGAAATGAAAATTGTTTTCATTTACGTTATAAAATATAGGGTAACATTCACATACTAGAGCATATGTGACCAATTTTATAGTTTTCCCTCAACACGAGCTTTGAAAAGTTAAGCTGTAGCTCAAAAATTCTCCAAATATTACGAAATCTTGGCGAATTTTATAGAAGGAGCCTTCTCGGCATCATGGATCTTCTTCTACTCTGTAGTGAAAACATAAATTCTTTGTGTTGAAGCCTCCACCAAGGATCTGTAGAGTTAGACTGCCTGTTCATTTATGATATTTAATTTTTATTTATGGAACATCATTTAGATGGATTTCTCATCAATGTAATCAAGATAATGCTCCAACTTTTTTGTGCAGTTGAGATCATCTTGGGTCACAATAGCTCTGAGTTATTCAAACATTCCCACTAGTTACACCTTGGCCAAATTTGATATTCACTTTTCTTCCTTTTGCATAATGATCAATTTAACCTCAACATGGATCTCAAGATAATTCAATCCACCATATCTCAATATAGAAATCTTGAGCGGAAGTTGGTGAAGCCACTTCAACATGTATTTAAGTGGTTTCTTCCAAAAGTATCATCTAGATATACTACAAGAAAATATGACATGTAGTGGGAAAAGCCTCCTACATCTCCATATTTGACTCAGATCCACTCTCTCAGGGAGATACATAATCCAGGATTAGTGTTCTCAACGAGATTCATTCTTCTTATACCTCTAAAATATTTTCCATTTCACCTATTGATATTGGTGGAATTGGAATAGAATATACTATTTCAAGCCTAGTCACAAAAGTTGATGGAACTATATTTCTAGTGACACCTATCATCAATACAACGAGGTAATCAAACAACAAGGGAGGAAATTAACCAAACGCTAATAATAATAACCCATTTTTGGATCAACCATTGGGATTGACGCATCCTCTTCAATAACATGCATAACTCTCAAAGTAGGGTCCTCGTATTGAGGAGCATCCTCTTTAGTTTTCTCAATATCTCATACCATATGATCATAGGGATCACCGACTTTGGGATTCCCAATCATCAATCCCTTGGTAAAAGGAGGTTGGTGGAGAAGAGTGATTTGTTTGTGAAGTTCCATGGAAACATTCTCCATTGAAAAATCTGTAAAAATATAATCATTGATATAAAGAATCATGTGAAATAAAGTAATGTATGTTTAGAAGAATCAAGAATGATAAATCTATCATACGTCTAATTAACTATTGAAATCTTGAACTCCTTTAGGAAATTTGAAATATTAATGACTTGATTAAATAGATCCATCATTTATTGACACATGGAATCAAGTATTATTGCATCCTCACCAGTAGTGGTATCGAAGATACGCTTCTTAGAACCCCAATTGGATCCTCCATCATTCCAATTTTCCAATGTCTTAGTTGGCACATCATCAGTAGGACCTGCCTAGTTATGGTCTCCATATCCATCTTATTATTCTCCTCATAGATTCTAAAAAAATCCCTTCAAGATTAATAATATTGAGTGAAATATAAAGCATGGAAAATAGCAAAGGGAGAGATACACCCTTAGGGTTGAGGTAGATGTCCCCTTCCTCTTCAGCATGACTGGAATCTACCTCAAGATGTACTTATTCTAGAATGTCATAAACTCACTTTTATACTATGATCATATCAATAGTTATATATATCAAAGACTCCATCTCTTGAATGTACCTCCCCACCTCGGTTAAATCATTGTCTCAGTGGATATTTGTAACATCCCAAGTAAGTAATGAATAATAGATATTTTTATCTATGTCTATTAATGATAAAGATAGTGTTTTAGAGGCTTAAAATGAAAATAAATACAATCTTATGCATGGAATACACTAATATTCTTAAAGGATTGTTTTAGTGCCTTTTGATGGAAAACCATTTTTGAATCTATATTTTGACAATTTTAGAAACTATGTTTGTCAAAATAAAATTATCCTTTATGATTGGGACATCAAAATTTACCTTGTGTGAATTTTTGGTAATTTTCCGACAATGTTCATTTTTAAATGAATAGTGAAAAATACTGCATTTTACATCAAAACTACTTTTTAATCTAATTTATTTATATGATTAGATTATGTTTTGAATTGGTTTTGAAGTGAAATTAGAATATATTTTTACCATTTTATCCAATGGTGGTCATTGGAATCAATTTCGATTTGAAATTAGACTTAAACTGGTGTCAATCTTTTGATACTTATTGTTTTGTAAAAACACGCTATTTGCTCTGGCAGCGGGAATTAATTATTAAATTAATTAATGTGACTTATATGATTTGAATTTTGTAAAATAGTCTTCATTTTTGAATTCGTAATATCAAATATAGCTTAGAGTGAATTTTTGGTAATTTTCTGAAAAACTTCAATTTTGATGAATAGTGAAACCACTAAGTGGTAATCAAGCAAACTGTTTTTTTCAGTTAAATTAAAGTTTACCACTAATGTGTATTGAATTTTGAAAATCCGACATACATGGTTGTCATTAAGAAGTAAAATGTGGTTCAATGAGATTAAAATAATTTTTTGGTGAATAGTAACTTATTAAGTTCTTAATCGCGATTAGTGGTAATTAGGGTAGTTTAACGTATAAATAATGCTTTAATAATATAAAATGACCTAGACACATGTCCCAACCTCATTGGTTGTGTCATGGCCGACCAAGACAAGTCATGGCCTAACTTGGGGACCCCATGTATCCACTTTTGTTGGGAAATAACATAAATTACTTTTTATTAAATGTTAAAGTGAAAATGACACAAACATAATATGTTTTGCGAAAACAATTTTTAAGTGGGGTTATACAAGTCCAAATTTTGATTATAAATATTCAATGGAAAGCTAAAAAGATTTCCTACATCATAGTAATTTGTTTATAATTTTTAGACATTAACTAAATTTAATTATTTATGACATAATAATGATGCAGCGATGACATCATTATTTGACGATTTAAATAAAATGGAAAGATAAAATAAAATCTATGAACTACACATGTCCAAAACCAATTGGATGAATGGATTTCGATGCCTTATCACCTTATCCACGAATTCCATCAATGTGGGACCTTTTAAAACCGAAACACATTTTCAAATAATGTAATGTTTCTTTACTTTCCAAAAGTGACCCTCCTCTCCCCTTATAAAAGGCCCCCACCTCTACCTCATTTCACACACTCTTCAAGCCATTGGCTCGGCCAACCCCTGCCCATTTGCTCTCTCCACATCCCTCTCCTCATCCTAGAGGATTCCCTTTGGGCAGAATCCTTTCAAAGGAAGCCTTTAGGCTCAAACCAAAAGAAGTTACACTTTTTAAGGTATTTCATTCTCTCATGTTCATTTGTTTTATTTTGCTTCTCCGACCCCCTAAACTCTTTTTATTTACTTCTTTTGTAACAACACCAGTATCTTCAATATACTAGGATGTTGTTATAAGATATATTTGAGCTACACTCTCACACAACTACATCAAATGGTTAAAGAACATACGGTTTCCGTGGATGGCGAAATTCTGCCTCCCGAAACGATGATTGTTCAATACTCATTTAACACCTTCAAAGGTGGCCATTATGATGTCACTATTTTTATATATGATATATTATATGTTTATGTTTTCCTTAAGCTTCTGTTTTTTTCATTTTGGGCATACCTTTATGGTTTCCATTATGGGTAAAACACGATATCTTCATTTTAGGAAGTGCGGACTACCGCCCCCTAAAAGTGATTTGATTCGTTAATACCATATGTGGGATGTGTAAAGGATAAAGTTAATGATATTATATATGTTGTTATACTGGAATTATAATATACTTTTATATCATTATGATTCCATTCCAGAAAATATGAAATAGAAATGGAAGTAGCGTTCATGCGTACGTACGGCTTACCGTCTCCATGAACGATGCATTTCATTTCTTACCTCTAAATGTGATGTAATATTATAAATGAATGTATGTACTGGATATATATGACATATATGATATCTACATAATGAATACCATTCTGGATATAATGAACCTTTGACTAAATTAACAACTTGTAAGTATAAGAAGTCAATTTTTGACTTAAGAACCAAATACCGACAAAATGAACATTATTAACTTAAATGATTACATGATGTTCATAACATGGTATAAAAGGAATAATAAACTTGGAAAAGATTCATAATCAAGTAGAGATTAACTAAATTTTATTATTCAGGAGTTTAAAGAACGGTCGGGTCAAGTCAGATACGAGGTATGGGAACTTCTTAACCCAATTTCCATTCTTTGGGTTAATCTCCTACTTTCAAATTATGTCATTATATTATTATGTCGTATCTTGTATTTGTACTTTATTTATGTGTACTTATAGTGAATACACATAATGTATCTATTTTATTTTGAAAATTATCTTTGTATGGGACTTCGTCTCAATCTCCTTTCGTTGAGGCATATTTTATTTTATACACAACTTTCTTTTATACGGTGTATAAACCCCTTTGACTTTTACGTTTACTCAAAAGGAATCTTTTTTATACGAAGCGTTTACTAAACGACAAAAGGGAATGTTTTTGTCGTACGTATGCGGCGACAACGACTTCTCCGCCGTCGTAACCGTTATTTGAGTTTTGGCTTCCTCTACAAGCCATACCTTTTTTTTTAAAAGAAAAATAAATACCATGTTTTACTTTGGTATTGAAAATGGTTTTCATAATGTTTTTATTATATCAATGTGTTGTATTGATATCTCGTGATTGAAATGTGGAAATGTTATGTTTCCTTTATGCATGTTTTATGTGATATGATTATGTTATGGTTCTTGGGCATTATTATGAAGACGGGTGGTTCCGTGATAAACTAAGGGCGGGTGAGCCCGTTATAGCTCTCCAATGCATTGGGTAACGCGAAGGAGTGAAACGTTAAGGTTTCTCCGAAGAGATTTTAGGGAATATACTGTGATGGGTATTCCAAACGTAACCAAGAGGGTTACCCCCTACGTAAGAATGTTATGAATGCCTCAAGTTACCTTTACGTATTATGATTTATATGATTTATTCATGTTTTTATGAGGTATGTTAAAGTGCCTATGTTTTATGGGTAAAGTATGATTTCATTCTTATGTATATATGAACTCATGTTTCCTTTCCATGTTTTTAAAACCCATACTGAGTTTTTACGCTCATCCCAAGTTTTTGAAATGTTTTTCACAGGTCAAGGGAAAGGTACATGATAAGATGATAGAGTCAAGGATGTGTCAAGAAATAATCCATGTTTTATTTTAAATGTGTTTCCATTGATGGGAATGAAGAATGCTATCTTTATGTAACCTCTTTGTTTATATGTGGAATGTAATGCAAGTTTTATGATCTAATTCTCTAAAACTCTAAACCCGAAAAGATCCTCAACGTGTAATCTTGTAATAACTCAAGATTAAGTAAGGTTTAAGGCTGGGGCCTTATAGTTGGTATCAGAGGTCGGTTTAGACAACTTTAGGAGTTAGAAAAGTGTTAAATTATTATATGATTGAAATGATATAGCATTTACGGATTACCATGTTGCTTCGCCTAAGATATTTCGGTGTTCAGAATGGTTTTCCGCAGAGGAAACAAAGCAGCTATGTTGGGACGACATCAGGAGGAAGACAACCTTCCAAATCAGCAACCTGAGATGGTCGGAATTGGAACTGAACAGTTTGTTGCAGTAATGGCGCAGTTGACTCAGGCGATAAATGGTGGTGGTATCCATGCACGAGATCAGCCAGATCAACCGCAGAGGAACATGTCAGTGGTGGAACATTTCATGAGGCAACATCCACCATCATTCAGAGGATCATCTGACCCTGTGCAAGCTGAAGGGTGGATTAAAGCACTGGAGAAGATTTTTGATGTCATGGGGTGTTCAGACAATCAAAAGGTTAGTCTTGCTATTTACCGTTTGGAGGGTGAAGCAGATCAGTGGTGGTCTATGGTTAAAAATATCAGGGATGCCGATGAGATTGATGCTCTTGACTGGGATGAATTCAAAGGTATGTTTCTTGAGAAGTATTTTCCTAAGGCTGTTCTACTTAGGATGGAAAAGCAATTCTTGGAATTGAGGCAAGAGGAAGACTCAGTGGCTGCCTATGAAGAAAGGTTCACTCGATTGGCAAGGTATGCTCCCAATTTTATCCGAGACCTTGATAGTAAAATCAATCGTTTTTACTCAGGATTAAAGCCAAAGTATCGAAGGGCATTAGCTTCTCGTGAGTTTAAAAGTTATGAAAAGCTTGTTCGATGTGCTGAGAAGGTGGAAATGGAGTTTGCCGATGATCAAGTGTTCTATAAAAACCAGCAGAAGAAGAGACCGAGGTGGCAGGAGAAAGGTAAGAATTCTTCAAAAAAGTCTGATGGTAAGAAAACTAAGTTTCCAGTTTGTGATAAATGTGGAAAAAGGCATGCTGGGGAATGTCTTCTGAATTCTGGGAAGTGCTACCGATGTGGTAAGATGGGACATAAGACTCGTGATTGCACTGAAAAGGATCAAGGTGAAGGTAAAAACAAATTTGATTTACAGTTAGTGAAATGTTTTAAGTGCAATGAGATGGGTCACTACGCAAACGAGTGTCCGAAAAGGAGCTTGAGTGATGGGAAGCAGTTAGACTACAAGCAGAATGGGGTGGTGAAATCCTTTGCAACTACTTCAGCAGATGTTGGGCCATCGAATGAAGTGGTGTCAGCTCCAGGGAGCTCAGTATTTTTCGAAGATTGACTTGAGGTCGGGGTACCATCAGTTGAATGTAAAAGAAGCAGACGTTCCGAAGACTGCGTTCCGTACTAGATATGGCCATTATGAATTTGTAGTTATGCCTTTTGGGTTAACCAATGCACCTGCTGTATTCATGGACCTTATGAATAAAATTTTCCATGAGTTCTTGGATAAGTTTTTGTTTGTGTTTTGAGGTTTGTGAAGAGGTTATGTGTGCCTTGTGATTCACAGTTGAAGAGAGAGTTGTTATGTGAAGCTCATAGTTCTCCGTTTTCAGTTCATCCGGGCAGTACTAAGATGTATAGAGATCTGCGGGAGTATTACTGGTGGGATGGAATGAAAAGAGATATTGCTGATTTTACTGTGAAGTGTTTGACTTGTCAGCAGGTTAAAGCTGAGCGGCAGTTACCGAAAGGGATGCTTCAGCCTTTACCAGTGCCAGAGTGGAAATGGGAGAATATATCCATGGACTTTGTTGTTGGATTACCGAAGACATCTCGAGGTAATAATGCAATCTGGGTTATTGTTGATCGCTTGACCAAATCTGCTCATTTCCTTGCTATACGAGATACTTTCTCTCTTGATCAACTTTCCCGTTTGTATCTTAAAGAGATAGTCAGGTTACATGGAGTTCCCCTCTCCATTGTATCGGATCGTGATCCCAGGTTTACTTATAACTTTTGGAAAGGCCTTCAGAAGTCGTTGGGTACTGAATTAAATTTTAGTACAGCTTTTCATCCTCAATCAGATGGGAAGTCAGAACGAACAATTCAGACATTGGAGGATATGCTACGAGCTTGTTCTATGGATTATCAGGGAAGTTGGGACCAACATCTTTCTTTGGTTGAGTTTTCATATAATAACAGTTTTCATTCCAGTATACAGATGGCACCATTTCAGGCATTATATGGGAAGCGGTGTCGAACTCCAGCTTTCTGGGATGATGTGGGTGAAAGGAAGTTGATGGGACCAGAATTGGTAGAAGAGATGGCAGAAAAAGTTCAGTTGATTCAGAAACACATGAGAACAGCTCAGAGCAGGCAGAAGAGTTATGCGGATAACCGGAGGAAGGATCTATCTTTCGAGGTAGGTGATCATGTTTTTCTCAAGGTTTCTCCTTGGAAAAGTGTGATGAGATTTGGTAAGAAAGGAAAGTTGAGTCCAAGGTTCATTGGACCATACGAAGTTCTAGAGAGAGTTGGATCAGTTGCATACCGAGTGGCTTTACCTCCGAGTTTATCTCAGGTACACAATGTTTTTCACGTTTCGATGTTGAGAAGGTATATGCCAGATCCATCTCATGTTTTGAGTCCAGAGGTAGTTCAGCTGGAAGAAAACCTATCTTATGAGGAACAACCGGTCCAGATTCTTGACCACAGGGAGCAAGTGTTACGGAATAAGGTGATTCACCAGGTAAAGGTTTTGTGGAAAAACCACATGATTGAAGAGGCAACATGGGAATCCGAAAATGCAATGAGGGATAAGTACCCCAATTTATTTGATAAGTAAATAAATTGCGGGGACGCAATTTTCTAAAGGGGGGAAGGATGTAACATCCCAAGTAAGTAATGAATAATAGATATTTTTATCTATGTCTATTAATGATAAAGATAGTGTTTTAGAGGCTTAAAATGAAAATAAATACAATCTTATGCATGGAATACACTAATATTCTTAAAGGATTGTTTTAGTGCCTTTTGATGGAAAACCATTTTTGAATCTATATTTTGACAATTTTAGAAACTATGTTTGTCAAAATACAATTATCCTTTATGATTGGGACATCAAAATTTACCTTGTGTGAATTTTTGGTAATTTTCCGACAATGTTCATTTTTAAATGAATAGTGAAAAATACTGCATTTTACATCAAAACTACTTTTTAATCTAATTTATTTATATGATTAGATTATGTTTTGAATTGGTTTTGAAGTGAAATTAGAATATATTTTTACCATTTTATCCAATGGTGGTCATTGGAATCAATTTCGATTTGAAATTAGACTTAAACTGGTGTCAATCTTTTGATACTTATTGTTTTGTAAAAACACGCTATTTGCTCTGGCAGCGGGAATTAATTATTAAATTAATTAATGTGACTTATATGATTTGAATTTTGTAAAATAGACTTCATTTTTGAATTCGTAATATCAAATATAGCTTAGAGTGAATTTTTGGTAATTTTCTGAAAAACTTCAATTTTGATGAATAGTGAAACCACTAAGTGGTAATCAAGCAAACTGTTTTTTTCAGTTAAATTAAAGTTTACCACTAATGTGTATTGAATTTTGAAAATCCGACATACATGGTTGTCATTAAGAAGTAAAATGTGGTTCAATGAGATTAAAATAATTTTTTGGTGAATAGTAACTTATTAAGTTCTTAATCGCGATTAGTGGTAATTAGGGTAGTTTAATGTATAAATAATGCTTTAATAATATAAAATGACCTAGACACATGTCCCAACCTCATTGGTTGTGTCATGGCCGACCAAGACAAGTCATGGCCTAACTTGGGGACCCCATGTATCCACTTTTGTTTGGAAATAACATAAATTACTTTTTATTAAATGTTAAAGTGAAAATGACACAAACATAATATGTTTTGCGAAAACAATTTTTAAGTGGGGTTATACAAGTCCAAATTTTGATTATAAATATTCAATGGAAAGCTAAAAGGATTTCCTACATCATAGTAATTTGTTTATAATTTTTAGACATTAAATAAATTTAATTATTTATGACATAATAATGATGCAGCGATGACATCATTATTTGACGATTTAAATAAAATGGAAAGATAAAATAAAATCTATGAACTACACATGTCCAAAACCAATTGGATGAATGGATTTCGATGCCTTATCACCTTATCCACGAATTACATCAATGTGGGACCTTTTAAAACCGAAACACATTTTCAAATAATGTAATGTTTCTTTACTTTCCAAAAGTGCCCCTCCTCTCCCCTTATAAAAGGCCCCCACCTCTACCTCATTTCACACACTCTTCAAGCCATTGGCTCGGCCAACCCCTGCCCATTTGCTCTCTCCACATCCCTCTCCTCATCCTAGAGGATTCCCTTTGGGCAGAATCCTTTCAAAGGAAGCCTTTAGGCTCAAACCAAAAGAAGTTACACTTTTTAAGGTATTTCATTCTCTCATGTTCATTTGTTTTATTTTGCTTCTCCGACCCCCTAAACTCTTTTTATTTACTTCTTTTGTAACAACACCAGTATCTTCAATATACTAGGATGTTGTTATAAGATATATTTGAGCTACACTCTCACACAACTACATCAAATGGTTAAAGAACATACGGTTTCCGTGGATGGCGAAATTCTGCCTCCCGAAACGATGATTGTTCAATACTCATTTAACACCTTCAAAGGTGGACATTATGATGTCACTATTTTTATATATGATATATTATATGTTTATGTTTTCCTTAAGCTTCTGTTTTTTTCATTTTGGGCATACCTTTATGGTTTCCATTATGGGTAAAACACGATATCTTCATTTTAGGAAGTGCGGACTACCGCCCCCTAAAAGTGATTTGATTCGTTAATACCATATGTGGGATGTGTAAAGGATAAAGTTAATGATATTATATATGTTGTTATACTGGAATTATAATATACTTTTATATCATTATGATTCCATTCCAGAAAATATGAAATAGAAATGGAAGTAGCGTTCATGCGTACGTACGGCTTACCGTCTCCATGAACGATGCATTTCATTTCTTACCTCTAAATGTGATGTAATATTATAAATGAATGTATGTACTGGATATATATGACATATATGATATCTACATAATGAATACCATTCTGGATATAATGAACCTTTGACTAAATTAACAACTTGTAAGTATAAGAAGTCAATTTTTGACTTAAGAACCAAATACCGACAAAATGAACATTATTAACTTAAATGATTACATGATGTTCATAACATGGTATAAAAGGAATAATGAACTTGGAAAAGATTCATAATCAAGTAGAGATTAACTAAATTTTATTATTCAGGAGTTTAAAGAACGGTCGGGTCAAGTCAGATACGAGGTATGGGAACTTCTTAACCCAATTTCCATTCTTTGGGTTAATCTCCTACTTTCAAATTATGTCATTATATTATTATGTCGTATCTTGTATTTGTACTTTATTTATTTGTACTTATAGTGAATACACATAATGTATCTATTTTTTTTTGAAAATTATCTTTGTATGGGACTTCGTCTCAATCTCCTTTCGTTGAGGCATATTTTATTTTATACACAACTTTCTTTTATACGGTGTATAAACCCCTTTGACTTTTACGTTTACTCAAAAGGAATCTTTTTTATACGAAGCGTTTACTAAACGACAAAAGGGAATGTTTTTGTCGTACGTATGCGGCGACAACGACTTCTCCGCCGTCGTAACCGTTATTTGAGTTTTGGCTTCCTCTACAAGCCATACCTTTTTTTTTAAAAGAAAAATAAATACCATGTTTTACTTTGGTATTGAAAATGGTTTTCATAATGTTTTTATTATATCAATGTGTTGTATTGATATCTCGTGATTGAAATGTGGAAATGTTATGTTTCCTTTATGCATGTTTTATGTGATATGATTATGTTATGGTTCTTGGGCATTATTATGAAGACGGGTGGTTCCGTGATAAACTAAGGGCGGGTGAGCCCGTTATAGCTCTCCAATGCATTGGGTAACGCGAAGGAGTGAAACGTTAAGGTTTCTCCGAAGAGATTTTAGGGAATATACTGTGATGGGTATTCCAAACGTAACCAAGAGGGTTACCCCCTACGTAAGAATGTTATGAATGCCTCAAGTTACCTTTACGTATTATGATTTATATGATTTATTCATGTTTTTATGAGGTATGTTAAAGTGCCTATGTTTTATGGGTAAAGTATGATTTCATTCTTATGTATATATGAACTCATGTTTCCTTTCCATGTTTTTATAACCCATACTGAGTTTTTACGCTCATCCCAAGTTTTTGAAATGTTTTTCACAGGTCAAGGGAAAGGTACATGATAAGATGATAGAGTCAAGGATGTGTCAAGAAATAATCCATGTCTTATTTTAAATGTGTTTCCATTGATGGGAATGAAGAATGCTATCTTTATGTAACCTCTTTGTTTATATGTGGAATGTAATGCAAGTTTTATGATCTAATTCTCTAAAACTCTAAACCCGAAAAGATCCTCAACGTGTAATCTTGTAATAACTCAAGATTAAGTAAGGTTTAAGGCTGGGGCCTTATAATATTAGAGGATTCAATATTATATCCTAGCTTTGTGATGTGAATTCCAGCCTATAAAAACACCCAATAATCCCTAACATCATGAGTTACACCACTCCAATCTCAAATCACTAAGGGGTGTACATAATTTGGCTTTGATGTGGATGTATTCAAGGAAGACCAAACACCTTTTAACTTGGAAGAGCCTTTAAACCACCTTTCTCTGATGAAATAATGGCTGGATAGAACATGATCTTCCTTTCGATAGTGAAAAAAAGACCTCATTGGAAGATGAGTTGTGGTTTTCTCAATCCTATAATGCTCAGTGGTCTTTTCCTAAGATCACTCTGAAGGCTCTCACGCTTTAGTGTTATTAGCTTCGGTTTGAGCCTTTCTACCCCACATTCCATGACCAATAGTTTTCATAGTCAAAACATGGTTAATGACTTTCATCAATACCCCTTAAGTGTATGAAGATATCTAAAAAATAGTCATACTCGACCTCAAGCCTGATAGATTCATTTGATGGAGGTAGAGTGATGGAAACCTTGGACATATCCATCAGCATCGGGATATAGAACTGTCACTCTTCCATCCAATGTATCTCAAGACAAACATGAATAGGGGGAAAGTTATTTGACTAATGAATACATTTGAACCAGTAAGTAAATCAATATGAATCACAAGACTAACATATGTTTTTTCTGTTAATAATAGAATCCAGTATGCTATCTCTGAATGCTAGCATATAAGACCTTTGTTTGTGATTCATTTCATTTCCATAATCAGTAAAAGTCCCTATCGGTGGACATCTATATGATAATAAGTTTAATTATACCAACATATTTATCATCCTCAACACTTTTTTCATTGTGAGGCTCAGAGGCCAGATTCTAGAAACAGCATGAAAAAATGGGAAAATTGGCTTTTGGGGACTTTAACTGGGCTCAACATGGAATATGAACTGAATTGCATTGTGATACATCCCCATAAACCATCAAAACACCCTTAAATTAGAAATTGAGCCTTCTCATTGTACGTATACAACAAGGAATGGAAATTTTATCTAGGCTATGGGAAGACAACAACATGTGCCTCCCCTTTGCCAGTTTTTCTAAAATAATGAATGTCCCTAGCCAAAAAAAAACTATTGGATTCACATACCAAAAATAGGTAAATGCATAGCCACATTTTAAGGAAGCCATCCTGGTGAGTCTTTGAAAAAACATCCAAATTTTTATATAACTCCAATGGGTATACTAACTCTTCTCTAGTCTATGATAGAATGTGCTAATAGATCCACAATCTTCTAAAGTGGGGAATTATATATGGTTCTTTCCAGTGGTACCTTCCCCCTCTAGATTGAGAAAACACTCCATACATATTTTTGGGATAGATGTCACCCTTGGGGTGAGGATCTTTGTTCTATAATTTCTTCTCCAACATAAAAAGTTCATGGTCAAAGGGAGGGCTCCTTTCAACATCATTCAATGTTACCTTTAGTGGGATGAAATCATCAAAAATATCCACTCGAATGGGAGCTCCATAAAATTTGTAGACATCCCAATTGATAATGTGATCTTCACAATGCATTAGGTGAAGGGAATTTGTTCGAGGAATCCATCAGCACAATAGCTAAGGGATGATTTATGAGTTCATATAAACATATGTTTTTCTTACCCAAATAGCCTAATATATATAGGTTTCTTGAAGCTATTTTATGAATTTTTCACTAGTATGGTTCAGAAGTATGCCAATATCAACCCATGCCCAACTCCCCCTTCAGAGAATAAATACCTTTCCACCTTCCAAACTTTTGTATGATCAGTCATTGAAGCATAGAAAGATGAATTCTAATAGTGAGGCTTTAATTCCTAAATATGAAACATAAAATATAGAGTTCAGGTTCTTTGATATATAAACGAGTCAGTCAGAACCATTCCTTGATTAATATTCACATCATTCGAGGAAATCACAGTGGAAGGGAAGTCAGAGTACTTCACAAACTAGGAATTTGGAATATAACCTCAATTCTAAAGGATAAAGAATCCCTCAAGACACCATGATCATAAAATGGATGATAATCACTTCCTGGGAACTTTTTTGGATACATTCCCAAATAATTTTCATGATCCAAAGGATCTGGATCATCCATGTGGTAGTAATCTATCCCAACAACCCTGATCATCTCTAATGGATGTGAAATAAGTTTTTCAAGACAATCCATCAGAAAATTCATTGAAAACCTAAAATATGACATCAATTTCTCCCATTAAGTTAAAATATTTACTTATAGAATTTAACATTTTTTCATGGAAGAATTCAAAATTTTTTCAAAGGAAAGGACCCGTGAAAGCCTTTCACTTAGGTTCCATATGCATCCCTCTCAACCATGTTTTTAATGAAAGCCCCTTGAATATATGCATGTCCTGGGATCCTCATCATGTTGAATCCATGAGAAATGGACACTAATTTGGTTTACTATAGAAGATTCTTCAGGAGACCTTCGTGAAAGGACAAACTCAAAATGTATAGGTTGATGACCTGCATGATGAAAGAATAAAAGAACCATCATAGAATGAAAGAAATAAACAAAGGGGGAAATGGAATTTAATGACACCACAAACCTGCATACCAAAATTTCACCATGGATCATTTCCGTGAGCGTACACCCATGGATTTCACACCAGACTTATTCTATTGATATGCGGGGGTATACCTTGTGGACTAAAACCTCTTCTTCTGGTCAGATCCAATTTAAGGGTTGGTCAAAATCCATTTTATCAATTATGATTAAAATATAATGAACTGTACCTCAAAAATAATAAATAGGGGAAGATACCTAAGAAAAATCAGATGGGAAATTTTTATGATAGAGTACATACAAACCCCTACACATCAGAAGGCATGCACAACCCCCCCCCATATAGTATAGAAAGGAAAGACACCCATGCACAAAAAACCTACACCATGGACCTATTCCACATGACTACATGGATTACATTCTTTGACAAGTTCCCATATTATCCTATAAATAGGATCTTCAGGCTCATCATTTTTAAAATTAGAAAATCAGAAGAAGCCCTAAAGCTTTAGTCAAGCATCCCCTTTTCCCAGGTCCTCCGAAGCCCATTAGGTAGTTATCCAAACCTAATAGAAGAGTGTATTAATGGAAATAAGGAATATTAATGTCCCTTAAGGGTATGAAACACAAGAAACCTACACAATCACGCATTCTACCCTAGTTGGAAACTACATGCGCGAGGCCCCTTCCAAAACGAGGGACCTGCATGAGCCTCTTCCAGGGACACCTGAGTAGACTTGTGGTGCCTCGGCTAAAGACACTCCCCTTTTTTGATTCATAGTTGGTCCATTACCCATGGAATACCTAGATCACACAAGCCTATACCCCCTATGAAAATCCTCTCGAGTTTCTCTAATGGAAAATGTGAATCACCTTCACTCTCTAATGGGGGACCTATATGATCCCACCCCATTGAGACCTCTTTAATGACACCAATGTTAGTGGTACTCTTAATTTCGATCCCCCATATTAGTGGGACAAAATTGAAACCTCCATCAAAAAATATAGACTTGAATAACCCTAGATAGAGAAACAATAGTGTGTCTACCATTTGGGTATTCATTCCTTTGGTTAGAGGTGTCCTGCACCTCTCCAACCTAATGTGTAGGGTACTATGGGTGAATATGAGTATGTATTCATTCAATAATGAGGAACCTTACTCAGGGGAATGTTTTAGGGAAATGTGGGTATTGTATAATACAGTTAGTAACAAGTACTTACTTTATTTCCTCTATGTTTTGGAGCCTCTGGTTCCATGTAGGGAGGGTGGGATCATGCTTGCATTTCCCTTCGTTGGGAAATGAGATACTCCTATTGAAACCAGTTTTATGGAATCTGTCCTAGATTAATTACCTCTCTTTTCTTGTATGAGGATTCAATCATGATTCTCTTCAACACATGGGTCATACCTGTATGGGCAGTCCAATGTGACATTCTAGGATATGAAACTGGAGATATAACAAGTGCCTATAAAATCTCTTTCTTCTTCTCTTGTATCCCCAACCTCTTCCACCAGCAAAAGTGAGATCGTGTTGTTTTCCAGATCATTGGATTTTTTTCTTACATTAAATCCTAACTCATCATGATTAATGTGGTCTTATGTGTTATTTAAAATTTTTACACGATCAAATTCATGTTTTGAAAATGATTTTTATTTCTAATAATTATCTCAACTACCTTCAAAGTGACTCCATTTATGTGGGTCCTCAAGGAAATGTATCCAAACATAGGGAAAAGGAAATTTTGTGGTTTATTAGATATTTTTCTTCTTCATTTTTTCTCACCTTGATCATTGGTCACATGTAAATATAGTTTGATGGTGATCATGACATCCACATAATTCTAAACAACCAATGTGAATCATTCTAAGAGTAAGTACCAACTAAAATTATGGGCATTCCTGTCAGTATAATCCCAAATAATACAAAATAATAAGGACCCCCCTAATTAGTAAGACCAAACCAAAAAATTCTCATTCACTAGGGAATCATTACTAGTGTAATTACCAACTGATCCTTTTGGGAATCCTACTTGGTATAATCTCCAACTCTTTACAGGGCATCCTCCCAAATAATAATCCCCATAAATCTATCCTATTGGTCTCATACATGGAATGATCTCAAATAATATCACTCTATCCATCCATGGCCCTCCTAATTGGTATAATCCAAAAAAAATTCCCAGGGCATCATCCTTAGTAATAAGCCCTAAAATCCATCTTCTAGGTATCCTCCTTATGTATAATCCCATAAAAACCTCTAATTATGTATGAGTAAACAAATACCTTATGAACCCTTTCATAGGGAATACACAACCAGAATAAGTCCTTTCCTTTCAAAGGTAATCATTTTCATGAATAATTCCAACCATAATCCTCTCTAAGTTCCATACATCCCGACGAGACAACCCTAAGGGCCTCTATAGGCATGGGTCTTCATAACTAACTATGTGTGATTTCATTCTTGTCTAAATGTGATACATAAGAATCATATTTGAATTAAATACCAACACCACAAATGAAATATAATTATCTCTGGGAAACAGTAATAGTGGAGTCTTATCTAACTTGGGAGTCCATATCCCTCCCAGATTCCCTAGCCCGTTTTGGCATAAGTCCCACACAAAAACTTGACTTGGAATGTTTCTACTAGATGTCCTTTCCCAATGAAATTAAAATTAATGGATCAGTCTTTATTGCACGAACATAAAAGGTATGATGTGTCCTAATAAGAAGAAATAACTATGAGGGTTTCGATTTCATTCACAATTAATCATTGGAATCCCATTCATGGATCTAATTCAAACATCAAAAATACTCATGTACCCCTAGATAACGATAAACTATAGAGAGCCCCACTGTGTGGATGAAAAAAATCATAATTGTAATAATGAGGAAATAATCTTGAATATGTACATGAGAAGACAATATTTTTGAAGAACCATAGATACATAAATGTATCAATATTGAGGAAGAATCTCAATTACATACAATTAATTATATATTTCATATGTGGTGATAATTGATTGATAATACAAGGCTTACCCACATCATACTTGGTTATTAATTAAGGATTTATGAATATATCTTAAATTTATAATAGATTCCTAGAGTATTTAATAATACCCCCCAAATGGTGGGATAAGTCCGACCTCCCATCCTCTCGACCAATGTTAGTTCTTATGTACCATTGACCAAACTCTACAATGAGTACCTACCTATATAAAGGACTTTCAAAGATATACAATAGTTTGGTGTTTTGCTTCCATGAATGAAAAACATTGGAAACCACTATAAGAGACATAGATATGTGTTTGACGTAATTGTTTTCCACCAACACCACAAAACACCAATCCAACTTCACATGGAATTTAGGGATGAAACACACTTGTTGGTGGAATGAAATTTCTATGTATGTAAACCTTAATCATCCAAAAATAATTCTTATAAATATTTCTATATAGTTTATATTATAGAAGGATTCCCAAAACAGCCCTCAAATTCTCAACATGCTCCTCCTCTTTTACGGAGACATTGAGTTGCGGAGTTGATGATTGGTGTGCACAAATTTTATAAGGGGACACATGACATAAAAATTAGGGACACATTGAGTTATAAATCTAAGCTAAACATGATATCATGTGAAAGGGGTAGTTCCAAAACCACTTAGGAAAAATGATTAATCTATAATAACTCCCTAAAACACTTTAACCTATAATTCGATAAATATTATAATAAATCATATCAGCTGTGATATAATATTCTCAAAGATTGTGTGATATATTTGATAATCCTATAAGAAAAAATATTTAATGTTAACTATCCACATTATATAAGTTCACCCACCTTTGATATAAAACAATGAGATTCTATATAGAATACAAATAATCCATATTGAGGATGACGAATTATGTTCATATCTATCATATAAATAATTCTATAATTATCTGATGTCATATCATAATTACATTAAAACCTATATATAATTTTTTTAAACTAAATTATCCTTCAAAAAGGATAGATAACACAAATGTAATACAAATACTCCCCATATTAATTCCTAGAACTTGAATTATGTTAGGTTTAACGAACGAGTACTGATGTTCCCAATGGAATATTAGTATTGTATTTAATGTAAATAAGAGAGGGATTTCAGTATATATTATACTATGAATATTTTTTAGGTATACAATATCTAATTAATATAGAGGTATGATTTATAGGAATAAATGGAATATGTTAATGGATGATGAATGAACTATCAGTTATATGATCTTGATGAGTTTGAGAAGCTATCTATAGACAAGCTTGAATATTTATTGAGTTTATGAGTAAAGATGTATAAAAATTGAAGTGAGTACTAATCCTTATGTTTTTAGAATAAGAATGTTGTGAATATTTTACTTAGAAAATGGGTACTATTTATGACACAATGTATATAGTTAAGGATTTTTATTTATTTATTTGTGATTAATTAATACATTATTTTTATGAATATTTGATGAGATAATATAGAAGAATTTATTATGGAAGTTGATTCTATATGGAAATAATAAAATAGAGTTTTCAGAGTTCATATGTTCATTAAAATTTTGTGATAAAAATATATATTTATATTCTTTTTAATTTTATGAAGTAATTTGAATAATTTTGATTTGATTTAGTGTTTATTGTTTTGATTTGATGTTATTTTAGTTGATTTTAATAGTTCTGAGAAGTCCAGAATTCACATGCATGATTAAATCTTGAAATAGTAATGTTATGTATAAATAAATTAGAAATGTTTGAGTAATGTAAGATTAATCCTACAATATATAGAGATATAAAATATTAATTTGGTTTTTTTATCACCAATGTACGATTAAATATGGATAGGAGGACTCATGTATGAATAAACTAATCAAATTAGTGTTATATAAGAATGATTTTGAGATATAAAAGATTAACCCAAAAGATCCAAAGGCTATGCTAGATTAATCTGGAAATGAAAAATATGAACATATGATGCGTAAGAATTAATCATGAAAATAATAGACTATCATATTATAAAATAGATCTATGTTAGATTGAACATAAGTCTATAATTGTTAATTCAGAGTAAACAATAACTATGGAATAATAAAATGAACCTATATAAGATGATTTTATTAGATTTAAAAATGGAATTTAGAGAGGATTTTTAGGAATATATTTCATGAATAAGAAAGAATAATTATAATATAAATATCATTTAAATAATTATTATGATTATGAATTTGTACCTCATATATCACATATCACATTAATTGATGGATCAAGCTGTGATTCGAGAAAAATTGATGGAGAAGAAGAAGTAATACTTCAAGATGATGATGACGATCACACAGTAATGAAATATCAGTATGATTTAATTTTGACTAGGATGGATGAACTAGGGTTTTATTTATTTTACTCAACAATGAATTAATGAAAAATAAACACTACATATTTTTTCAATGAAATAATTTTAGGATGGAGTTCCACTATAATGAGAAGCCATGAACGATAAGATCCTTGATGTTTTAAGATATCCAAATATATTATAAAAAAAGTTATGGTACCTTGTAGTCCTAAAGAGAATTGATAATTCACTCATTCCAAAATAATGGATGTTTCACTACAAATATTTGTGTACTTCACATGAACACACAAATTACAATATACAGATAATAAATAAAATTAGATGAATGATAAGATGATAATTTTATAAATTATATAAAAAATTGATGGTACCTCTAATAAACAATTATAGTATTTAAAATATAAATATTTTAAATTATTTATGGATATAAAAAATATATAAATTACTATGAGATATTTTTTATAAGTTTAAATGAAAAAATAATGAGTAATTGTAGACATTCAATGAGGATTTTTTTTAGATAATTGTGAAATAAACCCATGTGACCAATTAATAATTTGTAATAAATTGAGGATCATTGGGAATAGTCTCATATGATCAATTATTAATTAGATATACTTATGACAAAACACATTTGATATATTGAGAGGCTACGTTCGAAAAGAGATGAATAAGATAATAAGAGTGTGAATGATAATGATTTTTTTAATTATGAAGATCTTATGTATCCAATAAATATAGTGAAAATAGATGATTATTCATTAATCTTAATTAATTCAATATCTAGAAAGGTGAAGAAGAAGTTGGTAGAGACCAAAATATCAATCAATTATTACCTTATACCATAAAGGGTGAATAAGAATAATAAGAATAAAATTATTGATGGTTAACACTAATAATACCTATAAATATTGTGTGTATTGAGGGTCTTAGATAAGAATAAGAAAATTAAGGTAAGACTAATTTACATTAGTTTTTATATTATATTTCGGTTGTTGAAGATATTATATAATGTAAGAATAAGACAACTTGATGGGGGATTACAATTTATATGTTTTGATCATTCTAATGTTGAGAAGAATGCTGTTGTGCATATTTTAGATGTTGAATCATTTATTGGTTTTAAAATTCCTTTTTGAGAAGGAATACATTCTCATTTGATGTATTTACATCCCAAATTATAGAGGAATATCTTATTAATTAGTGAGGATTGTTGTTTTATTGCAAACTGGTGTGAGTTATTATAAAAAACAAGTTAAGAGACTAAAAAAGTTATCAGGAGATAGTCCTTGGGTTAAAGATAAAAGCATCCCTACCTATATTCACGTTATAATATTACTTAATATCTATATCATAGACTCATAGAGAATATAGTGAGTAAATAATCACCCCATTGGGGGAGAACCTTTTAAAAATAAGGGGCACTTTTAATCTAGTTTATTTATGAATTTCCATGTTGTTTTTTATGTTGGTAATACATAATAATATCTATTCATACTAATAGGTGTAGTAGTTTAAAAATAAATATGGGTAATTTATAGGGAAAATAATTCAATAAAAATGGTTCACTCTGATTCATCCCCACCCCCTCCCAGTGTAAATGCACAGATCACTAGGAACTACAACTACTACGAGAGTCTGTGCTTCTACATAAAAATAGATCTGATTCTTCTTCATGGTTTTTCAAATGTTATACATGACATAAATATTTTATGATGTTAATGAGTGGCATCAAATGGATAATTAAAGTTACATTCTTATCTATACTAACATGTAGTTTGTTTCATCCAAAAACATAAATAATAGTAATAATAAAGAGGATAAGAAATAGAGAAAGATCTCAAAAGTTATAAAAGGGGAAGGGGATCAACCACTAGTTAAAGTTAATCAATATAGAAAATTTACATTCAAATTTTGTGATAATTATCCTCTTGAAAAATCACGTTTATGTTATGAAATGTATTTCCCTATTTAATCATTTGGTATTTTTCACTTTGAGAAAATCTATTATTTAAAAAATATCATTTTTGATATTATAAAATATATATATATATATATAAGTTTTTCAAGGGTATACATGACAAGAAAACATAGCTATAATTGAAAGAAGATGAAATGTAAAATGAATTGGTTTAAATGTTGAAAATTTGAAACCCTCTCATAAAACTTTTTGAATACAAATAAAAATTTAAATCTTTATATAAATATAAATTCTCCATCTGTAATTTTTTATAAAAAGTAATTAATGAAAAAAATAAGTTTAATAATGTACTTAAAAAAAGATTCATTAATTGGATTAATCCATTCAAATCAAGAATAATAATTTTAAATGTAATTAAAATGGTTAAAGAATAATATAAGTTATTCTTAATAAATATACAACTACATGTAGGATATTTTGAGAAGATGTAGTCATATGGGAAAAAAATTATGATCAATTGAGTTTTAAAAAAATAATTTCATGATGAATTGTCTTCATTTGGAAGTAAAATTGAGAAACTTAAATTTGAAATAATATGGTTATTCCTTTTTGTTTAAAAATATGTAGTTAAATAGAAGTTTTTATTATGTTTATTTTCTCTAACAAGAATCATTCTAGTAGAAAAAATATATTGAAAAAATATATTTATAAATCAACTCCAAACCCAAGGAAAGAGGAACCCATAATTCCCAAAACCATTTTTTCACTATTGTTATTTTCTAAAAATGTGTATTTTATAATTCAAATTTCAGATAAATATGTGTGGATAAAAATTTTTAGGAATGTGCCATATAATCAAAGGTGTATATAAGTGATATTAGGAGAAATTATTCCATAATAGATGCTAAAAATAATGGAAAAATGATTCAAATGTTTATATTTTCATCAAAAAGGAAAAAAACCTGATTTATTTTCCATATTTAGTGCTTTGTAAGGATAAAAGAAATCCATTGATTTTTTCAATTACATTTCTACAATACAAATAAAATTTTGATTCTAATTAAATGTGGGGGTAGATCTAAAATAATTAAGAATACTTTTATGTTGAGATGAGGAATATAGAAAAAGGTAATTTATTACTAAATATAGATTCATAGTCCAAGATAATTTCTATGGAAATTTTGGTCATTATGGTGATGAGTTATGGCTAAAACTAACAATGACTAAATAATATTATGATAAATAAAAAATACCACTCAATTTGAGAAGGAATGTAAGAAGTGAAGGTCATCGTTTCTTGGGGTATAAGAAAAATTATTGGGTTGAGAAAATACATGTGTAGAAGAATACTAATAATTCTACTACAATAAGAAGGAAGATATTATTATACAATAGATGAAATGGATAAATCATAGATCATTATATTAAATAGTTGAATATAAATTAAGTTAAAATAAAGATATATTAATAAATAAAGACAATCCTAGAATGAAACAAAAGGATTATATTCATAGGTGAAATTTCAAAAGAGAGATTCAAATTTCATTAATGGTTTTTAAAGAAAGGTGATATAATACTTCAAGAGAATTATTATGGTAGTAAAAGAAATTATCTGTGCTCCAAAAAAATTCATGAATGTTTTTCCATCCCAATTGGAAATGAAAAGGAATATGGATAAATGAAAAAAATAATTATTCTTTGAAAGCTAATATGAAAAAATATCTATATAAATATAAATATACAAATTGAATTAACACCATGCTTTTCAAATAATATCATATATGGAAAATCAATAGAGAATAAAATATAAAAAGTTTTAACCTTACTAGAGCTTAAATAAGTTTTTTTTGGTTTGATAAGAAAATATCTACCTTGTTCTCTCATTAAAAATCAAATAAAAAACCACCTAATTTATATATATACTGGGAATTTTTATGAGAAAAAATTGAAAGTGATGAATGAATGTAGAGGGAGAACCAAGTGAATTCTCTATTTAATATACTGAATAATGAGTTATTGAACATGTACCACTTTAATTTTTACCAAAATTCTTCTATAGAACACATTAATTGATATCATAATAATATTAATTGAGATAATTTTAATTAATACCATCCACGATGAAGAATTTATTACATTTAATCATTGTTGGGGAGTTAAAAAGAAGATGAATTTACTAGAATACCAATATTTCATGTGAAAATATAAATTTATATGAAATACTAAAATTGAGGGATCATTTTAATTGTTTTCCAATAAAATGTTTGATATTAATTAATCTTAATTATAAATGGGTGAATGTGTTGAAAAAAATAATTATGAGAAATACCTTAGAAGGGGGAGAAACATATTGTTCTTTTGTGTTTCAAATGTGTTTATTGAGTTGAGTATATGTAACAATTTGGAAATTATTTTTTAACAACTCTTCAAGGATAATTTCTATGTCTATTCACATGATAAGTTGTTTTATTTAAAGATTTTATGCATAGATTAATGTATCTTGTTTTCAATATATATCTAGCTCATATAAACATTTAGTTGCACAATTTATGGCACACTGCTTAAGAGAAATGTGATACCACCCCTATGAACGATACATTATATTTATTATCAATAAGGTGATGATAATATGAAAATAGAAAATGGAACATATTGGTATTTATTTTTTTAAGGACATGAACATCAAATCCAAATATTGATATCAAAGGAGTCAAGGTATTGTTAATGTTGTATTTGTTGTTGATAATTAAAGTGTGTCAATATGTTTTGGATGATGAAGATATTTGAGGAATCTCATTTTTAACTATTTTTGAGATGGAAATTATATAAATCATTTAATAGTGTTTACCGAAGATGAAAACACTAACAACTACATGATCATGATTATTTTGGGAAGATGGATATTGAAAATTTTCAAAAGAAGTTGAGTTGAATAGTAAATCTGGTTATAAATTGATGTGAGTACCAATCCTTGTGTTTTTTGGAATTATGTTATTATAAATGTTTCTTTTGGATAAAGGTAGAGATTGAATATTCTAAGTATAAGTTAATTAAGGATTTACATTAGTTGGTGATTAATTAATAGACTATTATTAATAATATTTTATAAGAACATATGGTGGAATTTATTAGGGAAGTTAAAGATACATGAAAATTCTTAAATGGAGATTACATAGGCTACAAATACTTTAAAATTATATTTTAAATATTTTTAAATATTAATCAAAAAATTTAAATTATTTTTTATAATTTTAAGAAGTTTTAGAGTGACTAGAGTTGATTTTAGGTGATTTTAAGTTGATTTAAAAGTATTGATAAGGGTGGAATTCCTAAATTTGATTAAATGTTGAAATTTTCATGTTGTATATGAATAAATAAGAAATTTTGGAGCTACATAATATTAATCTTATAATCTATAATGATATATTAGATTAATATGGTTTTTCTAGTACCTATGTTACATTAAACAAGAATAAGAGCACTCCCGTATGATCCAAAAAACTAAATATAATTTGTATAATAATAAGGTGGTGATGTGTTGGATTAACTCAGAAGACCCAAGTGATAATTTAGATTAAACATTCACTAGCGATGATTAACACATTATGTGCAATAATAAACTATAGAAACGTTGAGCTATGTTATAATAAAAGCGAGTTGAATTAGATTGACTATAAATTTTAAAAGTCTATATCATATTAACTAATAGCTAGATAAGAATAAAATGAACCTATTTAAGATGATTTTGAGAGATTTTACAATATATTATTAGTGTATTTTATGCTGATATTTTATGGAAATTTATGTGATGAGTTGCATGAGAAATGTATTGAAATAAATGTGATGATAATAAAGTTGTTACTAATTTATTAAACATTATATTTCATGATGTATCAAGATATGATTCTAAAATAAGTCTAAGAAGAGTAATTAAACAATGAATATGATGATCATGAGATAATTAAATATGATTTTGATTATTAATTTTTAATTCTAAATAATTTTATTCAACTGTTTTCTTTAGCAATGACACAATGAAAAAAGCATGTTGTACAATTTTTCGATGAAATAATTTAGGGGTGGTGTTTGACTACATTTAGAAGCCACGATAGTTATTATTTATGATGTTTTTGAGATTCATAGATCAATTATGACAGAATCTGAAGTTCCAAACCACAAACATTCAATCATGTAGAGAATAAATAATTCACACACCCCATGAGAATATAGGTTCCATATCAACTATCTCAGTGCTTTATATGTACATGTGAATTACAATATATAGTTTATAAAGAAATTTTAAGGAAATATAAGATTATATTTATACTGAATTAAATGTATAAAATTTTGGATATATTTGATCAGTATTTTTGAGATTTCAAATTTAAATATTTGAAATCAGTTTTTTAGATAAAATAGTGATTAATTGGTTGAGGATATTCATCACTATTTTAAACGATAATAACATAAGTATTTTTATAAATTCATTACAACATTTTTTGAGAATTTATTTCAACAAGCCCATGTGACCATTTTGGAATCTATTAAGGATTTAGGGTCATGGGGAACAATATCATGTGATATGTTATTTATTAAAGATCATGGGGAACAAACCTATACGATCTTTTTAGAGGAAAAGTATAATGAATGAATAAGATGAGAATGAGAGTGTGTAAAGACACTAGTATTATTATTACTGTAGATACTTTACTAGAAAAAGAGGGTGATAAGAGGAGATGATTCAATAAACCTAAATTTTTCGTTATTGTTAATGGTGAAGAAGATTAAATAAGTCTAGGTACTACTAGACAATGATTCCATTATTTCCTAAAGGATGGGAAAGAAGTGTAAAAATATAATCAAGGATGGTTGACATGTATTCTTCTTATTCGAATTTTGTATGATGAGGTTGTTCAAGAAAAATAAGAATATTGAGGTAATATAATTTTATTTATACTCATAGATTATATTCATTCAACTGATGACATTATATGAATGTAGAAGATGAAAACATGAAGGTAATTTCCATTTATATGAGTTTAACATTATAAAGTTGAGAAGAAGGTCTATGTGCATATTGTTTAAGTTGATTCATCTAATATCAATTTTTGATCTTGGTTGGGGAGAAAGATATATCATTTAATGTTGTTAAATATAAAATTAGTGTGGTCAATCTTATTCATTATTTTGGTTTTTCATTTCATTATAAACATGAAAGAGTAAGTATAAAAAAATTATCAGTTGTCTATAAAAGGTTTTTGAAGATATCCTTAACAATACGGATTATACCTAACCCACATTTATTACATTAATGATATTAGTTGATATCAATATATTGGACAAGTGATGAATACAAGAAGGATGTATTCCCCAAACTTATGGATAAACATGTAAAAATATCGTGGGTTTTTGTGGTTCTTTGTTTATCACATTTCATGTGGTGTGTTGTGTGGGGAATTCATATGTAGACCCATTCATCTTAATAAGTGTAGAGGTTCAAATATTAGTTGGGTTAATTTAAAGAGAACAAAATTCAATAATTGTTATTCACACTAAATTATCTATCAATGTGACTTTATAAATCATAGGGCTCTATAAGTATGAATCTTCTATAGTGATACTTCATTCAATATTGAGTCACATTTGTAATTGTAACTCCGTGACATGAAACTAAACTTTTGGGGGAACCAATTCTTTGTCAATCTTGGCAATTCCAACTACCTCTTTCTTACTCAATTCACAATCCATTATAACACAGAATATCTCAGAGCTATCCAGTACCTTCTAAATCTTTCGTCTATTATATGTAATCCTAAGGACTTAAGTATATCTTATATTGTTTGGAATACACTTTTTGCTGAGGTAACATCTAAAGTTGAATAAGATCATTAACCATTACTTCCCTAACTCTATGATATCTATTAAGAAATTTTAGACACATAAAATTATAATATACATTTACCTCATAGAAATAAAAACTATGATATATTTACTAGTAAAATTCTAAGAACTACTATCCTTTTATAATTGGGTGAGTTAATTCCTAGGGAGACTCTTCATAATTCGAACCCTTAATTACCCATACAAAAAATATGTTCCATAAATTTCCCCATTCCATTTAATTTTATTAATATTTACCACTAAATGTGATTCCATAAAATCCAAATCCTTCTCAATGAATTCATATTTCCATAAGAGCTTAGTATAAGGTGGATGAAAAAATGATAAACTAAGGATGAATCTTTAAGAGTAATTACTTCTCAAGATATCATTATTCCACCTCATATTCTAATATAAGATCTAGAGAATAATAGATAAGGTTCATTATATAAACATTAAATTCTAAAATATTAAATATCCCTTGTCAAATAGTGATAATCTCATACTATCATGCTGGCTTAAACATTTAAGATAAAAATGTGATCTAAATCTATTGTATAAATTAATCCAATGTAATATAAGATTCCTAATTATTATCAAGATAGAGTCTACCACTATCAAGTTACGACTCTCAAAAAGCTAACCAATAATGTAATTTAATGATCTGTTATCATGTTTACAAACCCAAAGGAAATATAAATCTCCTTCAATTACCATTATGTTTCAAACTCCAAAACACATGCCTCATTATTTATCCACTCCACCATTGAAACTAATATAAATTTTTCATTGACAAACCTTTAACAATAGGTTCTGTAACACCCTGATATTTTATGAGAATTATATTTTTTTTATGTCTTATGTTATACGCAACATCAAAGGAATCATTCACTACACACAACACTAGCTTGGCTTGTGTTATACGCAAGAGCAACCTTCCTCGATAACGTGTGTTGTACGTAATATAGAGTTTACTAAACAAAGATATGCAATTAAAATATTATATAAATTAGAAATTATAAATATTATTAACAACATTTTTTATTTTATATAACATTAGAATTCATTTTACATATGATACGAGAAAAAAATCAATTTTTCGGATAAAAGAATTATTTTTTAAAAAAATTCAGTTTTTCGCCTTTCGATGCCACACCCATTTTAAAGATAATTTTTGACAAGTTTATATGTTCACATTTAAAAAATAAAATTATTCCTTTGAAGCAAGATATAAAAATTTACATTGGATAATTTTTTGATACTTTTCTGAGAACTTTCATATTTTGATGAATAGTAAAAATACACAAAATTTTAATTGAAAACAACTTTTTTCATCAGAATAATTTATATGGTTAAAATATATTATTTTATGGTTTTAAAGTATAAATAGAATATATTTTTACCATTTAATATAATGTATGTCATTAGCATTAATTTTACATTGAATTCATAAGTAAAAACATTTGAATCTTTGGCAATGTTTTAACTTATAAAACCCGTTTTCTTAACAACGAGATTAGTTTTAAATTCATTACCGCAACTTTTATGTTTTGAATTCTAAAAAATGGATTCCATATTTGTATTTAGTGGGTCCAAATTATGTTAATAGGTCACTTTAATATTATGAATAGTAACTACGGTAATTTTTATTTACTACAGTTATAGGTAAATCGGGTAATTAAGGGTAAAAATAATATTGTAAAATCACCCTAAAACTTGAAAAAATTCTATTGGATGAATAAAAGTAGACCCATATAACCTAAGGGTCGGAATAGATTTATTTCATGGACTTTTGACCATTAAAATTATGTAATTATTATTAAAACTACTGAAAGTGACAACATGTCACTCTCTTAAATCTTATAAGAATAATAATTTTAATTTAGTGATAAACTTCATGAAACTTAAAACATGAATAGTCTCTAGAAAGATAATAAAATTATCTACATCATGTGAATTTATTTATATTTTTAGGGATTAAATAATTATCATTAATGGTGACACAATAGTGATGTAGAAATTATTTTTTTGATTGAAATATCAAATAAATGGTTTTAAAAATATTGAAATAAATATTATATGAACTATTTAATGTGATCCACTAATTTTCAAGATAAATATTAATTTTTATAAATATATTAAATATTTTATTTCGATTATTTATTCAATTTAGATTTTATTTAAATTCAAATAACTGAATAGTGTCAAAATTGACACTATTGTTATTTTATAACAATAACATATTATAAAATTGTTTAAAAATAAAAAAAATATTTATAAATTATAAATTTATATTTATATGGTCTAAAATGTCATAAAGTATCTAATTATGGATAATTCATAGCATATAAGTAATTATTTATATCAATTTAAAATTTAGAATATTATTGCCACAAATATAATTAAATAGATTAAATAAAGATAAATCAAGTTGATAATGTTTAAAATTAATTCACAACATGTATAAATTTTATTTTTTGATGATATTTTTCCCTATCTCAGCTAATATTAGAATTTTAGTAATTTTGGATGTTTTTATGTGGGTTTTAAATTTATTATAAATTAATATTGTTTAGATTTCCAAAGGTACCCCTCTCCTCCCTTATAAAAGGGCACCTCCTCCATCTCCTCCTCACACAATTTTGAGCCTATAGTTCGGAAAAACCCTACCCATTTACCTTTTAAACATCCCTAGAAACATAATAGAGGTCCAGGTCTTCTTTAAAGACCAATTTTAGTGCCATGAGAGGAGGTTTCAAAGAGGCATGTCGAAGAAGAGGTAATATTCGTTACCGATTCTTTCAAATTTATTTCTTCTTATACTTCCTCTTAATTAGTTGTTTCATTATGAAGTAATAAAATCATTATGACTAATATACTGATATGTTATTATAAATATGAAATAACCCTATTTCACCTTCTATCCATCCGACGGAAAATGAAATCATCGCGCGTGCGTACGTACAGAATACCGTCTCCACGCCGTGGTGTAATCTGTTTTCCACCACTACATTACTTGGATGGGTATAATGGTGAGAAAAATTACTATATATTATTATTATAACATGATAATAATTTTGATACATTCCATATTCCACTCCAATACCATTCAATAATTATGGGAACGATATCATCACTCATGCGTACGTACGGCTTTCCGTCTCCACGATGCGATGTGATTCGTTCTACATGATCTCCACTAAACCATGATTATATAAACATATTGAATGAATAAATATGATATATATTATAATATTACCATTTTTTAAATGATGTAGCTATAACCTAAAATGTGGAATAAGAATTTATTCGACAAAACAAGCATAAGAACATAAAGCAATGAATACCCAAATAATATGTAGAAATAGAATATTTCTAATAAGAAGCTAATAATATGACCATATATGGTATCCTAACACTGATTATGATTATAGAATAAGTCAATGACATTATTTAAATCATTATACAGGAGTTTCGAACACATACAAAGCATATCTGACCTAAGGTAAGGGAAAATCTCGAAATCTCATTTTTATCTGAGATTGTTTATACTTCAGAATTTACTGGGGGAATATTTATCATCCACATCCATGTTTCCTCAATATGTAATATTATTTCTATCCACCTACAATTTTTAAATCCAATTTTACCCATCGGTGAGTTTTTATTAAAAGATATGAAAGGAATCTTTTGTCGTTTTTAGTACGAGGTACTTTTTGACTTTTCCGGCCAATGTACAAGAAGAATGTTTTTTTAACATATACAGCATGAATAAAATTTTTATGATTTCATAGAACATTATTTCCATGAAGATTCCTTTACAAGTTTTCTAGTTTATATTTAAATAATTTCTTTTAAAATTGAATGACATGTTAAGAAAGGAAAAATGTTTTTTGAGGTTGAAAGTATATTTTCCTCAAGAATGGAGTTCAAGTGTTTGATCAAAATTATTTTCCATCTAAGAAAAATATAGGATTCTGTTTCTATACCTATTGTTACATTGATTTTATTATGTTGTGATGGAATTATTTTTATGAAGTCCTTTATCTTATATGAATTGTTTTATGATGTCACGATGTTTAAGAATCCCATTTTTATTACACGGGTTATGCTATAATGTATGATTTATGATTTTGTGGCACACATAATAATGGTTTCATTATGAGATGGGTGGGACCTATATCTCCATTGAATGCATTGGGTAAAGATTTATATCTCATGAGATAAACATGGATGGAATACAAGTTAATCTGGTTTAGTGATAAAGGACTAGAATGAGGAGTGAACTCGTTTCAGTAATGGAATTTGTAATCTATGATGGTCTTGTCAAAGAGCCTTAACTAATATGAAATTATTTTCTATGATTATGTGTGTATTCTACAAAGTTTCATGTTTTATGTTATTATTTTTGGGATTACATCTCACTACTATGATTTATCCCATGTTATGATATTATGATCTCTTTTATAGGTTATGATTTTCAAAATATTATGTTCTTATGAATATGATATAATTGATATTTCTTTTGTTTACCCTTAATGAGAATTTGAGCTCACCCCTTTTGTATGTTTTCTTTTCCCCAGGTCTGGAAGACGGTATTAAGTAGGATAAGCCGAAAGGGACTCCAGATATGATGAAATAAACAGGAGATAATGTAAATGATTTATGAACCAGTTTTTTATGTTTCCCAGTTTCTAAATACACTACACCTATATAGTCCTATCATGGTTTTGTTATATGTTTTAATAAGTATTCTTCAATTCTGAAGTAATAAACATGTTTGTAAAGTATGGGTCGTTATAGTTGGTATTATAGGAAATATATAATCAACCTTTGGAAACTAGGATGTGAAAGCCTTACTAAGAACCCTAAGGATATGTATAAGCATAAAACACAATCTTATTGTTGTAGAAATAGACATGAGTAACCTATGATAAGACATAAAGTGTGAAATTTTATTACTGATTATGTTGTTTTCCTATTATAATTAGTGTTGCTCACAATATTCTTCTTTGTTTTAGTCAATGGCTGGAACCCGAAGGAACCATGTTAATGATGAATGTGATGGGAAATGCAATGATTGTACCCATGAGCAACCAAATGTTATGGGAGATAAAATGAAAAATATTGTTGCCATGATCACACAACTTTCTCAAGCTATAAATCATGTAGGACTTCCAAATGAGAAAATGAAGGAGAAACATTCTATTGAATCCTTCATGAGGCAGCGTCAACCTTCATTCAGCTGGTCTTCTAATCCATTAGTGGCTGAACAATGGTTTAGTACCATTGAAAATATATTTTCAGTCCTGCAATGTTCTGAACATGATAATGTCATCTTAGTAGTATATCATTTTGAAGGTGAAACTGATCATTGGTGGAATCTTATTAAGAATACGAGGCAAAGGGATGAGATTGAGTCCATGGAATGTGATGAGTTCAAGAACTTATTTTCCAATAAGTACATCCCTCGTATTCTTCGAACAAATATGGAGGAGGAGTTTCTTGAATTGAAGAAGAAGGATGATGAATCATTTGGTACCTATGAAGCAAATTTTAAAAGAATTTCAAGGTACACTTCTAGAATTATTAACCAACCTGAGAGTAATATTGATCAATTCTTTAGTTTCTTAAAACCAAGTTTTAGAAAAGAGTTATCCATTAGGGACTTCAATAGCTATGAGTAAATTTTTCGATGTGCTATCAAGGTTGAGATGAAGATTGGAGTAATCCATCAGTCATATGTGTTTGATAAGAAGCAGAAAATGGAATTGAAAGGGAAATATAAAGACCACACTGAAAAGAATATGAGTTTTACCTTATGCTCAAAGTGTGTAATGAAACATAGATGAAATCGTCTTAAAGGGACAAGTAAATGTTTCAAATGTGGAAAATAAGGTCATCAGGCTTTTGAATGTCGCAATGATGGAAAAAAGATGTATAGTGATGCGAACAAAGAAAATGCTACAAAAAATGCACCTCCAACACTTCAATGTTACAAGTGCAAGTAAATGGGGAATCATTCTAATCAATGCACTAATCCATGGTTTTTTATGGTGATTGATGTCAACAAACTCTTAAGGCCAAAGACAAAGGAAAGTCACATGCAATTTCTATTGGTGATGCGGAGTACGATAACGAAGTGGTGAAAGGTACAGTTACCATCCCTCTAAAGTAGAAAATGTTTTATTTGATTTTGGATCCACCCACTCTTTTATTTCTGAAGAATTATCTAAGGGTATCTTTGTATTACCTCAACAATTAGATGTTGAGTTAGCTTTAAAAACCCCTAAAGGCACAATAGTCGCATCAAAAGTTTACAATTCTTCTCCAATTGATGTTTGTGGGAATGTTCTTCCAGAAAATCTTGTGATCCTTCCTATAGTGGAATTTTATGTGATTCATGGAATGGAATGGATTTATTTATATAGAGATTATATCAATTACCAAATAAGGTAAGTCACATTTCATATTCCTAATCAATCTATAATCATCTATCAATGCAAGGATAAATATAACCTTCCTGTGGAAATTTCTTCCATCTTATGGGTCTTGATTCCAATAAATGAAGGTTATTTATCTCAAATGGTTGGAGAGAAAATCATGATTAAGAATACACTCATTGTACGAGAGTTTGATAATGTCTTTCCGGAGGATTTCCCACAGCTTCCACCAAATCGTGAAGTTGAGTTTTCAATAGAACTCCTACCAGGTGCTTTACCTATTTCAAAGAGACCTTATAGAATGGCCCCAATTGAGTTGTCGAAATTAAAGAAGAAACTCCAAGAGAATCTTGATAAGGGATTCATACACCCTAGTGCATCACCTTGGGGAGCACCTGTTATGATTGTTAAGAAGAAAGTTGGATTAATGAGACTCTGCATTGATTATCGAGAACTTAAAAATATCACTATCAAGAACACATATCCTCTCCCACACATTGATGAATAATTTGACCAACTACTCGGAGCTCAATACTTTTCCAAGATTGATCTTCGTTCATGGTATCATAAATTAAGGTTCACAAGGGAGGATATACAAAAGACAGCTTTTCGTACAAGTTATGGACACTATGAATTTATAGTGATTCCATTTGGTCTTACTAATTCCCCTACTATCTTCATGGATCTAATGAATAGAGTCTTTAGAGACTACCTTGATCAGTTTTTGGTAGTCTTTATAGATGATATTCTTGTCTATTCAAAGAGAAAGGAAGAACATAAAGATCACTTGAGAATTGTATTTAAGACCCTGAGAAAGGAGAATATTTATTCCAAATTTACCAAGTGTGAATTTTTCCTTCAAAAAGTTTCATTATGGGGTCACATAATCTCAAGAGAGGGGATATCTGTGGATCCAGTAAAAATTGATACTATTGAAAGATGGTCGAGACCAACAACAGTAATTGAGATCCAACGTTTTATTTGTTTAGCAGGGTACTATCGACGTTTTGTGAAATATTTTTCAATATTATCTAACCCACTCACCAAATTGACTCGGAAAGGAGTTAAGTTTGTTTGGATAGAGGAATGTGAAGAGAATTTCAAGGAGTTAAAAAGAAGGTTACCCATGCTCATGTGCTCACACTACCTTGTAGTGGAGAAAGGTTTGTGATCTACAGTGATGCATCCAAGAAGGGTATGGGGAGTGTTCTCATGAAAAATGATATGGTGATAGCTTATGCCTCACGACAGTTGAAAATACATGATAAAAATTACCAAACTCATGATTTGGAGTTAACTGCGGTAATATTTTCATTAATGATTTGGAGGCATTATCTTTATGGTTAATGTTGTGATATTTATACTGATTAAAAAAATTTTAAATTATATTTTCACACAAAAGGAGCTGAATATGCACAAAGACGATGGTTGGAGCTGATTAAGGATTACGACTACTCAATTCATTACCACCCTGAGAAAGAAAAAAAGGTGGCATATGCATTAAGTCAACAAGACCATGCTAGCTTATCCATGATGAGGATCACAAAAGATCCAATATTTATGGATTTAAAAAGGATAGATATTGGAATTATAATGGAAGGGGAAAAATATTATCTTTCTCAAATGAATTTTCAACCATCTATACATGTGAAGATTAAAGAGGCACAAAAAAAGATGTTGAGTTACAAAATAAGGTGAGAAATGTTCCTGAATTCCACATTGATTGTGATGAAATAATAAGGTTCAGGAATCGGGTTTGTGTTCCACCCATCCCAGAATTAAAGAAGGAATTGCTGGATGAGGCTCATAGTTCTTCATTATATATTCATCCTAGAATCACGAATATGTATAGGGACCTAAAAGAGTACTTCTGATGTGATGGAATGAAAAGATATTTTACTGAATATGTCTCTCGATGCTTGGTTTGTTAGCAAGTTAAAGCTGAGGGACAGAATTCTAAGGGGATGTTACAACCATTACCCATACCAGAATGGAAATGGGAAAACATCACTATGGACTTTATCACTAGACTTCCTAAAACATCCAAAGGCAATAATGCTATCTGGGTTTTAGTTGATCGTCTTATGAATTCGGCACACTTCATTGATATTAGAGAAGCTTTTTCTCTGGATCAACTTTCCGGGATATATGTGAAGGAAGTTGTAAGATTGCATGGAGTACCACTTTCAATTATATCTGACCGGGATCTGAGGTTTACCTTGAAGTTCTGGTGAAGTCTTCAGTATACTCTAGATACATAGTTGAGTTTCAGCACTGCTTATCATCCTCAGACATACGGTCAGTCTGAGAGTAAAATTCAAACTCTAGAAGACATGTTGAGAGATTTATATATGGATTTCAAAGGTGGTTGGGATCAACACCTACTACTGGTGGATTTTTCTTTTAATAATAGCTTTCAGTCTAGTATTCAGATGGCTCCTTATGAAGCTCTCTATGGAATGAAATTACAAAATCCAACTTGCTGGGATGATGTTGTGGAATGAAAGCTTTTAGGACCTGATCTTGTTGATGAGATGGAAGAAAAGGTCTGATCTATTCAACAACACATAAGAGCAGCTCAGAGTCAACAAAAAATTTATGCCGACAACTGAAGAAAATACCTAGAGTTTTAAGTGGGTGATAAAGTGTTCTTACGAATATCTCCTTAGAAGCTAGTAATGAGATTCTGAAAGAAGGGAAAGCTTATCCCTAGGTATATTGGTCCTTTCGAAATTCTGGATTGTGTTTGGAAGGTAGCTTTCCGATTGGCGCATCTACCGAATCACTCTTAAGTTCATGATGTGTTCCATGTATCTCTCCTAAGAAAGTACATACCTGATCCTTCAAATGTACTCAGCTCAGAAGTTGTACCGCTGGAGCAACATATTTCTTATGAAGAACATCCGATAGAGATTCTGGATCATAGAAAAAAAATCTACAAAACAAGACCACTCACTTTGTTAATGTTTTATGGAGGAACCACTAATTAGAAGAAGCTATATAGGAGCTTGAAGATATGATGAGGGAGAGGTATCCTCATCTGCTTGTTACAAAGTGACGAATTTTGAGGGAAAAATTCATTTTAAGGGGGGTAGAATGTAACACCCTGACATTTTATGAGAAGTATATTTTTTATGTCTTATTTTATATGCAACATCAAAGAAATCTTTCACTACACACAACATTATCTTGGCTTGCATTATAGGTAAGAGCAACCTTCCTCGATAGCATGTGTTGTACGCAATATTGTGATTTACTAAAAAATGATATGTTACTAAAATATTATATAATGTAGCCATTATAAATATTATTTACAACATATTTAATTTTATATAACATTATAATTCATTTTACATATTATAAGAGAAATAAATCAATTTTTCGGATAAAAGAATTATTTTTTTAAATACAATTTTCTGCCTTTTGATTGGACACCCATTTTAAAGATAATTTTTGACAAGTTTGTAAGTCCAATTTTACAAAATAAAACAATTACTTTGAATCAAGATATAAAAATTTACATTGGATAAATTTTGGATACTTTTCTGATAACATTCATATTTTGATGAATAGTAAAAATACGCAAATTTTTAATTGAAAACAACTTTTTTCATAAAAATAATTCAAATGGTTAAAATATATTATTTAATGGTTTAAAATTATAAATATAATATATTTTTACCACTTAATATAATTTATTTCATTAGCATTAATTTTTTACATTGAATTCATAGGTAAAAACATTTCAATCTTTGGCAATGTTTTAACTTTTAAAACCTATTTGCTTAACAACGAGATTAATTTTAAATTAATTAATGCAACTTTTATGTTTTGAATTTTGAAAAATGGATTCCATATTTGGATTAAGTGGGTCCAAATTATGTTAATAGGTTACTTTTATATTATGAATAGTAACTACGGTAATTTTTTTACTAGAGTTATAGTTAAATCGGGTAATTAAGGGTAAATATAAGATTGTAAAATTACCGTAACACTTGCCAAAATTCTATTTGAAGAATAAAATTTGACCCATATCACCTAAGGTTCATAATAGATTAATTTCATGGACCTTTGACCCTGAAAATGATGTAATTATTATTAAAACTAATGAAAGTGAGAATATGTCACTCTCTTAAATTTTATAAGTATAATAATTTTAATTTAGTGATAAACTTCATGAAACTTTGAACACTAATAGTATCCAAAAATCTAATAAAATTATCGACATCATGTGAATTTATTTATAATTTTTAGGTATTAAATAATTATTATTAAAGGTGACACAATAGTGATGTGGAAATTATTTTATTGATTAAAATATCAAATAAATGGTTTTAAAAATATTGAAATAAATATTATATGAACTATTTAATGTGCTCCACTACTTTTCTAGATAAATATTACTTTTTATGAATCTATTAAATCTTTTAGTTGTAATATATCCTCGATGTATATTTTATTTAAATTCAAATAAATGAATAGTGTCAAAATTGACACTATTCTTATTTTATAAAAATAACATATTATAAAATTGTTTAGAAATCAAAAAAATATTTATAAATTATAAATTTTTATTTATATGGTCTATAATGTCATAAATTATCTAATTATGGATAATTCACAGCACATAAGTAATTATTTATATCAATTAAAAATTTAGAATATTATTACCACAAATAAAATTAAATAGATAAAATATGGATAAATCAAGTTGATAATGTTTAAAATAAATTCCCAACATGTCTAAATTTTATTAGTGGATTAGATTACATCCCTATCACATCTAATATTATAATTTGAGTAATTTTGGAAGTTTTTATTGGGGGTTTGAATTTATTATAAATTAATATTTTTTAGATTTCCAAAGGTACCCCTCTCCTCCCTTATAAAAGGGCGCATCAACCCTCTCCTCCAAACAATATTTTGGGCCTTAAATCATGGAAAAACACTAACCATTTCCCTTATAAACCTCCCTATAAACATACTAGAGGTCCTGGTCTTCTTCAAAGACAAATTTTAGTGCCCCAATAAGAGGTTTCAAAGAGGCGTGTCGAAAAAGAGGTAATATCCGTTACCAATTCATTCAAATTTATTTCTTCTTATACTTACTATTCTTTAGTTGTTTCATTATAAAGTAATAACATCATTATCACTCATATAATTATATTTTATTATAAATATGAAACAAACCTATTTCACCTTCTATCCATCCTACAGAAAATGAAATAACCACGCATGCGTACGTACGGAATACCGTCACCACACCGTGGGGTAATCTGTTTTCCACCACCACATTACTTGGATGGGTATAATGGTTTAAAGAATAACTATATATGATTATTATTACATGATACTAATTCTGTAATAGTCTATTTTCCACTCTAATACCATTCACTAATTATGGGAATGATATCGTCGCTCGTGCGTACGTACAACTTACCGTCTCCATGATGCGATGTGATTCATTCTACATGATCTTCACTAAAACCTGATCATATAAACGAATTGAATGAATAAATATGAAAAATATTATAATTTTACTATTATTTAAATGATTTCTCTACAACCTAAAAAGAGTAATAAGAATTTATTCGACAAAATAAGCATAAGAACATAATGAAATGAATACCCAAATAACAGGTAGTAATGGAATATTACTAATAAGAAGCTAATAATATGACCATATATGATATCATAACAATGATTATGATTCTGGAATAAGTCAATGATATTATTTAAATCATTATACAGGAGGTTCGGACATGTACAAAGCATAACAGAGCTAAGGTAAGAGAAAATCTCGCAATCTCATTTTTATCTAAGATTGTTTATACTTTATAATTCACTGGGGGCATATTTATCATCGAAATCCATGTTTCATCAATATGTAATATTATTTATATCCTCTTAAAATTTTTTAAATCCAATTTTACCCATTGGGGAGTTTTTATTAAATGATATGAAAGGAATATTTTTTTGTTTTTAGTATGAGGTACTTTTTGACTTTTCCGGCCAATGTACGAGAAGAATGTTTTTTAACTTATACAACATGAATGGATTTTTATGATTTCATAGCACATTATTTACATGAAGCTTAATTTACAAGTTTTCAAGTTTATTTTTAATTAAATTCTTTTAAAATTGTATGATATGATAAGAAAAGATTTTTTTTGAAGTAGAAAGGATATTTTCCTCAAGAATAGAATTTAAGTGTTTTATCAAAATTATTTTCCATATAAGAAAAATATAGGATTATGTTTCTATCCATATTGTTACATTGATTTGATTATGTTGTGATAGAATTATTTTTATAAAGTCCTTTATCTTATATGAATTGTTTTATGATGTCATTTTGTTTAAGAATCCTATTTTTTTACATGGGTTATGCTATGATGTATGATTTATGATTTTGTGGAACACATAATAATGGTTTCATTATGAGATGGGTGGGACCTATATCTCCCTCGAGTGTATTGGGTAATGATTTATATCTCATGAGATAGACATAGCTGGAATGGAAAGTTAATCTGGTTCAGAGATACAGGACTATAACGAGGAGTGAACTCGGTTCAGTAATGGACTTTTTCCACTATGATGATCTTGGAAAAGAGTCTTGACTAATATGAAATGATTTTCTATGATTATTTGTGTATGCCAAAAAGTTTCATGTTTTACGTTATGATTATTGGGATTACATCTCACTACTATGATTTATCCCATGTTATGATATTATGTTCTCTTTTGTGGGTTAAGATTTTCAAAATGTTATGTTCTTATGAATATGATATGATTGTTATTTCTTTTATTTACCCTTACTGAGTATTTGACCTCACCCTTTTGGTTTTTTTTCTTTTCCCCATTTCAGGAAGAAGGGTATTAAATAGGATATGAAAAAAGGGACTCTAGATATGATGAAATAAACGGGAGACAATGTAGATGATTTATGAACCAATTTTTTATGTTTCCCAGTTTCTAAAGACATTATACCTATATGGTCTTATCATGGTTTTGTTATATGTTGTAATAATTAAGATTCAATTCTGAAGTAAAAACCATGTATATAAATTATGGGTCGTTATAGGTTCAACCAATCCCTGATATTGTGGAGTGTCCTATGGTTCCCCACCAACCTGATATATATGAGGAATTCATCAAATATTCATTTAAATAAATGTAATACAAAAATCATAATCCCTTTATATAGATCTAAATTAAATACTTTTAATTCAATTCATTTTAAATAAATCTAGATTATATATATATTGAAAAGAAAGTGTAATAATGTATTATACATCACCACACCTAGGTCTATTCTCAAAAACTAGTAAATCATTTATTAGATATGATAAATATAATATCAGGGTTACTATGTTATATAACATAGGGCGAATTTTTTGTCTATAATAGTTTATTTTTCCTATATCCCATGATCTATAAAAATAAACTATTTCCTTACAAAAAAAATATCCTCACTGGTGTAACTAATCAAAAATACATAATATAAGAAAAAAATATCAATGTTGATACTTTTTTATGAGGCATTTACATTTTTAACCTTATTGGTACCCTTATGAAGTTGAGAACAACCCCCAAATCTTGCCTGCAACAAGACAAGGGAAAGAGACTAGTGAATGTGTATATGATGCAAAATATAGGAGTAATTATCCTTATTCAATATAGTTAAATATATAAATAAACCAATAAACAACAAATCCTAAAAAAAATAACAAAATATACATGATGATAATAAAATATGTAATGTATTTCAAGTATAAAAAAGAAACACAAGATCTATGAAGTAAAAAAAGAATTATGAAAGCTTCTATGTGATAATGACTCCTCCAACACCAACTAGTCTAAATTTCATGAACTGGTAGATCCCAAATTGATTTTAAATTTCATCATAAAAATTTATAAAAGTAAAATGTAGAATTAAAGGTGAGCCTAAAATTATCCTTAATAATTTTCTCCCCAAAAACTCTCATGCTAATGTGGAACACAAATACTAAATACCTGGTAAAGAAAATTCTAAATTGAACTCAATTCCCATCCTAGGTAATCTTGGATCCAATTTTACTATAATATCACTATTAACATATATAATAAATATATAAAGATAATCATGAAAATATAAAAAATTAGGTACTCCAACCTTACTTCCCAACAAATGTAGTTACGCACACATCCCAATAAAAAATTCATCAATGCATTAATCTCATCCAAAATCAACTTATGAAAATTATATACCACATTGACATACTATAAATACAAACCACAACCACATTCTATAACATCATAATATAGCTATTTCCACCAAATAAAAACCAATACAACTATCAAATAACTGAATTATGTTCAAAATTATGATCATAATAGAAGGATTAGACATCTATCAAAAACACCAATAACCTAAATGTTTGGGGTTTACCAGGTAACTAGAACCATATATCATTAGTAGTCAAGTTACCCAACATTAATTGTGTTTCATAAAAAATAAAATATATTTTAATTTTACATAATAACATAATATTCCATCCTATATTCCACACTTATAAACCATCTCTATAACTATCTATCATCATGTCACTGTCTCTAAAAAACTGTCACTTCCACATCTATCAATTCGTCAAACCAATACAGAAACCACCCAAAAGGTAATAACTCAACAAACATTTCATCACATTTTTCATTTCATTATCCATTACCACTATATTTACCACTAAAAACCTCTAAAAATATATTATAACATTTTATTCATTTTGTAAATTCCATTCCCCACCACTACATATATTAATCATCTCATAATCCATGTCCCTACTATAATAAAATAATATAAATTCTCATCTCAACTGTATTATTTCATTAATTCACTTCTTTCAGATATATATCCATGAAATTTTATTAACAAGAACTCACTCATACCACCTTATCAAACAATCATAGAAAAAAATTACAACAACATATCAAAACACCACATTTTAGTATAAGATAAACCTTATATCATTTTGTTGTCAATTTAAAATCCATTATAGTTATAATTTGTTTGAGATACATTATAAAGAAGAAATTTTAAATTTTAAAAATTATTTTCATTTACCCATTTATTAATTTATGTTAACCATCACATTTGTTTCATAAAAACTATTTATTTTATATCAACCTTATTAGTTAAACAATATGTTATATAATAATAAATATATATTTTTAAAAAATATATCTATATCTAAAAAAATGAATAAGATAATTAAAAAAAACATATAAATATAGTACATATACCATATTAATTTAATAACTCTCTTAAGAATTTATTTGTCTTATATAACATGGATAATTTTAAATAATATCTCAGATAACATAAATCATGTGATTTAAATACTATAAAAATAATAATAAAGATATGTTTTGAGTCATTTACCATAAAAAATATAGAATATTCATATCAGAAATAAATTAAGGATTTGAATGATGTCTATTTCATTTTAAATCATGGATTTTATAAAAAATATATATTACATCACCAAAACATAAATATTTACATGAAACCACCTATACCATTATAAAAAATATCACGTAAATAAAAAATAGAAAGAAAGAATAATGATCATGATAATGTATGTTACAATGATTGTGAGATTTTAATCACATGATGTTCGGAAGAAACGTATCTAGAATGGAAGTGAATAACCTCCAAAGTTGTTAGCCATCTAGGGTTACATGGATTGTGAATGATCTAAATGAGATATAAATAAGGCTCCCAAATATGTATTTAAATTTATCTAGACCAAAATATTGTGTGGTATTCTAAAACATGTCTTGATTTAGGTCTATTAATTATGTTACAAAAACTATGAAAACTCAAAACTCTATCCCTTGAAATATCATCAACTATTTACTTTCCTAAAATATTTCTTTGATAAAAAACTAAAATATAGTTGATAAACCGTGAAATGTTTTTCTCAATTTCCCCTTTAATCCTCAAGAAACCCATAATGGATTTCACTTTAAACCACACTTTTTTCAAACCATGATGAACAACCCTTAATATTTTCATATCCCTTGTTTTGACTAAAACTTCAAGAAATCACATCACCAACAACTCTGCCAAACTCGATATTTTTATAAAACCATGTATTAGTTAGAAAAATAATGATGTATTATATAACTCATGGTGACTAAAGTAAACATAAACACTCTCCACATAGAATCACAAATAAACACCATAATGAGTCCCAAAAATAAAACATATTATATTACCATTATTTAAAAAAACTAAACGATAACATGGTTTATTCTAAAATCCATGGTTTAGTTCTCATTTATCATCTTTTTCCAAAACTCACTTCGAACATTTTCAAATCCTCAAATATATAAAGTATAGGACCAAGAAAATCAATTCCTCTATATGATTAAAAATATTATGGTTTGGATTTTCATTCAAAAAAATAAATATAATAAAAAATTTAAATCCATGAAATAGTATTATGAGTTAAGAATAGTTGTAGAGTAATTATTTTGTGAACTTATATTTTAATGGTAAACTTCCTCATAATTAGATGATTAAAATTGTATATATATTAGTTTTCATCTTCAAAATCATGAATCATAATTGATATAGTTTTTTATTATATCCTATAAAAGATGTCAATCTGTTACTCATTTAGTCGATACCTTCACAAGTAAGTAGAAATTTATTATTTTGAAACCAACACCAAAAATATGATGTTTAAAAATAATATACTTGTACAATTAGTTAGGTTTATATTTTTTTTTCATTTCGCATATTTTATTATATAAACATTTAACATGCATTTGTGACCCTTTTGTAGAAGTGCTTTTCAAATTAATTTTGGGACATTTATTTCTATTTGTTGTATTTATTTTATGTATTTATCATATCCTACCCTTTATTTTAGCCTCAATGATTCTTACTATGAAACAAATTCCCTTAATATATTCTAGAAACTAAAGTGGTCAATGAACGTTGTTTCAATTTATTAAGAAGAAGAGAAAACTTTTATTCTTTTCTTATCGACATATCCTTTGTTAGATAACTTTTATTAATTATATTTATTTTTATTACTTGATATATGATGAAAAAATTTATTATAAATAATGGTTATGATTTTTTTAGTAAAAAAATTATTTGGATATAATTAATTAAACAATTAATTAATAAAAACATGACTTCATATATAACATAATAATCTATTAATTATTAATATATAGGGGAAATGTGTATTCTAAATTTATTTTCACATTTTTTATATGTGTGTGTGCATTTGGATTATATACGAATTGTTTTTGGAGTATATGTATTTTTATTATATTTATAAACATAGAAGAAAAAATTTTATAATAATTAAAAGAACATTTTATTAGATTGTAGGTGAATATGGATATAATATTAATTTTTTCATTAATTTAAAATGTAATTTTATTGAATTTTTTCAATAAAATTTATTATTTGATGATATTTTTGGGGTTTTATTCAAAAAATATATAATAAATGTGTTATTATTCTAGTGAAAATATTTTATAGATGTTATATATTTTAAATATTATCAATAAATTACATGTATTCCATTATATTATAATTAATGATATTTATAGAACATTTAATTCATTTGGAGTTGCGATTAATTTAAATTATATTTTAATATCCCAATTTTTTATGAATTATTTAATTTTAATTTTAATTTTTTTGATGGAGAATAATGTGTTAAAATAGTAAAATTGTTTTTCTATTCTATATAAAATGGTGGTGGATAGTCATATGGATACATTTTTTATATTTGTTGATTCCAAAAATAGAATACATAATTGGGTAAGCATTAAGGAAGTTTTTTATGATGTTAAGAGAAAATAGATTTAAATAATATTATTTTCATTCTATGTAGGGTTATGGTACATGATTCCCAAACTAAATTAGATTTTCTAGGTATGAAAACGAATCAGCGTGATTTGATTTCACATTTCTTAAACCATGATTAAAAAATCATTTTTCACTGAGAAATCCTCATATTTATTTTGGATATTCTCCCCACCTCTTCCTGAGTTCTCCTCTCTCTTTTCATATTCCACATTTTCCTAAGGGATATCACATTTTGGCCACTAGGAGGCCCAGCATTAATATACATACAAATTAAATCATTTTACATGAATAATATTTAATACTCATAATAAATCACACCACAAAACCTATACGTTTAATTTATTTTAAAATTATATACAAAACAACTTATTTTACCAACAATTTTCACAATATTCCAAAAATATTCTTCAAAGATTACACCTTTATATATATCATAAATTATAATCTCTTTTATAACATTTATAACTTGAATATAATAAGAGGTGGCCTTTAAATCTTAGTAATAGAAGAACATAATAGATGTTAATCAAATATCATAAGAAAAAAAAATTATAAGTTAATATGAGAACATAATCACGGTACATTAACATAACACAATGAAATCATACCCAATAAAACATATATCATGAAACATAATTAATGGAATGAGCATTTTGGAATAACTTATGAAATGAGTTAGAAATGTGTGTAAACATGATTCAATAATAATTAGTCACAAAGACCAGTGATAGGTTTGTTACCTAACAAAAGAAAAGGGTATAAACATAATCATATAAATTATAACATATTTTAAGGATAACACAAATAATTTCATATCATAATGGAATCGACTAACCAAATTCTCATAACATTATGAACATGGGTTAACCTACCATATCCCATAATATTTTGTACATGGGCTAACAACCCAAGTATCATCCATACCTCATGAGATATAAAACAATACACAATGTATTAGATGGATATATTATAACCCCTCGTCATATAATTATAAAGAAAACATATGTGTTCTACAAGAACAAGAAAAAACTTGTAATTCCATTAAAAATTAATTAACTTGTGAGAAATAAGGGGGTTTTAACATAATTTCAAAAAAGATCATAATAAATCTATATAAATAAGGTGGATTAATTCATTAAACTATATCCCCAATTAAGTTTAATAAATTTTAAAGTATGCTGACATACATGAAAAAAAAATTATAAGTGTATTAGAAAACTATATTAAAAACATGATGAAAACCCCTTTAAGTTTTCAATAATTTTTTTCTATGGAAAAAATTTATACAAAAAAGGAGTATAAAATTTACTTTAGAAAACGATGAAGACATGGAATTAAAATTTCTTATGGAAAACTAATTAATATCGTACAAGAATGCATTCTTGTAGAAAGAATTTTAAAAATATTCCTTTAACACATTATAAAGAAACTCAAAAGAAAATGGATCAATGTGGAAAATTTTAATAAGTGATACATTTAAATATTTTTTTTAAAAATAAAAAACAATTTAAAATGAAAATTTATTTTCATTAAATTGTGATCCAAATAAAGGTGAAATGGTGAAATATTATCATTAAATTTTCATCCAAATAAAGGTGAAATGGAATGAATACATGATTACACATATATAAATATATTATAACCAAATAAATGTAGTTTTAGATATAAATAACATTCAATTTTTACATTTTTTTTATTTTGATGTGGAAAATTCCAATCCACAATGTGTGACTGGAAAAGAAACTCTTATAGATTTGGTAAAATTTGATTTAAAACACCATGAAGGAGAGAACCTTATAGGGATTGTTAAATGTCCTAAATTTCATGAAATGTTTTATAAAATGAATTCATGGGATGTATATAAAACACACAAAATAAAATAAGCAATGACTATAAAGCATAACTCAATGATGGGAAATTGAGATGAGATACCTTTTTTGTGACCTTTCACTTGGTCAGATTTTCTCTAAACCTCTAAAAAATAAATTTTAATTTATTATTAATATGTATATGAACCTTATTCATTAATATTTTACTTACTAATTTTTTTTATATTTTTAATTTCATTAATATTAATATTTATTATTAAAACTAATATTCATGTTTTAATTATTTCATGTTTCCTCACATGATTAGTTAAGGTGGTTCTAATCCTCACTCCTTCATCATGGGTTAAACAACTTTTTAATTTTAATTATTATTTTGTATATAAATTTTATGTACTTATATAAAAATATTGTCATTTCATAGAACTTTTAGTGATAGTTCACATAGAATTCTTAAAAATACCATTTTTTTTAATATTAAATTTACCAAAGAGATTAATTAATTGGTGAATATAACCTAGAATATTATCATTCGCAAACTAAAAAATATATTAAATTTATTACTATTACATAATATTTCCAGAATTTATGTTTTATCAGTCATTCATGATGTGAATATTATAACATTGTTCAAGTTCGTGGTAAAACCGGACAAAACAACAACACGTTAGAACAATGGAATGAGTGATAAATTGTCACTGTATAGAAAAAGTATCACTTTTACAAAAGATTTATGTAATTAAAAAATTTCTTAATATAAAAAAATTATATTCATAAATATTTGGATGATGAATATAATGATGAATTATTAAATATACAATAACACTTGCAAGCTGTGGTATGAGTTGGGTATATAATGATTCCTTTTATAGAAGTGAATGAGTGGCATTTTCTTAAATACTCCTTACATAATGAATGGGTAAGGTATTTTCAAATGTGAAGTGGATCCAAAGTGGACCAAGAATGATGATGGGATATTGGGAGGTCACTAATAACCACATTAACTTATTAGAAAAATAAGTTTTCGTAATATTTCATGTCTTTTCCATTTATATCATTTTACCTCATTTTTCATTTAATGTGGTAACACATTTTTAACTTAGTATGTTATTTTTATGCGTAAAAATGAAATTGAAACTATAATGTAAATTGGTTAAACTGATCCAAATATTAATTCAATTATATTTCATTTAATATCCATAATTGATAAAAATTAACTTTAAAATAATAAATGTACAATACATAAAGATAGTTTTAGAAAAAAATACATTTTCAACCTAAAAATAGTTGTATGTTTATTCATTACGAAATAATAATCATTATATAGACGGTTATTTATTTTATTATGTATATAAATGATATACATGATTTAAATCATTATTCAACATTTATAAATTTAATTTATTAGTATAAAAAATACCTAAAATAATTAATTTTTTAAAAAATAATCATCCCTTTTCTTAAAATTAATTTAATAATATCCCAATATTTATATATTCAAGAAATTTAATTTTATCAAACTATTAGTATTATAATCATTATTTTAATTTTATAAATATATAAAATAATTGTTTAACAATATTTAATATATAATGAATAAAAAAATATATATTTTATAACCAAATTTTCTATTTATTTTTTATCATTTTATTCTTTGTAGAAATATTTAATAGATGTGAATTATATTATGTTTAATTTTTTACTATATTAAATTTACCTATATGATATTGGTATATATAATGACACTATGTCTACAGACTATATTTATCCAGTATCTATATGCTTAACTAGTATATATCCAGTGACTATATATCCAATGACTATATATACAATGTTCATATTAAATTAGTATATATATATCCATACTAAAATATATTTATAGAATAATTTATCAAATTAAATTATTTCATTCTCAAAAATTATATTATATTTATAGCCTTTTCCTCCCATTCATAGTTATAATTAGAGGTATAAAATTCAATGGAAACCACAAGGATACGGATTTCATGTTCATGGTATTTTTATTTACAAGGGGTTCTATTACACTTTTAAATTTCTTACTTATTCTATATATTGAATTACAATAATTTATTAATTTTTATTTGGAATTGTAATATTTTATCACAATAAATTATTACATGGTTCATATAAATTTAGTTTTATATGGAATGTATGTAATGACCCCAACTCTAGTATCCCAGAGTCGGTGGTTAATTTATTACATTGGCATTGGATAAAAGTGATTTCATCCTAAAGAACCCAATAGTTTTGTATTCTTGGAAAATTAGATACATACATGGTTCACATATTAAATTTGAAAAAAAAAATTAAAATATAATTTTTTCCGTGAATAACCATTTTCACTCAAGAATAACCTTGAATAAAAATCATAGTATACTTCATGGATTCCTAGGGATAATAAAACATATGAAAGGGGAGAACTCAAAGTATCTTTAAGGGTTATGTTGAGTGGAATCCATCACGAATCACTAAGAATAATCAATATGGAAAGATAACCATATAAACACACATTCCATGTAAATAATTTTAATAATTTTATAAGATAAATCACAATCAATATGGAATGGTAAATAACATAAAACACATTCAATTTCAATAACATTAAAAATATTGATAAGATAAGTCAAAATTAATATGGAATGGTAAATGACAGAACACACATTCCATTTTACAAAATTTAAAGTGTTAATAAGATAAGGAATATTCAATATGGAAAGGTAAATAATTGAAAACACATGAAATTTAATCAATAACTAAGAATGAACTGAATTTAGATATAATATCATGGACAAAATAACATGGATAATAATAATAACTGAATTCTAAAAGAATGTAGTGATTAACTAGTTTACATCATGTTATAGGGACATCATACCTATACTATAAAGACCTTTCAGCATATATATTAAAACTACTAGTTACAAACCAATCCACTTTGGATAACATTAAATTTTCTATCAAAACCTTCAAAAAGATAGTTTAAAACTACTCGGTATAAACTAGTTAGGTTTTCCCAACTAAATTACCTCATGAGTCATATCGATGAATAGAGAGGACTTCTATAATTGGTCCCCACCTATACTTGCATGTCAAAATAATTCCTCATCTATCAAATAATTTATAAAATTCATGAATTAGTTTTCCTTATTAAAAATGTCCATATTGAATAAATGGAAGAAATTTATCAATTTTTCCAAGTTAATCAAATAAGATTCTATGAAAAAACTATATTTAAAAATTGTATACGTCTTATAAATGATCATATCAATGATACCAGAATATAAATATTAAAAAGAATATTAATAACTAATGATAAAATGTATTTTAATTATACAATTGATGATATTATTTTGACATATACCTAGTGTTGAATAGGTAAAATTAAGGGTTTTTTCTTTGATAAATAAAAGTATTATAAAAATATCATTTGAAACCAATGTGATTAAAAATATATTTTTCAATTTGGAATTAACTTTTTAAAATAAACTACTCAAATACAAAGGAATAATTTTCATTGAAAATAACCCTATAAAACTATATAGTAATATTATAAACATTATGTTATTATGAATATAGGAAAATAAACTCATGTAGTATTTATTAAGAAACAATTCTTCTATATATTAGTTGGTATTGTCACAAAGTACCTCATTTAGAATATTACTCGAAGATTCATCTTAAAAAAAAATTAAAAAGGAAAAAAATGCTAAAAATGACATTAAAATATAATTTTGGAATAGTAAAAACGTATTTGAAAACATTTCTATGGAAATTTGACATGGAATAGAAATATTCATTAGTAAAGACTTAATCATAAATAATCTCAAATAATGTTGAGATTGGGAAATAGACCCTTACCGCTTTTTTATCATTTGAATAATAAGTCCCATAAAAGAAATAAATTCATATGAATCTATAAATACCATGAATAAAAATATATTCATGATATAATATATCAAATGTGTAGTATATACAACACAAAAATTTAATAATTGATTGATAAAGAACATCACCCACTGAAATAAATGTGAGACAAAATATCTTACCTTAGGTTTAACTTCATTCATATATGCTTGATACTCCTAGATAATAAATTTAGATTTATTATATAAATATATATATATATATTCAAGAACCATAATCGCATATATCATACCATTTATTATTTACTTATAACCTATTTATTTTCAATTCATTGTTAAAATCATTGTTTTGGGTGTTAACTTGTTCTTTTTTAATGTATGTTTTAATTTAAGAGCTTATCCATTAAAATTTTCGTATATTTCAATTATGTAAATAATATATTTTAGAGTTTAAATATCAAATATATCAAATATATAGTTATTTGGAATCATCCATAAATAGAGATATATAAAAATGAATTACACCATACATGGAGATGGTTTGTCGTATATACACTTGAATATTGTTTTAATATTTCAGTGGATAAAATGAAAAAATGTTAAATAATAATTACACATTATAGAATAATAATTATTTCATATTTATATCATATATATAAATTAGTTCCATTTTTGTTCCCATCCATGTAAATTGGTAGTGAAAAATGATTTACTCCACTACGTGGAGATAGTAATCTGTACGTACACACACATGGTTCTTTCATTTTACATCAGATGGATAAATTGTGAATTATAGTTGTTTCATAATCATAATAAATTATATATATATATGATACTATATTTAGTAAATTATTATGAATAAATCAAGTACAGAGTAAGTAGAATAAAAAATTAACTTGAAAGAGTTGGTAAAGATGATTACCTCTTCTTCAACAAACATACTTTAGATCCCTTCTTAAGGGATCTAGGGTTGCTCATTTGGAACTAATATAAACACTAGAGATTGGATAATGATTTTTAAAGAGAAATTTTAATAGGGTGGTCTAGATAGATGGGTAAAAGTAGTGTTGAGTCGTGATGGCGTTTCTATTTTATAATTGAGCCGAGGGGAACTTCTGCAATTTCTTATAATATTAAACTACAATAAAAATATTATTGAAAAAAATACCTTAAAATAAACTATAAATGAATAGGGGATATATTTTTTGATAATTTATTATTCTATTAGTGATTATTTAATTTTTTTTTTATTTTTAGACAATTTAATAAATTATTATATTCATTGAATATCACTACTTTCAATTTTGATACTAGTCGTTACTTTGACTTTACTAACATTAGTACAATAGTATAATTATGAAAAAAATATTTTATTAAATACATTATATTTCATATAAAACATGAAATTCATGGATCACCTTAAAAAAGTGAACTCACATTACTTTTAATACTTTTAATATCATTTATTTTAATTTTCCATTAATTGAATAATTACCACATTAGTATTGTGTAAGCATTTAATGTAATTCTTTCTATTACTAGAAATTAAAAATAAATTAACATGATGTATATAAATCAATTATATTTAAAAATATTATTTTTAAAAGAATATATCCTCTGGATAACCCCATATTAAAAATTTTATATCAATTTGAAACATGAATATGGAATCTTTGGATTTTATTTAAATAAAATATTATAAATGGAATAATTTAATACAAATTTCCATTAAAGTCCATATAACTAAACCATGAATTGTAATGGATGAAAATTACTCATCCAATAAAATTTGGGCAAGTGTTGGGGTCATTTAATAGTCCTTATCATTTTATTTTTTACTTTACTTACTAGATTTACCCTTTAACATGGTAATAAAAATTACTATGGTTACTATTCATTATAAAAAACAGAAAAATTTACTAAATTTGGACCCATTTATTCAAAATATGGAATCCATTTTTCAAAATTAAAAGCATAACAATTTCAAAATTCAATTTAATATGAAATAAAAAAACAATGAAAAACTATTTACCTAAAAAATGCACTTTTAGCAAAAAATGGACATATAAATAAATTATAAAGATAAATAAAATTTAAATAAATAGAAAATATGTAGATATATATTTATTAGGTTATATTCAGATACAATTTATAAAATTATGGTTTTATAAGTATAAATAAATTGATAGTTTTAGAAACATTTTATTTTTTCACTCTTCCCTTGAAAATAAATATTGTCATCATAATTCCCCAAAAAATTACATTTTGAAGAAATCATATATAAAATATCTTTTTGAAAAAAATATAAGAAATATTTTATATATGGTTTTCTGATTATTTTACTAAGAACAAATAAATTTGTATTGAATATGAAATATATATATAAATATTTTAATATATTTAATCATTTTCAAACCACCCAATTTAATGACTAGTTCATAACAGTCATGTTAAAATATATAATATTATATTATAGTTCATTTAATCTCAGTGTTACATGAACCACAAGCTATTAATTTAATTTTACATATTCTAAAATATTAATGTGTTAAATTCTCCTTAACTTTAATAAATTTCATTTTCTTAATTTTAAATTTTACTTATAAAATTTACAGTTGATATTTGAAAATTTCATTGTGAGAAACCCACATTTTAAAAAGTGTAAATAAAAATTCCTCCTAAAAAATAGAAATATAAATGTTAATGTCACTACATAACTAGGTTTCCAAATTAATGAATATTAGTGGGAAGTAAAAAACATTGATATGGATGAAAAGTATAACAATGAAGGATTGAAAGAGATTGATATAAAACATGGTCATGGGAATGTTAACCCCCAAAAAACAATAAATCTTTGATGAGATAAAATACCATTGATTTATTCTTAATAAAAATAAATGGATAAATTTTTTATTCAAAAATCCTTTTCCTAGAGTTGAGAAATTATTTTAACTAATCAGAGTAAGAACATAAGTAAATATACTTACTTGAATTGTAGAGTTTCATACTTTAATAAAATTCTACAAAAAACTCATATTTTTATCTAAATTAAGAGTATCATTTTTTCTCATTCTTGAATAACTAGAATCAACTTCTATGGATCACAAAAAATAAAAAAGAATAAAAATTTATTCCCCCTATATTTATATATTAACCCAAAAATGTTAACAATATGATAAGATATTTCTAAAAAATAATAAACCTTCATATGTTTAAACCTACATTAATCTCCAAAAATTCAAAAATAATATAGAAATTTTAACTTATATCATTTAATAAAAAAGTAAATTTAAATGTCTTCAAATATATTCCAACCAAACATTAAAACCAATAAAATAAAAAGGCTTTTATCACATAGTATTCTAAGATAAATTAAATATTTATCATTAAAACATATCACAACTTAACCATATAATATCCAATATATACTAAATATTTCCAAAAATAACATGAATAAAAAAATACAAAATGAAATTATATATTCCTAGAAAATATAATTCAAAATTTATTACTCAAAATTACCTTAATCATATAGGGTTACCAAAATATTGAGAATCTTCCAACCTAAATAATTTAACACCAAATAAATCTTCAATCCAATGGTTATCTAAATTGAAAAAACAATTGTTCCCAAAAATAAATTATCCTTTATATGTCATATTATTTAAATAAAGAAAAAATATATTGTAATAACTGAGACATCATATAAGATAGTGGTAGGAGTTGGAAACTTACCACCCTTCGGTTGTGTGATAATGCCTCATGGCCTTTCCAGATGCGACGGGTCGTTTCCCAACCTACAAAATGTCATTTTTTTAAATCCCTATAATTTTTTTTGAAATGTGATAAACATACTCAAAAACAAACTTAATATACTAAAAATTAATGAAATTTTTTTACCTCAAAGGTTATCTCATACCTTTCATTTTTTATTTTCATAATTACATTGAAATCAAGGATTATATAAACCATAAAGGTTATCCTTACCAATAAATTTTTTTCCACAAAATGTAATGGAATTATTCATTAAATGACTTTTTTAATAAAACACATAATAAACCAGTGGGTTGTACTTCCACTAATGTCTCTCAAAATATGCTTAATGTTTATTAACTCCCATGACATAAATCCTCAAAATGGTTCGTAAGAATTATACTTATTATTAAACTCATAAACCCATGATGGTGTCTATAACCATTAATTTAATGAAAATATATATTCTTGTAAAATCAAAAACATTTCTTAAAAGTTTCATGATCCTTACAACAATAAAATAATTTTTGAAATACTAATTGAACAAATTGTATATCAAATTAACATTTAAACTAGTTTATTCAAGTTCACACCATTGACTAAAACCAAAATGAATATTGTAAGCATAAAACTACAATAATTAGAGTGTCATATCACATAAACATGAAATATTCTTCAAATTATTTCAAAATAATGAAAATGTTTTATCGATCTATAATTCATTGGTTTTAACATAGGTTATCCATAATCATTACCAAATATATACGATGTTATCCTATAATTATAATTATCGATAATATTATTCATTAGGTTATATTCCCTACTCTATATTTTCATAAATATAGTTCCAAAAGATTCTTCTAAACTTCCTCTAATAGAAACAATAAATACCCCAACCCCTATAGTCCATATTTGCTAGTTACATTAAAAAATTGGCATAATATACAAGGAATCACATCTTGAAGGACCAAATAGTTTAGTTGTCCTAGTATACTATATACATACATTATTACTATATTATATTTAAAATCACAAATTAAATCATAAATGTTTCCAAGAATACCATTATTCCCTATAGAATATCATTTCGTAATAGTCATTGTACACTTCATATATTCCTATTGAAAACCAAAAATATGAAATGGGTTATCTAAGATGCTCAGTATGGGTTTTGTAAAGTATAATCTATCATAAATAATTAAGCATAATCAACATAGAAAGGTAAAAACCTGAACAAAATTCCATTTAAATAACTTTACTATCCTGATAAGACATGAGATAATCAATATGTAACGGTATATAACCAAACACAAATTTAATTTTAGTAAATTGATAATCTTGAGAATAAAATGCATAATCAATATGGAATGGTAAACAATTAAACAAAGAAGACATTTAAATATCATTAAAATCTTGATAAGGTAATTCATGATCAATATGAAAATGTAAATTAAAATAAAAAAAATAAATTTAAACAATAACTAAAAATGTAATAAATCTAGAGATAATATCATAGTGAAAATATCATAGATGATTATAATAAAAATATTATAAAAGATGAAAATGTTTCATTATTGGTTTTCATGTATTAAGAATACGATACCACTACCTTATGAAATGGTTTAAAACTAATGGGTAAAAACCGACCCGATTTAGCCAAATTTACCTATATTTTAATGACCATTTACAATATACTCTAAAATTACTATGTATAGACCAATATGGTTTGGGTGACTAATATTTCTCATCAGACATGTCGATCCATCGAGGGGATTTTTATAAACATTCCCCACATATACTTGCATGGCCAAAGCATTCCTCGTATATTGAATAATCAATTTAATTCCTAAATAAATATGTCTTATTAACAAATATATATACTGAATAAATGATACATATTTATAAATTTTTCCCATTTAATAAAATGATATTCAATGTAAATGGTGTATATAAAAATGGTATTTGGGTTATGAACAAATCATATTAATGGTATAAGAATATTTTTATTTATGATAAAATAAATATACAATGTGAAAAAACAAGTAAATGATTTATTGGATTGTATAAGTTAAACATCTACCCAGTTTTGAATAAGTAAAATAAATAGATGTCATCTTTTATGAATAAAAGTACCATAAAAACATAATTAAAGTCATTTTGTGTTGAAATATCCTCTACTCTTTTAAATTAACCATTAAAAATAAACTCTAGAAATATAAAATAAAATATTTTATTTTAAAATATCCGTGTAATATTTTAATGGAATACTCAATTAATTAAGGAATCCTAACTTTGGGAAAAACACTAAGGTCAAAGGCACAAGGTTCCTTATTTTGAAAACCACTAGAAGATCCCCTTTAAAATATTTTTTAAAAATAAAAAAAATATTACAAAGAATTTAAAAACATATTCAAGAATAGTATAAATATTTTTGAAATAATTTCTATAAAACATAAAAATTAAAGATAAATATTATTTAGTAGTGACTTAAATATAATAAATTCTGAATAATGATGAGATTTCTAAATAAACCCCTATTGCTTGGGTTTCATTTGAATCAAAAGACCCGTGAAATAAATAATATAAAATAGAAAATTAAATATCATAAAGACAAATATATTCATGATAAAATATATCTAATGGGAAGCATATACATCACACAAGATAAATAAGTGGTGAATAAATCATGTTTCCCAAAAAATAAAAGTGAGAAAAAAATCCCTTACCTTAGGTTCGACTTCCTATATACATGTTCAAATATCATTGATAATAAATATAGATTTATTATATATATACATATATAATATAGAACAAAAACCATATTTATCATGCCATATATTATTTACATATAATATTTTTTCACCCATTTATTATCAATTTATTGTTAAAATCTCTATTTCAGGTGGTAACTACTTCATTTTTCATGTATGTTTTGATTCAGTAGTTCCATACCCTATAGCTTTATCATTGTTCTTTCATTTCTATAATATTATTTATGGATTAAATAACATATATATTTAATATATATATAAATATATTAATATTTTTCCACAAAAATGGAGATAGAAAAATGAATTACACAGTACATGGAGTTGGTAGGATCTACAAACACATAAATGCTGTTTTCATTTTTTGATGGCTGAATATAAAAAATGGTAAATAATAATAAACCTTTACAGAATCATTATTATGTAATATATCATTATTTTAAATATCCATTAGTTCCATATTTATACCCATCCATGCAAAGTGGTGGTGAAAAAAATATTTACACTACTATGTAAAGATAGTAAGCTCTACGTACACAACCACAGTGATTTAATTTTTCTTTTGATGCATAAAAGGTGTAATAAAATTGCCTCATAATCATTAAAATAAGTATATATATACATATATTTAATATTTATGTTATTAAATTATTATGTAAATAACATATGAAGAGTAATTAGAAGAATAAATAAACTTGAAAGAGTTGGTAGAGATGATTACCCCATCTTAAGAAGACTTCCTTTAGATCTCTTGTTTAGGTATCTATGGTTTTTATTGTAGAAGTAAAAGAACCTATTTAAATGGATACTAATTTTGATAAGATAAATGGGTTGAATTTTTGGGAGCTTTACGGCTCAAATAGGAGTGAAAAAGTGTTGGATGGGGTTCCCTCTTTATAACTGAGGTGAGGGGCACTTTTATAATACTTCAAAATATTAAAATAAAATAAGAATATTCTATAGAAAAATACTTTAAAATTGAATATAATCACATATAAGATAAATTTTTTGACCATATATTTTCCCCACTGTGATTATTTATTATTTTTATGCTTTTAAAACAATTTAACAAAATTGTATATTCATGAAATATCATTATCATCAATTTTGACACTATTCAATATAATGACATTAATAACAACAATAAAACAAGATAAATTTGAAAAACAATATTTTAATACATCACTAATATGTTACATTATTTTTTAAAATTTATTTATAACCTCAATTAATTCAAATTATATTACATTTAATACTCTAATAGCATTTATACGATTATTCACCTAATAGAATAACCACTACATCAGCATTTTCTATGTATTTATAGTAATTATTAATTCAATAAAAAATAAAAATAAATTCAAACGAGGTATTTATATATTTATGTTTGTAAATAATGTTATATTCAAACTTGTCATTTGGATAACCCCATATTAAAATTTTTATATTTATTTTAAACATAAATGTGACATCATTAACTTTAATCTAAATAAAATATTGTAAAAAACTAATCTTAGACAAATGGATATAAATGGTATTATAATATAACCTTGAGCTATTATAGATAAAATTAAATCATAAGTAATAAATTTTTTAATTATTAGGGTAATTTTATAGTCCTTATACTTTAATTTTTAACTTTACAAACCCAATTTACCTTTTACTATGGTAATAATAAGTACTATGGTTACTATTCATTATGACCAAAATAAAATGTGTATATTTACAAAATATATAGATATGATTCCAAATATGTAATATATTTTAAAAAATTCAAAATTTAAAAATTTCAAATTTTAATTTAAAATTGAACTATAATAGCACAGTGAAAAATAGTTTTCATAAAAAGTGCAACTTTTGTCCAAAAAATGTACTTACAGAAAAATAAATTATAAGGATTATTAAAAATTAAATAATTATATTATATATAACTAAATTTTACCTTGTATACTTACAGGTAATATTTTAATCATTAAGGGAGTTTTTAATATAAATATAATTTGACTGTTTTCTAAAAACCATTATTTTTCACTATTCATAAGAAAATCAATCTTTTAAGAAAAATAAAAAAATTACCCTAATATGATTTTAATACGATGATATAAAAAGTAGAAGAAATTTTATAAAATATAGTTTCTAAAAGTGAAAAAATAATTTTTAATTATTTTATCATAGAATGAAATAAAAAACACCTTTGAAGAAAACATATATAAAACTAATTTACTAAAAATGATGTGTTTTTTTCACAACCAAAAATAATTTTTTATAGAATATAAAATTATAAAAATATTCATAATATATTTAAAACTATTAAAACCATAAATTTATCAACTAGTTTATAACAGTCGTGTCAAAATACATATAATATAATATCTGAGTTTGTTTAAGCTCAATTTTTCATGCACCATAAGATATCAATTACATTATATATATTTTAAAATATTGTACTATTAAATTCTCCCCACATTCAATAATTACATCTTCTAAATTTGAAATTACAATTTTAAAATCAGAGGTTGATATTATAAAATTCATGTTTGGGAAACCCACATTATAAAAAAGGGTTAATAAAAACTAATCAAAAAACTAGGAGGGGAAATGTGAAGGTCACCACAAAAGTAGGTTATTAAATAGGAGAACACTAATGGGAGGTGGAAACATGGATATTGAATAAATTTTTTACTTTCAATGATTGATGGAGAGTGATAAAAAATGTTCCTAAGAAATTTAATCATCATAAAACCATAAAATTTTGATGAGATAAAACACCACTGATTTCAAGGTAAGATAAACAAACGGATAAGGTTGTTATTCCAAAATCCTCTTACTAATGATGGGGAATTAATTTAATACCTACATTAAGAACATAATTAATTATACTTACTTAAATAGTAGTATTTCATACATTAATTAATTTATAATACCAAATCAACCTTTTCTTTAAATGATGAGTAAATATTTCTTCATGCCGAAATCACTTGATTCAACATCTAAATATCTTAAAATATATTAAAGAATAAAAATTTATTCATCATATAATTAATAATTAACCAAAACCAAAATGGTTATAACATGATAAGATAATTTTCAAAATAATAAACCTCATATGAAGAAAAATAATTTAATCACTAAAAATTCAACACTTATACCATTCAATAAATATGAATTCTTAAATGTAACTATATAATATTACTACATAACATTGAAACCCATAAAATTAAAAGGATTTTATAAAATAGTATTCCATATATAATGTTAATATTTATCACTATAAATATTCACACAATAAACATATAATCTTCCTAATACGCTAAATATTTCCATAAATAACTTGAATCACCACTAATAAATAATGAAATAATATATTCCTCCAAAAGAAAATTCATAATTTATTCCTGAAAATAGACTTAATAACATTGGGTTTCCAAAATATTGAGAATCTTCCGACATAAATCATTTAACACAAAATCAATTTCCAATAACATTGTTACCTATATGTTAAAACTTATGTTCTCAAAATAAAATTATCATTTATCTATCATATCATTTAAATAAATAAAAATTATATCATACTAACCAAGAAATCATGTATTCCAATGGTAGTGAATTCACCATTTTATCCCTTTGGTTTTGGGTTCAATCCTTACGGACATACCATATGTAATGAGTTGCCTCTAAACCTATAGGTTTTCCTTTTAATAAAATCCTTATAACATTATCAAAAATGTGATAAAAATACTAAAAAATGACTTTAATATATTCAAAATTAGATATATTTTTTAACCTCAAAGGTTATATCATACCATTCAATTTATACTCACTTAATTTCTTTAAAATTTATCAATCATATATATTAGAAAGTCTATCATTACCATTTAAATTATGACCACAAAATAGAAAGGAATTATTCCTTAAATAACTTTTTTTAGTAAACATAATACTAAACAAATGGGTTGTATGGACACAAATGTCACCCAAAATATCATTAATCATGATTAAATTTAATAACATAAAACCTAAAAAGGTTTTCTAAGAATTTAAAATTATTATTAAAATCCTAAACCCATAGTGGTGTCTAAAACTATTATGTTTATTAAAACATATATGGTTCCAAAATGAACATAATTATATAAAGGGTTTAAGATTATTCTAACACTAATACCACTGGTGAAATACTTACTCAAAAAATTATCCATGACATTTAATTTTGAACATGTTCTTTTGGGTTCACATCATAGAATACAACCAAAATGAGAAGGGTAAGCATAAAACTACACTAATTTGAGTAATCTATCAAAAAACTATGAAATATTATGCAAGTATGTATAAATCATTACAAATTATTCTCAATAAATGAGTCATTATGTTTATCTTAGTTTTTCTATTTTCATTAAAAAAACTATGGGGTGTTATCTTATACTATGACTTATACACAAAGTCAGTTATAGGTTTGTGTTCCTTAATCTTTTTTGTCCTAAACCTAGTTATTATTTTTTATACTAAACTTACTCTAATACTAACAATATTGATCTTGAAGATGGTACCCCATATTATGTGGTTACTTATTACCTTGGAATATAATAAAAGGAATCACATCCCAAGGGACCTAGTAGTTTAGTATTCTTGTAAAACTAGATACAAACAAGATTCTTAAATTATATTTAAAAACAAAAATTACTATAAATTTTGTCTATCAATGAAAATTTTCAATATAGAAAATCCATACACATTAATATTAGTAAAATTCATGGATTCATAGGGGAAATAAAACATAAGAAATGGATGGGCACAAATTTTCAGTAAGGGTTATGTACAACAGAATCCATTATGAATCATTAATAACAATTAACACGAATAGGTAAAAAACTAAACAAACATTCCATTTTAATAAGTAGACTACCTGAATAAGATTAAGAATAATCAATATATAAATGTAAAAAAATAAACACCCATTGAATTTAAATAACATAACACTATTCATAAGATAAGTAATAATTAATTTGGGCAGGTAAATGACTTGACATACATGGTATTTAAATAACATGAAAATATTGATAAAATATGGAATAATCAATATGGAAAGGTAAATAACTGAAAACACAATCCATTTATTCAATAAAAAAGAATTAAATTAATCTATAGATAATATAAAACAAAATAAATCAAGGATAATAATAAAAAATTAATTCTAAAAGAAGTAATTTCTTAATTATAGGATGTCAGGTTACGGTCAAATGATACCTTTACCTTAAAGACCCTTTCGCAATATGGATTAAAACTACATGGTACAAACTGATCAAATTTAGTCAACTTTACCTTTATTATCATGAACATTCACAAGGATGTTTAAAATTATTGGGCACAACCAATTAGGTTTGGGTAATTTATTTCTCCAATGAGACATGTTGATTTATTGAGGGAATTTCAATAAACAGTCCCCACCCTTACTTTCCCATAAAATGCATTCCTTATATATCATATAATTGATTAAATTCATGAATTAATATTCCTTAATAAAAAATATCCCTATTGAATAAATGAACCATATTTATCAAAATTTCCCAATTAATCAAATAACATTCAAATTAAATAACTTATGTAATTTTTTATATGTTTTTGGATATAATCATACCCATGATACAAAATATGAATATTTAAGAGAAATGAAATATATAATGACCAAATTTATGTGAATGATTCAAAGGATGGTATAATATAAACAAAAAACCTCTAATGAATAATTAATATAAATATATGTTGTAGTTTATGAATAAATGTACTATAAAAGGATCATTAAAAACATTTTGGACTAATAATATCTTTTTGACATTAAAATTCAGTTTTAAAAATAAACAGTGAATTTAAAAAGGGAAACAAATTATGTAAAAATAACCTTGTTAATATTTATGGGAATATTAAAATAATTAATTAATTATGGTGGTGGGAATAGATTATCATTCCATATAAGTTAAAAAAAACATTTAATCTATGTTTTTTTCAAGAAATTCAGAAAGTACCTCATTTGGAATACATATGGAAGATTCCTTTGAAAATATTTTCCAAAAAAATAAAAAATATACAAAAATGACTTTAAACAATTATATGAGAATAGTAATTTTTTTGAAAACATAAACATGGAAGAGAAATATATTATATTGGAGACTTAAATATAAACATTTCCAAATAATGATTAGATTGTGAAATAAATCCTTACCGTATTCATTTCATTTGAATCGTATTCCCTGTGAAAAAAATTAATTAAAATAAAAAATTAAATAAAATAAAGTAAACTAGATTAATGAAATAATATATTAAATATTTATTATATAAATTAATGAAAATAAATAAGTGGTGGATAAAGCCTGTGTCACAGAAAAATAAAAGTGAGTTGAAAATCCCTCTACCTCAGGTCTGGCTTCCTTGGTATGTGTTTTCATATCCTGGATAATAAATATAGTTTTATCATATATATATATATATATTAGAACCATAATCATATATATAATACCACATATTTTTTAATTATAATATGGTATCACCCTTTTATTATCAACTCATCATTCAAATCACTATTTCAGGTGGTAATTGCTTCATTTTTCATGTATGTTTTGATTTGACACTTCCATCCCTTATAATTCTATCATTGATTAATCATCTCTAGAATATCAATAATGGTGTATGTCTAATATATATCAAATATATAGATATTTATATTTATCTATAAATATAGAAAAAAAATTATTTACATCATACATAGAGAAGGTCGGTCGTACATACGCACGAACGATGTTTTCATTTTTCGATAGACGGACTGAAATAATGGCAATGAATAATAAACCATTACAAAATAATTATTATGTAATATACATATATATATATATATATATCGTATATATCTATTAGTTCCATATTTATTTTCATTCATGTAATGTGGTGATGAAATAAAATATCTCCGTTATGTGGAGATGGTAAGTTGTACATAGGCACACACAATGTTTTTGTTCTTCATTGGATGGATAAAAGGTAAAATAAGATTATCTCATAATCATAATAAAATATAAGAATATATATGATACTGGAGGTTTTTATTGATAGTGTATGAAAACTATCAATTGGATATAGAATAATAAATAATTAAGAAAGAGGTTTTAAAGACAATTACCACTTGCTCGACGAACTTCATTTAGATATCTTCTTAAGGGATCCAAAGTTGGACTTTTGAAGTATAAGAACTTATATAATAGGATTAATTTTTTTGGGAAGTTAAATTTCATATATGGGTCAAGATATATGGACAAATTCAGTGGAAATAAGTGATGTAATTTTTTCCCTTTTTATAATTGAAGTGAGGGGCACTTTTTTTAATATAACCGAATATAAAAGTATAATAGGACTATTATACAGAAAAATACATCCAAATGGTCTATAAATTCATATTAGATGAATTTAAATACCATATATGATAAAATTTGGTATTATTAAATATATTTATATTTTTTAAACAATTTGAATAAAATATTATATTCATGAAATATCATTATTCACGATTTTGACATTATTCACTACATTGATTTTAATAACATCAATCCAATAAAACAAATTCGAAAAAAAATATTTTAATAAATACATAATATGTAATATTAATCTATAAATTTAATTTATAACCATAATTAATTTACTTTATATTACATTTAACATTTTTAAAATCATTTATTTTATTTTTTTCATGAATTGAATAATTACTACATCTATATTGTGTATACATTTAAGGTAATTATGTTTTTACTAAAAAAAATAATTTACCATGGTTTTGATAAATAATATATATTTAAAAATAATATTTATAGTATAACATATCATCGGGATATCTCTGTAGTAAAGAATTTATATTTATTATAGAAATCAATGTGACATCTTGGAATTTTCATTAAATAAAATTGTATTGGGGTCATAATCAAATAAAAATGGTCATAAATTACCATATAAATAAAACTAGAATGATTAGGGATTACAAGTACTCATCCAATATTATTTTTAAAACTGTTAGGATCATTTTTTGGTCCTTATAATTTTATTTTTAACACTACATACGAAATTTAGCCTTTACTGTGGAATAAAAAAATTACTCTAGTAAGTATTCATTAAGATAAAAATAGAACGGACACATTTATTAAATTTTGAAACACTAATTTAAAATATTGAATCAATTTATAAAAATTAAAAACAAAAAAATCATAATTCTATTTTAAATTAATCATGCAAAACAGAATGAAAAAAACTTTTCCAAAAAAATGTGCTTTAAGCCAAAAAATGTTCTTATACAAATATTAGTTATAAGGATGATTAAAATTTAATTAATTAAATTATATTTAAATTAAATGTACCAAATTTACTATGAGTTAAAATTTAAGCGTGTGATCTAGATTGTAATATAATTAAATTAACAATTTTATAAAAAATTTTATTTTCACTATTCACTAGAAAATCAATATTATTAGAAAAATTACCAAAAATTCTCCCTAAGACAATATTAATACGATGATTTAAAAAATGAGGTTAATTTTATCTTGTGAATTTTATAACACTTTCAAAAATTAATATTATTTATTTTCACAACGAAATCAATAAAAACTGTTTTGGAAGAAAACATATATAAAATGACATTACTAAAAATTATGTTCTTATTTTCCTAAGAAAAATAAATTTGGGTTGAATGTGAAATTAATATATATTTCATGATATATTTAATCTAATTTACACCCAAAAACTTAATTAAATATTTATAATGGTTGTATTAAAATATTTAATAGTATATCACGTTTCATTTAAGCTCGGTATTGCATGCACAAAAAGCCCTCAATTAAATTTTATATAGTCTAAAATTTTAGGATGATACAAATAAATATTAATATAATTTTATTTATTTAAAGGATATTTCATACTAAAATATTATTATGCTATATTCTACCCCCTTAAAAAAATTTACCGTTGAAATTTTGTTCCCCTAACGAAAAAATGAGGGTACTTTTCTCTCATTACATCTTTAGGTTCTCATAATGATTCCTCAAAATTATTATTCCTCAAAATAACCTTCACCAGGTGAGTGGTATTATTTTAGAGTAGTTTATATCTATAAACAAATATTTCTACATGTTTTTACTCAAAAAAATGGTCATATTCTATTGTATATATTTTGTGTTTTGTATATGAGAAAGGCATGGTGTGTACTTCCACAAAAGTGATAGCTCAAACACATCATGAACTTAGTATAGGTTTAATGGATGTATAAAAAGATAATCTAAAATCCCTAGACAATCATGGATTGTGTATCTAGGGCTCCACTTTACCTTATTCTCAAATCTCATATCCCTCTTCCATAGTGATTTTCGAAGTAACATCTTGTCTCTAAATTCAAACTTCAAATCTTACTGATAAATTTTTGTGAATCCTTTTTATCTAATTTGTGAGATTTTAATATGATATTTAATGGTTTAAATATTATCTTACATATCTTTAGTAATGTTTAGTCCCAGAATATCACATGCTTCAACATTATCCCATCTTATTAGAGTTCAACACCTTTACCCATATTGATCCACAAATGATTCCATTTGAATTCTAGAATAGAAATTATTGATATTTAAGAACTCTAATAGGGGAAGGTGTTGATACCAAACTCATTTTAAATCCATTTAATATGATTTAAGTATATCCTCTAATGTTTGATTGGTCTATATATATTGATCATATGTATGAGTATGATAAATTGTTTTAAATATCAACTATGTGTATACATTTTTCTTAGAGACTTATCTAGAACATCAAGTTAAAACTAAGATATAAAATAATAATTAAATGGACTGAAATAGTAAGTTGATATATTATATTCCAAATGGTATTATGTCCAATATAGGTCTTGTGAAGATGTAAAACAAAATCCATGGTTATGTTCTCTAATTTCCATACAAGTATGGGTAACGGTTGCACCATCCCTTTATACATATGTATTCACCCTTATTTTTTGGAAAACTATAAATTGAGATATATGCACTAAAATATTCATTTTTCATGTTTTCCCACCTAAATATCCAAGATATATAGAGTACCACTAGATGGGGTGATTTAGGGGAACCTGTTTTGAAAATGTATTACTTATAAATTAACACCTGTTATTGGTTAGGGTCTTTATCCTCACATAATAATTATCCCCTCAGTCTTATATAATTAATGTAGAAGATGCATAAAAAAATGGAATCATTTCATGGTCTTTACATTATGTTAGAGAATAGTCCTTTTTTGTATGGGTTATTACCATGAAAGATAATATTTTCCACTATTAAATTATTATGGGTATATGTGATTTTTATGATGCATAAAATTTTAGAAAGATATCATCCACTTCCCAATGAATGTATAATCACTTCTCAAATATAATTTGGAATTTTTATAGTATAACCACCATATCTTTTGTTTCTATCTCATTATTTTGTGTGAAAATTATCTCCTCTAAATTTTTAGATTTCTCAATATCAAATATGAGATCGTCTTCTAAAATTAATTTGACTAGCATATTACTTGAAAAATGATTTTATGAACATTATTCCTTCCTTCATTGTTGATCAGAATAATAACCTCATGAATTAAAGAATGCATTCATGATATGATATTCTTTCTTATATTCAATAAGTTCACCAATTATTAGAAATCATGAATTGATTGACAATATATTTTCTTCAATTTCACTCACGTTGATACAATTGTTCTTCAATGGAGAAGGGAATCAACTTCTCAATTCTTGATTCTTGATCTTCAATCCTCAATCCTCTATATTTTTATCTTCTTTATTTTATCCCCCCTTTTATATTCAAAATATTTTATGAATAACATTTCCACAATAAATTATAAAATCATCATATGATTTTTGGTATCTAAATATATCCTAAAGCATGATAGCTCAGATTATAAGTAATGAATTTTAAATACATTAATTTAAAATATCCAAGAATATCAAAAAATACCAGTATTTAATATCACTCAAAATTTATATTCAAATATATTTTAAAATTGACATGGATTATAAATTTGACCAAAAAAATGTGATTTTTATGAATTTCAATGTAGTACAACATCATTTGAATTAATATTTAGTTCACTAATTTTTAAAAAGCAATGAACCTTAGGATGTTCATTGTGGTTTAACTTACTATGTACTACATTGTACATTATAGAGTCATTTTTTATAAAGTATCAAAACCTTATATACATCCATATTAACCTTAAGATATCTTATATCCAATTCAAAATTTTGATCAACCATACAATGTTATGAGGGACCCTTTTGAAATATTATGTTAAACCTTATAAATACCATCATACTATTCAGAACATTAGAAAAATCATCAAATTCTAGCAAGTATATTCCATATAAATATTTCAATGTAAATTAAAAGGTTAACATACATATTTATGAATTACTATAGTTGAAAAATAAAAATTTTGTTAACCATATAGAGATATTATGACTTTTCAATTTTTCAACTATTGAGGGGACCTTATCATTTTCTCGTGCGAACATTCAAGGTTCATATATTGATGAAGATCATATAGATCATGGATATTCAAAATTCATCAAAAAAAATTAAATTTATAATTATTTATTATTAACTCAAAACACCACAAAATCAACCTAGAACATTACCATTATAATTAAGTCACCATAAAATAATTCTTAACACTTAAAAAAACTTTTTATTCTTGGATGAGAGATTATAAAAAATTATTCAAAAACTGTAATGGGAACTTAAATATCCTCCATTTGATATTTTATCAACCTTATGAAAATCTTCCCAATATTTAATAATTTATACGAGAAACATAAAGTTATTTACATTATGAAGAGTGATGTTTATAAACCCCACACCATTATATGTGATATTTTTCTTGAGACAATACCATCCCTTGATAACAATAAAAGTATGACAAATTAATTTTAATTATCCCCCACTAAATCAATTCCCTAACTTATTTTATTTATCACCTTTTTATGAAATTAAAATATCTAATGGATGTTTAAGTGAGAAAAACAATTAGTAAATTCAACTATATAAACTATTACTTTTACACTTTTGAAAACATCATCAAATTGTTAGTGGGGGAAGCGACTTTTTTATTAACTGAAAGATAGAGGGATGTAATGAATATTCATGTTTAGAATCAATGTTTCAAAAATAACTTTATGAATCACCTTAGAGAAAATATAATCCAATTATTCATAGAAAATAATAAATTATATCTTTATATCACTATTAAAAACTCTATGTTTGAGAAACTGAATTCTAATATCAATGTTCTTAGATAATGAGAGTTATTTTTTTTGAAACATCACTATCAGTTTGACTCGTACATGAAATTCTAGGGATATTTCAATATTCACAAACATGTATTTAAGATGTTACATTATCCAAATATTCTAGGGGAAATCACTAGTAGATTCATATATTCAGCCTTTGTGTTGCTTAAGGTAACTGTGTTTTTCTTCACTCAATTATAGATAAAACAACATTCTCCCAATAGAAACATTCTGCATGAAATATGTTAAGAAACAAATCCCTCAAGGTGTCTCTAGGAAGGTTTTGTGTGTGATTGTGTTTGTTTACAAAGATAGATGATCACAAATTAGTATGGTTGGCATTTTCCAAAGACGATTTTTTAAGGTGGCACATTTTCCCAGTGTATTCCCAAATTTTTTGCCTCAAAAATCAGGGTATAAAAGGAAGGATTTATTCATAGGAGTGAATATTATGAAGAACATTGAAGAAAATTGGAGAAGGATGAGAACTGCATTTCATAATTCATAAGCCGGGTACCTTGTTATGGGAATGTTATGTGGAGCACTGGGAATGGTACGTAGGTCTCTAAAAATAGTTCACGGTGGTAGGCAGTACATTACGTAGATGGATTGACATCGGTGAAGGAGATTGACCATGTTGGAAAAAATACAGTATGCAGACCGTATTAGAAAAATTGTTCGTGGGTGGCTTGTGGTTCATGGAGGCAGAAGGATCGGTACGCGGTGGTGGATGGATTGATGATTTGGTAAATCATAGATTACCAGATTTTATGAGTATGTTTTCCTATATATGAATCACTAATTTCACCAATTACTATTGAGACCGAATATCATTAGAGAATATATTTTTGGTCTCAAATTTCGGCAAAGTCTTAATGAAATTCACAAGGAAGGATTCCACGAAATATTTAGTGGTTCGTGCGAGAAAAATTCTACCGAAGCTTCTTTTGGGGATTCATAACCTACAAAGTAAGACTCGGTATGAAGAGGAGGAATCTCCAATACGTGAGAGAGAGAATTCTAAAAGAAGTACGTGGAAAGGGAGCTTCAGTATGTGGATTATTAGAATGTTTGTGAACAGAGAATAGTTTATGGACATAGGGATGTTTTTAGAGGCGGAACTAAGTTAGCAGTACGCGTAGGTGATCCTAGTTCATGGAAGAGGATGCATTAAACAAATAAGGTGATATGCATACCAAACCAAGTATTCAGTACGCGGGAGGGAAAGGTGGTTCTTGATTTTCCCAAGGAAGCTTGCGGAAGCTTCAAATCAGTTTGCAAATTTTTTTATAGTACTTAGTAGTATTCAGGAAGGTGAACTTCATCTACGAGTGAAAAAGGGACTTTAAAAGAGCATATACCCATAGTTGAGGATGCATGAAATCATGAATATGAGGGGACCTACATGTCTATAAACTGAGTTGGACCTACAATTCAATAAACTGTTTGTAGATTCCTTTCCAAGATTAGTGAGCAAAGGAAGAGGAAGATGGTGACCCTTTCCACCGATAGTGAGCTAGATAAAAGAGAATAGGTAGTGACCCTTGAGAATACAGTTATAAGACCCTAAAAATTTTAGAGGCAGTGAGCCTGGGAATATATGATCTTGGCCGATCATTGTACTCATTATTGGTAGTCAGCCTTAGTGAATTGGGTACATCAGTACATTTCTGTTGTATGCTCCTTATATATAGCCTAGTAAGGGTGAACCAAGAAAAAAAATATTGTTTCTAGTGCATGATTTCATATTTGTTAGTATATTTCTACTGTTGTAAGAGAGAGTTGATTTTTTTCTAAAAATGACACAAGTTCTAAACTAGAGAATGTTTTAATCTATCATACCCTAATTCACCCCCCCCCTCAGGGTATTTGACCTAGTGATCCTAAAAATTACTATTATAGGGTGGTTGAAAGTTAATGTTTCTCTCTCAAGAAGAAGAAATAGATGTGGTCAATCATAATGTAATTCTGATCTTCCATTGAAATAATTTTCAACTTTGGAAGAATGAAATGTTGCACTACTTCTGATTTGTAGAGACAGATGTCTTTTGAGAAGCTATGCATGGAATATTAGTTAAAATTAACAGTGTCTCTTTATCAAAAGCTGAAAGAATAGAATTGGATAATGATGCTAAAGGGATCAATGCTTTAGGGGTATCACTGTCAAATGAAATTTATACGATGTTGTTATCCAGTCAAAAATCACATGAAATGTGGGAAAAATTCTTGAACATTTATAAGGGTGAAAAAAATCTAGAGAAGCAATGTTTCAAGTTCTATATAACAAGTTTTAGAATCTTAGATTGAACCACAATGAGATAGTTTATAAATTCTTTGACAGGATAAATATAATTGTGGAAGAAATGCGAGGACTTGGAGAATTAATTGAAGATATAAATATTATGAAATGTTTCTGGAGGAATATTCTATCAATGTTCAATCTGAATGTTCCAGTGTTGGAAGACAATGACCTGAAATATTTTTACCTAGATAACTGATGCAGTACCCTTGTAGCATATGAAATTAGAAATTATTATAACGATACATTGGAAAATGGGAAGCTAAGGAAGTGGAATTCAAGGCCATGAAGAATCTAACAATTGAATATAATCCTAAGGAGGAAAATATGGATGATTTCATGTCATTTCTTTCCTCTAATATGCAAAGGGGGAAATGTATGTTCATAAGTAAAGTTCAATTTTCATGATTTTGATGTGGAAATATTGGGTATTTTGCAGCAAAGTGTCCTAAAATGTTTGATGATAAAGAAGAACAAAATGAAGAAATTCCCACATAAAATTATTCTTGAAATGAGAAAAAGATGATAATTACTAAAAGAATGTTCTTAAAAAAGAAGAATTTGTTTTCAATAGAGGAGGAATGTTCAGAAGAATCTAAGGTAGAAGAGTTGGAAGACCGAGAGGATCATAAAATTGATGCTCTAGTGGTAGTTGTCATAAATTTATTAACAAGGGGGGAAAGTGACAATTAAGAAGAAAAAATTGAAGGAAGATTTGATTATCAAGATGAATTAGAATATTCCATTGAAAAGGTAGATATTTTGAGAGCAAAAAAAAGAAATCTAACAAAGTAGTTCATAATGGAAAAATATTAATGTAGTAGCAGAAATAAGATAATTTTGAGAAGAATATAGAAATTGAAAACTTGAGGTCTTCAATTCTAGAAAGCTCCAAAAAGGTGGTTGAGTACAAAATAAAAATTGATGAATAGAAAATAGAAATTATATGTTGAACTGAATCTGGAAAAGATCAAATAAAACGTATCGAACAACTAGAATAGGAAGTCGTCAGTCTTAGATGAATAATTGAAGATTATGATAAACTGCTAACACCCAGTTGGAGATTAGGAAATAAGATCATATTGAAAATAGATAAGATAATATTTGTGTAGAGTGGTCCATCAGAATAGAAGAAAAATTTATTCTGAATGATAAGGCTGGTATGGGGATTGATCTAAAATAGAGAACAGTTATGATTCAAATTATACCACAATAACCCACTCTAAGATTGATGATTAAATTGGGTATGTTGTAGAATTAGATGATTCAGAGAACCCAATGCTCAACTAGTAGTACATCATTACCACACAGGAATGTATCTCACATGAGATAATTTTGTTGTGGTAAGATGAGAAACTCTCAGAATTTATGATCCATATCAAAGAGGTACGAAAAAGAAACAATACCAATATAGGTTGTCGTATAGAGCTCAGAATTCTAGGTCATCATTTTATGGTCTATATTTTAGGTGTAAAGGACTTGGACATATGGAAAAATATTTCAAATAAATAATGAAGAGGAATGTGCCGAGGCATACTAAATTTATCCATAAGAAACATTCAAATGAATCCTCAAAAGAGTTGAAAAATTCAAAATCAGTTTGAAGCTCTATGAATTGATGTTGTTCCGTCATAATCTATGGAATATCAAGATTACCATTCTATTTAGGTTATGAATTCAAGGACTTGGGTAAAAAAGAGTTGATCGGGTTGTGGTTGTAGAAATTGCGTTCAAGGAATCATATTGCATGAGGATATGGATAATTGATAGTGGATGAACTTCCCATATAATGAGAAATAAGTATGTAGTGACCAGAATCAAGTATGATAAAGTAGTTATTATAAGATTAGGTAATGATGAGGGCTTGAAAATTATTGGTTTTAAGAAAAGAAAAGTTTGGATAAAAAGACCTGAGGTGAGCAAATGTTTTATTTGTTAAAGGGATTAGTCGCAACATGCTTAGTGTTAGTCAATTGTGTGACTTAGGACATGCCACAATATTTTCTAGTAAATTTTGTATAATTAATGAAAAGGATGGTGTTTTTTTGTTGCAATGAAAGCTTATAAAAGGGAATATCTATCTTGTGAGTGGATTAAAAGATATGTTCTTTCAATTAAAGGATGAAGAAAACAAGTTATGGCATAAGCGTCTTGGCCACATTAGACAGGCATCCTTGGAGGATCTAATGAAATATGATACGGTTTGAAACCTCCTTGGATTATCAAAAGATCGTACACATACGTGTGATTCTCGACAAAAGGGAAAGATCGTTCGAAAGATATATAATCAAAAGAAGCATTTATCAAAATGTTTTCTTGAGTTGGTGCATATTGATGTATGTGGCCCAATTTCACCAAGGGATATTGATGGAAGAAGATATTATGTTCTCTTCATTGAAGATTATAGCATAATGTAATGGGTTTCAGTAATCAGCTATAAATTTGAAGTGTTTAGTTTCATTAGCAGATATCGAAGAGAATGTGAAAATATGCTTGGTCAGAAAATCCAGACGATTCGATCAGATAATGGAATAGAGTTTCAAAATATCCATGTGGGGTATTATCTTGAGAAACAAGGGATAAGTAATTGTTGTCATCGGAAAACACGTCCATGTAATTCACCGAATGCTTCCAAATATTATTCTTGAGTGTATGTCGTTCTGCATGCTTCGATTTGACTATTCATGGGGTCCAAATTGAGTTATGGATCAGAAGTTATGGTTGTTCGATATCAGGATGCTGGAAATGGCCATCCAAGACGGATTTGGGGAAAAGTAAGGATTTTCACGTAAAAAGGGAATATTGTGCGTAAAAATGGAATCTTGCGCATAAAAATGGAATTGTGCGTAAAAGGGAATCTCATGCGGAAAACCACTTGCGCGTGCGGAATTTTACATGCACCGACTTGCGCATGCAGAATTTTCCACGTACCAACTTGTGCGTGATCAATTTTATGAGCACTGACTTACACCCATGGAAAACCATTTTCACACACGTAATTTTACATGCACCCCCTCCCTAGTTTCCTCTTATAAATACAAGTGCACCGCCTTCTTCTCTAGAGGACCCCAGAGGTTGGCCACCACTCTAATGCACGTAAGTCCAAATTTTCCGCGCTTGCATAGAAAACCCCATACCACGCACGAAAAACATTACTTTTTCACGTAAAAGGGGAAACCTACCCAGTTTTTCACGTGAAATATTATTTTTGTTCACAACAGTGCCATTTTTTCCAATTTTTCATGCACCAGTGCTTTACCGGCCCTATTGCGCGCAAGCATTTTCTATTGCGCGCAACACATTCCTTTTGGGGGCAAAACATTTCCATTGTGCACACACACATCCATTTTGAACGTAAAACATCCCTATTGTACGCAATTCCATCCCTATTGCACGCACAACCTTCTATTGTGCACACATCTCCCATATTGCGCGCACACCTTCCCTATTGTGTGCACACCCCCATTTATGTGCCAAATCTCCACAATTTCGAGCTGACCTACAGTTTTCCATGCAACTGCGTCAATTGGTTGCATGCTTGCCCTATTGCGTGCATGCTTCCCTTATTGGATGCAATCCCTCCTTCTTGCGCATAGCCTATCCTACATGTCGCTTCTATTATGTGAAACAATATACACGCATGCGCCCGCTGGTCCTGTGTGGGGGATACGCCCCCTCACCCCTGCTCGAGGTCACTACCAGGCTGCGGTCCCGGCCCTCTAGGTCAGTCCCTTCACTACCGTCACTAACGCCCATAAAAAATGAATAGTCACACCATGAACTTTTCGGGCTGGGGCATCTCCAATTTTCATTGCACCCTTATGCGTATCCTCCTTCAACCTATGGAATGCCATGAATTGAGATACTCCTCAGCACACCATGAAACACCTTGAATTGATGTATTCCTCTTGGTCAATTTCCTCTATCGTGAGTAGATATTCTCATCATCAATTCCTTGAGTACCATGGGTCGAACCATTCCTCAAGTAATTCATCGAACCCCCCCCCCCCCCTCACCTGGCTCAAATTCTAGGTTAAACCAGAAAGGGTCGCCCTTGTGTAAGTACAAACACCAACCATTGCTAGGTACCTTATTCCTAATAGTCCTCTTTACATGACTATAAAATATTGTACACCCTATGTTCCAAACATAGGATGCCTCTCACCCTAAACAAGAGATGCCTTATTCTCCAAACATGAGATTCCAGTAGTCCACTCTACATGACTATAAACTATTGTTCACCGTATGTTCCAAACATAGGATGCCACTCATCCTAAACAAGAGATTCCTTATGCTCCAAGCATGAGATTTTAGTAGTCCACTCTATATGACTATAAACTGTAGTTCAACCTATGTTCCAAACATAGGATGCCTCTCTCCCTATACAAGAGATGCCTTGTGCACCAGTCATAAGATGTCAATATTCCTCTCTACATGACTATAAACAGTAGTAAACCCTATGTGCCAAATATTGGATGCCTATTTCCCTATACGATATATGCCTTATGCTCCAAGCATAAGATGTCAGTAGTCCTATCTACACGACTTTAAACATTATTCATCTTTATGTTCCAAACATAGGATGCCTCTTGCTCCAAGTAGGAGATGCCTTGTGCTCTATGAATGAGATGATAGTAGTCCTCTCTACATGACTATAAACTGTAGTATGCCCAATCATTCAATAATAAGATGCCTCTTGTTCCAAACATGAGATGCCTTATGCTCCATGCATAAGATGTCTAATGACATGATTAAAGTTGACTAATTTCAAGAGAGTTGTAATTTGTTCAAATATTCCATCACTCCACCTCACGCTTTGCATGTCCTTCATTCAGATCTTAATCCACTTCCATGTCTAAAGGACCCCCTAACGGCCTGGTCCCATCCCAAATTGGCTCACCTATAGTCCTAGTCAAAGCCTCGGAAGACTTTGGACAACACTTTGAGTCAGGTCCTGTGTTTCAAACATGGTCAATAGTCGACCCTAATGTTTTTGTCCCCATTTCAGGCTAACACGATATGGATGTTGTGTTTCGGACATGGTCAACAGTTATCTTCCATTGCCACACCACCCTCATTGTGTTCTGAATGTCAAGCATGTGATTCAAACTTTTCATCTGCCTTTGTTCGGACTGATTCCTACACCCTTGTTGTTATCCCACTTGTGCGCTTGCACATAGGTTTTGGCCCCAATTATATACCTCAACCCCCCAGTCAGTTGGGATTCCCTCATGGCCAGACATGAGAAACACATTACGGGTAGCTTCCTTGCATATTCCCCATTCACCGATGCCTCTCCATAGCGGCACATGGGAATCTTGCATATGTAATCCCCATCCAACTTCACCTCTCCTTCATGGATCCCAGACACGCTAATGACTATTTATTCTTTGAATAGACACGCTAATGTGGGCCCCCAATGGTTCATTCCATAACACTCCCTTGCCATGGGGTTTCCTTTCCCCTCTCTTCACCATGGTATAGAGGGTACTAGTTATGTAAGTCCAAGGTGTGCGGAGTGAACCCACCTCGTCCAGGCTGCAGGGTGTTAAACTACCAAGCACCATCATCCTCAGCTCTTGATGATTAAATGTGACCTCGCCTCATGGCTCAAATGTGGGGTTCCCCCACCTTAGTCATTCTTCACACCAACCGGTCCCCGCGAGGATGAGATCATCCCTCACAGGGGATGATATGCTCGTTGTCATAGTGGCATTTGTTCGTGGGGAAAGGGCCACTATTTAGTGTTATCCCATATCTTTTCTTGCAGGAGGCAGTATCCCTGCTCCTCCTTTATTCTTCAGTCCCAAAGACCAGAGGGGTGGGGGGAATGGACACCGGGCCCCTCATTTATTCGGTACCAAATCCCTCTCCCGCTGGGCTATGTTGCCATCGGGCCTTCATCCTGGAGTAAGTCCCAACCACTTCGGGCTACTAACAACACATAAGACCATATCTCCTCTTCAGGCTGCTAACCCCGCATAAGCCCCTCTTTCCTCTTTGGGTTGAAATCACGTGTAAGCCACCACTCCATTTACCATGGAGTCACCATTCGTGTTGTGATCGTCAGGTCTTTACTAGATCTTGCTTCTCACACCGATCATTACTCACGTGGGCTTACAGTACGCATTGACCTTGACATCCCTCTCACACACCTTCCAAACTACATGGACATTGATCTTTTCTAAGTAAAGGTACGTAGGAAGCCTCCCAGAGGTTCAAGCCCACCACCTATTGGCCATTATGACCATCTTCACATCGGTTCACCAACACCTTGGGAAGCCTAGATTATAAGCCCCACACCCTTCCAAACTATGAGGACTTTGATCTTTTCCAAGGCAAGGTACATAGGAAGCCTCTTAAAGGTTCAATCCCACCACCCAATTGGCCATTCTGACCACCTTCACATCGGTTCACGAACACCTTGGGCATCCTGGAGTATAATCTCCACACCATCCGAACTACAAGGACTTTGATCTTTGCTAAGGCCAGGTATGTAAAAATCAACCAGGAGGATCAAGCCCACCACCCATTGGTTGCTCCGACCCCATTAATGTCAGTTCACCGACATCTTTGGCTACCATAGAGCGTAAGCCCCAAATGCCCCTATAAGCTGAACTACGAGGAGCTTGATCCTTACCAAGGCTGTGTACGTAAGAAGCCTCCCTATGGTTGAAACCCACCATCCACCTGAACCCTAGGTCCTTATTCACATCGGTTCACTGACTCCTACCCCGTACCCAAACTACATGGACTTTGATCCATGCCAAGGCAGGGTACATAGGATGCCTCCCCTGAGGTTCATGCCCAACAACCAATGGTCCTGGCCACTTCATGTGGGTCCACTCCTGTCCTGCATTACATTAAACCATATTCCACTTTTTGTTCCCCATTCTGCAGTAAGTTGTCGTCTGGCTCTTTTAGAAGTAAGTCGTTGTCACTCCATTCAAAGGTAAGCCATTGGAACTCCAACCAGCGGTAAACCATTTTCATGATGAACTAAATTCACCAAACTAGGCGGACTTTGATTCCCTGCCACATGGATACATAGGAATTCTCTTCAAGGCTCAAGCCCAACTTCACAGTCACCCTTGCGATGGTCTTATTTAATTCCCACTCCACTTCATTAATCCATCATCCATCCTGATTCTTACCTGGTCCACCACATCTCGATGGGATCATGAAACCTCATACCCCATTCCACTCAACAGTAACCAGGAAGTCAACCATCCATTGGATCCAACATCAGTGTTCCCTCCAAGGTTTTCACCCATCTGATCCACTCTAATCAGTGTTCGGATCAGTCGGATCTGTCTCTGCTGGACGTTAAACTTGCAGCAAACCCTATGTTAAACATGGGAAGATGAGGAAAACCTCAGATACATGCCCATGGAATATAAAATTCCCCACATTCGACGTTCGGTTCCTCGGGCTTTTGTGCCCTTGAGAAGCACTATAATAAGGGACAGAAGACAGACAGTGTCACCATCCCCCCAAAAGAGACGGACATGCATGCCCCAATGAAATCATCAGAAATAGGCATCAAGTTTAACCAGTACGAACTCCACAGAAGAAGGGAGTAGTTGAGAGAAGAAATAAAATTTTCAACTACATGTCCAGAACAATGCTCATTGATAATTATCTTCCAGTGAAATTTTTCAAATAAGTAGTGATTACATTAGTCTAAACTTTAAATAGAGCATTAAATTTTCCAAAAAAAGAGAAAACTATATATGTGTTATGGTATAGAATGAATCCTTCATTGAAGTACATTCGAGTCTTCAGAAGTAAATGTTTCATTCTCAATAAGGAGAAACATTTGAAATTTGAATCCCATAGAGATGAAGGTATATTTCTTGGCTACTCAAAGAAAAAAAGAATATAAATTCTTCGATATGTGGCTAATAAAGATAGTTTAAATTCATGATGTGTTCATAGTAGATAATGACAAGAATCTTCCACAAATACATGATCAGAATCAAGAGGATAGTGATAAAGAGATGAGTAGGTCAGGAGACACTCCAAACCAAGAGGTAGATTAAGAAGAAGAATAAAATGATGAAAATAAATTACTTTCTTCCTAGAGATATGTGATAAGATCTAAATTTGATAGGTATAATAAAATTGGTGATCATACAACACCAATTCAGAGAAGGAGGATGAAATATCTACATAAAATGTCATACATATCACTTGTGGAACCTAAATGTTTTGATGAATCTGATGGAGATGAGAACTTGGTTCATGCCATGAATGAAGTGATGTAGCAAAATGAGAAGAATCTGACATGGAATATTGATTCAAGACCAGCAGACAAGAATATTATAGGGATGAAATGGGTCTTTCACAAAAAATGAATGAAGATGGTGTTTTTATTTAAAAAAGAAGAATAACTGGTGTAAAAAGGGTACTCCCTGATTGAGGATATAGATGTTGATGAGACATTTTCACCAGTTTCAAGGCTATAGAAAATTAGATTATTTTTTCCCATAATAGTGCAATGAAAGTTTAAGGTTTTCCATATGGATGTCAAGTCAGCATTTCTAAATGGAGTTCTATAAAAAGAATTTTACATTAAGAAACGAGATGTTTTTTTCATTCATGATGTTGAGAATAAAGTCTATTGGAAAAATAATCCTTTATATGGTTTGAATTAATCAACAAGACCATGGTATTTTAGGATTGATCAGTTTCTATGAAACCTTGCTTTTCAACATGGTGGAGTTGATTACAATTTGTATTTCAATAATGAAAACCATCAAAGGATGATGGTGTTGGTTTATTTCAATTACATAATCATTGGTGGATCATATGAAGCACAATGCAAACAGTTTTCTGAATTCATGAAAAGCATATTTGAAATGTCAATTTTTGGTGAGCTGACATTTTCATTGGCTTACAAGTGACACAAAGATGAAATGGACCATTTTTTTTCAATATAAATATACCAAGAAGATTTTGAGACGGTTTGGAATAGATAATTCCAAACAAATAAAGACTCTATTTACTCCCCATTTGAACATATCAGGGTATGATAAAGGCAAGGCAGTTAATATCACAGAATATAGGAAAATCATTGGATGTCTATAGTACCTGACAACAACAATGCCTGATTTTGTATTTTCCACATGCCAAGAAGAAAGGTATCAAAGCAATAAAAAGGATATCCTTATAATTAAAGTGAAAAGAATAATTCAGTATATAATGGGAACAATGGTTTTTGGTTAATTGTATAATGGAAAAACATAGCCATAGTTTTTTGGATATTCAGATGTTGATTGGGCTGATTCAGTAGATAATAAGAAATCAACATTAGGAGGTGAATTGTATCTTAGAGGGTTGTCTATTTCTTTTCTATGCATGAAAAAATATTGAATTTAATTAAGCACCATATAATTTTAATATATTGAGGCTACTCAAGAATGTACGCAGCTATTTTGGATGAAGCAACAACTTGGAGATATGGGAATTGAAGAAAAATCTCTGATAGGAATCCATTGTGATAATTAAAGTGCTATAAATCTTTTCAAAAATCTAGTCCATTACTCAATAACAAATCACAATGAAATCAAATTTCATTTTATCAAGGACAAGGTATAGAAAAGGCTTGTGAAGTTGGATTATGTTCCTACAGAACAACAAGTTGAAGATATTCTTAAGAAGGCCTTACTCAAAGAAGCATTTGAAAGGCATTAGCTAGCTCTGGGAGTCCAATCAAATCCCCACACATGAAAATGTTTGGATGTGGTCCCCCCTATCTTTGAGGAATGGTGTATGTTTCCATAATGTGTTGATATGTGTTCTTTACCCTATTGCAGACAACATTGAAGTTCCATTTAGGTTTATAGACAAAGGGAGAGAAATTATGACTATTCATGGGGAGAAAAGACCCGGGGAGAAGCTGTTAAGTGGAGCAGTGATATAGGGGGATTTTAAGCTAGGATGAAGCTAGTTAGAAGAGCTATAACATAAGGGGAACATTAATTTTGGCGATGCTAGAAGTGGTCGATCAAAGTTTAGATATCAAGATAGCTAAGGTTCGTAATGAAATCAATTCATTGGTATCAATGTATCAATATGTTATCAACAATTATTTATTTTCAATGAAGTGATTCATTGATTAAATTTTCATTAAACTCTTGTTTCTCATGCCGATCATGGCTCATGTGGGCTTCTAGTATGTGTTGAGTAAACCCTTGATTGTTATCTTAATTTCATGATGCAAATGATGGTTGAAGATGGAAGTTTCTTTAATGATATATCATGATGCAAAGAATTGTTATGAGAATAGTTTTCAACAAACTCAAAGGGGGATATTATTAGTCCAAAATCCCTCATGGTGTACTCTTGGAATGTTTTGGGAGTGATTGTGTTTATTGACAAAGCTAGATGATCGAAAATTAGTATGGTTGGTGTTTGTCAAAGACATGTTTTTATGCTGGTGTAGTTTCCCAGTGTTTTCCAAATTTTTGGTCCTCAAAATCAGGTTGTAAAATTAATGATTTCTTTATAAGAGTGAAAGGTATGAAGAAAATTGAAGAAAATTGGAAATCGATGGGAACCACATATCATAATTCATGGGCAGTGTACCATGTTCTGGGAACAGTACACAGATCCCTAGGAATGGTATGCGGAGCTCCAAAAATGGTTTGCGGTGGAAGGTGGGACAATACGTGGATGGATTAAAATTACTGAAGGAGATTTAAAATATAGGAACAAAGATATTATGTAGACTATATAGGAAAAATGGTTTGTGGGTGGATTGCAGTTCGCAGTGGTAGAAGGATCATTATGTGATTGAGGCTACATTGAAGATTTGGTAAATCTTATATTAGTGGATTTTTGCAGGTATCATTGCCTATATAATAATCTCTAATCCTTTTAATTACTTTTGAGAATGAATATCAATATAGAACATATTTTTCTTATAGGATTTTGGAAAATTTATGAGGTTTATGAGGAATGATTTCTCCATAGCTGATGTGGTTCATGCAGAAGAAATTTTGGTGAAGGTGTTTGCAGGGATTCATAACCCAAAAAAGAAAGGATTGGTATGTGTAGGATGATTCTCTAGAACATGAGAGAGATAATTCTGAAGGCAGTATACTAAGAGGGAGCTCCAGTATATAGAGGTGAATATAGTCTTTTAACACGGAAAAGTTTACGAATAGAGGGTAGTTCGTAGAGGCAGAACGAAGGCAGTATTACGCGGAGGTGATAACGGTTCATGGAAGTTGATGCAGTATGTGAAGAAGGTAATTTTAATACCCAAACTGGTACTCAGTATGTGTGAGAGGAAGGTGGTTCATTATTTTCACATCAAATCTTGAGAAAGTTTCAAATCAATTTGTGAAAGTGTTTTCTGGTATATAGTAGTACTCGAGAAGGTGAACTTCATCTACGGGTGAAAAAGGGACTTCAACAGAGCATCTACCCACAGTTGAGTATGCTTGAATTCTGGAAAATGAATGGACCTACATGTCCATAAACTATGTTTGACATACAAGTCAATAAACTAAGCGTAGATTATTTTCCAAGAGCAGTGAGAGAAGGAAGAGAAATACGGTGACCCTTTCCATCGACAGTGAGATAGAGAAAGGGGCCTAGGGAGTGACCATTGGGAATATAGTGATCATACCCTAAAAATTGTAAATTCAGTGAGCCTTGGCATATATGATCTAGCTAGAACATTATACTCATTATTTTAAGTGATTCTTAGTGAATTTGTTAAATTAGCGCATTGTCGTTGTATGCTCCTTAGGCGTAGCCCAGTGAGGGTGAACTATGTAAAAATCATTGTGTCCAGTGCATGATTTAATCTATATTCGTATATTTCTACGACTGGAAGAGAAAATTGAGTTTTTCCTAACAATTAATGAAGATCCAAACTAGAGAAAGTTTTAATCTTCCATACCCTGATTCACCACCTTTTAAGGTATTCAACCTAGTGGAACGAACAAAATAGATATTATATCATAATAATCACATACCCAATCATCATTAATACACTCAAATAGATTCATGTGATCTTATTTATTATAAATCAATCCCTAACTCATGCATTCTTTGATAAATTTCAAATCTTTCTTAGTAGTCATCAAATGTGATTCCATAGGATCACATTTGTACCTTAGATATAAGCACACTACATAAACTATATCAGGTTTTAATGTAGTGAGGTAATGTATCATACCAATTAGCTTTATGAAATCTCTTTGATATAAAAATTTTCATTGGTTTTTCTTATACATTCTTATCCAAACCTATGTAGGTTTGGAAACTATTTTTGATTCCTCTATGTTGAAGTTATTTAACAATTATTTTTCATACTTCTATTAGGAGAAAAATATATATTTTTATATTACTTATAGTCCCAATAAGTATATCATATCTCCCAGTAAATATATAGAAAAATTTCATTATTTGGAAATAAAAATACATAGAATAACTATCTTGATCACCAAAAATAATAATTTCATCAACATATCCAAGTATAATGAGCCAACCAACATTAATCTCTTTTATGTGTAGATTGATGTATCTTTTCATTTTAAAATTTTTATTTTGTTAAAGAAGTTTTCCATCTTAAAATACTAGGCCCATGATCCTAATTTATACATATAAATCATTCTTCATTTTTTAAAAAATATAACCATCGTTATTAAGAAAAAAACATCCATTCTTATTTGTATACACTTATTCTTTAATATAAGCATTCAATAAGAAAAAAATTTCATCTACTTGAAATATTTTATATTACATTTGATTTGAAACTACTAGAATCATCCTTATAATTATAAATCTTCCAACATCAGAATAATACTATTGAAAAGCTACCAATAAAAATGTGATTGGCCTTTGAAAGAAATCTCGACATTATTCCTAGTAACCTGTCTTTTGTTATTCAGTTTGGTTTTGAAAACCCACTAATTGCCAACAAAATTTTTATATGTTTGTCTAAGGGAAATATCCAAAGAGTTATTTTTCTATATTTCTCACAATTCATAATTAATGGATCTAAACCAATATTCATACTTAATAGCTTCAGCCACAGATTGTGGATCTATTTTTGAAATTAGACTTGTTTCATTTTCATATCTCGTCAATATAATTTTTTAATTGGATCACTTTGATAACCATTAATGTTTTATATATCTATATTTTTCTTCCACTTTTGGTAATTATGGTTTCTTTTTTCAAAAACCTCCCCCTCAACACTTTTCAAATAAGAAGAAACATTCGTAAGATGTGAATAATTTATGATTTGTTCCTCAATTTTTTTTTCAATAATGTTCTCACTCTTATCAGTAACTTATTTAATAATTTCTACCACTATAATATCAATACTATGTGTATTATCAATAAATTTCACATCATAGTGGTAAAATATCTTATTCTATCTTTTTCTTCATCACATTTATCCATTTCTAATGGATATATATCCTATCAAAATAACATCCTTATCATTCATATTAAATTTAATCGGTTTTTAGATCATTATATTCATCAAATATGAGATGTCAAAAACAATCAAGTATTTTTCTACTAGTTTCCTATTATACTATATATCTTAAGGGGTCTTGAAGAATTATGTCTCATTAAAAAAATATTATGTATGTGTAAAAATGTATATACAACTTCTCTCCATAAAAATTTATCATGGTAAACTCAAAATGCATATTTCTCCCCTTTCAACAAGACTTATATTCATCCTTTAAGAAAATTAATTTTTCAAGAGAGTGTAATGATTTTTTTTACTGGTGATGAATTCTATGATTCTAAATATAGTATTAAAATGATATAATTTTTAACTCCTTCCCATAATCATATCTATATTTTTGTATGAAAATCCCTAAATATTTCAAAAATCATATCTACATTATTTTTTAAATTTCCATATCTCTCTTTTTTTAAGAACACCACATTGGTATTATTTATAAAATCATCAATAAAGGTATAAAAACATAAGAAAACTATATCAGATATGTTTCTCATGGGACAACATAAATATGAGTGACTAAACTCTAGAGGTCTAGTTGATTGAATGTGTACTGTTTTTGTCCTCCCACAAACTATCTTTCCCTTTTAATAAGTGTTACACACCATGTATCTATCTGTAATTAATTACGGTTATATCTCTTGCGCATTTTTACTTAACAATATTATAATACTTATTAACCCCAAATGACAAAGTAAAATGTGCCAAATATTATTTTCTTATTTATAACATATGATTTATAGATTTATTGGGTAACCAATATGAATGAGATTCCAACTAATTCTATCACCTTTACTGATGTATATTTTATCTTTTACTTTCTTGATAAGGAAAATATTTGTTTTGGGAAAATATATTATTTTCATTTATAATGGAGTTGAAGAAAAATAAAATAAAAATATATTTGAGTTTATCTATAAAAAGAATTTACTCATATTCAATGCTTTGATATTTTATCTCATCTAAAACCATTTCATTGATTTTCAAGGAGATCTCATTTCTAAACAGGACTGAACTACCATTATGTTCTGTAGTTTTATTTAAAATATTATTGTATCCAGTCATATACAAGGAACATAAACTATCAATAATCATTAGATTTATCATTTTACTAGATTTAAATTCCACCTCACCAATGATTTATTTCTCAACCATGTTTGTTCTCCTAGTTTTCTATATCCATAATATTGTTTATTTTGAGTTTCATTAATGGTCATACAATCTTCTTCATAGTTACCTTTCTAGATACATCTTCAATAGAAATTCTCAATATACACAAATATCTTTTCCATAGCCACAAAAAGTTATTTTAAATCACTTTCTTATTTCTCATAAGAAAACATACTCAATTGCTAAAATAGATCCCCATTAATTCTAGCCTCTAATGCATATATGAGAGAGAAATATTATACCAAAAATAATATCCCCTATGTCATAAACTCCACAGCACTAGTAGTACCGTTGAAACTCATTTAGTCCATATAATTAATGAGTCTCTATATAAATTCATTCTTGATACTTTGGTATAACTCTATAAATTATTTTCATAGATATAATAGAATATTTATTATTTAAGATAAATATAAAATTTGTTATTGTAGAAATTAAATTTTAATATAACTTCTCAAACCATACTTCCTAATATTTTATTTTGGTATATACAATTTATGGTGAAACAAATTTATCATTTTCAAGATTCACATGTATATATTTTAAGTGAAATTGTGTGCTAGACATATCAATATTTTTTTATTACTCTTACATTACATTTATACCTTTTTAATAATCATTTTCATTTTTATCAGTGTCTTCTCATTCATGAGACACCATGAAATTGCCATGCTAAGAACTTATTACTTAGGAGAAACTCTATATTCAAGATCCTTTGTAATATTTTATTTCTCAAAAACATTCACATTGATAATACTTATTTCTTAAAAGTGATCATTATCTATATTTTGTAATGCACATTCACCATTAAACTAAATTTTTACCACATTTTTAAGAGACTTAAATTAAATTATTTTTTCTGTGTTCTTTTCCAATCATACTTTAATCTCAATTACCATTATGAGTTACAAGTGATATTCTTCCCATTATTCATCAATACATGAAATTTTCCCTTTTCTCCTTTCATGTTATAGAAATTTGGGTTTCTTTACTGTGAATTATTTTTTTGAATCATTAGATGAATAATAGTTACATTATAATATCACCAAACCCGATCTCAGAGATGCAATTATAAAAAAATAATATTTTTATTTTAGGATTTGATATAGATAAAAGTGATCTAATTTTATCCATCCAAACCATGAAAAATAAAATGGAAATATTGGATCACATTCACACCTAAGGAACTTTTAGATTTATAGTATGTAATTAGGAAAAAAATCAAACATAACAATATCCATGTCTTCAAGTGATCATTTTCCGACTATACCCATCTTTACTTATTCAATGATAAGTATTAAACTTCTCCCATAAAATTATTTTTTCATAAACATATCTTGGAATAATCTATTTAACATCATTATTTATAACATAAATAAATAGAAATCATAAGAAGGCGTGATCAAATTCTCATTAAGGGTAAACATACACATCCCCAATTTAACATAAGTAGTGAGCATGGGATGAGAATAAATGTTTGATGACCTAATAAAAGGGAATGTGATTGACATAATATAATTTACACCAATCAAAACCTAGATCATTAAAAATGTGGCACTTAAAAAATATTTTTCATATAAAATAGTCATAAAAACCAAAAATCATTATATATGAAAGGTCTATATAGTTCAAAGGAACCATAAAAAACCCATACCACGAATATAAAACATATTTTGGTTTGTTGTAACACCAAAAATTCATCTGTAAATCACATAACCAAATAATTATCATATCTACTAAGAGAAAACTATAATTGGTTAATATTTTAATTTTAGAGGAATAAATAAGTATCAGTTCACTCCTTTATCTATTATGAGTAACACAGCTATATAATCTCATAGTAATAACTTCTATATAGCTAACTCATGTTCATTACCTAAGGTATTAAAGGGCTATAACAGACCCACCTATAACATTTTAGAATACTCCCCTTAAGTATTTGTGGTCAAACCCCAATCACACTTTCATCAATAATTTTTAAGTACCATATCATGCAATAAAAACATATAATCTTGTATTTTCACAACGAATTTTTTTTTAAAAAGAGATCATTTATAGTTTGATTTACATAGGGAATGAAAACAAGATTAATGATAATCTCTTGAAAAAACATTAATTATAATATATCAGGCTAAATAAAATAGACTATATAATAATTAAATATTCCCACTAAATTATAGGAATCTTTAAATGATATTAAAATCGAATAAAATAACATTAAAATAAATTTTAAAACATTTCATAAAAAATATGGATAAATACCCCTTTATTTTTTTAATATTTTATAAAAATTTCCAAAATAATGTGAAAAATATTTTATTAAAAAACATGGAAAATTGTAAAGTAATATTAAATTAAAAAATGGTAATTACTATGGGAAGATCATTTCATGTCTTACATGTTAATAATAAATATTTCATTCAAACGTTTGTAAGGAGAGTCAAAATAGAACCATGTGAAAAACATGACGAAAATTGTTTTTAAGCATTTAAAAAATATTTAAATTATCATATAAAAACATTTTATAAAATCAATTTTGTTTATAAAATAACATTATTTAAATAAGATAAATAAAATATTGGCATATTTTGGTTTAAATACAATAAAAAACATTCAAAAAATACTTATAAAGTGAAAACATCTACGGTCCTTTAGAGGAAATAAAATTTGAAAGTAATATAATAAGAAAGGAAAAATAACCTGCGTATAAAAAGAGTCATGACATTATATTTCAATAGTTAGTGAATACACCAAATAAATTAATATAGGTGCATCAACAAAAACATGTCATAGAAAAGGATGTTTGAGAAGAGAGAACCCTAAAAATTTGGTAATTCTTGAATAAAAAGACATTGAAAAAAATAAAATAAAATGATTATTTAAAACCCATAATTTCTAATAAATAATATGTTGAAACACATTTAATGGATATAAGTACACCATATAAAATAAATCATGGTGATAATAATTAATTATTTCTCAAATAATTAAAATTGACACTATGTAAATACTTGTATATTTTTTTACATTTGAATCAATTTCTCATGATAGAGAGAACATAAAAGGAAATTTAAATATCATGATCAAAGATTAATTCCTAATATAATATCTAAATTTAAAGTATATAAAAATTAAAAAAAGAAGTGGGATCATATTACAAGACATGTCTCAATGAAGCAATATTGATATGAATAGTCATTACAATGATCATATCATTGAAGTTATAAATAATCAATGAAGTTTTTATTTTCCATAAATGAGTAACACCAAAAAAACGTAGTTGGAAATAAAACATAATAAAATTATATTTCATTTGACATATAATCAAGAAATAAATTTTTCAATGAAGTAGAAGTATAACCCAATGAATATAAATTGAGTTAAGAAACCCCTTACCTTGAGTCCAAACATTCTATGTATATCATTTAAATCCTATATAATAAATTTATATTAATTATTTACTTATTTAAGAAGGATTTATTGATTTATTACTTTTCCATTAAACCAATTATTTATTGAAAAATTTAATAACATAATCACTTAAGACTATTTTGGGTGTTTTAATAACGTTTAGTTTATAATTGAAAAATAACATTGTTAGGTTGATCATGGTAAAAGGGGTTATTGTTACATTATATCCGGAATAATTAAAAGGCAATAGTTATAAATTTTATACATTTAATACAATTTTTGACCCATCTATCAAAACTAAATAAGGAAAATGAATCACATCACTTTTTAGAGGTTGTAGTACACACGTACACACAATTGATGTTATCATTTTTTAACAGAGGGAAGGGTAAAAAATAGATGATATATTATCTTTAAAAATTATAATATTTTCATGAGCCTCATATACATACATTCAATCCATTATTATAACCATACACGCAGTGATGGAAAATAAAACACATCGCTTTGTGGGGGCGATAGTACACATGTATGTTCAAGTGATATTTTCTTTTCTCACAGTATATAAAAGAAGTGGATAATTGTTGCTAAATCATAATAATAATAATTAATAATATTTATTATACTGGATCTATTTTTTGTATAATTGATATAATATATTTATATTAGTTATAAAAAATGAAATCTAATGTATTCTGTTAAGACCTATACATCTCAATTAAAAAAAATTATTTGGCTTACATATTGAGACATTAAGAATGGAATATTAGAAAGAAACTGAGATATATGATGATGGGAAGGAATCTAGGATATTATTAGCTTCATAATTTTCTAATCTATAAAACTCACATATTTTTAATAAATGAGAGGAGGATGTGCCATTTTATAATGGATGGAGGGGAACCCTTGTAATTACATAAAATTTTAAATTTATAGTAATTAATTATATTGTTCAAGTAGAAACAAATTGATATATGTAGAATATATAATGAGTATAAGTCTAAAAACAATCATAAAATACAATTTTTATATGTTTAGGTGATTTTGAACCCTTATCCCTTTGTCTAATCTCTCATTAGACGATTTGATGATAAACATATTATTAATGTTTATCACTCTTTAGGGTTCCTGATTGTTTCTATTAACTAAAAAGTGAAATATTAGGGGAAAATGGTTGATATTATAGACCATATCCCATAATATTTATGAAATATAATATTTTTATTAATTTAAAACCATTTAATAAAATTTTATATTACATAAGACACTATTAAATACATTTTCAAAACGATTCGTATAGTTTAACATTATATAAAACAAGATAGAAATTTAATTCAAATATAAAATTTTAAAACATAAAAATTTTATATATTTATCTAAAATATACTTGGAACACAATAATTCATCCAAATTTTCTCACATTTAAAAATTTTAATATCATCAATTGATTTTTCTATTACTTGAACAAAAATCCATGTCTCTTTTTTTTTAAAGTTTAATAAAATTATTACGTCACTAAAGAAAAATAAATTATAATGATTAAAAAAATCATTAATATTTAAAATAACCATTTATAAATTAACATAACAAATTTTTATCACTGTTAAAAAATATCTTAGATACTAAAACAAATATAGTGCCATTTTGTATTTATACCTTAATTAAAACAATATTAAGGTAATTGACAGAGTATAGTAGAAAATAATTTACAAATAATAGAATACAATAATATTAATGTAAAAAGGAACCAATCCAATTTAATAAAGGAATGTTTTTTTTGATATTTATAGGCTCTATCCAATAGTTTTAACCATGTGTACTTGTTTTACCCATATCGCGTTGACAAATTTTTAACCAAAATTACTATACATCATGATCAAAATTTAAGTTTACCTATTTAAAAAAAATTTAAATAATTATTACAAATATATAATCTATTTTATAAAATAGAAAACCTATAAGTGGTATAAATCATTTTTTAAAATTAACCCATAAAACATGATAAATATATTTTTTAAAATGATTTATTATGTATCAAAATGTTCTTATGTTAAAATAAAGAATAATTTTTATTATTATTTCATTAATTAGATTATATTTAGTAAAAATTAAATAATGAAATATTAAAATAAATTTATAATATAATTGTAATCCTCAAATAATATAATAGAAAAAAAGTTCAATATAAAATTAGTATTTTTCAATATTCAGTGAAAAATTAGACTTTTGAGAAAAATACCAATGTTTTAATCTAAGATAATTTTGTTATTATGGATTATAAAATGATATCCTTTTTATTAAATACTTTTTTAGATTTTTGATAAATTAATTTTAATATTCACACATGAAAATCGTTATTTTTTTGAAGCAAACATATTTTGATGCATAAAATGGATTTACAGAAAATATAGTTCTTATTTTATAAGAATTTACCAATAATTTTTTATTTAGTAGGACCATTATATATATAATTGATAATTTTTTTAATATTATTATTTCTCTCCAATAAAATTTCTAATTTATCACAATAAATTTAAATAATATGTTATCAGGATCATTAAAACTCATTATTGTGGGTAATATATACTATTTAACATAAAATTATTTTAAGAATATTAAGGTATTAAATTCTCCCCCACCATAATAATTTAATCCATCTAATTTTATATTGAGATTAGTAATTTTTTGTTTTAATAATTGAAAATAGCTTTCATCAAAACCTGTATAAGAAAAACGGTTAATAAAACATCTTTTGAAAATGGGAAATGGGAAACATTAAGGGTACCTGTGGTAACACATAAAATATTTCCCAAATGAGGATAAATTAGAAGAAAAAAATGAGGACATGGAAGTGAAAATTAGTATCAAAATAATGATAAAGAGTGGTAGAGAGAATTTTTCACAAAAATTGAATTTTATTGATAAAGGAAATGACCATAAAAATATAAATCAATATGGGATTAAGAAGACCATCAACTCATCAGAGAACAACATAACAGGATAACATTATTTTAAAGATCATTTTTCAAGAGTTGATTAGTTATTTTACAATCTCAACTAAAAACAGAAGGAAATATTCTTACTTGATTTTCTTCAAATCCATTTTTATATTTTCAATTATTTGTTACGTATTTCAATCAGTTTCCTCCTTTATCTCATATTTCAAAACAAATAATGAGTAACCATGATGTATCTTTCATATTTAAAAGGAATAAAATTTTAAAATATCATATAATATAGAAAAGTAGAAAAAAAATAATCCTCCTTCATTTATAGAATCCAAAATGGTTAGTGTAGGACAATGAATAAACCATCATATGAAGTGATAATACATTTAACTAAAAAATTTATACAAACACACTAATGGTAAAACCGAGACCATTATATAAATAAATAACCCAATATTACAAATGATATAAATAACCTCAAAATTAAATAATGTTTTAACAACAAATGTTATGTAATTAATTTTTCAATACATCCCCCAAAAATGTAATAGCATTCTTCCCAAATAATTAGTCTTATAAACTAAAGGGATATATATACCTCAGTACAATAAATCATCTCCCAAAATATCATTAATTACATAAAAATTCCATCACTTAAAACCACAAAAGTGATGTCTAATGATTTTTATATATGATCATCCATAAGAATATAAACCCATGATGGTATACATAACTATAAATTTTTCTTCAAAATGGAAACATCATAATCTCAAAATTTATTTAAATCATTATTTAAAACATACTATAATATCCACAAACCCACACTCCCAAATCCATTGATAAAAATAACATATTTTTAATTGATTCCTTGATACTAATAAATGTGACCAAATTTTATCCATTAAAAAAACAAAACAAATGGAAATATTGAATCACATACATAAAGACCATTTAGGGTTAGAGTTTTATAGAATTAGGATAAACTCTTACATAATAATACCCATGTTTTCAAGCGATCATTTTTTCTAGTAAACCTAGAATTATTTATTCCATTCAGTATTCATGTACTTCTATAAAAATTTTATCAAGTTTAACCATTCTATAAATAATTCATTTAATATCATTTTTCATAACATGGGTAAATAGAAAAAACAATAATGGTAATATTATATTCTCATTAATGGTAAGAATAACCATTAATAGTTTATTGTAAATAGTGATCACAAGGGTATGATGTGACCATCAAAGTGGATGAGCTTAAAATTATAAAATTTAGACCCATAAAAATTGGGGTAATTAATCAGGTTACAAGGTATAGGATTTTAAAAATGTAAGAGTCATATAAATCAACGATCATGATCCATGTGGTGTGAATATTGATCAAAGTAACCATTAGAACTCCTAGAAAGAATAAAGATAATGTGTTCGTATCTTAGAACATCAAACATTCATCTTAGAATGACATTAAAAGATATTTACAATATATCTTAGTAATATCCTATTACCATTAAACTATTTATTCTATTAGAGGAAAATGAAAATTAGTTAATTTCACCACATCCTAAGAGAAACATCAATCCATCACCTCTAATGATTAACTCTAATCTAGTTAACTCCATATCATTAACCAATACATTAGAGGGTTGTCACAGACCCACCAATCACATATAAAAAATTCCCTAATGTATTTGGGTATAATCCCCAATCCCACTTTCACCTATAATTTATATGTACCATATCAGGAAAAAAACATGGAAGCTTTCATTTTCATCATCATACTTTTAGAATCATATTGCATTCCCCGATAATAATATATAACCATGGGAAAGAAATGGGTGTAATGAGAATTTAATTAAATATTCATTCTTGACCTTACAGAGAAATAATATGTATATTTTCATGACATCATATTCCAAGTGATTTATATTAAATCATTAAAGGATGCTAACATATAATAAAATACATTTAAAATAACATTTAATTTTTTCTAAAAAAGCATAAAATACCATTTTCTTTGGGTACTATTTTATAAAAAAATAACTAGAATATTTGGGAAATGCTATATTTGAAAATAACCAGAGAAACATATAAATATACCTTTAAATAAACAAATAGTAATGATGGTGTAAATTCCATTCATATCTTATATGTTAAGAATAACTATTCTTTTATTTTTTTTCAAAAGAGAGTCAAATTTGAACAATGTGGAAAACATAAAAAAATCTATTAATACTTTTTAAAGAAGGATAAATATAACAGAAAATAACTTTAGGATGTTATTTATGTTTAGAAAATATAATTATTCAATTATGATAAATAATTCATATGGAGAGTTTGGTTAAAAGTCATTAAAAACATGAAATTATTATTTTAAAATAACACCCTCTTACAACCTTTTAAAACAAAAAAATTATTTGAATAAAAGAATATATGAATGAATATAAACTATGATGATTAAAAAAATAATCGTTATATCATATATAAATATTCATTTTATACACCATATAAATTTATACATGTACATCAATCATAACATGTATCAAAGAAGAAGGTTTGAGAGGAGGAACCCATACAACTTGGGTAATGATTGAATAAAAATTCATTGAAGGAAGGAACAAAAAATAATTCTATAAAACCCATTATTTTAATTGAATAATCTGTTAAAACACATTCATGGTGAAATAATTCAACCATATAAAATAAACCATGTTGTTAATAAAGAATTATGTCTCAATTAATTGAAAATGAAACCATGAAAACCCTTACAACATTTATAACATTTGACTTAATATATCATGAAAGTGAGTAGTTAAAAAGAAATTAAATATCATGATAAATGGTTCATTTATGATATAATATCTCAATTATCAGTATATACAACTTATAAAATAAAGTAGGTTCATATTACATTTTATATATGAAATAAAATATATTGATGTGAATAATCCATTCAAAGATCATATTTTTAATTCTAGAATAAATGAATGAATAGATTATGTATAAAACTTTTAAAATAATAAAAATTGAAATATAAAATAATAAAATAAAATTTTATTTCACTCATGATCATGGAATGACATATTCAATGAAGTAGAAGTAAATCCTAGATAATTGATATTGACTTACAAAACCCTTAACTCAAGTTTAAAATTGCTATGGATGTCCTTTAAATCAATATTAATAAAATTATTTTAAATATTTAATTATTTATAAATAGTTTTGAGATTTAATTAAACATTATTTAACAATTTATTTTATTTATTTAAGTTAAATATTAAATTACATAATCAATTAATTCTTTATTGGGGGGGTTTAGGACATTTATTTCAAAATTGAAAAATGGCATTGGTATATTTGACTTCGTCAAAATAGTCATTGTTACATAATCTATAGAAAAATAATCTTGATATAATTATAATTTCAATACATAAAGTATAATTTTATAACCATATATAAAAATCATTCCTGAAAAAATGAATCACATCTCTTCTTGGAGATGGTAATCCACATATATGCATCAACGATATTATCAATTTCCACTAGATAGAATGGAAGGAAAAGATATCATATATTATATTTAGATAATGATAAATATTTTATGAATATCATATATATATGTGTGTGTGTATATGTGTGTCTGTGTATTTATTAATATATATATATATATATTAAATGAATCCTTATAAATATCCTGAAAAGTCATGGATGGAAAATGAAATGCATCTCTTCATGGAGTTTGTAGTCCATACATAGATATGAGGGATGTTTTATTTACTCATAGGATGAAAATGTAATGGATAATGGTTTTTACATAATCATAATAAAAATTTAACTTAATTATGATAATAAATCCATTATTTTAGAATTTATACTCGATATTTATAGTAGGTATAGAAATAAATAAAATTGAAAGTACTTGGTTAAGAGTTATACATCTTTTATTAGAAACCTCATTTGGCTTACACCATAAGCCTCAAAAGGATGGTATTTTGTAATGACAAGAAGATATTAGATATGGGGGGAAAGAGGATATGATGGTATTAGAGGGAAATTGTTCTGAACTATATGTATTAATAATTGTGAATAAGGGAGATGAGGAGGTTCCCTTTTATATGTTAGAGGAGGGGTGCCCTTGGAATTAACTAAATTATTAAATTAATATAAATTAATTTTAATGAATGTGTGGCACAAAATTAATGTATTTTGAGTATATTATTAGTATTTTTATAATTAATCTCTGATAATAAAATTTGGACTGGTTTATGTGATTCTTTAACCAGTATCTCTTAGTTTTAACATAACCTTAACCCTTTTGATGATTACCATGATATCAATGTTTTTTACAATTTAGGGGTCTAGAATGTTATAATAAGAATAAAATTCATCCACAAGTGGGAATTGAATGATATTATAGACCATATCCTATTTAATTATTAAGATATCATATTTTTTATTAATTTTAAATAAATCAATAAAAAATTACTTAATATGTGACACCATTAATGTTATTTTTGGTATTATTCATAAATTTTGAATGTAAAGATAAAAATATTTATCTACAAATAGAATAATTTTTTTTGAAAACATATATAATATATTATATATAACTAAAAAATTTGTATAAAATAATAATTCATCTATATTTTATAAGTTATAATATTTTCAAAATCATTTGATGTATTTTTTATAACTTGAACAAGAATTGTGATGGTGTCATGTAAGTATTTAAGGTAATTATTTCATCTCAAAAAATTTATAAGAATTAATATGATAAAAAAATTAATTATTTGTTAAAATTAATGTTTATAACTAAATATGACCACTTTTATCCATATGAAAAAATATAAGAAGTAATAAATAAGAGGGTGACATTTTGGATTTATTCTTTACATAAAATAATAATAATGTCATTATCAATGGAAAGTGGAATGAAATAAACAATTACTCAATGATAAGATGATTAAATAGTAAATTAACCTATTAAATTAATCAAATCCAATTTTTTAGATATTTAAATGCATTATACCATTGTTGGAATAAAAATAACCATATTACCATTACCATGGAGAAACCATTTTTTCCATGATTTCTATTCATTTCTAAAAAAGAAATCCGAATTATTAACAATTTTGGAAATAATGATTCTAAATATAAAATTAATATTATCAAATTAATTTCTTATATGTTCTATAAATTACATTTAAAATGATCCCACAAATGTGATGAAAAGAACTCTTCTGAAAAAAAATACAATTTTAAGTATAACTTTTTTTATATCCAAATTATGTATAATATTGATTGTATTTAAATTAATTATAATATATTTTGTAAGAAGGAACAAATGAAATTTCTAAATAAATTTAAAACAAAATGGGACTTCTTTAAAAAAACGAGTGGTATTGAATGTTCCCTATAAAATAGGTATTTGTCAATATTTGCTGAAATTTTTATATTTTTAGAAGAAACCCAACATTTCACCTTCAGATATTTTATATGGAGATTTCAAAATTGATATCATTTTTATAAAAAAATTTCTAATTTTTTTATAAATGAATAATAATATTCTCTTGGAAAAACAAATAAAAACCATTTCTCCAGGATATTTATATTAAATTATAAAATTAATTTACTGAAAATTGAGTGATTATTTTCTAGGGCTTTATCAGTACATTTTTATTGAGTATAACCTTTAAATAAATAAATATATATATATATATATCATAATATGGTTACTCCATTTCATACTTTCAAATTAAATTACTAAGTTATAATATCCATATTTAATAATAATATTTATTGGTAATTAAAGCTTGTTGATTCATGTCCTACATGCAATCAAACATAGTATTAATTTAAAAATATTATGCTATTAAATTGACTCTAATTTAGATAATTAAATCGTCACAATTTCATCATAATCCTGGTAATTAAAGGGTTCAACAATTAAAAATCCCTTTGTTAAAACCTATATTATAAAAAGGGTTAATAAATAATCATTTAAAACGGAGAAGTAAGAAACATAAATTATACCTAAATAACACATAATTGAGTTCCATGATAAGGATACCATTAATACAAAGTGAAAATTTAAACATGGAGGATAAATTTAACATCTAAATAATTATAGGGAGTGATATAGAACATTTATAAAAAATTGAATGATCAAGATAAAGACAATGACTATATAACATATATTAGTAATGGATTTAGAAGATGTTCAACTCATCAATACTGAAGGTAATAAGATTAAATTTTTATTTTAATATCATTTTCCTAGAGATTAAGATATCCTTTACTATATAGAACAATATACTAATAAAATATAATCACATTAATTTCTTCAAATACATAATCAAAATTTTACCCTTTGGTTTCATGTTTCAATAAATTTTCACATTTATCTCATCTTTTACTATAAATTATTAGTATTTGTGATTAATGTTAATTATTCAGAAAAAATATAATTTTAATTAATCATAGAATATTGATAAGGATTAAAAGATAACCCATATATTTAGTAAATCCAAAATGTTTAACCTCATGTAATGACTAATTCATCATAGAAAGAACTGTTAACTTTAACATAAAAATTTTCGTAACAAAAAAATGTTCAACATAAATATTTCCATAAATAAATAACTGTATATTCAAAATAATCAAAAAAAATTACAAAATTAAATAATGTTTTAACCACAAATTTTATCTCATAACTTTGTTTTCCTTGATAACAAATAAATGAAAAAATTAAGAGTGGGTGAATTGAGTTATTAAAAGATTCTTTGAAAAAATAGATATCAATATTTGATGTATCTATGTCGGCTTTCTTCCTAAAAATTAAATAAAGTAGAAATGTGAAAAATGTATAAGTAAAATTGCACATAGAGGTTTATAGTGATCTAGGGAACAAAAAAATCCCCTAGTCCATTCCACCAACACTCCACTTCTTGAGCTTGGTTATTTTCACTATACAAAACTATTACTTGTGGATCCCAACCGATTACAAGTTTCTGTTACATTGTAAAAATGTCATATGAATTCAACCAGAATCTCCCTTTATAATATGTATCCATAGTATTCACCAAACCCTTACACTAATTAAAAACATGATAGAATGAGATAAAATTTTAATGAAATGTTTACAGTATAGAGTTTCATGAAGTAACTAACAATTAATAAAAATTCATTCTACAAGAAAGATATACTTCAAGAGTAGATCATGATGATAAATAGTGAAATAGATAGAACTAATAAACTTATAACTATATGAATTGTTTTTAAATATATACAGATCTCCAGTGTTTTATATAAAAAACTACTTTTACTCTCTTTTTTTCTCGATGCCTTTTTTTTTTGTTGTTTCCAATTTTTCTAATTATATGATGTTTAAACTTGAGCATTGGACGAATCTAACAGTCAAGTAACATAGTTAGAAATTCAGATGTGATAGTCTATTAAAGACGTGAAAACAAACATTACAAAAATAAAAATTACTTTTCTAGAAAAAAAATATTCTATTACTATGAAGTATTCTATTTTGGAATGTTGTGTATAGATGATATTTACAAAAATAAATAATCTAATTTTGATGTACTAAAATTTTATGAGGTTACATGAGTAGATATTAGAAATATAGTCATGATGTTCTATAATATCATATCTTCATAGGATTTCACCTAAAAATATTGTTAATCATAGGATAACTTCTGTAAGATAAGTTGACTTGTCTTAATAAGATTATAATTCTTCAAAAAAACATTTGATAAATCTTCTGACAAAAGATAAGATGTTTCTTTGCTATAATATTCTCTTTCCTCTAATTGTTTCTGGATATGAATATTCTTATTAAAAAATTAAACTACATTCACACTTCCATTCTGAAAAATTAATATTCCTCGATTTACCTAAAAGAACATCATAAGATAAAGTCATACATGATACATTCCAATTCTAAATAACTAAATAGGTTTTCAATATTTTTAAAGAAAAAGTACATGTATAAAGAGAGATAATCATTTAATCACGTAGTGTATGATAATATGAAGACACATAATAACATTGTTATAAAAAAGTTTTGTTTTTTTGTAATCATCAAAACACATAATGTGGGGATATACTGGAATAATATAATATTCACTATAGTGTACCCCCTTTTATGGTCACAAAACCAATACATTGGAATGATAAAAAATTCATAAAAAATTATTTTTCTTCTCCTAAATAAGAAATAATTTTAAATGAAATGTGAAATTTTGAATTTTACTTTTCTTTTCTCCCTTTTTATGATATCAAAATGAAGTATAAGAATGGAACAAAATTTATTCTGCAAAAAATTATTGATAATCATAGTTTTGGAAGAAAATGGAGGTCATAAAGATCCATCAAAATATTAAAGAATAAAAAAATATACATAACATAATAGTATTGAGGAATTAATATAAACATATCATGATAAAAAACACTTGAAATGTATACAAATGTTAATGTAGTTGGATAAAAAATCACACAGTAATATATCATGATCATTCATAAAAAAAGATTTAGATGTTCATATTCCATAATGGTGGCTATTAAAATGTTTTTAGAATGCTCAGCCATTGGGAAACCAACATAATAAACACTAAGGTGATTATTATCAAAAAAAAATTTATGAAAATGACTTTTGGAAGGTGGTTTCATGAAATATATGTGTTGTTCAAGAGGTAATTAAGATGAAGTCACAGTATCTTCATTTTTTGTCCTAAAAACATCACTTAATGTTATTGATGATTCTCTAAGACCAACATGATCATCAATAGAAAACCAAACTATTATTGACTATATTTTTCAAGACACATGTTGTTATCATTCCAAATCATAGTTGTCTTCATGAGTAATGTGTATTTTAAAATATGGTTCAAAAATGAAAGAACATGTATCATTATCAGACAACAGATGTTCCCTTTAGTGATGCTCTGATGAATCAAATATTTCATTGAGATTTTGAGAGGCATACAGGAAAATATTAACAATATGAGGTCCATGAAACCTTCTCCCATGCATTTGAAAAAAAGTCTTCCACACAATCATTAATCCTCTTCACCATGTCATGATTGAAAAAATATAGGAAATTTTTAATACCAGTCCATATCATCTGAGAAAGGTTTCTTATAATGTTTTGTAGATCTACTTTCTTAGAACAACTAGATATCATGTTCCTTAAGGCTTCAAACTGATTTTCTAATATCCCCATGAAAAAAAAATCTTTTTCTTTGGAGGGATCAATGCATTCAGAAGATTCTACAAACACATAAATTTCGACTTCATTATCTTTGAAGAAATTATACCAAATACAACTAACTATTTTTCATGATGGACCTCTACCATCATTCTTATTATTCCAAAACTGATTGAAAATGAACAAACTAACCTCTATAGAAAAATATTGATGAAACATATGTCCTTCTTAACTTTTAAAGTGGTTTCTTAAGTTTCTGTGAGATTCTAGTAGAGACTAGAACAAAATTATTTTCTATAATGATCACAAGATTCATCACATTATTTTAATTTATTAAGAAGTCTTCTAATTAATCAAATATTGTTATCTAGATTTTTTTGACATATTTATCTTATAACTACTTCACCTAAAATAGAACGAACAACTATAGTTACATAATCAAAGACTTGAGATAACTCCATTATCCATATCTGAACATAAAAACTACACAATTTATCGACGAGATATTTTTATAAAATATTTTACCTAACAGACTAAACCAAGAGTGTTAGTTCTTTAAATTCAACTTTATTAGGCCATCTAGTAATGTAGTGTTCTTACATATCAAAGATATTTAAGGAAATTATCTTTTAGGGTCTCATCATTAGATGAAAACATTGATAGTATTTTCTATGTTATTTCAAAGATATCCATTTATATTTATAGCATTTATTGGTTATCAGTTTCTTATGGTTTAGGTAAAACCCATTCCTGTTAATCATAGAGATTATTTTCTTAAACTGGTTAATTATCTGTAAAATTAGGTACAACTTCCTCATGATTTGATTCATGGGAATATTTTCATATCATTCTTTCATTATCTATTCTCTGTATCTCTTGAGAGTGATATTTAACTAAAAGTGTAGACATTCATAACCTTATAGATATTGTCTTATCCTGACCAATTTAGAACATCCAAGTGATAGTTATGGCTATCCTCTCATTTGGAAGAGGTGATGTAGGATCAAGAAGGGTGACAATATAAAAAAATATTCAGGTCTTGAAAAAATTATATTATAAACTCTGCATCTATGATTAATAGGCGCATCTTCTTCATCACAACTTTTTCTTATCTTAGAAAGATGACACAAATCATCCACCACTATTGGTTTCATAAAAAAACTACGATTATCCCCCTAAAATTGAGTAGGTTTTTTATATTAAGTTAATGGGAATAAACATTTTTAAGAAAAATCACAACGCAAGACACTATTTCAAAAATACTTGCATTCGGGTTTTTCAAACTGTGACATGGAATTTCATATTTGATATCCAAACCAACACCACCATTCTAAAAAATTATGTTTAAGATTCTAATGTATGGGTAGAAGTCGGGAGAATTATATTGAACATTGAACATACATAAAAATATAAATCATGATATGTTCATAGGTTTTTCAATAATAAGTAAATATTTTAATTAAAAATCTTGAAAATGGATTTTCTCAATGTCACAATTTATTTGAGTGATCCCGGACTAAATGAACTTGTCCCAAATATTTCTTTCAAGATCTAGGTTCATCATTTGTTTTATACAATAATAACAGTTATGAATAGCTATTTCATGATCTCTAGATGAGTGGAATAATCCATAGAATATAAGAATGCGTGGAAGAATGGGTATCCTTTATGTGGAACATTCAAAATTTCAGCAATATTAATGAAAGTCAATGATAGATATTTCTTATTGAATTTTCCAGTGATTAGGTATTCATCGTCACCGAAGTGGAAAAGATATGTGTCATAGAACTCAAGAACTTATTTCTTGAAAACATTGAAGGTTCACAACACTTTATGAACATAATCCCATCCTTCATGGTTGATGAATTTCTTTAACAACATGTCTATTCTATATATCCATTTGAAATAAATGGATCTTCCATATAGAACTTTTCTTGATATCCTTTAACGTTTCATCCTGATAGATGAATCAACATTTAATAGTTTCATTTTTTTTATTTAAACAGTTGTTAAGGGATTATATGGTTAGAGAGATAGGGTATCCTATGTTTGATAAAAGAGAAAAAAAGTGTTCAAAAGGGTTTATGTTTCATTTCACGCATAGTGTTTACACTGAATTATTTTTGTTTTCTGTAATTGAGGGGTCATGTAAAAATTTTTGAGAACCTTTTACAAAATATTGGTGATGTGGTCCAGAAAAGATGACTGTTATCTAAAAAGGTATCATAATAAAATATTTAAATAAAACAAATAATTTGGGTACTATATTTATGAGATATAGAATATAACATATTACATTGTGAAATTAAACATACCTAATTCTGATTTCATAAAATAAAATCGGTCAGAAGATAATGGTTTAGAAAAAATATCAACCTTTTATTTTTCTATGAAAAAAATCTTAGATATAACATTTTTCTATTAATAGTCTATTAAGAAATGATGACTTAAATTAATGTTTTTTGTTCTTGAAATTTCTATTTTATTTTTTGAGATGTTGATAACACTAGTGTTATCACATCTGATTTGAACATTATTAATGTTAAAAACAAAAACCATTATGTTGTGTTTCATCCACAACACCTATGTAAAACAACTTCCTATGGAAATATATTCATATTTAGTAGATTATAGTGTTATATAATATTTGTTCTTACATTACCAAGATAGTATATATTTACCATGAAAATGATAGGTTTCTAGGGGTATTTTCCTATCTTATCTACATATAGAAAAATATGAATCTTAATATGAGATTAAATTAAAATCAGAGGTTTTTGGAAAAAACAGAGATGTAGTTAAGGTTCTTTTTAAATAAATTAAAATTCATTCGGATGATTATTAGATTTTAATATTGAAAAAATACATATTGAAAAAGATAATGTATGGTCTACTTGCAGTATGAATAAAAAATCAAATGATTCCTCCATACTATTTTTTTCAACTATATTTTTAGTTCCATCTGAGTGAAGATTGATATTATAGGTTATATAAGTTGGTTAATTTTTACTGTTATCAATTACAAAAATTTTGAGTAATTCAAGTTTGTATTTTATTTAATTTAAAATATTTATGAAATCCTTTTGATAATCTAAAAATTCTAGAAAATAATTGTTTACACCCATCATACTCATTTCCAATTTTTCTCAATGGTTATGAAAACTCATTACATAATTTGGGATTTATTAATATGAAAAAAATATCTTCTACATATATTTGTACAAGAAGAAATATATAAAATGAAATTTTATTAAATAATTTAGGGTCTAATATTCTTACTATAAAACAATTTGAAAAAATAAATGAACAGAATATTTTATAAAATTCCCTTGGATATTATTTAAGTCCATATAAGGCCTTGGTATGTTTTAATAAAAAAATCAAATGAGGATCTTCAAAACGTTGAGGTTGTTCTACATAAAATTCCTATATTAAAAACCATTTTAAAAAGATGATTTTATATTAGTCTAATATACGTTCAAAATTATATAGGATTTATATACTAGAATGATTCTAATAGATTATAATCTAGCTGTGGGAGAAATTTTTTTTCATAATTTATTCCTTCTTTATGATTATATCTTTTAGAGACCAATCTATATTTATTTGTAGTTATTACACGGTTTTCATATTTCTTACAACAATAAAACCATATTGTTCTTATCATAGGATAGTTCATGGGTCTTTAAACAAGATTCTCATACCTTATTTAATTTAATCTGATTTAGCTCTTATTGCATTTCAAAGAGATAACTTTTATCTGATAAGGATTTGTCTATTGATTTATATTTTTATTGGGATCCAAAGGTAGTGAATTCTTCTAAATTTCCTATATTTCTTCTGGTTATTACTCTTTCATTTGGGTTTCTAATAACTATTTCTAAATGATGGTCTTTATGGTTCTAGGTGTTCTAGGAATCATCTTTTCTGTTTTAATTTTATCTACCCTTATTGTACATGGTTTAAAATAATCACATTACAAATCAGTAACCTTATTGACATTTAATAAAGGATTAAGTCTCAAGTTTTTTATTGAATCATGTTCATTAATAAATTAAATAATTTTTTGATTGAACATATTACATTCATCAAATTTCAGTTGTGATAATTATTCCATGATCCTCATTCTTTAATCGATTTGAAAGATGAATTATATTTCTTTTCTATTTGGAATGAATCATATAGATTCTATCCATCCAATTTAAGACTAGGGAAGTCAAAAATAAAATGATTTTTAGATATTTTTCTCATGTAATTAACATTTTAATGTATAAGCCTTTTATGTAAATTCCATGATTCATATATTTCAACATTAATGAAATTCACATTTTTTCAACACAACAAGTTAGAATTCAATGTGTAAACATTATCTATTCTAGGTTTTTTAAATATGATACATTTATCTAAAAAATATAAACATATATTATTTGAAAAATCAAAATAAAAAAAACATCAAAAAGTTGGGAAATCCTTATCAGGTTTTTCTTCAAGCCTTCAACATAAAGTACATTTTTTTTAAAGATAGACTGTACATTTCCCACCAAACTAATGAAAAATATCATTAATATTTAATATTTAATAAAAATGACATATTCTCAATATAATTTAAATATAGAATAAAAAATAGTGTAATATTCACTCATATTCCTCGAACAATAACTATCCATAAACCATTTTTCATTTTTTTCGGTACAACTTCTTTCCTACAAAGGAAAATCAAAAAACACAATATATTGTTACCAAAATTATTATGGGATTAGATATTTTAGCTATAAGTAATCTATGCATCTAGCAATTATACTGTTTTCTAGAGAAAAAATTATTTCATTTTGAAATATCATTTGAAATAATTTCTTTTAATTCAACCAACTTGGGAATTTTTTAAATTAAAAAGTATTTAAAAAAAATTCATATGTCACTGCAATGATGAAAAGTAACATTAGGAGGATATTTAATTTTTGAGAAGAGAAAAAAGGCTTTATTTAAATCATGGATCTTTCACCATAGATTCAAATTCCAAAATTTTATCTTTTAGGTTTATTTTGGAAAAAACAAATTGTATTAATCTTTTATAAAAAATACATAGTATATTAGATATTTTGAACCTCATTCTATATATTTTCGTTTTTTTTGAAATGTTCAGCATTCTAGAAAGTATAATTTTCTAATTGATTTTTATGTTCTGACCCCTAATTATTATGATTTCTTTCCCTATTAAAAATTTTATTATAAGAATTTTTAGGAGATTTAATTTTTTTAGGAATTCACACTTGATTTTAAACATGGTAAAATATTAATTTTCTAATTTAATATCATGATCAGATGATACATAAAGAAGTACCTCATCTGGATATGCCATAAAGAATATATTGGTTTTTTTATTTTCAGCTTCTACATCTGATTTTAATGACACACCCTCCTTAGAATATTCAGAGGCACTCCATGTAGACTTAATATATTTATTAGATTTATTATATCTAGTATTTTGAAAGTTATTACTTTTATTCTTCTTTTTATCTTTGACTTTTGGATATCTAGAATTGATGATTCATCTATTTTTTCACTCATAGCATCTCAACTCTTTAGATATTCCACAATCCATTGTATGCTTATCAGAAGGTCTTTGTGATTCTCATCTCTTAATATTTTATTATTAATTTTAAATAAAATTGGGAAATCTCTTTATATGATTAAGAATTTCTTGACAATCCACCTTCATTAGATGCTAAAGAGACTTATGAAATTCTTCTCTATTAGTCATCTTTATAGTTAGCCACATTTAAGGAAGCATTTTACTTTTTAATCATTTTGGACTCTTCATTTTTAGTTTCCATTTTAGCTTCATAAATCATGGGAGTTACAAGGAGATATTTTATTTTGATGTTCTTGTCTTCTGTAGATTGTCTAATGGTAGTGGAGATTCAAATCCAATTATGTGGTAATACACTGATAACTTTTAATTCTTGATCCAACTTAGGGATAAGAGTTTCTAGAGCAGTAATGTTTTTTATGATCTCAATGCATCTTCCATTTAATTGCGTAATACCCTCTCCTTTATCCTTTTTTAAATTATCAAACATGAAATTCAATGTATCATATCAAAGGGATTTTATAGAATCAGTACATTCAAAATCTATGAAAATTTTAGTCTACATTTCATGTTCATTATAACATTTTGATATCCTATTGAACTCAAATGGTCCCAACTCAAAAATGATATAATTCATAACATTAGAGTTTAAATCATAATTTTTGACAGTTGTAGTATCCAAATTATCATGTTATGAATTATGAGTATTGTATGGTTTAATTACTTTGAGATAGACTTTAAGATCTATATTTTTTAGATAAATGATTTTTTAAATATTTCCATCAACCATAGTTTTTGGTAATGAAGTACATAGCTCAATTCATTGGCATAAATTATAAATTATTGGTTATAGAATATATTTGAAGATAGATATTTTGGGATTCAACTCATTATAGTTATGAACTTTGGATTCACATGCTCTGATGCCAATTTTTGTACTAGATAATTACTGACTGAATAACTCAAAAGGGGGGAGAATATTGTTTTTAAATGAGTCTTTGAAAAAAATATACTTCCCACTTTGAAGTATATACATTTAACATTCTTCCTTAAGAAGAAATGTAGATAAAATGTAAAAATGGTGAAGAGAAATTGAACACATTGTTTATATTGGTTCAGGGAAAAAATCCCCTAGTACACTCCTCTATTTCTCTACTCCGTGAGATTGATGATTTTTACTAAAAAAACTTTTACTGGGGGAACCCAGATGAGTACAAGCAACTATAACATAGTAAAAATGTCCAAGAGATTTAAACCATTCTATACCTTTACAAGACCTATCCATGGTCTTAAAAACACTATTAAACTAAATGTAAACAGAATATAAAGGTCCAAGAGTTTTCAAAAATAATCTCCCTTTATAGGTTTTTTAGAAATGTAAACAACACATAATTGCAAGAAGAAAATGACAGTTGATGAAGGCTCTTCCTAAAATAATGATAGACTTCAATCATATAATAGGATGATCTTTAGTGAAATATATAAAACTGATAATCATGACACTAGATGAATTTATTCTCCAAATATACATATTTTCAGTGTCAGACATGCAAAACATCTTTTCTTCTCTTTTTTTGACCACCATCTCTTTTCGTTGTTGTTTCCAACAGTTTCTTTTATATGTTGTTTAAACATGAGAATAAGATGAATCTAATAGCCGGGTGACATAGATATCAATTATGTTGTGAAATTATATTAATGACATGTAGCCAAACATTCCAAAAATAGAAATTTATTTTGTAGTAAGAATCTTCCCATACTCCAAATTGTTCCATTTTTGGAAATTCTTGTACTAAAGATCTTTCCTAAAATAGATAATATTAATATGATGTACTCAAAAGGTATGATATTACATGAAGATAGATTGGAAAATTAATCATTATTTTCATTATTATCATATCATTATAGGATATTTCATGAACAAACTATTCATCATAGAATACCTTTCGTAAGATAAGATGATATTTCATTATAAGATAATCATTCTTCAACAAAACATAAGATAATTATTCCAGCATAAGATAAAATTTTAATGTTAAATAGAATTCTATTTTAAATAATTTATTTTGGTTACACATATTTTTCATAGAAAAATAACATCTTTTACACTTCCATTCTGATTAATAGATCTTCCTTGAGTTACTTAATGGGACATTATACCAAAAAAATACATTGTGATACTTTCTAATTCTAAGTAACTAAATATTTATTTCATAATTTGAAAGAAAAATTACTTAAATGAAGATAAATAATCATTTAATCACATTGTTTAAAATAATATGAAAACACTTAATAAACATGTTAGAATAAAAGTAGGAATTTTTTGAATCATCAAAAAACATAAAGAGATTATATATTGGAATAATATACTTATTAAAACACAACTCACATTCCCAAAAATATAATACAATTATTCAAAAAAAATCCTTCACATTAAACCAAATAATTTGGTAGTCCGAAACCAATAAAAAATATCCCAATATATCATCAATCACTTCAAAAACTCATCACTTAAAACCTCAAAAGGGGTTTATATGAATTTGTACTTATGATTAACCTTAAAATTATAATCCCATAATGGTATCCATAAATTATAATTTAACATTACCTAAAAAAGTATAATATATAAATTTATATTAACCCTACTCTAATACCAACTATAATAGTCCCAAACCCACCCTCTCAGATCAGGTGATAATGACCTAATCTTTTCATTTAAGGTTTTGATATTGTTAAATGTGGCCCTGTTTTAGCCATATAAAACTTACAAATTCAAATGGATATATTTTATCACTTAATAAACAAATGGAAATTTTGGTTTAGAGTTTTAGATAATTAGTAATTAATATTACAAAAAATTCCCATTTCTTTAAGTGAGAATTTTTTCCATTATAACTAAATTTCCTTATTCCAAATTATGTCTTCAACTAATCCCATAATATTCTTAACACAAAACACCTTTATATAACAAATTAATTTAACATCATTCTTCATAACATAATGTAATATAAAACATAATAATGGTATGATCAAATTCCCAGTAAAGGAAAGATTGAGCATTGATAATTAAATATCAAGACTGATCATATCATGATTATAAGTGCTAGATGACATAATAAATGTTCATGGGATTAACATAATAGATTATCACCCATCTGATTATGCATCATTTAACACGTGACATTAATAAATAATTAATAAAGGATTGATTCATAATAATAAATAATCATGATCTGTGTGATGTCAATATTTATAATATGAACTATTAAAAACTCCAAGTAAACATAGATAAAATGTGTTGGTATGTTGGAAGATCAAACATTAATATTAGAATCACATAACTGGATAATTACCATATATCTTATGAGTAACTTATAACGGGTAAACTACATCATATCATAGGAGTAATAGAAAATTAGTTAATATTATGGTCTCTTAAGAGTATCATGATTTTATTATCTATTTGAAGTAACTTCCATTGAGTTAACTCTTTATAATCACCAAATGTATCGTACGACCATAACCACACCACCTGTCACATATGAGAAATTTTGTTTAAAGGATTTGAGTTTACTACCTAATAAAACATTCATAAATAATGTATTTTTACCATATCATGAAACAAAACACATGTAATCTTTCATTATTATCATCATACTATTAAAAACATCATGAATTCCTTTATAGATAGATTTAACATTGGAAAATTAATATGTTTAATGATAATCACTTTCAAATAATCATTGTATTAACAAGAGAGAGTATATATGGAATAATAAGATCATATTCCTATTGAAGAAGAGTAGTCATTAATGGATGTTGAAATATAATAAACCCCTTCACCACATAGTCAATGAAGTAGAATTATTACACAATGAATAGAAATTTAGTTTAGAAACCCTTACCATGAGTCAAAACATTCTATGTACACCTTTTAACTACTCTATATTAAGTATATATTAATTATTTACCAATTTAAGAACCATTAAAAGGTTTATTAATTTATCATTAAACAATTTATTTAAATTATTTATATGCAACATTTAATTAGTTAATTGGTAATTCCATGTTTTTTTTATTTTTAAGATGACTGGTTCCTAAATAAAAAATGATTTTGGTAGGTTTCTATGATCAGTGTTTTCATTGTTCCCTAATATAATGAATAAAAATCGTGAAATAATTATTATATATATTTTCATGAAATATAATTTTAGAAACATACATGAAAATTTCATATTAAAATCGAATCACTTTGCTTTGTGGAGGTGGTAATCCACACATACACATAGATGATATTTTTATTTTCTAATGAATGAAAGGGTAAATAATATAGGATATATTATCTTTAGATAATGAATATTATTTCAGGAATAAAACATTCACACAAATATATATATATATATATTAAATCCATAATTATATATATATATATATATGAATGTTGGTTATGTTAAATTAAGAACATCGCTTTGTAGAGGTGACAATCCACACATACACATAAGGGTGGTTTTTTCTGAGAGGATATAAAATAGTTGGATAATGGTTGTTACATAATCATAATAAAAATTAATTATATTTAACATAATGAATTCATTTTTTAGAATGGATAACATATATTTAGAGAAGGTATAAGGTCAGATAAAAATTAAATTATTTGGTTAAGAGTTATACTTCTTCATTGAAAACCCACATTTGTCATACAGAATAAGCCTTGAAAGGATAATATATTTTTATGAATAAAAGTACTAGGATGTGGTGAAGAATTCTATGATGGTTTTTTTGTTATGTATTGGCTGATATAGAATGATAAATATTTGTTAATAAGGGATTGGAGGAGGTGACCTTTTATAAGTAAGGGGAGGGGAACCCTTGGAATTATCTAATGTATAAAATTTATATAAATTAATTCTCATATATAACTGAACATTGATATCTTTAGAGTATAAGTTGTGTATAAATATAAATAATATCATAAAAAATTAGACTATTTTAGGGGACTTTTTGACCATTATCTCTTATTTTTCACCCCCATTATCCCTTTTAATGATTATAATGATATCATGGTTTTTTACACTTTGGGGATAAACAAAGTTACTATAGAAGGAATAGTGAACTATAACTAGAAAATGGAGGATATATTTGTCCATATATCATTCACTACAAAAAATATAATATTTTTATGTATTATAAATCATTTAATAAAATATTATTTAACATCAAATACCATTTAATTCATTTTCGAGACAATTCATGTAGTTTGACATTAATGAAAAAATGATATACCTGAAGTTAGAATATAAACTTTTAAAATAATAAAAATATTTGAAATTTAGCGAGGAAATTAATTTAAAAAATAATTCATCAAAATTTTATTACCACTTTTTTTAATTATTATTTTTTATTACATGAAAAAGAACTATGTCGGCATTGCATAAGAATTTAAGGTAATTATTCCATCAATAAAAATTAAAAACAAATAAAAATGATAAAAATTTAAATAAAATATCAAATGAAATTTTAAAACTAAAAATAACTTCTTTGTATCCCTTTCAATAATATTATGGATATTTAAAAAAAGAGGGTGACATTTTGTATTTAATCATTACTTAAGATAATATTATAGTCATTATCAGTGGAAAGATAAAATAAAATCCAAAAAAATAAAATAAAATATGACTAGGTTATAAATTAATCTATAAAATTAAATAAATTCAGTTTTTTCAGATATTTATAGTCATTATCCCATAGTTTTATCCCTATTTTTCATGTTTTACCCTTGCTGTGGTGACATTATTTTTCATAAGGTTGTTTTTCATTATAGAAAAAAATAAATTTGGCCTATTTAACAAATAAAGAAAATTTGATTAAAAATATGGAATAAATTTTATCAAACTCAATACATATAAGTGTATAGAATTACATTTAATATAAAACCACAAAACACAAAGAAAAAAGTTTTTCTATAAAAAACATTATTAAGTATAAACATGTTTTTATATAAAAATTAACTATAATTTCGTTTACAATGATGTTAATTTCACTATATCTAATCAAAAGAAACAAATTGAATTTTAAAATTATTTTTAATAAAAATGTGACACTGTAAATATTAGAATGGAGAAATCAGTTTTCTATAAGACCAATATTTTCATATTTAATGAAAATTTATTCTTTTCAGAAAAATAATGAAATTTAAACATAAGAATATTTTTTATCCTTAATTTTAACATTATATAATTTTATAAAATAAAATTTATAATATTGGTAGAAAATAATTTCAATATTCTCTCACAAATAGGAATAAAAACTATATTTTAAGTAAAACTATTTTGACTTTTAAAATAAAATTACTAAAAAATGTGTGCTTATTTACAAAGAATTTATCAACACATTCTAATTGAGTATTAACATTATATATATATCACAATATGAATACTCTTATTAACACATTACAATTCAATGGTTAGGTAATAATTTTTACATTTAAATAATAATATTTCTGGTTATGGAAACTTGTAGTTGTGTATCTCGTACGCTATCGTACATAGTCTTATTTTAAAAATATCATAGTGTTACATGTATTGTTTATTATGACCCATTCTTTTCTCACATAGATATTATATCTTAATAGTTTAATATTTGATCTGATTTACAAATAAACACCTGATTACTATCATGTTTTGTGTGTTTGGAGACTAGATACAAAATCTTTCTATTTCATGAAATATCTTCAACATCTCGCACATATATCTTCCCACATAGTAATATTTCAAGACATTCCATATATTTAAAATTTAATTATTACCTAGGGAAGAGAAATATAAGAAATGGTGATCTCATATTCTTTATAAGTGTGAATATTGGAGATATCAATAGACATGTAAACCTAACATTAACATAAAGATATAAAAATAAATCATAACATTTAAAAATCCTTATCCAGTATATCATAAATCATAATCTTGATTGATTTTATAATGAATTTAATCTCATAAGTCAGAAATATTAAAGGAATACAAGAACATGAGTAATGAAAGCATGGAATTGGTATAAAATATATGTTTTTGGAATACTCTTTATCATAGAGAATTATTTCTTTAGTTAAAGATCATATCAAAGACTATCATATTGGATTGGGTTTAGGATAGTGTCATATTTTTTTGTATATTTGATAATAAAAAATGATTTTTTAGAATTAAATTTATTATTCTCTTGAGTCATAAATTTTTATGCATTATAGTAGGATATGATTTTTGACAGAAATTTATCATAAAATTTATGAATTAAACATAAAGATGATGTCTTGTTAGAAAGGATTTGTCAAAGCCTAAACATGGAGCTCAAAAATGAAAAATTATGCTGAAATAGAGATAAAAATGCTAGAAATTCAGTATTCATTTCATGAAATAAAAAATAATGTTGTGAATAATGTGGTGATATCAATCTACTAGAAATTCACTATTCACATCATAAAATAACTATTCATTACATGAATCCATTGGACTAACTGAGAAACGTGCATTTTCAATGTATTAGAAAATAGAGACCCCTTTTACAATACTGGGATGACCCAAGAGAACTTTTTACCCATTTATTGGTCCATTAATGGTGCCTCAGTTTGTATATATCTTTATAAATAGACAGAAATGGGGAGGATAATGAAATGTGTTCCTAACGATCCTTCACTAAGATGTATTATAGGAAATCTACTACAATAAGTTTTTTTTCTTTCCTTTTTTCTGTTCCCATAAAATTCTTTCATTTATCTTTTACTTTATGTGTATTTATATTCTCCTATCTATCATTCTCTTCTAACCCTAATCTCATTCACTCTCACTTCTCTCTTCCCACTATGATCAATTTTCAATTTGTGAATGGTATGTGAAAAATATAATGTGTATCCTTAGGGGTGATTTCATGATGTTATTTATTATTTCACTTGAAATTATTTAATGATAAAATTATTTTTATCATGGATGAGAGTGAAATTCATTGGTGAGGTGAACATCCTCAACAACATGAATCTATAATCTATTACTAATTTCTATGAAAGGAGGTATTTCTGACAATTTTGTCACAGCGCACAACTGTCTATTTTAGAGGATGTATAGTTGTTGCCCCACATTTCTGTTTTACAATGGTAGGCATCATCTGACTCTTGTTCAGGGATGTTTGCTCCTTGATTGAAATAGGATGATGGGATGTTGGTATCTCCTTTTGTGGATTCCTCCATGGAATTTGTTACCTAGTCTGGGTCTCTCATAAAGATTAATATGTTGTTCCTGAAACTCTTACCAGTTCCATGACTTCATAGATATCGGTTAATTAAAATAATTCTGTCAGGATATTCCAAGGGGTCTAGTCAGGGCGGAATCCTTCAGTCGGGAGAGTAGTCATGTTTGACATCCCTAGAATTTCTAGATACAGGAACTCTATCACGTTTGTGTTTCTTCCCTTTGTGATATGGATTATCGATGGCACGAAAGATTGAGGCATCCCACGTCAAATGCGGCGAATTATATTCCATAGGCATGTCACTGAGTTTTTTCTCAGCTTCCCATGTTTAACACAGGGTATGTCGTGAGTTAAAAATCTAGTGGAGACATATCATAACACTGATGGGAGTGGATCTGATTGGTGAAACCCTGGTAGGGAACACTATTGTTGGGTATAACGCATGGTTAGGTACCTGAATACTGTTAGTGGGTAGTGAAGAGGTGGGTGGCATGATCTCATTGGGATGTGGTAGTCCGGGTAAAAATCGGGATGAATATGGGTTGTTGAGAGTGGATGGAGAGTGATGTGGAACGGTCGTAAGAGTAACGATGATGTTGGGATTGAGTATCAAAGATACTTCTTATATATCGTTGTGGAAAGGAATCAAAGTCCGCATATTTTGGTGAGATGATGGGAAACCTGGGGAGGCAACCCATATGAATGAGACTCTGAGGAAGTGGAACCTCTGAGTTGGGGCATAACCTTCCAAAAACACATAGGCTCAATTGAAAAACCAGGGTGAGACATGGGCAATGAGCTTGAACATCAGGTATGTTTCTTACGTACCTCACCTTGGAAAAGATAAAAGTCCATGTAGTTCAGGATGGGGGGTATAAAATCGAGGTGTGCGCAGAGGACAACAACTCGAATATATACTAGGGATTATTCATGGTTAGTATCCCAAGGAGGAATTGACGATCGAGGGGCGGACCTGATATGTGTTGTAACACCCCAATCATCCATGGTATGTTTCCCTTTGAAAAATGAAATAGCTAGTGTCGTACGCAAATTGATTTTTTAACACACCATGACCAATCAAACTAGCATTTATGTATAGTAATAGCCACTACTTGAAATTTTATAAATTTTATTTTATAAAATGGGCTTCATTTTTGGATTCAGAATATCAGAAATAGCATAGAGTGAAATTTTGATATTTTTCTGTAAACATTAAATTTTTAATGAATAGTGAAACACATCATTATTGGTTAAAACAAAATTATTATTTAAATAATTTGTTATTTTATTTAAATTTATATTAGGTAAAAATAGATAAATAATACATATAAAGTTTTAATATAATTAATTAGTGTCATTTTATAATAATATTATATATATATATATAATTTTATTGAACTTTTTACCATCTTTTACCCACCATCTAGCCACAATTGAAAATTTGCATTAAACGTAATTTTACGGCTTCTGTGAATTGAATTTAAAAAATATGAGAGACATTTTTGATATCAATATGTAAAATGTGGTTCAATAAGTTGAAAATAATTTTTTTTGAATAGTAGCTTTTGAATTTTATTTACCACAGTTATAAATAAATAGGGTAATTAAAGGAAAAATTGATATTATAATTACCCTAACACATGTCATAATTCTATTTGATAACTGTATTTAGGCCAAAATCAACCTTAGGAATAAAATATGATCTATTTGGTCCACATGGATTACATTAGTACATTTATTTTTATTTTATTGAAAGAGGAGTTAAAAGTGGTAAATTCAATGTTTAATAAGTAATCCATTTTTAATATAGGCTTATACATAAGATGAATTCAACTATAAATATTCAATAGAGAGATTAAAATATTTCCCACATAATTATATATTATTTATAATTTTTAGACCTTAAATAATTAAATTTATTTATGACAGAATGATGATACAGTAATTAACTTATCAATGAAAGATTAAAATAATTGATATTTTAAATATACAGATAAATGTAAATTGAAACTTATAATTAATTTCACTAATTGTTTAGGTGAATATTACATTTTAGGGTTTATTAAATAATTTTTTTTTGATGTTATAATGTTTTTATGACTTTCACAAAAACAAAATACCAAATAGTGTCAAAATTGACATAAAAAAGTTTGTAAAACAAATACTATATTATTAATTGAAATAAAATTCCCAAAAATATACGTTTAGGCTAAAGGAATTATATAAGGTTATATATATTAATAATGAACCATTTGGGGTTCACTTAGATTTTTAAAGTACGTTTATTAACCATTTATTATAATAATACAAGAATACATGGTAAAAGATAAACTATTTAACTAAGAGTCAAATCTAAAAGATAAGGTTAATATGGTGAGCTAAACCTACCTAAAACCTATTTTTTGAGAGTTTTTAGACCCATCCCTAACATATACACGAAATAAATTATTTTAGAGCCATTATAAACTGAATATTATTGGATAATAAAATAATATATCAATCTTTTACAAAAGTGACCCTCCCATCTCTTATAAAAGGGTACTTCCATTTTTCTCAAAATCACACCTCCAAAGATATTTGGATTGGCCAAAACTAGCTCAAATATCCTCCCAAATTTCCTCAATTAGACTTATTGGCCTTACATTGATTATAAAGACAACCTAATGAGACCTTTTGATTAACTAAAAATGAAACACCCAAAGAAGAGGAAATAATTTTACAACCTCTTTCTCTCCTTCCACTTTCTCTTTCTTTGTTTTTTCCATAACAAAATAATATCTCTAGTACCTTATAAATATTTTTATTGTATTATAATTATGTTCTAACCATATTAATTATTATATTTATCCTATGAATGACAAGTCACTATACGTGTGTACGTACAACTTAATGTGTCCACGTCGCGGTGTAGTTTGTTATTCAAAAACATCATTATTTGGATGGGTATAATATTGAATATAAATAATTAAATAAAAAATAAAATATGTTAAAAATTATTTATATATGATATACCATAAAATTTCATACTATTTCCCCATCATTCTAATGGTATTGTCGCTCGTGCGTACGTACGAATTACTGTCTCCATGAACGCGAGGAAATTCATTTCCCATCGTAACCATTCAATAATATTTTTCATTTTATGATTAATAAATGTTTAATAACATAATATAATTTTGTATATGAATCAAATACATCTTAACCATAACAAAAATGGCTTATGTAACCAATCATATAAAGGCAAAAAAATCAGTTAACACCCTAAACATTGATACTACTGAAATTTTTTTAACAAAGAAATATTTGGAGATCATATATGATATCATATTTATGTATATGGTTATTTTATAATTTAATAAAACTATTTTACTATTATATAAGAGATTAACATACCTTCTATCAAGGAAAAGTACAAGTTAAGGGTTAATTTTACAATCTCTTCATTATCCAAGGTTTTTTATATGTGAGTATCTATTGGGACCTCTTTATCATCCACATCCATGTTTCTTAATATATATTTCAAAAAAAATTACTATTTCATAGACTATTAGAAAAAGTCATTTATACCATTACTATATTTTTTATGATATGTTTACAAAGTAATGTTTCTGTCACTTTCCAAAAAAGGTCTTTTACGACCTTTTCCACAAAATTTCGGAATGAATGTTTAATTAACATATACGGAAGGTGCATATATTTTCCGCCATTATAGCACCTTCGAAGCTTCTCTTACAAGCATATAATAATATTTTAAAAATAAATGTTTTATTTTATAATTACATTAATTTTAAATTATTTCAAAATATAAATAGATATTTCTCTCAAACTATTTTGATTTTATCTATGTCAACATCCTTTATTGGATTTACGCTTATCTGAAGTTGATTTATTATGATACAATATTCCATATTGTATTGAAGGATTTTTGATATATTTGACTATGGATTTGATATTTTGATACCATTCATGGTTTATGGTTAAATTATTGACATTTCATATGCTAGTTTTAATATGAATGTTTATTTTTTGTTTCAACCTTTTCATATGAGGAATGCATTTGAGATAGTAAGCGATCGGAGGATCCCGCTATAACTCCTTGATGCATCGGTAAGTCTCATGAGACAAACTAGTGTCTTGGTACAAGGAATTGACAAAATATTATTTGTAGTCATGGAAAAAGGCCTTGACTATATGGTTATGATGTCCGACATTATACATTCCATCATTAGGAAATTGGATATTGATATTACTTGTGATTATTCAACTAGAAGAATATACATATGAATAAGTAAATGGAATTATATAATTTATCTTGGCCATATTATACTCATGTTTTTGTTTAAAAGTATTGTTTTTTAGTTTTATACATTTCTTTAAATGTTTATGCTTATTTATGAAAGTTTTCACTATATTGTTATCCTCACTGAGCACCTGAGATCACCCGTATCTATGTTTTGTTTTTCCTAGAATGTGAAGAAATAATTATGATTGACCTACAGTGATATTACAATGGATATGATTTTGTTAAAAGGTAACACAATGCTGTTTTTTTATTTCATTATGTAACATAAAACTTATATATGTATCTATTACTTCCAAGGCTACTAAACTGATCGGTAATTTAGGATATGATTCCTTGTATCATGCCAATGTAATATAATAATGCACCGAATCTAGGTAACTGGGGTCAGGGCATTACAGTTTGTATCAGAGAAAGTTTTTTACAAACCTTGGAATATAGATTTAGAAAAATACTAACTCGAGAACATTTCCTTAAGATAGACTTCAAGGATTAGTATTGAAGAACTTCCTAGAATTTTGGTAATGTAGAGATTTTGAGACTATTAAAAGAAATAAATCCATGTCTAGATACAAGCAGGTAGAGGTGGCTCTAACACATGTGTACCTAGGATAGAAAACTCCGATAAGGAGTTCTGGTCTTGACCAGTGGTATCCTGGTACACAACAATGGGCCTTGCTGCACTTTTGGTTATGACACTCCCCGGAGATATTCTTAGGATAATTAAATTTTTCTTTAGTAACCATTATGAAGGATTTATAAGTATATACCTCCTCAAAGAAGAGATTTTTTTTATTATAGATTATATCAATAAACTGTTCAATTTATGTTAAGTTTTTTACAAGTTTGGATTTATATATTGTGATTCATAAACTAATATATTATATTCCATTTTTTATAAATGACTCCTAGTGGAAGGAATAAAAACCATATCAATGCATGTGATCCATGTAGAGATTTCCCTTATACTCAAGTTAATTATAGTGGATCTGGTGATGCAACTGGTGTTGATCAGGTTATCGCCAAACTGGGACAACTCACTCCGGTTATGAATAATAACCTTACCCTTATAGAGAACCATGATCTACAATGTGAAAAATCATTGTTATACCGCTTCATGAGGAATCAACCACTAACATTCAACGGGACTAAAAATCCGGTTGTATTTGAGAAATGGATAAGTTCCTTAGAGATTATAATTCATGATTTGGCGAGTAGCAAAAGTGAAAAAAAATTCATGGATTTTTATCACATCACCAGAGATTTAGATCAATGGTGGTGATTAATTAAAAACAAAAAGGTAGATGAAGAAGTATCAAATATGGAATAGTGTGATTTTAAAGAGCTTTTCATAAAAAAAATTTCCTCATCACCATCGAGTGGATATGGAATGACAATTTTTGAATCTGAGGCAAAAGGAGGATAAGAATGTCACAAAGTATGATGCTAAAATTACAAGGTCAGTAAGGCATACTGCAGGATATATATGTAACAAAAGGATTGAGATTGATTGATTCATCAATTGGTTAAAACCATTTCTTTGTCAATCATCAATCTCACATTCCTTCTCATCATACGAAGATATTATCTCATGTGCTATCAAGACAGAAAAGTAATTCTCTAATTATTATAACATTAAAGCAAAGAATGGGAAGACGAGATCTTATGAACACTCTATAAATGATAATAATGGAAAAAAGATAAAATCTTAATTTTTATCATGCAGTAAATGTGGGAAGAAATACCCATGTACTTTCCTGAAGGGAATGTGAGTCTGTTACATGTATGGTGAAAAGGGCACCAATTTCATGATTGAAATGGAAAGAAAGAGGCTATCATTGTATAATGCTATAATTGTATTTAAATGGGGAATTATGTAAATAAATTTTATAAGCACCAAGGAAACATACCTCAGAAAAGGCCATGGGGGAAAGGACAAGCTTATGCGATCACTAATGCTGAAGTTGACGCTTCGAATGATGTGGTTGAAGGTATTTTAATGTTCCCTCAAATTTAGCCAATGCGTTATTTGATTCTGGATCATCTCATTATTTTATATCTTCCCAGTTTTGCAAGAAAAATAGATATTTCCAATTTTATTTAAAAAGGGAGTTGTCAGTCAAAACTTTTAAGGGAAGTATCATTGCAACAATGTTTTGTGAATCAGTCCCCATTAGGGAATATAATTTTTATTCATCTACTGATATCATTGTCAAAACCATGATTGAATTTGATATAATCCTTGGTATGTATTGTCTCTTGGACCATGATGTAAAAATTTATTGTAAGATGAAGGAGGTTAAATTTTTTGATGATGATAAAGAGTACCTTATCTTTAGAGAAGAAACGTCACCACCTGATTCTTATTTTGATCCACCCCCAGTAGCTCAACTAAATTCAATCATTGGGAAGTAATAGAGTGAAATAACTATGGTTGAGGAAAATAAGGTTCAAATAGAAGATGTACCTATTGTGCAAGAATATGTTGATGTGTTTCCAGAATATTTTCCCAGATCTCCTCCAGAATGGGAAATTGGGTTTTCTATTGATTTAATTTCTCATTCAAGACCCATATCATAGACCTCATATAGAATGGACACTATCAAATTTCATAAACGAAAGAAAAAACTAGAGGAATTAAGTTATAAAGTATTTATTCTCCCTAGTGTTTCTGTATGGGGATCACCTATTATTTTTGTTAAAAATAAAGGTGGATCCATGAGGTTGTGCATTTACTATAGGGAGATCAATGCTATAACAATAAAGAACAAGTATCTCTTACCTCGAATTGATGATTTATTTGATCAAATTCATGAAGCTCAATATTTTTCAAAGATATCCCTTCGATCTGGATATCATCAGTTGTCTGTGAAAAAGGATAACATTTTGAAAACAACATTTCAAACCAGGTATGGGCATTACGAGTTTACAATAATGCCTTTAAGACTGACAAATGCACCCTATATTTTCATGGAACTAATGAATATAGTTTTCAAGGAATATATTGATAACTCTTTTGTGGTATTTATTTATTATATCTTTGTATAATAAAATATCTATAAAGATCATGAAAATCACTTGCGCACTTTTTTGAAAACCCTCGGATAAAATGATTTATTTGGGTAGTTTAGCGAGTCTGGATTCTGGCTTTAGGAAATTTCATTTCTTGTCCATATTGTCTCTAAGGATTCAATCTATATTGATCCTTCTAAGAAAAGAGAAATACAAGAATTGCCATCACCATTGAGCATAACTGAGGTACGCAGTTTTGTTGGTTTAGTAGGTTGGTATCAGTGTTTCTTCCAGAAGTTTTCCCTATTAGAAAACCCATTAACCAAGATCACACGTAAAGGATTTAAATTATTTTTGGACAAATGAGTGTGAATAATGTTTCAAAATAATGAAGATAATATTAGTTAATGATCCTATATTGACTCTACCATCGGGGAATGATGAGTATGTTATTTGTAGTGGTGCTTCAAAGAAAGGACTTGGTTATATCCTTATATATAATGATTGAGTTATTTCCTATGCATGAAGACTACTAAAAATTCATGAACAAAATTATCCCACTCATTTTCTTAAGTTATCAGCTGTAATATTTTATTTGAAGATATGGAGACACTATATATATAGTAAAAAAATTGAGATATATACCGATCACAAGAGTTTGAAGTATATTTTCCCATAGAAAAAACTCAACACATGGCCAAGACAATGTATTGAACTACTCAAGGATTATGATTTCACTATACACTATCTCCCAGGGAAAGAAAATAAGGTGGCATATGCTTTGAACAGTAAGGATCATGGCATTTTGAACAAGATGAGAGTCGAAAGGGATCCAATGTTTATCAATCTAGTAAATATGGATATGAGAATAATCATGGTAGGTGAAACATTAATACCTTTTAAAATGGTTTAAAAACCATATTTACTGGAAAGGATAAAAATTTCTCAGACCGATGATGAAAAGTTTTAAAATAAAATTAATGATGTGAACGATGGGAGACCGATTAACTTCGTATATGAAGATGGGATTTCGAAATTTGGGAAGAGACATTCTGTTCCTAATATACCCGATCTAAAAATGGAATTATTGGATGATTCTCATAGATCCAATTTCTTTATATGCCCTGGTAGCACTAAGATATATAGAGATTTGAAGGATATTTTTAGTGGGACAACTTGAAGATAGAGGTTTCTGATTATGTGTTAAGATGTATGGTTTAGCAACAAGTGAATGCAGGAAGAAAAAAATCCTTGAGGAGTCATGAAACCTCTTCTCATACCTCAGTGGAAATGGGATGATATTACATTGCAATTTTTCATTGGAATACCAAATACTCCTAGAAGGAGTGACGTAATATAGTTCATTTTTGATCATCTTACCATGTCATCACATTTTCTTGCTATAAGATAATATTTACCACTTGAACATCTAGAAAGACTATATATTAATGATGTTTTAAGACATTATGGAGTACCCCTATCGATTGTTTCTGATCATGATCCCCCTTTTACAACAAGATTCTAGAAAAGTCTTCAGAAGGCCTTAGATACTGGACTTCATTTGATAACTGCCTACCACCCTCAAACTGATGGAAAATCAGAATAGAGTATTCAAACCATAGAATATATGTTGAGATCTTTCTTAGATTACTTTCAAGGTATGTGGGATAAATATTTAACTCTGGTATAATTTTCTATAACAATAGATTCCATTTAATTATTTGGATGGCACCATATAAAGAATTATATGGAAAGAGATGTTGCACACTAAGTTGTTGGGTTGATGGTGGTGAAAGAAAACTCTTCGGCCCAAAACTTATTGAGGAAACAATAGAGATGATGAAAGTTATCCAAAACCACATCAAAGAAGCTCAAAGTAGGAAAAAGAGCTATGACGATAACCGAAAGAAGGATTTGGAATTTCAAGTAGGAGATCACGGTTTCATGATGGTATCTCCACAGAATGGTGTTATACATTTCGGTAAGAAAGGAAAATTATGTCCAAGGTACATCGGACCTTTTGAAATTCTTGAACGAATTGGAGTTGTAGCTTATCGTTTGGAAATTCTGCCAAGTCTCTCCAAAGATCATGATGTGTTCCACGTATCACTGTTGAGAAAATAAATGCCTAGCCCAACTCATTTACGTGCCTATGAATAAATAGAACTTAAACACAACCTGTATTCTTATGAAGATCCTATCCAAAATATTGATAACATAGAACAAGTGTTGAGAAACCATACGACACGTCTGGTGAATGTTCTTTGAAGAAATCATAAGATGGAAGAGGAAACATGGGAACATGTAGAAATTATAATGAAAAACCACAACAATATTTTTATTGAGTAATATTCTAGAAATTTATAGGACGCAATTATTTTATATAGGGTAGAATGTAACACCCCAACCTTCCATGGTATGTTTCCCTTTGAATAATGCAATAGCTTTTTTTGTACGCAACTGGGAGTTCGAACACATCATGACCAATCAAACTAGCCATTATGAACAGTAAAACCCAGTTTATGAAATTTTATAAAATTTATTTTTCAAAATGGACTTCATTTTTGGATTTAGAATATCAAAAATATCTTAGGGTGAATTTTTGGTATTTTTCTGAAAACATTCAATTTTTGAAGAATAGTGAAAAACACTACGTTATTGGTTCAAACCAATTTTTTTAAAATAATTAGTTATTTTATTTAAATTTATATTAGGTAAAAATATATACAAAATGACTATAAATTTTTAATGTAATTCATTAGAGTCATTTTATAATAAAATTAGATATATAAAATTTTATTGAACCTTTTACCGTCTTTTACCCACCTCCAAGGCGCATTTGAAAATTTGAATGAAACATAAAATTACCACTTATTTGAATTGAATTTAAGAATTATGAGAGACATGGTTGATATCAGTAAGTATAATGTGGTTTAATAAGATGAAAATAATTTTTGGTGAATTGTAACTTTTGACTTTTATTTACCACGGTTAAATGTAAATAGGGTAATTAATGGTAAAAATTTTATTATAATTAACCTAAAACCTATCCATATTCTATTGGATAAGTGTCATTCGACCAAAATGAACCATAGGAATAAAATATGATCCCTTTGGCCCACTTTTATTAGATTAGGAAATTTAATATTATTTTATTTAAAGAAGAGTTCAAAGTGTTAAATTCAAATTTTAATAACAAAACCATTTTTAATATAGGTTTATACATAAGATAAATTTGTCTATAAATATTCATTACAACTATAAAAATATTTCACACATAATTTTATTTTATTTATAATTTTTTGACATTAAATAATTAAATTCATTTATGACACAATGATAATGCAGTAATTATGTTATTAATGAACGATTAAAATAATTGATATTATAAATATCAAAATAAATTTAAATTGAGACTTATGATGAATTAAAGTAATTCTATAGGTTAATAAGACTTGTTAGGATTGATTAAATAAATTTTTTTAAGTGATAATGTTTTTACGACTTTCACAAAAATAAAATACCAAATAGTGTCAAAATCGACATAAATGAGTTTTTAAAACAAATACTATATTATTAATTGATATAATATTCCTAAAAATATATGGTTAGGGAAAATGACATAGATATGGTTATATACATTAATAATGAACCATTTAAGGGTTTTCTTGTCTTTTTATAGTAATTGTATTAACCATTTCTAATAATAATATGAGAATAAATGATAAAAGTTAAACTATTTAACTAAGAGTTGAATCTAAATGATAAGGTTAATATGGTTACCTAATCCTATATAAAACCAATTAGATGAGAGTTTTTAGATCCATACACACCCTATCCTTGAAAAAAATTATTTTGGAGCCATTAGAAACTAAATATGATTGTATAATAAAATAATATTTCATGCTTTTCCTAAAGTGACCCTCACCTCTCTTATAAAAGGGTATTTCCCTTCTCTAAAAATCACACCTCCAAAGCCATTTGGCTCGGCCAAAACCTGCTCAAATATCCTTCCAACTACCCATACTTAGACCTAGAGGCATTTATTTTATAATAAATCCAATTTATGTATCCCTTTTGATCAATTCAAAAGGAATCACCTGAAGAACAAGTAATAATTTCACCACCTCTTTCAAAGTTCTTTTCTTCTTCCACTTCCTATTTCTTTTTTTCCCATGCCTAAATAATAACTACAGTACCATATAAATAATGGGCCTTTATTATAAGTATGGTACAACCATATTCATTATTCTATCCATCCTATGAATGACAAGTCACCATACGTGCGTACATACGGCTAACCGTCTCCACGACGTGGTGTAGTTTGTTATTCAAACACTTCATTATTTGGATGGGTATAATAATGAGTATAACTGATATAAATTATAAATATAACATCTTAATTATTATATTTATATGATATACCATCCAATTACATATGATTTCCCCATCAATAGAATGGTATTTTCGCTCGTGTGTACGTACGGATTACCCTCTCCACAAACGCGATGAGATTTATTTCCCATCGTAACAATTCAATAATTATTTTCATTTAATGATTAAAAATAATGTTTAAGAACATAATATCATTATATATATCAATAAAATACATTTTATCCATAACAAACATGGCTTACGTTACCAAGCATATAAAGGAAAATGAATCAGTTAACACCCGAAACGATGATACTACTGAAATATTATTAACAAAGAAATATTAAAAGATCATATATGATATCATATTTATGTATTTTGTTCTTTTATAATTTAATAATTACTATTTAACTATTATTCAGGTGGATAACATACCCTCAATCAATGAAAATTAAAAGGTTAGTGTTAATTCTACAATCTCTTCATTATCTGAGATTGTTTATATGTGAGTATCAACTAGGACCTCTTTATCATCCACATCTGTGTTTCTTAAAATGTTTTTGAAAACATTTTAACTATTTCCAAGACTATGGGTTAAATTCATTTATACCCTTGTTTTGATTTTTATGAGATGTTTATAAAACAATCTTTCTGTCATTTTCCAAACATGGTCCTTTAAAACCTTTTTCAATAAAATTATGAAATGAATGTTTTTTAACTTATACAGAAGGTGAGGCTATTTTCTATTGTTGTAACACCTTCAAAGCTCACTTACAAGCATGTAAGATCATTTAAAAATAATTTTTTTCTTTTAAAATTACAATACTTTTAAATGATTTTAAAATAGAAAGAGACATTTCTCCCAAATAGTTTTGATTTCAATTCTGTCAACATCTTTTGTTGGATTTTACACTTGTTTGAAGATGATTTATTATGATAAAATATTCCATATTGTATTTAAGGTTTTGTAATATTTTTGAATGTGGATGTGATATTTTTATATCATTCATGGTTTATGGTTAATATATTGACATTTCATATGCTAGTTTTAATACGAATGTTTATGTTATGTTTCAACCTTTTCAAATGAGGAATTAATTAGGATTAGTATGTGACGGGTGGAGCCTTCTATTGCTCCTTGATACATCATTTTCCCTCGTGAGACAAACTACTATCTTGTAATATGGCCTTGACAATATCTTATTTGTATTATTGTCATGAGGCCTTGAGTATGTGGTTATGATGTCCGACATTATGCATTCTATCATTATGAAAATGGCTATTGATATTAAATGTGATTATTCGACTAGTATAATATCTATGTTAATTGGTAACACTACTGGAAAACATACTTTTCCCAACACTTGTATACCAACAGTACATTTGAACTATTGGTATAGGTGATCTTTACCAACGGTTTGCATAAACTATTGGTAAAGATGGTTTTGGAGGGAGTTTTCACTATGGTTTTATCAATCCATTGTGAAAAAAATGATATCCCAACGGTTTTTAATAACTATTGGGAAAAAGATGCTGAAAATTAAAGAAACAACAGGCAACCCCCCCCCCCCCCCCCACCGATTCTAGAAGCATTGCGCGTCTCTCCAGAAGCGATTCCCGACTCCCAGAAGCCCTTGAGAAGCCCCAGCACAGGTGCACCTCTTCCATCAAATCAGCTGCTAGGTTAGACTCATTCCACCTCTTCTCAAGGATATCCTTCCAAATCTTATTAATGATATCCTTCTATTCTCATGGATATCATTATTCCCAGTTTCTAGGGTTTTTGGAAAATTTTATGATTCACTACTCCACGAATTATGTACTCAAATCACTATGTCCATGAATTGTGTACTCAAATCACTACATCGGTGTACACATTGTCCAATTAATGTTTTCATTACACATATACATTTATAAGGGTATGGTGTCTCTTTCTTATGTTGATATTTCAATGATTCATTTTTTTTCTAAATCTCAATGCTTCAAATATTACATCTTCATGTATATGAACTCATAAAAAATTGTTTGTAATATTTATTAATATTATTTCATGAAAATCACTTGTTTCATTAAGATCATCTCAAACATGAAGATCTTATTCATCTTAATTTTTGTACACTATGAGTATTACATAACAAGTACATATCATGTTTCTATCAAAATAAATAAATAAATATATATATAATGACACACTGTTCACTTATCCTTTGCAATAGAACATATGATGTATCTTCTTGAACTTTGCAAAATAGTATGTGGTCCCTAATTATTCTTCACAGAAGAAATAAGAAAAACATAACCATATAATCCAATGTTCTTTATCAATAAAACATCTACAAATGGAACTCTCGGTGGGACCTCCCCTTTTCCCATGTAGTACTTCTTCCTTCTTCATGAAACTAATTCACATAATGTCAAATTCTCAATATTAATGAATATTAGTTTTCCATATATAATCATTAATCGTTCTTCCTTCAAAATTATACATTAGTTATTAAATCATCATTTTAAAATACATTGTCCATTTTCACTTATTTGGGGTTCCTCAAAATGCTTGGGAAAATCAAAAAAAGTACACATGTATTGAATCATGTTTCTCATATGGTTTCATGGATACAAGTTCATCTTGAAAATCATGAATGCATGGTTCAAATATCAATAGGACAATGGGATTATTATTCTTCACACAAATAAACCTATTTTCGGCAAAAATGTGTTATTGTTTTCACTTTTTATTTGGCCTAAAGGGGAGCCTTTTGGTCATTAATCATGGTTGTGGGTGGTCATTTAGGATGTAAGATAGTATGACTTCTTATTACTTGATATATCCAATATTATTATTGAGTTTTATTTAATTTGATTATCTTTTACAAGTGATGTTGTTTAATATGTTGTTATTAATGGTTGTAATAATGACAATATAGTATAAGGGTTCACATGGTGTGCATAATTGTTGACATGGTGTCTACGATAATCTAGTGTCCTGTGAATTTACATGGGAATGTACACACAGTACATGACTTGGTTAGCCATGTAAATATACATGGCCAATCCCTTATAGTGAAAAGTAAGTTTCACCAAATGAGGTTCTGAAAACATCCCATTTACACATGACAACCCCCTCATTCCTAGACCCAAGACAACCCCCTCCATCCTGGACCCTGGAAATCCCCTCACCCTCCTCTTTGGACCCCATACATCCCCCACCCTCCTTCCTGGACAACCCCCTACTCCCTGGACCCTGGACAGCCCCCCACACTCCTCCCTTGTCCCCAGATATCCCACCACCCTCCTCCTTGGACCCTGGACATCCCAAAAATCATTATTTGTATGTGAGATAAAACAAAATATAACTTGAAGGTCCCTCTCCAAAGAGCGGCCATCTGGGTTCAGGTCACTAATGAGTGGAATCCTGGTTTGGGACGTCACAATTCCTAAATATCCTTTTTATAGGTGTTTCTAATCAAATCCATACCCATAACTATTGATGGCCCCTATCCAAAACCAATTGGGACATGATTCAATGAATAAAACCTACCATCCTATATCTTATTTTCTTATATACACTGTATTTTGTTGTAGTTATTAATATGATTCTCATATAGAGTAATAGATCAGTTATGATTTTATTTAAGGTAAACAATTTTCAATTACCTAAATATTTTTTTATTGAACTTTAATGTTATTTAATTGCTTTGAAATTACTTATTTAATTTTTTTTACAGAATGGATTGAAGTTGGATGTATGAAACTGATCAGATTTCAACCGATTTTTAAAATAATTTGAACAACTTTCTAGATTTTTCATTTCACAAGGCTTTAGATAGTGGTCGCATACACTTCCCATGATCTAATTGTGTTGGAAGTCCTTGGTTGAGTCATGAAGAAATCAACTATCATATAACCAAATATGGTTTCCAAACAAACTATAATGTGTGGTATCATAATGGAGAGAAAATGGAATCTCAAAATGTTGATGATCCAAATGATAGGACTGAATTGGAGAGTTTGGTATATGATCAGTTTTCATTTATTTGGCATCGTGAGCAGGAAAGGATGTCCAGCCAACAAGATTTTGATACAAGCACACATGATGCGTCCAATAAAAATGATGATGTTGATAGGGTGAAAAAAAAGAATGATGTTGCGATGACTCTAGTATATCTAAAATTTGGTAAAATGAAAAAGTTGGAATTTTTAATCCGATTGTTTCATGGGAAAACAATGTATGGGATTTAAAATACTACAATTGATTACATTCTTACATTCATGAAGGAATTACTTCTAGATGATACAGATATTCCCTCAAACCACTACATGGCATGGAAGTTAGTTGAGGAACTTGGATTCTCAAAAAAAAATTCATGCTTGCTGAAATGATTGCAGCTTAATTTGGGAGGAAACTGCTGAAAGAAATGAATGTATCAAATGTGGAACCTCTCTATGGAAGCCAAAAGATGATGGAATGCCATCTTTTGTTCCACAAAAAGTAATTTGGAACCTTCCATTGATCCCCAGATTATAGAACCTTTTCATGTCTGATGAAATATTAGTAAAAATGTGATGGCATGACACTGAGAGAAAAAAGAATAATGAAGAGTTGATTCACCCTACAGATGGATTTTAATGGCAGATATTTGATGCTTGATATCCTGAATTTGCTGCCGACTTGCGTAATGTGATGCTAGGTCTTTCATGTGACGGTTTTAATCCATTCGGGTAGATACTTACTTTTCACAATACATGGCCAGTTTTCATACACATTTATAACCTTCCCCCATGGGTGTGTATGAAAAAGAATTACACTTTCTTGAGTATACTGATATCTGGCCCTTCTGATCCCATCAATGATATAGATGAATACATGAAACCTTTAATAAAAGAGTTGAAACTTATTTGGGATGCGGGTGTTCCCACATACAATGCATGTTCGAAAGACATATTTCAGATGTGTGTTGCGCTTATGTGGATGATTAATGATTTTACAGATTATGAAATGATGTCTGGATGGAGCACAAAAGGAAAATTGTCATGTCCTGTTTGTATGAAGAATACTCGATCAAGAAGATTAAAATATCCTCGTATTTTTAGTTTTATGATACATCGACGATTCTTACCAATGAACTATCCATATAGAAACAATCGTTGAAGATTTGACAATAACATGGAGACTGACGATCCACCTCATCGTATGTCTGGAACTGATGTGCTTAATGAATTGAAAGATTTCTGTTATTCATTTGGGAAGGGTATAATGAAATATAGAAAGTGGGAAAATGTTTCCAATGATACCTATTAAAATTGGAAGAAGAAGAGTATATTCTTTGAGTTGTTGTATTGGTCAACCAACTTGTTATGTCATTGATTAGTCATAATGTACATTGATAGTAATATATATGAAATGTTGCTTTCGATTCTTATAAATTTCAAGGGGAAGACAAAAGATGATTTATGATCTTGGCGTGACATTGTAGATTAAGGGATCAGACCAGGATTGCATCTTTTCTGTATTAGTGAAAATAAATGGCAAGTTCCATGTGCTTCTTATGTGATGACACCTACTGAAAATAATCAAATTCTAGAAGTTCTAGAGACTATTAAAGTTCATAATGGCTATTCAAGAAATATATCAAAACAGGTTAACAGAAAAGAGTTGAAGCTGAAATCTTTGAAGACTCATGATTATCACATCCTTTTGCATGCGTTGATTCTAATAGAAATTCTCCATCTCTTGTCCAATAATGTTAGATTCTCAGTTATTCAGTTGTGCTATTTGTTTAGAGATCATTGTGCTAAATGGTTTTCCAAATCCTTCTTTCAAAAACTGTTGGCTGAGACACCATTAATTTTGTGGGAGTTAGAGAAAATATTTCCTCCATCATTTATTTACATGCATGTTGCATCTAACTGTCCATATTCCGACCGAAATACTTCTTGGATGACTCGTTGATTTCTTTTGGATGTATCCAACTGAATGTAACATTTTCACATTGAAATCATATGTTAAGAACAAGAATTATCCCAAAGGTTCTATTGTGAACAGTTACTTGGCTCAAGAATGTATGGATTTCTACTCAATGTATTTTTCTGATCTTACTATGAGAATAAACAGAACAATGAGAAATTAATAAGAACAATACGGGAAAATTGAACCCAATTTTCCATCACTTCCTCAGACAGGAGGAATTCTGGGATCATATACATTGACGAAATTAATCTTTGAAGAGCGAGAGATGGCACATCGCATAGTGTAGTTCAATTGTGATTTGTTCGTTGAGTATATCAAGTAAGTAAATTGTACATGTATCTCTTATCTTATCTCTTGTAATTTTAAATATTTGTTAAAATATTATTATTTTTATCTACAGGGAACATAAATAATTGATATATAGAAATTATTGTTCTTTATCTTTGATAAGGAAAGAGACTTTTCATAGAAAAGGGTTTTCATCTTGGTTGAAATTAAAGGTAAAAATATTTCTGTAATAACTAAATAAAAATAATATTTAACTAAGTGTATTATTTTTTTATACTTCAGGTATCGAGTTTTCCTACAGACTCTATTTCTTATAAAATAATATATTTGGATTTTGGTCCTAATACCATGATTCATGATTGTAAATCACTTATGATCAATGGATACAAATTTATTATCCCTGAACAAGAAAGAAACATGAGAACATAACAACATGGTGTTATGCTAACTGCCACAATAGACTTTTATGCCATTTCATTGGATAATAGAGCTCGTTCTAAAAATCTAGCTTATTATGGAGTCGTTGAGAAAATAATAATTTTGGATTATTACTCACATGGTCGAGTCACGATGATGAAATGTCAATGGTTTGATTCAATGACGAGGCAAGGCACCATTATTGATGATTGTCGATTTCATGTTATTGACATGACTCACACTCTTTCCACTGATGAACCATATGTATTGGCATCAATGATGTAACAAATTTTTTATGTAAAAGATCATCGTCATCCTAAATATGGTGTAATTATTGAAGTAAATCCAAGACATGTTTTTTGATGGTGGTGATGATGAAGTTAACACTATCCCTACTGCAATTGGAAAAAATCAGTTTATTACTTATGATGACTCCAATAGCTCAACTCTCAGAGTTGATTTTGAACCTGAAGTTGTGGTGGGAAATATATAGAATCATAAATTTGTGTTCTCACCTACATGTTTCACCTACATAATTCAGAGTGTGTATCATTGTACTTACCTTCAACCACCATAGATCATCTGTTTCTTTATGTTTTTCTATCAGAATGGTATTTATATATTTTTGTTTTGGGTTACACATTATTTATTTGTTTCTAATTACTTCCATATTTGTTTTCATTGCAGGAAATGACACTCATTGAAGAGAGGTGGAGGAAAAAGATGGCAGAAAATAATCATCGCATGACACAGATGGATATTCCTCCATTGATCCCTGTTGTGAGTATTTTATTTCAAATATATATATTTCAATAACCTATAATATATTGTGTCTACTTTTGTGTTAAACTTTTTTTCAGGATCCACCCCCTAGACGAGAGATATCCGATGAGGAGCTTGATATTGCTCCCAGTACAGAGGGTGGTGGTAGGAGGGGGGTGGTGTTAGAGTTAGATGACCATCTGGTGGTCCCGGTACTGAGGCCGGTGGTACGAGGGATCGTGGTGAGAGTGTTAGACGATCCACTGGTCATACCCAAATGGATTATTCCCCTACCACAGACGTATCTTCTCTGCCCCATTCTGATCCTGGTTTGTCTTTAGGGACACACGGGATATTTAGGCCTCTGAGGTTTACACTACTAGTTGTCTAGACGTCTGTGCCATTATCTTTTGCATCTAGTTCATTATCTCCAGGCTATTATATTCCACCTTCTTCGACTCCTGCTCTGACACAGTATGTGGCTGAGGAGTGTACATTAAGGGACACTCCACCTGTACAGGATATTCCCTTGGCTTCTGCACATCCAGTGATTCCCAATGATCTGACTACCACTAGTATATTTATATAACTCTAACAAATTACTATAGAAATTTTTATTTTCATTATATATTATAGTGATATTTTTTCATTAATAATATATTCATCTACTGATAGGAGGCGGGGGAGGGGGAGTACTCAATTGCATTCGGTATGGAACCGCCAGACACAGTTGATGGATGAATACAATTATCATGGATAGATGATTGATAAATATGGGCAGGAATGTCAGGGTTTTTTGGCGATGCTAGCCAAATACTCTGACATCATTCCGGTCAGCACTCTCTCTTGGGGAAATCTGCCACAGGATGTCATGGATAATGCATGGGCACAAATATGTGTAAAAAATCAATTGGATTTAATGTATTATTTATTTATTTATATGAATTAATATATTAAGTGTCAGCTTCGGTATAACTTCCCCGATGGCGAAGGTGCACGACCGATGTGTTTAAAGGTGCTAGTATAGTTTTAGAGAGCATATAATCATGAGCTGTATGTTGGTTGGTGTGATAGGGTGGGAACAGAGTTGGAGACATTACCTATCATGGATGGCTGCCCTATACAGCAATATTTCCAAATGATTACCCATTGGGTGACTTCCAAATTTAAGGTATTAATCCCATTTGAGGTATTTAAATGATAGTTTTTATATTTTGGATTAATATTATCTAATTTATTATTAAACATTATTTAGGAATCTTCTGAAAAAAACAAAAAACATTGATTCAATGAAATACTTCCACACTTTGGGGCGCACGACTATGTCATATCATGAGAGGGAACTGGTACGATATAGTTGTTTAAAATTTTTCTTTAGGATTTTCCCTTTTTATTGTTTTATAATTCAATTGTGTGATTTATTGAATATTTAATATATCATTATACATGCACTTTATATTGTTTCAATGTCATTACAGAAGAAAAAATTGAATATTGAAGGACGTATCCCTCGAGAAAAATTATTTTGCTCAAGTAGAAGGAAAAAATATGGAACTGTCGTTAAAGAACTGACACGAGAAAAGATTGTAAGTTTTCATTTTTTTATTTCAAAGTTTACTATCTATTTTTAAATTTAATGATCTAATAATATTTTTAGCAGGCTGTTTTATAGGCCCTCGATGCATTGGAGCCTGACAATTTAGGGCCACACAATCATTTATATCAGGTTTTGGGAGAGGAGCACTCTAGTCGAGTACACTGCCAACCTGGTAAGAATATAGTCATGATGAGGTATTGGTCCTCTCCAGGTAACTATTGTAGTACCACCGAGTTGGAATAGGTCAAGGATCATGCAATATAGTCTGATAAAAGGGCCACAGATTTGGAAGTAAAATTTCAAACGAGGGACAAAGAATCTAGGAAATTTATGAAAGCATTATCTTCATCACTTCCACTAGAGGCCAGCGCGGCTTATCAAACATTTATGTCATCGATGGGTGCATTATAGAATGCACCAGGCGGCAGTTCTAGTGGTGGTTGAGATGATGATGTTCCTGGTGATGACAAGGATGCTGAAGAGGATGAGGGCGAGGATGAGGATGAGGACGAGGGCCGGGACGGGGCTGAGGGCAAGGATGGGGCTGAGGGCGAGGATGGGGCCGACGATGAGCATGGGGGCGATGACGAGGAAGATGATGAAGACAGAGATGGAGGTGAGAATGAGTCATATGATGACAGTGGTGATGGTGATGGTGATCAGGGGCAGATTGATCCCTTACAATTTTGAATTCTTTATAAATCTTTATTTTTGAATCTGATTTTTCACTCTGGTATGGATATTTTTGAATTCAGTATAACTCTTTATTTTTGACCAAATATGGAATCCTAATGTTGTTGTAATGGTTTGGAGGTGAGTGATGATATATGAGATTTTATGGGTTATTGTGAGGAGTTTCATTCCCTTTAATTGATTGGTTCATTAAAAATAAGTTGGTGCTGCATATATTATGTAATTGGAATTGGTAAAGTAAAATGATGGTCTCAGATTTCTGAGTGGTTTATTTGGATGGTATTGTCTGTCAAAAGTGGGTATATCTCTATTGAATAAGGGTGTATTTTCTAATTGACTAATGTATTTATTAAACTGACCATGAAATAGACATTTCCCACAAAACGGAAGCACCACAAAAATAATAGATAGACACTACACACCACAAGACACCCATGGGAGACACCCCCTTGAGGTAGAGTCCCTCTCTTAGCCTCTTTAATTTATGAATTCTTTAAATTGAATTTGGATTCTTTCTTAATTCTGTTTAATTATATTGAATTGTATATATTGAATATGTTTTATTTAATATAATTGTTTCTTTTGATAAATAAATTCATGTTTTTATAATAAAACCCTTCCAACGGAGGTGCGCTGTCTACGAAAACTAACAGTGATAGTTTACGGTGTGATAATATGAATCTCAATCAGTAGTTTAAACTACCTTTTACCACATTTAAAAACAAATAATATAAAATATATATCTTCATCATACCACAATCCTGAATCAAGAGTATTTTTTTATAACCTAATATTAGTTTCTATAATTTGATGGACAACTACATAGGATTTATTTGGAATCCTGGATGGAAGATCCTGCCTAGTGGATGTCGCTGGACTGGGCCAACACGCTGTGGTCACGCCGCGGTCACACCACAGTCATGCCACGGTAATGCCGTGATTTGTCCCTACTCTAGGATGACACTCAGCGGAGGTTCACAATCCGGTCAGAATTCGATGTATGATACCTAGATAGAGTTTAGATATATTAACCACCCTCCTCCCTGGACCCCGGACAACCCCCCAACCCTCCTCCATGGACCCCGAACAGCACCCCGGACAGCCCCCCCCCCCACCCCCACCCTCCTCCCTGGACCCCAGATAGCCCCCCAGACAGCTCCCTAGACAGCCCCCCAGACAGCCCCACACCATCCTCCCTGAACCATAGACATCCCCCAAACATCCCCCCAAACATCCTCCCTAGACCCCGGAAATCCCCACACCCTCCTCCCTGGACCACAGACAACCCCATGGACAGCCCCCCCCCCCCCCCCATCCTCCATGGACCCCGGTTAGCCCCCTAAAATCCCCCAACCCTCCTCCCTGGACCCCGGATCCCAATCTAAGCTCCATTCAAGATTCACCCTAAATCCCAACGGAAAAGAGGGTTTTAGAGCTTTAGAAGAAGATGAGAGAAGAGTGAAAACCCTAATCAAAAATTGGTATAAAGAAGAGGATTAGACTAACCCGGATCTTCAATCTTCACTTGATAGTACTCAAAATTCCAGAGGGACGTGTACAAGTCAACTCTACCTCAATCTAAGGTGCGGTGTGGCCGACACCACTCAAACTGTCTCACTTTTCTTTGAAATGGACATCATTTTAAACAAAAACAAAAACTGACATATGAAAAACCAACCAAACACATTCAGATTCTATTGATACTTTAGGAAAAGGATCTATGGGTCATTTGTGACATGTACAAGTCAACCCCACCTCAACTTGAGGCACGGTGTGGCCGGTACCACTCAAAGTGTCTTTTTTTAAATGGATATGCTTTTAAGTAAAAAAAATTGGCATACGGAAAACCGACCAAATGCATTTGGATTCTATTGATACTTTAGGAAAATGATCCATGAGTCCTTTGTGATGTGTATGAGTCAAACCCGCCTCAATCAGAGGCGCGGTGCCGCCGGCACCGCTCAAAGTGTCTCTCTTTTGTTTCAAAAGGATATCATTTTAATTGAATACAACAACTGACATATAGAAAACCGACCAAAGGCATTCATTTTATGTTTAAACATTAGCACAAATATCCATGGGTCATATGTGATGTGTACGAGTCAACCCCACCTCAATCCGAGAGTCAGTGTGGCCAGCACCACTCAAACTATCTCACTTTTATTTGAAATGGACATGATTTTAAGTGAAAATAACAACTGGCATATGGAAAACTGACCAAAAACATTCGGATTGTGTTGATACTTTTGAGAAACGATCCATTGATAATTTTTGATGTGTACGATTCAACCCCGCCTCAATCCGAGGCACGGTGTGGCCGACACCACTCAAAATTTCACTCTTTTGTTTAAAATGGACATCATTTTATGTGAAAATAACAACTAACATACGGAAAACTAACCAAACATATTTGGATTAATTTTAAACTTTAGGAAAATGATCCATGAGTCATTTTTGACGTGTACGTGTCAACCCCACCTCAATCTGAGGCCCAATGTGTCCGGCAACGCTCAAAGTGTCTCACTTTTCATTTAAATGGACAATATTTTAAGTGAAAATTACAACTTACATACGGAAAACCAAACACACACATTCAGATTCTGTTGATACAATAGGACGAGGATCCAAGGGTCATTTTTGACGTGTACGAGTCAACCCTGCCTCAATCTGAGGAATGGTGTGGCCGGTACCACACAAAGGGTCTTTCTTTTGTTTAAAATGGATACGCTTTTAAGTAAAAACAATTGGCATATAGAAAAGAAAATGAACGACCTAGGAATTCCATGAAATCAAATGAAAACAAAGGGTGGGTGAATTGTAAATTGGTCGGCCAGACGACATGTCAATCGGAGGTGTCGTGTGACCGCGGTGGCCGAACATGCACTCTGCGTGTCATAAATGGCCAAAACATGCATTTAATGGTCAAATGCATGCCAAAAGACATCAAAATAACTTTAAATCACACGAAAGACCCTAATTATTATTCTTGAGGTGTACTAATAGACAAAATGTTATTCAGACTTGCGGTTTGCATGGCACAACTGAATGTGTGTTTTTAGGTGTTCGGTGCAGTTGAAAAGCATGCGTTGGGTGGTCGAAACTGGTCGAACGACCTCGTAATTTCAAGAAATTGGACGACAACAAATTTTGGATGAATTTTGAAATGGTCGGCCATATGACACATCAATAGGAGGTATCATGTGACTGTGGTGGCTGAAACCTCACTCCACGTGTCGTAAATGGCCAAAACATGTGTTTAATGGTAAAATGTATTCCGGACATTATCGGAATGACTTGAAATCACACAAAACACCCTAATTATTATTTGTGATGTGTATGAGGAGACAAAGCATCATTCGGATGCACGGTTTTCACAAAACGGTTGAATATGTGTTTTGTTAGGTGTTCAGCACGCTTGAAAAGCGTGCGTGGGGTGGTCGAAACCAGCCTAATAAACTTGGAATACCATGAAATTAGACGACAACAAAGGGTGGGTGAATTGTGAAATGGTCAGACATATGGTATGTCAATCAGAGGTGGCGTGTGACTGTGGTGGCTGAAAATGCACTCCACGTGTCATAAATGGCCAAAACATGTTTTTAACGGTCAAATACATGCCTAACGACATCAGAATGACTTGAGACCACACGAAAACACCCTAATTATTATTTTTGAGGTGTAAGAGGAGGAAAAACATCATTCGGATTCACGGTTTGTGCGGTACCGCTGAATATGTGTTTTTTAGGTGTTTGGTGCGCTTGAAAAGCATGCGTGGGGTGGTCAAAATGAGCCGAAGAACCAAGAAATACCATGAAATTAGATGACAACAATTATTGGGTGAATTGTGAAATGGTCGGCCAGACGGCACGTCAATCAGAGGTGTCGTGTGACCGCGGTGGCCGAAAATGCACTATGCGTGTCTTAAATGGCCAAAACATGCGTTTAACGGTCAAAGGAATGCCGAATGGAATCAGAATGACTTGAAATCACAAAAAAACATCCTAATTATTATTAGTGAGCTGTACGAGGAGACAAAACATCATTCGGATGTGCGGTTTGCACGGCACGGTTGAATATGTGTTTTTTAGGTGTTCGGCACGCTTGAAATGCATGTGTGGGGTGGTTGAAACTTGCCGAACGTCTTCAAAATTCCATGAAATTGGACGAAAACAAAGGGTGGGTGAATTCTGAAAGGTTCTCTAAGACATCATGTCAGTCGGAGGTGTCCTTTGACTGCGGTGGCCGAAAACGCACTCTGTGTGTCGTAGATGGCCAAAACATGTGTTTAACGGTAAAATGCATGCCTAATGACATCATAATGACTTAAAATCACACGAAAACATTTTAATTATTATTAGTGAGATGTAAGAGGATCTGGAACGTCATTCGGACGTACAGTTTTCACGACAAAGCTGAATATGTGTTTTTTAGGTGTTCGGCACTCTTGAAAAGCATGCGTGGGGTGGTCTAAACCGACCGAATGACCTCAGAATTCCATGACATCGGACGAAAACAAGGAGTGGTTGAATTTTAAAATGGTCGATTGGACATCATGTCAATCGGCGGTGTTGTGTGACCGTGGTGGCCAAAAACGCACTCTGCATGTCGTAAATGGTCAAAACATGTGTTTAACGGTCAAATTCATTCCGAACGACATCGAAATGACTTGAAATCATACGAAAACACCATAATTATTATTCGGGTGGTGTATGAGGAGACATAATGTCATTTGAACACGTGGTTTGTGTGGAACGACTGAATATGTGTTTTTTAGGTGTTCGGTGCACTTGAAAAGCATGCATGGGGTGGTCAAAACTAGCCGAACGTCCACAGAATGCCATAAAATCGGACAAAAACAAAGATTGGGTGAATTTTAAAATGGTCGGTCAGACGTTATGTCAATCGGAGGTGTCATGTGACCGCAGTGCCTGAAAAAGCACTTCGCGTGTCATAAATGGCCAAAACATATGTTTAACGGTCAAATGCATGCCGAACGATATCAGAATGACTTTAAATCACAAGAAAACAGCTTAATTATTATTCGTGAGGTGTACGAGGAGACGAAAAATCATTCAGACAAGGGGTTTGCGCGTCACGGTTTAATATGTGTTTTTTAGGTGTTCGGCATGCTTGAAAAGCGTGCATGGGGTGGTCGAAACTGGTCAAAAGAGCTCAGAATGCCATGAAATCGGACAAAAACAAAGGTTGGGTGAATTGTGAAATGGTCGGTCAAACGACACGTCAATCAGAGGTGTCGTGTGACCGCGGTGGCCGAAAACGAACTTCACAAGTCATAAATGGCCAAAACATGTGTTTAACGGTCAAATGCATGACAAACGACATCAGAATGACTTGAAATCACACCAAAAAAGTCTAATTTTTATTCGTGAGGTGTAAGAGGAGACGACACATCATTCGAACGTGCGGTTTGCGCAGCAGGGCTGAATATGTGTTTTTTAGGTGTTTGGCGCAGTTGAAAAGCGTGTGTGGGGTTGTCGAAACTGGATGAATGACCTCAGAATGCCATGAAATCAGACAGAAAAAAAGTGTAGGTGAATTGTGAAATGGTCGGCTAGAGGACACGTCAATCAGAGGTGTCGTGTGACCGCGGTGGCTGAAAACGCACTCTGCGTGTCGTAAATGGGCAAAACATGCGTTTAACGGTCAAATGCATGTCGAACGACATCGCAATGACTTGAAATCACACGAAAACACCCTAAATATTATTCTTGAGGTGTACGAGGAGACAACATGTCATTCGGATGCATGGTTTGTGTGGTACGGCTGAATATGTGTTTTTAGGTGTTCAGAGCGCTTGAAAAGCGTGCGTGGGTTGGTTGAAACCGTCCAAACGACGTCGGAATTCCATGAAATCGGACGACACCAAGTTTGGGTGAATTGTGAAACGGTCGGCCAGATTTCACTTCAATCGGAGGTGTCCTGTGACCGTGGTGGCCAAAAAGGCACTCTGCATGTGATAAATGGCCAAAACAAGCATTTAACAGTCAAATGCATGCCAAACGACATCAGAATGACTTGAAATCACACTAAAACATCCTAATTTTTATTCTTGAGTTTTATGAGGTGAGAACACATCATTAGAACGCGCGGTTTGCATGGAATGACTGAATATGTGTTTTTTAGGTGTTCAGCGCACTTGAAAAGTGTGTGTGGGGTTGTCGACACCAGCGGAACGCCCTCGGAATGCCATAAAATCGGATAACAACGAAGGGTGTGTGAATTTAAAAATTTTAGACTAGAAGGCATGTCAATCAGAGTAGTCATGTAAACACGGTGGCCCTAAATGCACTCAGTGTGTCGTAAATGGGAAAAACAAGCGTTTAATGGTCAAATGCATGCCAAATGACATCAGAATGACTTGAAATCACACGAAAACACAGTAATTATTAATCATGAGGTGTAAGAGGAGACAACACATCATTCGGATGCACAGTTTTCACGGCACAACTGAATATGTGTTTTTAGGTGTTCGTTACGCTTGAAAAGCGTGTGTGTGGTGGTCGAAACCAGCCGAACGACCTCGGAATGCCATGAAATCGGACGAAAACAAAGGGTGGGTGAATTGTGAAATGGTCGGCCGGACATCACGTCAATAAGAGGTGCAGTGTGACCTCGGTGGCTGAAAATGCACTCCGTGTGTCGTAAATGGCCAAAACATGTGGTTAATAGTCAAATGCAAGCCAAATGATTCATGGATCATTTGTGACAGGTACGAGTCAACACCACCTCAATCCGAGGCACATTGTGACTAGTATCACTCAAAGTGTCTCACTTTTATTTGAAATGAACATCATTTTAAGTGAAAACAACAACAGACATACGGAAAATCTTCACAAGGCTACACATAGATTCTTGAAAGTTAGGGATAAAAAATAAAATATGGTCTATTGGTCATACATTATTAGAAGAAAATATTCACAAGGAATAGATTGAAACACAATGGGTCATAGTATATATAGAAAAACCTTAATTATATTAGGAATGAGTCTCGACATCCCATCATAACCATGCACCAACACTCATGTTTAATTCTCAATCACGGGTCGTTCATTGTATACAATAACCTACAACAAATAAATATCATATAGCGATTTCATATGAAACCTATAAACACTCAAGCATACCATATAACAAATTGGTCAACAAGGATACACATAGATTCATGAAAAATAAGTTTCAAAGTCTCATAAAAATACCCCAATGGTGAGGAATACATATGGTGACACCATAGCCCCATGGATCACCTCAATCCCATCCTCAAACAGTGGGTTCTAGGTCCAAACCAAAGTCCTTTTGGGAACCCAATACCAAGGATTTAATTTAATATTCAAACCCACTACCCATGTTGGGGATTCATCTCACATCACACCTAGGAGAGAAAATAATAAATTGTCACATACCCCCTTATTCTAATTGAAAAATCTATAAAAAAAACATGTAGGCTATTTTATATGTGTTATATATAATTCATAATTCTATATGAAACATTATTAATTTTGTTTGTGTTATTCATTCATAATTCGGAATTCATTACATAATTCATTATTCATGTATTCAATTGAGAATTCAATTATGAATTCTATATTTCATATGGTAAATGGTTTCATATACATGAATTTAATTGTGGTACATTCCATGGTTATAGTAGTATCATGTTTTTAAGTGCTTTTTTGTGCTATATCAGGTGTTTTTGTTGCTGTTAAAAGTGTATGTAGGTGTGTAGTGTGCAGTGGAGGATTTTAGGTGTTGTGAAAGTCTTTTAATACACGATAACAACAGTTTACTAAACAGTTGGTATAGTTCTGTAAATATTTTTACAAACGGTTTTAGTGAACCATTGGAAAAATATTGAAATACTCCAGCAATGCCAATGGTTTTAGAAACCGTTGGAAATACTCTTTAAAATAGACTTTCCCAATAGTTTTAGTAAACCGCTGGTATAGTGTTGTATTCCTCCAAAAATGCCAATGGTTTATAAAACCGTTGGCAATGCTCTTTACAAATAGCCTTTTGCCAACGTTTTATAAAACAGTTGGTGATGCTCTTTACTAACCGCCTTTCCCAACGGTTTTACAAAAAACTATTGGTAATGGTCTACTATCACACCTTACTTGCCAATGGTTTGCCAAACCGTTGGCATATAGTATACCAATGGTTTGGCAGCCTTTACCAATGGTTTGAAATCGTTGGTAAAGGATTAATTTAAAGTAGTGTAAATGACATTATTTTATTTATCATTTCCATATTATGCTAATTTTATGTTTAAAAGGCTTGTGATTTAGTCATATACATTGCCTTAAATGTTTATGCTTATTTATGAATGTTTCTGCTATATTGTTTTCCTTACTGAGCACCTGAGCTCACCCCTATCTATATTATATTTTTTCCAAGATGCGAAAAAGTAAATTATGACTGACCCACAGGGATAGTTTAAAGTAGATTATTATGTTAAAAGGAGAAAAAATATTGTCTTTTTTATTTTAGGATATAATGTAAAGCTTATGTATGTATCTAGTACTTACTTGGCTACTAAACTGATCGGTCTTTCAGGACATGATTCCTTGTATCATGCCAATTTTATGTAATAATGCCCCGAATCTAGGTTACTAGGGTCTGGGAATTTTATGTGGGTCCTAGTGAAGGGGTGCAGAATGACTTACCATCTAATACAGAACACAATGGCTTACCGCTGGTATGGTGTAATGGCTTACTGCTGACTAGGGTTCCAACGGCTTACCATCGGTTGGGGTATAATGGCTTACTGCTGATTAGGGTACAACAACTTACCGCTGATTGGGGTACAATGACTTATCTCTTGTTGGGATTGATCCTCAGGGAGGCTTCCAACATAACTTTTATAGGAGACAAGGATCAAACCCACATAGTTTTAATGGGTATAGTTTAGCGTCAAGCTGGATGAAAAAGGGGGTACAGTTTACCGTTTTACAGGATGAGGGTGGACCGACGTGGAGTGGTCGAGACCGATGGGTGTTTGTATTGAACCTCGTAGAGGGTTCCTACGTACCTTTCCTTGGAAAGGATCAATGTCCATGTAGTTCGGGATGTTTTGGCGAACCGATGTGAAGGGGTTCGGATCAATAGGTGATGGGATTGAACCACTAGGAGGCTTCTGATGTACCTTGCCCTGAAAAGGATCAAAATCCACATAGTTCGGGATGTGTTGGTGAACATATGTGAAGGTGTTCTGACAAACATGTGTTGGTATTGATCCTCAGGGAGGCTTCCTATGTACCATTCTTTGGCAATGATCAAAGTCCACGTAGTTTGGGATGGTTTGGGGCTTATAATTTAAGTTGGCCCATAGAGGATATCACGGTCGATGCTTACTCTAAGAGGACGTGAGTTATGCTCAGTGTGAGAAACAAGAGGCATCAAAGACTTGATGATCATGTCCTGAAAGGTGTGCCCTTGGAAAGTGGAGTGGGGATTACCTATGGTTAGTGTCCCAAAAAGGATACATGGTCTTATGCATGGATATCAGCCCAAATAGGAAATAGGGGCTTAAGTGTGGTTAGCAGCCCATGGGGATTGATATTGGGACTTACTCTATGGTGGAGGACTGAGTGGTGAAAAATACCAATAAGAGATGGATGGGATAATGATGGTCCTGGTGCTCTAGTCTCACTTTGTCTTTAGCACGAAAGAGAGGTGGGAGAGCAGGGATACTGCCTCCCACAAGAAAGGCTATGGAATTACACCAAGGTGGTTTCCCTTCCTCACAGACAGACATCACTCCAATAGAGAGGATCTCATTCCATTTGAGGAGATCTCACTCCTGTAGAGACGAGTGGGTATAGAGAATGTTTGAGATGGGGCACCCCACATATGATGCATGGGAGAGGTCACAATTTAACATCATGTGGTGGGAACGATGGTGCTTGGAAGTTTAATACCATGTAGCTCGGATGATGCGGGTTCACTCCGCAACCCTAGGACTTACGTTATCGGAATGCTTGAACCCTTGGGGAAGGGAATGAACCCACAATGTCATGGTGATGGGCTGTCATGGAGTGATCCACTGAGGGGATGACATTAGTGTCGATATGTGAAGAAGAAATATCCATTATCTTTCCTAGGCATGGAAGAATAAGGCGAAGCAATGCAACATGAAGCACCACCCAAGGGACCCTGAAATCACTTCGTACAATCCTACAGGGTTGTACAGAAGAAGGGTGTGTAACAAAGGTGTTTTTTGTTTAAGAAGTCCATAACACTAGTTCTCGGGAGAGAGATATTGAACACATGATAAAAGGCACACACTAGAGGAAGGGATTTCAGGCATAAAGAAGGTTTTCATGCAATTTTCACACAAAGAGGGGATTATTGCATGCAAAAGGCCGAGTTGAACGGAAAATAAGGAATGTGTGCCAATGAAAGTAGTTTTCGTGACAAGAAGGGCAGAGGTTTTTTGCGCAATTGGAAGGGTGTACACACAAGGGGTCCAAAACATAAGGACTTGGATGAGGGTCATGCCCCAGTGGTCCTGCATGAAGGCGGACCCCTAAGAGACATATCACAGAAAATCCCATAATTGGAAGGCATCTTTTGTACATGGAAGAGGTGAATTCCGCCCAAAGGATACAATTTTTATTATTCAGCCTTGGAGGCAAGGGGGTTCCCATCTATTTATAGGTGAGCAGGAGCCACAGAGGGTGCGCAGAACTCAGCTGGAATGGAAAACTCATTTCTTCTGTTAGTTGTGTGCATATTTCTATATGGTACACAACTTTCCAAGTGGCATTCAAAATATTTCTTTAATAGGGCTTTTACCCATCGTGGGATGATCTTACACACACTCCATGAATATTTTGTGTGATCTTTTGGGCTTTCCAAGATCGTTCCCTAGTTAAAAAATTTCCATCGGTTTTCCCTGAATTTTGGTTCAAGGCCTTCGGCGGATTCTGATGACTATGAATTCCCCCCCCCTCAAATTGGAGCTATGAGAGGGACAAAAAGGTAGGATTATGAGGGAAATGCGAAGAAAAATGGATTTTCTAGTGGCGGTGCGCATAAAACCCTTTAGGTGAACGTCTAGAATTTTCCCCCATGCAAAAAACCCACCCCACAGCTATAAAATCTATCGGGGGTCCCATGGTATGTACCACATTTCCCACACGTTAAGCTCCTATGCTATCGTGTGTAGAAAATCTCGCCCTCTTTTTCATACAATATGACCTCTGTTTGCCCAGAATCCCCCGACTTTGGTCAAGACTTTGCGCGCAACATCATTTTTTCGTGCCATTTCATTGGTTTTTCTTTCCAGCTTCAGATATTTCATGCATCGTGCTGGCTTTTTTTCACGGTTCTTATTCAAATATTACCAAAAGAAGATAGCTGTTGATCAAGGGGATGTTGAGAGTGAAGCTATATACACCACCTAGAGGGCTGATATGGTCACGAACCCTAAGTTCTATGGTTCTGAAAAAGTTGTTTCTAGAAATAAAACTCTCTTCAACATTCTGAACCAAGCCTTGAAAGATTATTTCTAATCTAATGACATACTGATTTGGGACTTCGGTATTTTGAAGGCAGTATTAGTTTCGGGATTCAAAGTTCACACATCGTGGTCATGGGTGACTCATAAGGATGATCTTCCTTAATAAAACATCAGAAAAAATGGACATCCTGCTATAGAAACTAGGCACATGGCCATCTATGTTCTGAATCGAAGGACCAGAACCATATCGGGAGGTGAACTGGTCATCGAGGATTCTCTGGCCCATTACGCAAGCACTTTCTAATAAAGCATCACTGATGAGACTAAGGGATGGTTGTAGGGCTGGGACCTATGGTTTGGAGTCAATTTCACAAGCGAGTAGTCCTGGGTGTATTAGCTATTCCAGTCATGCGATCTGTTTGGGGAAAAACTATGAGACATCAGATTGTTCGAGGCGATGTGGGTGTCGAAGTCCCATTTCTACCACCAGCAAGAACTTGGACCGGAACTGTTCATCTGATGGTTTCATTGTACTAATACCTTCCATATCCCCCATGGGAAGGTTACTATCAGTTTTTGGGATGTTCATTGCATCAGGGGAGTCCCATTGGATGGGCACCAAAATGATGAATTTCTTCTGACCAAGAACATTTGGGGAGACAGGTCACAAACTCCTATCCTAACATGGAACCTATTAGAGCCAGGAAAAGTGAGTATGAAAGTCAAGGACATTATAAAAGTCATTACCTACTCAAAGTGGTTCAGCCTATTTATAAAGAAATACCTAAATATCAAGATATCGTGGTGAGGAAGATAGTGTCCAACTATCGAACATAGGAGAAAAAGTGGATCATATTGGAGGATCCTAGAGGTGGGGTAATATCAATTTTGTGGCTTTAGTATTGATGAATTTCAGGACCCGAACATCCGATAATCTGGATTTCTTGCATCATTATTATGCGGGTGGCTATTTCCAGTAAGGGACACAAGGATGGGACTCCTCCCCACAATATTGGTGATGCCTGACATTATGGAAGCCAATTAGAGGATCAACTTGGGGGGTCTTTCTACTCTCCCAACTGTACGCCATCCTAGTGCATATTTCGAGAGGGGGCTCACCGAGGAGGATCTACGGCCCTTTAAAAATCCTTCATGGTTGGATCGAGGCTCGTTGTGGTGGGTACACCTTCCCAAACTCCATTCGTCCCCCATGCAATGGCCTGCGACCATTCTTATTTAACATTGTCGACATCATTCCATTGACACTCAATGAAGAGGGGATATAGATCAGGATTGGAAATCACACCAATTTTACACTTAGTCTGTTCCCCACCCCGTCCATCAAGATGATAGATGATGGAAAAGTATTACTGGTGCAAAGAGAATAATTGTGAAGCATCAGAGGGGTGTGCTTGTGGCCTGGGTCGGTGGAAAAATTATTTTCATGGCTTTTGTGCTGTGAAGATTTTTCAAGCAGTTTGGATGCCTCCACCAGATTCTGAAGAAGGTGTATACCAATGTCCGAGAGGAGAAAAATATTTTTGTTCTCGGTCAAATATGGATTATGATCACAACCTATGGATCTGGTGTGGTAATTACCTTCCCACCAACTAGAGTTACACGTAGGCCTCTCAATAAAATATGTCGAACATTGGGTGGAAGCATACCCTAAAGGGCTCCTACGAAAGTGAATCCATCAACTCAAGGTGGCCAATGTAGAGCCTTGTTAGCAAGAGAAAATATTAGTCACCATCGGTGATGAAAGGCTGGGGAAAATTCGGGGAAAAGGGTTGGAAAAGGTCAGGACTTTAGCACTAGGAACATCACATGGTGCGGTCGGGCACTCATCGTCCAGCAGAAGGGGGGATCATGAACAACCTTGCAGAGCGGCCAATGAGCTTCCTCAGTAGCAGATATGTTATCTACTTCAACCATATGAGGAAGAAATTTTCCTTATGTTGTGGTCATCCTGTTTGACCCTGTGGCAGTCAATGGGCACTGAAGCCCTTTGGTAAAAGATAGTACAAGATGTAATCTAGCTTCCAGAAGTTGGACTCATCTAGATTCATGACATGGTGAAATTCCATTTTCGTCAATCATATTTGATGGCCATTGACTAATATTCACACTATTGGGGTCAGCGTGAGGAACCACCCTCCTGGTGAAGGTAATTCACGGCCAAGAGCATGATCCATAAAGAATGTCGTATGAATATGACAACAGTGATGAGGAGTCAGAGAGAAATGAGTCAGAAGAAGAGGAGGGAGAATGAGAGGGAGAAGAAATAAGGGAAGTTGAAGAGGATCTTGGAGGTGGAGGGTCTCAGGGGATAGCCCACGAAAGGAGTCTTTGGGAGTGAGGTGAGATTATTTTCTCTTATATGGAAATAGCTGAGTTACTCGAGGTATGACTTAATCCTTATCCTAGATTTTCCTCTATTCATCACTCGTAATATTTAATCAGATTTTTTGTCCTCATTGGACACATAATAGATCCATTAAAGAAGCTCCATCCACAGGGGGAAGTTCCCATAGAACAAGTTGGGGAGCCAACACCCATTATTGAACTGACAAGCGCTAAAGGATATCCTATAGTTACATCTCATGAAGCAACAGAAATGCTGGAGGCTGATGCTCTGAGCACTCATATTTTTTATCACTCAGATAGTTGTATCTATCATTAGAGAGCTCAGCTGATCTGGGCGTTCATTGTTTGTGTAGTAATCATGGAACTGGAAGCTCGACAGGCCGTTGAATGTAGGCCATTCACATATGATTCAATGGAAAATGCACCGGCCCAATCAAGACATATTTCTCAATCTGAGATGGCCCCGACATTATGTGAGGAAAGGACCTTGGACATCAGTGATATTAATGTCGGGGTAGGTTTTGAAGTCGATGGGGGAGAAGTTTCTGATACTGAGGTGAGAGAGGATGGGAACCCACATGTTCGAGATCCGAATCCCTGGGGAGGAGTACCAGAAGAAGACCCCACCTCTTATCTCTTGGATTCTTTCCCCGACTATCAGCCTACAGACCCTAATGAGATATATGACTCTGATTTGGTAGCAGCTGATGAGATCCATATGACACGTCACAAAGGGTTTAAGTGTATCAAGTGCTTCCTTAGTTAGCCACATGATGAATGGATAAAATGGATGGGATCACTCCACACCTGGCTACGCTTTCTCTGCACCAGAGGGGTAGATACTCACCGTCTTCATGTAATGATATGCAATTACATGGTGAAGAAGATATGGGAGAATAGTGAACGTTCTGATATTTCCCGATTCCAGAAAGAGTCACAAAATACTCAGGAATTTTTGAAGGTGGAAGGTGAGGTCCGACGCCTTGAAGAGAAAGTGAAAGAAAGGGAGGCATTCATTGCAACCCACTTTGAGCTCATTGAGCAGTTGAGGGCCCAACTGGAGGATGCTCAAGAGTAGATAGTGCAGGCAAATCGACAAATGATTGAGCTCCAAATTGAATAATCTCGAGAAAATTCCAGGGATAATGAGTTACACTCCATGGTTGCTGATGAAGAGAAGGATCTCATGGGGCAGGAAGCAATGCAGAAGGCCACAAGTCGGAAGCTATAAACACTTGAGAAATCCATCCAAAACGTTGATCATTAAGGGCCATTTTTTTGGAAAAACTCATAAACTTATTCTTCTTCACTGTTTCTTATTCTAAACTACGTGAATGAACATATTATTCACTTGTTTTTTATGTTTAGCACATTCCAAACACAATAATGAAATAATTAGCAATCCATACCTAAGATCATGTGGGTCGTGCCCAATGTGAGAAATAGGGATGGTCGCGTCGTAACTTCATTTTAATGTGGGAGTTCCAAATAACCTTTGTGCATCCTGGTTATAAGCAACACATCCAGGCTTCCAAGAAGAAAAATGGGAGACCTGACTATAGAATGAAGCTCTTTGAATAGTCAAACATCCATATTCCCTATGTGCTCTAGTGTTCGAGAGGGGTAATGCTAGGGGAGTACGAGTCAATCCAAACACAGGGGAGTGGAAATTGTGATTCATGATACCCAAAATTAGTAACACCATAATGGTGGTGTGACAATTAAAGATAACTATTGATGGTGTATGAAACACAACATCCCTATTATGTTAGCCTGATATGGGGATAAAAAACAAGGGCCGACCATAGTCCATGTTTGAAACACGGGACCTGAATCAAAATTTCATTCATTATCTTTCCAGAATGCTGAACTAGGATAGTATCTGAGCTATATGCTCAGCATCTTTACTGTTATGGGGTTCTTTCAGACCTAAAAGGAAACGAGGATCCAAATAAAGGGCACACAAAGCCTATAGAGTGGAGTGATTGGCTGTTCAAATGGAGTCCAACACGCTTGAAATTACACCACCATGGAGGAAACATGTTATGAAAGTGCATCGTGTTGATCAAGGATCATTCCTACTTATAGACAGGACCTCTCTGGCGAGGAAGATGATGCATTCAATTATTTTCATGGGGCATCCGAAACTTGTTTACGGCACGATCGTAGTTAAAAGTCATGTGTTATGGACATGGTACCCATAATGGAAACGGGCGTCGCAGTACACACCTAAATGTTGATAAAAGATCAAGAGGCACTTGCAAGACCATATGTTCCTGATAGAGTTTGGGCCTGGGGGCCGAAAAAGAGGGGGCATGATTTTAGATTCTTGGGGTTGGACGAGAAGACAAAAAGTTTGGGCATTCATACATATCCCATGAGGATGGGAATCAATCCACATGTATTTTTGGGTATGTTGTCTTTATTTATTTGTAGATAATACATAGAGGGATCTTAGTTTAAGTTCTTAGAGATCGGACTAGATACCTTATTTTAAGGTCTTAGATCTCATACCATAAATGGAAAGGAATAAGGGAGACACATGGCATGGTAATTATAAAACCCAATGTGAATGAGGACGAGGACAACACCATGTGCTTCCTGGGGAGGTTTTAGGTTGAGGGACTAAAAATTAAAATTAGGTTGGCCCCAAGGAAAAGTGACCAGGCATTCCTACGTACCCCATAAGAATGGGAATCAAGACATACATAGTAATAGAGATAGCATGGTAAGGTACTAGTTCAAAGGATGATAAGGTTGTGCGGGTCTGGTCCACGCACTAAAATAAGAGGCATTTGATAGATTTGGTTTGTCATTTAGGATAGATGTGTGTTTTTTTTATAAAGTGATAAACTGAGAAAAGTAAATCCTAGTGTCTCTACTAAAACTAAGCTACCTATAGGCATTGAAAAATGATATGTTGGATAACCAATACCCTACATGATTTCCCCTGAATGAGGGAATCACAATGTAGTGAAATTTTTTTCATGCGAGCAAAACAATAATATCATAGTTTAGGGTCATATGATAGTTCCAACCATTCATTTTAACATAATACAATAAAGATGAAACAATTTAAAGTCATGTGGGACCTGGCGACATAGTTTAACATCATATGGCATGGAAACACACCAAGAGAAGGAGGTTTTAGAGTAGAACGTGCATGGTGTGATAAAGCATACTTGATGTGACTGCAGACGTAGTCCACACCACACCACGCACAATTCTAGGGAAGAAACCTTGGGCCGAGGGGCCAACAGTGGTAAAAAAATATGGTGATGGACATGAAGATGAAACGTCTAGGTATTCCAACATATCCTATGAGTATGGAAATCAATCTATACATAGTTATGATAATATATTTTAAATTTATGTTGGACGTAATAGTTTAAGGTCATGTATGACCATATATCGGTTAACATCATGTGAGAAGACATAAAATTTAATATCATGTACTAAAGGAGGTAGGAGAGACTAGCTCCTAGAAGGGGATTAAGTGGTGTGGCTATTTAAAACCCAACCTAAATGAGGATATAAGCCCACACATTCCACACCACGAAATCCTTTAAGAGTCTAGTCCTAAAAGGATGAAAATAAGAGATAATTAGAGAAACCTGAGATGGACTCAAAGACAAGATGTATGGGAGTTCGTACATATCCCATGATCTTGGGAATCAAGCTAGATTTAGTTTTATGGAAATAACATATAAAGAGATCTTATTTTAAGGTCATAGAGCTCAGACCATAAGGAAGAAAAACTCTTACAAGAGAGCGCTGACCTTGATCTAATCCCTAATACCAGATGAGTCAAACTCAGTGTGGGGTACAAGGGCGAAAAAAATCTTTGCAACACATGGGATACATGTAAAAGGGAAATTGGTTCAGAGCCCTGAATGACACCTTACTGTGGATTTTTCCTCATAACGTGCAAATGCGCACTGAGGGAGAGAACCTAGAGTGTCAAAATATCCCTTGGAAATAATGGGGTTGAAAATTATGGGAATCATACAACATACATTTAGGGATCGATGGGGTTGGTGTGACAATGGAAGATAATCATTGACCATGTTTGTAACACAATATCTATGTTTTTTTACCAGAAATGGGAACAAAAAACAAGCGTCAATCATAGACCATATTCACAAAGCAGGATTTGTATCAATTTGTCATTCGATACCCTCGAGAATGTTGTCTTGAAATGGTAAGAGAGACCTTAAGCCTAAAATCCATGCCATTTGGGGGTCCTTTTGGATGTGAAAGATGATGAAAATATTAATGAAAAGGAAATGAATCCTAAAAAATGGACAAGGAAATATCTATGTAGAATCCAAAAATCTATGTTCTGAACTAGAGTACTCTCAGACATTTTGTTGAATCGCCAGAGGGAGTTGTGGGGCCCCACCTAAGAGCAGCTGACTCAAAAATATGAGTGTAGAATATGGGAGTGAAGGGATATCGGGAGAAATAGGAATTTTGTGTGGTTGTTACAGGCCCGATGTAAAAGGGGATATAATCACACACCATTCCATATACCCCTACCCTAGAAGGACTCATACCAATAGGCTAGAATGATTAAGAGGTTTCTAATAGATAGGGCTAGACCTGAAGACTAGATGTTCTAGACGTCCTACGTATCCCATGAGGATGGGAATAAATCCATACATAGTTCTGATATGGCCATGTAGTTTAATGTCATGCAGTGAGGACAATGATTGGTGGAGACCTCCAAGAAGGGGAACAGATGGTGTGGTTTTGATAAACCTTCTAAGGAATGAGGACATAATCTCGCAATACACCATGAATTTGGGGAGGTATCTGGGTTAATAGGCCAAATCAAAGTGGTTGATCATAGAGATTGGGGATGGTCCTATGAAAAAAATATATCTGGGTATCCCGATGTATCCCATTAGGATGATAATCAGACCGTTCATAGTTCAAAAAAGGCCATGAAATTCATTTCCATGCGGTGAGGATGAGGGAGAATTCAAGTATGGGAGAGTAACATGGGACATTCATCATTAACCTTGCTATAATGGGCCCAAATATGTTTAAGATACACAATGTCAGATCCCATGATAGAACTACACCCAGGGGTAGTCAAAGAGAAAAATTGGGGCTGGGATCCAAGAAGAAGCGTTTGAGAATTACTAAAATTACCATGATGATGAGAATCAATTCATACATATTTTTTGGAGGTGATATGCAGTATAAAGTCATGCAGTAATGATGTTGGACAGTTTAAGGTTGTGCAGGACAATCTACAGTTTAACGTCGTGCAGAACTACATATAGTTTAAGGCCATGTATGACCATGGTGCTCATGAAATGCATTGCTTGAGGAATTTAGAGTTTGTAGGAGGAGGTATATGCTCACCATCCATGGTTACGAGAGAGTATGCACCATTAGGGTACACCTATTGAATGATTTATGGTCCTTATAATTTGGTCCCCAATTTGGGTGGTTTTCATCCAGGTCTCATTGGTGTTCTCAACGCCAACACCAAGTCACCTTGAAAGAAAGAGTGGAGGCAAACTTTCTTATTAAAATATCTTTTTATCTTATTCTGATGCCTCTCTAGATTGTGCCAGGAATGAAGCCTGTTCTCATCGAGTGCTTCCAACTCAGCCGGATTGATTTAAGAAACTCTATCTTGTGCTTGATGATCATATAAAGTTATGGGTAATGATGGAAACTGATTCTTGATGGGTAGGACAACCTATTTTCTGTACACTAGGGAGTATGGGGTCACCTATGTGGAATTATGAGTTATCGTCCTATAATTCAAGAGGGCATTGTGGATATTTTCCGTACAACTCTTCTTGTTCTAACCAGCCATTTTCTACATAATGTTAGAGATTTTTTTGTTGAACACCTCGATCATCCCATTTTCTTACACGTGATAGCGGGAGGTATGGTAAGAACTAATATTGTACTTAGTGTTCAATTTATTCAACTCGTCCAGTCAGAAGTTGGTACCATTATTGGTGAGGACGACATGAGGGTCTCCAAACTGGTAGATGATATTGGATCTCCCAAAGTCAATGATAGAATGCGCCTATACCTCCTTGAGCAGAACCGCTCTTCCCACTTGGAAAACAAATCCATTACGTTCAAGATGTACTGGCACTAGATAGAATTCACTGGTGGATATGGTCCCATGACATCGAGTCCCTAGAATAGAAATGGATAGGAGTTCATGGTAGTGTGGAGAGGCTCTGGTAGCTGATGAATAATGTTTTCATGAATTCTGTACACATGGAACCTATTATAAATCTTGATGTAGCCACAGATCATAGAGGAAAAAAAATATCCTAGCCTTTGGATCTGGTGAGATAGTTTCGGCCCGATCTGATAAGCCTCAAAAGAACCTGCATGAACCTCTTGCATAACCTGAGAAATGTAAATTCCTTGAATGCAATGGAGGAGAACCCCATCCAAACTGTTCTTGTTGAGAATCTTCTCAAGACTGAGACCACTCTAGAGGGTAAAATGTAATGCACGACGTCAAATTCGCTCAGGCCCAACTAGATCTTCAGGGAGATTACCATTTTAGAGATATTAGACAAAGGAGGTTCTCCAGTTGAGAGTCACCTCAATCACTGAAGTTGGGGGACCAGGAGGTTCGGAGGTGGAGGCACCGATGGTAAGGTGGCTCACATGTAGATTGTCATTGTCATCTAGAGTGACGGGTGCGATGAATCTTCGGTGCGCCACATGGATAATCAAATCATCATGTTCGGGCTCTGCAAGTGATGCATATAGTCTATCCAAGGCATCAGATGGAACATTATAGGATCGAGGGACGTGAGTAAGTTTTGACTGAGATGGGAACTGGGTTATTAGATGGAGGGTTATTTCCTGTAGTGGTACGAGTTCAGACTTTCTAATGGCATAGTCACTATTTATCTACTTAATGACTAGTTCGGATTCCCCTTTTACATGAAAATTCGGAACATCAATCTCGAGGATCAAGTCAGGGCCAGTAATGAGAGACTGATACTTTGTCTCATTGTTGGTGGAAACTTTAGTCAATAGGATTGAATATGGAAGAATTTATTGTGATGTTGTAATGAAGACGATACCCAGACCTACTCTATTGAGCTTCTGGTCATTAAGCCTTCTACCATTAGGGTTCCAGGAAGAACCATCAAAGTGAATTTTCCATCATGGAAAGGCTTGATCAACTGAGAGGATTGCCTCAAAAAGAAAATCAAGGTCCAGAGACATGTCAACAAGGGATGGATGGGTGAAAAAGTAATTAACCAATTATTGTCCCCTAATAGACTTATGAGGGATGATCCTGATGTTGAACTGCTGAAGGATCAATGCCCACCGAGATATACGACCTTTCAAAATTGGGTAGTTTAAGATGTACTTCAGCGGATCCACTTGGGACACTAGTTGTACCTCATGGTGCTGCATGTAATGTCACAGTTTCTATATTCTGAATACTAGAAGAAGTAATCTCTCCTTTATAGAGTATTATCTGGTCTCCGTATCAAGGATCATGCATTTGAGATAGTGGATACTATTCTTTATTCCCTCATTGTTATTCTGAGAGAGAAGGGTGTCGAGAGTTCGTTCGAGGGAGGTCACATAAAGGACCAGTGGTTTTCTAGAAACTTGATGCAACAATACTGGAGGGTGGTGCAGATACTGCATGATTTCCTCGAAAACATCCTAACATTATTTGTTCTATTGATAAACAATTCCTTTCATCACAATCAGATAAAAGGGCTTACACTTTCCGAACAAATTCGCGTTGAATCGGCGTATGTAGGCCAAGTGGCCTTGGAATCCTCGTAGCTCTAATATGTTTCTTGGGAGAGGCATCTGGCTGATGGCCATGATCTTATTTGGTTCAATTTCAATACCCTTATATTTGATAACAAAGCTAAGAAACATTCCATAGGTGACCCCAAAGGCACACTTCAATGAGTTCATCATTAGGTGGAAAGAAAAGAGGTAGTCGAAGAATTTCTCAAGGTCATTGGGATGGTCATGGAGCGATTGATATGTGACCACTAGATCTTCTATTTAGAACTCCACCAGTGTCTTGAGTATCTACGTAAATACGTGATTCATAGCCCTACATTGGTGTCACCTACATTCATTAGACAGAATGGCATGACTGGGTAACATAAAGTACCTTATGGGTCTCTGAAGGCCGTATACTCTTCATCCTTAGGATCCATTCAGATCTGGTGATACCTGGAGTAACCATCCATGGAAGAGAGGTCCTGAAACCCATCTGTAGCGTCAATCAACAATTTTTTCACAGGAAGGGGAAAACCATCCTTCTGACAATAATGTTTGAGATCTTAGAAGTCGATGTAGACTCTAATATATCTGTTCTTCTTCGTAACTAGAAAAATGTTTGCTAGAAATCTGGGGTACTAGACCTCCTTAATGAAATTGGATTTGATAATATTATCTACTTCAGCCTCAACCATGGCACTGTGATAAGGGTGCATCTTTCTGGGTGGATGCTTAAACCGGTGGTGATTTTCAAGGAGATAGAGGCAGGACACGACAACCAGATGATCTATCCTAAGAATCTCATCATAACTCTAGGTGAATACATCACAGTGCTACTTCAAGAAGTACACATACTATTGTGGCTACTCAAGGGGCATAGTGGCACTGATAAATGTGGGTTTTGAATCCATTTCACTCTAGAAGTTCATCAGTACCAATTCATCGATCGTGGCGGAGACTCCCTCTTGAATGGTGGGATGAGAATACTCTAAATCCAATTCATCACTTCTGAAGGATGGATCCTTGATGGGAAGAGTTTCCTATGAGTCAATAGATCCTTATGGGAGACTGGTACCAACCTGAGCGGTGGTGGAAAATACATCGGGGGACTCTCGTGCTGCCAAAACCATAGCAATGAAAGCAGTCAATCTGATCTCATATGGTCTTTGTCCCAAGAGGACACTCTTAATGATATCAAAGCAATATTAATGCATTGGATTTAACCAGTTAATCCCATCCCAGCAAAACCAGCAAGTATAGAGTATTTATATTTCCCTAGGGCAGAAATCCCGATATCTTATGGGTGTAGGGGGACCTGGTATCACCCAATACTAATTCTTGTAGAAGTATGAGGTGATATTATGGCATCTCTTAGACCTGGGAATGTGTGCCCCCTAGTTATAGAAACAAAAAATCATTGTCCCATGTCCTGGGTTGTAGCCTCCAATCAGTGGATTGGAATGATATTGGCATCATCTAGATCTATCCATGGGTTGGTCGTAGCTGTAGCATGCTCAACCTCATTAGCATGAATATCCTTGTCATTGCTCTTGTAACAGTCAACATCTAGATATCAAGCATCAGAAGAGGCAAAGGGAGACACATAACCTTGAAGTACGCCCACTCGACCAGTATGGGAGTACTTGAGGCACTAGTGATATGATGAAGGGACTGCCATATATAGGGGGAGCCATAGCCTTCCCATCCACGTATTGTAGGAGGTGTTCTGAGAGACAACCACGAATTAGATACTAGCTATTAGGCCACCAAAATCGGTCTTTAGTAGATCTTACTAACTGGTGTCTATTCCTTCCTATCACAAACTTGTATCTTCATGTTAGAGGGACTTAGATCATCCTCAAAAAACCCCATTTTTCATAGTGTCCGAGTTGGGATTAGGTTGATCCCAGATCCTGTGTCGACAAGACAGTGACAAACCTCTACACCATTAAAATGGCTAGTGATGTACAGTGGGAGGTTTTTCCCATTTAAGGGAGAGCATTCATCATCTCCAGAGAATGAGATTATGGCTTAATATTCATCATGCTCACCTGCCTCATCGTGAAAGGCTTCTACAACTACTACCTCCATCTCATAATGGAGGGGGCTTCATAAGGCCTTGGTGAGGGTTTCAGACATATCTCTGCTAGGGAAAGGGCCTCAAGGATGGAGAGACTTGTTGGAATGATGGAACGATGCTTGAGGAAATCATATTTCAATTCCATGTGTGAGATTCTTCTTACAAGAGGTCGCTCTGTGACAGGAGGTATGGCGGGCCACACCGGCTGGACCGGTGGCTGACTAGCGTTGGGAATGTACCACAGCTCACTGGATGAAGCCTGTGGAGTGACTATTATATGGGGTCTAGATGAATGAGACCGGTCCATAGCATAGAGTGGTTGATCACATCTCGATCGAGTTGGCTCCACCAGATCAGGCAAGACAAACAGAGGCAAAGGTGAATCTGATGACACTAGATAAGAAGGTTGCATGTACTGAGAGCTGCACTGGGCCTGGTGTCTGGTTTTGGTGGCATGCATAGTATGGATAGAAGTGCTGACTGAGGCACTCTGACGACCCATATAGTCATGGATCCATTGACACTGGCAACAGCTGGGAAAATTGGGAGGATCCGACTTACACTCCTCACTATCTGAAATCATGTAGGGATTTACCAGCTCTACGGTATTAACCGAGGCATAACCTTTGATGTCACTTGACGAATCCTCCACTACTAGATAGATTCTAGGGGGAATTTCTATTTCTGGTGGCATGTTGTTTCAAAGAGTATGGTATGATGATGACATTGGCGGGGGACTTTGTTTTCCCTTACATCATTGATGCTTGCTCTTCTGAGAAGTCGATGGCTAAGACGATGATGCAGGAGTATTAGTAGTGAATTATAAAGAATCTGGTCGATTCATGCATGCATGGATAATACCATGGGCACAAGAGAAATCCTTACAATCCATACAGTCATCAATCTTTTGGGACCCACAATTACAAACCAGATGCCATTCGCCTTCACAGTCACTGCCGCTATCAGGCTTCACAAATGCACATGCCACGGGTGTCAAAGATGGGGCCAAACTAACTACATTATTGTTAAACTGGTCTTGAAGCTATTATTCAAACACATAGCACTATATGAGGGTGTTCCCCAAGATCCCTTGATAGGGGCAGTAGTTGGGGAGATCAATTAGATTCGCATCTTCTAGCCTCCAAAATTCACGAAAATGCACAATTCCATATTCCATGTAACTCTGGAAATAACCAAGGACCTGAGAGACGTTGAATGAGTATGTCTAGTTTCTTCTGTCTGAGAAGGGGGTATAGGAGCCTGAACCTAACAGGGGGCAGGAGGAGCCTGTTGAGGAGGTGTAACCTAGTTATCTCACTTGGGTGGTGCCTGGCTAGCCTCCTATAAGGCTGCTTTTAGGCGATGGGCCTTATCTGAGAGGTCTCGGAATCCCCCGGGATAATTTTGGGATATCAGAGAGAAGACTAGTTATTTCTTGAAATTTCCCACACACATTGTTAGCAGTTTCTCCTGAGTCATTTGAATGTCAAGAGAGTATTTGAGCCCTTTCCACTGGGCGAAAAAGTCTATGACATGCTCATCAGGCCTCTGATTGCACTTAAAGAGGTCTAAAATACTCGTCTTCCGTGTGGTGGAACTGAACTGGTAATGAAATTGCCTTCAAAGATCTTCCCATCTAGCTACAAACTTGATGGGTATCTGGCTATACCAGAAAAATTTAGGTCCTTCCAATGTTGGTACAAAGCATTGGAGTTTGGCAGCCTCTTACTACACTGGAGTTCCCATCACGGGTCCTCACCTTGAAATGAAATGGTCTAGATGCTGCGGTGGGTCACCCTTCCCATTAGAGGGTGAGAATGTGGGATTTCCAAAATCCGATGGTACAGAAATATCATCCATGAACACCAGATATGGCTTGCCGTCTTGCAGGATTGCCACATGTTGCATTAAAAATTCCTCAAGGAGAGCAATGAATGCATCCAGGGGATCATCTGGGTGGGGGTTTCTGTCCTGATGTGGATCCCTGACCAATAGTGTGTGGGCAGGTTCTTCAATGTGATAAGGAGGCCCAACGACTTATGGGGTGGTTGGTGGGATGACCTGTGGAGTGGCTTGGGGATCTTGACTTGGGTCCTGGGGGTTATCACGTCGCTCAGGTGGATTTGGTGACACATATAGTGCCCTTTTTCCGTAAGTTCAAGCCTCTACCTAGTCTCTATGGGTAGGATGGTCAGGTTCACCTCTAGGAAATTCACCAGGCGGATATTATGTCTTCTCCTACTGACCTGGATAAGGATCCCCATAGTCTGGTCATCACTCTATGACATTCTCAGCAAGGAGTTCATCAACCATATTCTTATGCTCCGTGAGTTGTTGATGAAACACATCTTTCTTGGGATTATTCTGTATATTTTTTACTAAACCAGATGGTTCAAAGGGTTTGACGGATCCAAGGTTCCCCTTACCCTTTTTGAGATTTATACTGAGTACCAATGCCTCAATGGGTATAGGAAGACATGATAGATTTTTCTGCTGGCGAGTAACCCTTCCCGATGGGTCCAAAAGTTATGGCACTCCCCTGGGGGTAATATTTCTCCATGGAGTTCTGTCTCCTTCTCTTTATTCGATAGATCAACCATGTTAGCCACGACTCTACCGGGAGGAATATCCAGAATATCGTTTGAAAATTGGGTTGGTGCTAGATATAACAGATGTGGAGGGTATCATAATTCCCCCATCCATAGATCTACTTGTAGGTGGAATCTTCCTTGATAATTATGTAGAGCACTTTAAATCTCATAATGCATCGCTGTTGGAGGGTCATATAGAGACCTGGTGACTGAGGGTGTGGAGCCATGGGGAGTGCATCCAAATCATCCAGACGGCGTTGTTGTCCAATGTCTTTGAAATGTACATGGAATTTGGGGTAAGCCACTCATTGATGGAGAGGACAGAAGTGTGTCACCTAGAGGGTCTGAAAAAAGCATCCAACATCCTCTTGGGTGAGTGATTTTGTGAATTGATGTTTGGTGTCATGATTGTCCATAAAAACTCTGAGAAATGGTCTTCCCCAATAATTTCCCACAAGCTCCTTGGCTCGGATTCGAGTTCTGGCCCTTGGTTTATCCACTTGTCAATTGGAGGCGGTTGGGGAACAGATAGTGATACAGAAGTAGATAACTGAGATGGTATTCTGGCCAGTGGAAAATACAATAAGCAGGCTGACAATCTTCTACAACTCGGTCTGTCCTCTGATGAGTGTAGTAACTTAGCTACCACAATGCGATTGGATGGGTTGATGACCATAGTTTCTGGAGCAGGGACTATGACTGCTAGCGGTGGACCATGTTGTTGCTCATTTGTAGTCTATCCCAAGAATAACTCTCTATGATCTCTGGTCTAGGTAGATAATGCTCCAAGTGATTATGGTGGGGATTTTATGGTCGGACCCTGGGGAGATGCTAAATTTTCATCCTCCTTGATGTATCTATAGAGGTATGTTGGGATCGGGTGGACCTCACATTCTGAAATTACGAGGTTAATGCAACTTGTTCCTGTCCCGACCCTTTACATGGAGGATTGAGGTTTGGGATCCCTTGATGAGTCACACTCCACCTTAGAATTTTAGAAGTAGAAAAGTTTAATCTCATCCTAAACCTTACCAGAATTTTTCTTATGGCAGTGACAACTTGCCATCCAGCTCCAGAATGGCTCCTCGAGATGGGGTAGATTTTAGGATTGGGGAGGTCCTTAAGCTGAACTGGTGATGGGAAGGAGAGGGCTTCTGCCTGAGTGAGCTGAGGTGCATGGAGCACCGGAACAGATGTCAAAGGAACCATGAAGAGGACCTTCATGTCCACTGGATGATGTGCGGAGGTAATCTCCACAAAAAGTATTGGAGTGGGTAAGAGATTGGGTAGGGCCTCCACGCTTTTCTCCCCTGACAGCATCCGTGCAAGGAGGGTCCTCATAATTGTCAAGCCGAACACAGGAAGGCAATTCATACTGGATGACAACAATGTGAGGCTGGACTTCAATCCTCTGATTTTTGGGGCCAGGAGGACCTTCACATGCTACTGTAAGACCATGGGGAAGGCCCCGATGCTGGATATTGACCGGATATGTAACATCTCTACATCGGTGTCCTATGGTAGGAGGAAAAACTCCATACCTGATGTCATGAGAATATAAGAGGATTCTATACTGAGTGTCACTACCATGGGGAGGACACACATTCGAATTGAAGGTGTCTTGGGGCAGACCTCCAAGAAAAAATTGGAAGTGGGAAGGGCCCACATTCTCAATAGTGGCAGTATGGGGAGGACCTCCGTACTAGGTGTCATTGTTGTGGGTTGGCCTGTGGCGGGTGCTACCTGCATCGGTGACCAGGAGAGTCGACCCATCCTGCCAGTGGCATAGTTGGGGCCTCGATTTGGGTAGGGAATATGATTGATCTTGGTCAAGATAGACATAGGACTATTGGTATGCATCATTGGTAACACGGTCCATGGTAGTTTCTAACATTGAAGCCCATCAGCGGGTGTCCTCTTTAGCCAGCGCCCGACGCTGGTGTCAGGTCAGCTGGACTGGGGCTGGTGATGTAGGTGCGTAGCTTACCTATTCCTTAACCCATGGGGTCGGGTATCGGCACTAGCACAACATAGTGGGGGCCCTCCTTGGGGGCCCTAGAACGAGATCCTGGACGGGTTGGCCACGACATCCCCCACTTCATCGGCATAGGGGAGGGAGTCATCGAATCATTATAAGGAGAGGCTCCCAAAATAGTTGTGCGTTGGAGAGGGGAATAGTGGCTCCCTACGCGGCCCTTTGGGGTAGCATTGGCGACGAGGCACAAATGCCACTAGGTCGTATCGGGACATGTCCCAGGTTGGGATGATCTCATCCTCCATGTATTGTGGGATGAAGATGTTAATCACCCTTTGCTTAATGAACTCAGACGAGGAGATAGGGCATAGGCGTGCAACAACTACGGACACAGATGCTTCCATAGGGGAAATGAGGCCATGCGGGATTGCCACGATGACGTTTCCCATACCCCTATGTCTGTAGGTGGGTGATGATCTGTATCTTGATATAGAATCTTGGGTACCAAATGGCAGGGAGATTAAACCATTAGTACTAAAACAAGGAAATCAATGCCCAGTTCCCCTATACCACTCCATCTTCCATCGCTAGTAAGAAGGATCCATACTGACAACATCAATAACCGGGATGTCTAATGTTCAACTGCTCCAATATATGCTGTGTTTCATGCCAGTCCCACTATATTCTTGGCCAGACATGGCTCTAGATAACTAGATCTGGTAACAGATTAGTCTAATGGTGTCTTGAATGCTACTAATCTTCGTAATGAGGATAATAATTTCACATCGGTTTCTCCATTTCGGTTTCTGATGCTATCATTGGGGGTGAAAATCCATCTGTTTCATAGAATGCACGAAATTTTCCATGCATTCCCTCTTTCAAAAGGTGGGAAGCATTCGTCATTTGTTCATGGACGTTTTTTCCATGATCGAAATAGGATAATGGGATGTCAGTCTCTCCTTATTTGGATTCCTCCTCATAATTTGTTACCTAGTCCAAGTCTCCCATATAGATTAAGACGTTGTTCATGAAACTCTTCCCAGTGCCATGTCTTCATGGACACTGGTTAATTACACTGCTTCTTTCAGAACATTCCAAGGGGTCCGATAAGGGCAGCAACCCTCGGTTGAGAGTGTAGTCACGTTGGATATCACTGGCATGTCTGGACATTGGAACACTGGCATGTCTAGGTTTCTTCCCCTTATTATTGGGATTATCGACTGTGTAGAAGCCCAAGGAATATCACATTGAACTTGGTTTATTGTATGTCATAGGCATGCCTCTGAGGGTTTTCTCATCTTATCATGTTTAACACAGGGTATTCCACGAGTTTAACGCCTAGTAGAGACAAATAAGACATATCATAACACTGACGGGAGTGGATCAGATGGGTGAAACCCCTGGAGGGAACACTGACGCTGGGGATAACTCATGGTTACATACCCAATTATAGTTAGTGGGGCAGTGATGAGGTAGATGGCATGATCTCACCGGGATGTGGTGGCCTATGTATAAATCAGGATGGATATGTTTTGTTGAGAGTGGATGGAGAGTGACGTGGAACCTTCGTATGAGCAACGATGATGTTGGAATTGAGTCTCAAAGATACTTACTACATATCCCCGTGAGAAGGAAGAAAATTACACGTAGTTTGGTGAGAAGATGGGACACTTTAAGAGGTGACCCATAGGAATGTGACCTGGAGAAAGTGGAACCTCTGATTTGGGGAATGACATTAACCAAACACATAGGATCAAGGGGAAGACCAGGGTGAGACATGAGAGATGGTATTAAACCTTAGGGAGGCTTCCTTAATACATCACCTTGGTAAGGATCAATGTCCCCATAGTTCAAGATGGGGGGAATAAAATTGGGGTGTGCGTAGAGGACAATGACCCGATGATATAATGGGGCTTATGCGTAGTTAGTAGCCCGAGGTTTTCCAGACACTTGAGTGGAGGACAAGAGATATGGGTCCTAGTGAAGGGGACTACAACATATTAACATTGAATGTGGAACACAATGTATTACCACTGGTTGAGGGCATCAGTTTACAGTTGACTGGGGTTCCAACAACATACCGTCAGTTGGGGTGCAAAGGCTTTCGTCTAATTTGGGTAGAACAGATTACGGCTGACTGGGCTACAACGACATACTACTTTTTAGGATTGAATCTCCGGGATGCTTCCGACATAACTTGTTTAGTATATAGGGATCAAACCCATGCAGTTTGGATGGGTAAAGTTTAGTGTCTTTCTAGACAAAAAATGGGTACAGTTTACTATCATTTAGGATGAGGGTGGACTGACATAGAGTGGTCAGGACCGATGGGTGTTGGGCTTGAACCTTAGAGAGGCTTCCTACGTACTATTCCTTTGAAAGGATCAAATTTTACATAGTTCTAGATGTGTTGGAAATGCGAAATGAATGGGGTTGGATCAACAGGTGTGGGGATTAATCCTCATGGAGGCTTCCTACGTACCTTGACTTGGAATGGATCAATGTCCACATATTTTAGGATGTTTTGGTGAACCGATGTGAAGGGGGTCAGATAAACAGGTGTGGATCTTGAACCTCAGAGAGGCATCCTATGTACCTTTCCTTAGAAAGGATCAAAATCCACGTAGTTTGGGAAGGTTTAGAGATTACACTATAGGGTGGTCTAGAGTGGATGTCATGGTCAATGTTTACTCTAAGCCAATGTGATTCATGCTCGGTGTGAGAAATAAGAGGAAACAAAGACATGACGATCATGTCGTGAAAGGTGCATCCATGGGAAGTGGAGTGGGGATTATGTGTGGTTAGAGGCCCAAAAAGAAAACATGGTCTTATGCATGGTTAACATCTCAAAGAGAAAATAGGGGCTTACACATGGTTAGAAGCCCAGGGATATGGAGATTGGGACTTAATCTAGGGTTGAGGTCTGGGTGGTGACAAAGCCCAACAGGAGAGGGATGGGATAACGATGGTCCCAGTGCCAATATCTTCTTTGGTATTTGGCATGGAAGAGAGGAGGGTAAAAAGGGATACTACCTCATGAAAGAAATGATAGGGGATTACACCATGGTGGTTGCCCTTCCCTATGGGCAGGCACCTCTAAAATATGGAGGATCTCATTCCTTGTGAGGAAGAGATCACTCTCAAGGAGATGAGCGAGCATAGAGAATGTCTGAGACAGGGTGGCCACATATGATGCATGGGGCGAGGTCATAGTTTAACATCATGTGCTAAGGATAATGGTGCTTGGCAGTTTAACGTCCTGCAGCTTAGATGGGTCGATTTTACTCCGCACCCCTAGGACTTACATAACTGGCATGCTTTAACCCTTGGTTAAGGGAAGGCACTAACAATTCCATAGTGAGGGGTTTCATGGAGTTATCCACTAAGGGGCCTATGTTAGAGTGGCTATGAAAAGAAGAAATAGCCATTACCATGCCTATGAGAGGAATCCTAAGGAGAAGAAATGCAACATGAAGCATCTCCCATGGGACCTTGAAATCACTTCGTCCAATACTAGAGGGAACTATAGGTGAAGGCTATGTAATATAGTTGTTTTGTGTGTAATAATTTCTTGAATATGGTTCCCGGGAGAGATACATAGAAAACTTGTTAAAAGTTGAACATAAGTGGATTGGATTTCAGGAAAAAGGAGAGGTTTGCACTCAATAAGTGCACAAAGAGGGGACCGTTGCGCACAAAATACCGGGTTGAGTGGAAAATAAGGCATGTGTGTAAATGGAAGAGGTTTGCATGAAAAGAGGGGAATAGGTTTTTCACACATGTGGAAGGGTTTGTGCTCATGGGGCCCAAAACATAAGTACATGGGTGAGGGTCAATCCCTAGTGGTATCGCGCGATGGAAAACCCCTAAGAGACCTGTTGCAGAAAATCTCGTACCTAGAAGGAATATTTTGCGTAGGGAAGAGGTGAATTCCACTCATTAGAGAGAGTTAATATTTTTCAGTCCTAGATGAAAGGGGGTTCCCTTAAATAAATAGGTGAGTGAGAGCCATGGAGGGCGTGTGGAACTCGAGCAGCACGGAAAACACATTCCTTCTGTCGGCTGCGCACAACTTTTTCTACGGTGAAAATAATATTTTTTGATACTAATTTTATGCACTTTGGGATAGTTTTAAACTCCCTCCTTAGATATTTCTCTCGGCCTTTCGATCTTTCCCAAAACCATGATTTTGGTCCAAATTCTCCATCGTGTTTCCCGGAATTTTGGTCCAAGGCCTTCAGCTGATTATGACATCTACGGGAGGTAAAACCTTTTTATACATAAGAGGTTTTCTATATATGAAAAATACCCAATTAAGGTAGAGTATAAAAATAATTTTATGATGTGATATTATTGTCAAATTTAATTTAGAAAATAATAAATAATTATAGACCCCAATTATCCAACCCTAGGACCAAGAAATTTCTTCTCCAATTTCATTGTATTTTCCATCTATATGAATTTTAATTTTATTTCATTGAATTTATTTTTCAAAACCCAAAACCATAAAATTGATATTTTTTTATGAAAAAGAAAAAAAATAAATTAGGTGGAATATAATTACTGATTGAACTATCTAAAATGCTCCTCATGCGAGAAAACCCTAGGCAGCCTCTCTGATGCATTTAGAAAATAAATTTTTATTTTCAGAATCGTTTGATCGATATGCATTAAAACCTACATAATTTTGAGAGATCTACAAAGCATTTATTTCAATATTTCATTTTAACACATTTTTTAAAATTATTAAATGTTTTTTCATATATATATATAAATCTAAAAAAGACTCTTCGTCGGTGATGATTCCAAATTCCTATTATTCTTCATGGACTGACTAATCATAGGTGGATGAACTAACTATTGACTCTCCCTAGTCCACATAAGATGGGTTTTCTTATTTTTCTAGATAAACTTGGGGAGCACGAAGCATAATTTTTATATAGGATGAATTCAAGGAACTCATCTAGGTGATTAAAGAGACCATGGAACAATCATTGGATGAATAATTGGCTATACAGAGAAATAAATTTTGAGAGTACTTACATAAATTTTATCTATAAATTTTATAGAAACAAGTAGATTCTTATATTTTTCTCAAAAAATTTATGAAGAAATTAACCAGGTGAATTTTGACGCTCCTTTCGTCACAGAATCTAAATATTAGAAAGGGAAATCACTTATCACAAATTGATTCATCCTTTGATGAAATAATCAAAAATCGACAAAGGCATGAACAAGGCTTCAAAATCACAAGGTTCGCGCAAGTTCCCTCACTGTTGCACAAGTATACTTGCACGCCACCTAATGGTCACGCAAGTGACTTGTTTGCCCTAAAGGATAACCGCCTGGGGTCTTCTCCAGCCTATAAATAGACCATGTGGGCCCCCCATTTCGAGAGGAATTTTTTCTAGAAGTCACAGACAGAGCTCTGAATGCCCAATTATCTTATTCAAGTCTTCCAAACACTTCTAAGGTAATTCTTTACCTAGAATGGAAGGTCTAAACAAGAGGAGTAAGGTATAAGTGTTAGAATTCACTAACACTTGCACGCCTATGTGTTTTACCCTTAAGGGATATGAACAAACTTATGCACCGCCCTACTTCTTCATCAGAACTTGCGCGCCATCTTCTGGAAAGCCTCTAGGGATGATTACAAAGTCTTTGATCAAGGATCGCCCAAATATTACCCTAAAGGATGAAAATCATGTAAGTACCCATGTGTCGCGCAGGTATACATGCACGACCAGGACGTGCGCACCCATGCAGTACCTGCGCGCCTACCAGGACTTGCGCGCCCCTACCTTTTTAGGTGACTTTCCTACCCATTTCACCCCTCTTATGTCATTTCACCTCTCTTATTCAAGATTCAGTCTTCAAGACACTCTTCAAAGCCATTTATGGCATGATTTCTTGATTTGTCTTCCTTATTTGAAGGGAACTCCATGGAACATCTCTGAAAATCTAGTGATTTATAGATCTTTATATCACTTATGATTGAGATTTCATTCATTCAACCTCATCCTTTAAGATGAGAGAATCCTTAAACTGGGCCTCCTTTTCAGGAATAAGCCCCAGTCATAAATCTCAAATATGGGCTTCCTTTTCTGGAGTAAGCCCCAATCTCAAATATGAGATTCCTTTTTAGGAGTAAGCCCCAATCTCAAATATGGGCTTCCTTTTTAGGAGTTATCCCCAATCTCAAATATGGGATTCCTTTTCATGAGTAAGTCCCAATCTCAAAAATGGACTTCCTTTTCAAGTGTAAGCCCCAGATCCCCTAACATGGGACTCCTTTTCAGGAGTAATCCCCAGTCCAAATTCTCATTAATATGGGAATCCTCTTTAGGAGTAAGCCCCAAGTCCACTTTTAACCTGGGCCTCCTTTTCAGGAGTAATCCCCACTCTCAAATATGGGAATCCTCCTCAAGATTAATCCCCAACCATAATTCTCTTAACTTGGGCCTCTTTTTCAAGAGTAATCCCCAGTCTCAAATATGGGAATCCACCTCAGGAGTAATCCCCAAGTCCCTTAATGTTTCAAGTCCCTTAAACTGGTCCTCCTTTTTAGGAGTACGCCCTAGTCTTAATTTCTCTTAACCAGTTATAATTATTTTTGATTTGGGGATTTTTTCTCCGGATTAAAACCCAATAATATGTCCCCTCTTAACTTGGGAATATTCCTTATGAGTAAGTCTCAAGATTAGAGTATCCAAATATCCATAAAGTACATATACCTTTATGGACCATGTTCCTGGATTTCTTCCCTGAAGTAAATCTTAATCCTCATCTATTTTGGGCAGTCATAAACACATAATCCCAACATCATTTCATATTTCATGGCACAATTGTCTGGTTTCACCAATACCTCTTGTTTCTCACACCGAGTATGAATCACGTGAGCTTAGAGTGTAAAATTAATCATGACTTATTTCTTTGATCCATCAATCATGCATAAGCATCATACTCACTTATTCGAACTACGTGGGTTCTGATTCCTTTTCCAAAACAAAGGATACGTAGGTAGCCCATCAATAGGTATGATCCCAATTCTAAAATAATCCATGTCCTCCTGAATGACAATAAACTTCAAGTGCCCCACCGAGTGGCTTTAAAACTAGTATGGTCATCATAATGACCAAGAGACTTTTATGTATTTTAAGGATACCATCAACTAAGAATCTCTAACAAATACAGATTATTCTTCATCGATGAAGAACCTTGAATACATATAAAAGATTCTCTGAATTTCTTACATATCAATCATTGATTGTCAGACTAAAGGAAAGCTCATTTTATACATGGTAATGTAATAAGGATTCACGAACATAACTTAAATCTATAAAGAGAGTGCCGGAGTAGTCAATAATTCCCCTCAAAAAGGTTTGATGAGTCCGACCTCCCACCCTCTCAACCAATTCAAATTCATAATCCCATCAGTTCACAACTAATGAGCACCTACCTTTGTAAAGTAAGTCAAAATAGACGTGGAATCATTGGATGTTTCTGGTTCTATGAAAAAACCTGTTAGAAACCGATTGGAATGTTTGAACCTTCAATCAACGTGGTCATCCCCGATTCTAGAGGGAAACAAAAAATGGTGAACCCGACGTAAATCCTTAACCAAGATAAAATAATGTTTTTCTTATTTGTTAGGACCCTATTTAAAAATCAATGAGAGGGCCAACAAAACAATCATTGACATATGTACTCATCCAAAAGATATAGTGGTTGAATTTATCTTGATTACATCTGTTACATCAAACATGCACTCTTTTTCAAGATTTTCTGCATTCTATGAAATGGCTCCTCTCAAGTTCACACCTATGAATACCACTGCTATGAATACCGCTGCTGCAAATGCCACTACTGCTACTCCTGCTGGATTGTCATCTGCTTTGAGGATGACATCACCTACTCAGCATCTGCAAAACTAGGTATCAAATGTGTTGGTTAAGGAGTACCGTCAATACGGTACCATTACAACTCTGGAGGCTGCTCGACAAGCCCTCCAAGTGAACAATTCAACCTGGTCGTCCAGACAACGATGACCAGCCATCAAGAAATAGGCGGTGCTAACTACCGTCTCCAACAATTTCAGGTCGTTAACCCCGTAACGCAATCACCATTCACTCCCATATTCTGGTGAGGTGAATGAGAAGGCCCCTCAGGGCCTTAATTCAAAGAAGAAGTAGTCCTTCCTGAGGGCTCCTATAAATAATCTCTGCCAGACTCATGCGGTAGTATGCCCTCATCATGATGAGGGTACTGACTCCAGGCGTTTGGCTCACGTTCCTCGAACCCGAGCAGGTAAGATGAACAGCTAGAGGCGGAATCCAGTCAACAGTGAAGAGGTTCTCATCTCTGCCATCTCCGGAGAAGTCCACCATCCTAACATGGTGGCAAGAAATGAGAGGGCACATACACCTGCCCCTTTTAATTCCACTGTCCAGCAGACTCATCTGGCAGCATCACATAAATCCCGCCAGGCAATTCCAGCGGAGTACTATAGGCAGGAATATACACATATTAATACATCATTAGCTAGTTAGCAGGCTCGTCTGACTACATATGATGGAGCTTGTCAACCACGTTTAGCGAAGTGAAATTAGCAGGCACATACACCTGCTAGTATAAATCATGCATACCAACAGTCTCGCTTAGTAGCACACAGAGAAGTCAGTCGGAAAGCTCTGACAACAAACAGGAGGCAGACCCAACTCTCTGCCCCCACACTTGAGTGCTGGCTAGGATTCGATAATAGGAAAAGGAGGACAAGAGTAGACACATACACCTACTCCAAGCATGAAATAGATGTATATCCCCGTTCCGGAAGCTGAATTCACCAAGAATATTTTATCAATTGTGAAAGAGCAGAAGCGAATCCCTGCTCATATTCTGGATGCTTGCCAGAATATTATAACAGCTTCAACAGCATCTCAGGGAAAGACACATAAATCTATCCCTACCAGTGGAGTGACACATCAACAGTTAACTCTAAAATAGACACACACATCTGTTCCAGTCCAAGAGGGTTGTGGGGAATACCCCCCATCTCATATGGACAACCAAGTCAGGCACATACACCTGATTTGAGTGGATATTGTCAGCCTAACCTGGCCATCTCTTTTGATCAGGCACATATACCTTCTCAGAGCAACCACTTTCATCAAAAAGTGGTTTCCAAGGCGAGTAAGAAGGTGTCTAAGAAGAAGACCCGCCCAGCACAGTCAGGAGATCAAGAGACAATCTGTAACAAGGCCTTGCTTGATGCTGGAGTACTTAAAGCCCTCAGACAGTTATATATTGGAATTAAAGATTCTACTACCTCATTTCCCAATAGTGGGAACATTAATTCTGAGGGTCTTCAATAGGCACTTCCTCATGAAGGCTTGCTTCATGACAATTCAGTCGATCTTGAAGTTTCATCTTCAGATGAGAGCCACAGGAACCCTCTGTGTGGTCAGAAGACCAAAGAGAAAGAGATATCATCTTTTTCTGTAACCCACCATGGTGGTCCTCCCATGATGATGAATTTCGGTACGAAAGTCTTCTCCACAGTAGTGATGCACATTGCCCGGAAAATGCTTTAGTGGACAATGTAGTGATGAGAAAGCCCTCTTATCTTTAGGCACTTATAAATGCGAAACCAGTCAGGTCTGATGCTTCATCTCTAGCAGGTGAAATAATTTCTCAATCAGAAGATAGCCCAGGGTGTAGGTCATTCTCCAAACCACCCCTAAGTCATGCATCTTCTAGTTTGATCAGTGATTTCTCTACCAATCATGTTGAATCCGATGATGAAAAAAGGAAGCACCAGCTCTGGTCAAATCAGGTAGAAGAATCTTCATTGAATGATAAAGAGGAAATGATGAACATGAGAAAACAACTGGAGAAGGGTGATGTGCGAGTCATGTTTTGGCCTCTGGCTGACTCTCAGTATGACATTCTAGAGATTTTGATGGAATATGAGATTCATGATATTCAACTCAACATAGGGAAAACTATTTGTAAGTTGAAAAAGAAAGTATTATCTTATGATGAATATGAAAATCATCTTAATATAATAGAAGGGTTACAACGTCAAATTGATTTGGCATCTCTATCAGTATCTCGATATCCTAAGGCTGAAAAACAGCAGAAATCCCTTCAACGTTCATGCCTTGGCACACTAAGAAGATTCTGCCAGTTAATTTCCAATGCCCCATCTGGTATTCATGTCAGAGGATGTGGTGTTCATGGAGCACTACATTTCACGGTGCTCTCCAATCAGCAAAGCCCTCCGAAAATGGTCTCATGAAATGTTATTGCCCTTGGCCAGCCACTGTCAATGGGTTTGGTTTGTAATCAAAATCTTTCCCAAGAGCATGCCTCAACTATTTCTTCTCAAAATCAAGAATATAGATACCAAGATATTGAATTACTCCTATATCGAGCAAATGATAATATTTAACATTCCTCTCATATGGAGGAAGCACATCATCAAGTGATAGAAGTGTCAAAAATCATCCAATGGTCTTTAGAGCTGGGTGATAAAAGTGGATACAGGTTGATGCATCTAGCTAATTTCCGGACTAAGGTCTGCAAGATTAGGAGATATTTTAAGAAATTCTCAGACATAGCATGTCAAGAGCCACCCTAGCTTTCAAGACTGGGGAATCTTTTAAACCAACCCTCAGAATCAACAAATAAGATTCGAGGAGTTGAGAAAAGACATCAGGAACAACCCCATTCCACCGGACTGGGGAATTTTACAAATCATCAATCCCCTCCTCAGAGAATGTCGGTATTTTCTCGATTGGGGAAGAATCCTCAAGAGGAATGAAGAGCCAAATTATCAGGAGATTCTCTCCAAATTACGGTTCGTCAAGAAGTCCCTGAGGGATTGAGTCAACAAAAGGAAATGTCTCATCAAATACATGGACGAAAAAAATATCACAGAAATGATGATAGAAGGGATGCGATGCATTATGCATCAATCAATATCATCAATTCCGTTGTTGCTGATCCACCAGATGAGTCTCACTCAGGGGACTTAGATGAAGAGGATCCTGCTCAGGAAGTTGTACACACGGACACAAATGAAGAAGGTGTGCGTACACGAAATCAAAGGTTTACCCAGAATCTGGGTGTTCCTTCAAATAACCCACTTCCCCCTCTCCGAAAGGGATTAAAAAAGGGTAAGGGAAAGAATCAGGTTACATATCCTTCCTCTGGAGAAGGCCAATTGCTCTCACTAGAGAAAAGATTTGCACAACAGGAGGAAGAAATGAAGGAATTAAGGAGGATGAATGCAGAACTACTTCAGGGTAGTCTTCCTCCTAAGAGTGATGGAGTCAGTCAGCCAAGGGAGTTTGTTGCAGCTACTGAGATGGATCAAGAATATCCTCCTTTCTTAGTACACCCTCACAGGTCTAATCCTATGGGTCACGTGCAACAACAATTGGCGGTGCTTCCATCAGTTGCAGTACCAGCTGCCATATCTATCCAAGCTCCAGTCATTGCACCTGTTCAGGTCCAAGCTCAACCGGATGTTTCTCAAAAGTTAATAACTACCATTGAGTCATTAACAGCTCGGTTAGAGACTATGGGAGGGAAGCGTGTGCAGGTTCAACCGGAAAATAATGCTTACCCTGAATGGGTAGATTCAATCTCTCCTCTATCAAATTTTGGGAACCCTGTATTCCATATTTTCAATGGATCAGGCGACCTTGAACAACATTTGATGCATTACGTGTCTTTTTTCAATCCTATGATGGGAACTTTGGAGCAGCAAGAAGCAGTGAAAATCAGATGCTTCGTGCGAACCTTGCAAGGACCAGCCTTTGTCTGGTACAGAAACTTGAAATCCCGGTCAATTACCGGATGGGAAGATCTCCATCAATGATTTCTTCATCAATTCAGCTCAACTTTTCCAAAGACAACAGTTTTTGATCTTACAAACTGTAAGCAAAGGGATAATGAAAGAGTCTTTGATCTCATTGCTCGCTGGAAGGGATTAACATATTCCCTGAGCTTAGCACTCCCTCAAGAGTAACTTTTGCAAATCTGTGTGGCAAATCTGCGTGACGAATTACGCACACCACTGATCCCCGTGAAATACACTGGAGGGTTTCGAGACCTTACTTCAATCGCTCAAAAAAATTATGATTCTCCTATACAGACTAAGGCTAAATCTCATGTAATTCCATCATCTCCAGGAAGGAGAATGGGTAAAGAATAAACTACTACAGTTATGCTTAAACAAGCACCTATACCTACTTCTACCTCAAAACCATTATCTTTTCGAAGGGCTCTACCTCCTAAGCACCAAAAACAAAGGTCGTTTCATCAAGATGATCAAAAGGATCAAAGATGAACAAAATTTGAGGATCTAAAGAGAAAAACATACTCTTTCAAAAATGAACAAGTTCCTGGTTACTTCATTTTGACCCTAGAGAAGAATTTGGTTCAGCTCCCAAATCCCAAGAGACCAAACAAGAAAGGAGTTTAAGATCATCCCAATTATTTTCCATTTCATAAAATGTTGGTACATCCCATCCAGGAGTGTTTTTTCTTCAATGACCTCCTTAAAAAGATGGTCGACTCGGGCAAATTCAAACAGAATGGCTCTTCAGCCCAGGTAGCATGTGTCACTGCTACAGTTCCAGATGAGGAAGGTGAGTGGCAAGAAGTCAAAAGCAAAAATGCACAAAAATAGGACGATTGGATTATCAGAAAGACAATCAACTGAACTCATGCTATTTTATGAACACAGTTGATGAAACCAATTGTACCCTCTACCATGAATGCCGTAGAAAACCCCTCTTCATCAGAGGGAAAATCCTCAAAGAAACGACATGGTTCAAAGAAAGAAAATGAATCAGAAGAAGATGAGTATGTGTCAATAACGAAGTTGTCTTTGACTATGGTAGACTTCATTCCATCTACTTCAAATCAACGGGCCCCGCCCCACCAAACGGCACAGCCTGAATTGGCTAGTCAGGAAGAATGCTCATCGGATGAAGAGTTTATTTTCGATTCTGTTAATATGATTCAATTAACAGATCCATATTCCAGTCGCAGTTTCAATTTCAATGATTATGAATTCCCTGTATCAAATAGAGGAATCAGTGGAAGTTCTAGAGGCTCAAGATACAGGAGAAGACGTGGATCTATCAGAACCCACTATTCCAATTCTACCCCTTCTAGAACTATGTACGCAGCAGAAACTCGTGGTAGAGCCCATCAACGAGCTCAGCAAGAAAAATAAAGTTCTTTCATCAATAGCAAATTCAGTCATGGCACAGTTATTTTGGAAAACCGGTTGAAGGTTCTATATTCTTCCTCTCAGCAAGTAAATAGACCTAATTGGTCTAATCTTCCAAATCCAGGAGTATTACCAACTCATATCCCAGTACAAGATGCATAAAATTCCAAAGCATCAACTTCCAAGGCACCTATTAAACCACATGTTCCTGTTGGGAAACACGGACCTCTAGATCAAAAGTATGATGTATTGAAACCCTTGGCCCAAGTACCAGCCAAGTTATCAATTCTGGATTCTTTGAATCTGTCAAAAGATCTTCGGGAGGAACTCATTGAGGCTTTGTCAAGTCCTCAAGAGTTTGAAACTGAAATTGCTGCAGCTGAATTCTATTTCATAGAGAATAATCTTGCAGAATTCCATGCAATAATATCTTTTACTGATGAAGATGAAGATGATGTTGTGAATGGTCATATTAGACCTTTGTACTTATATGTAAACGTCAATGGCATAGACGTCCGAAGAGCTTTCATTGAAAATGGTTCAGGAGTCAACCTCATGCCCATTCGTACACTTCGTCGATTGAGCCTCACAGAATCTGATTTATCTCCTTCTACCATGATGTTACAAGGATATGATAAAAATGAACAAGAACCACTGGGCGAAGTTACACTCAGAACTCAGTTTGGAGATCTTGTATCCAATTAAGATTTCATGGTTTTTGATCAAGACTCAGCCTTCAACATCCTTCATGGAAGACTCTGGCTATATCAACATGCGGCTATCCATTCATCATACCATCAATGTCTCAAATATTGTTTCGATGGTCATGTTGGGACATTTTATGGTGTTAAGGCCCCATTCAATACATGTGAGTCTCAATACATTGAGGCAGAATTCTATCACATGAAGGGAAGGGAGAAATCCACAACAAAGGTGATTGCCAAAATTAATGCTCCATATGGTTTGGAAAAGATTCCAGTAAATCCATTTGCACATGTGAGTACATATTATGTGTTTCTTATCAGTCAAATTGACAAGATAGAACCAAATCAAAATACTCTTATGGAAAGATCCATAATGTCAATTATGGAAATCAAGCCAGACAACATGGGAGAAATTGGTGATTCTCCAAGAAGTGATGAAAGCCCAACTGGTGACGTCTTCATTTCATCTGCTGAAATCCAACAAGTATATACTTTTCCAATTAGGAAAGAAGAAGATATAGCAACATCATAGGTGAGAAATGATGTCAATTATCAATCCATCATCTCCTCTTTATTACCCAATGAAGACCCTTCATCATCAATCGGGTCGGAAATGGAAGCTTCTTCTTCAAGATGTGAAAATTTTGACATCTTTTCTGATCATGAAAATTATGATTTATCATCTACTATGCAAGTAGAAATGGAAGAAATAACACATGATGAAGAAAAAGAGGAAGATCTCAAAGATGCTCCTCCAGCATTTGAAGAGGGTATCTCTACCACTGTGGATGAACTCAGAGAAATAAATTTGGGCACAAAAGAAGATCCACTCCCCACTTTAATCTGTGCGGCCATGACACTTGAAGAGCAAGAGATGTATATTTCCTTTATAAAGAAAAATAGAGATATATTTTCTTGGAAATAAACAAAAATGCTCGGGCTTGATCCTGATGTTTCTACTCATCATTTGGGTTTACCAGAAGAACATCGAGGATTTATGCAAGCCGCGAGAAGAACACACCTAACTTATGTTTCCAAAATTGAAACTGAAGTGGATAAGATTATCAAAGCTTACTTCATCAGAGAAGTTCAATATCCCAAGTGGTTGTCTAATATTGTCCTTGTAAAGAAGATGAACCGACAAATTAGAGTTTTCATCGATTTTAGAGATCTTAATCGGTATTGTCCTAAGGATGATTTACCAGTTCCGATTACAGAACTTTTAATTGATGAAACAGCTGGCTATGAAGTACTTTCCTTCATGGTTGGATATTCCGGATATAATCAAATTCGAATGGCCCTAGAAGATGATGAATCCACAACCTTCAGAGCCCCTCAGGGTGTGTTTTTCTACCGGGTAATGCCCTTTGGCTTAAAGAATGCTGGCGCTACATATCAGTGTGCCATGCATCGTATCTTCAAACCCTTTCTAGGGAAGTTTGTTGAATGCTATGTAGATTATTTGGTGATTAAATCCAAGCAACATTCTAATCAATTGGCTGATTTGGAAGTCATATTCCAAAAGCTTCGACAACATAATTTGAAGATGAACTCCTTAAAATGTGCTTTTGGGGTAACCTCAGGAAAAAATTTCGGCTTTGTTGTATGCCATCGTGGTATTGAAGTTGATCATGAGAAGACAAAGTCAATTCTTGGTATGTCACCTCCTTGAAATTGGAAATAATTAAAAGGAATTCAAGTACACTTAGCATATATTTGGCGTTTCATCGCCAATTTGGCAGGAAAAAGTTTACCCTTAACCAAATTGAGGAAGAAGGGAGTCACTTATTTGTGAAATGAAGAATGTCAAGAAGAATTCGATATTCTCAAGAAATACCTCTTCAGTCCATAGGTACTCATGCCAACTGTTGAAGGAAGACCACTTATCCTCTACGTGACAGCTCTAGAGAGATCATTGGGTGCCTTTCTTGCTCAGAAGAATGACACTGGGAATGAAAACAGCCTCTACTACCTCAGTCGGACTATTCTTGAAGCAGAAACATGTTATTCAATTATTTAGAAGTGCTTCCTAGCATTAATCTTTGCAGTTCAGAAGTTGAGACACTACCTGCAACATCACGAGGTCCAATTGGTATCTCACAATAACCCTCTCAAATTCATCCTTAGTCGTCCAATGCTTACAGGACGTCTGGCAAGGTGGGCAGTTATTTTTCCGCAATTTGGTATTCAGTATGTGTCTCAAAAGGAAATAAAGGGCCAAGCTCTGGCTGATTTCCTGGCTGAACACCCTTCAGTGGAAGACACAAATTCAGATATTTAACTTCCTGATGAGGAAATCTTCTCTATTCAAGAAAGTCCGCAGGCATGAGAAATATATTTTGATGGTGCTTCCAGAAGTCCAACAGGGAGGAAAATAGAAAATCCTAAATTCAACAAAGTTGGCTTAGGAATTGTGCTCATTTCTCCAGAAAAGGCAGTGTTACCTTATTCCTTCTTATTGTGGGAAGGTGGTACCAATAATGAAACAGAATTCCAATGTAGAGACCCGGAGCATGACATACAAGGACATTTCATTATTTTGCAGAATACTTAATACATAACAAAAACAAACACACAAGGATCGTAATAGTTTAGTGTCTTTGGAAACTCGGAATATAATCTTCTAATCATGGTGAATGATCTTCAACATCTCCATTAATGATCTTCCCCCTTTTTTTCTTACCTAATACATTTATTTAAATCACGGGGAAAAGAAAACATATAAAGGGTGAGCTTAAATGCTCATTATGGGTAATCATAGAGAACATAAAACAATCCTTATACATTTTAATTCAAAAAAAACACGAGCATAAAATCTAAACATCAAAATCTTGAGCAATGACATAAAACATGGAAGTACGTAAGGCATAGATCATGAATAGACATTAATCATGATAAATTAGCATGGGAATAAAACATGTAATTGTGGAAACCATTCATCACATGTTATGATTTCCATAGTAGCCAAGACATTGCTGCCAATACCATCTTAGTGGACAAAGTCCCTTTCTGAATCAAGTTCACTCCTCGTTCCAGTCCTATATTAATGAACCGGTTTAACTTTCTGTTCCAGCCATGTCTATCTCATGAGATATAAATCATTAACCAATGCATTTTAGGGAGATATAGGTCCCACCAATCTCATAATGAAATCATTCTTACTTGTGCCACAAAATAAACTTAAAACATTCATCATAACCCAAAGAATAAAATGGGTTTCATAAATATCATCCCATCTTCTCATAATCCATATAAAAAATGGACATTTCATTATAAGAAAAGTGAAACCATGTAAATCATAGAGACATTAAACTGGAAACATACACATATGAAATAATTTCATCTTAGATGGAAAATGTTTTTGATAAAACATTTTAAATGAATTCTTGAGGGAAATATCATTTCTTCTTCAAAATCATTTTATTTTCACAAAATGCCATGTAATTTTAAATGAAAAGTATTTTGTTGAAAATAGTCATAAAATCTTTTCGAGTAATCTTCATGAAAATGAGGTCTTATGAAACCGTAAAAATCTTTTCATGCCGTATAAGTTAAAAAAACTTTCTCCTCGTACTTTTGTCAGAAAAGTCAAAAAGTACCTCGTAACGAAAAAAAGATTCCTTACATACCATGTAGTAAAAGACAAAATGGGAAAAAAGTACAGTAAACATACATAAAATCACTTTTAGAAAACATGGACTTGGATGATAACAATAACCCTAGCAAATACTTACGAATAAACAATCTCAGATAAGAACGATATTGGAAAGGTTATCCCTTACCTTAGGTCCGATAAGCTTCATACGTATCCGAAACTCCTGTATAATGATTTAAATAATGTCATTGACTTATTACAGATTCATATTCATTGTTATGATATCATATATGGTTCACTTATGACTTTAAAGTACCCGTTCTTTTGTAAGTTCCATGTTAAAGTAGCGTTTTGGGTAAAATCGTTTTATTTATCGAATATGATTGGACTTGTTGTTCTTGATATTATTACTTATAACCTTATTTACTTAATTCCAGAATGTAAAACATGATTTATATGTAATATATATTTAGAATATACATACATACATACATATATATATATGATAGATCGATAAATGGAATGAAATACACCGTTCATGGAGACGGTAGGCCGTACGTACGCATGAACGATGTTTTCGTTTCCTTATTGAATTGAATGGAATTAAGTTGATGAAATACACATATATATATATATATATAAATCCAGTATCATTATTATGTCATATATTTAATGATTACTTATTATATATACTTTATAATCATTCATTAATGGTTAATCATTGAGAATGAATCTCATCGTGTCGTGGAGACGGTAGTCCGTACGTACGCACGAGCGATGATATCATTCCCAAGAACGTGGAATTGTATTGAAGTGTATGTATAATATTTACGAATCAATATCACTTTAAATTAATCATATATAGTCTTTATTTACACCATTATACCCATCCAAGTATAGTGGTGGTGGGAAATAGATTACACCACAGTGTGGAGACGGTATTCCGTACGTACGCACGCGAGGTGATTTTGTTTTCCATAGGATGGATAGATAGTGAAATGGGGTTGCTTCATATTTATAATAACATATCAGTATATGAGTGATACTGATGTTATTAATTCATAATGAAACAACTAAATAAGAAGAAGTAGAAGAAGAAATAAAGTTGAAATAATCGGTAACGAATATTACCTCTTCTTTCGACACGCCTTTTTGAAACCTCCTCTTAGTGCACTAAGATTGGTCTTTGAAGAAGACCAGAACCTCTAGGATGTTTCTAGGGAAGTGGAGAATAGAAATTTTCAGGTTTTTTTCGAGCTTGAAGGCTCAAAGTGGTGTGAGGAAGAGAGGGAGGGGGTGCATTTTTATAAGGGAGGAGAGGGGCACCTTTGGAATAACAAAAAATATGATTTTATTACAATGTCATATTCAGTTTTTAATTGCTCCAAATTGAGTTATTTAGAAAATAAGGTGTGGATGGGTCTAAATACTCTCATCCAATATAATTTAGACAAGTTTAGGTTTCTATTTTAACCTTATGATTTAGATTTAACTTTAAGTTAAATAATTTTTCTTTTACCGTGTCTTCTTGTTTTCTTACACTATATGGTTAATAAACATACTATAACAAGCCAAAAGAACCCAAAGTTGTTTATTATTAATATATATAACCTTATCTAAGTCATTTGGCCGAACCATAGGTCTTTAGTAATAAAATAACAATTAATAATATAATATTTTTAAAAAAACTATTTTATGTCAACTTTGACACTATTTGATAATTGATATTTGTGAAAATCGTAATAGAATGATTAGTTCGAACAAAGGTAATTCAATCAATAATAACATGTCATATTACCCTAGAAAATTAGTGTAATTCATAAAAAGTCTCAAATTACATTTCTTTGGGTATTTATAACATTAATTATTTCAATATTTCATTAAAAAGATAATTACTACATCATCATTATGTCATAACTAAATTAAAATATATAATGTCTAAAAATAATAAATAAACAACCATTATGTAGGAAATATTTTTATATTTATAATGAATATTTTTAGTCGATTTTATCTTATGTATAAACCTATATTAAAAATGTTTTAGTTATTAATCTTTGATTTTAACTATTTTAACCCTTCTTTAAATAAATTAATAATAAATGTTCTAATCTAATCCAAGTGGACCTAAATGGTCATATTTTATTCCTAAGGTTATTTTTGGTCGAATTAAACTTATACAATAGAATTAGGACATGTGTTAGGGTAATAATAATATCATTTTTACACTTAATTTCCCTATTTACTTTTAACCGTGGTAAAAAAATAAAAAATTACTATTCACCAAAAATTATTTTCATCTAATTGAACCACATTTTAGCCTTTGATATTAACCGTGTATCTTGTTTTTTGGAAATTCCACTCACAAAAGTGGTAAAATTATGTTTTATGTGAATTTCCAAATTCTCTTAGGAGGTGGGTAAAAGACAGTGAAAAGTTCAATAAAATTTTTATATATTTAAAATTATTATATAATGACCCCAATGAATTACTTTGAACATATATAGGTATTATGTATCAATTTTGACCTAAAATAAATTTAAATATAATAATTAATTATTTAAATAAAAAGACAGTTTTTAAATAGTAACGTACTATTTTCACTATTCATCAAAAATTGAAAGTTTTCTGAAAAATACCAAAATTTCACCCTAGGCTATTTTCGATATTCCGAATCCTAGAATGAAGTCCATTTTGAAATATGAAATTTATAAAATTTCAAAAAGTGGGTATTACTATTCATAACTGCTAGTTAATAATAATATTATAATAATATCTCTTTTAGTGAAACTCGGTATTGCGTACTACACACGCTATTGAGGAAGGTCGCGATTGCGTGTAATGTAATCCAAGTTAAGGTTGTGTGTAGTGAAAGGATCCTTTGTTGTTGTGTATAAAATAATCCAACCATATTTCATTAATACATTGAATATATATATATACACTCAATGTTGCGTATAACATAATCAGAACATATTTAATTTATAAATTAAAAAAAATCTATACTTAATGTTGCGTAAAATAATTTTCACAAAACGAACTTGAAATTGTGTGTAACATGAGCCAAGAATAGTGTTGCATATATTTCAAGCTAATACGGTGTTATTTATAGCGCAAGATAATCATGGTGTAGCGTACAACAAAAGACATCAAAGAAATTAAAAAGAATAATTCTCATAAAATCTCGGATTGTTACATTCTACCCCCCTTAAAATGAATTTCTCCCTCAAAATTCATCGGGGTTATAAAAGGTTTTCTACTTGAAAGTTTCTTTAATAGAAACCCACATCATAAAAAGTAATACAAAAACTTATCTTTAAAAACTGAAGTATGAAACATAACAGTTACCCAAATTAACTAATCACTGGGTTTACACATAAGAGAACATAGTTGAAAATATGGATATGGAAGAGAAATCTAACCATCATGTTCTGCTGGAGAGTGGTAGAGAACATGGCTATGAAACATCCAACAATCAAAAAGCCATAAATCTGTGATGATCTAGGGTACCATCTGATTCATCAGATATAAGGGCACTATGACAACATTTATGGTTTTCAAGTTCATTTCCCTAAAGTTCAAGAATTTGAATTAGAAGAAATACTTACTTTATTTTGGTAAAATCTCATCGTTGTTCGTGACATGAAAAATTTCCACTTCATCTCTTTAAGAAATGAAGTTCAATTTTTATTTCGTGATGTTTTAGCAGATCATGCAATAGAATGATAGGTCATTCCATCTGTCTCAAACATAAGTCAGCAAAAGTTATAAGTCCATATATGGTGAGATTAATCATATATGGTTCCAAAATGGACTTATACATCATCTATAATCCTAAATAATAAAATAACACTAATTTCTACTAACCAGGGACTTCCTGTAGGTCAGTGGTAGGAAATAAAGGCATGTCACACTTCGGTTGTGGGTTCAATTCCCACAGCCTTGTCTGACGTGATGGTTTGTCGCCCGTTCTGCAGGTTGTCCTTTTTTTCTAAAAATAAAATACTAACTTATTTCCAACATAATCCATTCAAATATTTAGGCTTATCCATAATATTGCAGTCCATTATCATACTATAGTGAAAACGATTACCAGAGATTTCATATAACAATAATGTTAATACCATCGTTGATCCCCATATATCATAAGATATGTCTTGTTGGTAACATTCCAAACATTCGAAGGCCTTAATCATGTATTCTCTTGAAAAATGAATACACATTGAATCTTAGTGAAAACATGAGTGCTATCTAAAGTTAACTCTTTCCACATACCAAAACCCCAAAATTCTATATACTCAAACAATGATATAACTATTTCTTTATATCAGTCATGAGCTCATGAATACTATCAAACATTTCATTTTCTCCTTGTCCCTTCATTATGCGCATATCATCTTCTTTCCAAAAAATATCTCAATCCCTTTCTATGGTTACCAGTACCATAAAATTATTGAAAACCAAAATAGACCAATAAATAAATATTCCAATATTCCACGATACTATATACAACATTATTTTGGAATCCCATTACATAAACACTTAATCATTCCACCACATCGTTGTCATATTCAACATTGGCAATAGTGATCACATGTGAATTCCCTTTGTCCTTTGCCTTAAGTGGTTGCTCATGTCGATCATCATTAACCCTTGTATTAGTGCATTGATTAGCATAATGACCCATTTAATTTCACTTGAAACATTGAAGTGTTGGTGGTGCGTTCGATGCAGTGTTTTATTTATTCACATCATTAGTAACCCTTTTTCCATTACTTTGACACTCAGCCACTCGATGACCTTATTTTCCACAGTTAAAACATTTTCTAGTCCCTTTAAGACAGTCTCTGCCATGTTTTTTCCACACTTTGAGAATAAGGAAACATTCATCTTCTTTTCACCATTATTCTGAGATTTCTCCTTGAACTCCATCTTTCGTTTCTTGTCAAAACCATGAGATGGATATGTAACACCAACCTCCATTTCTACCTTGATAGAACAACGCACAATTTCTTCATAACTACTGAATTCTCTTATAGCTAATGCCCTTCGAAGATTTGGTTTTAAACCACTGAATAATCTATCAACTTTACTTTCAGGTTGGATGATAAAGCCAGATGCATACCTTGCGAGCCTTGTAAAATTATCTTTGAATATACCAATAGATTCATCATCCTTTTGCTTTAGTTCAAGAAAATCCTTCTCCATCATTGTGTGAAGAATAATAGGGAAGAAATTATTGAAAAATAAGTTCTTGAACTTGTCCCATTCCATGGACTCAATTTCATCTCTTGGCTTCGTATTCTTGATAAGATTCCACCATTTATTAGCTTCACCTTCCAAACAATATACTTCTAAGATGACTTTATCATATTCAGAACATTGAAGAAATGAAAATATCTTTTCAGTGGTATTGATCCATTGTTCAGCAACAAATGGATCAGAAGACCCACTGAAAGAAGGTGGACGTTGCCTCATGAAGGACTCAATAGAATATTTTTCCCTTCTCTGATCATTTGGAAGTCCAGAATGATTCATAGCTTGTGTAAGTATAGAAATAATATTTTTCACTCCATCTCTCATAACATTTGTTTGTTCAGGAGGACAATCATTGCATTGTCCATTACATTGATCAACACGGTTCCTTTGGGTTCCAGCCATCGTCTAAAACCCAAAAAGAATAGTGTGAGAGGCAAAGATCATGCTAGGGAAAACAACATAATAAAGGGAAAGTACCTTCAATATCTAACATCTTAAGTTTAATTCTATGATCATTACCATAATTCTAGGACTATAACCTATACTTATACTTAACCTTAGGGAAATCCCTAGACATACCTTAGAAATATCTATAGGGATCTCACTAAAGTTCTCGCACCCTAGTTTCCAAAGGTTGACTAAACTTTTTCTCTGATACCAACTGTAGAGACCCGGAGCTTGACATACATGGACAGTACATTACTTTTATGGAATACTTAATACATAACAAAAACAGACACACAAGGATTGTAATAGTTTAGTGTCTTTGGAAACTCGGAATACAATCTTCTAATCATGGGGAAAGATCTTCATCATATCCATTAAATATCTTCCCCCTCTTTTTTCTTACCTAAAACCTTACTTTAAATCCTGGGGAAAATAAAACATATAAAGGGTGATCTCAAATGCTCAGTAAGGGTAAACATAGAGAACATAAATCAATCCTTAGACATTTGAATGTAAAAAAACATGAGCATAAAATCAAAACATCAAAATCTTGACCAATGACATAAGACATGGCTGTATGTAAGGCATAGATCATGAAGAAACATTAATCATGATAAATTAGCATGGGAATAAAACATGTAATTGTGGAAACCATTCAGCACATGTTATGATTTCCATAGTAGCCAAGGCACTGCTGCCAAGACCATCTTAGTGGACAAAGTCCCTTTCTGAATCGAGTTCACTCCTCATTCACGTCCTGTATTACTGAACCGGTTTCACATTCCATTCTATCCATGTCTATCTAATGAGATATAAATCTTTACCCAATGCATTGGAGGTACATATAGGTCGCACCCATCTCATAATGAAATCATTCTTACTTGTGCCACAAAATAAACTTAAAACATTCATCATAACCCAAAGAATAAAATGGGTTTCATAAATATTATCCCATCATCTCATAATCCATATAAAATAAATGGAAATTTCATCATAAGAAAAGTGAAACCATTTAAATCATAGATACATTAAACTTGAAACATACACATATGAAATAATGTCATCTTAGATGGAAAATGTTTTCGATAAAACATTTGAAATGAATTCTTGAGGGAAATATCCTTTCTTCTTCAAAATAATTTTCTTTTCATAAACTTCCATGGAATTTTAAATGAAAAGTATTTTTTTGAAAATAGTCATAAAATCTTGTCAACAAATCTTCATGAAAGTGAGGCGTTATGAAACCGTAAAAATCCGTTCACGCCGTATAAGATAAAAAACATTCTCCTCATCCTTTTGTCAGAAAAGTCAAAAAGTACCTCATTATATAAAAAAATATTCCTTACATACAATGTATTAAAATAAAAAATGGGTAAAAAGGACATAAAACATACATTAAAACACATTTAGAAAACATGGACTTGGATGATAACAATAACCCCAGCAAATACTTACGAATAAACAATCTCGGATAAGAACGAGATTGGAATGGTTATCCCTTACCTTAGGTCTGATATGCTTCATACGTATCCGAAACTCCTGTATAATGATTTAAATAATGACATTGACTTATTATAGAATCATATTCAATGTTATTATATCATATATGGTTCAATTATGACTTTAAAGTACCCGTTCTTTTGTAAGTTCCATGTTAAATTATCGTTTTGGGTAAAATCGTTTTATTTATTGTACATGTTTGGACTTTTTGTTCTTGATATTATTACTTATAAACTGATTTAATTAATTACAAAATGTAAAACATGATTTATATGTAATATATATTCAGCATATACATACATATATATGATATATCGATAAATGGAATGAAATACACCATTCATGGAGACGGTAGGTCGTACGTACGCATGAACGCTGTTTTTGTTTCCTTATTGAATTGAATGGAATTTAGTAGATGAAATAAATATATATAAATAAATCCAGTATCATTATTATGTCATATATTTCATTATTACTTATTATATATACTTTATAATCATTCATGAATGGTTAATCATTGAGAATGAATCTCATCAAGTCATGGAGACGGTAGTCCGTACGTACGCACGAGCGATGATATCATTCCCATGATCATGGAATTGTATTGAAGTGTATGTATAATATTTAAGAATTAATATCACTTTAAAATAATCATATATAGTCATTATTTACACCATTATACCCTTCCAAGTAAGGTGGTGGTGGGAAATAGATTACACCACGACGTGGAGACGGTATTCCCTACGTACGCACGTGCAGTGATTTCATTTCTCGTAGGTTGGATAGATGGTGCAATGGGTTTGATTCATATTTATAATAAAATATCATTATATGAGTGATATTGATGTTATTACTTCATAATGAAACAACTAAATAAGAAGAAGTAGAAGAAGAAATAAAGTTGAAAGAATCGGTAACGAATATTACCTCTTCTTTCGACACGCCTTTTTGAAACCTCCTCTTAGGGCACTATGATTGGTCTTTGAATAAGACCCGAACCTCTAGGGTGTTTCTAGGGAAGTGTAGAAGAGAAATTGGCAGGGTTTGTCCGAGCTTGAAGGCTCAAAGTGGTGTGAGGAAGAGAGGGAGGAGGTTCCCTTTTATAAGGGAGGAGAGGGGCACCTTTGGAATAACAAAAAATATTATTTAATTATAATGTCATATTCGGTTTTTAAAAGATTGAAATTGAGTTATTTATAATCTAAGGTGGAGATGGGTCGAAATAATCTTATCCAATATAATTTATACAGGTTTAGGTTTCTATTTTAACCTTATCATTTAGATTTAACTTTAAGTTAAATAATTTTTCATTTACCGTGTCTTCTTGTTTTCTTACACTATAAGGTTAATAAACTTACTATAACAAGCCAAAAGAACCCCAAGTTGTTTATTATTAATATATATATCCAAATATAAGTCATGTGGCCGATCCTTATATTTTTAGGAATAAAATAACAATTAATAATATAATATTTGTTTTAAAAACTATTTTATGTCAACTTTGACACTATTTGATAATTGATTTTTGTGAAAATCATAACAGAATGATTTGTTCTAAAAAAATTAATTAAATCAATACTAACATGTCATATTAATCTATAAAATTAGTGGAATTCATAAAAACTCTCAAATTACATTTATTTGGGTATTTATAACATTAATTATGTCAATATTTCTTTAATAAGATAATTACTGCATCATCATTATGTCATAACTAAATTAAATTATTTAATGTCTAAAAATCATAAATAAAATACCATTATGTAGGAAATATTTTTTTCTTTCTAATGAATATTTATAGTCGAATTTATCTTATGTATAAACCTATATTAAAAATGTTTTACTTATTAACCTTTGATTTTAACTATTTTAACCCTTCTTTAAATAAATTAATAATAAATGTCCTATTCTAATCCAAGTGGACCTAGATGGTCATATTTTATTCCTAAGGTTTTTTTGGTCGAATTAAACTTATCAAATAGAATTAGGACATGTGTTAGGGTAATAATAATATCATTTTTACCCTTAATTACCCTATTACTTTTAACCGTGGTAAAAAAAGTAAAAAGTTACTTTTCACCAAAAATTATGTTCATCCCATTGAACCACATTTTAGTCCTTGATATTAACCGTGTCTCTCGGATTTTCTAAATTCCACTCACAGAAGCGGTAAAATTAAGTTTAATGTGAATTTCCAAATTCTCCAAGGAGATGGGTAAAAGACGGTGAAAAGTTCCATAAAATTTTTATATATCTAAAATTATTATAAAATGACTCGAATAAATTATATTGAACATATATAGGTATTATGTATCAATTTTGACCTAAAATAAATTTAAATAAAATAAATAATTATTTAAATAAAAAGTCTGTTTTTCAATAGTAACCTAGTGTTTTCACTATTCATCAAAAATTGAAAGTTTTCAGAAAAATACAAAAATTTCACCCTAGGCTAATTTCGATATTCCGAATCTAAAAATGAAGTCCATTTTGAATGATAAAATTTATAAAATTTCAAAAAGTGGGTATTACTATTCATAACGGCTAGTTAATAATAATATTCTAATAATATCTCGTTTAGTGAAACTTGGTATTGCGTACTACACACGCTATCGAGGAAGGTCACGATTGCATGTAATATAAGCCCAAGTTAGGGTTGCGTGTATAGAAAGACACCTTTGTTGTTGCGTATAATAGAATCCAACCATATTTAATATAAACATTGAATATATATATATATACACACACACTCAATGTTGCATATAACATAATCAAAACTTATTTCATTTATAAATTAAACAAATCTATTCTTAATGTTGCGTAAAATAATTTCCAAAAAACGAACTTGAAATTGTGTGTAACATGAGCCAAGAATAGTGTTTCATATATTTCAAGCTAATACCGTGTTGCGTATAGCGCAAGATAATCTTGGTGTAGCGTACAACAAAAGAAATCAAAGAAATTAAAATGAATAATTCTAATAAAATCTCTGGCAGTTACAACCAAGCTCTAATCGCATGCTTACAATTGGCGCTACAAGCACAAGTGAATCACTTAAATGTGAAAGGTGATTCAGACCTAGTAATCAAACAAGTCAATGTGGATTATGCCATCAGAAAAGAAGAACTAATCCCTTTGTATGATTACGTCAGAGAGTTAATGGTGGAATTACCTTCGGAACCGAAATTTTCTTATGTCCCGCGATCACAAAATGCTCAAGCTGATGCACTGGCTAATATAGCCACAGCTCTAGCAGATCCAAATTGGGACGAGACAACCATCAGTATTTCCCACCATCATGCAATTTCACCTTATGTTCGAATCAGAATAGAGGAAATTAATGAAATTAGTCCCATTCCTAAACCGTATGGTCATATTACAGGATAGATGTCACCTATCAGAGAATACCTTCAAAATGGAACACTTCCACCTGATAGAGCTGAGAAAGAACAAATCCGGTGATGTGTGGTCAATTTTACTCTTTATGATAACCCAGATAACCTAGAGAAAATTCTCTACAAATGTGGTTTTGATGGAGTTCTCTTCAGATGCATTGATGGTGAAGAGACAATGGCTATCATGAAACAAGTTCATGCAGGAGTCTGTGGTGCCCACCAGTATGGACATAGACTGTCTGATCAGATTTGAAAACTTGGATACTTTTGTCCTTCAATGATACAATATTGTGTTGATTTCACAAAGAAGTGTCATTCATGCCAAGTACATGCCAACTTCATTCATCAAACTCCAGAGTTGCTTCATACAGCTAAATACTCGTGGCCATTTGCCACATGGGGAATGTAAGTGGTGGGACCTTACCCTTCATCTATGACCAAGAAATTTAAGTATATTCTTATTGCTACTGTTTTATTTTACAAATGGGAAGAGGAAATACCTCTCAAGGTAGTCAGTTCTAAGTGCATTGTTAGCTTCATAAAGTCTAACATCATTACCAGATTTGGTGTCCCTCATACCATATTGACAGACAATGGCACCAACTTCTATTCATCCGAGGTGAATAAATTTTATCAAGAATACAACATCAAATACAACCATTCATCTCGGTATCATGTAGTGGCCAATGGACAGATAAAAGATTTCAACAAGACTCTGTCAAATATGCTACAAAATATGGTGTATAAAGATAAGAAATCATGGCCTGATAAACTCTTTCATGCTTTATAGGCTTATCGGACTACAACCCGCACTGCAACTCGGTCAACTCCATATTCATTGGTATATGGAACGAAATCAGTCTTGACAATTGAAGTTCAACTACCCTCACTTAGAGTTTCCATTTGTGATCAATCATCTATAGATGAACAATCTCAAAAGGAATTGAAGTTCAATTACCCTCACATATGTCCAACATGACGTTAAACTGTGTCCCCTTCATCATTCTTGTTATATGACATTAAAATATATAGAAATGGCCCATACATATGACCTTAAACTATTTTTATTCCTTTCATCTCACATGACGTTAAACTATGACGTCCTAACTACATGACGCTAAACTGTACAGAAGTACCTTACATCATGAATGACATTAAACTGCACCATCCACGGTTCATGCATATGACCTTAAACTATTCACACTTTCATCCAACAAGACGCTAAATTGTATCGTCCCTTTTTCGTCCAAAATGATGTTAATCTATGAAAACGTCTCTTACATCCAGTATGATGTTAAACGACATCATCAATGGTCCATACATATGAACATTAACTATTTGTGTTACTTTCATCCAACATGATGTTAAACTATGAAAAAAGTCCATAATACGTCCAACATGACGTTAAATGTTGTACTCTTTTGTCCTTACTGTATGACATTAAACTGCGCAGTCGTCTTTTTGTCCAACATGACATTAAACTGTGTTGTCTCCATCGTCCTAACTACATGACGCTAAACTGTATAGAAAGTCTATTGATACGTCCTACATGAAATTAAACTGTACTTTTTCCCGGCTACATAACACTAAACTGTGCAGCACCAATAGTCCTAACTGCAAGACTTTAAACTGCATAGTCCCTTTATATGTCCTACATGACATTAAACTGTGCATCGTTAAGGTTGTTGTTACCTCTTGTTTCTCACACCGAGTATGAATCATGTGATCTTAGAGAAAACCTCAACCATAACACTCTCTCTGGGCCACTAACCATGTGTAAGTCCCAACAACATCATTTTTTAGGTCGTTGTCCCCAAGAAAAAAATGATCATTAATTCATTCTTTAATTGAACTATGCAGACTTTAATCCTTCCCTTCCAGGCTGGGTATGTAGGCAACCTCCCAAGGTTCATACCCAAAACCAATCTCTTCACATCGTTTCACCTCCATCTCATATGATGTAGATTCGTGAAACCACCCCTAGAATCAATATCTTTACATTGATTCACTTTTGTCCTTGTTATACGACGTTAAACTATATAGCACTGTTTTGTCCAATATGACAATCAACTACAAATATTCTTTGATACCCTCACCTGAGAGGGAACCATTATTTACATTGATTTTTCAATCATGTTTAATTTCATAGACTACGAGCATACATGGAAATGCCCAATCCTTTTATCATGGGTTAAACCATCATTGCACTAAAGTCCCTTTTCACCCTTCACATGTACGAACCAAATTTGTATAGAGGGTATTTCTAGAACTATGAGGTCTTGATTTCCATCCTTATGGGATATGTAGGAATGTTCGAGTGTCCCTTGAATCCATTCCCAAGTCTTTTGGGCCTAACCCCAAATTCCACTTTCAGTCCCTTGGCTGAAAAGTCCCCATGAAAACACACACTGTGTATTTCTTATAATGGTCCAAGCTCTATGACCCTAAACTAAGATCTCTAATCCTTTTGTCCCACACGACATAAAACTGTAGTATAAGAACTACGTATGGCTTGATTCCCATCCTTATGAGATACGTAGTGAAGTCCATCATTTTAATTCAGGACCCAGCACAACATGATTATGGTTAGCATTTATCTGTGTATCTCTATATACATTGGACAATACCCATCTTTATGTGTCATAATCCTAACCTTAAATATTTTTAGATCTTCATAACCCTTTTCTTGACTTTTAGTCACAAAAATGTCAAATTTATGAGAGTTGTTTTACCTAACTATGCAGTACGTTCCCTTAGGCGGCCTTGCATAAACAATCTCCATAATATATTTGTCAGCCAAAATATATAATTATCTAACTATGCAGCCAATTCCCTTAGGTGGCCCTGCATAATTCAACCCCCTAACGGGTTTTTCGGATACTTGTAACTTCATTCTTAGGAAGAAAGCCTCTTTTGTCCTTATTGGTCTTAAATGACAGCATGTAGGGATCCAGAAAAAAATAGCCATCCTTAACATATTTATCCCATATCCTTTTTCAGGATCTAAAAGTATTCAAGTCTATGGTTCATATTATCCTTCTCTACATTTGGGTCAGACCTTCATAGGAGTGATATCCATCTAGTTCTTTGATAATCTTGTTTGGAAATATCTTCTCCATATTCAAGTACATCATTCTATACAGCAAACTCTATACTTTGGAAAATTTGAATCTCCATAAATATTCCCTGGCTTTTTAGCACTAGGAATGTAAAATTCCGAGAGTTCTTTTGCCTGACTATGCAGCACATGCCCTTAGGAGGCCTCGCATAAAGAGTCTACATAACAGAATTGTTAGGCAAAAGATGCTATTTATTTGACTATACAGCCAATGCCCTTAGGTGGTCTTGCATAATTCAACCCCCTAAGGGTTTTGTTAAATAATAGTATCTTCATTCTTGAAAACTACTTCTTATAATGGCTTTTAGCTCTTTTTCATATCATTCCTCAAATTCAAATATTCTTAAGCCATAGTTTACATATTTCCCTCATACTTGAGTATGGTAATATGTTTTCAGATAAATTTTCAAAGAATTGAGTCAATTCAAATTCATTCGGTCAAAGTTATTTTCGACCTTAAACATTAGCCTCTGTATGTCTGAGGTGCACGACTTTAAACTACCCACAAAAGACAAAGGAACTATGAATAAAAGTCAAGTTCCAGCTCACTAAACATACATTTTGTATGATTTAGGTAATATTGAGAAATTAAAAGATTCAAAGCTTGTAGGGTTATTTACATTAATCCTAGTAAAAATCAAACTATGCTTACTTGGCCCAATGGATTCGGTAAAATTTAAAGTAGGTTGCAGGAAAATACGTGCACAAATGATTGAAGATGAAAGTGTTTTTCATTGATACACAGGAGATAGAAGGACATCCATAGATTTGAGTCTCTTCCCTTTTTCAGGAATTACAAAAGGCTTTCAACATAACTCTTCATTTGATTTACGGCGTCTCGAGCTTCATCAGCAATTACCTGGAATTCATTCATTCAACTGGATACAATAAGAGATGCAGTGATACCAGCTCTTATTGGAACAATTTTAAAAGGATTTTCCTGAGTGCGGTTTGAGAAAATTTTCTAATGATCAAACAGTGACTATGTTTCTGTCCAAGAGACTTAGAAGATGGATACATGGATTTTCGAATGGAGAATTGGAAGTAATGATCCATTTGGAGAGAGTACTCTTTTCAGTTATTTATCTAATGCAATGTTTGTCTTCTCTCCACCAACTGACAGCCGAAAACATTTCAGACCATGGGTTTTCCATTTTCATATCTGCAAGGAAATGACACAGAAGGAAAATTTGAAAGGTCACACCATTTTTGTTACTCTTAATGCACAACATAACTGAAATAGAGGACTAGCAGTGCAGCTGCATTTCAGGTGTATAGTTCTTTGAATCTGGAACATTGACTCCTTGCAGATGACCATGACCATACAGAGACAGGTAGATTCTCTATGGTAAATTAAGATGATATTTCTTCAAGTACTTAGCCAAATCTGGGAGAGTGTTGTTGAAGATATCATAGTAATCCTGGCCAACAATGTTCATCATGTCATCAATCCGCTTTCTATCCAGTTCATCTGTCTTTCTAATTCTCCTGAGAGCCATTGAATCTATACAAAAGTTGAATAAACTAACCCTTAAATGGGTTTATTTTTCATAAATTTGTGATGGAATTCGGAAAAATGGAAAAGGCATTAAAGCGCTCACGTCTAAACTTGGCGCGCAAGTGTTAGTGTGACGCGCTAGTTTTGGACGTGTAAGTATAAACCGTGCAAGTCTAAACACCTCTACAACAGCGCGACAGCAAAGAAACAGCCGAAAACAGAGCAACCTGCACGACGAAGTCCACTTGCGCGGTGAGAGCTCGAAAGTTTGAAATCCGGATTCTTTGTATGGAAATGGGGCCACATATTTAAAGGCCACAGCCATACCCTGCGTGCCAAAGTCTGTCCAGCTGGAAGTTGCGTTCCATACCTTGTGCGCCACAGCTTGTGCACCATACACTTGCACATCACCTTTCCTTTTGTTTTATTCTTTTCCCCAGAGTCACATCCTCATTTCTTTTGGATCCAACTCTGAGGGGGGGGGGGGGGCTTTCGTTGATGATCCATTCGTCACAGAATCTAATGATTGGAAAGGGAAATGACTTAGCACAAATTGATTCATCCTTTGAAGAAATCATCATAAATAGACAAAGGCATGAACAAGGCTTCAAAAGCATAAGGGTCGTGCAAGTTCCCTCGCTGTCGTGGAAGTATACTTGCACGCCACCTAATGGTCGCGTAAGGGACTTGCACGCCCTAAAGGATAACCACCCAGGGTCTTATCCAACCTATTAATAGACCCTGTGGGCCCCCCCATTTCGAGAGGAATTATTTCCAGATGTCACAGACAGAGTTCTGAACGCCCAATTCTCTTCTTTAGGTCTTCCGAACTCTTCTAAGGTAATTCATTACCTAGAATGGAAGGTCTAAAAAAGAGGAGAATGTTCTAAGTGTTAGAATTCACTAACACAAGGGCGCCTAGTTGTTTTACCCTTAAGGGAAATGAACACACTTGCGTGCCGCCCTACTTCTTCATCAGAACTTGTGCGCCATATTCTGGAAAGCCTCTAGGGATGATTCCAAAGGCTTTGATCAAGGATCACCCAAGTATTACCCTAAGGGATGAAAATCGCGCAAGTACCCATGTGTCGCGCAGGTACACCAGCGCGACCAGGACTTTTGCGCCCATGCAGTACCTGTGCGCCTGCCAGGACTTGCGCGCCCCTACCTTTTTGGGTGCCTTTCCTTCCCATTTCACCCCTCTTATGTCATTTCACCACTCTTATTCAAGATTCAGTCTTCAAGACACTCTTTAAAGCCATTTATGGCATGATTTCTTGATTTGGATTCCTTATCTGAAAGGAACTCCGTGGAAAATCTCTCAAAATATAGTGGTTTATAGATCTTTATGTCACTAAAGATTGAGATTTCATTCATTCAACCTCATCCTTTAAGTTGAGATAATCCTTAAACTGGGCCTCCTTTTCAAGAATAATCCCCAGTCATAAATCTCAAATATGGGCTTCATTTTTAGGAGTAAGCCCCAATCTCAAATATGGGCTTCCTTTTTAGGAGTAAGCCCCAATCTCAAATATGGGCTTCCTTTTCAAGAGTAAGCCCCAATCTCAAATATGGGCTTCCTTTTCTGGATTAAGTCCCAATTTCAAATATGGGCTTCCTTTTCAGTAGTAAGCCTCAGATCCCCTAACCTGGGTCTCCTTTTCAGGAGTAAGCCCCAGTCCAAATTCTCATTAATATGGGCATCCTCCATAGGAGTAAGCCCCAAGTCCTCTTTTAACCTGTGCCCCATTTTCATGAGTAAGGCCCAGTATCAAATATGGGCATTCTCCTCATGATTAAGCCCCAACCATAATTTTCTTAACATGCGCCTCCTTTTCAAGAGTAAGTACCAGTCTCAAATATGGGAATCCTCCTCAGGAGTAAGCCCCAAGTCCCTTAATGTTTCAAGTCCCTTAAACTATGCCTTTTTTTAGGAGTAAGCCCCAGTATTAATTTCTCCTAACCAGTTCTAATTTACTTTTGATTTGGGGCTTCTTTCTCAGGAGTAAAACCCAATCATAAGTCCCCTCCTAACTTGGGAATCTTCCTTAAGAGTAAGTATCATGATTATAGTATCGAAATCGCCATAAAATACATATACCTTTATGGACCCTGTTCCTGGATTTCTTCCCAGAATTAAATCTTAATCCTCATCTATTTTGTGCAGTCATAAACACATAAGCCCCACATCATTGCATCTTTTTTGGCACAATTGTCTGGTTTCACTAATACCTCTTGTTTCTCCCACCGAGCATGACTCACGTGATCTTAGAGTGTAAAAGTAACTATGAATTCTTTCTTTGAGCCATCAATCATGCATAAGCATCATAATCCCTTATTCAAACTATGTGGGTTATGATTCCTTTTCCAAAACAAAGGATACGCAGGTAGCCCATCAACAGGTACAATCCCAATTCTGAAATAATCCATGTCCTCCTGAATGTCAATAAACATCAAGTGCCCCACTGAGTGGCTTTAAAACCAGTATGGTCATCATAATGACCAAGAGACTTTTATGTATTTTAAGGATACCATCAACTAAGAATCTCTAACAAATACAGATGATTATTCATCGATGAAGAACCTCGAATACATATAAAAGATTCTCTGAATTTTTTACATATCAATCATTGATTGTCAGACTAAAGGAAAGCACATTTTATACTTGGTAATGTAATAAAGATTCACGAACATAATATAAATTTATAAAGAGAGTCCCAGAGTAGATAATAATTCCCCTCAAAAACGTGTGATGAGTCCGACCTCCCATCCTCTCGACCAATGAAAATTCCTAAGCCTCATCAGTTCACAACTAATGAGCACCTACCTTTAGAATGTAGGTCCAAATGGATATGGAATCATTGGGGGTTTCTGGTTCTACGAACAAACCCGTTATAAACCAATTGGAATGTTTGGACGTTCAATCAACGAGGTCATCCCCGATTCCATGGGAAAAAGTGAAATACCATGAAAAAGGTGGGTAAAAAAATATCAAATATGAGTTTTAATATATTGAAGAGTTAACAAATTATATGTAGGGAAAATGGAATGGATAAATTTATTTTTCCATATATCATAGTTGGAGAAACCAAATCCCAAATTAGAGTAAGAATCAATGGTCTTTTCGAATTTTATTAATGAAATAATATAGCTCAAGGTTGCTCTTGAAAAAAATATACAACCCAAAAATATAGAGATCTCGATTCAAGAATACCATGAAGAGATAGATAGTGAAGATGAAGACTCACTTACTAATAAGAATATGGTAAAAGATTCAGATCAATTTTAGGAATTATGTATAGAAAACGAAATCAACTGATATCTCCCCAGTCTATCAGATAAAATAATTAGAACCAGACTACCTATAACTATCCATTATGAAAAATAAACCACCCATGTGGTGGAATTAGAAAAAAGACTATAGGAGATTGACTAGCTACCTCTTTCTAGATAAGATCAACTCCAAGAGGTGCTTTCCACTAAAGAAGGAATTCAAACCAAAAAAACCGAGGGAGATAATTCCTTCATGAACTCAATGTCATTTAATTTTATTGAAACTAATTTGATAGTTTTAAATATTCAGATTCTCCCATCTTGCATTATTACCTAGAGGAAGACAATGAAAATGAAAATTCCCACATTGAGGAACACTTGGAGATCCCTGAAGACATTGAACATTTATGAGAGGGGGTACAAGAAGAGATCCTTGTGGCACTATAAAATGAACCAGAGACACACCCTTCTGAAATTAAAAGAGAAGATTTCAGAATTATATATTTGAATATAATTTTTTTCATATTAAATTAAATTTTAAATGTATTTTTGACTATTATTTTAATGAAACATAGCTCAATATTCCATTTGATATTAAATAATAGGTTTCACAATTCACTACCAAATAATAGGTTCCATACAACATCTTATCACCTCCATCAATGTTGTACCACATTACGAAAGGGGAAGATATGGTGTAATCAATACAAGTAATTGTCCACAAAAATAAGAAAGAAGTGAGAACTTGGAAAAGAATTATGTGGTGGTTCAAATCCAATAAAATACACCCACTAACATACTATGGATAAAATACTATACTTCCCATCTAGATTTAGTAAAAAACTAGTTCCTACTTGGGGGATAAAACAAATATTTATCTTATTAATTTTTTAAGTATTTATTTTTTTTAATTTCAATTCAATGTTTAAGTTTATATTAAGATGAATTCATATTTCCCTCCATATTTCATGAAATTATATTGATGTGGAACTTTTTATTGAGAAGATTTTTTTATTTTTTAGGACAATGATGGAACATGGTAGAAAGAGATACACAAAATGAAAATTCATTCAATGAAAATAATTCATGATGTGAACTTATACAGTAAAAAACATATGATGTTCAACTAGGGCTGAATCATCATTTCAAGGGGGTATGAGTATCAATTACTTATTTAATTTTTGATCACATTAATTTAATTTTATTATATGATTTAATGAGAATTACATTCCACACATGGAACTATTAAAATGTAGTATAGATCTAAGGGACATAATTTTCATAGGATAATCATTAGGTTGTTATTTAATTTTAACTATTTATATGATTATATGAGTGAAATGGGTAAATGAATGAGTACATTTAATCATGAGGGATTTTTTTTAAATCATGATTATTGGGATTAATTTGATTTTTTTAAAAGAAATTATTCTTAGAATTGGAATGTTTTGATTTTTTGAAATCGATATAGAGTCATTTATTATTTTGTGAATTGTCATGAGTAATTTCCAAAAAACATATGTTATAATCCTTGATAAAAAATTATGAACCAATATTTACCATTTCTTTATAGATTACATTTCATAAGAGACCAGAACATGTCTTCTTATAGATCTTTCTCGGAATATTATCCAAGCTATAAATGAAAAGAATAAATTTTAATATGACTGAGTCATTTTAGTTTTTTATCCCTTTATCCTCAGACCCACCATTCCATAAATCTTATTTTTTTTACAGAATCCATGAACATATTTACTAAGAAATGAGCCATTTTACAAACCTATTATATCCATTCCTACACTACTCAATATATATTTCGTGATATTTAAAAGGCTAACTATGGGGGGGGAGGGTGGGGTTATTAGTATTTGGGGATGTAATTAATTTTTATGGGGGTTTTCATGATACTCAGTGAAAGTTATTATTTTCATCATACTTTATTATTCACCTCACATGTTAAAAAATGAAAAAAAATATGAATATAAAAAAAGAAAAAATATGGTTTTTATCTTTTGAATATCCATATTTACCGTTGAAAAACTTATGATCTTAGGATCGTATGTGGGTATGTTGTGGATGTAATATTTCTCTTAATCATGGGTTTCAAAAAAATAATAAAAATAGTGAAAAATATAAATAATAAAAATTAAAAAATAAAAAAAATAAGAGAAGAAAATTTATTCATTATTCTTACTTGTGTTATGTTCCTAATTTAATTACTAGGTATTATAAAATTATATTTTTTCTGGAGTATTATCATTGAACTTATCTTTATATATCAAAAAATATTCTTCAGAGTCAATCCTACTATTTTAGACTTATTTTTATTCATTACCAACCTACCCTAAGCCCTAGTGACATGTGAACGTTAATGCATGCCCTCATGATTAATATTGAATCATGTCATTACATGGAAGAGATGTTAGAAGCCTTTCAAGAATATGGTCAATGATATATTCTTGAGGTATTAGAAAAATTTCATTATGTGAAATTTAAAATATTGTTTTACATTAGCATATAAATCATTCTATTTCTTTGAACATTGAATATCAATATAATGAAATTACTTTGAAAAGTTTTTGAGGTTATATGATTGAAGACAAGAAAGTTCTATGTGTCGGTGAATTGATAAAGTAATTTTTTCATGAATATTTTTTTTATAAAACATGACATTTTAATACATCCATTTATTCTTATTTAGGGATGATATTGTTTTTTTTACAAAGATTAATGATTTTTTTATAGAAAACAAGCCCAAAATTGATGAATCCCATGTGAAGATGATGTACCCCAATAAAGGATGTGTCAGTTCCCAATCCTGTAGCTAAAAAATGACGAATCGAGATGAAATTGACCTAAATGTACTCTAAATTATTGATTCATGTAAGGAAATCACTATTCCTTATGAGAATAGTGTGATTGGTATGAATCTATTGGAAATAAACTATTCATGTCATAAAATAACTATTCACGATTTGAATCTATCATACAAACCATGAAACTAGATGTTTCAATGTATTAAGCACTGAAGACCCCTTTTAAGACCATGATACATCTTGATACGACATTTTACCCATTTATTGGTCCATTAATGGTAAATTGGGTTGTAAATATCCCTATAAGTATATATCTAGGGGAGGATCATGAAGGGAGTTCCCAAGGATTCTTTGTTGTGTTATGCTGCATGGATACATCTTCTTTTGGATTTCTTTATTTCTATTTCCTTTCTTTTCCATTACCATATAATGTCTTCATTTTTCTTTCAATTTGAGTGTTTCCATATTCATATAACTCTCTTTATCTTCAAACCATAATATCATTTTCTCTCACTACCCTCTTTCCACTATGATCTATTCTGACTGTGGAAATGACATGTGACTAATAAGAGGATTGGCCCTGGGGGTGGTTAGTCACATGAATTTCAAATCCATTCTTAGTTTGTACCAAAAGAGTTAAACCTTTTCTACACTCAAGAGGTTTCCTTGGAAGGAAAGGACCCACTCATGGTGGACATTAAAAATCCTTTTATAATGTAATAATATTTTCAAATTGAATGTAAAAACCAAAAAATAATGAAATATCCAATATATCCAACCCAAGGTAAAATACATTTCATCTAAAATTTAATTTAGCAACTCATCTTCATGCATTTAGGTTTTATTTTATTTCATTTATTTTTCAAAACCCAAAACCCAAAACCCTAAAATTTATTTATTTTCATAAACAAACAAAAATAATAATTGGATTAGGTGGAATATAATTAGTGATTGAACCAAATACAAAAATCCTCATGTGAGATAACCTTGGTCAATCTATATGCTACATTAGGAAAAGAAATTTTCTTTTTAAACACCATACTATAGGTATGTGTTTGATCCCTCACCATTCCACCACATTCTTAGTCAATGTTCACTCCCCAATAAATCATTATAGACATAGTTCATTACTATACTTGTTTCACTCCCCATTATATTCTTTATTATCTCATGATATATATATCAATATCCAATGAATTAGAGGGATAAATAATTCTTGGACCAACAGTAACATAATTATTACTATACATATGTGTTTCACAAGGTTATAAAACAATCATCATATATCATAACCCATTGAAAATAAACATTTTTTATAAACATTTCAACATTTTAATATAGTGTAACCCATGGAAAATAAACTCATTCTATAAACATCTCATCATCATTATAATTAAAGAAATAGATAAATAATAAGGATGGTATAATTGTTTTATATTCACAATAAATAATAATTAACATTAAAGGATTCCATTTAGATGAAATTACCTTTAAAATATCACTTGGAATATTTTTCTGATAAAAATATAATTTTCAAGATGAATTAACTATTTTCAAAGAAAATTTTTTCAAAATATTATAGAAATAATTTTCTTTGAAATAACCTTGGAAACTTATAAATTAATCTTCAAATATTTGAGTTTTTATGACCATAGGAAATTCAATTTATTCCATGTATGTTAAGACAGTGATTCCTTTCACATTTTTTGGAAAAAACAAAAAGTATCTTGTACAAAAATTGATAATAACATTCCTTTTATAATTTTTTTAAAAAATTATAAAATTGGTGTAAATTAATTTTAAATATCATACAATAATATTAAAACATTATGAAAATGTTTCAATAAAAATATTTTTTTACAAGAAAAGATTCATGACAAAAGAGGAAATTAAGTCTCTTTAAAAAATTCTTTAACAATTTTAAGTAATAATGAGAGGAAAATGGTAATATAACATTAAAATTACATGAATAACCTCAGAATAATAAATTTCACTTTATTTTTTAGAGTTATATTCTGAAATTTCATCATTATATACTTAATCAAAAAAATCATAGTAAAAAATAATATTGTAACATAAAACGATTACCAATTTGGTAACTTTTTAATTGTAATCCCCAAGAAATAATAAAATCACATTAATAATTAAATATAATGATAATAAATATATTTATGATAAAACATGTAAGGGGTAGAATGTACACCTCAAAAACATATACAGGCGTATACCATCAAACAAGTCTCAATGAAACAATTTTGAGACAAAGAAACCTTACAGTTTTGGTAATCTATGAATAAAAACCTCATTAAAGAGAGATACTAATATATATTTATAAATAAAAATATTTTTAATGATAATAATCAGAAATTAAATTATTGAGTAGTATATATAAAAAATAATCCACTGCTGAATATTACATGTGTCTCACAAAAATAAATGTGAGACAAGAAACCAAATACAGCAAGTATGGTCATTCTTCATTCTTATTCGAACATCCTATATAATAAATATAGATATATTATATTTCTAATAAACCATAATAATATATATAACAACATAAATTATTTAATTATAACTATTAATCATCTATTTATTAATAATTACTTATTAAAAGTGTCATTTCTTGGTGTGAAATGTTTCATTTTTCAAAAGAGTTTTTGTTTGAATGTTCCAATCCCAGAACATTAATCATAGTATCATAAATTCCAAAACATTAATCATCATATAATTATCATATATATATATGAAATTTATATATTCATCTATAAAAGGTATATATAGAAAAATGATTTACAACATTCAGGGAGACAGTAAGTCGTATGTATTCATGGACACCATTTTCATTTTCTATGAAAAATAAGGAAAGAAATATAAAAATATTTTATAATTAAAGAATCATAATACTATAATAATTACCATATATAAAAAACATTTTAATTTTTATAACCATCTATGTAAATAAAGATAAATAAAATTACAGTACAATGTAGAGAGGTTAAGTTTTACGTATGCACGAGCGATGTTTTCATTTTCTATACGATAAGAAAGAGGTGGATAATGGTTCAATAATAATAATAATGAAAAATAATATATATTTGTGATAATTATTTCATTATCTTATTTTAGATACCATATAATTAGAAAACATATAAGAAGAAATAAAATTGAAAGTACTCAGCTAAGAGTTATTCCACTTCATCGAGAAACCTCTTTTAGATTACACCTTAAGACTACAAAGGATGGATTTTTGGAAAGACCATAAGAAATATAAAATGTGGAAGGAATATTGTATGGTATTACTCTATGTATTTTATTATCTGTAAGGCTTGGGAATTTTGTATAACAGAGGATAGGTGGTATCCTATTATAGGGGGAGGGAACACTTAGAATTACTTAAAAGATTAAATAATATATATATATCATTATCCTTTACGGTGTCATAAAGGCACCAAAATATTTATCATATGATGTGAGGTGGATTAAATAAACTCAAACAAACCACATTTGGACGTGTTTTGTATAAATTTTAAGCCTTATATCTTAGTCAATCCACTTTAAACATATTTTAACCATAACTATGGAAACTAATTTTTTTTACAATAATAAAAATTTTATGTGACCAAAAATAGAATGTTACTTATTAAAAAATTTAGATATTCTAATTTGAAATTTATAAACCATTTTATTATATTTTATTTAAATAGGTGATAGAAATTAATATTAAATTAATAACACAAAAATCAATGAAAAATAATATATAGGGAAAACACCTAATTTAAGGGAAAATCAGTCAAACTTGAAATAAATTAATAAATTGGTTTCTATGATTTTTTTGGTAAAAATATAATAAAATTATGGTTTTTTTACTTTGGGTCAATCAAAAACCGAATGTAAGATTCGAAACATTTTATTAAATGTAAAGACCCAAAAATAATTTTTTATTTCAATAATATATTACATATCTTTAAAAATGTCAATCTTAGGTTTAAAATTTCAAAATAATGATATAAAAAGTATTATTCTCTTAAAAAATAAACTTTGGATGAACTATAATCATCCAATAGGATAAAGTCATGTGTTATAGAGGTTTTAATATTTTCCCCCTGGTTGTAACCCAATTTTACCACTTTTATTGAGGTGTTTAACATGGTTTCTATAAATAATGATAAAAAATTATGTTATCCATATTAAATTATATTAATTATTCCGAATAAAAATATTTAATCCATTTTTTAAAATTCACTACATAGAATTGGTATAATTTAATATAATATTAAACAAGTAAAAAATGAAGAAAATTAGTTCTCCAAAAAAATGTCTTCTTAAGTATAAAATGTTTTTTATACCAAAATGAAGAATAAAATTTCATCCAATGGAATTATTAAGATGATAAATAATATAAATGTAGAAATTTTACTTTTAAACATTTTTAAAAATAATTTTATCTTTTTTAATTATTTAAATGAAAAGATATTTTTCAATAAAAATTAATATTTTTCTCTATTCATTGTAAATTCAACCTTTTTAAACAAATATATAAAATTCCATAATAAGATAATTTTGACATGTGGATGAAAAAATTGTGCTCATTTATTAATTTAAGATTTCTAATACTGGATTAAATTAATTATAATTTCCACAAACAAAATCCAAAAAAATTATTTACTGAAAAAATAGATTTTGAAGCATAAAATGATTTCACTAAAAAGTTGAGTTATTTTTTTCTAATAATTAGAAAATAAATTTGTGTTTATTATAACCATTATAAATATATTTCACAATTTTTTTACTTATTTTAATATCACTATCTCAATTACTAGGTTATAATAGTCACATTTCAATAATAATATTTTTATAATGTACTTTAAATCACTTATAATATAGCGTTTCATGTTAAAGAAGGTGATATTTTATTTATTATATTAAAATAAATTTATGAGGGGTGAAATTTTCCTCTCCATAAACGAATTTTTTCCTCAAAAATTTATCTCAATCATCAATGTTTCAATATTTGAAAAAACCAATGTTGAAAATCAACATCGTACAATGTGACAATAACACTTATTTTGAAAAGGTGAAGTGGAAAACATGAATGTTATCTAAAATAACACATAACATAGTTACTATATAATGTTAACATTAGTGTGATGTTAAAATATTGACATAGAGGATAAAACTAACATCTATGGAGAAATTGAGAGTGATATAGAACAAGGTCATGAGAAAGGTAATGAACATAAAACCATTAATTAATGTGCGGTTAAAATACCATTAATTCATAACAAAATAAATTAAAAGGTTAATTTTTTATAGGAAAATCATTTTCCTAAAATTTACATATTATTTTTATATTAATATAGAGAACATAAGAAAATAAACTTACATGACATATTTTTATTTTATATTCAAAATTTCTTCATTTGGTAGTGCTTAAATAAATATCAAATTCATCTCTTAATCAATGAAATAAATATTCGAGATTAAATTTTCATACTTGATCCAGTAATATTAAAATTTAATGGACCATATTATCTATAAAATAATCTCAATTAATTACTTATTTCTATAAGTATTTAAGTAAACGAAAATATTTAGCACAAGTTATCCAATATGGAAAAATATAATACTATATTATCTGAATCCTCAACAATAATACCAAAAGTTAAACATAATGAATTACATAAATTTTTAACCATATGTTTCCTCAAAAAAATATCTAAAAATATTAAAAATTAAAAATCTAAATGATTTAATAACTTTATTTTTCTAAAATATACTTTAAAATTTATCCATATATAATATAAAATATATCATATTATCACATACCAAACATATAACTACATTGATAATATATTCTCATAAATCATATTAATATCCTAAATCTCTATAAAACATTAATAAAAAATATGTTCGTCCAAAAATGTAATAAATATTTATTCCTAAAATAAAATAAAATACTATTAAATATATTGTGATAATTTATAAAATGAAATAAAATTCATAAAATATGACCTAAATCATATTGTCATCAAATCACTAAAAATAAGAAGGTCTCCAATAAAATAAAATTTAATTTTCCTATGTTAGTCATCACTTTATCCAAACGAAACATTATTATCTCAAAATTAGGCACATATTAAATGTTTTCTTTCCCTTAATCACATGTCCTCCAAATATGTCACCATATCACTAAATCACTTTTATTGGTTATCAATAACATTAATCATATGAATTTAAATAACTAAAGTGAATCTTCAGTGGAACAATCCATAGATTTTTCATGATCTGATAACAAAAATATCTTTAATAAAAAACATTTATAATATAATTATTGAATAAAAATATATAAAAACATCAATCAATCCACTTAAATGGTTGACATAACAAAGGAAATTCCTTGGTCTTGGAATAATTTATTGGATTAGGGAAGTGAATAAGATAATTCCTATGTCCCCAAAATCAAGTAAATCAATTTCCTTGGAAATATTTTTATCTATACCTATAATTTCCAAACACAAAACATATTTCTCTTCTTTTGAGACATTCAATTGGGGTATTCTTCCAAAAATCATGATATAATGTAAATTTAACCTTCTTTACGCCATGATCATTTCCACTATAAAATCCATAAAATTCCATTTTTCTATTAATATGTTTAACTAAAATTCACCCAAGTAGAGGTTTTTAATAAAATAACGTGATAGTTGATTAAGTATAATCACATGTTTTCAAATTTATTCTCTACTTCACCTGGTTTCTCATGATGAAGAAAATAATTCTATTATCCATCAAATTCAGTGTTAAAATAATTCCTCATTGTTTTAGCCATTGAAGAAAACCAAAAATCATTCTTTTAGAAACAATAAGAATAGTGGTAAACCACATAATGATGAAAAAATCATTTATTGGATGTGTAAATCATGAGACCTTATTTTCAATCTATGAAACCATAATTTAAACCTATGAATATTTGGTCATCATATATTCAAATCCTTTACAATGTTTCATAATTAAAATATAAGTTAAAACAAAAATATCCCAAAGTAGTGTCAAACAAGGTGCATAGTAAGAGAACAATCACCATAAACTAGAATGATATATGAGATATACTCAGCTAACTCGTTTTGGAGTTATTTTTTTAAGATGAATATGTACCATAACAACATAAACTTTTCGTTTATGTAAATGGATGTACTAAATGTAAAACCATATAACCTCTACCTTAAAAAAAACATTACGATGTTTTCCTAATGTTTTTCACCAACATTCCCTAATACTAATATCGAAATATTTAAAAAATTATATCCTAATACATGCTACAATGGCCCATACTGTTCAACGATTGATGTTACCAATTAATAGATGAATGATACATATCTTTTATAAATAAATTCCCAAGTACCATAAAAGATTAGTGTAATTGTCGAATAGATACATAAACTTCTTATTTCATGAAATAACTTGTAAATCTCAATAAACGATATCCCCAAATAGTACTATTCTTAGAAAAAACCCTACATAAAAACATTATTCATAACCAGGGGAATGTAAACATTATAAAGGGTGATATCAGATGTATATTAAACATAAAAAGGGAGATATTAATGATCACCTCAACATAATATGAGAATAAGGGTGCAAGAACATGATCATAACATTTTAAAATCTATAACCATAAAATATTATATCATATTCTTAAATCATATCATAAAGCATGGTAGTAAACAATACATAGATCATAAAGGAATCAAAGAAAATGTTCCACGAGGGAATAACAGTACTAGAAGAAAAAAGTTTATGGCATGCACATAATAATAGATGATCATTTCCTTATTCAAATATCACTAAAAATTATGTCTTAATGTTTTGGGTTTACTCTTCATTAAATCATATCCTTAGTAAAGGTTCACATACAAGACTATTAAAGTGTATAAATTCCCTTACTGAACTAGTTTCACTCCCCATTATAGTTATTATTGTCTCATTATATATCTAGATTTACCCAATGAATTGGAGGGATCAATAATTATGGGCCCATAAATTTCATAATGATCACCAAACATCTGTTTACCACAAGATCATAAAACTTACATCATATATTGATACCATTGGAAATGAAAAGAGTTTCATAAACATTTAAAAATTTCATCATAACAAAACCCGTATAAAATAAATGGGGTTCATAAACAAGTCATCATCATAAAATTTAACCATATAATGAAATAATAAGAATGGTATCATTGGATATTACACCCAGTAAAGAATTAGTAACGTCAAAGGATTTCATATTTGATTAAATTTCTCTTAAAATATCACTTTTATTATTTATTGATGAAAATACCTTTTTTATTCTGAAATCACAAATTTAAAATCCAAAAATTTAAAAAATATTTTATTAAACAATTAATCAAAAATAACCTTGGAAAATGTAAAATAGGATTTAGATATTATTTTTGTCATGATGGTGGGAAATTTCATTCATTTAATTTACATTAAAAAAAATTAGTTTCTTCTTTTTAGTGAAAAGTAAAAAGTACGTCATTCATAAAATGACAAGAATATTATTTATATAGATTTTTTTAAAAATTCAAAACATGGGTAAAATTAATTTTAAAAAATAGGATAATATTTTAAAAAATTATTGATAATAATTGAAGAAAATAAGGAAATGGTATATCAATTACACATACAAAATTGAAAAAATGGTTGTTTTTATTGAAATAAATTTCTTAAAACTTTTAAGAAACAGAAAATGAAATATGTTATAATTAATTGAAAATTAAATGAATGAAATTAGTATAATAATATTCATTAGAATATTGGTATGTATAGCATGAAATTTAATAATTATAAATTTAATAATAAATAATCCCTATAAATAATGAGATTATAACATAAAACCCATACAAATTTGTTAATTTATTAATCATAAAACACATAAAATAGTAACTTCAAATGAAACACTAAATATAAAAAATAGAAGAATATTCATGATATAACTTGTAAAATAGGTATAATTATCACATCATAAATATATATTGGTGTACAAAATCTATCATGTCATAAGAAACAATGTTGAGTCAAAGATCCCTTACATCAATTAAAATCGTTGAATAAAAAATCTCATGAAAGTGTGATTTATTTTTTGGATTCTTAAATCCCAAAAAATACATGACAATAATAATAAAATAAATTCATGGTTATTATATAAAAAATAGAGGAAACACGTTGTGAATATGTAATATATCTCATAAAAATAAAAGTGAGGAGAGAAACCTTGTACCTCATGTATTGTCTTAGTTAATGCATGTTTGAACATCCTATAAAATAAATAACAATTTCTTATGCATATATTTAATAATAATAATCATATATATCATAACTTATCTGACTTACATATAAAATATTATCACTCACTTATTTATAATTCCTTATTAAAATCACTATTTCTAGGTAGAGACTATTTTCTTTTTCATGAGAGTTTCAATTTAGAGGTTATGGTCCTTGATCATTTATCATTGTTCCATAATCTCACGAATTATAATCATGATATAAATATAATATTTATTAATTATATATATAGTCACACATCAATGTTACATATATAAAAATTATTTACTCATTTTATAATGAGAATAAGGTAATAAAGATACATAATATTTTAAAACTAAAAAACAATAATTATATTTTAAATATCATATATAAAAATTATATTGATATTTATAACCATCCAATTGAAATGTTTAGGAAGCAATTACACTACTACATGGATAAGGTAAGTTGTACATACACACGAGTGATGTTTTTATTTTCATTAGGTTTGAAATGATATTTCTAATTGTTGTCTTATCTTAATAAAAATAATTAAATATATTTAATATAATAAATATATTATTTTACAATTAATACCATATATTTTTATGAGGTATAAGAATAGATAAAATTTAAAGTATGTGTTTAAGAGTTATACCTCTTTATTGAGAATACTCTTTTGGTGGTCAAATTATTCCTTGAAAGGGTGATATTTTTGAAATACCTTAATCTATTTGATTTGGGTAAGGAATATATTAATTTATTATAGTAGGAATTTTAAAATATATAAATCTCATGAAGTGTGGAGAATAGAGGATATGTGGTATCCTTTTATAGGGGAGGTAATATACACAAATGTAATTACTTAAAAGATTAAACAATATATATATATATATATCTGTATGTATATCATAAGAATTTATATTCAAACCAAGGAACCGAAAATTCAATGATAATAAGTGATAAGTCTAAAATAAACTCAAAGAGTCACATTTGGACTTGTTTTGGAATAAATTGAAACCTTATTTCAAAGTAAAACATCTTTAAAGTCAATGTAACTTTAAATATGATAAATCAAATTTTTACCTTGATAACATAGTTATACAAAAAAATAAATGTAAATTACCAAAAAACTATACTTGGTGATTCAAAATTTTGAATACATTTTATCATATTTAATTTTTATCGTTGTTATTAATTACTGTTGAAATAAGAACACAAAAATCATCGAATGTTTTTTTGGAAAATACATAATTTACGAGTAAAAATAATATAACCATTAAAAAAAGTAATAAATTGGTTTAAATTAATTTTTTGGTTAAATACTAAACAAGTGATTATTTATAATCATTTTGGGAAATCCAAAATCAAATGTAATCTTTCAACTATTCTATTAATTTCAAAGTCTCGAAAATAGTATTTTAATTTGAATAAAACATAAATTCCCTTCACAAAAATCAATCTTGGTATCCCATTATCAAAATAATGATTTAAAATAAATTATTTAACTCCTTTATAATTCCTTTGGTTGAACACCACTAATACAATAAAATAAAGGCATGTGTTATATAAATTTTAATATTTTACCCCATGGTTTTAACTGTATTTACCTCTTTTATTGAGGTGAATTTTTTTATTATGGTCACAATTCATAATGATAAAAAAATTACGTTGTCCCTGTGAAATTATAATAAATATTTTAATTCCATATATATATTCCATTTAATCAAATTAAATTCATAGAAGTGGTATAATTTAATTTTAAATTAAAATAGTAAAATAATAGAATAAAAGTTTTCAATAAAAATATGTTCTTAAGTATAAAATATTTTTATTAAAAAATGAAGTGTAGAAATGATTATAATATTCTTATTTGGATTATTTATAATATGAATATACCAAAAATAATTATTAAAATATGAACATCAAATTTGATTACATATATGAAACACAACACCAATCATAGAAAGGAATATAACTGTTAGGTATTTATTATCTCAATAATACATAATAATTTATAATGATTTTGATTCTCACAAATACACTCGTTTGTTTTCTGATGATGTGTTCTTACGTTAGTTTCTAGGAATTTATATTTGGGTTAAAGTAATTTAACGTTACAATAATTACACTGGAAACATTATTTCAAACTCAACGTTCGTAAAATGAGAATATGATTTATCATCCCTACATTATGCGAGAAATATAACACATGCATATGGTATCAACCCTATATCATTCTAATATGTTGGGATTTGGATCAACATCCATATTTTTGTATAATCGGTAAGTGTATGTATCAATAACTCTATGTTGGAGTCTGGAATTTCTATTCATCAACCTTACATTTGGGAGTTTGAATGTATGGTTAATCAATGCCATGTTCGGGATGTTGCGGTAAAAAGGAGGTTGTATAGATTATCACACATACACAACTTTTGTTCCCTATATTACTTGAAGATTTAATTATGGTTAAAGAACCATACGTTGGAAGGAACCCTACACTATACAGTTCCACCCTACGTTGTGTTTTCAATGGAGAAGTTTTTAATCCACATTTTCAATCTAAAATTTCTGCAATGATCGAGTCAGAATTGAAGTCTAATATAGGGATCAATATGATTGTTTCAAAGAACTATATTATTTAGAGAAAATCACTCATGATCCTAAGGGAATTTATGATTCCCCTGGGCAATTGTAATGTGAATTTCTGAGATAATTCAGACTATCTTTTGGATCAATAATAAAAAAAGAAGCTATCAGTTCTATATATTCATTTAGAGAACCTCTTAAAAAATTTGTTTGTGATAAGTGATTCAAATATGATACTAAATTATTGAAATTATCTTTTAAATTTGAACTAAAATGAATGATTGAATCTCTATAATTTACAAAATACACTTTCAACGTTCTACATATTTAATCCTTGAGTTACTACTACTATTTAGTTTCTACCTTATTGAAGATAATTTTTAATCAAGGATGACTTCCGAATGTTTCATTCATGAAGGTATTATTTTATAAATAAGAATATCTCTCAATTTTTAGTTTCTTGTTCTTGAAACATTGAATATAAACATTAACCTTTAAAATAAATATTTTGATTTATTGGAGTTTTAGCTGGTCGTACTTAGTTTTTGTGGAGTATCAACTTATCAATATAAGTTTTGGATATCAATTTATCTATTAATTAACTAGAATTCATTGTTGTTATTATTATTATATAAGTGTCAACTGCTTATACTCAGTTGTGAATTTATGGCCTTGTGATGAGGGGGCTATTCTAGTGAAATTCACCAACCTCGTAGAGAGGGTGATTATTGGAGTGGAAAATGCAATATTTTTTCCTCGAACCACTACAAAAATATGTGTTCGTTATTTTTTTCTTATCTGCTTCTCATTTTCATATAAAAGAAATAACATATTATCTTCATAAATCATAGAGGGATCCAAAATCCAAAATTATGGAACATTTTCTAAAAGACACAATTCACTCCTTCTTGTTTTAATTATTATATTCCTACACAAAAATAAAATCTCATTAATTTTAGATATATTAAATATTTTAAAAAATTCAATCTATCATAAAACTTTCAATGCACTCAATACTGAGTTATATTGTGCTATTGGCAAGACCATGTTTTATCGAATAACAATATTCTCATAATATTATTATTTAATATGATAGTTAACTATTAACCATTAAATTGGATGTTATAAATAATATCAAATATCTTATGAAAATATTCATTGGTTTCCAAATAATTATAAATGAATATTAAAAAATTTAATATAAAGGAACTGTTTTATCATAAACAATTTTAATGTGATAATGGAATTATATGCTTATAAATTAAATTAATTTCTATTATTGAATGATATTAATGAAATGTATATATTATATATTAAATAAAATATTTTTTTGTCATTTATCCAATATATTTTATATTCATAAGATAAGAAAAAAATCCAATTTTATGCGTAAAAAGATGTATTTTCATAAAGGTAGTTTTTCCATATTTAATTGAAGAATATGTTTTAAAACTAAATTTTTATATTTTTTTAAATTTTATTTGGTAACATGAAATTATTATTTTTTAAATTTTAATGTCAAAATTATCCTAGGTTGAATTTTTGGTATTTTTCTAAGAAGTTTTATTTTTTGATGAATAATAAACAATAATATATTTTAATGAAAAATTGTCTATTCATCTAAATAATTTTAATAGATAAGTTATATTTTAATTTTTTAAAATAAAATTTTCATGAATTATAAATCTATTAATCTAATTTATGTTATTAGAATAATTTTTACATTGTACTTGAATTAAAAACATTGTAATGTTTTGACATTTTAACATTAACAACCATCATTCTAGTCTCGTTTATGAGATTAATTTTAAATTAATCTTTTCCACATATGTGAATTGAATTTCTAAAATTAGATTCCATATTTTTAATAATACTAATTTATAATTTATAATAAATACAATTTAATTTCTTACCAAAATGATTGGTGAGAAGGGTTAATCTTAATTACAATGGTTAAGAGAAAAATGAATTTACCAACAGACTAAACATTAAATATAAGAGAAAAATGTAATAGAAACATGTCAAAAACATATTATATGGAAATATTTCAACCTTATACGTTGTGTTATTTATATTGGTTTATTATTGGATACATTATTCCTGAAAAAATGTTGGTATAATTTATTCTTTCAAAATATTGCAAGGGTGACATTCACATCACTTATAAATGGCCTCCCCCACTCTTCTCCACTTCACAACATAAGACCAAATTTAATTTTCAAATACCTAACCAAATAACTTTAATAAAACCCTACCATCATCCTATAAAAAATATTTATTCATAAAACTAACCTTTAATGGTTTATTGAAAACCTAAAGGAGGAAACATAGAGAAGAGGTAATGATCTTTTGAAAGTGTTTTTTTTATTTCTTTATACACCTCCTCAAATTATTATTATTACACAAAAAAATATAACATAATTATCATTCATTCACAGATATTTTTTTAACAGTATGACCTATAATTTCACACACTTCTATCGAATGGGTGAAACAATTATCAATCATGTGTACAGAGGACTACCGCCTCGCAAACTGATGTCAATCATTCTTCAATTACCACCTTTCAAGGTTAGGGATAATGATTTAGTAATAGTTTGTATATTATATATAAGATTTTATTATGATTATTTAATTATTATATCACAAAAACCATTATTATTTTTATTTTTTTGGGAATACGATATCGCCACTCGTGTGTACGACAGACTACCGCCTCATAAAGTGATGTCATTCGTTTAATATTTCATGGAATGTATTAATTTTTACTTTAATAAAAATATTTTATATATATGAAATAATAATCATAATTAAATAATAATATACATATAAATAAATTGTGTTTCATTATTTCCGAATGATAATAAAATGGAAACAATGTTCATGGTTACATACAACCTACCGTCTCTATTAACAGTGTATTTCATTTCCTATAACTAAATTTTACAGATTAATCTAAAGAAATATACAATAAATATATAATAAATTTATATCATGGTTTAAATTACTGAGATTATTAAATCATGATCTATGTAATATGAACACAAATAAAACAAGTCGACGCATACCTGAAAAACATGGTAATTAACACTCCAACACATGAAAATAATAAAACATTGTTAACAAATAAATGATAAGATATTTTAAAAGGATCATATATGATATTATAAATATTTATATCGTTTTTTTATAAGTTAATAAGTCAGTAAAATATATTAAACCATTATACAATAGGTTAAAGTCTGTTAAACCAAAAGGAAGCATGAGGTAAGGGATTTCACCTCAATTTCATTTCATTGAGGCATGTTGTAATGTTATGCTACAAGTTTCCTTTATATAGTGTATATACAACCCATTTGAAAATTAATATCATTAATACTTCTTTTTTTCATGGTATTTTAATGTCTAATTATAATTAATTCACCTAAGGGTAAATGGATTGAATGTTATTAAGTGGTAAAAAATTACATAAATCAATTTTCATTCAATGTGTTATATTAGTTCTTAGTTGTCATTGTTATTATATGATTACAAGTATAATGAATTTTTATTATATTTTTTTCCTTTAAACAGGTTTTATGTGGATTTATAGTTGATACATATTATATATACCCTTTATTTACTTATATTACTATTACATCAATGTGAAGATAAACAATATAATAGTGTTACAGAATCGAGACCCCAAGGTTTAGGGTCTTGGAAAAATTAATACCATAAATAAAATTTACATAATAACATATAAAAATTATTTAATTTTGTCTTCTCTTGATTCTTAGTCTCCCCCATGTACTCATTATTATAAGTAGTCACCTTAGGAGAGAAATCAATGGGGTGAGCTAAAAGCCTAGTAAGAGGATAGATAAGAACACGAATCAATATAAAATGGGTGAGAATAATAATCACCATCATAATATTAGTTTGTTGTTATCATAATAATAATGATATGAATCATTATATAAAGTCATGTAATATGAAAAATACAAAAATTTAACAGCATAACTTTGTTGTTAAATACCAAAAATTGTTGTGGAAAAAACTTACATGTTGTTCATTCCTAACATATGGGCATAATAATAAAATCATCATTGTGAAAAAAAACATGCATAATTTTAAAACATATTTCACATTATTTACTCACATAAATCACATTACACAATGCATTGGATCTCTATATAATCATGTGTGAAGTTGTAAGAATATATAATTTACATAATAATGCTTGCCACATAAAACGTATATCAATCATAGACATAAAATAACCAATGTAAAAGGAATGAGTTTCATTTGAAAAATTCATTAATTAAACTTTTATATTCTAAAATGAGAAATGGAAGGAAATATTTTGTTTTATATTCATCATTCATGAGATAAGAAGAAACAAAATAAGAGGAGTCAAAATGTGTTTTGGAACGATGTATTCTTTTCGAAAATCATTTTATTTTTTATAAAACAATATTAGAAATATTTATATCCCAAAAATAAAAGGTAATAACACTGTAATTATATTTTTGGAGTATTAAATGAACATAAACAATGAAATTTGTCATGTAATAGGAATTAACCAAAGATAGGGAATTGGGTTCGAGAATCCCCTTTGCATTTGTTCAAATTATTTCTTCATATTAGTATCCCAGATAATCAAATTAGATTAATTAGTTAATCAATAAAAAACATTATACATTTATTTTATTTAATATAATTTTATTATGTTCATTTATGGATATTATGATGAGATCTAGACTTCAATTATACTTTTCTAAGAGTGTTCATTTCTTGGTTTTCAGGATCGATTTGCGGGTATACAAGTATAGAAGTTCATTTAAAATGATAATAATTATACATAATTTAAATTATATGTTATTATTAAATTTATAGAATTTTAATTTTCCTTATATGTTAAGTTTTTACATATATTATGATTATTCATTAGATTAAATGTTAATGATAGTTGTTTAGATTAATTTTGGTAGTTTTAGATCCAAAATGAACTCGTTTTGTTTTATTATTTAATATTATCAATATATGTTAGTTCTAAAACATAAAAAATGTTATAAAATACATTATAAAATATTATTCAACCATTATAATGGTTTTTTACCATAATTGAATTCCTTAAAAAAATTAATACTTCTTATCCTCTATGGTGATAAATCAACATCTCAGAGAAGTTGTTTTCATTTTTAGGATAAAATGGTGGTGAGAGGATGTTTTATGATTGATTATTCCATTAACATAACAAAAATAAAATTTATTTGAGAAAATACAGTTAAAAATCCACTTGGTTTAGGGGAGGATAGGAGAGAATAAGAAATTAAAAGAAATAAAAAATAAATTAAAAGAAACAGAACATGATTTTAACTCTTGAACTAATTTTTCTTGATAACCTCTATATGTTAATTGGATTTGGTCATTTTTTGAGACCAAAGGACCTTAGATATGGGGAATAATATTGGGAAGATTATTGGGAATTATTTAAACTAGATTCAAATCTTGGAATGTGTGTGGAGTAGAGGTGATGAGGGGTGGTATTTATATGGGAGGAGAGGCGTATTTTTTATTATTATATTGATTATTGTATTATTTTGGAAAAATAATATCAATAGTTTGATCCTTACAAAAAAATATACTAAATAATGAATTATAGTTTTAAATTATGGGATTAAATTATAAAATCATCATCTATGACTCAATAAATAATGTATGATTTGAAAACTGTATATTATTATATTTCACTATTCACTAAAAAATAATCTTTTTTAGAAAAATACCAAAAATTTAAACGATGAATTTTCTCATGTGTATGGATAAAAAATACTCTACCTTAAATATTGTTTTTATAAAAATGGGAAATTTTAGTTTTAATTAATATCATTATTTATTTAAGATACCTAAGTAATATCATATTTTAACCAAAAAAATTTAATTACTTATACTGTGATATAGTTATATCATATTTTTACTTATAAGATACCTATGTTTTTTTACTTTCATAAGTTATGTTACTATTCTATCGATAGGATTACTATTCCTCGTATTAATTTTACTATTACAAGGGTCATGTTACTATTACATCATATATGCTCTTTAATTTCTATGAATACAAATTATTTCATTCGTTATTTATGAGAATATTTATTTTATTTGGATAAATATTCAGTGAATGTGTTTTATACTATATATCATAAGTATAATAAGGGAAATAATTACCTTAATTGAAGATGAGGCCATTACAGCCCCCATGAAATTTCTCCCACAATTTTTTTTACAAAAATAGGTGATGGTATTACTCCTTCATCACTTCCTTTGTTCCCATATATCCTATTCATATATATAGTCCTCCATATTAGTTTACCCATGTGAATAATATTGTTGTTTAATACATTATCTCTATGGTCCAAGATCTATACTGGATTCTCCACAAAAGAGAGATCATTTTTAAATTGTACCACATATAGACTTAGTATATGTGAGGTATCAGGTATTTACTTCTTCAAGAGGTATACATGGAATACATTATGCACTTGAGACATGGTAGTTGTATTTTCTAGTTGGTAGGCCACAACTCTGACATGATCAAGAATCTATAAAGATATTATCAACCTAGGAATAAGTGTTCCTTTCATCCCAAATCACATGATCATATTCCTTGTATATATGAAGAGGAATAAAATGTCTCCAACCTCAAACTATAGTTATTCTTAATTATGGTTTTCATATCCCTTCCATCAGCTTTGGGATTTCTTGATGTGATGGTGAATGGTTTTCACCTTTTCCTCTATTTCTTCACCAATTTCATATCCTAGTAGATTAAATTCACTGGATTCATCATAATAAGTTATTGTTCAACATATTTTTCCCATAAATAGATTTATAGGAATACATTTGGATGCTCAAGTTGAAACTATTGTGGTAAGAGAGCTTGGCCAGAGGTAGTTGTTTTTCCCATCCTCCTTTGATTTCTATAGAAAATTCTCTCAATATTTCTTATAGAGTCTAAAAAATCCACTCATATTGGAAATTAGATTGAGGCTGATCTATCGTATTGAATTTTTTCTTAGTGTTTTGAGCATGTAGGAGACTTTTCCCAAATGTGGAGGGGAAAACTGAATCTCAATTAGATATAATCAATAGTGGTACTCCATGCAGCGTTACCACTCAATTGATGTATATATGTGCAAGTTAATCTAGTGAGATATCCTCAAAAATTGTGATAAAGTGATATTTCATTGTATATTGATCCAAAAAACACCTAGATATAGTTTTTTTCTCTAGATGTGTTCAAAATTCCGCCAGAAAAGTCCATGGTGTTAGTCTACCTTTTCAATGTCGGTATGGGTAATGGTTAATCATCCCATTATAATTTTTCCTTTTATCGTTCCACTTCCGATTTACTTGGAAAATTGATATATATTCAGTGATCTTATTCTTCTTATTGTCCTAACAAAGTTGTCTTTGAGATATTTATACATATTTTTTCTTTAATGGCGAATAGATAACGTTTAGTTATATTCATAACATAAAATATATATCTATATTTCTATATTGTATGGTGTACATAGTCATGAACCAAATATTTATAATCCTTTCTCCTTAATTTTAAACTCCCATGATTTCCAATTTCTCATGGTTTTCACCTTAATCTAAATTTCCACATCATTTCATTGGGCATTCATTTTTTTCTCAATGGGGGATTATTGAGAAATTATTTGGGAAAGGATTGATGATGTTACTTCCTTGATGATTCCCAAGTCTATCCTTTGAAAATATAATAATATTGGATCCTTATCAATTATAATCACTGATAATATTGGATGATCCATTTTACTTAGAGCATCCACCACTTTATTTACTTTTCTGGGATAATAGTGAATTGAGAGTTCATATTCCGTGATGAGATCTAACCATCTTCACTTGCTCATTTTAAGATCTATATGATTGAATATATATTTCACATTCTTATGATCAATATATATTTCACACTTCTCCCCATAGAGATAATTCATTAAGATTATCAATGTGAAAATCACAAATTTCGACTCTAGATAATGCATTAGATATTTTTTATTATAAAATTTCAACTCCCTTTAGGTGTAGGCTATCAAATTATTATTTTTCATTAGTATATTGAATAAGACCTTCTTTTACGCATCACTATTTACCATATAAACTAACCTAATTGCCAAAAGTGTGAGTACTGGTGTGGGTATAATCTTTTATTATCTCATTAAAGCAGTCTTCACATTAACTGATCTATAAAAAATTTTCTCCCTATCGAGTCATCTTGGTTAGTGGGTTTTCAAATCATGATAATTTCTTCACAAATCACTGGTAATATCTAGATTGACCAATGAAACTATAGATATCTATTATAGATGTTGTCCTAGGCCACTCTTTAATTGACTTTATCAGGGAAGGGCCAATGTATATTCATTTTTCTAGTGATAAAATTCAACAAGAATGATACTACTTCCATATAGAACTCAAATTTAATATAATTTTTCATAATGTTTCTCCCTTTGTAATGTCTTTATCTCAATATTCAAATGCTCTTCGTGTCCCCCTTTCTCATAGAGTATATTAGAATATCATAAATAAATTATACTACTAATTCATGAACTTAATATTTATATAATCTTTTTATTAAGTTTATAAATATTTTTATATCATTAGCGAGTTAGTGGGGCATTACTAAGAACACATATTGTCCAAAATAATTCTAAAGGAAGTATTAGGAATATCTTATTTCATTAACTTTAATTGGTGATATCCTTACTGAAGGTCCACCTTAGAGAAATACTTTTCACCACATAGTTGATCAAACAAGTCATATATCCATGGATTTGGATACTTCGTGTTTATCATGATTTTGTTGAACTCATGATAATCAATACATAGGGGAATTGATCTATCATTCTTCATGATGTAGAAGACTATCACACCCCAGAATGAAGCACTCGGGTAAATAAAACCCTTGTCCAAACTCACTTGTAACTGCCTCTTCAGTCCTTCCAACCCAATAGTGGCCATTATGTAAAGTGTTTTTGATATCGATAGTGATTTGGTAATATGGTCAATAGGGAACTTAGCCTCTCAGTCAAGAGGAAGACACATAAATTATTTAAGGAGCACATTAGGGTATTCTCAAATAATGGACATGTTCTTGAGCATGATTATTTCATTTATCTCAATTATTTGAGCTAGATAATCTTGATCATAACACAATAATAACCACAATGAGAAGATAAATTTGAAGGATATTCATCCACCCCCTTACACATGTATAGAATTAGAGGATATCTTAGGATATGGAGATTCCTCTCACATTCCCAACAATTGATGTTGGATTTATATAAAGATAGCCAATAAATGCTCAATATATCATCAAAATCTACCAAAGTAAGACATGATTTTTGTGAGTTTTTTTCCACAAAATTTGTTGGGGGGAGCTATATAATTTTGATGCTATACTTTTCCCATTTTCCATTGTCATAGACAACTCAACCACCATATTTTGAGGTGGTGTTTGAATAGTTTTACTAAACATGAACGATACGAATGAATGGATAGAACCAATATAAAATAGTATGCTCTATATTCTTTAAGGAATAACTAGAATTCCTTCAACAACATCATTATCAGTCACCACCTCACTATTAGTGATGACATAATCCATCCATTTCTCTTTTCTCTTTAGTGGCAGCAAACATTTATTACCCTCAAGGAGTCTAAGTTTAGTGCCCTAGCTTGTATAATGACATTTATACTAATAGTTTAATCATTGAACCATTGGTGGTTCTCACCATCCCTCCATCATGTTGGTTATGTTATTTATAACTCTCTGACTTTCATGATTTTTTTGGCCTTCTCTTTCACACATGAATAATTTCCTTATCCATTTGAAGAATTACAATGACATTTCTACCAATATTATTTGCTTCTGAGTGGTTGAGTTTTCTTTCCTCCATTTTAATTAGATCCTAATGTTTGAAATTCTATTTTCATTTATTATCACCATAGCCCTTGGGAAAATCTCTAAAATCTAACTCCACTTTGAGATAACATCAAAAAACATATTCATAACTCCTAATGTATCCAATTTCTAGAGCATTTCAATTGTTTAGTTTTAAAATAATAAAAATATAGCTACTTTCTCTCATTTTTTATTACAAATAAAAAATCATTACTTGATGGACTTGTGAATTTTTTTTCATAATACATGACATAGTCACCATTATTTTTCACCATCTCTATAAATTATCTATCCATATTTTTACAAATAGTCTAGGGGAAGTACTTAATAAGAAATATTTTCTTAAAGTTTTCCAAATATATCTCTTAAATTTCATCCTTTTACTTTGCTTTCATAATAAATTCCCACTATTGATGAACCTCTCCATAGAAATGATATATGGCTAGATTCACCTTCTCCTTCTCAGAATAGTGGAGTACTAGAAAGATATTTTCCATTGAGTTAACCCACTATTTCAAAACAAGTGAATTAGAAGAATCACTACATTTCAGTGGTCATTACTGCATAATTGATTATATAGCTAGTTTTCCCTCTTAGGTGAAGGAGGAAATACCAAATTATTCATGTTATTGTTAATATCCTAAGACAATTGAGTAATCAACACCAATACATTTTTAACTCCACCTCCAAAGACATTAAGGATGTTGTTAGAACAATCACTACAACGTCCCTCAAATGGGTTTTTGGTTTTGTTTCTCTTGGTTCCCAACATTTTCTAAAATATAAAAGGGTTGAAAAAAATATAATTCAATAAGATTTGAATAAATAATTTATTAATTTTTAAAAATAAGTCTAAAGGAATATCCAGTGGGATCCCTATGATTATCATTTTTCTAAAACAATAATTCTTGGGTTATTTCATATACTTAGTCTCATACTAAGGGTGTTCATTAATTTTATCCAATACTAATTATCAAAATAAATAACCAATGATTATATACCCACTATAGATACCGTAATTTTCCTTATATTATTACTACATCATTGTTATGATAATAAAATATAATGGTATTTAAAAAAATAGGATCCAAATATTTACTATATTTGGAAAATTTAGACTATACATAAAAATTACCTTATGAAACATAAAAACAATTTAATTCCTTATTATTTAGGTTCTTTTGGTCCCTTATATACCCCTTAGTATAATTTTTCACATGAGGATATACATCACATAATGGGGTGAGATAAAATCCAATTTATAAGATAGATAAGAACATGAATCAATATAACATTGGTGATCATAATCATCATCATAAGTATTGGGTTATCATCATAATCATGAGATGATCATTATACAATGTCTTGGAATGTGTAAATTCATAATAATGAAATGTCATGTCATAGTGGTCAAATACCACACATTGTTGTGAACAAATATTGAATCATTTTCATGCACAAAATATATGCATAATAACACCATAATCATTGTGAAAAAATATAGATTCATGTTCTTATATATTTCAAATTATTTCATGAGATAAATCACACTACTTAATGCATTATAGAGTTATATAATTCTGGGTGCACCCATCACATCATAACAATTACGTAATCATGTTTTCCACATAGAACGTATATCAATCATATACATAAAATAACCCATGGAATAATAATGGTTTCCATTTCATCAATTTATGAATAAAATTTTTTAGATTCCAAAATGAGAGAGTTAAAAAAATGTTTTTATTAGATTCGTTATTATTGAGCAAAGAAGAAACAATAAAAGAGGAGTCAAAAGTGTTTTAGAAAGAAGATTTATTTTGTAAAATCTTTATATTTTCATAAAATCATATTATAAACATTTATATTACAAAAAATAAAATGTAATAACAATGAAATAATATATTAGGTGTATTAGATTCACATCGATGCTGGAATCTGGCATGAAAGAGGAATAACCCAAATAAAAGAAAATTCCAATTTAGAATCACCTTACCTTATGTCTGAATGATTTATTCATTTTAGAATCCTGGATAACAAAATTAGAATCATAAATTAATAAATACAGAACCTATTATACATTAATATTATTAATTATAATTCTATTAAGGTCCTTTATGGCCATTATGATGAGTTATAGAGTTCAATTTTGTTTTTCTTAGAGTGTTTGTTTCTTGGGTTTCATGATCAATTCACTTATAAAAAAGTATAGAATTTCATGTAAGATGAGAATAACTTTAATGAATGGAAACTATATGTTATTATATAACTTAAAGAATTTAAATAGTTCTTATATATTTTTTTTCCAAATATGATAATGATTCATTTTATAAAATGAGAATGATAATGGTTTTGTTTAATTTTGAAGTTTCTGATCACAATGAGATCATTTTATTTTATTATTTGATATTATATATATATATATATGTTAGTTATAGAATATAAAAAATTATATGATAAAACATTTAAAGTATGTTTCTTCAATTAAAATTGTTTTATGAACATCCTTGAACATAGTAATGGAATATTAAATCTTGTTATCCTCGAGGGTGATAAATCAACTACTCAAGGAAAATATTTTCATTTTTAGGATAAAAGGGAGAGTATAATACATTTGATGATATATTTTACCACTAACATAATAATAATATTATATATATAATATAATGAAGTTATCATGCCACTTGAATTATGGTATTTGAGAGGAGAATAAAAAAATAAATGTAACTTCAAATAAATTAAATGGAACTGAAAGTGGACTTTACGTCTTGACCTTGTTTTCCATAGGAACCTCATTTGGTAAGATGTATTTAGTCTTTTATTGAGACCAAAGGACCCTGGATGTGAGGAATAATCTTGGGAACATTATTGGAAAAAAATTAAAGAATCATAAAATCTTGTAAGGTGTGAGGAGAAGTGGTGATGATGGGTGGTATATATAGTGGATGGGAGGGTTGTTTTTGGATTATTATATTTAATATTTTATTATTTAGGATCATGGATATAAATATTTTGTACCATATAATTAAATATATAAAATAATGAAGGAGGTTTTGATATTATGGGATTACATCATCTATACATCATCTATGAGTCAATAATTCATAAATTCATTAAATATCATAATTACAGTATTTCTTAATTCCCCAATAATTCAAATATTTTAGAAATATCCCAAAAAATAAAACATAAATTTTTTCTAACCAGTATAATTAAAAAATAAACTCTATTTTATGAAAATAATTTTCTAAATATGATATATTTAATTTTTAATTAAAATAAAAATTTATTTAAAAATTACATCTTTTAATTTTATACAAGATTTTAAAAAACATTGAAAAAATTAATGAAGGTCTTATAAAATTTTATTCTAATAATAATAAAAATAAATATTAATTTAATAATCTATTTTATGAAAATAAATTATATTTTAAATTATTTTATTAATTACAAAATTGTAAATAAATATTTATGATTTACAAAAAATCCAATACGTGATTTGTCATTTTTAAAACATTTCATTACTTATGATATGATATAATTATATCTTATTTTAACTTATAAGATCCCTAAATTGAATTTTTATTTTATTAGTTAGGTTACCAATATATTTTCCAAATTACTATTATTAATGCTCATGTTTCTGTTTCAAGGGTCAAGTTACTATTCCATCAGTGTTGGTTCCTTAATTTCTATGAATGTCACTTATTTAATTCTTTATTTATCAGAATAATGTTTTTATTTGGATATCTATTCTATGTATGTTTTTTATAATATATTTCATAATTATAATAAAAGAAACAATTCCATTGATAAAATATTGGGTCGTTACACACAAAATGTTTTCATTAATTAATTCTCACATAATGGTATGATTATTTATAGGGTATATTTCACAATATCATTATAATAGAGATTGATTATTATTGAATTTATATTAAAGGAAATTATTTTATAATTTTTCAGTAAATAGTTTTATTTTATTTTCCTCTGGTTATTTGTGATCTTATTTACATAATAATACCATTCTTTCACTCTGGAACTTAAAATGTTTTAGAAAATGTTTTTAAGAGACCCGACATCATTTATATCTTCTATTAGAAACATAAAGTCTTAATGAACCATGTTTTCTATAACTGTTTTCAAATTTTTTTAACCATTTAAAAATGGTTCATAAAATTTATTTTTACCCATTTTTAACATTACGAAATTTATCAAAATGAATCTTCTTATTTTTTTCTGAATAAGAAACTTATAAAAACTTTTTACAATACAAAACGATCAATCATTTTAAATTATATGAAATTAATAGAATTATCTATGGTCATTTCTTTGGAGGCTAATTTTTATGGTTACATGGATATTATTAAGGAAAATTCCTTTAAAGTTGATTTTCAATAAAAAGGATTTTCAAAAATTGTTATGTTTTAAAATTTTATTTTAAAAATGAAAAGTATATTTTCCACGAGGATGTTTCTAAATATATTTTCATTTCATCAATAAAAACAATACTAATTATTACACTAATATGTATATTCCATATTTATACCATTATTATTTTTCCTCTGGAAGGCTTAAGATTATTTTAAATTTTTTTAATATTGACAGAAACTTCCTTGAATCAATTTCATATTCATTAACTTCCTCTAGATCTATTAATTTTCCTTTGATCATTTACAATTAAATTTCCCACACATGTCCATATCATTAATCATGTATATGATTATTTTGAAAATAATATATATTTTTTACATATATTTTTTCTTTGAATGTTATTTTTTAGCTGGGGAAATATCAAAAAATCCGTATACCTTAATCACTACTGATATTTAAAAATAATCATTTTTTAAGAATTAAATTTATTATTTGATATATTAGGAATTATTTGGTTCTTATAGAAGAGGTGGGGCCTAGTTAATCATAGAAACTCAATACACCAGCAGTCTCATGGGATGAATTAGTTGTCTCAAATTAGTTAAATGGGTTTCTATCCATCGCTTTTAAACAATCTTCTAAATAAATCATGATTTTAAATGTATCATGTTCCAAGGTAACATGAAGTCCAATATTAAAGAATTACCTCCATTTATAATTAATTTATACACATCCATGATATTTTATATATAAAAATATCTATAGATGAATTTTGTTATCAGTTAGTTGAATAAATGTAATGGTTTTCAGTTATTTACCTTCCCCTATTGATTATTACTTTTCTAGTTATTTAAATTTCATCTGTGTTTAGATATTTACCAAGAAATATTTATTATTTCTTATGTAGTCATTTAAAAGGAATGTGTGTTCAATTATTTACCTATGCATATTGATTCTAACTTATTTTACCACGATTTTCAATTAACTAATATTTAACGTATGTTCATTTATTTACCATACAATATTGATTCAAGATATCTTCTTATATACTTAACCCCTACTGAGAATTTGAGATCACCCATATTTTGTTTCTTTTCCTTCAGATTCCATGAATATTTATATGAAGTATATATTGGGATATTCTAGATAGAAAAAATTTATTATTGGAAGAAATATGTTTTAATTTATTTTTATTCAAATGTAATGTAAGAATAAAGTATGTATCTTATTTAACCAGACCACTAAATTGATCTACCCCTTGGTATATGATTCGTTTTATCTCATTCTAATATAATTATATCAGGTACCAATTCTAGACTTCTATGGTTGAGGTATCTATAGTTAGTATCATAAAATGTTTAGTAGAAACCTTAGAAACTACATTTATAAAAATAAAGATTATGTAACATAACCCTAAGATATAATTTGTAGATAGGTGTATAAGAAAATACTAATGATTTTTAAGGTATAATTTATGTATTTTTCATTAAAATAATTTCTCATATGGATTATACAAGTGGATGTAGTTTGGGTACAGATATACATAGTGTAATAACTAAAAACAGGTGTATCGTCTTTCCCTCAAGCGTAACTTGGTACATGACAATGAGATTTATTTTGAACCTAATTTGAACATATAAGTGGATATGAATAGAATAATTTAGATTTTATTTACAAACCATTATAAAGTATACAAGTAAATAAATACAATGAATGGCCTAGGTTAAACCTAGGGTGTCATAGATTCAAGATAATATGTCAATATTTACACATCCTAAAAAATTCTTATATTTCTTTTCTACTATAATTATTTCCACAAACATAATGTTTCATTTGGTTTTAGTCAACGGTTGGTTCCCAAAGTAATCATGTTTTCATTGAACAAAGAGGAAAAGGTTATCTAAATGAAGAACCAAATGGTATGTTGATAGGATGAAAATATATCGAGTTTATTCCTAATTAGTTTTCCTAAAATTTGTTTACTAGCATATTCCATAAAAAACTCCAAAACTTACTACAAATGATAAGGATATAGTCTTTATATTTATTTTGTGGTGGATAACCTAGAAAAAAGAAGGATTGATTTCCATCATGCAAATAATATGGAAGGAGACACCTAGGAAAGTTTCTTAATGGATCTGTAAAAATTTTTATGGGTGGAAAAGAAGGGCATAAAGCATTGAATTTTAGAAGAAAAATTGAAGTGTATGATGGAAGGAAATAAATAACACCCTAAGGATCCATTTATAGTTTGCTGTCATAAATGTGGAGATTTAGGAATTACTTGATTCAATTACCACTAGTAAGGGATACACTCTAGACAAAGGAATGTCCTATGAGGAAATAAAATTGATGAAGTATTTATGCATTGGGGTTTTATTTAAAACCTTATAAAAAAAGTTATTTAATGATTAAATTTCAAGGATGTGCATTATTTTTTTGGTAATTATATTAATATGGTTTTAGAAAAAGGAAAACCTATATGCCAGTAAGAAATCCATCAATCCCGATAAAGCAATTATGCTTGAACCCATGATCAAAGGATGATAAGGTTTTCACACCTACCACTAGACTACGTGATGTCTTAGTTGATATTTAATTTTTTTAGGTAAAATATTTTGATAATTAAAATTAATGAAGAACCAGTGGTATTATTTTTTAGGTTTAAAGATTAATGTATTAGCTATATTAGTTTTGGTAAATAATTAGATTCAAATGTAGAAACTTGTTTTATGGATCTTATGATCTATTAAATGCGAATTTAATGATTTAGAAATAAAAATTTTATTTTATGGTATTAATTTCTTAGTGTAAAGTCATAAATTAGAAATTTATAAAATAAAAAACCAAAGTATTAAATTCTGTATATGAAATATAAATATAAAAATTAATAATATATATTTATATTCTTAGAGGGTAAACGAAATACAAATTTTTAGGGAAATGATCATGAAATAAAATTTATATCTTATTACATTTATATCAAATGAGTCATATATTACTTTAAATAATCATTAATTTATGTTTCTCAGAAACTAAAATTGACATTGATCACCCACTTTCTTGTGATCAATGACCTAAATCACATTCTAAAATTCATTACACTTTTTTTTCAAGACCATGTCTTCAATTTCCCCTAATGTTTGACAACGTAGAAACATAGTTATATGTTATTACATATGACCATTTTACAAACCTTTAATTATTGTTAAGAATAAATTTAATTAACTATTTTATGATGTGTATTTTTTCAACAAAATATTTCCAAATATCAAATGCCGGATTACCAAGATCATGTTTAAATTTTTAGGACACAATTTATTTTTAGTGGGGAGAATGTAACACCCTGATATTTTTAAATATAAACATAATATTTCAAAGTGTGTATGAAACGAAGAACCATGTGTAGGAAGGAATAAAAAATCCAAAAAATTTATGATATATTTACTATTTTAAATAAATTTAATCTATTTTATAGCCTTTAATGCACGAAATATTTAGATAGATTACACTACACACGTGACCTGGTTTTATAGAAATAATATATATATATAGATTTTATTATTAAATATTATTTTTTATCCAAGTGGATAAATTGGTAGTTATATAAATTATTTACTATATTTTGAAAACATATTGTTGAATTCATTGGTTACTAGTTAATTAGAACAGATTATAAAAACCAATTGAATCTAAAGGAAATGTTATTATAACATCTATTTATATGCACCAAAGATGGTTTATCATAATAAATTAAATTAATTAACATTAGTGAATGATATTAATAAAATATATATATTATATATTAAATCAATTTTTATTTTCATTTATCCAATATGTCTTATACGTAGAAGTTAAGAAAAATTCCAATATTTTTCATAAAAGTTGTATTTTTCTAAAGGTGGTTTTGCAGCATTTTAATGGAGAATTTGTTTTTAAACTAATCATTGAAACATTTATAAATTTTAATTGAAAAAATAAAATTCATATTTAAATTTAGGATGTCAATATTATGATATGGTGAAGTTTTGGTATTTTTTGGGGATGTTCAGATTTTTCAAGAATAGTGAAAAATGATGAATATTAATTTAAAATTGGTCATTCATATAAATAATTTATAATGTTAAATTATATTTTAGATTAGATTTAATATAAAAATAGATAAATTATAAATCTATTAATCCAATTTATGTCATTTTAGTCATATTTACATTTAATTTAGATATAAAAATATTATAAAAAATTTGAACTTTTAACTTTGAAACCCGGCTTTCTCATCCTATCTGTGGGATTAAATTTAAATTTAAATTTTCCACATATGTTAATTTAATATAAAAAAATGGATTTAAAATTTAAAATTAGAATATTTTATAATTAATATATTCTTATACTTAATTTCATACCAATGTGATTAGTTAAAACAATTAAAATTAATTACATCTATTAAAAGAGACATGAGTATTCCAAGGGAAAACAATTTAAATTTAAGGTACCCAATGACCTATAAAATTATACAAAACACAAAAATGGACATATTTAGACCATATAACTTATATTTTAGAAATTTGTTTTTTATTTTAAGTAAGTTACATGAAACAAACAAGGTTAGAATTCACTATTTCAAAAAATTACATGAGTGACACTCACATCACTTATAAACGGACTCCCCCTCTTCTATTCACTTAAATATTTAAAATCACCTTGATTAATAAACAAACTACCCAAATCACCTCATAAATATCCTCCCTTCATCCAATAATTCTTCTATTTGGCATAAAGTAACCCCCTCAAGGTATCAATACAAACCTATGGAGGAAACATGAAGAAGAGGTAAGGTACTTCTAAAAGTGTTTTTCATTTTATTTCATTCTCCCCATACTAATATTTTTAGTATTTAATTTTTATTAAATTAAATAAATGCCTTACATATAATGATATATTTTTATGTTTAGGGAATGAACTATAACTTTACACACATCCATCGAATGGGTTACTCAATCATCATTCGTGTGTGCAACAGACTATCGCTTCACAAGACGATGTCGTTCGTTCTTCCATTAGGACCATTCATGGTTATGAATAATGATTGATTTATATTTTATATATGATATATATGATATTCATGATTTTTTTATGTTTTTTTATTATTGTATCACATATAATTTTTTGTTTTCTACTTTACAGAAATACGATAACGTTACTCGCGTGTATGGAGGACTATCGTCTCGCCAAACGATGTGATTCATTCACGCTTTACATGGAATGTATTAAGGTTGGTTTTAATAAAAATATGTTATATATAAAACAAAAAATGATAATTTAATGATAATATTCATATATATTATTTAATTATCTTTATTTCAATACAACAAGAAAATGGAAACATCGTTCATGCATACGTATGACCCACCATATGCATAAATAGTGTATTTAATTTACTATCACTAAATTTTATGGATTAATATATATATATATACATATTGAATATATATTATAATTATATAATGGAATAAATTTTTGAGATGATTAGATAAAGATCAGTTTAAAAGGAACACAAAATAACATATGGAAGCATACACAAAAGGTAATTAACAACCAAAAAAATGAAAATTATGAAGGATTACTAAAAAAAGGACAGTAAGATGTTATGGAAGGATAATATAAGATATTATAAATAATAACATGGTTCTGGTATAAGTGAATAACATACTCAAAACCATTATACATTAGGTTAAATATCATTTAATGAAAATGAAGAATGTGGTAAGAGATTTTTTTCCAATTTCAATTCATTAAGGCATATTGCAATGTTATGGACCTCGTTTCTTTTATATATTGTATATACTACCCCATTGACATGTAATATCATGAATAATAAATTATTCATGGAATTTTATATTTTAATTTTTATTATACAATATAATTTTATTTGAATTGAAAGTTATAAAGTGGTAAATAATTTCATAACTCAATTTCTTTTCATTGGGTTATATTAGTTATTCACTGTTATTGATATTATATGATTATGTGTACAAACAATTATTATCTATTTTTTTGAATTATTTCATTTTTATTTACTATGGACACACATTATTTATTTATTTATTTATTCTTAATTCATGTTATGATAATTTGAAATGTTGATTACATAATCTAATTCTAATCAAGATGGTTTATTCTTGAATTTCCATTAAAGGAAATTATTTGATCATTGATTCATAAAACTATCAGTTTCATTCTAATATATATTTTTATAATATTTTTTAATTAATAGTACAATTTCCTACCATTTTTGTATGTAAAATGTTTTAGAAAATGTTTAAAAAAAACAACACATCATTTATATATTTAGTCAGAAACATGCTTTCTTCTAAAACTACGATCTCTAAAAATGTTCAGAAGAATTTTTATAAAAATTTCATAATGTTTCATTAATGAAATTTTTAACAAATTATACTTTAAAAAAATTTCATGAAAGGAATATTCTTTTCATTTTTCAAAAAAGGTACTTTTCTGTTCTTTTAATGTTCGAAAGGATTGTTCTTTTTACCTTGTATGACAAGTACGGAATTACCATCCCTCATCTATTAGAAGCTTACATTTCATGTTTCCATGGATATTTTTTAAGAAAATTTTTGAAATATTATTTTAAAATAAATCTGATTTTTTTTATTTTTTAAAAAGTGATTTTCAAAATGAAAAATTTATTTTCCTCGAGAATGTTTTTAAAGATATTTTTATTTATTTAATGAAAACAACACTTATTCATAACGTAATGGGTACATGTTGTATTGATACAATTATTATTCTTCCAATGGGTGGGTTATGATTATTATGACCAAGAATAATTCTGAAATTCACTTACTTGAATCATTTTCATAGTCATTAACTTCCCTAATATTTATTCATTTTCTAATGATAATTTAATATTAAAATTCATATAATTATTCATATCATATATCATATATATGATTATTAGATAAGTTGTATACACTTATTAGTTATGGTTATTACTTTGAATGTTATTTAATGAACTGGGTAAATATTGATAAATCCATATTCCTTAATCTATAAAGATATTGGATAAGGCACATTGTTTATGAATTAACTCTAATATTTGATATATGATGGATGATTCAGACCTAAAGACATCTGTGGGGCCTAGTTAATGATATCCCCTCAAAACATTGGGAGTCTCATATGTTTAATCAATTGGGTAGCCTTAGTTAAATGTATTTCCACCCATAAATTTTAAACATTCTTGAGAATAGATCTTAACGGTAATTCTATCATGTTCCTGGGAAAAATGACATCCAATATTTAAGCACTTACTTAATTTCTAAGTAAATTATAAATATCTAGGATATTTTTACTATTAATAAATATATGGATGTATTTTATTTTCAGTTAATTTATTAAATGTAATGGTTTATAGGTATTTACCTTTCTATATTGGTTATTCATTATCTAATTATTTAAATGGCATGTGTGTTCATTTATTTACCATGTCATATTGATTATTCCAAATTCAATTATTTAAATGGAATACATATTCAATTATTTACCCTTCCATATTGATTATTCATAATCTTACCATGATATTGAAGTTATTAAAATGTAATTTGTGTTTAGTTATTAACCATTTCAAATTGATTACACTTATTGATTTGTGATATCTTCTACTGTAATTATACCTTACTGATCATTTGATTTCACCAAAAAATCAACTTTTGGTAGCCTTTTCCTATGATTCCATGAATTTTACTATGAAATACATGAAGGAAAATGCTAGATAAAATAAATTTATTCTAAAAAATATATTAATTCATATATTCAAATATAATGAAAGACTCATATGTGTTTCTATTTTACCATGACTACTAAAATAATTGGTTCTTTAAGAAATGATTTGTTGTATATTATGATAATGTAATGATAATATGAACTAGATCTAGGATATAGGGATCAGGGATTCTAAAATGAATGAACTAATTTTTTTCCTAAATAGTTTTAAAATAAAATGGAATTTTTAAATGATCTAAATGAACAAATAGTTATAAAAATTAATATTTTTCATTATTCACTATAATATAATTTTTTAAGAAAAGTCACAGAATTCCACTTGAAGATAATTTTTATATGATGATTTAGAATTTTATGTTCATTGTATAAAATAAAATATATGAAATTTGAATAATTTAATTTTTTATTTCAATTCACAAATTTCAATAAAATCATTTTTTATGAAATTGAAATTTTGAAGCCTAAAATATCTACTAAAAGGTTGAGTGAATATATATAATTAACTAATCAATACATTTGTATTTATTAGGACTATTATACATATAATTCATAATGTGGTTACTGTAATTCATACCCTCCAGTTCGATTACCTTCTTATCATGGTAAAATTTAAATAATGATATTATGATGTTATATCTCAACTCAAATAAATCTCAATGTTTTATGTTTAATAATATATTTAGATAATTATTATTTAAAACTATATTTTTAATGAGATACATTCTTTATTTTTTCTCAAAATAGTTCTCATATTTCTTTATGGAATTTTTCTCTTATCATTACTAGGCATATTTTATTCTTTGGTGCCTATTCCTTTTAACATTCATTGAGAATTATTCTCATATTTTACGTTATTATACCGTAAAATCACATTATTACATGGAAAATATATAGGTAAAATGTCAGTTCCACTACACTTGAAATACTTTAGTGGGATTTTACCTTTTATTCTCTTTCACCCATTAGTATTTTATAGAAATTAAGGTTATAACTCTTTTATCAATCCAATAAAATTCATCATCTTAATCAAAATAACAATAAGATTTAATTTATTTTTCTCAGATCTATATATTAATCATGGATTTGAATATAATTTTCTCTTAAACCTTTTTTTGTAATATAGGATCTTTGATCATCTCATAGTTGAAAATAGTGTTATAAAACTCATCTATAGATGAGTTATAATTTTACTAAATATCCACAATATCAGGATAAAAATTATCTTGAATGTTTATCTTTAACTTCATGACAATAGTAGAGAATTATATGTTGTCCTTAAATACCTTGATTTTATTTACTTCTTAATCCAACCTCATGAAATAGTTATCCATAATGTCATCCTTATTCATTCACGTATCTTCAAATTTTTCCATCCAAAAATGTTGTTTATATTCATTGATCTTTATATATCCCCTTATATAGGTTCTCTATCTTTTTCAAATTTTGTTATACTTATTGAGTTCCATTACATTGGTGCATTGATTAACATACAAATAATATATAATAACATGTTTCGATTTCCCATAATCCTCTAATTTTCTATTATCTATAAATTTCATGGGAGAATCTCTTTCAATAGAGGTAAAAAACTATCGCATAATAAAAAACACCAAACCATTGGGATATAAAATAGAGAAGAATTACATTATTCTTTTCATGAATGGTTTCCCATCATATATTAGTAGACATCATCTATTTATAGAATTCATATTATCTCTTCTTTACATCAAAAGAGTGGGATATCATGGAGGACCTGGTTTTCTCTAATACGACTTAAAGACCTTAGATCTTATAGATTACCACTGGGTGGCTAAATACATGGTACACATTTTTAGAATTTAATCCTATGAAATAACCCCAAATTTTGTTATGGTGTTTATCCAATCAAAATAAATCTCACCCTTACTTGTTTGAAAATATAATTTAATATTCATAGTTCACGACATATATTTAGATGGTTCGACAAAAATTTGAGAGAATATACTTTTATTTTTTGGTTTGATGACAAGTAAAATAAGAGTTTTCATTATTAAATTGTTTTTTATATGTTCATTAAAAAACATACAAAATTTTAGGAATGTATAATCCACTTCCATGGGTAGGTATCATCCAATTCCAAAATATAATGTGAACGTTTTTATATTGGATCTATCAATGCTTCTGACCACCATCTTAGTGATGAAAAATATCACTATTAAACTACCTGATGGATGAATATAAAATATGTTATCTTCTACTAAAAGGTATTTGGTTTCCATATTGTAGTCACTATGATTTCATGAAATCTTCCTTTCTATATTATTTATTTAAAATAATCTCCTCATGATTGATAGCATGAATGCCTTATATTATCTTCATACTTCTCATAAACATGTACGTAGAGGAATAGAAAGAAAAATTTTGTATAAATCGATTGTATTTAGTTTGTATCACATTAATAAAATAGTTCTTCAATAAAGCACGGTATCAGCTTTTCAATTCCTGATTCATGGTCCTCAATCATACTTCCTCTATATTTTTATCTTCATTATTTTCATCCTTATATATTCACAATACCATGTGAATAATATTCCTAAAAAAATTATAGATATTTCCCATGATTTTCTATATACCATTTTTAATGAGTAGTGGGCCTAATAGGAAATAAAAAAAATTGAGATATTACAATTTTAGAAATACAATAATCTTACATGATCCTATCATTTAATCTTAGTAAATAGTTCAATTAAAATATCACAAAATATTTTTCTAGATACTAATTTTTATCAACAAATATTATTTTTAATAATTTCAATGTAGTGAAGAAATATATGAATTAAAATTTCATTTACTAATTTTTATAAAGTAATGAACCTTATAAAGATCACTATGTAATAATTTAATATGTACTATACCAGAAATATTTGGGATCCAAGCATACTTGGTCCCAAAAAAATTATTAAGAAAATTAAATAAAGGACAATGAAACACAAATGTGGCACAAGCGCCACCAAAACCAAGATGGAAGACCAACACTACCCACAAGAAAAGAAAAGAAAAATCCCAAAAACAAAATAATTCTCAACAGAAGAGATGCCCTCCAATGGCCATCTAGCCGAAAAACCCAGCATACACTATCGCCTGGCCACCACATAGACCCACACACGTGCTTTTCTAGACGTCCTCATCACATGCCCCAAACTCACGCTCGCATGCACCCCTAAATTCTTTGCATACCCCAAGTTCATCACCAACTACCACGATCATTTCCAGCGATCACGCTTTCTTTTCCAGATATCATGCCTTCGTTGATGCCAACAACATCCTCACCAAGAAAGCATCCCAGGCGCACAACCCAATTGTCAATTATCCATCGGCTCTTGCATTCCACTACAAAATCGTTGGACCTCACATCCTCTTCAGGATCCCCACACCGGAGATCTACCAATCAATCCACAAATGAGGTATTCCCTATCCTTGGATTCTGACATCATTTCACCCTAATTGGGATCATGCACCTGTAGAACACCATATGTCATGCCAAAACCATCCCGAACCCTACCTTGGGTGGAACCCCCAAGATCCAAAAACCATAGTAAATCAATGTAAATGTCTCCCAAAAATGAAACCACCACAATAAACTCATCCCCTTCGGTGTTCATCCTGCATAACCTCCATAGCCACATATTCAATCGAGGTGGATCTCTAGCCATTAGCCCTCGAAAACACGATTTTCCTGAAAGAAAACCAAGCCATCCTTGACCCTGAAAACATAAATCGCTAACCACTCTCATCAGGGTTCTATAATATACCACCACCATCAATTCACCACTGATAACCACCTTCATCACTTCTACCATAAATGCGCCATCATCCACCACCAAGACGTTGTCTTTAGTGGTTAACCCACTTGCACCATCTTCAACAACTAATAGTCTGATAGACGTCAGCTCTGGACAATGCCCATCACTGCATGCATGCAACGACTTAACATGTATTTGTCTACTACTCAGTAAAGATTTCAATGTGGAAAACTATCTCCTCCTCATGTTAGCTTGAAAGGAGTTGCAACAAACCATTGTGATTACTAGAGAAATGCAACTGGAGTAGACCGAGAGGATCTCGTTTTATGAGTGAGAAACTCTCTATATATTCTCTTACTATGTACTATATCTACACTTATTGATATGATTTTTTTATTTCTTAGACAGGATCAATGGATCACTGAGATGGGGGTGGGTTAATTCAATGATATATTTTTCTTTTATGTTTTCTTTATTTTAAAACAACCTTAACCTACTATTAAATATTTATAACTTTTCTGAAAACAAAACATTTACACATATATAAGAACATCTGTATTTATAAGGATGAATACTCAATAAGAGTATCTTAATATATGGAAAGGTTTAGAAGCAATCTATTTCTACATTATGTAATAAAAACAATCCTTTTTTATAGATACATATTATAGGATATAATATTAAACTTTTTTTTGAACTATGATCAATACAACATTGAATGTTATTATCCTAGTCCAAATGATGTAATTGATGCTTTTTTAACAATTAATGAAACCTTCCCCAATTTGTTTGAAACAAGTTACTATTTTAACTAATCAAAATCCACTCGAATAGATCATAAAACACAAACCATCACTATCCAACACAACAACATGTAGAAACCTTCTTTCATCAATTTTTTTATAAATTCTTAGTCTGATGGATTAGTCTAATTCCTCTATCTTATACCTCAGTCTAAAAAATAGATAAGGAAATATACACTAGAAAAATTCTGAACCACTATAATTGATCCATAGAAAATTATGTCTGATTGCTCAGTCTGATATAGTAAACGTTTCATCTTCTTCTTCTTCTATCCGGAAAGTATTCTCCGGAAAACTGATTTCAGAAACTCATTCAAAATGAATAGTGGTTTCTATCACTATTTACATGTGAACAATACTTTTTTTTGGAAATTAAAATTCAATTTCTACTATTCATATGTTCATTAAAAGTGTTATGGGAAGGAATATAGATTTCTTTCCCACATAACGAAAATTCCAAAATTTAAATTTAGATTTCATTATGAATACATCTCTGACTTCTTCAGCGCTTCTCAACTGCTCTCAAATCATCTCAAAACATCTGAAATCTTCGAATACAATTATTTTACATTGATATTTCTATCATTCCTTTAGTTGGATATAAAATTTCACTCAAATTTTTTTCAATTACAATGAATTCATATCAGTACTGAAGATTTATCATCATGATTCCCCATACCAACTACTAAAATCATCTCATGTCGATGCTCCATACCAATTTAGACATATAAATATTTGAAAACATTACACTATAATAATAATCAAAACTTTTAATTCATTATAAAACACCATTTTTCAATAATTTTGTTTGATGTACCCCTTCTAAAATACAAATGATATTTCTTCAAAGTATTATCCTTTTATTTAATTGTTTGAAACATCCTCAGACCACATCTGATGACATCCAGCCATCAATGAAATATTAATTCCAATATGTATATAATGTATTGGTCTATTCCTACTTTTGATGGGCCGGTGTCAAAGACAGTATAATTAGTAAACACCACATCTTGAAAAAAATACATTTTTTACTTTTATATTGACCAAATTAAAGGAAAAAAATTCATGACTTATTTTCATCATGACCCAATTACAGACAACCAAAATTTCTTTTATATAATGAAAAATTTTGACTAAATAGTTGATATTAATTACATTAATCATTATTTGATCTCTTCTCATTCATCAATCAAGAAAAACTCTTCTTATTGAACTATATCAACAAACTTATCTTCCTCTGATGGATTAGTGGCACTCTGCGTATAATGGACCAGTTTCTGTTCCTCATAAACGTTACAAAAATTTAAAGCCTTTCTTCTTCCAAAAACTCATGATTGTATCGTGAAATTATAACTATGTTGAGAAAATTGGAATAGGTATAACATAATATCAATTTTGGTACCAAGAATATATTTTACCCTTTAATTTATAAGTATTTCATCATATATTTCCCATAAATCTTATGATATTTGATGAATAACCCAAGAGAAAATCATAATAAGATTTTATGTAAAGAAATTCAGAATATGATACTATTTATCATACTGATGATGAAATCCATTATCGACCCAAGGTGAGTCTGTAGAACCTTTTCATTGAGAAATATTCTCTATAAACTGATTGAATTTACTAAGCATTTTTTGATAAGATCTTCTAAGTCTGATGTCTCTACTTCTAATCAAAAAACATTTCAATGCGAGGTGATTTATTTTATTTGAAAAAAAAAGTCAAACCACTCAGCATAAACTTCATTCATGCTAACAGACTTCATCTGATGGGGTTCTAATTATCATCTCTATAAAAACCCTTCATCGTCTGGATTTTCACTAGATTTTCATGGAGTATGTTTTTTATGCACATCACTCCATTTTTTGCAACATATTCTTCATATTGATCTATTGAAAAAAATACAACAAAAATAATTTCCCAATATTATTTTTGCAAAGTATCACAATATTTTGAACATGTATCCCAGCCTTACATAGTATACCAGCCAACCATATGATATTGCTAAACCTTTTACTGTTCTGAGGAATCCAAATAAAATCTTATGATGAACTTTAAAAATCACATTATATCAAATAATTTTAAAAAATCGTATAATTATACTCAACCTAGAACTTATAATGATATTAATGTGCCTTATGATGATAATAGTCAACCTTAAAAAGGACTATAATAGAGTCTTTTGATTAATTTAAACTATAATTAGATCTCATGACCTTTCCATTTTTCAACTCCAGAGTGAACCTTATGAAATTTTGACGGGTACCTTATAACATTCAGATATGAATCTTATGAAGTTTTTATGGTTCGTCAATTCCATATTCCACCAAAAACTATAAATATAATATTATTTTTTTTCAAACCATAACACCTCTAAATCATCCAAGAACCTACTCAATCCATTAAAATCGCCTATAACATATACTGAAAACTTCAAAAAAACATTTCTTCATGTTTTACAATAAAAATAATATTTAACAATTACATTGAGTACTTCACCAATATAAATGATTATTGAGATGCCTATTAATATTTTCACCTCTGTGTTGGGTATTGAAAAATTATCAATGGGCCTCATGCAACATATTCCTCTTTAATTATGGAAGTCATGGAATAATTTATTTTTCATGGGTCTTTCAATCCCATCATTATTAATGTTAAACATTGGGATATTTTTTACCTACTTTTATAGTTCTAAATCCTAGATCAAAGTCTTATTGATAATTGAAATTTAAGTATTATTTGGATTCATTTAGGAAAGTTTTTATTTCTCCCATTCAATTTTGAATTTATGTTCTATCATTTTCTAAATAAAGAGTATTGGGTCTGTCGCAATCCTTATCATAGATAAGAATACATGATCCATTCTACTCAAAGCATCATCCACCTTGTATTACTTCTCATAGTGGTAATTTATTCCATATTCGTAATGCTTCATTAACCCTAACAATATCATTTTGTGAATGTATAACATCAACTATATATCTTATGATCAATATATTGATATATATATATATATATCGATATTTACAATATATATAGTTCCTCAATATATTTAATGAATAAATTAGAATGGTAAACTCCAAATCATGAATCAAGTGATTTTTATAATGAACCATTAACTAATGTAAGGAATACACTACCACTATATGATTTTTTCATTAGAATAAATATGAATCCAGTTTTTGATGTGTCAAGACATATCTCAAACCCTTATCCACTATAGTGTAGTGTGACTATAGGTGAGTGACCAAGGTTCCCTTGAGGTACCTGAAATTTTATTCATGGTTATCTATCCAAATTAATACACACCCATTCAAGTCAACTTGGTTAGTGGACTTCAAAAACATTAAAAATTCTCAAAAACAATTCATATCCAATATATTCTATGAATCTATAGATCAAAATTATAGATTTTTTTAAAGGGAATTACTCGATATCATCTATTTTTGAAGGATATATAGATATACACTCTCATGTGACTACATGACCCATGAATTATACTTTCTATACCCAGATGTCAAAAATTATTAATTTTGAAAATAAATTCCCATTTCTCAATGTATTATATATAATATTCAAATAATAACTATGTACTTTATTGTGATTGGAATATATGAGAATAAAATCTATAATTACTATAAAAAAATTTATTGATTTAATCTTTCAAATCTCTATTCATCATATCAATGAAGATTGTGGGGAATTTTTACATCCAAATTGCATCACTGTGGATTCATATTGTTTATATCAATTATATATGCTTGTGTTGGGTACCACATCTCTTTTCACACATAACTGATGATATATAGATATATATATATATATATATATGTTTAAACATTGGGAACTATTGATCTTCTTGTAATTTATCCAAGAAATCATTAATACGGGTTATTGGATTACTGTTCATGATCATAATCTTGTTAAGTTCATGATAATCAATAAAAAGATGTATTGATCCATATTTGTCTAAAGAAAATTAAATTTGTTCAACCCATGGTGAACCCCATAGGAATATATAACCCTTGTCCAGATTATCCTATAGTTTTTTCATCATTTACTTTAATTGAATTTGGGCATTTCTATAACAAATTTTCCATATAGGAATAAAACATGGTTTTAGATCTATTGAAAACTCAACCTCACGGTCATGGGTAAGACTAAGAAACTATCAATAAAAACATAAATATTTTAATTAAAATTTATTATATCCCCAAAATTTTGTATTTTGGTAATGATTTGAGTTAAAAAATCTTCATTATTTTTTATTAAGACCCATATATTCGATGTAATTAGCATAGGAGTTCATATTCAACCACACACTTATAAAAAATCATAAGTAAATTTATTGTATGAAATATGATATACTTATTCTACAAATTGATATAGTCTCTATATAGGGACAGTGAATCTGTGCCAAAAATCACATCAAATTTAAATAAATGGTGAATAATAATAATCACAAAAAAAACATTAACACAAAAATAAATCAAAGAAGAGTTGTGGACTTGGGATAAAATCATCACACCACTAGTAGTTTTTATGAGTAATTAAATATCTATCCACTATGGTAATTAATTAATTATATAATATAATTATCATTAGATGATGTAATTCATATAACATGGATTAAATAAGATTTTTTCTATATTTAGTATACCCTCCACCATCCAAATTTCAGTATATTTCACCAATCCCTTACTAAAACCAAAATGTTTAGTGTTAGTATTTGGAAGTAATAACAAGATTATAAAATTGTATGATAATGAAATTAAATCCTTATATGTTATAAATTAAGATACATTCATTTCAAACTATAACATTTTATGTTAATCCTATATTAATTTAGCTTCATCATAGGATATTTTATGTTGAATCTTCTTATATTCAGAACTTAATCCCAAAAAAATTACTAAATCCCACATTTATACCATCTAAGATAACTTCCCCCCATAACATACATATAAATTACATCATTTTAAATCAATAGTCATTATATAGCATAAAAATAAAACCAAAAAAACATATATGTTTATTTTAATAATATATAATATAAACAACTATCTTATTTCAAAAAAAATCATTTATATCCAAGATAAAAATTCTGCACACATGATACCCTTATAGTAACATCATAATTGAAACAATTATTCATTTCTTAAAGAACAAAACATAAGAAAGGAGTGATATCATATACGTAGTAATGGGTAAACATATAAGATACCAATCAACATTCAGAAGTAGCGACAAGATAAAATTTGGGTGTGGGAACCTAATAAAGGTACATGAATGTAACATAAAGAAATTATACCTAATAAGACATAGATAATAAAACATGATTCATGACATGATTTATTTACATAACATAAGAAATGAATCATAAAATTATGGAAACATGGGTAAATAATAATGATCCAAGAGAATATGACATAGATACATTATGTAATATAAGAATTTTTCAGAAAAATAAGCATATAAATCATAATATATGTTATTTTTATCCACAAATACATTCATATCATAGTGGAATAGAAAAACCACCTACAAATAATATAGTGGACTTGGGATAACCACATAATTCCCATAACATTTTAGGTTTGGGATAACCACATGTGTCTCGTGATGATATCATAAAATATAAAACCATACCCAATGTACTTGAGAGTTATATTAATCCCACAAATAATATAATTATAATACATGTATATTTATTCCACGTGAACATGAAAATATTCATAGTACCATTATAACTTATTTAACCCATGAGAAATTAATGGGACTCAAGATGATTTTCCAAAAACATTATTTAAATGCATTTTGGGAAATATATTGGATAGTAACATTTTTTAATATCCCTAGTAAAGAATAATAAATTTTAAATTATTTTGAAATATACAAAAAAAACATTATATGATCATTATAAAATTACTTGACAAATAAGAATAAAGACCTTTCATTTTTATATAACATTTATAAAGAAGAAAACAATTTATGATAAAAAGTAAATATATATTTCTTTAATGGCATGAAGAATTTGAATTCATTCCTTTTAAATAAAAATAGATAACATAGTGGGAAAATCAAATGGTGTGTAAAGAGTTAGAATAATATTCTCTTACTATTTTTTAAGCAATTTCAATAGTAAATGACTCAGGTAAAAAATATTAAAAGGTTATTGCTCTAACAAATTGTAAAGAAAGTAAAAATAAATTTTAAATGACCTTAAGAAATAATATATGTTTATTTGAGGACATTTATAGAGTATAATAAATATTGTGAACATGGAGGTGAAATATTCCCCATAGAAAAATAAAATAAGGTCAGATCCACTTACAGATGTCCTTTCAGTTAAACTGTAAAAAAATGGAGGGTAAAATAGTAAAAAGGCATTTAAATCCTATAAATAAATGGATTATAAAAAATTTGATTTATTATATAATTATCATATAATTTTTATTGTTTTAAATATTAATTTTTACATTATAATTTTTACAAATGATATTTGAAAATAAACCCTTGTAAATTTGGTATCCTTTAAATAAAACCGCTTAGAAGGATAACACCTTATATTTATTTCTAAAAACATTATATTAAAATAAAATAATTATAAAATAGTATTTTCATTAGTATATAAATTATAAAAAAATGTGGCCAATATAAAGCATCTCTCATTAAAGTGAAATTGAGATGAGAAATCCTTACGTCAAATTTCTTCTTGATCAGATGCACCATAAACCCATGTATAATATATTTTTGATTATTACTAAAATTTATAATAACCTTTTTCATTTATAATTTAATTATTACCATTGAGTTATAAATTATTATAGCCCATATTTTTTAATTTTAAAATTAATATATTGGTATTAATTATTCCATATTTCCATGCATTCTTCTATTTGGAGGATCTGATTGTTTCTCCTGGATCTTGATTTGATCACATTAATAATTTAAATTATTATTTATAATATTATTTTGATAAATTGTTAGAGTACTATAGTCATTTAATTTTACTTATGTTGATATTTTTCATGGTATTCTTAAAAGTCTCGATTTTGATGGTTACTAAATTTACTAAAGAGTTGAATTGATTAGTGAAATTAAGTATAATTTAACTATAATATAATTATAAAAACATATTAAAATAATAATTATTAAACTATATTAGTATTTTTTAAGTTTTCTTAGTCATTCATGATGTAAACATTATAACAATGTTCATGTAGGTGGTGAAACTGACCAAAACAACAACATGATATAATGATTAAATGAGTATAAAACTTTTATTTTATAGTAATAATATTAGTTTTACAAATCCTCATTGGTTTAAAAAACATTTTATTAAATTTATAAATCATATTATATAATATTTAGATAAATAATATAAAAGGTAATTATTAAATAAAGGATAACACTTCATTGAAATCATGATTATCCTCTTGGAGAGCCTCTTGGAAATAAGATAATATTCCTACTTTTGAAAAGATGTTCCAAAAAATGGGATGGATTTTTATGGAGATAATTTTTTTAGGTACTCAATATGAAATAAATGAAATGGTTTGGTTTTATGAGAGTATAGGAGGTGTCCTTTTTAGGTGATCGCGAGTTATATTTTCCAAAATATGCATTCCTTAATGAATAAGGAATCTAATTTCTTAGTGAAAATGGATCCAAGTAGGAAAAATAATTGATATAGTATAATGGTGTATTTATCATGCCTCATACACTCTATTATATATAATTTTTAGTGATATTTTATGTATTTTCCCCTTAGTTGAATCCTTTTACTTTATTTTACCTTTAACATGGTAAGTCAATTTTTACCTTGGTAACTTATTTTTATTCCTAAAAATTAAATTAATAGAATTAAAAAACATTTATAATATAATTATAAATATGAAATCCATTTTATTGGATAAAATTTATAAAATAGATAAAAATTAATTCTAAACTAATAAATATATAATGTATAAAAAGAGTTTTTAGAAAAACTTAATTTTAGGCACAAAATAGTTATATTATTAATACTTCCAAAATAATAATCATTATATGAATGTTAATTAATATTATTATATATATAAATAATTAATTTTATTAAAATGAATTCTTAAATAGGAATTAAATTAATTTATTAAATCAATAAATTTTGAAAATAGTGAAAAAATCATTAAAAACCCTTTTTTAAATTAAATTTAATCACATAAAATTATTTATCTTATAACTATTAAATTTTATCAATTTATCGATATTATAATCTTTCACTGAATTTTATAAACATTTAAAAAAATTCCTAAAATAATAATAATATATAACTAATAAAAATTACAAATTTTACAATAAAATATTCTGATTAATAAAAAAAATTAGTACTTTTTATAATTATTTATTATATTTCATTTTTCTAAAAAAATCACAATACATAATTGATTCTAATATATAAAACTACTTTATATACAATTTCCATATATCCAATGGTAATATTTTTAAGGTCCGTATATATTGGTAAAATTATCTTTCAATATAGATCCTTACATTAATTTCTAGTATTATTCATCATTTTCATTTAATTTATTTCCAAAAAAATATTGAATTTAAAATCTGTTTCCTAATTTATATATTTACAATTAGAGGCATTATATTCAACTAAAACCATGAAGTAAAATATTTCATGTTCGTAGTAATTTTATTTAAATGTAGTTTTATTCCTCCTGTAGTTTTTGTAATAATATTTCATATTTCATTATCATAATATATTAATATTAATATATCATTATATTTTCTATCTTAATAAAATATTTCATGGTTCATTTTATTTCAGGTTTTTATGTATTACAAGCTATAAATCATGGTATTTATTTAAAAGAGCATATATACTAAATACCCAAGGTATTATAATCCACTATTCACCTTCTATGGGGGTCTTATATCAGTTCTCTCTCAAATCATAGTTATGTCCTTATTTACTCCTCTTATTCTATTATATTTCATTATTCCTCCCATTTCTTAGTCACTCTCAATAATTTTCGGCATTTTTTACGTTTATTTCTCTAGATCATAGGGGGAAAACATGAATAAATAAGTTTTTAAATGGATAGATTAAAAATCCAAGAGGAGTCAAGACCAAGTTGTATTAAGGGTGATCATTGTGGGACCACCTCATATAAACTATTTATTTAATTCAAATCTGTTTCTGAAATGTTTTTATATATAGATATTATACATATTTTTTCCGTTTTTATCTTGTAGGTGTTTTAATATTTTTTATGTCTAAAATGTTTGTTATTTGGTTGAGGGGTGAAATTTAATACAGGTTCACATTAATTTGTAAAAGTTGTTTTTGATAACATGTGATATATTATATATGTTTTCTAGTTTAATTATTGTATTTTAATTTTTATAAATATTATAGATGGTGGTATTATGGTACAATAAATTGAAAGGATCTAATTAAAATTTAAATATGTTAAAATTATATACAAATATTGTTAAATGACTCATTAAGGTGGAGAGATAGTTATTTTTATACTTATATAATAATAATAAGGTTTAGTGTTTTTAAATTAATTTGGGGTAAGCAATTTTAGTTTAGTCAGTCAGAAATATTTTTAATAAGGATTAAATATTATAAATATTATCTTGAAATAAGTTTTTTATTTCAAATATTTTATCTTAAAATTATTAAAAATTTTGTAAAAATTAATGTGTATTTTTTTGGTAAATATACTTGCTTTTATGTTCCATAAAATTATTATTTATGATAGTTTATGTCCTAATTGGGTTCTAATTAGTAAGGTTTTGATTTTTTATATGTGTGTACCAACTTCCAACCATTTATTTTGTAATTCATGGTGTTTGTCAAGGAATATTAGCTTTGAAATTTTAGGTTGTCAGAAATCCATATAATTGTTCATTATGTTTTTATTTGGTATATGGGATGCAGGAGTGTGTTTTTTATAGTAATGGATAATCAATCCATTAGTGGAAGTTTGAGGTTATCGCCTGAGGCATGAAACTTAGGGTTTTTAATGAAGTCCTATGGACTCAAAATTACAATTTATATTCATTATGATGGTTATTGTTTTACCCAAAATAGTTATACCAAAATATGGACACTCTTGTGATCGAGTCTTAGGGGGATACTTTTTGAAATTTTCTTTTTAATGGTTTTCTTTTAGTGTAAACTTAATTTCTTGGTCAACATTCATATTTAGCTTTCATTTTTGGTAGACGAGTCATCTCTATATAGTGTATTTACATGATTATGATTTATACTAATGAAATAATGAAATTCAGCCATGTATTCATATGTCTTGATTACATTGAGAATATTTTGTTACCCAAATTTCTATAAGATTTTTTGGGGATTTGAATAGAATTTTAAAAAATGTTTTATTGGCCTTTTATGGTTATTAACCTTCATAGATATGTGAATGTTTATGTTCAATATTTTTTTGGGTGATGATTAATACGCTTTAATATTATGGGTTTGATAGGATTCATTTTTAACTATAATTTTTGAAGTGGAATATTAAGAAACCTGGTTTTTATAATGGGTTCAAATATAACCATTCATTATTTTCTTAGCCATGTGTCAAGGAATGTGTTGTTATGGGTAATTTTTTTTAATCTCATATTTTTATATTAGGTTGACTTTTTTACATTTTTTGATATCCCCACGCTATCGGTACCTCATTATTTGAGGTTCAAAAGTGTCAAAATTACTTGATGAGTTCCACATGGTAAACAAGAATCTATCTTAGAAGGTTATTATATAAAATTTTGAAATAATCATATAGGGGGTTATTCATTTGTTAGGTTAATTAAGAAAATTCTACAGAAATTAAAATTATTAATTTTATTAGGTAGTGTGACTTCTCATTATGAATCCATTGGAAGACATATCCATAGGTAATCTCTTGTAGAATATATGGAGGATAAACTTGATCACGTTTATTCCTTTAATAGTATTATTCTTATTTTTTTAATATAGAGGGAGTTGTGGACATGATTTATCATATTATTATTATATCAATAATTTATGGTTGAGACATTTTTTAGTTCCCAATTATGCCTTCTTTATTTTGGATAAGGTTTTCCTTATTATTTTATACTTTAGGTAATTTTTTAGGATCTAGGATTTTATATGAATATGTAATTTTAGGTTACACTTTATCTATAGAGATGAAATTATTTTTTGGGTAAATGAGAATAGATTCAATCTTGGATATATGGTTTTCTTCATGGGTGAGTTATAAAAAGGATATACTTTCCTTTATTCATTGTCAAAATATCTTTTATCAATTTAGATATATCTAAAATTATTTTTTATCTTTCATTTGGTGGTATAGATTTAGAGACACCCAATAAAGGAATATACACATGAATCCATATTAATCATAATCAGTAAGTTTAAATAATGATATAAGAGAATTCTCACTTTGTCAATTAGAATCACATTAGCCTACACATATGATGAGGTTGTTTGTGTACATGGGTTAGATTTTTTATATTGATATACAAATTTCTAAGGGAGGTTGTGAATATATTTAAATTATTTTATTCTATAGAGGTTTTGTGGGAGATTTTTAATGTTGGGATGTAGTTAATTTTATGTTGCTTCCATTATTTATTTTCCCTTTGGAATTTTAATTTATTTTATATAATAAATGGTATAGCTGACTACATGAATTGATTTCGTATTGTAATTTATCCAGTAACACCACAACCTAGGAACTTTAATATGAACACATAGTCTATAATGTCACCTGAATTCTAGCTCCTAGATAACTAGAGATGGACTAAATGCATTGATAGTTAAAAATAAACTATTTAGTGGAATACATTACCCTCAAAATACATAAAAAAAATGTTAAATACATGACATGTCTTTTTTTTTACAAAAAACCATTTTCAATATAAATACATAATAGAATGTTTTTAATTTTATAAATATAATATTATTAAGAGAAAAAAATAAATTAGCCCAAACCATTACCTAAAAAATCCTCATACCAGGCCAGCAAGGTTGACCTATGACTCAAACCTCATGAGGAATAAGGTAATAATTTTACATGTATCATCAGCATTATCATATTCAAGTCCACCAATGTTAACATATAGGGTTGATTATAAAATTAGTAGAAATTGCATAATTATTTCATTATTCTTCGATGCATGAGAATTCCCAATAATATAATGATAGTAAACATATGATAAATCAAAAATTGTTTTAATAAATGAGTTGATTTATCCAAACCATCCAAAACTATGTTATTAAAATTATATGTTACCATTAAATTTAAAATACCAATTTTTATTAAAAATTAAAATCTTTGACTTTAAAAAATTAGATAAAATATTATATCCTAAAAAACATAATTTTTAGATAACGCCCAATTTCATGAATTTATATAGAAACTCTATATATCCTAAAATCTAAGGATTTATCTTATTTCCCAATATCCATCCAAAATACACAAAAACACTATGTTACTCATAAATCCATTCATATTGGTATATATATATATATAAATTAAGAAAATTATCTCATAATAACTATTTAAATACCCAATATGAATCATTATTCATCCAATTTAAATCATGTAGTCACTCACCTACTTCCCCAACCTGTGTCAATTTTTCACTCACGCACGTTCCCAAACCATGAAAATTGGGCTACCTCATTACTCCCAATAAAATTGATTATTTATCACCTCGATTCATTCTCTATATGTATTTAATTTTCCATAGATAAATATTATATGTTTCCAAAAATAATTATCACAATTTTTTTTCACATGGGTACACATATCACCTAAGGATTTCAATAACATATCACATAATTTTTTTTTTTAAAATCCCAGTTAGTTGATTAGTATAAATGGAAAACATCAAATTAGATTGTTCACTAAGTACCTAATTCTCATGGACTTGGTATCTAGTGGTTAATATTACTATTCTTTAATACCTCCATTCATGTTTTCTCATTGAATAATTCTCAACCAACTATTGAAATTTAGTGATCTAATGTAGTATCAACTATTATGATTTTACTACATGATAAAAATGAATATTAAATCATAGTTTAAAATCTAAGGGTCATTAAAAAATGCCCCTTTTGAATTACCATCATAGGTATGCACCTATAATGATCCTTATTGAACATTTACCACTATTATGAACTCATATCTTACCCATATCTCATATCACCTCAATAAGGCACCAATCATACCCTTACACATCCATAAGAGAAACTATTCCCTCTGTCATTATATTATCTCTGAGAGTAATTATCTTCACCAATCACTAAAAAAATGATGTATCCAAATTTAATTAAATATATTCACTATGAATAACCTATGTAGGGTTTGATAAATACCTTAAATATTTCTAAATTTGAAATATATTATGCCTATCGTGATGCCATAACGAAAGTTATATTCCATAAGACAAATATACAGTACATTTAATATCCTAAATTATCTAATAAATAACATTATGCACTTCCCTTACATCCAAATTTTATTATAAACTAGTTGATTCAATACCTATAAGAATACATGATCTCATATTTTAAACTCTAAATATCGTCACCTTTTGTTATTATAAGAGCAATAATCACTCTAAGAAGTGAAAATATTCTTCTAGGTCAATTTCAACCTATTGATTTTCTCATGCACTAGGCTTATAAAAATTATCAAAACTCATATTCCAATAACTATAATTATTCTAAGAAACATGGTGAACCATATAAGGCCTTATAGGATTCCATCTATATCAAATCCTCTTAGGAATTTATGTTTAAAAACTATAGTAAATATAGATAGTAAACCTAAGATCCTTGTAAATCCAATATAAAATCCCATATCAAATATTTTAATACATGGATCTTACTTTTAGATTTGATTTTTCCAGTTTGTGGAAAGTTATTCTCAACATCAACTAAGCTCCCATACCTTTAAATAAAACCTTCTGGAATCATGATATACAATTATTGTATCAATCCAATATAATAATCATGATTATTTCATGAATATGAGAAATATCCAACCAATATTGCCTTCCCAAATAATATAATGACTAGGTCACCTTGGAAATAAGTAAGATACCATTATCAGTTAGTCTTCTATTACCCATTTTGTATCAAAATCATTTAGTGATCAAACAAGTCTTATGATAAAATCCATAGTCACATCATCCAATTTCTTTGTTTTTATTGGATTTGTCTGAGGTAAACCTTCAAAAATTTTGTGGATATCTTAACTCTCTAATAAGGGAGGAATCAAGACACTTAGTTATTAAATAATTTGTTTATACTAGTGCACTAAAAGTGTAACTTTATACAAGATATATGTTTTTCATAAAATGGTCTATTTCCCATAGAGATAATTCAATGTTTGTCATTAACTCCCCCTAATATAATTAGGGACTACCACTATGAAATATACATAGAGCACCACACTATCATATTCGGTCTATCCAAGAATGGACTATGCATCAAAAATTAGATCTCTTATCACATAGAAATATAAATCTTATTCATGGTGATACTTCAGTTTTTTGTATAATAATTTATCAATTATAAGAGGTTAAAAACGTAAAATCCCATTATATTCTAATATAATAATCATTAGATGTCATTCCTCCCCATATTCATACACTATCCTCCCATGAACCTTCTTTTTAAGATTATATTTCATGAAATTTATTTTCCCAGAGGCAAATTCCATTTCAAAATAAAACATTTTAAGTAACTCTTCCCAGTTCTTCTATTGAAGGTTCTAGTGTAATTGTGAGATGTTATAGTATAAGACATTATTTTTTATGTAGATCATTCTTCTTTCTATAAAGAGATGGTGTAATCATGAATTCTTATCATGGACTATAATTAAAATATAGAAATCATGGGTTGGGTAGTTTATCTCATGGAGAACAGCTAATGAGGCCCATAAGTGACTACTATATCCCTCGATATAAATATTTTGCCTATTTCACACCTGGATAATCATAGTAAATTAGGTAACCCTTTTCCATGTTTTTTTAAATTAAAAATCTAGTAGGCATCAACCGCCATTTCTAATGTTTAAATACAAAATTAAACTAATTAATCCCATATGGTTTAAAATATTTATTGTTAAGGGTCATCATACGTTCTTCTTACCGGGATACATATTGAATGAATATTCAATAATTCTCAGCCATATCAAGGAATATTCTAATCAAAAAACATTCTTCTTTTAATACCAATATATCACTACCACCAACATCTCAAAGGTAACTTAGACGATATTATTTTACATGACATTCTTTAAAAAATGATTCTATTTAATCAAAAAATAGTTCTTTGGTAGATTGGTATATATTTGATAGACATGAAGTGTTCTTAATATGATATATATGTTCTCCCCAAGAAATTATGAGATATAAAATTATACTAAAATATCATTGATGAACACTAAAAAAAATGAGACATGTTAGGGGTAGAAAATCTTTTTTTTACCCATGAATTCCACTATGGTATCTGTAAGATGGAATAGTAATAATAGAAACTCATATACTACAAAATTACATCCATAGTATATTATCTATCCTTAATAAAATATGATGATAGCCTAATAATATATCAATATTTGAGAAATTTTCGGATCCCATCAAAATGTTAATAAAATTATCTATACATTAAAATAGATAACTATTATTTATGGAAACATGATATAACATTATTAAATTTATATAAGATATAAAGCTACCATAACCTTTATTTCTGAATAATAGTTAATTTCCTCTTGTAGATAAACTTTTTCTTTTATATCCCTTCACATCATGCTCTTAAAGTTGAGCCTTCAACTATATTAACTTATATAGTTCTATACGATAACAGGTTTTGATTTGGACTCAACACTTGAAATGATAACTATGATGATATTAGACTCTTAATCAGAGGGAAACAATTAAAAATTAACCATGAAACATGAGATGTAAATAAGCCAATATTGGAGGGAAAGTAGGTTGAACCATAACAAAATTAGCTGTCAAGACTATTGTGGATATCTATATTATAATATCTCTTAACAACCTATGTTTATATCTATATCAACTTAACTTTAAATCCCATTATTCTATTGAAATTTTCTCTTCTACTTTAAGGGAAAGGATGTAAAAACACATTTAGTAATAATAAATGAAATCATTAATATGTTTCATATGATATATTACAAAGATAATGTCAAAGGAAGTCATATCCTAGATGAAGAGATTATATAATTTACCATATCCTTAATAAATATGGAACACCCTTGGAACCTTGTATAATGATCAAATATCATTCTTAATGTTGTATCCAAGGTCATAAACCTATAATATAGCACCAAAAGGGGCCCAAACAAACCACAAAATGTGAAAAAAATTGTTGAACGTGTCACCTTCTTATTAAATAAATCATTGGATAAATTATAAGTAAAAATAATATTATATATAATTTTTAATAGTCCCTCATGTAAATCAAATAAATACAATTCCAGTTTTAATAGCAAACCTATGTTAGATTCATGATGTTTCTCATATAACCCTGGAATTCCTGGAGGTAACTATGCCTATGGTAATTTTGGATACTATAACCGAGGTCCTAATCAACCTTTATAACTCAAAATGATGTGAAAAGAAATAATATCTATCAAATATGGTCCCCTTGAACAAGATCTAGTTTCCTAGGTAAAATGAAACCTAACAATAAAACCTATAGTTTCATCCTCTTAATTTTTTTGTTTACTATCCATTTATAAGTAATCTAATCTCTTGACACATTTGGATAAGATGAATGAACATGTTATATACTTACACACTAAAAACATGTTATATAATATCCACTATAATGTGGAATAAAGGATACTCAACTATTACTGTCATGTCACTCACTAAACTAGTAGAATCTATACAAAAAACCCAAAAACAGAGAAAATAAATCATGAATAAACAAAGTAAAACAAAGAATATAGGAAAATAGAGGAATAAATATTACATTAAATACAAAATAACTACACATAAAAACATTAAAAACCAAGGAGAAACAAAGGAGGAAGAAGAGTGGGTAGATTTTATAAGTGGGTTCTTGAGGGGGAAAGAAAATAGGGCTTCCCTATTATGAAAATTTGGAGTGGAATTGGTAATTTTCCATGATTAATGTGCCACCTGATTTAGACACATGGTCATCCAAACCTTGTACCAACCAAGAGGATGAGACTATATCAATCCATCTATTTTACATGGTATGGAAAAATAGTTTTTCAAACCTTATTATAATTGTGTAGAACACCATATAATTTAGTCTACAAAAAAATTCATGGTTTGTATAAAACAGTGTGACAACTATTTCCCTGGCCCCAACATTAAGCCATATAACATGGTTTTCTCTAAGATACACATGGTTACACCATAACCATGCACTAACTATGCCAAACAATCAAACACAATATAAACTGAACTAGAAACTTCTTCAAACATAGGGTGTTTCATGGTTCCTACTAAACCATGGACCCTTGGTAAAATCATCTATAAACGAATATAAATTCACCCAAAAATCTAAAGACTAACCCGAGAACCCAAGGTACCACTTGTTCCTTAATAAATAACTATAAACATGACCTTGAGACACTAAAATATTATCATTTTAAGCCAAAAATTGTTTATCAAAACAAAACTCTTGTCCTTTTTCCAATAAATGAAAATTCCTATTGAAAATCATAACTCACCAGGGAGGGGGATTTTAAAACATCCCCACCATAATACCTCTCATCCTAGAAATGGATCTTAAATAATTCAGCCATAAATCCCAACCTACTTGGTTTATCAATTCATCACTAAAAAATTGTGTTATATCTCTAAATGCCAAATATGCTAACTCTACACAACCCAAAACATAAGGTACACTATTATTCAAAAACCAATCCAGCACTCATGACCTTCACTAAAAAACTAATAATACTCTTTCCCATTTCGCTCTATCTAGATACACCATAGATTTATTGATTGATTTATTATTTATCTCATTGTTCTCCCCACTATATCGTATTCTCATACGGGAAAATCAAGATTCATGATGCTTCTATTCATCAGAATTACATACCAAAACACATTTCCAATGGTCCAAAAACCACCTCAAAGTGTTTTATAACTCATTGTGACAAATTACAATTGAAAATAAAAATAAATATCTAGTATTAACGTTCATATTAGATTCCAAAATGAATCAAATGAGTCTACACTGCTCATGCACATGGCCCAAATATTCCAAATTTACATTAGAAATCCACAAAGAATTATAAAAACACCACCTCAGTACCAAATAGGGAATACGTAATGAGGTTTCCAAGTCACCATATACATTATAAAATAAAAAAATTCAAACAATCCATTATTTACAACTCCAAAAAACACTCAACTATATTGGCCAACATAGTGTCTCACACACCAATCACAATTCCTAAATCCTTATTGGCATCTAAAGACCATATAACTTATATAGAATGAAATATTAACCTGATTCATGGTGAAATTATAAGTTTTGAGATTTAACCAACCAAATCATCTTTTTTACTCCCAAATTTGCATAAGTGCATATCCAATTTGAAAAAATCTCATATCACATTAGATTAATTCAAATACCAGTTCTAGTTCACCAACTCTATACAACACTATATCCAAATTTCTAACCAAGTATTTCCCATGTAAAAAAGATATATTTAGATACATCTGATCACTATCATCCAAGTCCCACCTCATCCATCCAATGACTAGTCTACCACACCTATGACCCTTCTATCTTAAGGGTCATACACCCTTAGAAAAATATAATGTATGCCTTCACTCAATAAATAATATGAAATATGAAATGAAATATATTCTAGAATCATGAGAATCTGATTAGTGGTACCCTTTGAAATATAAATTATAAAAATGGTCATACCCTTTAATAGATAATGTGTTCTCCCAATTATATGGATTTACATATACGGATCCCAGTGAACAACCTCAACATGGTCCATCATAACATTTTTTATGCTCCTCTAATCCATTCTCACCAATCCTATAAATACCTAACAGGGATTAATTACCTAATCATATATTTCACCACACATGATCTATTATTTTGTTACCTATCACCATGGTGGAAGATTTTCCATTTCACTAAAACTCCATGTAACTGTGCCAGAAACATCTCATCAAATCCATCAGTCCTTATCTTCCCTATCGACACTCACAAATCTATTATTCAATATAACAATGCATAACAAGTGTGTTCCACATTGATCTCATAAAAATACTAAAAGGGATACTTTATTCTACAACCCAAACTCATAATTCAACTCATGATCAGTAGGTATCACATAATTACACCTAAGATTACATGCCTAAACCACTGACCATTCCCAAAACACATCAAATAAATTCATCCATTTTTAACATGATGCTACTCCCCCAAAATTAGGGATTCCTCTTATTCCATGATTTTTCACACGATCACCTACCAAATAGATCATTTCTCAAAACCAAACGTTTCCATACTTTCTATACCTATATTATTGAATTCACACTAAAAATCAACTAGGTCAAGTACTTGAATAATCTAACCCTCAAAACTAAACTTTAATACCCATGAACTTGAACTCAAATTTCATTCCTAATTTAAAACCGCATAATAATCATTATAATATAATATAAATCATCACATCATGTGCACTGATATAAAATAAAAGAACCTATCCATGGTGTCTATGTTCACAACATCTAAGTTATCATCATCCCTATACCACCGACTTAGTTGAACTTCATGTTAAAATACCTTATCACTCAAAGAACATACTCACACTTCTCATATCTAGAATACTCACAATCATGGGATAACCCCCATATCATATTACCTTCATATATAACATCTCAATAATGATACACATATCACCAATATCCCATGAATTATCTCAAATAGCAAGGCCCTCTTACCTTTACCATAGAATCAATATAATATAAATCATATGTCATATTAAAAACCTATTTTTTCCGATATCAAAGGTTAGATGACAATACACATGTCAAACTACACACTGTAGTGTTTATATGTCCCTGTCATGAATCACATGCCAACTCCTTAGCCTACTAAAGAGAAATAATTATCACATGGACCCACATATAATACCACCACCTCAAAAATCATGATCTCATATAAACATATACTGTAACAACCCGAGATTTTATAAGATACATTCTTTTTAATTTCATTCATATCTTATATTGTACGACACACCAAGATTATCTTGCGCTATACACAACACCGTATTAGCTTGCAGTATACGCAACACTTTTCTTGGCACTTGTTACACACAATTTCAAGTTCGTTTGATAGAAGTTATTCTACGCAACATTGAGTGTATATATATATATATATATTCAATGTAGAAATAAAATATGGTTGGATTATATTATATGAAACAACAAAGGAGTCATGCACTACACGCAACCCTGACTTGGCTTGCATTACATGCAATCGCGACCTTCCTCGATAGTGTGTGTTGTACGCAATACCGAGATTTACTAAACAAAGATATATTATTATAATATTGTTATGAACTAGCCGTTATGAATAGTGTTAACTAAATTTTGAATTTTATAACATTATTATTCATCTTACACATTTTCTAGAACATGGTATAAGAACAAAATAATTTTTTCGGGTAAAATAAGTATTTTTAAAAAAATGCAGTTTTGCCACCTTTTGATGGTGCACACACTTTAAATCTAGTTTTTGACATGTTTATAAGTTCCATTTGACAATATAAAATTATTCTTTGTAATCATGAAATAAAACTATAATTTGGATAAATTTTTCATTTTATTCTGATGAATTTCATATTTTAATGAATAGTAAAAACACGCTTTATTTTAATTAAAAACAACTTTTTTCATCGTAATATCTTATGTGGTTAAATTATAATATTTAATGGTTTTAAAGTATAAATAGAATATATTTTTACCATTTAATATAATGTATGTCATTAGCATTTATTTTACCTTGAATTCGTAGGTTAAATCAATTCAATCTTTTGCAATGTTTTAAAGAAAAACTCGTTTTCTTTCGACAACGGGATTAATTTTAATTTAATTTTTGCAACTTTTCTGTATTGAATTTGGAAAAATGGATTCCATATTTGGAATCAGTGGATCCAAATTATGTTAATAAGCTACTTTTTATTTTTGGGAATTATGAATAGTAACTACGGTAAATTTTATTTACCATAGCTAAAGGTAAATCAGGTAATTAAGGGTAAATATAATATTATAAAATTACCCTAACACATGTCAAAATCCTATTGGATGACTAAAAGTAGACCCATATCACCTAAGGGTCGGATTAGATTCATTTAATGGACTTTTTTCCCTAAAGATAATTTAATAATTATTATAACCAAAGAATGTGACAACATGTCACTTTCTTAAATCTTATAAGTATAATAATTTTAATTTAGTGAAAAACTTCATGAAACTTCGATCATGAATAGTCTCCAGAAATCTAATACAATTATATACATCATAGGAATTTATTTATAATTTTTAGGGATTATATAATTATCATTTATTATGACACAAAGATGATGCAGTAATTGTCTTATAAATGAAATATTGACATAATTGATGTTATAAATGCCCAAATAAATGTAATTTGAGACTTTTTATGACTTACACTAATTTTATAGGTTAATATGACATGTTATTTTTTATTTAAGTAACTTTTTTTGAACTTATCATTCTTTTATAAATTTCATAAAAATCATGTACCAAATAGTGTCAAAATTGACATAAATTAGTTTTAAAACAAATATTATATTATTAATTGTTATTTAATTCCTAAAAATCTAAGGTTTGGCCAAATGACTTAGATAAAGATATATATATTAATAATAAACATCTTGGGGCTCTTTTGTCTTGTTATGGTAAGTTTGATAACCATATAGTGTAAGAAAACAAAAAGACACGGTAAAAGTTAAATTATTTAACTTAGAGTTAAATATAATTTATAAGGTTAACATAATAACCTAAACTTGTCTAAATCCTATTAGATGAGAGGATTTCGACCCATCCAAACTTTATCTTCGAAATAGGACCCTTTGGAACCATTATAAGCTGAATTTTACCATAATATAAAATAATATTTTGAGATTTTCCTAAGGTGCCCCTCTCCTCCCTTATAAAAGGGCACCTCCTCCCTCTCCTCCTCACACCAATTTGAGCATTCAAGCTCGGAAAACCCCTGCCAAAATCTCTTCTCCACTTCCCTAGTATCATCCTAGAGGTCTTGGTCTTCTTCAAAGACCATCCTTAGTTCTTTAAGTGGAGTTTAAGTGAAGGCGCGTCAAAAAGAGGTAATATCCATTACTGATATTTTTCAATTTCTTTCTTCTTAAACTTCTTCTTATTTAGTTGTTTCATGGTAAAGTAATAACATAAGTATTTATTATATACTGATATGTTATTATAAACATTAAAAAACTCTAATTAACCTTCTATACGTCCTACGGAAAAAGGAAACCAATGCGCGTGCGTACGTACGGAATACCGTCTCCACACTGTGGTGTAATCTATTTTCCTCCACCACCTTAATTGGATGGTTATAATGGTGTAATTAGTAACTATATATAATTATTATAAAGTTATATTGACATTGAAATAGTATACATACACTTAAACACAATTCCACGACCATGGGCACGATATCATTGCTCGTGTGTACGTACGGACTACCGTCTCCACGACGCGATGAGACTCATTCTCCACATTAACCATTCATGAATGATTATAAAGTATATATAATAAGTTATAATTAAATATATAACATAATAATGATACTGAATTTATGTGTATATATATGTATGTCATCTACTTATTTCCATTCAAGATAATAAGGAAAGGAAAACAGCGTTCATGCGTACGTACGGACTACCGTCTCCATGAATGGTGTGTTTCATTTAATTTATCTATCTATTATGTATATATATATATATACTAAATATATATGATATATAAATCATGTTTTATATTATGGAAGTAAGTAAATCATGATATAAGTAATAATAATGTCAAGAACAACAAGTCCAAACACCTACGATAAATGAAACGATTTTACCCAAAACGCTTCTTTAAAATGGAATTTACAAAAGAATGGGTAATATAACATCATAAGTGAACCATATATGATATCATAACAATGAATATGATTCTGTAATAATTTAATTATATTATTTAAATCATTATACAGGAGGTTTCGATACGTACAAAGCATATCAGACATAAGGTAAGGGAAATATCACAATCTCATTTTTATCCGTGATTATTTATACTTTAGTATTTACGGGGCTGTATTTTATCATCCACATCCATGTTTCCTCAATATGTAATATTATTTCCATCCAACTATAATTGTTTAAATCCAATTTTACCCTTCGGTGAGTTTTTAGTAAAGGATATGAAAGGAATCTTTTGTCGTTTTTCGTACGAGGTACTTTTTGACTTTTCCGACAAAAGTACGAAGAATGTTTTTTTAACTTATATGGCATGAATGAATTTTTAAAACATTCTTTCCAAGAATCTTCCTTTAAAATTTTTCAAGATTATTTTTAATCAACTTCTTTTAGTTTATAATTGTACGACATGTTAAGAAAGGAAAAGTGTTTTGGAAGCAGAAAGGATATTTTCCTCAAGAATGGAGTTCAAGTGTTTTATCAAAATTATTTTCCATCTAAGATAACAAATGGTTCTGTTTTTATCCCTATTATTACATTTATTTGATTATGTTGTGATGTAATTATATTTTGATGAATTCCTTTATCTTATATGAATTGTTTTATGATGTCACGATGTTTAAGATTCCCATTTTTATTACATGGGTTATGCTATGATGTATGGTTTATGATTTTGTGGCACACATAAGAATGGTATCATTATGAGATTGGTGGGACCTATATCTCCCTCCAATTCATTGGGTAAATATTTTATATCTCATGAGATAGAGATGGCTGGAACGGTCGGTTATACCGGTTCAGTGAAACAGGACTGAAACGAGGGTGACTCGGTTCAGAAATGGACTTTGTCCACTAAGATAGTCTTGGAAATGAGTCTTGAATAATAAGATATGATTCTATATGATTATGTGTGTATGCCACAAAGTTTCATGTTTTAAGTTATGATTATTGGGATTTCATTTCACTACTATGATTTATCCCATGTTATGAAATTATTCTCTCTTTTGCAGGTTAAGATTTCCAAAATGTTATGTTCTTATGAATATGATGTGATTGATATTTATTTTGTTTACCCTTACTGAGCATTTGAGCTCACCCTTTTTTGTTTTCTTTTCCCCAGGATATAAAGAAAGGTTTTAGGTAAAAAAAGGAAGATCTTTATGGGATATGTTGAAGATCTTCCACCACGATTAGAAGATTATATTCCAAGTTTCCAAAGACACTAAACTATTATGATCCTTGTGTGTGTGTTTTTGTTATGTACTAAGTATTCCGCAAAAGTAATGTAATTTCCATGTAAGTCAAGCTTCAGGTATCTACAGTTGGTATCAGAGGAAAAGGTTTAGTCAACCTTTGGAAACTAGGATGCGAAAACGTTAGTGAGATCCCTAGAGATATTTCTAAGGTATGTCTAGGGATGTCCCTAAGGATAAGTATACATATAGGATATAGTTCTAGAACTATGGTAACGATATTAGATTAAACCAAAGATGTTAGATATTGAAGTTACTCCCACTTTATTATGATTTTTGCCTCTCAGACTATTCTTTTTGGGTTTTAGAAAATGGCTGGAAACAGGATGATTCACGATAATGGAGGATATGATGGACAATGGAATGATATTCTTCATGAGAAACCAAATGAAATGGGATTTGGAAGTCCAAACATCACTATTATGCCGAATCAGCAATCTGATAATATGATCAATAAAGTAAAATTTGGTAAGTTTCCTAACTCGGCTAATAAGAGAAAGATGGAGTTTCATGATGATCATAGAGGAAAGAAAGTTCAATTTCCCCTATGTAAATCATGTGGGAAGAGGCATCAAGGAGAATGTTTCAAAGTAACTGGAAGATGCTTTGGGTGTGGAAAAGAAGGACACAAAGCCAGTAAGTGCAAAGGAAAAGGTTCAATTAACCCCAGGGATGAGGATAATGGTATTTCTACGACATCAACAATGGTTAAATGTTTTAAATGTGGAATGTACGGGCATTATGCAAACCAATGCCCTAAGGGAAAATCTCATGAAGAGAATCAGTATGGTCGTATGGGTAGTATTTATGTGGATGATGATGAAGAGACTAAAAATGATATGTGAGATGAAATAATTTTTGAACCTCGTTCAATGGTTTAAGAATATAGTGGAATGATTACATGTTTATCATGTGTAATGTTGTATAAGTAATCTCATGGTACTATGGAATAAAGAGACATCTAAGGATTGTTACACCATTGTATTTCCTTGAGTTTTGAAAGTGTATGATTAATGTTACCAGTATCCATGAAAGGTTATTCAGATATTTTTGGAATGCAGATGATATGCGCATAATGAAGGGATAAGGAGAAAATTAAATGTTTGATAGTATTCATGAGCTCATGACTGATATAAGGAGAAGGTTATATCATGGTTTGAGTATAAAGAATTTTGAGGATTTTTGTATGTGGAAAGTGTTAATGTTTAACTGCATTCATGTTTTCACTAAGGTTCAATGGGTCTTCAAGAGAATACATGATTAAGGCCTTTGAATGTTTAGAATGTGACCAACAAGACATATCTTATGATATATGGGGATCAACGATGGTATTAAATCTCTGGTAATCGTTTTCACTATATTATGAGAGTGGACTGAAGTATTATGGATAAGCCTAAAGATTTGAATGGATTATGTTGGACATAAGTTAGTATTGTTTAAGGATATAATTTTTTTCGATATTATTGATGGGATGTTATAGTAATATAGTTTTAGAAAAAGGACAACCTGCAGGATGAGCGACAGCCCATCGCGTCGGACAAGGCTGTGAGAATCGAACCCACAACCGAAGTGCGACTGGCCTTTATCGCCTACCACTGGCCTACAAAAAGTCCCTGTTTAGTAGAAACTAGTTTTATTATATTATGGAGTATGATATATGAAGTATAAGTCCATTTTAGGAACTATATAAGATTAATCTCACTATAGATGGACTTATGTGTTTTTTTTTTGATAACTTTTCTAACCTTTTGTTTGAGACAGATGGAATGACCCATCATTCTATCACATGATCTACTAACACATCACGAATGACAAATTCAACTACATGTCTTTAAGAGATGAAGTGGAAATTGTCCAAAGAATGACAAACGGCGAGACTATACCAAAATCACGAAAGTATTTCTTCTAATTCCAATTTCATCAAATTTAGGGAAATGATCTTGAAAAACCAAAAATGTTGTCCTACTGCCCTTATATCCAATGAATCAGATGGTACCTTAGATAATCACAAATCTATGGCTTTGTGATTGTTGGCTTTTTCATAGCCATGTTCTCTACCACTCTCCATTAGAACATGATGGTTAGATTTCTCTTCCATATCCATATTATCACCTATGTGGAAACCCAGTGATTAGTTTATTTGGGTAAACGTTATGTTTCATACTTTTGTTTTTAAAGATTGGTTTTGTTATTCATTTTTACGATGTGGGTTTCTATTAAAGACACTTTCGAATAGTAAACCATTTATAACCCCGACAAATTTCGAGGGTGAAATTCATTTTAAGGGGGGTAGAATGTAACAACCTGAGATTTTATAAGATACGTTCTTTTTAATTTCATTCATATCTTCTATTGTACGACACACCAAGATTATCTTGCACTATACGCAACACTGTATTAGCTTGCAGTATACACACCACTTTTCTTGGCTCTTGTTACACACAATTTCAAGTTCGTTTGATAGAAGTTATTCTATGCAACATTGAGTTTATATATATATATATATATATATATATTCAATGTATAAATAAAATATAGTCGAATTCTATTATACGCAACAACAAAGGAGTCGTGCACTACACGCAACCCTGACTTGGCTTTCATTACATGCAATTGCGACCTTCCTCGATAGCGTGTGTTGTACGCAATACCGGGATTTACTAAACAACGATATATTATTATAATATTGTTATGAACTAGCCGTTATGAATAGTGTTAACTAAATTTTGAATTTTATAAAATTATTATTCATCTTACACATTATCTAGAACAAGGTATAAGAACAAAATAAATTTTTTGGGTAAAATAAGTATTTTTCAAAAAATGCAGTTTTTCCGCCTTTTGATGGCGCACCCACTTCAAATCTAGTTTTTGACATTTTTATAAGTTCTATTTGACAAAATAAAATTATTCTTTGGAATCAAGAAATAAAAATTTACTTTGGATAAATTTTTCATTTTATTCTGATGACTTTCACATTTTAATGAATAGTAAAAACACGCAATATTTTAATTAAAAACTACTTTTTTCATCATAATATCTTATGTGGTTAAATTATAATATTGAATGGTTTTAATGTATAAATAGAATATATTTTTACCATTTAATATAATGTATGTCATTAGCATTGATTTTACCTTGAATTCGTAGGTTAAATCAATTCAATCTTTTGCAATGTTTTAAAGAAAAACCTATTTTCTTTCGACAACGGTATTAATTTTAATTTAATTTATGAAACTTTTTTGTATTTAATTTGAAAAAATGGATTCCATATTTGGAATCAGTGGATCCAAATTATGTTAATAAGCTACTTTTTATTTTTGGGAATTACGAATAGTAACTACGGTAAATTTTATTTACCATAGTTAAATGTAAATCTGGTAATTAAGGGTAAATATAATATTATAAAATTACCCTAACACATGTCAAAATCCTATTGGATGACTAAAAGGCGACCCATATCACCTAAGGGTCGGATTAGATTCATTTAATGGACTTTTTTCCGTGAAGATAATTTAATTATTATTAAAACTAAAGAATGTGACAACATGACACTTTCTTAAATCTTATAAGTATACTAATTTTAATTTAGTGAACAACTTCATGAAACTTCGAAAATTAATAGTCTCCAGAAAGCTAATACAATTATCTACATAATAGGAATTTATTTATAATTTTTAGGGATTAAATAATTATCATTTATTATGACACAAAGATGATGCAATAATTGTCTTATTAATGAAATATTGAAATAATTGATGTTATAATTTCCGAAATAAATGTAATTTGAGACTTTTTATGACTTACACTAATTTTATAGGTTAATATGACATGTTATTGTTTATGTAAGTAACTTTTTTCGAACTTATCATTCTATTATGAATTTCATAAAAATCATGTACCAAATAGTGTCAAAATTGACATAAATTAGTTTTTAAAACAAATATTATATTATTAATTGTTATTTAATTTTAAAAAATCTAAGGATCGGAAAAATGACTTCTATAAGGATACATATATTAATAATAAACAACTTGGGGTTCTTTTGGCTTGTTATGGTAAGTTTATTAACCATATAGTGTAAGAAAACAAAAAGACACGGTAAAAGTTAAATTATTTAACTTAGAGTTAAATATAATTGATAAGGTTAAAATAATAACCTAAACTTGTCTAAATCCTATTGTATGAGAGGATTTAGACCCATCCCCACTTTATCTTTGAAATAAGACCCTTTGGAACCATTATAAGCCGAATTTGACCTTACTATAACATAATATTTTGAGATTTTCCTAAGGTGCCCCTCTCCTCCCTTATAAAAGGGAACCTCCTCCCTCTCATCCTCACACAAATTTGAGCATTCAAGCTCGGACAAACCCTGCAAAAAGCTCTTCTCCACTTCCCTAGTATCATCCTAGAGGTCTTGGGCTTCTTCAAAGACCATCCTTAGTTCTTTAAGTGGAGGTTAAGTGAATGCGTGTTAAAAAGAGGTAATATTCATTACCGATCTTTTTCAATTTCTTTCTTCTTCAACATATTCTTATTTAGTTGGTTCATGGTAAAGTAATAACATCAGTATTTCTTATATACTGATATGTTATTATAAATATGAAACAACTCTAATTAACCTTCTATCCGTCAAACGGAAAAAGGAAATCACCGCGCGTGCGTACGTACAGAATACCGTCTCCACGTCGTGGTGTAATCTGTTTTCCTTCACCACCTTAATTGGATGGGTATAATGGTGTAATGAGTGACTATATATGATTATTATAAATTGATATTGATACTGAAATAGTATACATACACTTAAACAAAATTCCACGACCATGTGAACGATATCATCACTCGTGCGTACGTACGGACTACCGTCTCCACGACGCGATGAGATTCATTCTCCACATTAACCATTCATGAATGATTATAAAGTATATATAATAAGTAATCATGAAATGTATGACATAATAATGATACTGGATTTTTTGTATATATATGTATGTCATCTACTTATTTCCATTCAAGACAATAAGGAAAGGAAAACAACGTTCATGCGTACGTACGGACTACCGTCTCCATGAATGGTGTGTTTCATTTCATTTATCTATCTATTATATATACATATATACTAAAGATATATGATATATAAATCATTTTTCATATTCGGGAAGTAAGTAAATCATGATATAAGATATAATAATGTCAAGAACAACAAGTCCAAACACCTATGATAAATGAAACGATTTTACCCAAAACGCTTCTTTAACATAGAATTTACAAAAGAACAGGTAATATAACGTCATAAGTGAACCATATATGATATCATAACAATGAATATGATTCGGTAATAAGTTAATGATATTATTTAAATCATTATACAGGAGGTTCAGATACGTACAAAGCATATCGGACATAAGGTAAGGGAAATATCACAATCTCATTTTTATCTGAGATTGTTTATACTTTAGTATTTACTGGGCTGTATTTTATCATCCACATCCATGTTTCTTCAATATGTAATATTATTTCCATCCGCATACAATTGTTTAAATCCAATTTTACCCTTCGGTGAGTGTTTAGTAAAGGATATGAAAGGAATCTTTTGTCGTTTTTCGTACAAGGTACTTTTTGACTTTTCCGACAAAAGTACGAAGAATGTTTTTTTAACTTATACGGCATGAATGGATTTTTAAAACATTAATTCCAAGAAGATTCCTTTACAAGTTTTCATGTTTATTTTTAATCAACTTCTTTTAGTTTATAATTTTACGACATGTTAAGAAAGGAAAATTGTTTTGGAAGCAGAAATGATATTTTCCTCAAGAATGGAGTTCAAGTGTTTTTATCAAAATTGTTTTCCATCTAAGATAATAAAGGGTTTTGTTTTTATCCCTATTATTACATTGATTTGATTATGTTGTGATGGAATTATATTTTGATGAATTCCTTTATCTTATATGAATTGTTTTATGATGTCACGATGTTTAAGATTCCCATTTTTATTACATGGGTTATGCTATGATGTATGGTTTATGATTTTGTGGCACACATAAGAATGGTATCATTATGAGATGGGTGGGACCTATATCTCCCTCCAATGCATTGGGTAAAGATTTTATATCTCATGAGATAGACATGGCTGTAATGGTAGGTTATACCGGTTCAGTGAAACAGGACTGAAACGAGGGTGACTCGGTTCAGAAATGGACTTTGACCACTAAGATATTCTTGGAAATGAGTCTTGAAGAATAAGATATGATTCTCTATGATTATGTGTGTATGCCAAAAAGTTTAATGTTTTATGTTATGATTATTGGGATTTCATTTCACGACTATGATTTATCCCATGTTATGATATTCTGCTCTCTTTTGCAGGTTAAGATTTCCAAAATGTTATGTTCTTATGAATATGATGTGATTGATATTTATTTTGTTTACCCTTACTGATCATTTGAGCTCACCCTTTTATGTTTTCTTTTCCCCAGGATGTAAATAAATGTTTTAGGTAAAAAAAAGGAAGATCTTTATGGGAGATGTTGAAGATCTTTCACCACGATTAGAAGATTATATTCCGAGTTTCCAAAGACAATAAACTATTACGATCCTTGTGTGTGTGTTTTTGTTACGTACTAAGTATTCCGCAAAAGTAATGTAATGTCCATGTGCGTCAAGCTTCGGGTCTCTACATATACACAATGACCCCATATTCAGAAACAATTTCTAACAAGGAATTTATTTTCTTCGGGAATTCAAAAATGGAATTACCATTAATATAATTTGATATCATATGCTAATACTCAATTGACCTACTCATATGGGTGTTAACTCTTCAAGGATCATGGTCACATATGATAGTTCATATCTATAAAATGACATTAACATGCAATGATCTATTTTGATTATCCCATGGTTATAGGGTTATTTTTTGTTGAATGAAACCACCAAGATATATGGAAAAACACCATATAGGTGGTTTCTAAAAAATTAAATATCAAATCTAATTTTATTTTTTTATAACCAATATAATAATTAAATTCACTCATATGGGGTTCATCACTTAATGCATCACATGCCTTACAACACTCAAAGGATCTCTATGGATACCATAAAATGTGGGGCTATATATTCATTATCTTCAACTATCATTCCTTAGATTCACATGACCTTTCAATAGAATGAAATTATATTGTGGTTCTGCTAAGAAGAATTCCACCAAAAATATATATCAGAAAACACCATTTAGGTTGTTAGTTAAAATTTAAATAGTTAGATGTTATCATTAGTGATACTACAAAAAAAGAGAAAAATATGTATTCTAGTTGAATACTACATGATGAATATAATACATGGATATTGGATTATTTCATTGGGCCAAGACCCAAAAACAATAATAAATCCTAAATAACAAAACTATAGTGTGTCACACAAGGTGAAAAGAATAAAACTATGACCTGAAAAATAAGAATATAAATCCTATATTCATAGTGACCTATAATTCATATTAGAATTTTTTTTCCGGAATCCACTAGTCTAATATGAATAAAATGACTTTACATATTACTATATCACATTTCCACCATCTCCCTAAATAGTAACACAAAAATAATCTCTAAAAAATTATCTGATTTCAGTCTTATAAACATTCTCTACCATTTGTAACATACTTACCATTGATCAATATGAACAATGAATGATTTTGAGAGATATGTGGCCTCAATAATTCCTCCTCATATACTAGAGGCTTCCAAGAAAGAGTGAATTCTAGGTTATTTCCATGGGGAGACTATTCCCCCATGCCATTGTGTGAAATAACAAGAAATATAAACCAAGTATCATCCATAACATATACTAGTATTGGAATAACTAGATAAAACTAATCACTATAAATAAATGAATATTAAACCATATAGTAATACAAACTGAATATCCTACCACATACATGATCCATAATATAGAGTAAATAAAAGAATAAAATAAATTTAAAAAGGCTCTGATACACCCCAAGCCTGACATCATTTCAAACCAATATTGTCTAATCTATCTTGCTAAACAACTACATTATCCCAGGACTCTTTAAAACATAAAACTATAATCAATGAAGTCTTATTAGGTTCCCAAATATCATGGACACTCAATAATGCTATGAATATAAATAAATATGGCACCACCAATAAGATCCTATATATAACTAGTAAATACAGTGTATCTGTATGCTTATCTAAGTAAACAAATACAATGGTTGACTATAAATAAATAATAATTATCAATATTGGGGTCCTATATGACACCTAAAATTGACCCAAAATTGCTTCATATAATGATGGGGATTATTTGATAATTTTATATGATCATTCCTTCCATTATAATATAAAAACACCAATAACTAATAGGTTATCCTAGGTAGTACATTGTATTAGACATAAAGGTGATTCTAAGGGGGGGTGACCCTAGGTGATCTAATAGAAGCATAAATAATAATAACTAAAAGCAAAAATGTAATATTAAATGTTTCAATAGTCATCATGTGTCATTAATGAATCTGAGGAGGTGATCATGATCATTCCATAATTGTCAACCTTAATTTTTGAACCCCATGTTATAATCATGAGATTTCCATAATCATCATGGATCATTGAATAATCATAGGAAATGATCATAACCATTCCATAATAATCAATAATCATTTTAAAACACCATTGGATAATTATAGGTGTTCCATAATAGTAGACTCATAGACTGGATCCAAGGAGAACATACATGGAATCTCATGTATCCAATTCATCTCAGAGTGTAGTAATTTCCTCCAATAACATCCCATTAGGGATTGAAATGTATTTGATCCCATATTTTATGAATAAGGATGGAATATCAAGTGCATGACTTTTAATCGTTATAAATATAATGAAATAAATATACTATTCACTAACTAAGGGGAAACCTACAATCATCACTACTCATTTCCGATACACACCCACTCACTAGGGTAAACATGTCAGGATGAAAACCAATCGATCCCACAGTTCTCATCATAGGTAGGACACCTCATAAGGTACCCTAAATAAACTGATCACTCATAGGGAAAATAAACCCTCAATATTATCTAATTCTAATCAAGGAACCACTATCCTCCTAGGAAAATCTCTTAAGCAATATGGCCTTTAAAAATCCACTTTTCAAGTCACACTAGGATGGTTTGAAAACCCAAATAAACCCCCAATAACAATTGGTTCTACTGTAATATGTCATTAAGTCTCAATGGAGGAGGTATGATCACCCCACAATCATCTCAATTATCACACATAGCCTACACAGGCAAGTCACTCTCCATACACACTCTCCTGTATAAGGGTTTTTATAAGGATCCATTGGAAAGGGAAATTATTTTTTTTCATTTTATTAATTTAATTCACACCCATTTTGGGGTCAATATATCCAAATGCATGAAACTGTAACTATACATTCATACATTAGTGGTCTATATGGAAAACCAGTACACATGGGTCCATCAAGGACCCTGAAAATTAAAAAAAACTCAATGATATGCATTCAGTATTAATTAAACAACATATACAATATAAATACTCCCTCAATAAAAATTTATAGACAATAAATATCAAATTAATGTTAAAAAATTCATAAATTAAATAGTGTAGATGAATAAGGACACCATACCTCTATTCAAAGTTGGTCACATTTAATTCATTGACCAAAAACTATGCCCTGGCTATCCAAAACCTATATTCCATCATCCAATATCTTGTGTCCCAAACAAACATCAGACCTTCCCATTCATTAATTTATGAAAAAATCTATAATTTATGAACAATTTATAATTAATTAATCAAATTAATTTAACAATGAATAATTACCCAAATACACATAAAACAATATTATTACCCCAAAATAAAGAACAACCACATGCGATAGGTCCAAGATGCACAAAAAAGCGCCATATTGAGCTAAATCCTAAACACACAACATTGATTTATCTTATAATTTAATTTAATATAAATTCATTAGAAAAATCCAAACTATTATGTACCTTCACCAAAACAACTTGTGATGTTGTGTAAATACCAAATTGGGATGTCATATCACAAACTTCCATGAAATACCCTTCAATATAGAATGATTCAACCGTACACTAATGGGATAAGATCCAAATCCCTAGACCATATAAATGAAATTAATTGGATGAAATGAAAACCAAGAATAGAGATCAATTTAAGAGAATATATCACCTTAATCATTGAATAACTACACCTATAATTGGTTAAAACGTAGGTTAATTGGTGGAGGAAAAGGATACGAGGGTGTTTAATTGTACATGTATGACGAAGAAGGAAAAGGATAATGACATATTCATGAAATTAGGGGGTTGGTAATTTATCATTTTAATGAGCTCTATGGTTTGGCTATAAGGTTTCTCTAACTGGGAACAACCCACGTAGAAGATTTTTCTCATTCCATCCAATTTTTATGGTTTCGATACACTATTATCCCAACTATGTGCTAACCATGAAACCCAAAATAACATGGTTTGAAATATTTAGCATGGTTTTTATGACACTCTGTGACAATTATGGGCTATTACCCTAGTCCAAGACGCCTTGAATTATTTACTTTGAGATCCATTTAGTTTCATCATAATTATGTTCTAACTATACTATAGAACCATTCACTATAAAAATTGATCTAAAATCTTCCTCACACTCAAGGTGCTTTATTGTTTCTCCAAAACCATTGAAATAAAACCATGCACCTTATGTTGAACCCTTAAAAAACTTCTAAAAACTGTCTCAAAGCATATGATACTTCTCCAATCATCAGAGATAGCTCTTTGGTTTGAAACCATATCCAAAACATATTTTCAGGACACTATATCTTTCAAAAATGGAATTTGAATCTCAGTTATTAAATAAAAATCCTTAACAAATTTCCAGTAAATTTAAATTCGTGATGAAAATCCTTAGTAACTAAAGAACATGGTTTTATAACCTCCCAACCCTTATAATTCATGTCAAAGAGAGGTATTTTTGACCATTTAAACATATAACATAACTTACCTGGGTCATCAATTCATCACATTCTCACCATATTCCATCTCTGAATTCCAAATGTTCTTTCACAACATAACTCCAAACATGAGGCACACAATGACTTGAAAAATGAGCAAAACATGTAATAATCACCAAAACACTAAGATGTGACCTTTCCACCCTAATATAAATAATTACACCATAGTGTCAATGAGAAATTAATTATCTATCCCATATTTTACCCCAATATAACCTTAGATCATATAGTCCTCACTCAATCCATTGTTCTTCCCAACCGTAAAATTACCTTTAAAAACACTTCTAAGGGTTTAGTCACTATCTTGATGCAGTTTATAACTCATGAACTCAATTATACATGAAAATACCTATCAAAAGGATAAAATTCCTCTCACCTATGATTCTGAAACAAATTAGATGAGTCTCCACGACCCATTTATAGGGCCTATATATGTTGAATTTTCTTTCTAGATCCCAATCAAATTCTAAAAAAACTCCATCATACCCAATATGATGTGATAGATAGTGTTTGTAACATGCTATATGTAATATCATATAAAAGATCAATTGAACAACATGTGTATAATTTTTCCAAAAATAACTCATCCATGCTAACCAATATACTCCCTACCTCACCCAATCATAATAAATAAATACCTAGAGTCACCGAGAGACCATTTTACTCCCCCACACCATTTTCTAAACCTAGTTATTTTCCTAATTTCATAGTTGGATTTTTGACCACCCATATCAACTATCGTACTCTCCCTTGAGAACTAGTGCAACTATGATCTAACCAAAACACATATAATGTCAAATTCATCCCAAGTTCAATGTTAATGAAACAACTATATCAAACACCACTTCCAAATTGAAAACATAGTACTTCCCATTCAACTATATATATTCAAAATCGTCTTCTCACTAGATTTATAGAGCCACATTGTCCATCCAATGATCGATAAATTATTCCAATGAAAATTCCAGTATGAGGGTCATGACCCTTTGGAAAACAAAAAAGGATTATCCCACATGATTTCCAATAAAATATATCAAAGGCTATCTTTTGACACATTATGAGAATGTTGGCCTCAACACCAAAAGAAATCCAAATTATAATTAAGGTCACACCCTCCCATGAACAATGGTGTTCTCCTCACCATATGGATTTACTAATAATACTCCTAGAGAATAAAATAAATACTTTCTATCATCTCACATGTGATTCTTATACCAAGCTGCACTCACCCATTCTGTAAATACATGACTATGATCAACTCCTGAATTAACCGTGCCACCACACTTGGTCAATTCTGATGTCACTTATCAATGTGGATGGGAATTTTCCTTTTTACTCCAACCTTTTGAAATAATTATATAGTATCACATCTGGTTTATTGGTTCATATACCACAGATGGCTTCTCTATGATACAAAATTTAGTAGCATCATGCATAAAAATGCATTTAACTTCGATCTAATCAAAAAATATTGGTTCAACCATCAAGTACCACCCAAAATAAGAATCTAACTAATGATCAATGAAATTTACATAATCACACCAAGGATTACACACAAAATTCACTAAAAATTATCATTAAATTTTAAAAACAACTGTAACGCCTCGACCCAAGTTACCCAGAGTCAGTGCATTATTTTAATACATTGGCATGATTACAAGGAATCAAGTCCTGAAGGACCGATCAATTTAGCAGTCTTGGAAAATAGATTACATACATGAATGTTACATTGAACTTTAAGAAATACATAAAAAACAAAAATAATCATTATGAATGCCATTATTCCCTTGTCTTAACCCTACATATCTATCACAATACACTTCTTGGAATCCTGGGAAAAATAAAACATTGAAATGGGTGAGCTCAAATTCTCAGTAAGGGTAAGTAATACAACGGAAAATGATCTAAATATTAACCATGGTAAATAATTGAAACCACATGCCCTTACCAATAATAAACATGAATACTTTTATGGAAATAATATGAGACGAGTAAATAATGCCATAATAAAACATAATCATGGGTATTCTACTAGTCGAATGACCAGATGAACCATAAATATTTTTTCCATAATGAGGGAATGTATAATTATGAGCTTTAATTTCTTTTTTAAGTTCTAGTGCCAAGACCTAGGGGATACTGTAACCGAAACCCAACCCAGAGTGCCTCTAATAACCAGACACCAACCCGGAGTGCCTCTAATAACTAGACACCAACTCGGAGTGTCTATAATAAATGGACACCAACCCAGAGTGCCTCTAATAACCAGAAACCAACTCGGAGGACATAATTTTACCAGTCCCCAACCCATAACATACTAGTCCAACACATTCATCTTAAGAAGAGGATGAAATAAAACATAAACAATCATATTAAAACTAGCATATAAAATGCCAAAACATTAATCATAAGACATTAATGACATAAATATAACTCATTAATAGTCAAACATATCACAAAACCTTACATACAATATGGATGATTTTTATCATAATAAATCAACTTCAAATAAGCGTAAAATTTATCAAAGGATGTTGACATAGATGAAATAAAAACTATTTGAGAGAAATATCTCTTTTTTGAAATCATTGAAAATTAAAATAGAAATAAATCAATTAATTTGAAAATATCCTTATTAGATTGTAAGCTAAGCTTTGTCGATTTTATAATGGCATAAAATAGCCGCACCCACTGTATAAGTTAAAAAAACATTCTTACCTTAACTCTGTCAAAAAGGTTAAAAAAGACCTTGTTTGGAAAATGATGAAAATATTCCTTTATAAACATATTATAAAAAGTAAAAAAGGGTAAAAATTACATTAAACCATAATCTATAATATATTAATAATGATTTGAAATAGTTTTTTTAAGAAACATGGGTGTGGATGATAAGGAGATCCTAGTAGACAATTACATATAAACAACCTCAGATAATGATGTGATTGTGAAATAAACCCTTACCAATTTAGTAACTTACGAAACATACACCCCATGAAAGAGGTATCATACAATGAATACGTAGATACACATAAATTAATTTTTATTACACAAATAATAAAATTATGGGTAGTACATACACCACACAAAAGGTAATAGTGGCAATATGGCATGAATCTCACGGAAATAAAGAGTGAGAGGAAAAACCCCATACCTTGTACTTTTACTTGGTTGGGGGTAGGTTAAACTCCTGTATAATGGAAAAATAATTTTTATTAAATTATAAAAGAATCATATACATTAATATGATATCATATATGATCTTTTAACATTTCTTTGTTAATAATATCTTAGTATTATCGTTGTTTTGGGTGTTAACTTACACGTTTTATTTTATATGTTTTGTTACATAAGACATGTTTGTTATGGATAGGTTGTATCTTATTCAAATAAAGAATGATATTAAGTCCTTAAACATTATTATTAATCAACAAATGATAATTATACTTGAATGGATATGATGGGGAATTAATCTCATCGCATTCGTGGAGATGTTAGTCCGTACATACGCATGAGTGACAATATCATTCTTTTGATATTAAAATAATATATAATTAGATGTTATATCATATATACAGAATCATTATCATGTTATATTTATTATTTACATGAATTAAACATCATTATTATACCCATCCAAATAATAATATATTGAATAACAATTACACCACGACGTGGAGACGGTAAGCCGTACGTACGCACGTATGGTGACATGTCACTCAAGGGATGAATAGAATACTGAATATGGATGTACCATGTCTATAATAGCATCAAAGTGTATACAATATACTGGAGTTATTATTTTAGAATATTAATAACAAAGAAAGAAGAAGTGGAACAAGAAAGGAACTTGAAAAAGGGTGGTGAAATCATTACCTCTTCTTTAAGTTATTCATTTTGATTTGATCATATGGGATACTTAGGTTGGAGTTATGACTAAAGGAAGGCCTCTAGGATTATGTGAGGGAAGTTTCAAGATTATTTAGGCAGGGGTTTGCCGAACCAAAAAGATTTGAAGGTGTGAATTAATGGAAAGGGGGAGTGCACTTTTATAAGAGGGGTGAGGGGTACCTTTGGAAAAGCTAGAAATATTATTTTATAATAAATTAATATTCGGTTTCTAATGGCTCCTAAGTGGATTACTTAATTTTTAAGGTGGGTATAGGTCTAAAACCACTCAACCAATAGGATTTATACTGGTTTTGGTTACTATATTAACCTTATCTTTAAGTATTAACTCTTAGTTAATTAGTTTCACTTTTACAATGTCTCTTTGTATTTTTATATTACATGGTTAATAAACTTACTATATACATCCAAGTGACCCCAAAGTGGTCCATTAATGATACACCTATAATCATATATGTCTCTTGTCAGAACCTTATATTTTTAGGAATTTAATATCAATTAATAATATAATATTTGTTTTAAAAACTCTTTTATGTCAATTTTGACACTATTCAATAATAGATTTTTGTAAAACACATAACAGAATTATCACTTCAAAAAAAGTTAGTTTAATAACTCCTAACATGTCATATTAACCTATAAAATTATTTTTATTTATAAAAAGTCTCAAATTACATTTATTTGGGTATTTATAATATCAATTATTCTAATTTTTCATTAATTAGGTAATTACTGCATCACCATTGTGTCATTAATAACATAAATTATTTAAAGTCTAAAAATTATAAAGAAAATACCATTATGTAGGAAATAGTTTTATCTTTATAATGAATATTTATAGTTGAAAATAAAACATATATAACCCTATGTAAAAATTGTTTTTCTAAAATATATATGCTTATGTCATTTTTGTATTTATTTTAACTTAATTAAAATAAAGTGTCCCTATCACCTACAAGTGGCTCCATGGGGTCCCAAAATCGCCCCACAGATGCCCATGGTCGGACATGTATCCATAAATAAGGTTAGGACACGTTTTAGGGTAATTTATTATTATTATAATATTATTGTTTAACCCTTATTTACCGGATTTACCCTTTAACCATGGTAAATAAAATATTTACCAAAGTAATTATTCAAAATGTCTAAAAATAAAAGTTTCCTATTTACAAAATTTGGACATCCTAATTCCAAATATGGAATCCATTTTTCCAAATTCAAAACACAGAAGTGGCAGAAATAAATTTAAAATTAATTCCTGCTGTCAAAACAAAAAAGCGTGTTTTTAAGATATAATAACTATTAAAAGATTGATACTTGTTTAAATCCGGTTTAATTGTGAAATTATGTTCAATGACAAAAATTGTATTAAATGGTAAAAATATATTCTAAATATACTTTAAAAAAACTCAAATACATAATTTATCAATATTAATTTTTTTGATTAAAAAAGTTGTTTTTAATTAAAATTTAGTAATTTTCACTATTCATCAAAATATAAAAGTTATCTGAAAAGTACCAATATTTCACCTTAGGATAAATTTGATACTCCGAATCCAAAAATTAAGTCCATTTTGAGAGATAAAATTTATAAAATTTCAAAAAGTAGGTATTACTGTTCATAACGGCTAGTTTGATTGGTTGTGGTGTGTGTTAGAACTCGAAGTTGCGTACACCACACGCTATTGTATTATTCAAACAGAAGAGTACTGAGGAAGCTTGGGGTGTTCCATTGTAAATTTTTTTAATTCCCAATTCAAAAGAATAAATTTATTTCGTCAAATTTAATATATAATTTTTTTAAAATATTGGATTGAAAAAGGGTTCACCATTAAAAGTCGGTAAAAGTGCATTTTTGAAAAATACTTATTTTATCTAAAAAAATGAATTTGTTCTTAAATCATGTCTAAGAAACTCATAATATGGATGATAAAATTATAAGGATTATATAATGTTCAAATTTTATTTAATACTATTCATAACCTCTTTTGAACGGCTAGTTTGGTAAGTCATGGTGCGCTTGAACTCAGTGTTGCATGTAGTGGAAGTTATTTAATTATTTTGAAGAAATAACACACTATGAAATCTTGGGGTGTTACATTCTCCCCTCCTTCAATAAATTGTGTCCTTGCAATTTGAAATTGTTCTTCTAAAATAAAAAGTTTAAAATAGAAAATATCTTTGTGGGAAAACCCACATAGGAAATTGGGTTAATAAAGTTAGTCTTAATAAGAGGAAAAGAGAAATGAAAGGGTCGACACCAAATTATGATCTCTATTAGGAGAACATTGGTGGAAATTAGAGACATATAATTGGAAGAAAATCCTAAATATTTATAGGTAGTGATTGAGGTCATCAATCACAAACAAGTATAAAATTGAGGTCCTTAAATTCATCAATCTATGATGATTTAAAATACCATCGGTTCAACAAAACATAGGGTATTAGGATAACAAATTTTTGGCTTTAGGATCCCTTAAATAATGTATAAGAATTAATTACTTCATAGAATAAGAGAAAAATAAAAATATATTCTTGAGATGTAGAGTTCCATTTTTAACTAATTTCTACCACAAACTCATCTTTCACTCTAAAAGATAATAGAACGTTAAAAAATTCTATTTATCCTATTCGTATAGGGTTCCAAAAAAAGAATTTATAATTCATCTACCAGATCTTCAAAAAACCTACATTATTTAATGTAGGACATCACGTGGGCCAGTGGTAGGTGATACACCCTTTCCGCCTTCAGTCGTGGGTTCAAGTCTCACGGCCCAGCCGGACACGACGGGTTACCGCCAGACCTCCGGGTTATCATTTTTATAAGAATACAAAAATAATCATCAGAAATGATTTCACCTTAACAATTGTATCAAATGTCAAATATAATCCATTCCAACCTTTAGACTTATCCAAATTACCTCTGTCCAAACTCACAGTCCAAAATTTATAAGGAAGGTAAATATAATAAAGGTCTTTTTTTCCACGTAATAACTTGTGAATACCTTCATCATGTTTTCTTTTAAAATATGTTAACACCCTGAATTACCATAAAACTTTAATGATTACATTCATGATCCCTTATTCCTTATATAATACTAGATATATTCCTTATATCCAAAAACATTGAATATTGCAACAATGATGAAATAAAAAAACCATTAATCAGTGCTAAGGTAGTCAAGAATACCCAATATAATTTATCCAAATGAACCATCTCTTATTCCAAAATTACTTCTTCAGTATCAAGACCATATTAAGGATTACCATTACTTCGACCATGTATTTTCAAAAAAAAGATTAACTTTCTGTTGAGTCACATTTCATAGTACCGTATAATCTCAAATCCTCAATGAAATAGTACTGCAATATAATCCTTATATATCTCCATAATTCATATAACCAGTACATCATTGATAAAACACTCAAATGAAATAATTCTTTAATAAAACCATATGAACACTAGTCATTCCTCTTCATCTGTGGTAGTATCATAACATTATTATTATCCAATAGTATCATTTGGGGAATACTCTGATGATTTGAACATTGATTCGCGTAGTGTCCCCACTACTTGCAGATGAAGCATTGTACATTAGAAACCTTTTTCTTACCCTCACAATCACGAACGTGGTGTCCTTTTTCTCCACATTTATAACAAACACCCATTAATTTCAGGGAAGTTCCCGGGTGTTTATTCCCATAGTTATCACACATGTGAAAATTCTTCTTTTCCCTCTTCCCTTTATCCATCTTTCTCTCTTCCATCCTTTTCTTCTCTTACTTCCCTTCTAAGCTATAAGACTCAGAGAACTCTTTACTTATCTTATCAACACATGATACTATTTATTCATATGATTATAATACATGGGAGACTATTTCTCTTCTAAATAATGGCTTAATACCATGAAAGATACGATCCTTCTTACTCTTTGGATCATACGTATTGCTGGAGTTCACATTCCTTCTACTGGGCGCCATTTCTATACAATAGAATAAACTAGGTCAGTTTATAAATTGAAATGAATAATTCCAAACATGTAAAATACCTAACATAAATATAATAGTTTATGGATATAATTCATAATCACAAAAAGGTTTTCTTTGAGGAGGTATATACTCATAAACCCTTCATACCGGTTTGTAAAGAAAATGAGAATTATCCTAAGCATATCTCCCTAGAGTGTTGTAACCAAGAGTGCAGCAAGGCCCATTATCATGCACCAGTTCCCATTCAAGTCTAGCTAAAAGATATGTTTTCGGGTTTTACCCCTAGGTACATATGTTCTAGATCCACCTCTACATGCTCGTATCCAGACAGGGATGTATTGATCAGAAAACTCACAAAATCTCTACAATACCAAAATTCTAGGAAGTTCTTCTATAAAAATCTTCAAAATATATCTTAGGGTAATTTTCTCTAATTAGAGTTTATCTAAATCTAGTTTCCAAGTTTATTGCTAAACTTATTCTGATACCAACTGTAACGCCCCGACCCCAGTTACCCAGAGTCGGTGCATTTTTTTAATACATTGGCATGATTACAAGGAATCAAGTCACGAAGGACCGATCAGTTTAGTAGTCCTGTAAAATAGATTACATACATGAATGTTACATTTCACTTTAATACATACATAAAAACATAAATAATCTTTATGAACGCCATTATTCCCTTGCCTTTACCCTGCATATCTATCACAATACACTTCTTAGAATCCTAGAAAAAATAAAACATTGAAAGGGGTGAGCTCAAATTCTCAGTAAGGGTAAGTAATACAGTGGAAAATGAAATAAATATTAAGCATGGTAAATAATTTAAACCACATTCCCTTACCAATAATAAACATGAATACTTTTATGGAAAGAATATGAGATGAGTAAAGAATTTCATAATAAAACATAATCATGGGTATTCTACTAGTCTAATGACCACATAAACCATCAATATTATTTCCATAATGAGGGAATGTATAATGATGAACTTAAATTTCTTTTTCAAGGCCTCATTCCAAGACCTAGGGGCTACTATAACCGGAACCCAACCAGGAGTGCCTCCAATAACCGGAAACCAACCCGGAGTGCCTCTAATAACCGAACACCAACCTAGAGTGCCTCTAATAACCAGACACTAACCCAGAGTGCCTCTAATAACCAGACACCAACCCGGAGGGCTTACTTTTACTGGTCCCCAACCCAGAACATGCTAGTCTAACACATTCATCTTAAGAAGAGGATGAAATATAACATAAACAATCGTATTAAAACTAGCATATGAAATTCCAAAACATTAATAATAAGCCATTAATGACATAAAAATAACTCATTCATAGTAAAACATATCACAAAACCTTACATATAGTATGTATGATTTGTATCATAATAAATGAACTTCAAATAAGTGTAAAATTTATCAAAAGATATTGACATAGATGAAATCAAAACTATTTGAGAGAAATATCTATTTTTTGAAATCATTTAATAGTAAAATAAAAATTAAACATTTACTTTGAAAATATCCTTATTATCATGTAAGGAAATCTTTGAAGATTTTATAATTGCGGAAAATAGCCGCACCCACCGTAGATGTTAAAAAAAACATTCTTACCTTAACTCTGTCGAAAAGGTTAAAAAAGACCTTGTTTGGAAAATGACGGAAATATTCCTTTATAAACATCTTATAAAAAGTCAAAAAGGGTAAAAATGACATTAAACCGTAGTCTATAATATAGTAATAATGATTTGAAAAACTTTTTTTAAGAAACATGGATGTGGATGATAAGGAGATCCCAGGAGAAAATTACGTATAAATAACCTCGGATAATGACGAGATTGTGAAATAAACTCTTACCAGTTTGGTATATTATGAAACATACACCCCATGAAATAGGTATCATACAATTAATATGTTGATACACATAAATTAAAGTTTATTACACAAAGAATACAATTATGGGCAGTACATACAACATACAAAAGGTAATAGTGGCAATATGGCATGAATCTCACGGAAATAAAGAGTGTGATGAAAAACCCCTTACCTTGTACTTTTCCTTGGTTGGGGGTAGGATAACCTCATGTATAATGGTGAAATAATTGTTATTAAATTATAAAAGATTCATATACATTAATATGATATCATATATGATCTTTTAACATTTCATTGTTAATAATATCTTAGTATTATCATCGTTTCAGGTGTTAACTTACTCATTTTATTTTATAGGTTTTGTTACATAAGACATGTTTTTTACTGATAGGTTGTATCTTATTCATATCCAGAATGATATTAAGTCCTTAATCATTATTATTAATCATCAAATGATAATTAGAGTTGAATGGATATGATGGGGAATGAATCTCATCGCGTTCATGGAGACGGTAGTCCGTACTTACGCACGAGCGACAATATCATTTTTTTGATGTTAAAATAATATATAATTGGATGGTATATCATATATAAATAATAGTGATCATGTTATATTTATTATTTACATGAATTGCACATCATTATTATACCCATCCAAATAATAATATATTGAATAACAATTACAGCATGACGTTGAGACGGTAAGCTGTACGTACGCATGTATGGTGACATGTCAGTCAAAGGATGGATATAATACTGAATATGGTTGTACCATGTTTATAATAACATAAAATTATATATAATATACTGGATTTATTATTTTATAATTGTAATAAAAATTAAAGAAGAAGTGTAAGAAGAAAGGAACTTGAAAAAGGGTGGTGAAATCATTACCTCTTCTTCGGGTTCTTCCTTTTTATTTGATCAAAAGGGATCCTTAGGTTGGATCTATGAATAAAGGCAGGCCTCTAGGATGAATTGAGTAAAGTTCAGAGAGTATTTTGGCTGTGGTTGGCCGAACCAAAAAGCTTTGAAGGTGTGAATTAATGATAAGGGGAGTTCCCTTTTATAAGAGGGGTGAGGGGCACCTTTGGAAAAGCTAGAAATATTATTTTATAATATATTGATATTCGGTTTCTAATGGATTAAAAGTAAATTATTTAAAGTTTAAGGTGGGGATAGGTCAAAAAATACTCAACCAACAGGATGTAGATAGGTCTGGGTTACTATATTAACCTTATCTTTAAGTATTAACTCTTAGTTAATTAGTTTCACTTTTACAATGTCTCTTTGTATTTTTATATTGAATGGTTAATAAACTTACTATATACATCCAAGAGACCCCTAAGTGGTCCATTAATGATATAACTATCATAATATAATTCTCTTGGATGAACCTTATATTTTTAGGAATTTAATATCAATTAATAATATAATAATTGTTTTAAAAACTCTTTTATGTGAATTTTGACACTATTAAATAATTGATTTTTTAAAAAATCATAACAGAATGATTACTTCGAAAAACATTAATTAAATCAATAATAACATGTCATATTAACACATAAAATTATTTATATTTATAAAAAGTCTCAAATAACATTCATTTGTGTATATATAATATCAATTATTCTAATTTTTCATTAATTATGTAATTACTGCATCACCATTGTGTCAAAAATAACACAAATTATTTAATCTCTAAAAATTATAAATAAAATACCATTATGTAGGAAATATTTTTATATTTCTAATTAATATTTATAGTCGAAAATACAACGTATATAACTCTATGGAAAAATTGTTTAGCTAAAGGATATATGCTTTGGTAATTTTTGTTTTTATTTTAGCTTAATTAAAACAAATGTGTCCCTATCACCTACAAGTGGCTCTATGGGGTCCCAAAATCGACCAAAAAATGTCCATGGTCGGAAATCTATCCACCAATAAGGTTAGGACACGTTTTAGGGTAATTTATTATTATTATAATATTATTTTCTAACCCTTATTTACTGGATTTACCCTTTAACCATGGTAAATAAAATATTTAGTGAAGTAATTATTCAAAATGTCTAAAAACAAAAGTTACCTATTTACAAAATTTTGACATTCTGATTCCAAATATGGAATCCATTTTTCCTAATTCAAAACATAGAAGTGGCAGACATTAATTTAAAATTAATTCCCGCTGTCAAAACAAAAAAGCGTGTTTCTAAGATATAATAACTATCAAAAGATTGATACTTGTTTATGTCCGGTTTAATTGTGAAATTATGTCCAATGACAAAAATTGTATTAAATGGTAAAAATATATTATAAATATACTTTAAAACCACTCAAATTCATAATTTATCACTATTAATTATTTTTATTAAAATAGATGTTTTTAATTAAAATTTAGTAATATTCACTATTCGTCAAAAAATAAAATTTATCTGAAAAATACCAAAATTTCACCTTAGGATAAATTTGATACTTAGAATCCAAAAAATGAAGTCCATTTTGAGAGATAAAATTTATAAAATTTCAAAAATTAGGTATTACTATTCATAACGGCAAGTTTGATTGGTTGTGGTATGTGTTAGAACTCGAAGTTGCGTACAACACACACTACTATATTATTCAAAGAGAAGCGTACCAAGGAAGCTTGGGGTGTTACATTGTAAATTTTTTGATGTCCCCATTATAAGGAATAAATTTATTTAGTCAAATTGAATATATAAAAGTTTTAAAATATTGGATTTAAAAAGGGTTCACCATTAAAAGTCTGTAAAAGTGCATTTTTGAAAAATACTTCTTTTATCTAAAAAATGAATTTGTTCTTACATAATGTCTATGAAACTCATAATATGGATTATAAAATTATAAAGATTATATAAAGTTCAAAATTCAGTTAATACGATTCATAACCTCTTTTGAACGGCTAGTTTGGTAAGTCATGGTACGCTTGAACTCGGTGTTTCGTGTAGTGAAAGTTATTGAATTATTTTGAAGAAATAACACACTATGAAATAATGGGGTGTTACAACAACCTTCTAGAGTACCCTTGTAATTATTCTCCAAAATTAGGCATATACCCTATGACATGATCTATAATATGATCACTTGAGAACCTGAACATTGTTTAAAACCACAAAACTTCTGTCTAGTCCTTCTATATTACATTAGAATCAAATCCAAAATCAATATGAGTAGGTACTCGACTGGTCCTTATCTAAGGAAATAAACTCTAAAACCCATGTAATTTCACTAAAGCATATTTATTCAAGAAAACCTAAGGATTAATCATTCCTTACCATATATGGAAGCACCTCATGTGCACTGATCTAAAGGAAACGCATATACTCATGCCTTTTATGTTCATGATATCTAAGGAATCAACAAGACTATCCCACATACCTAGTATAACCTCACATTCACCTATCTCATAAAATGAAACACTTACCCATGATTCACATATATAGGTAACTCACAACATCAAGCTAAATCTTGTCTTAGGTGACCCTTGTATATCACATCTTAACCATATTCCCAAGATCAGCTATATCTAGAGTCTTATATCAAATTACTAAGGTCTCCTTTCTATAATATATGACCCATATCATATAAATCATTTCTTATGAGAAACACCTATCTATTCCCACCATAACGGTTACATTGTAACTCACATTCCAAAGAATAAACTTAAGGGTTTACAAGTGCATCTCATGCATCACATTCCAACTCATCGGCCAACTAACATGCATTTATTCACCCAGGTCACTCATGTATGAGGCTACTATATTGATAATCATGTTCTAATACAAGCGTATTCACAATAACCTTTCTTTCCAAAATTTATCCTACCATGGAAATGATTCTTCTTGGGCATTTACTAGAGTAACTACCCACTCAAGAATCTAACTTCATAGGCTGATCATAACTAAGAATCTTCATATGTGATTCACCCTCATGAGGATAATGATCTCATATATCAGTACAAATGTATATAAATACATTGACATTCCATGATATATATCGAGTATCATATAGTAACAAGGTTTGGTTATATAGAATATCATCAAAAATCAATATAGGAAAACACCATATATAGCGTCACTAGTTCTTTTAATACCCAAACCCACATTATTTTTTATTAATAGAATCAAAATTAAACTAATACACAAGGGTTTAAACACTAATGTGATATCAAACTTATACCAACATTCTAAATTTATCTATATGTCCCATATACTAAGGTAAAATATATCCATCATCATCGAGTATATATCCATATATCCTTATGATTTTTCATTCAAAAAAAAGAATAAAGTGGTTTGTATTAGTATAATTCTACCAAAAATACTCTCTGGGAAGTCACTATCTCGGTTATTATAGACACTTTAGATATATGAGACATATCTTCAATGATACCAATCATAAAAAATCACACATATGTCATGTGAATTCTACATTATCAATATGATGCATAAAAATTTCCTCTTTCCATCAGGCTAAGAGAAAAAAACCATAAGAAACCATAAATATCAAAAATAAATTATATATCTGTAAATAGAAATGAAAAAAGTAACATCAAAAACCAAGAATAGATGTCCTATATTCCTTACAGTAAGGACTTCAAGATGAAAACTATATTCTCGATGCCAAATTATAGTAGCCATTACAAGCTCTAACACATTCCTTAATCACTTTAAAACCATATCTCCAAATATTAAGATTAAAAACTATAATAAATTATATGATATTATCCACATAAAACTCTAATAGAAATTTTTATTGTCCCTATTGGGTTTTACTATTAATAAGTATGAGATTAAATAGTTATATTACATCTGGAAAGCCCCTATGTATGCTAGAGACTTCCGGCTAGAAGTGGGGGTCTAAATTAGTAACATTTGGAGAAAATGCCCCTATTTTTGAGTTCACAATATTAATGGAAATAAATCATGTATAATACATAACATAAAATAAGATAAGAAGTGGAAAATAAATAATAATCATAAATAATAAATGAATGAAGGATCATTGAGTTATATAGACTCACTAGCTTCCCACCAGACCAACTATATATATAGGATAAATAAAACAAAAAAATTCTGTACTAGATTATATTATACCCCCTTGATCCTATACTTATCCCATATCCATTATCTTTCAAGTTATTTAGATGAATGACCATGCTATCTCATACCTCATTCTAACCAATAATTGGAATGAGTGATGTATTCTTGGGTACCAAACTGTCATGGATGACTAACTAGGGTCAAAGTACAACATAGTTAGGTTCTACCAATTTGGTTCCATAAATAAATTGTAAAATAAATTTATATTCTTGTGATATGATCAAATTAATAATTAAATTTAGTTAAAATGCATAAATAAATAACCATTTTCAGTCCTTGGGTCATGAATATCACATGGGATCATCACAGATATTCTTTAGGTTGTGATGAGGTGTCTTTGATCTTGTTTGAAGATATTGATAATAAATATATAGTGGAAAAACCAACCCATATGATGTTATTTTGGGTGGACCATATTATCAGGCATATAGATGATATATATTTTGATGACCATTGATTATCTAACAATAGTATTCAACATTATAAATGTTCCCTATATGGTAATATATGAAAAACCAATAGTTATCAGGATTCATCACCAGACCCCAAGAGTTAAAATTGAGCATTACATGGTCACCATGCATCATCATCAAACCACAAGAGGTAATCTAAAACATTCTATAAACATATTACAGCATATTTAAACCCGATGAGGTGATCCTAATCTTTCTATAATCTTCAAGAATAATATTTGAACCATAGGTAAAAATATTAGGGACAATATAATAGAAGGATCATAGGCTATATCCATATAGATTATTCATGAAATCATTGGAATCAAAACTATCTTGAAATAAATTTCAAACCTTCCAAAAACATCTTATCAGGGTTGGACATATACTTGAGCCTATATCATAGTCGTGATGGCATACTATCAAGTTAAGGGCCTATAATCATCATAGGCTTAACAGCTCCAATAAATTTTTTTGGGTTCTAAGGTGGAACCCACAATCATCACTACCATTTTCCAATATAAAACCTATTACTAGTGTCCAAAAGTCGCTAAGGCACCCACAAAGTTCCCCTAGTTCTCATCTTATTAAAGAGACATCATATGATTCCATCAATATAAAATATATCATTTGAGTTAACACTCATCAATTAAAGGGAATAAAATCCCTTAATATCACAAATTTTCATTGATGCCTCACTATCCTCCTAAGAAATATAATAAGGGAGCTTGCCTCAAGACTATCCTCTTTTCAAGTATCTCTATTTTGGTCTTAATTAAATACCCAATGAAAAATCTCATCAGGATCTACCCACCCTAATCATTAAGTCTTAGTAGGGGTGAATGATCACGCTCAGATCATCTAAATTACCACACATGATATACTCATTCCATCAACACACCATCCATAATCTCCACTAAAATGAGGTTTATAAGGATAAAATACTAATAAAAACTATTTCAATTCATTTCATTTATATAATTTAGACTCCTCATGGGGTTTCAGAATACCAAAGAATACAACTATAATTATACTCTCATCAATCAGTGGTAGATTTATCTAGCCTTTATATAAGGTTCCTTTGAGACCCTTGGAACATTGAAAATTTTAAACATATGTTTTCAATTTTAATTGATAAAAATAAAAAATTTAATAGGTTAATCAAACAATGTGAAGATCTAGTATATATAATATTTATGTAAAATTTATTCTTAGATAACTAGGGTAGATGTATAAATACAACCTACCTTAATATAGAGTTATTACCATTTAATTCACAACATGGATACTCTCTATAGCCCTGTGTATGATCGACTAGAAATCATCTAGTCACTTGAGTCCCTAACTCACGTTGAAACATCCCATTCAATTAATTATAATCATTTTCTAACTAATTAACAACTTACAATTAATTAATAAAATTAATTCAATTAAGATTAATTTCTTAAATATTCACTCGATTCTCGTATTGCAACAAAACTGTGACCATCCACTAAATTAGGTCCATTACACATTCTTAAAACCATAATTGAAAAAACTTCTAACGTGAAATATCTATTAAACGTAATTTTTTTAAATTTAAATGAAAATCCTCTGAAAAATAAAAACAATGATAAAGCTTCACCAAAAGGACTTGTGATGCCATGTATATATCATCTCAAGACATCCTATCTCTATGATGCATAAAACACCCATCAATATTTGTGGATTACACCTTGATTTGTTGGAATCCGAACTGAAAATCTAATGTCACGAAATAAAATAAAGGGGAATCAAATTAATCCTAAGAATATAGGCCAATGGTGGAGAAACTATCCCCTTAAACATTGTATAACCACATACATAATCAAACAAAACCCTAGAGAAACAAATAAGGATGTGGAGTGGATGGTTGTTGGCCGTAAACATATGAGGTAAAAAAGTGGGTTTTACTATTATGAAAATTTGGCGGGGGTCATTAATTTTTCACATTAAATGTGATGCATGGTTTTTGATGCACAATCGACCATACTATGCTCCAACCATGCATATGTCACATTTTCAATCCACTAAAATCTCTTGGATTGGCCTCATAGTTTTCCAAACATTGAAGACCCCTTTGCAACTCAGTATTCAACATTTTTATTGGTTTTATTTAACCATACAATAATCATGTGTCATGACCAAGGCCCAATATACCTTTCTTGGTTTATTATGATATCCACAAGTTTTACCTTTAATTGTGTTTTAACCATGATGGAAAACCATGAACTATAAATACATGAATGGAAAGCCTCAACACACATTGGGTGTTTCATTGTTTTTACTTAACTGTTCACAAAAAATCAATCACCAAAATTATATAACATTGAAAAAATGATCCAAAAAACTCCGAAATATTAACCTGAATCTCTCGATAATCACCTAATCACTCGAGGAACAACTAAGGCCTCAAAAAATATTACAAAATATACTGTTAGGATACACTATCTTCATTCAAATCTGAATCTCATTTCTATAAATGAACCCCTAACTATATTTTTATAAAATTAGAATTCATGGTGTAAATTATAACTAACCATAGAGTTGGGTTTTATAACATATATAATATCATGCCAAGATTCAAGCCTAACACATGGATACATTATTTAATTAAATAGTAAATTAAATTTATCAGACCCTTGTTACCATGTTTATTAAAGAAATCATAGTAAACATAACCTTTTTAATAACCCAATAAATGGTTTCCCAACTCTATAGTAGTGAATTTTAATCATAAATCTTAATTTCTATCTATGTCTCTAATGGAGTGGTAAAAAATTAATTTTTTATAGAATCAAAAAATACATTTTTTTATAAAACTCATGTGATGTTAATCTATAATGAACAAAGTTGGATGGCCATTCATATCCAATAAGCAATCCAATTATTTATTTTGGATATATATTTGCCAATATGATTACCATAATGGACCTTTAAGGTTTTGACCACTGATAGCCACCATGACCTGAGTGGACAGTCATCTTCATCTCCAAATAACTATAGCTCAATGTTATTTTTCTTCTTCACCCTTAACCATGGATAAAGGAGGAGTCTATCCCAAACCTAATGTTGACAGAATATATCTCTGTAAAATATTATAATACCCAGTAATGGAGGCATAGGTATTGAATCTAGAATGTTCCAAAGTAATTAGTACTAGTGACTTATGGAATATAGTGGTCAAATTAAGGGGAATATTTATTTTGAATCAATTTGGTTGATGACCATTATACATTGGAGTTATAGTAACTAAGATAGAGATATATATAGTTTAGGATTGAGTTAAGGATTATGAGGGTGGGTGGTGGTATTTTTGAATAGGGATGGTCTAGAAATTTTCCTTATAGTGGAATATTGGGATGAAGTTGCAGGACTTCATAAAAATAGTATTTAGATATGGTATTTTTTGGGTTTAGTGATGTTTTAAACCATATTTAATTTTTTTCGTAGTAGTTTTGAAAAATAATCAAGAAAAAAAGAATCTTAAAACATTTCTTGTTGGTTTTAAAAATGTGTTGTGAAATGATTTAGTGGAGGTTTGGAAAATTTCCATTAAATGTTTCCAGACGCTTTTTTATTTTTTATATTTTTTATTTTTTATTTTTTATTTTTTATCCCACCATACATTAATATGTCATCCATACAATGGATAAATACATCATATATATGTGTTAAGTGATATGTTAACCCCATACCAATTGGTTATTCATCAAAGAGTTTACCCATCCCATAATCCCTTCATGTGGTGATTAAATATAATTTAACATACATATATTTATATACACACATAAAAACATATATAACTTCATATATATAAATAATAATAATAATTAATAAGTAATAAAAAATTAATACATAATAAATAAATACGAAATAAATAAATAAGAAATAAGAAATATTGATTAATAAATAAATAAGAAAAAAGAAAAAAGAATAAATAGTAAATAATGAATAATACATTATAATTAATAAATAATAAATAATAAATAGTAGATAATACAAAATAAAAAATTAAAAATTAAAAACTAAATAATAAATAATAAATAATAATCCATATAAAAAAATTAATAATAAATAAATAGTAAATAAGAAATATGTTCTTAATAAAAAATAAAATAAATAAATACAGAAATAAATTAATAGTTTAATAATAAAAAATAAATATATATATAATAAATAAGTAAATAATTGATAATTACTTAATAATAAATAATAAATTAATATATAAGAAAAAAGAAATAATAAATCTGAAATTGTAAGTAGAAAATAATAAACAATAAATTGTAAATAAATATATATAATCACATATAAATTTATTTAAATACATAAATATATGTATATATATCTTATAAAAATATTAAAAATTAATAAAATTACATAAATGTATATAAATATAAGAACAAATATACACACATTCTGATAAATAGAAAACATAAAAATTAATATACAAACATAATACATATAAATATACATCCACGTACATAAATATACATAAATTGATAAAAATAGGTATAAATATATTCTAATATGCATAAAGAAATATAAATATCTATCAATAGATGTAATTCTATATTATTAGTAAATAAATTTTGATAAATATTCATATATATATAGGGAATAAAAAAATTGATGACCAGACAAGCATATGAAGAAACTCTAAAATAAAGCTGAAATCCCATCGATTATTCTAAAATCACCGTATCTGAACAAAGAACTAGGATTTAATGGCTTTACAAGACATTTTGACCTAAAAAAAGTTACAAGATCCTCATTTATAAATCTGGTGTATATCTCTTCATGGGATTCTATTTGATATATATTAGATCCCAAGTAGACTCCCATATCAAAAGTTATTGTCATTTAAAGTTTTTGTTCAATATTCAATTTCTCTTGAAAATATAATAACTTTTATTCTATTATTTATTACAAAATAGTTATCTAATTTTATTTTATTTTATTTCATAATATTATGTTTAACCAGTTATAGAGATAAAACTAAAATTCAAAAGGTATTATTATTTTATGTTGAAGTATATTTCTTTTTAAAAAAATTAATTTATTTTTAGCATCTAATTCTCAAATAACACCCATTGATTCGTCACGATTTTACATAATCACCAATAAAATTAAATTAATAAAATTTAAAAAGAATATAAAATTAAAAACATATCTAGCGGCTAGTTTTAAAAAATAACCAAAAAAATAATTGACAATAAATCTAGTGATGGGTTTGAAAATCATTGCTAAACAACTGCAATGAATTTCAATTTTATCTTGTAGTGTGGAATGAGATGCCTTGAATGAAATGTATCAACACATAATAGTATGACTATGGATAATGTGGATAACCCAAGGTATGATAATTATCTCTGAAAGGTAAAATATCATGGTCATTTAATTGTTGAGGATGTGGAGTTTTTAAATTATTTAAACGGAAAAATCTATTAAATAAATACATATTAACTAAAGATATTACATTATATAAACATGAGTATTAATTTTAAAATTAATTATAATCATTAATAATATTAATAATATTAATTTTACCATCATTATACTAATTTTCATGAAAAAACATATATAGATATTAAATTGATTGTCCAGTTCCTAATTTGGAAAAAATAAATAGTCAATATTATTCATTTTTTTTGTAAAACAGGATTGAGATATTTGAAATTCCAATAAATGTTTTCTGAAAGGAAATTTTAATCATTTTAAATCATTGGCCATCAAAACTATAATTGACCTAGTGTTGATAAATTATGATTGAAAAGAAACAACACCCTTCATTATGAGTCTTTAGATCACTTACAATGGAAATATTAAAAAACTAAAACTTTTCTTCTAGTGTAAATGTATTGTTTTCAATGAACCTTGAAATAAATTTAATAAATATGGTTTACTTTTATAAGAAAATTGTATGAAAACATTATTAAATTATATTATAAAAGCAATAAAGAATTTCTATATGATAACCTAATGATGTGAACCTATGGTTTTTTATTAGGATTTTGTATTGCAACACTTGATATGTGATATATTATAACTTCGTGTATTCTTTCACTCAATAAATCATACATGGGATATGAGATGTTAATTATTTCACCCTATATGTGTCTACCTAGGTGAAAAGTGAGATTATTATATTTATTTTCTTCCAATATCTATATTAATAGGTAAAGGGTGACATTGATATATATTTTTTCTTTATGGTTATTGTTTCTTAGGTGTAGGTTAGTTTTATTGTATAATAATTATATGTTTGTATAGTTAGATGTATTGGTCAACATGGTATTTTTTCTCTAATACCTTGTTATATTGAATCCCATTACCTTGAATACATGATTTTTTGGTGGAAATGAAGTAGAAGATGATGGTTGTGTGATGATATGTGGATGGTCATTGATATAGTTGGATACATGTATGGTATTTAATGATATTATTCCTTATTTCAATATAACATATCATTTTGGTAATGATAATACTATTAGACATTAACCAACCATTTGAGGATGATTTTATAGAGTTCAAACTAACATCAATTTTTTGAGAGTATAAACTTCAATACTAGATTAGTATTCCCTATTTCACCCCACTAATTTGTTGGAGTGTGTCTAAAAATTTGATATTAATTTTTTAGATACTAATGAATACCATACTTCACATCATTGATCAACTGAACTTGGTTATGACCGTGGGTGTAATAGGAAATTATATATTACTTTTTTAGATTCTAGTTTGTGATAGTTTGATATAGTATTAAATATTTTGGAAGGATATGTTATAATAAATGAATAGTTGTTACTTTAAGAGAAATTTTAATCTATGAGTATTGTTATGTGATATTTAGATGGGTCTAGAAATTGAATTTTATTTATATATTCCTATGATGATATATTCCCTAGTTTTTGTAGGAGTTCATTCATATATATATTATAATTCTGATATTTAAACTATGTACTATAATATAAATAATATAATATAATGCATTGACAATATTTATATTTATTAGTCATTTTAGGGATTATCGACTAAGTATATGGATATACCCAGCCCTTTTTATGCATAATAGTGTTATTAATTAAGATGGTAGTAGATCTCATATAAAATATTCTAGTTCAGGGGTATTCATTAGTTCTCATAGTTTTCATCTGAAACCACATAAAACTAGGTTATATTAGTTTTGGGTTTTTTTATTATGGACTTGTGTGTGTGTGTTTCACATGGGTATACTAACAAGACTAGATTTTTTTCTTATTGTATGATATTCATGCACTGTAATCTTTTTTATATCAATTGATCAAGGATTATTAATTATTCATGTATATGTGGTTTACATATATTTTATAGTCTTTACTAAGATTTTAATGGGCATGGACTCCCAATTGTGAACTCATACCCTTGGTGTGATGAGCTGAGATTTTAATATATATTTTCTTCCATTTAAGTTAAATATGTTTGATAGCTTTCTCAACACACAAAATCAAACTAAAATTAAATCATTATATATATAATATAAATATTAAATTTAGATTCTAAGACAATACTTTTTAATTAGTATTTATGAATAGGAGTAACTGAATTGGGAAATATATTTTATATATTTATATTTATGTATATAGGTTATTTTACTCAAATTTTCAAAATTCATTATTATTTTTAGGAATATACATTTTTATTAAATTTACATTTTATTAAATAAAATTATGTATATTACGTTTAAATGGTAGAACATTGATTAATTTTTTATTTATTAGTTTTTATACAAATTAAGAATAAGAACTATGTATATTTTAAAAAGTTATTTTCCTATAAAAAAATTTCTCTTATGCTTTATAATATTTTATAATAGTTATATTTACTCTGATATAAAATTAAATTGAAAAAAAGATCATTATTTGAAACAGTATAAAAATATTTTCTTTCGTTAAATTTATTGTATATTTCTAGAAATATTTATTTTATGGGGAATATTGAAACATACTATTTTCACAGTTATTTTTCCTTTCATGGAATTATTAGTTATTAAGTATGATTTGAAAATATATAATTTTTTTTGAATAAATAACTATTTTCTAAGTGAAATAAAAAATTGATAAATATATAATTTGGTTTAAAAACTAGTAATTAATATTTTAGAACATGGGTGATATTTTTTAAAAAAATATATTGAATATGTTATACATTTTGTATATCCACATTATTCTTTAGCAGTTTTATAAATTGAATCAAATAAAATAGATGTATAATTTTGAATTTGTGGTTCCAAATTATTTAATAAGGTATATTTTCTTTTTTTATAATTTATAAGTTACCTTAGTTAAAAACATGTTACAATATTAAAATCTAAAATAGCTATTGTGAAGAATCTATTGGCCATGAGTTGAAAATATGATTAAAACTTGCACTGTAATGTGTGGTTGAGAACACAATCTATCTTATCCCTTATCCTAAACAAATATTTCTCAATTTTCAATCATCTTTACATGTGGTTTAATTACCATTATTATTGATTTTTGGGTATTTATGAAAATTTCATCCCCTTTCACTTATAAAAGGTTCACTCCTCTCCTCAAATAACCTCACATCAAAAACCACGTAGTTTAGAATACAATTCTAACAAATCTTCTCAAAATTACAATATACCATTAAGAGGTTATGGTATTGTCAAAATACCATCCATTAAAGACTTAACCCCCTTTTCAAAAGATATAATCTAAGAGGTGAGGAAAAAATTTATAACCAATACTTTGAAATTTATATATTTTTTATATTCAATTATTATTCCTAAAATTACATTTCAATATATTAAAATAAAAAAAATCAGTCTCATTTACATACTTACCTGTTATTATAATCATGGTATAATAATTAACCACATTTTGATTTTCTATTCTGAAAAACGAAACAACCATTCGTGATTTTTTCAGAATGTCACCTCTATAATGCAATGTGTTATGTTTTTCCTTCCTCACCTTACAAGAACTATTGGAAAAAACATTTAACATGTAGACATTTTTTACGTCGGTTATATATTACAAATGTGTAAAGAAGGAAAAATCGGTTTATCAAGTCGGTTATTTTATAACCGACGTTATAAATCCATGAGAATTAATTTTTTAAATCAGTTATAAAATAACCAATGTAAAAAATATTGAGATTATATTTATCACATCGGTTATAAAATAACCAATGTGAAACATTAAATCTAGGAACATTATCATGTTGGTTATTTTATATCCGACGCGATAAATCAAATCTTGGAAATTTATCATGTTGAATATAAAATAACCGGCCTGATAAATCACCATTTATAATTTCAGTTATAAAATCCACGGCCTGATAAATAATATTCTATGTCAGTTATTATATAATCGTTGTTATAAACATAAAAAAATACTTTTTCACGTCGGTTATTAAATAACGGACGTGATAAAGTTTGTAAATGATTTATCGAACCCAATATTCTGTCATTTTGTTTTCATTGATCGAGAGACCAGCGACTCATCTCTCTCATGTGGAAAACCTTGAATGGATTCTTCAATGTCGTGCCCTCAAACATCATTTTTCCAACATCATTCATCATCGTTATTATCACCAGATCTATCAGGTCGACTCGCAAAACTCAAGTAAGTCTCACATGTCTTGGTTTCATTTTTTATTTTTCACGATGCCCTAAACTTATGTTTTGATATGTTATTTTCTATATTTGTTCTTATTATCATGGTAAGTGTCATCGTTCTCTTTTATACCATGCTAAATTAATTTTTGGTAAAATAAACCATGGAATTGATATGATGCAAGTTTATAATTTTTGTGTGTTCTATCATGTGAGTGCATGTGTACTTTCATGTGTGTGGCGGGTGGGGGTGTCCTGGGGGTGGGGGATGTCTAGGGGGTGGGGGCATCCAAGTTGGTGGGGGTGCCCAGGGGTGTCCAAGGGGGTGGGGGTGGTGTCCAAGGGGGGTTTCCAAAGGTGTAGGGATATCCAGGGGTGGGGGGTTTTCTAAGGGGTTGGTGCTATCCAAGGGGTGACCATAGGGGTGGGGGTGCTGTACAGGGGGTGAGGGGGTTTTCCAAGGGGTTAGGGGTGTCCAGGGGTAGGGGTGTACAGGGGATGGGGGCTATCGAGGGAGGGTTTTCTAATGGGGTGGTGTTGTCCAGGGGTGTCCATGGGTGTGGGGGTGGTGTCCTAGGGGGTGAGGGGGCTTTTAAAGGGGCAGGGGTGTCCATGGTTGGGGGTTTCCTAGGGGTGTGGGGGATTTCCAAGTTGGTTGGGGTATTCTATGGGTGGGGGTGTCCAGGCGGTGGGGGTGTCCAGGGGTGGGGCCTGTCTAGGGGGCGGGGGATGTCTAGTGGTGGGGGGCTTTCTAAGGAGTGGTGGTGTCCTATGGGATATCTAATGGGGTGGGGTGGTGTTGAGGGGTGAGGGGGCTTTCCAAGTGGGGTAGGGGTGTCTAGGGGGTTGGGGTGGTTTCTAGGGGGTGAGGGGCCTATCCCAGGGGTGGGGTGACTTGGGGGGTTGGGGCTATCCAAGGGGTTGGGGGGTTGTCCATGGGGGTGGGGGGTTTCAAGGGGTGTCCAAGGGGGTGGGGGTGTCCAGGGGTGAGGAAGCTATCCAAGGGGGTAGGGGGTGTCCCAGGTGGTGGGGTTGGTGTCCAGGGGTGAGGGTCTGTCCAATGGGGTGGGGGTGTCTAGGGGGTGGGGGTGGTGTCCAGGGGGTGAGTGGGTGGTCCATGGGTATAGGGGGTGTCCCTGAGGTGGGGGTGTCTCGGGGTGGCGGTGTCCAGAAGTGTTGGGGATGTCTAGGGGTGGGGGATGTCCAAATGGTGGTGGTGTCCAGGGGGTGTCCAAAGGGGTGGGTGGTGTTTAGTGGGGTGAGGGGGCATTCCAAGGGAATATGGGTGTCCATGGTGTGGGGTTGGTGTCTAGGAGGTGAGGGGGATATCTAGGGGGTGGGGTGTCCAAGAAGGTAGGGGGTGTGGGTGGTTTCCATGGGGTGGGGTGTCTAGGGGTGTAGGGGTGTCAACAGGGGTGGTGGATGTCCAGGGAGTAGGGGATGTCCAGGGGTGGGGGTGTCCAGGGGGTGTCGAAGGGGGTAGAGGGTGGGGGTGGTTTCTAGGGGGTGGGGTGTCCATGGGGTGGGGTGGTGTCTAGGGGGTGAGTGGGATATCCAAGGGGGTAGGGGCATTCAGGGGGTGGGGGTATCCAGAGGTTTGTCGGTTGTTTAGGGGGTGGGGGTTGTCTAGGGGGTGGTGGTGTCTAAGGGGTGTCTAAGGGGGTTTGGGTGGTGTCTAGGGGTGTTGGGGATGTCTAAGGTGGTAGGGGGTTGGACAACCCCCTCACCCCTACACAACACCGCCCCACCCCCTTGGAAACCCCCTACCCCCTTGGGCACACCCTTGGACACCCCCTTGGACAACCCCTACCCCCTTTGATAGCCCCCCCCCCACCCCCTACATATCCCCCTACCTTCTTGGACACCTCCTTGGTATATATATATCCCAATGGATTCATTGAAATAGTTGGAATATATTGAATTCAGGCAGTCTATACCAATGTTTCATGTAGAACCGTTGGTATAGGGATATTGCAATGACCATCATGACAATAGTGTGTGAAACCATTGGGATATTCTTTCCCAAAGGCTTCAGGGGATATCCCAATTGTTTCAAATCATTGGGATAGGTTTAATTTTCAGTATTGAATGTATATATATTTTAATATTTATATTTCATATTTTTTATTTACAGATGGGTAAATTTGGTATCTAGTTGCACTAGGATGTATTCTTTGTGTAACTTAAGATGAAAGGATCCAAGATTAATTAAAAATTATAATATCTAACTGTATTTTCTTTTTAAAATCATTTTCGTGCATATATTTTTCAAATATGCATATATTTTTCAAATATGCATATATTTGTTTTATATTTCAAAATTGATTTACATTCAATTTATGATATTTTTCAGATAAATATAAAATTGGATTATCTTCACCAGATATATAATTTTGATATTTGTTATAGGTAATAATGAGTCAAAGTTGAATTATGGCACATCAAATGAGTAATGAATATGAGGAAGGTTTTTATGCCTTTTTGGAATTTTCTAAAAGAAATGTTCCAAGTAATGACATATTTTTTCTGTCCATGCCTGAAATGTTTGAATATGATGAAGTTAAAAAGTATAGAGATCAGAGATATTTTAAATTTTCATGGTATTAATCTGAGGTACAATGTTTGATTTCGCATGGTGAACCTGGATAGAATGTCAGATCTACTAATGATGATGATTTGAAATATGGTAACACTAATGGAATTGATAAATTTATTCATGATATACCAGCAAAATAAATTGAGATATAATCTATAGTTGCGCGTCTATATGATGGTGCTGAAAAAACCCTTGTATCATAGTTGTATGAATTTTACGGTTTTGTCATCTGTATTAAGATAGATTAACCTGAAGGCGAAACATGGATGGAGTGAAAATTGTTTTACAGAGCTGATTTAATTATTGAAATACATTCTTCCAAAAGACAAGGATATTTTAGATTCACATTATAAGGCCGAGAAAATATTAAGCACGATGAGATTATGATACAATAAAATACATTCCTTTCTGAAAGACTGTATGACATACAGGACGGAATACAAATTTTTGTTAGAGTATCCTAAATATTGGACATCACAATATAAGTTGAAATAAAAATCATAGGATGATGTAGAGATTATAGAGATCACTAACAAGGTATTTTGGTATCTTCCTATAATTCATTGTTTGAAACATTTATTTGATAATTAACATGATGCAAAAAGGTTAAGATGTCATGTTGATGAGCGGATATGTGATGGAATAATTTTTCATCCTACTGATTATCCAAAATGAAAGAAAATTGATGAACATTATACTATATTTGGAAATGAAATTAGAAATATCATACTTTCATTGTGTGCTGAGGGAATGAATCCCTAACGGACCCTCAGTAGAACACATAGTTCATTGCCTATTTTATTGGTAATTTACAACCTCTCTCCTAAAGTTTATATGAAGTGAAAATATTTCATTTTGTGTATAATGATATCTAGTCTGAAGAAACACGGAAATGATATTGATGTTTTCATTCACCATTGGTTGATGATTTGAAACTTTTATGGTATGATGGTATTAGGGTGTATGATTCTTATAAAATGGAATATTTTCAACTACATACAATGCTTATGTTCACTATAAATTACTTCCCATCTTTTAGAAATTTTTCTAGATACAGTGTTAAGGGGCATAATGTGTGACCAATTTGTAAACAACATACATTATATTTTCAACTTCATAATTGGAAGAAAAGAGTATACATGGATCATCAAAAGTTTTTTCTTATGGATCACTCTTATAGAAGACTTAAATCTGGTAATGATAAATATATTTGGAAAAAACAGTTTTTGAGGTACCATATTGGAGATATCATGAAGTGAAACATAATATTGATGTCAAGAAGATGGAGAATAATATATGTGTTAGTTTCATTAGAACACTATTAGATATTAATGGAAATACTAAATATGTGTTGAATGCAATATTATACTTTCTATCATTGGGAATACGTTTGGAGTTAGCCCACACTCCTAATGGAAGATGAACATTTCTTCCACCATCTTTTTATATGATATCCAATATGGATAAAATAATATTTTCAAAGTATCTTCATGATATCAAAGTGCCTCAAAGATATTCTTCAAATGTAAAAAATTTTATCACTTTGACAGATTTTAATTTTATAGGTATAAAATATCAGGATTTTCATGTCAAGATGCAATAACTTTTACCAGTTGCATTACATTGAATATTACTTATCTGTGTCAGAAATATTATAATAAAGTTGTGTTATTTTTCTATTAAATCTTTAATAAGGTTATTGATGTGAATACTTTGAACATTTTGTAAAATGATGTAATTTCTATACATTTTCAATTGGAAAATTATTTTACTCCATTGTTTTTTGATATAATGGTGCATTTAATGCTTCATCTGGTTCAAGAAATAATGTTTTGTGGACCAGTATATCTTCATTAGATGAATCCTTTAGAGAGGTATATGAAAATATTGAAGGGGTTTGTTAAGAATCTATATTGACATAACACCTCCATTATTTAAAATTATATTTCTTGGAGAGGTTTCAATGTTTTTTAAGAGCTACATGGTTGCGGCAGAGCAAATAGGTTTTCCTCCATCTCACCATGAAAGAGTTAAAAATGAAGGAAAGTGGATTCATGACTTGGAAGTCAAATCATTGTCAGATGAATAGATGAAGAAGGAATAATTATACATCTTAAATAACATATCTGATGCTCAACTGTATATCACATTTAATATTAATGATTTGAAACAATGTAATCCAAATAAGAAAGAAATGTGAATTTTGAATGAGCACATAACAACATTTTTGACATGGTTTAAGAATACCTTTCTCAGTAGATCAAATGTATCAGAGAAATTAAAATTGTTAGTGGGTGGTCCTAGTTTAAATGTGATAACATGGTCTTGTAATGACATTAATGGAAATATATTTCATATGAAATCTTAGGACAACAGAAGTGTAGTTCAGAATAGTGGTGTATTGGTTTTTGGAGAAGCAATGCATTTTTAGAGTTCTAATGACAAAAACCCAATTTCTGCATCAAGTATATATAAGGGAATCATTGATGAAATATGGTAGTATGATTACATTAAAATTATTTTTCTTTTTTTTAACTGCAAATGGTTTATTGGTAACAACAGTGTCAGACACGATGAATTTGGAATGACAGTTGTTAATCTGAATATATTAGAAGACACAAAAGATTATTTTATAATGGAAGCATATGAAAAACATATTTTCTATCTTGTTGATCAATCAGGTATGCAGTGGTATGTTGTTTTATAAGGGAAAAAAATATTTTAGTGAGGTTCAATGTCACGATCTGCCTTCACCAAAATGAGGGAAGGGTCAGCAGATTGTTAGGCCCTTCCTTCTTTAAGTTGAAGGAGAGATAATGACCCCCGAAACCCACCTTTAAAAGGTCCCAAAGTGGATACTAGCACCAAGGGTATAGAAATTTCACACAAATGGAAGGCATTACCCTTTTTATTTTATAGGATTGAGAGATAAGAAGAAGAAAACCCAATAACACCAAGGTAAAAAGAAAAGTAAATCCAACAGTAAAGCATTCCCACATGCATGTTTCAAAATTAAAAGCCACAAGGTGCAAAAGGTGTCTACAAGGGTAAGTACCAAAGATAGAAAAATGACAACTGCAACTACTCCATGGATCTGAGCTAGTATAGTCCCGCACGATCCTCGAAGTCCTCCTGGAAACCTGAAAGCAATTTTATATACGTAGGGTGAGCATACAAGTACAATCAGTAGGGAAAACCAAAGACTCTCGTGCACAAGTGGGGGAACATACTAAAGTCCCGTGAGAAAAAGAGTAAACCAAACAACTAACAGGGTAAACTATCCACCCAAGCCTCACCAAGGTACACTCCCCAAATAAAGCAAGTCAAGTAATATATATATTAAGAGAACATCGATGTTTGGGTACCCCGCACCACTTTCCCACTGGTTATTGAGACATCCTATGCATCGGACCAATCCCGCCATTCTCACCGCAGTCCCACTGCCACACCCGCCCGCACACACCGCCACACCCACCCACACACACCTGGGCCACAACCACATGCAGTCCCACTACCGAATCCCACCCGGACACACCTCGACCACAACTATCACATGTAACCATGCATGCAAACACCTAGACCAGAACAACCACCACCACACCCGAAGACACCTGGGCTAAAGGATCCAATGCCACGCCAGAAGACACCTGGGCCTCATCCCGAAGACACTTGGGAAACCACCTGCTGCACACACCTGGACAACCACCACACCAACCCGCCCGAAGGTTCTTGGGCTAATAATGGACCTCAGGCCATCACAGCCTGCCCGAAGATACATGGGCTATCCGGGAAAGGGAGCAGAAAAGGAGCTAATAACCATCCACTAAGAATAGTGTTGGGAAAACACCCTCCCCCATGAAATGGGGGTGTTCGGCACTAAGTCCTCAACTTGTGTGGGGCGCGAATAGGAAACACAAAGCTAAAAGTATATGTATATAGGTAACAAGCACTCACCAAAGTTAGGTTTTTCTTCAGATTGCCTACAAATCACAACAACACTCAAGTCCGAGTCATGACTCACGCTAACAACCCATTTGTCCCCTTTTTTATTTCACATTCAATAATAATGTTTATGTTTAAGCACTACTAGGAAAATAGTATCCATATGCATAAGTCCAGGAAGGTAAACAATCAAACAACAACCATACGGCCTATACCCGGTTCTCAACAACAGAGGATTCCACCCCAATTCGTGATATAAACAAGTATCCACCCGGTCATAAAACTCACAACCACTGAATCCATACCAACAGGGGATCCCTTCCCCAGTTTCATAACCACCGAAAGCATAAAAGAACAGGGGATCCCATCCCCTCCGACATCTCTAGCAATCGACTCGTAAAAGAAAACCACTAAAACACTGCCACCAACACTAAGCAAGGCCAAGCCTGTATTTTCAGATTTAAAAGATTTTACACGTTCCATGATTTCAATTCCATTTTGACCGGGGTTAAAACAGAAGGGATTGATCCGGGTGCTTTCAATTTATTCAGCCGGATGTACATGATTAACCAATTTCACATTTACAACAATCCATTTAAAACATCAGCATGGTTCATTAGTGCAAAAACAACGACCACGAACGGCCTCGATTTTCAGGAGGCATAAGCCGGCACAACTCAACAAGATGATCATAAAAGAAACAACATCAAAATATAAGACATCATCAACGATCACAACCCCCTCTTTTATTTATTGAAAAGAAAATCCCTTCGTCTATCAAAGCATAGGATGGGCACGGAACTTTACGGATAACGATGCGACCGATGCACCAGAAGCTGTTTTTGAAAAGCCACGATTGAGGAAAGGAGAAACCACGGCAAACCCTTAGTTTATAAGAGCCAGAGATGGTTGAGGTGAGAAAGCATAACCGCGTGATGCGCGGGGGTCGTGGGTTGACCACGCGGCTGGGGCAGTTACACACGGAGGTCTCTCGGGATTTTTAGGAATTAATTATGGGATTTTAATGGTTTTAAAAGGAGTAAAATAATTAATTTACGTCGAAACTTACATTGCGGGAGTAGAAAATTCAGGTACTGGAAGGATAACGAAAGGCTCGGCGAGGGGATACGGTGTCACCCTCACGGTGCCACTGTCACGGTGCCACCCTCACGGTGCCACCGTCACGGTGCCACCGTCACGGTGTCACCCTCACAGTGCCACCGTTTTGGTGGAACCTTAATTTTGGCAAAGTAATGGGACAGGAGTGTCCGGGCCATTACATTAGATACCTCTTAAACCATTCTCGTCCTCGAGAATCAAAACAAACCAAGAATGAAAGAGAGGGTCCGAACAACCACCTCGAAAGATAACTCTTAGAAGTGAACCCAGGATAACCAAAAACACTTCTCTATTAAGAGCCAAGCAACATACCATGTCAAACTACCCATGCATGTGGGTTGGGGAGTCTCCTCCCCCATGTCAAGATATTATATGCTTTGGGCGGCACTGACTCGGCCGCACGGGTTTCATCGTATCCACCTAAATGTGTCTTGATTTGGGGTCGGGCTCTCTCCTCCCTCATAGCCAGGGCTTTTCACACACATCCAGAGGAATAAAAACCAGTACATTTCATAGCCAAAAGAGAAAACGTTATATCACAACAGGTACAACAAGGAACAAAACTTAAAGCAACTCTGGGTAATGGGTATGCATATGTGCTTCCCTCTCCCACATACTCTCCTCAAGCCCACCATGTCTCCACAACACGCGAACCAAGGGAATGGTTCGCCCACGAAGCACCTTCTCTTTGTGATCCTCGATCATCACTGGTCTCTCCACAAAGGTCACGTCATCCTCGATGTCCAGCTCACCCCAATCAAGTAAGTGTGAATCGTCATGCAGATACCGACGGAGCTGGGACACATGGAAGACACCATGTATCCTCAGTAGCTGCGGTGGCAACGCTAGCTGGTAAGCCACCTCGCTGACCCGCCGCAATACTTCGAAGGGTCCGATGAACCTAGGGGAAAACTTACTCCCCTTTTCAAACCTCCGCTGCCCACGCCGATGGGAGACCTTCAAGAACATGTGGTCCCCAACCTCAAACTCTAAGGGCCTCCTCCTGGTATCAGCATATGACTTCTGTCGGTCCTGGGCCGCCTTCATCCTTTCCCGTATGAGCTGAACCTTCTCTGTTGTGTTCTACACCACCTCCGGGCCAAGGATACCTGCCTGTCCTACTTTGGCCCAGCACAGAGGTGAACGGAATGGCCACCCATACAGGGATTCAAACGGGGCCAGGCCAATGGTAGAGTGATAGCTATTATTGTAAGCGAACTCTACCAGGGGAAGGTGTCGCACCCATGATCCTCCGGATTCCAGAACACATGCCCGTAGCATATCCTCCAAGGTCTGGATGGTGCGATCTGTTTGTCCATCTGTCTGGGGATGGAAAGCAGTGCTAAGGCATAACTTGGTGCCAAATGCATGCTGCAATCCTCTCCAGACTCGCGAGGTAAACCGTGCATCCCTATCCGATACTATAGACCTCGGAAATCCATGAAACCACACCACCTCATCCACATACTTTCGTGCCAAAGAGTCCACAGTACTCGACTCCTTGATCGCCAGAAAGTGAGCCGATTTCGTCAACCTGTCCACTTCCACCCTAGATGGCGTCGTATCCCCCTTGGGCCTTGGGTAGTCCTGTGATGAAATCCATTGATATGTCATCGCACTTCCACTCGGGGACATCTAGGGGCTGTAGTAGGCCGCCCAGAACTCAATGTTCAGCCTTCACTTGCTGACACACTAAGCACTTGGCCACAAAATCTGCCACTTCTCACTTCACTCCGGGCCACCAAAATTGTCCTTTCAGTCCCTGGTACATCTTGGTAACTCTTGGGTGTGCAGCCAGGGGAGAGTTATGGAACTCATTGAGAACCTTTCCGCGCATCGCCTCTGGGAAAAACAACCTTTTCTAGAAAAGAATCCGGTTCTGACCATCCTCTTCCCATCCTTTCGGAGCATTGGCCTAGTCAACCCGGTCACGCATCACTTCTCACTCCTGGTCTCCCCACTGAGACTCCTCCACCTATCAAAATAGGGATAACTGCACTATCATCTGATATAGGCAGCCTCTACTGCTATCCATCCTCGCATCAAGGTGTAAGGCAGCCAACTCTTCCATTTCCTTCCAGGCGTCCGCCGACTCTCAGACCGCATCCTTCTGCGTCCTCCTGCTCAAGGCATCGGCCACCACATTGCCCTTACCCTCAGTATAATAGATCTCGAAGTCGTAATCCTGGAGGAACTCTACCCATCTCCATTGTCGCAAGTTTAAGTCCCGCTGGGAGAAGATATACCTCAAGCTTTTGTGATCCGTGAAGACCACAATGCGTTCCCCGATGAGGTAGTGCCGCCATAACTTTAGCGCAAAAATGACAGCTGCAAGCTCCAGGTCATGGGTGGCGTAATTACGCTCATGGGGGCGTAGCTGTTGGGACCCATAAGAGATCACCCCTTGTCGCTGCATCAACACGCATCCCAGGCCCTGTCCCGAAGCATCACAGAACACCTCATAGGCCACCCCCTCATCTGGTAATCTTATCACTGGGGCACTAACCAACTTCTCATTCAGATAGTTGAAGGCTGACTGGCACTGCTCACTCCATACGAATTCCTGGTCCTTCTTGGTTAGAGTCGTCAAAGGGGCCGCAACTCGGGAGAAGTTGGGTATGAATCTTCGGTAGTAACCTGCCTGCCCAAGGAAACTACGGACCTCTGCCACATTCTTGGGTGCTTCCCAAGAAACAACTGCCTCAACTTTTGACGGGTCCACTGCTACCCCCTGCTCGGACACCACATGCCCAAGGAAGTGCACTTCTCGTGTCCATAACATGCATTTTGACAACTTCCCATAGTGTTGGTGTTGTCAGAGGACCTCTAAAACTATCCTCAGGTGCTCTGTGTGGTCCTCCTATGATCTAGAGTAGACCAGGATGTCATCGATGAACACAACCATGAACCGATCCAGGTATTCCCAGAAGATGGAGTTCATAAGCCCCATGAACACAGCCGGGGAGTTTGTAATGCCGAAGGGCATGACTACGAACTCGAAGTGTCCATACCTACACCTGAACGCTGTCTTTGGGATGTCGCTCTATTTCACCCTCTGCTGGTGGTACCCAGACCGCAGGTCGATCTTCGAGAACCATCCTGCCCCTTTCAGCTGGTCGAAAATATCATCTATCCTTGGAAGAGGGTAGCGATTCTTAATCGTCACCTGATTCAGCCTCCTGTTGTCTATGCACAACCTAAGACCACCATATGTCTTCTTAGAAAACAAGACCGGAGCACCCCACAGTGACACACTCAGACGAACATAACCCCTCTTCATCAGATCGTCAATCTGTATCCACAACTCCCATAGCTCTGAAGGTGCCATCCGGTAAGGATCCATCGAGATTGGACGAGCGTCGGGCTACAGGTCTATCCCGAACTCGATATCACGTCGAGGGAGTAGAGTCGTCACCTCATTAGGAAAGATGTCCATAAACTCAGGGATGATCTCTGGCACTTCCACCATTTCAGTATCTACTGATTCCACTGTCATCTCGGTCAACAAGGAGAGAAGAGGTTACTCTCTCCTGTTTCCCCTCGGACTGCTCCGCTCGCCGGTGAAGGTAACACGCCGGCTGTCCAAGTCTGAGAACACCACCCTTCTTCGAAAATATTTGATGACGGTGCATACAGAAAACAGCCAGTCGATGCCTAGGATGACATCGTATAGCTGAATCTGTTGCAAAATAAGATCCCGAACTGACTGATGCGGCCCTAACATCAGTTTACATCCCCGACAAACGAACAACAAGTCGGTCTGACCTCCGACTGGTGTGCACAACACCTGGGGCATTGGAATTAACTCAGCATCTATACCCAAGGCACGGGCTAGACTCGGTGCAACAAAGGAGTGCGAAGCTCCGGTATAGAACAAAGCATAAACAAGAGTGCTAAACAGATTGATCATACCTCGAACAACCTCTGGCCCTGCTGGAACTGCTTCCTCTACGGCGTGCAACTGTCCACGCCCATCTCCCCTACCCCTCGACTGTCGGCCACCCCCCCCCCCCCCCGACCATGCCCTGGTCAAGGTCCCTATGGAGCACCCTGAGGTCGTTCTCCTCCTCCTACGTCTTCCCTCGGAGGAGCGGGAGCTTGCTGTCCCTGCTGCTGCTGCTGGAAAGGTCTGGCTGGAAGCTGCTGCTGGGGCGGGTGCTGGGGATGACTACCACTACTGTACTGCACCCGGTTGGGGCACTGACACTGGAGATGCCCAGGGCCCCCACAGATGAAGCACCGCGGTCCCGGGCCCATAGGAAAAGGGCGAGGGACGTGGGATCGAAACTGAAATTCTTGCGGCCTACTCCCTGCGGGTCGGAACCTAGAGGGTCCTGACACTGGAGGCCTGGTGCTGACGGCCTTCCCCTTTGATGGTCCCAGCTGGATCCCCTCCTACAACACTCCTCCTAGAGCATACATCCTATCCACCAGGTAAAGCATCCTCTTCAGGCCCTTCCTTCTTTAAGTTGAAGGAGTGATAATGACCCCTGAAACCCACCTTCAATAGGTCCTGGAGTGGCGACTAGCACCAAGGGTATGGAAATTTCACACAAATGGAAGGTATTACCCTTTTTATTTTATAAGATCGAGAGATAAGAAGAAGAAAACCCAACAAAACCAAGGTAAAAAGAAAAATAAAGCGAACAGTATACCATTCCCACATGCATGTTTCAAAAGTAAAAGCCACAAGGTGCAAAAGGTATCTAAAAGGGTAAGTACCAAAGAAAGAAAAATTAGAATTAAAACTGCTCCAAGGATCCGAGCTAGTATGGTCCCGCACGATCCCCGAAGTCCTCCTGGAAACCTGAAAGCAATTTTATATACATAGGGTGAGAATACAAGTACACTCAGTAGGGAAACCCAAAGACTCTCATGCACATGTGGGGGAACGTACTAATGTCCCGTGAGAAAAAGAGTAAACCAAACACCTAACTGGGTAAACTATCCACCCAAGCCTCACCAAGGGACACTCCCCAAATAACGCAAGTCAAGTAATATATATATTAAGAGCACATTGATGTTTGGGTACCCCGTGCCACTTTCCCTCTGGTTATTGAGACATCCTACGCATCGGACCAATCTCGCCATTCTCACCGCAGTCCCACCGCCACACCCGCCCGCACACACCTGGGCCACAACCACACGTAGTCTCACTGCCGAATCCCGCCCGCACACACCTGGGCCACAACTATCACATGTAACCACGCCTGCAAACACCTAGGCTAGAACAACCACCACCACGCCCGAAGACACCTGGGCTAAAGGATCCACTGCCACGCCCGAAGACACCTGGGCCTCATCCCAAAGACACTTGGGAAACCACCTTCCGCACACACCTAGCTAACCACCACACCACCCCGCCCGAAGGTTCTTGGGCAAATAATGTACCTTAGGCCATCACAGACTTCCCGAAGATACTTGGGCTATCCGGGAAAGGGATCAGAAAAGGAGCTAATAACCAGCCACTAACAATAGTGTTCGGAAAACCACCCTCCCCCATGAAATGGGGGTGTTCAGCACTAAGTGCTCAACTTGGGTGGGGCGTGAATAAGAAACACAAAGCTACAAGTATATGTATGTAGGTAACAAGAACTCACCCAAGCTAGGTTTTTCTTCAGACATCCTACAGATCACAACAGCACTGAAGTCCGAGTCACGACTCATGCTAACAACCCATTTGTCCCCTTTCTTATTTCACGTTCAGTAATAATGTTTATGTTTAAGAACTTATGGGCAACTAGTAGGCATGGGAATAAGTCCAAGAAGGTAAACAATCAAGCAACAACTATAACGCCTATACCCGGTTCTCAAAAATAGAGGATTCCACCCCAATTCGTGATATAAACAAATATCCACCCGGTCTTAAAACTCACAACCACTGAAGCCATACCAACAAGGGATCCCATCCCCAGTTTCACAACCACCGAAAGCATAAAAGAATAGGGGATCCCAACCCCTCCCATATCTCCAGCAATCGACTCGTAAAAGAAAACCACCAAAACACTACCACCAACACTAAGCAAGGCCAAGCCTGTATTTTCAGATTTGAAAGATTTTACACATTCCATGATTTTAATCCCATTTTGACTGGGGTTATCATAGAAGGGATTGATCCTGGTACTTTCAATTTATTCAGCTGGATATACGTGATTAACCAATTTCACAGCAGAAGTTCACATTTACAACAAGCCATTTAAAACATCAGTAGGGTTCATTAGTGCACAAACAACGACAACAAATGTCCTCGATTTTCAGGAGGCACAAGCCAGCACAACTCAACAAGATGATCATAAAAGAAACAACATCAAAATATAAGACATCATCAATGCTCATAGCGCACCCCCTCTTTTCTCTATAGAATTCATTCATTATCTTTAATTAGGTTTGTTTTATCCAATTCTACAGAACAGAAGCACGACCACCCCGCATGATACACCAAAAGAGAGAGACGAAGGAGAAATTCCCTACTTGTTGGATCAACGATCTACGCTGAGGCCAAGGGAGGATGTTCACGGATAGAGATTCGGCTCGCCTGAACGAAAATTGCTTCGTCTATCAAAGCTTAGGCCGGGTGCGGAACATTAAGGATAACGATGTGCCCGATGCACCAGAAACTGTTTGTGAAATGCCACGATTGAGGAAAAAAGAAACCAAGGCTAACCCTTAGTTTTAAGAGATGCGGACGGATTAGGTGAGAACACGTAACCACGTGAGGCGCGGGGGTCGTGGGTTGACCACGCAGCTGGGGCAGTTACACATGGAGGTCTCTCGGGTCTCTCGGGATTTTTAGGAATTAATTATGGGCTTTTAATGGTTTTAAAAGGAGTAAAAGAATTGATTTACGTCGAAAATTATGTTGTGGGAGCGGAATAGTCAGGTACTGGAAGGAGAACTAAAGGCTCGGCGAGGGGACACGGTGTCACCCTCACGGTGCCACCGTTTTGGTGGAACCTTACTTTTGGCAAAGTAATGGGCCAGGAGGGTCCGGGCCATTACAATAAACTTAATCAAGATTTTGATTTATGTGAGATCCCTACTTCCATGGAATGATTAGTAGAAAATAATGATGAACATCTTGAAGATATTGTTTGTGCCATAAGGAACGATCATGATGAAGGAATTTAGGAAAACATTCCATTTGTACATTCATAATATTACAGGTAACATATGTTTATTTATTTTTTACATGTATTATTTTCATAAAATGTTAGATATTGTAATTTTTTCTTTTTTTAAAATGAATATTAAAATAAATAAGTAGAAATTTTTGTTTATTTTAATTTTGTTTAGTTTAGTTTACCATGTTTACCATTACGTAACTTATATATCTGTTGATTTTGTTGAATGACAATTAAATTACCATGTTTACCATGTTTACCATAGGTTACCATTATTTACGTTTACGTAACTTTTATATTTATTTATTTATTTGAATGAAAATTACACTACCATGTTTACCATTTTTACCATAATTACCATTATTTAACATGCTTACATAATTTACCATGTTTAATATCATGTAACTTAGTTTAGTTTTCCATTTTTTGTTTACATTAGTATAGTAATAATTGAATTTGTATATTTGTGAACTAATTTTTTATTTTTTGATTTGAAGTATAATGGAATATTAATCAGTTGATCAACCACATGATTCTAGAGTTGAGCATCATGATCATACCTTTAGGGAGGAACATTAACATGATCCACCTGATGCTCCCCAATCATCCTCATATTCACCCGTAATGACAAAGAATAGTTCTAGAGATGGTAAACATGGCTACACATGTTTTCCAAAATTATCACTTGTCCATAGCCAAGACTAGGGGATACTAGTTGAGTTTGATGATAATGATATTCCTAGAGGTCCAAATAAAAAAGATTTTATGAGTTTTGTATCAACTCAGGGTAAAATAAAGGTAAGCATTTTGTATGTTCATTGGACAAGTGTGGAAAAAGTGATAATATCTCAGTAATGGGAGACAATTTTGGTACGTTTGTTTTCTATTGTTTGACTAATCTTTAAATATTTCTCTTATAAAATGTTTTACCTATTATTTATCAGATGACATTTGATATTCCTAATACTGGAAGAGTTAGGAAGAAATTTTTATCAATAACTACTAGGAGATTGAGGGATTTAAAATCAACCTTTCACATATGATTTCATTTTTAGTTTATGGAATCATGACAATCTATGTCATATATATCCTTTCATAGATGAGGAAACATGGTGACAATTTTTTGAATGTAGAAGAAAACATTCATTTTTGGTAATGGAAATGTAAACTTTTATAACCATTCTTATATAAATGATCTTATTAATGTTTTTTTAATTATTTCTTATTCTAAATTTTCAAAAAAGGGCATATCATCAGGATATCCAATTTAAAAATATATACCCTCATAGTTTATCGTAGAGATGGTATACTATTTTGTAAGAACTAATGATAGCGGAAAGATTACAAAATTTGTGAGTTGAGTCATCAAGCTCTGGAGAGGTTTCCCCTCCATCCCCTCCATCTAGAAATGAAAATTTTAAGAGATATCAGATTACAAAAAAGGACAATATATTTCAAAATAATTGAGAATCATAGCAGAGAGGATTGTAAGATATTTATTTTATTTAATTATGTTAACTATATTCTTTATATAATTTCAATAAATACAGAAATTTTCAATTAATTAATACAATATTATCATGAGGAGTAGAGCTTAGAGGGGTTATTTATATCTATTGTGAGGCAATATATTTTATCTATAGCATTGTGGAAGCCCGAACACCCTGGTCATGTACGAGGATATCTGACGGGTGTATTGGTAAGAAAAATGTTTCTACGTTCTTCAACTTCATCTATTAAGGGTGTTTAAAAAATAGAATACTTAGAGGTTAAAGTTCATAATATTAATATGACGATGGATGAAGAGATTAGAGAATCGGTACAGTCTATGATTGCAGAAATGCAAAGGTAATTTCATATTACAGCTCCCACTTCTCCACCTCCCCTGCAGACCCCATTATATATCCTCCACCTCTACCAAGAGCTCCCACTCTACCACCTCAGCCTACAGACCCCATTTTTTATCCTACTCCTCCACCACAACTTCTTACTTATTGTGAGTTGTATGTTTATGATTCTCACTATCATTTAGTTGCATATGGGATGGTATATTGTATACAAGATACAGTTCATCATCAATAGTTAGAGGTAGAGCATCATTGGGTCACTGTACACAATATTATATATAAATCACCTCGAATACCATTACCTACAGATCAGTTGATGAGAGTTAGACATAGTATCAGCCACTTTTTAGTTTGTCCATCCTTACATCTGTGACCAATTACCATAACTGTATGATTATTATATTTATATTTTTTTATCAAAGTTGTTTTCTCATTTGAAAACTAATATATTTTTCTATTTATTTTTATAGGAATAATTCAAAGGTTAAAAATATTGTATAGACAACAACAAGACAAATGTATATGACATCAGATATAGATTCTAGTAGTCTTGACATATTGTTATGATATTCAAATTTTTTAGCGGATCATTATGAATTTCCAATGTAATATCATGTTTGTGGACTTGAAATAAATGTGGGGATTGTGAAAAATAATATCATGGAGCTTGTTACTAGAGATAAGTTGGGCATAAACATGGTGCATATTTTTTCCATGTAAGTCTTAAAACCTTTCCCTATGTTATATTTATTAAAAATTTATACTTATATATATTTTTTATTAGGTATATTTATAAAATGTGTGAGACGAATGAGAAAACATATGTATATGGATTCATGGAACAACATTTTATTTCCCTTGAAGAGCATGTAGTCGATAAGGAACAGAGAACACTTTATATTGCTGGAATATTTAAACAGAATATAATAATGTAGTATTGGATGATGCCTTTTTGTGAGAGGTATGAAACATATATCTGGAAAATTGTTCATTATCTTTTAACAAAAAACAACTAACCTTAAATTTGCTTTTATATTAGTGGTCATTGGATGTTAGGTGTTGTTTATCCAAGGTAGAAAACACATTATTTGATATACTATATCCATGGAGATATGTGGGGGTGTTTTAAGAACATGTTAGAAAAGTATGTTTTAATTTTTTAATAGTTGTTTATATTTTAATTAATTTTAAATTTATCTCATTCGTATTAATTTATAATAGGGGATGGGTTGACATTCAAAAAAACACAAATAAAAAGAGTTCCAAGAAGAAATATGTAAAATTAATGTGAATATCCATATATAATTTGTACTTTTAGATGTATTACATAAAAATTATATTATTAATTGAATCTCATTTAAAAATAATTGTCATAAACAACAAGGAATCACTAAATGAAGATATTATATGTTATGATTTTTGTATGAAATAATTACAACTGGAAAACTTATGAAGATTGACCTGCTATGATTTATTCTATAATCATTGCTATAATATTTCATCTGATTTATTAACTATACATGTTAACTACTATCCTTTTAATTTTTAGCTATTTTATGACCCTCAACCTTATAGTGTTAAAGTGGTCAAAAACTTTCAAGTGGAATGGTCAAATTATTTTACAGGTTTGATTGGATTTTAGTTTGTTTATAGTGTAAAATATAACTTTGAATATTTTAATAATAATTGTGTATTTGGTAGTTGTTTTAGTTTTATTTAAGTTTATTTTATTTTTAAATTGTATGTTTTAAATGTTATATATGTGAATGTTCAATTTTTCTCTGTTTCTTCTTATTTTGGTCTAGTTATGATGTTTTTCTGGTATGGATTCTGGTTTGTTTTTGTCTGCTTTTGGTCTAGTTTTTGCATGTTTCGTACTCTGCCAGAGTATAGTAATTGTTCAATGGGGGGGGGTGGGGTTGCTGGGGGGGAGTATATGTTCAAGGGGTAGGGGGTGTCTAGGGGTGGGGGTGTCCAGGGGGTGTCCTTGGGGGTGGGGTGGTGTCTAAGGGGTGGGAGGGTGTCCAAGGGGGTAGGGGTGGGGTTGTGTCTTGGGGTGGGGGGTTGTCCAGTGGGGTGGGGTGGTGTCTAGTGGGTGGGAGAGGGTCAAGGGGGTGGGGGGCTTTCTAGGGGGTGTGGTGTTCTGGGGTTGGGGGTTCTACAAGGGGGTAGGGGTGTCTAGGGGATGGGGGTAGGCTATCCAATGGGTGGGAGGGTGTCTAGGGGTGGGGGTGTTTGGGGGGGGGGGGGGGGGGGGTTGAGGGGTTGTCCTAGGGGTTGGGGTGTCCACGTGGGTAGGGGTTATCCATGGGGGGTGGGGTGGTGTCTATGGGTGGGAGTGTGATTAAGGGGGCAGGGGGTGGGGTGGGGGTCCGGGGGTGCGGGGTTACCTAATGGGGTGGGATGGTGTCCAGTGGGTGGGTGGGAGGGTCCAGAGGGTGGGAGATGTCCTGGATGGCGGGGTTTCCATGAGGGATTTCCAAGGGTGTAGGGGTGTCTAGGGGGTGGGGGTTGTCCTGTGGATGGGAGGGTGTCTATAGGTGGTGGGTTTTTAGGGGTGGGGTGTATGGGGGGGGGGGGGGTTCAAGGGGTGGGGTGTCCCGGGGTGGGGGGGTATCCAAGGGGGTGGGGGCCCAGGGGGTGGGTGGATGTCCAGTGGGTGGGAAAGTGTATGGGGTGGGGGGGTTTCCAAGGGGTGGGGGCTGTCCAGGGGGTGGGGTGTCCTGGGGGTGGGCTGGTGTCCAGGGGGTGGGGAGCTGTCCAGGGGGGTGGGCAGGTGTCCAGGGGTGGGCGGGTGTCCAGGGGGTGGACGAGTGTCCAAGGGGTGGGGTGTCTAATGGGGTGGGGTGGTTTCTAGTGGGAGGGAGGGTGTCCAAGGGTGGGGACTTTCCCGGGATGGGAGGTTGTCCAGGGTGGTTGGGTGTGTCTAGGGGGTGGGGGCTATCCAGTGGGGTGGGTTGTTGTCCAGGGTTTGGGGGCAGTCCAGGTGGTGGGAGGGTGTCCAGGGGTTAGGGGTGTCCAGGGGTGGGGGTTGTCCGGTGCGGTGGGCGAGTGTCTAGGGGGCGGGAGGGTGTCCCGGGGCTGGGGGGTTGTCCAGTGGGGTGGGGTTGGGTCCAGTGGGTGGGAGGGTGTCTAGGGGAAGGGGGTCTCTAGGGGGTGGGTGGGTGTCCAGGGGGAAGGGGGTGTCCATGCGGGTGGGGGCTGTCCAGTGGGGCGGGGTGGGGTCCAGTGGGTGGGGGGATGTCTAGTGGGTGGGAGGGTGTCTAGGGGGTAGGGGTGTTTAGGGGGTGGGGGCAATGGGGTGGGGTGGTGTCTTGTGGGTCGGAGGGTGTCCAGGGGGTGGGGGATTTCTAGGGGGTGGGATGTCTTTGGGTGGGGGCAATCTAGGGTGTATGGGTGTCCAGGGGGTGGGGGATGTCCAGTGGGAAGGAGGGTTTCTAGGGGTTGGAGGGATTCTAGGTGTGGGGGTGTCCAGGGGGTGGGATGGGTTGTTTTGGGGGTTGGGTGGGTGTCCAATGGGTGGGCAGGTGTCTAGGGTTGGGTGCTATCCAGGGGGTGGGAGGGTGTCTAGGGGTGTAGGAGTGTGTCCAGGGGGTGGGGGTGTCCAGGGGTGGGGGCTGTCCAAGTGGGTAGGTGGTCATTAGAGGGTGGGTGGCTATCTAGGGGGTGGTGGGGTTTCCAGTGTGTGGGAGGGTGTCCAGGGGGGGTTGTCTAAGGGGGTACGAGGTGTCCAAGGGGTGGGGGTGTCCAGAGGGTGGAGTGGTTTCCAAGGGTTGGGAGGGTGTCTCGGGGGTAGGGCGTGTCCTGGGGGGTGGGGGTTGTCCTAGGGGTATGGTTGTCCAGAGGGGTGGGGGATTTCTAGCGGATTTTGTCTGGTTTTGGTATGTTTTCTGCTTGTTTCAGGTCTTTTATGGCACTACATTTTAATGGTTGGACTTTTTCTTAAATTGGTTTTTATGTTAGTTATTTTATAACTGACTTAATATACATGATTTTATGTGAGTTAAAAAATAACTAACGTGAAAAACCACTTTGCATACTGGTTTATCACATCGGTTATGAAAATAAATGATATGATAAACTTTTTTCACATCACTTTTATAATAACTGATGTGAAAAATGATTCAGAGGGGTAGTTTATTATGTCAGTTATTTAATAACCGACATAATAAAAAATATATTACGTCTGTTATTTAAAAACTGACATAATAAATTAGAACTCTGAACTGTTTTCCATCTCAGTTTTTTGGAACGGATCTGAAAATGGCGTCAAATTTCTATTTTTACGTCATTTTTTAAAATATTAATGTAAAAACAATATTTATAATGTCCACTGTAATAACGTCGGCTAAAATTAAATATATAAAATAAAAAATAACTGACGAAAAAAACATTTTTTCACTAAAGAAGGATTTATCTAATATGAAATTTAATATATATGTATGATATTTATGATATATTTTTGTATCTAATATGTTAAACTGTATTACTCTTTTCCCCATTCTATGAAAAATTAAATAATTATCCATGCATAAGTGTGGAGCATCGATTCCATGGAACAATTGGTTTTTATTTTTTTCATCACCCCTACATGGTTGGTTATGAGAGCGTGTGTAATGGATACATATTATTTTTATGAAATTATTATTGTTCTATAATGATAAATTTTAAAACTTATCAAGAATATGATCAATAAACAAACGGTAAATTCAACCATCTAAATAAGAATTATCAGAGAAAAATACTTTATTCCCACAAAGAAATAAAAACATATAGGTTAGAATAATTTAATAATTTTTTTTAAATTATAATATTACACACTAATAAACACTAAATATGATCATTTTTATTCAGATATTATAATATTATAACTAAATCACTTTATGAAAATCTATTAATTATTGTATAATATTGTTTTGATTAGTTCGTCCGCATACTTGAAAAATGGTATAAATTCATACAATGGATCACAATGGAAATGTAATTTAATAAAATATATTTTAGAAGTAATTAAATAAGTTTTTTGGTTATATAATGATAATATAAAAAATTTAACATAGTATTTGAGAAAACACCATTCATTCGCCATGAATCATAAGAACATGTTCATCACCAAATTCATATATCAGGATACTAATAAAAATACCTTAGAATGAAATTATAACATTATAATTAATTATAAACCATAAATTCTACTACATTTTTGGATTTTAGAATTATGAAATTTTATAGACTAATGCAGAAAAAAATCATTATTATGAATCCTATTCTAAATGATCACGATTACTCACACCCAATACAAAAAATAGATAATATAGAATGTTGAGAATAATTATAAATGATTATTATAAGAGGTTATTGATATGAAAATGGTTATCAAAAGGAAGATTAATATAACTAATTTTTTTACAGTAGGTTAGAGTGTATTTTAAAAATGATGAAGTTAAGTTAAGGGTTTCTTGTCTTAAATTTTTACTCTTTCAAACATCATTATTATTATAAACCATGTTTTATATGGAATGGATTATCTAACGCCACTAAAAATATTTTTGTCATGATATTATTATTATTGAAGATATTTTAAGTTTCATTTAAAATCATATCCTTTAAGGTGTTTTCTTTCTAATATTTATAATGACATAAGGGTTTCATCAACTAAAATTTTAATACATTGGGTTATAGACTTTCTTACAAGGGTGTGATTTCAGGGTTTATTTGACACATATTTCCCCATATTTTATATATTATTTCATTTTTTCCTCTGTAGAAATTACTTATAATCACCCACAACAAGTTATTTGACATTTTTTTAAATAATAGAATAATATAAGTAAGAATAACTCACATTCTTATCCACAAATATTTTTATCCATGTCCAGATTTTCATTCCCATAATTTTATTACTATATTTTTGGGAATGTTAATACGGATTATTTTTTATAACGACCATAATTATATTTCCCCTTTTCAAAATAAAATAAAATACTTTTTTTGTGATGTGGGTTTTCAAACAAAGGTGTATCAAATTATTAAAAAGGGATTTCTGTCCTTTCAAATTAACAAGTTTTATCTTCAACCCTATACATATTTAGATTGAATTTATCTATTATAAAGGATAAATGGTTCAGATTTTTTTATTCAAAAAGTAAATATTTTTAATTCAGTTTTTTAAAAAACAATTTAATGTGACTGATAACATTTTATTTTTGTATAAAATGTTAAAAATGTTTTATAAAATCAATTTTTAAGTGTACTTCTATGTGAACAAATCATTCAACATATTATTATTATCATTGAAAATTATTCTCAAAATTTTTTATGGTTTCAAAATAAAATTATTTTTCTCTTCATTTTATAAAATATTTCTTTTAAAATTATTTCAAATGATTATAAATAAATCTTATTTAAAATGTTGTTTTTTTTAAAAATCATAAACTTATTTTCCATTCAATCCATTTTACTTTGATACAACTTATTCTTAATCAAGGATATTATTTAAATGTTAAAAAACTTATAATTTCTTTGAATGGTTTAAAAAAATTATTTTCTATCATGGAAAATATCCATAATTACCTTTTTATTGGGTGGTTATTGATGTTTTATAAACATAATTTTCATACAAGGACTTCACTTACTGAATACCTTATTTTTGTTTTCATTTATTGAAGGGTACTACCCAAGGTTACATATATCTATTAATTGGGAAAATTATTATCTTAACCACATAAAGAATGTTTGTATGGAGTAAATATTTTATTATTTACTACTCTAATTGATCAGTATTTACCAATATGGTTACTTGATTTCATTTAATTCCCATATATTTTCTGTGGGTTTACCAGGTTATAATTATTAATGGAATTATAAATTATTTACTTATATGAATACCATAGGAATGTATTTGAAACCTATTTTCTTACCATGGGTTCTATATAATTTTTTAATAAACCCCATTTTACTTCCATGGTTTCATTATTCTATTAAATTGAATTATTTTCATTTAAATGTTTTATGAAACCCAATTAATTTCAATGGGTCCATCATGATGTGATAATTGAATTATTTTCAAATGTAATTATTAAGTATGAATAAATTATTATTGGGGTTATATATCACCCTAAAATGAATTTGTTTAAATATTATAACTAATGAGTTAAGTATTAATGAGTATTTTTTTGTATGTATGGGAGCAGATGGTGTATCTCGTGAGTGTAACATTTCCCAATGCTAATATATGTTCCAAATTTGAAATATGTCATAGTTTTTTATTATTATCTTTTATATGATAGACTCTCATGGATAATACTTATTTAATAATGTTTATATACTTTTTTTGAATTATATATTATATGATTCCAATTATTTTATATGATTTATAATCGATAATGTGTTGGGTAAATTTTTATTATGTATCATAATTATACCCATATTCTCATTTTATGGAAAATAATGGTATTCAATTTATATTGCTTATGTTTTCCCTTACTGAGTATTTGAGTTTACCCATTTCTCAAGTTTTATTTTCCAAGGATACAAGTATGGGTATTTCAAGTGAGATGTTTAGATGGGAGTTAAAGTTTAGTGTTTATGAAAAAATATTGATGGGTGATGTAAAATAAGTTGTTAAATTGCATAATCTTCTAGAAAACTAAACCTTTGATTCTTTATTTTGTGTAACTAATCGTGGGATAGTCTAATTATTCAAATAAAAAGTTGATATAAATGTGTTTATATAGACTGGGTCACTAAAATTGGAATAAAATGACGATTTTGTTATTTTGGGGTTTAGTCTTGAGAAATTTGGTTAAAACCATAAAGATTAGTCTATGTGATAAGTCTAACTATATGATAGCATCCAGAATCATTGGTAAATTAGATATTATTTGGTTATCCTAGAAATAAAATCCATGTCTAGATAGTATAAGTGGATGTAGTCTCTAGTATAGATATAACTAGTGTAAGTAACCCTAAAATTGGTGTGTTGGTTATTATCTCAATAGTAACTAGGTACACATCAATGATGCCTAATTGAAAACCTGGTTTGAAACTCACAGTTGATATACATTGATTAATCACATTTATATATCAATACACTAAGAATGAATTATTACATTAGGGGATTATAATAATAAGTACTATAGAACCTAATATAAATAAATGTATGTTGAATAGAAAGAATCAAAGGATTAAATGACAGTTTCATATGATAATAAATCTTATTATTGAGTTTTTCATATATATATATTTTCATTTAATTTTATTTTATTGATAACTATTTTGGGTTTTATTATATTGTTGAAATGAAATCATGAAAATAAGGTTGATAAACAAATGTTTCTAGAAACTATAATGACAAATATCCAAATAAGGTATCATTCACAAATAGTTGAAAATTTTAGTATATGAATGTTATAATAGAAAAAGTGAGTTTTTTGTCATAGTTAAAGTAGTGAGGATGATATATTAAAAGAAATTAAGTATTAAAACTCATAGTAATTTTCATTATTGGGTGGTACTTATTGATGAAATTATAGTATATTATAAATGTTATGTTGATTTTGTGAAATATCTAAGGATTTTTCTTTAGTAGTTATGATCAAAATGCTTGGAATTATATCAAAAATGGTATAAATAACAAAAAAAATTATCTTTATAAAAAAATTACATTCATAAGGATAAATATACATGAATAAATGATTTAGTCATGGAAAACTATTTTGATTAAAATATTTTTAATGTTAATGAAATAAAGTATTTATTTATTTTGAGAATTTTTTATAAACAGTGACTTTTCAATGAATATTGAAAAAAAAATTATTGAAAACATTATTTACAATTTGATTTACTATTTTTGATTAGTTATGACGTTTAATTAGTCCATTTTTTTAATCATAATAAAATTATATTATTTTTATTGAAATTTATTCAGGAATTTTGTATAAAAACATTATTATACTTTAAAATGAATATATAAAAAACTGAATTCTTCACATTCTATGGGTATAATATTAAATTAAATTATACCAATTTTGGGAATCAAATCATGAAAACAGGATACAATATTTTAAATCTGCAGTTCCTCATTTGGTAAATAAGTCCATTTTTTGGTTATTTTCAATTGTAGCCTTTGTAAATTTTTGTCACAATGATAAGGGTAAATAGGGTAATTAAGGTAAAAAATAATTTGATAATGACAAAAAAATGACACTAAAACTTTCATTTATTTTATTTTATGAGTCCATTTCATCCATAATCATCAAATATTATAATATATGACCTTCTATTACATTTTTTTAAATTTTTCTTTAAAATATTTATGTAAAATATAAATCCCAAAATGACACTTTCTTTCTTTTAATACGTATAATATTTTGTGAAATTGGTCAAAAAAAATCCTTAGTTATAAACAGTTAATAAAAATATAAATTATATGTAATCATGATAATTAATCTTTAATTTTCTTTAAGAATATAATAACTATAAATTATTGATGCAACATCAACAAAATGTTCAATCAATTTATTGAAAAATTTAATAAAAGGTTTTAAAAATATTAAAATTTAAATAATTTTAATTAATTATTGTATTCCATTAATTTTATAGGTCAATATAAATATTAGGCTTGTGTGAATGGATAATATTCTAAATATATTATTTTTTTGTGGTTTTTGAGGATAAATTAAATGAATAGGGTCAAAACTGACATTAATGATATTTTACAAAAAATAATATTTTATTTAATGATTTAAAATTTCCAAAAATAATATCTTTTTAAATTTTAGTAAAATATGGTTTAAAATATATACCATGGAACATTTAATGGACAATATTTTATAGTAACTATATTGAGCATTGAATAATAAAAAACATTGTTATCATTGTAATTATCAAATGGTTTTACTAAAGGATAAAATAAAAATATGGGGATCAAAACATCACCTAAACTTGTCCAATTTTCATTTAATGAGACTATATTGTCCAATAATAATCATATATTTGAAATGTATCATTTCTGATCCAGTTTTCAATGATAAATAATTTTAATAATTTAATATTTTATGTAATTCTAAGAGTACCCCTCTCATCAATTCTAAATGGAACTTCATGTTCTCTTTTCTATACAATTAAAAAATTCAGTTCATTAAATCCCTTCTGAAATACATTTAATAAATACCTTCCCACTTCCTAAAGGCTATAATTCTATTATAAAACCAACCTAGAAAATATGTTTGTGTAAACAATTAAGGGCTTCCTGAAAAAGAGGTTTAATCCTAAACAAATCATTTTCATTTTATTTATTATTCTAACCATTTTTAAAGTTATTCATTCATGATGAAATAATGAATTAATATCTTCTATATAATGATATGTTGTTATGTTAATGACATAATCTATATATATATCTCCTTTCATCAAATGGGAAACAAAACTATCGCTTGTGAGCAAAGAAGACTCTCATTTCACGAACTGATGTAATTCATTTTCCATATTCACCTATCATGAATATTTATAATGACAGATTTAAAGTAGATATATTATATTAATAACATATTTATTAGTTTTAAATATTTAATATGATATATTTTCTTACCTTTTCATTCATCAAAAAATGATAACATTTTTTATTTTTACAAGTCGACTTCCACATACACGAAGCGATGTGATTTATTTTTCATCACCATGTCACATTGTTTGTATATATAACATTATTTAAATATATAATATAGTATTTATTATTTAATTATAATTTTTTAAATTTAAAATAATATTTATCTTCTTTCCATCATGATCATGAGAAAATGGAATTGTTACTCATACATATATATGTCCCACACACTCTATGATTGTAACATAGTAAATTTTTCAGAAACATCACTAATGGTTTGTTTTTAATGTATAATTGAAATATAATAATTAATATGATGCTATTATTATTATTATATAGATAATTGATTAATGAGCCCACTAAACATAGTCATCATACCAAAGTCATATTAAATATATTATCCAAATATCAATAAAATATTTGACATAAAAGTAAATGATTATGTATTTAATAATAACATGGTAAAAAAAATCCATAATGAAAATTAAATATATTATTAACAAATTGTATAATTAAAATAGGATTATTATTTAGGAATATAATGAATTTATGTGATGATTTGGGCTCGAGTTAAGGGGCACTTTATCTTAAACATCGTTTTATATGTTTTTAATGATTTATTTTACAAATCGTTCTATTCTCTATACATTCTTATAAAAATATATTATTTTTTTATTTATATGAACATAAAATAAGTATAATGGATATTTTATATATCTTATTCCTTTACATAAAATATTTTATAATGCAATTTTTTTATATATTTTATATGAATTTTTTTGAAAAAAAAGTCAAAATGGATGTTATATTTTTACATATATGGTGACAATGATGTTTCTTAGTTCCATAAAAATTATTTTATGTATATATTCCATTAAAATATTCCACATTTTATTCAAAAAAATATCTCGTTTATAATTTTATGTGGATTTTAGTATTGAAAATGGAGTTCTAATAGAAATGGGTATTCTGATATCCAAAAGGGTTTTACATATTGGTTTAAAAGTGTTTTCCATGGGCTATTTGATAAAAAGGTAAAAGATTAAAAGTTTGTAATAATTTCATGATAAGTGAACATTTTTTATTAATGGGTGATCCTTCTATATCTCTTTAATGCATTTGTTATTGATTATTCTATCTATATAAGTATCTTGGAAGTTAACCATATATTTATTCTAATTTTAATGTTTCTTAGAAGTGTTCCATTATAATAATTCCCCAGGGAACCTACATGATTTTTTTTATTATTTATAATAAGTTATCATATAAACATTTAATTTCAAAAATTAATATAATTATATTTTAAAAGAAATCACTCTTCCCTTTCAGGGTAAAGAGTTATGTTTTTAAGAAAACATTTTTCTTCAATTATTGTGTTTTATAATAAACCCTCATGATTATGTTTTTTTACCTTTATATACTCTTATAAAGTATTTTATGAAAAAAAAATTATGAAGAAATTATAAATTCTTTTATATGTTAGTGGTAAATTTTCTCCCATATTTTACCATGTTAAAGGAAAAATATTTTTATGATTTTAGTTTCTAAAAATGTACTAGTGAGTTTCTATTGTTTTTTATGCCCATTGCTGAGTTTTTTTCTCATCACATGTATTAAAAATCGGAAATTTTTAAGGATGAGTATGAAAAATTAAGAAGCCATGTTAAAATTTGTAAAAACATTTAATGAAAAGTAAACACATTTCTTTTAAAATGATTTTATTGTTGTATAAATAGATACTAGGAGGAAGTTTCCAACATGAATTTTCTAGGTTTGTTATGTAAGATTTGTGACCTAATTATATAAATCTATAAACTTGAAAATATCCTTAAAATGAACAAAAGATATTTCTTGTATAAAGAATAAATTATGGGTGGAATTTGTATCATGCTTTAGAGTTAGTATCAGAAGTTAGTTTAGATAATTTTAGAGTTAGGATAAAGAATGTAAATACTAATAAGAGATTAAAATAATATATTATAATAGGATTATCATGCTTATTCATCTAAACTATGTTTATTTAAAATGGGTTTCTCTATAAGAAACATGAAAAATGAAGTAGGAAGACACTAAAAGGAATATATACTTCAAAATGAAAAACCTATCATGATTGGAATTATAAAAGATTAGTTTGTTTCTAAAATGGTTCAGTTGAAATAGGATATAAATGGTGGTGGAATCCATGTGGGAGAGAAACCATATACACGAAAACAAAATATGTATATAGTGGTTTATTTAATGAAACAACACCCTCATGTTTTTATTAGATCAATTAGCCATATGGTGGCTGATGGTTGGATTAATTCTCTATAAAATATATTCAAAGTCATAGGTTGTTCAGATCATCAAAATTTAACACAATCTATATACTATTTTGATTGTGAAGTTGATAAATGGTGTTCAATGGTTAAGAATACTCGAGAAAGTGTATAGATTGATTCCTTGGAGTAAGGTATATTTATGAATATCTTCATTGAGATTAATTTTCTAATGTATATTCTACATATGATGGAAAAAATCATGAAATTGGGATAGAATAAGAAATATTAGGTCACTGAGTCAAAATAAAAATTTACCTAATTTGAAAGGTAACCACAATATTATATATGGTATATTGATAGTAAAATTAATTATTTTTACTTAGTATTGAATCCATGATATCAAATTTTATTATATTCCCATGAATTTAAAATTTATGAGAATTATTTTTAATATTATGAGAATGTATAAATAGTGTTTATTGATGGTCATGAATTCTATGAGAACAAGATGTAGAAATGGTCTATATGGAAAGATATGTGGGAGAATCCATCAAATAAATATAAAGGTTAGAATATAAAATTTCCATCATGTGATAAGTATGGTAAAATCGTCTTGTTGAATTTCATATAAAATCATGGAAGTGTTTATAATGTAAAAGACTTGAAAATATAGATCCTGACAACCAAAAAAATTATCATATAAATAAGAACATTATTATGTTAATATTCTTAAATTGTAATGATTTTGGGAATAATACTGATATGTTTCAATGTTATCCACTAAGGATAGAAATCATCAAGAAATAAATAAAAAATGTATGGAAGAATAATTTAGTAATACTACCGTCGACGTTGGCGCACCAGATGATGTAATGATAGGTATGGTACAAGTTCATTAAAATTATTCCCATGCCCTATTTGACTCTTGATCTTCACATTAATTTAATAAAAAGAAATTCTGTAAAAAGTAAATATTAACTCATGAAAAGAATATATAAATTTTGGGGATAACATTATTTTGAAATATTAAAGAAACTAAGAATTATAGAAATCATCTTTTTGATATTATTAGTATGGTCTTCCATATAAATCTTATTGAACTCACCATAATAGAGTTTATATTACGTTGGGATTGTATTATATTTTATTATATCATATAAAGATACATTTATTTGATATAAATGTTTTATTCTATGATTTCATATCTTAGATAACCTACTAAGAAGTAAAGAAACTAATAAGAGATGGTAGATAATGTTAAATAGCTCGTCTTTTTGAAAAGAATGAAACTGTTATTATTAGTGATTTCCATGTATGAAATGAATATGTGAATGCATTTCCTTATTATTTTCCAAGATTTAATCCTAATTGGGAGTTTGAATTTGCTATTGATATAGTTCAGGATGCTAAACCAATTTCAAAACCCCCATATCTAATGGATAAAGAAGAACATATGGAATTATAAAAGGAATTATAGGAGCTACTAGATAATTATTTCATTCATCCTATCACATGATTATAGGTTTTTCTATTTTATTTGTTAAAAAGAAATATAGTTTAGTGTGACTATTCATTTGTTACAAATTATTGAATAAAATAATTTTTAAGAATAAGAATTCATTTCCTTATATCTATGATTTGTTTGATCATCTTGAGGGAGGGTGGTATTTTTCAAAGATTTATATTAGGTATTGGTTTCATTAGTTTATGTTAAAGGATGAATATATTCTAAATATAATGTTTCCAAATAGATACAAGAATTATGAGTTCTTAGTTATTCCCTTTAGGTTTTCTAATGCACCAACTGTACTTATAGACAATATGAATAGTGTATTCTATGAGATATTGGTTATTTATTTATTTTTTATTGATGACATATTCTTATTTTCAAATATTTATGAGGACTAATAAATACACCTAAGTATTGTTTTAAAAACATTAATAATAAATGAATCTTTAAGGAAAATTAAGTAAGTGTGAATTTTGGTTGAATGAAATTTCTTTTATTGGTAATATTATTTCTAAAGATAACATAACAGTTTACCTTTCAAAAACTGATGTTTGGAATATTAGAAAAGACCTTAAAATATAAAAAATGTTCATAGTTTTCATAGATTTTTGGGTTACTAAAATGATTTTTTTTGAAAATATATCTTGTTATTTTATCCCACTAACTTTGTTAATTTGAATACGATTTAAATTAATTTGGATAAGAATGTGTGATGATTATTTATGTGAACTAAAAAGATGATTGGTTAATGATCTACTTTAGAACTTACCTCTATGAATAATGAATTTTTTATGTAAAAAAGGCTTCATTAAAGGGACTTGGTTTTTTTTCTGGTATAAAATGATCAGGTAATTGATTATGATTCTCATCAAATAAAACCTAATGTGTTAAATTATCATACATAAGATTTGTAATTACTTGTTGTGGATTTTCTTTTAAAAATTTATAGGCCTCATTTATATGGAGTAAAGTGTGAAATATATAATGATCATAACTTTTTGAAAGTATATAATCACTTAGAAAGAGTTGAAAATGTAGAAAATAAGATAATTGTTACTCAATAAATAGCATGACTGCATGATTCATTACCATCGAGAGAAAAAATAGATAAGTTGATTTTTTATGTCTGAAAAATAATTCATCATTAACTATGATGTTCTTGAAACATGCCCCATTAATTAATCATTTTTTATTTTTTCCTTATAAATTGTGAGTGTAGGAAGTTCCTATATTTTATTTCATGTGTTTGTACCCTCCTCATTGTAAGATAGAATTAATAAATCTTAGAAGGAAAACCGTGAGTTATAGAGAAAAGGTATAATTGGTTAAGATATGAATGTTTAAAGAATATAATATTGAAAAATATTGTGCTTCCATTTTATAAAAAGGTTATGTGTTTCATTTGACCCATTGTTAATGCAATAATGTTTCGGTGAATCCCATAGTACCCCATTTTCCGATAATCTTGGTAGCACTAAGATGTATAGAAAACTTTGAGGTTATTATTGGTTGGATAGATTGAAAATATATATTTTTGAATTTACCATGTAATGTTTGACTTGTCAAGAAGTTGAAGAAGAAAAATAATTAAAGAATGGGGTGCTCGAAAATTCCCACTGCTAGAGTTGAAATGGTAAAATATATCATTGGATTTTGTAATGGGATTACTAAAGACATCTATATGTACATTTTGGATTACCATTGACCGATTAAATAAAATGGTGTAAATATTTACCATTCTATATTCAATGTATTTTGATCAATGTTATTTATTATAACTTAAGGATATAGTCATGTTACATGGAATCCATCTCTACATTTTATCATTCCAGGATCCCATATTAAAAATTAATTTTTTTAATGTATTTTAGAAGTCATTGGTTACTGAATTAAATTTTATATTAACTTTTCAAACTCAATATATAGACATTATGAGAGAATGATTCAGAACATGGAAGAAATAATTAATTCTTTTTCATTGGATTACCAGGGATTTATAGATCAATATATTTCATTGTTTATATTTTTTTATAAAAACATTTTTATTCCTGTATATAGAAGAATCATTTTGTGGTGTTATGTGAAAAGAATTTTCAGACATCATCTTTTCAGGATGAATATGGAGAAATAAATTTTATAGGGCCTGAGTTTTTAAAGTAAATGGTATAAAAGGTGAAGATGATTTAAAAATATTAAAGTATGATTTAGTGGAGACATAAAAATTATACAAAAGATCAGAAGAAAGTGTTATGATTTTAAAAAAAGTAAATCTATGTTTATTAGTATATAGGAAATCATGGAGAAATACAGATAATTACCCATATTATTGGCCTTAACTTTTAGTTTATCTAAGGGAACAACTTATTTAATGATTCAATGTTATGAAAATATTGGCCAGATTCATCTCATGTTTTGAACCTTGATGTATTTTTGTTGGAATGTTTCCCTTCTAATGAAGAATAAACTATTTAGATTCTTGGAAATAGAGGGAATGAATTTTATAATATGGAAATAATGTAAGTTATGGCCTTGTGAAAAAATCATATGGTTGAAGAAGAAACATGAAAATCAAAAAAAATTAGGAGGAAAAGATATCCCCACTTTTTTAAGTAATGAATAATATTGTGGGGTTGAAATTCCAAAAATATAGAAGAATGTAATAACCTTGGTAATTTAATGATAAATCATTTTCCTTTCATATTACTATTCATCAATTATAGAGTTATATTCATTAATAAATATTCAATTATTTTTAGTCAAAAATAAAATGATTTATTTCTAACCAAATTGGGTTTTGAATAATTAATTAGATATATATTAGATAATAAAAATTAAATTCTTGAATTATAATTTGAAATAAATAATTTATTTTCATAAATTATCAGGTCAAAATTATCTTATTATGAACTTTTGAGAATTTTCTAAAAAGATTAAATTATTAATGAATAAGGAAATAACAATAAATTTTATAGGACATTGTATTTTATTTTAAAGTATTTAAAAATTCATATACTATTTTTGATTAGTTTTAAAATTTAATTATTTTCTTTTGATTAAAAATAATCTAGTTATATTCTTTATAATAAATTTTATTCTGGAATTTATTATAAAAACATTTTTATGCTTAAAATTTAATTTTTAAGAAGAACTATTTTCATCATGTCTTGCAAGTTTAATTTCAAATTAAATTCTTCCAATTTTAGGAATTGAATACATAAAAAGGGATTAAATATAATAAATATGGAAGTCCAAATTTTTTAAATATGTCCATTTTATTTTTGGCAATTTTAAATAGTAATCTTTGTAAAAAATCACCACTGTAATGGTAAATGGGGTAATTTATGTTACAATAATAATATGATAGGGGCCAAAAAATGACCTTAAAATTTTCATTTACTCTATTTGATTATTCTAATTTCAAAATAATAATAAAATATTCGAATATATGAAATCTTTTCAATTTGGATTTGAATTTGACATTTATAATATTTAAGTAAAAGAGAATGAAGAAAATGTCACTTTCATTATTTTAATACCTATAAAACATTATGATAAGATTAAAAAAAATGTTATGTTTTAAATATTTCACGGAAATATAAGATGAATTTTTTATTATTGAAATTTATTTTTAATTTTTTTTTTGTTGAAATAATTACCTTAAATTCACATGTAACAATAAAACATTGTTTATTAAATTCATTGAAAAACTAAATTAACGATTTTATATATATTAAAATAAATTTAATTTTATTGAATTATTGTATATTATAAATTCTATATGTAAATGTAATATACAATTCTTTTTTAATAGGTTATATATTAAATAAATTTTTTATATGTTTTTTAATATTCAAATTAAACAAATTGCGTCAAAAATATCATTAATGATATTTTATAATAAATCATATTTTTTTAAATGATTTCAAATTCCTAAAAATATTATATCCACCCTTTTTATTTTTATATATTTATTTTAAAACATCAATTATGGCCCATTTATGGACTATTTTTCCTTTAATAGTAACTATAATTACTCCCAAACAGTAAAAACCTTTTCTATCACAATAATAATGAAAAAGGTTAACCTAGTGTTAAAAAATATAAGTGTAAAAACATCACCTAAACATGTAAAATTATTATATTATCATATTATTGGTACCCATAATCATCTTTTTTTGAAATATATCATTTGTGTCAAGTTTTCCATGAGAAATAATTTATATTAATTTAATATTTTATGTAATTACAAGAGTTCCCCTCTTATCACTTATAAAATCACACTTTATCTCTACTTATATTCCTACATAAAAATTATTTCATATTATCTATTAAATTTTAAAATATATTACGTACATCCCCCTCCATGTCTTATAATAATTTTTTTCAAAAAAATGGGGAATTATTTTGGTGTATACCATAAGAGGTTGATTGAAAAAAAAGGTATAGTCCATAACAAAGAATTTTCATTTTATTTTTTCTTATATATATTTCAAATACTCCTAAACAACTTTGAAATAAAAACATAAGTATCTTCTATATACTAATATGTTATTACTTTAAATATATAATCTATATCTGTCTCAACTTCCATCAAATGGGAAATGAGAATATCATTCAGGTGTATGACGGACTACCACCTCATGTACCAACACATTTTTTCCATCACTACCTATCAAATATATTTATAATGATTAATTTAAATTAATTATATTATATTCATTAAATATGTATAATTATATAAAATTAATATATCATTTATTATCTTATAATTTTATTCATTTACCAAAGAAAATGTTGTTCATGCCTACATGTGGACTACCACCTCCATAAAGTGATGTGATTCATTTTCCATCACCACATCAATTATATGGTATATATAAGTGTATTTAAAAAAATAATATAGTAATAATTATATAATTATAATTATATAAATATATGATTATTCTTATATTCTTTCTATCATGATCATTGAAAAATGGAAATGTTACTCATGCGTATATACAACCTACCATCTAGATGATTATAACATTGTTCATTATTCATAACCATATTTAATGGATAGTTTTAAAAGAATAATTTGTGTATTAAATGTTTAATATTCATTTATTATTATTTTTTCTATAATATCTTGAACTCGAATCACATATAAGTAATGGAACCTGGTTGGCCACATGACCTGAAGTATGTCGCCCCATATACTAGAGGTTGTCGAATAGAAATAATGGTCTATGATTGTAAAATGGGGAAACTATAACTTCATGATCATAGTATATCACATGGGTATATAATAATAAAAAATAGAACAACCAGTACAAATAATGAACTACAGAATAATAATTCATCTATATATAATAAACAGAATAAGGATAATCAATATCATATTCAAAATGATTATCAGTCATGATGGTATAAAATAAGGGGAAGTAAATAGGATACAGAGGGGAAATAATATAAAATGTTTTAAAAAAATAAAACAATTTCAAAAACAATCTCCACTATAATCAACATTATAATCTCAATCCTATTCTCATGTACTCAATCCTAGTACAGAAACAATCAACCATCCAAGGATGGATTCTTCTATTATCCCTACTTACATCGTTAATATTTTTTCCAGTTCTAATTGGTGGCCCAGAAAAGGTGAGATATATGCTAAGTATCCCACTCTCAATTGTGTCTTTAACTCTCAAACTGGTGTATATAAAATTTTTAGTGTACATGTAATAATTATTATAAAATTGAAATGTAAATAGAACATGATTGTAAATGTGTTGTCTCTGTCTCCTAAAAGACTCTCAAATGACACTACCTGCTTCAAACCATGCCAAGATATCTTTGTACATGAATATATATATATATATATATATATATTTATGATTATGTGTGTATGAATATGAACTATATAAATAGGTGTATATATATAACCTTATATATATATATACTCAAACTAGATAGGATCTTAGGCATAACTCATGCATCTATGGATAGACATAAGTGTCTCATAGAGTGAAAGGGGATACCATGACTAGGTATCATGAATCATATGGGTCACCTTGACTGAGTATCATGAGTTTATGGGATTCCATTATGGGTTTTTACATGCATACGAGGTACCACTCTCAAATATTACAAGTCTATGGGATTTCATTGTTGGGTATAACATGTATATGGGATGTTTTCTCTAGTATCCCATGTACAAGGTACACCATGCTCTAATATCATATACATATTTTGAACCACATCAAATTATCAAATGTATATCATATTCCATTCTTGAGTATCACATGTATATGGGATACCATTCTTGATTTTCATAGATATATGGTACAACTTTCCCACATATAAAATGAGTGTCAGACACCATACCTGAGTAAAAAAAGAATATGGGACTCTATAACCAAGTATAAAAATTATTTATAATATATATGTCATCAATAAATAAAATAAAATTAATGGGTTTCATCAATCCTACATTTCATTTAGGAATAAATAAAAGGACACATATGAGGTGGCTAGTCTATATAAATTATTAAATTTTCAAGGGGGAATTTCATAAAAACACCTCAAGAGGTGTAACTAGTTGAAAGATGCATCTTCCATCAAGGATAAGGGTGTATGACGGAAATTATAATGGAGTGAATGATTCTATTTAGGGAAAATTATGATTATAGGGAAACATTCAAAAGGTGCAATGTGCATCATGATATGGAATTATATTAAATAACTCTATATGATGAGAAACATACGAGACCACCTACCTTATCTTGTTAGTACTATTCTCATCTATTGAAGTAATTTAATTTAGGTTCAAATGGGATAAATTGATGAAATTTTCAAATACCCTAAAAAGTAGTAAAATTAGATGTCTTGGAAATATCATTCATGAGGGTGAGATAAATGATGAAATGAAATAATAGAAATTAAAATCTTATTACTAAAAATCCAATATAACCGATGGTGTATGAATTTGAGTCTGGATGAAGGTGGAATCTCAAATACAAGGTGAAGGGGAAGGAGTATCTCCCGACATCAAGGGAGGATATTGTGTATGGGAGGAACAAAAATGAGGAGAAACATTAAATAGAGAGAGGGTCATTTTAGAAATTTCACACTTTTTAAAGGGCACCCAGTTAGGTTGTATGGTTGGACAAACCGTCTACTAACTTTATGCCAAAACTATCCAAGGAACACCCTATCACATGGTTTTGTTACATGATTTGGCCAAACTGTGCACAATCCATGTCAAGTTACTACTTATATGCCACTACCCAAGTGTCCAGGTGCATAGTTTATCAAACCATGGGTAGCCCAAGTGGGAACCCTATGAAAATCCTATACACATTTTTTCATTTTCATGTGGATTTCATTGCATAGTTTTTAAAACATTATCCCCTCTTATATGTCCACATGGTTGGGTTGAATAGTTACTCATAAGAATTCACTATCCTTTCACCCTAGACTCTTTCTTTAAAAACCAGATCCCTACACTCCAAACATGCATTAGAGTCTCTAAAACCCTTCTTTAATCTTGTAGAAACTCCCATTAGAATAAAATAAAAGATTAAAATGAATAATAAAGGTTTCATACCTCATTAGAAAAACCATGATCATATAATACCCCCTCCTTGAAACAAATTTTTCCCATGTTTCCCTTCCCAGGGTGGTAATGAATTGTCTTACAATAACTATGGTCACTAATCATGTACATTGCCCTCTCATTCACTTGTCTCTTCCTGTATAAGGTCATGCTTCCATAGCACCCATTCTAAAGGAAATGACCTACTGCAAATAGAATTTTTACTCTAGTCAATGATAAAAAATGTTGATCATAAAATGATGAATCAACATACAACTCCACCTCATTAGAATGATGAAAAAGAGATGGGTTTGAATATAAATTGTAAATTTGAGATACAAAGAATATGTTGGGCATGGATTGATACTTCTGAGGAAGATTTAATCGATAGCTATCATCCCATGTGTCTCTAATATATTGAACGAACCTATGTGATGGGGATATATCTTGGACTATTTATAAATTCATCTATTACCTAACCTATGAGATATATGCAGGAAGACTCGATGTCCCACATCAAATTACATAGGCCAGTGGTGATTATCAGCATATGTCTTCCTTCAAGACTAAGACATATCCATATGGGTCTTGATGAGATTTATGTGATCTAATTTATCCTAAATGATACATGGCCTTAGTATAATTGTATCTTTTCCTATAACCTAAAGATGGGTGATTGACACAACATTACAAATTAGAATTCATAAGGTTATCTCTATAAAGTTTATTGGAATCCATTATTACAAGAAAATTTTGAATGATGTGGTTGTTTCTCCCAAGAACCTAAAAAATAAAAGTTAAATGCTCTAAGAATGTAATATAATATATGAATTATATGCATGGATTTTCTATTGGTATTTTAGAGAATTTGTTCCATCAAAATCACATCGATACAAAGAAACTTTTGCAACCCCTACCAAAAATTAGAAATAAAATTAGAATCATTGTTTGATACACTGGAGCATAGAAAACCATAGAGAAAATGATATCCTGAACATATATCCTTCTAAGACAATTTACTAAAAAGGTATCTTTATTGTCCAATATTTTTCTAAGAACATCCCTCCATTATTTTTTGCATTAATCCTCTTTTTGGGTTTTCCTTGTCTTTAAACCTTGTTGGTTGAGTCTCATTCGGAGATAGATATCCTTAATTGGGGGGAAACCTATTTTCAATGGATGTACGGTTTTTAAAATTAATGGATTCTAGGTATAAATTTGTTAATCATACTTATATTGGTTATATGATATAGAAAATTACAATTTTGGTATGATATAATAAAAGTGATTGATGTTATTTGGAGATAAATGTTAAAATTTATGTTGGAAGAATATGTTATCAAATAAATTTTAATTTTTGGTTTAAATATTATGTTGGATTATTTTTAGGAATCTTATGGACAATGATTTTTTATGTTCTATGTTTCACTATGGGTATTATTGGAAAATTTTAGAGATTGAAATTGTTTTTCATTATAGAAGGTTTATTATTTTTTAGGAATTGTAACATATTATAATAACTATTTTAGTTAATTTATAAATATAGGAGAAATAAATAGTAAATATTTTTTGGATTATATGATTCTCTATAAGTTAATTCTGAAGCTTTAGGTATGAAAAATTCTTCTTGAACAGAAATCATTTGGATAAAAAAACAAGTTTTATATGGAAATTGATAAAAGAATGAAGCTCTAAATTTCAAGTAAGTATGATTCCTTTTATTAATAGTATATATTGTAATATAATTACTTAAATCCATGAAAATTATTTAGAAAAAAAATTCTCTTCACATCCATTAATAAAAATCAATAAACTTGTTACCCATCACAGATTCATGGTTTTGTGATTTTTTACTTTATCATAACCATGTTCTAAAAAACTCTCCATAAAAACAAGATAGTTATTTATATATTATATATCTAGATTTTTGATATGTAAAACCAAATTATTTATTGTCTTACGTTACCATATTACTTTCTTTCATTCTTTTAAAGTGTATGTTTTATTAATCCCTTTTCTGATGTGGATTTCAAAAATAGAATTTTGAAAAGACAAAACCTTGATACAAACCCCAAATTCAAAAATGTGAAAATTTAATTTCTAAAGGGAGGAGAATGTAACTTCCCTATTTAGGAAAAAAAATATTATCTTTGATATATTACATGATACGCTACATCGACCATAAACGAACAACTAAATATTAAAATTTAAATGTTTCCATTATAACCTTGTTATTACAGTTGATGGTATGAACATGATTAAATAAGTTATGAAAATATGTTTTACACAAGTATATATAATTAATTATATGGTTTCACATTAATTAAAAATGAAATTAAAACCCTTTTAAAAATAGAAAGAAATTTTTTTCTGAAAAACAATTTAAATCTGTAAAAGTGCATTTAATACTAATAAATAATAGAATCACTCTTACTAGATTATATTAAAGAAATATATATATAAATAATGTTCAATAAAATATTTATAATTTATCATATGTTTTTTAAGACATTATATAAGAATAAATCCAATTTTAAATAAATAAGAAGTATTTTTCTAGATATTTGTTTTACCCCCTTTTATCGGAGAACTTGTTTTAAATCTAGTTTTTTAAAATTTTAGAAATTTTAAAAGAAAAAAAATGAAATTATCATTTTAAATAGGATTATAAAACATTACTTTAGTTTAATTTTTGGTATTTTCAGATAAGATTCATTTTTTTGATGAATAGTGAAAAATACTATATTCTAATTGAAAATTGATTTTTTGTAGGATTTATTTGTAGTGGTATATTATATTTTAAACATTTTTTTAAAATCTAATTAGATCAATATTTTAACATGTTATCTAATTATAGCCTTTTTAATGAATTTCACATTGAATTTTAATATAAATACGTTCTAATCTTTTGAAGGTTTATACTATAAAAGCTTGTTTTCTTATTTGTTCAACAAGATTAATTTTAAATTAATTTTAGTCAATTATGCAATTAAATTTTTTTAAAAATTGATAAAATTTTGAAAATAATGAGCTCTAAATATATTAACTCAATTCCTTTTATTTTTGGGCAAAATATTAATAGTAACTTTGTTAATTTTTATTACAATGATTAACTTTATATTGGGTAATTATGGTTGAAAATAATATTATAAATATTTGAAAATTATCATAACACTTGTAAAAAAAATTTGGATGATTAATTTTTTTTCCTAAAAAATAAATTATCTGTTATTATACTATTATAGAGTATTTGATGATAATATTACCTTTATAATACTATTTTGAAACGAAAGTCAATATTGTCATACTTCTATTTTTACTAATAGAATTATGTTTAATATGGTGTTATATAAGGTATATGTTTGACTATATATTGTGTTTGGAAATAAAAAATGTTTATCTACATCATGGTATTTTATTTATAATTTTTAGTGGTAAAATATTCACCTTAAATCGTGATATAATGATGATGCAATAATTGTTTAATTAATGGAAGAATCAAATAAATTATAATAAAAATATTAAAAAGAATATAATTTTAAATAATTAATCCCATACACATTGTTTTAGGATTCCTTTGAGAAATTATTGATGATTTAAAAGATTATTTTTGAATATATCATGTTGTTATGATATATTTAAAAAGTCAAGGGATGAATAGTTCCAAATTTGACATTAATGATATTTTAAAATAAGAAATATTTTATTAAATGATATAAAACTCATAAAAAACTAAAATTTGGAAAAATTATTATTATAATTAATAAAATTTTATCAATTACGTATTTATTGGTCTTATGGAATTTTATTTTATTTATATTAACCCTCAAAGTGTAAATTGAATGATATCAAAATAAGAATTTAAAATGTTAAATAAGGGATAAAAAATATAAGTATTATAGAATTTTCAAAATATGTATAATTTTAATTTTATGGATATATTTTTACCCATAATCATACTGAATTATAAATAAATTATTTTATATCTATTTGGAATAGAAAAACAATATAAATTAATTTAATAATTTGAAAAATTACAAAAGGGACCCTCCACTCTCTGATATAAGGGCACAAATTCAAATCATTTAAATACAAATTAAACACTTTTTTATATAATATATACCCATATACCTTCATAAAATCCCTACCCACAATATAGAGGAATTAATTTAGGAAGAACACCCTTCGTAGATGTGCTAATGTGTTACTTAATGGAGATCATCTAAAGAAGAGTTATCGTTTATAATTAATTGCCTCTATATTATTACTTATTCCACTTCCTTCAAATATTATTCCACCATGATGAAATAATAAATCTATTATATTTAATATAAATATATTTTAATTTGTTAATATCATCATCTAAATCCATCTTCACTTTCATCAATTGGGAAATAATTAATTATTTTTGTGTACAATGAACTACCACCTCACAAACCAATATCATTAATTTTCCATAACAGTCACTGAAGACTTTTTATAATGATTTAATTCACATATCTATGTTATTTTCATGACATATTTATCATTATAAAATGATAATATATCATCTTTTTATTATATTTCCCAGCACATAAAAATGATAACGTTGTTTGTGCGTACGTGTTAACTATAACCCCTAAAAAGCGATGTGATTTGTTTTTCATCACCACATAACACGAATTATATATATAAGTATTTTTTATTTTTCAATATTATAGCAGTTATGTTTTTATTTTTATATAAATATAAAATAATACTTACCTTATTTCCAAAATTTTCATTGGCAAATGGAAACGTTCTCCATTTGTAAATACTACTTACCATCGCCATGATTATAATGCAGTAAATTTTTCATGATTGTATTTAATGGATGTATTTAAAAGTATAATTGATTTCAAAAAAGTTTTATTATTTTATTTATTTTGGGGAATATTGAGTAATGATCAATTTTGACAATAGACATCATACCAAGTCAATTTGGACTCATTAAGGAATATCATCAAAACGTCTCGTGTCAACTTAAATAAATAAGTAATTTCTATAACATTGTAATAATTTTTGTAAAAGGAATAAAAAAAGATAAATTTTATCAAAAAATTATATATATAACCAAGTTTTAATATTATGTATTATAAATTTTGTATGTGACTAGTTGGACTCAAGGTATGGGATTTCATCTCAAACTTCATTCATTCAAGAATACTTTTATATTAAGAAACCGCCATCATTTATAAGGTGTATATAGAACCCCTTGGACATATAATATCAATAATTTATTTATTATGGTGTTATTTGATGTTATTTAATGCTATTATTTCATTTATATTATTATTGAAATGTTCAAAGTGGTATTGGACTCTTTGATTGTTAAAAGATTTAATTATCAAATATTTATCTCTATGTAAATATTATTTATTTTTTATACATATATATATATAAGGCTTAAAAAATAAAATTTAAATATATTTTTAATTTCATTTAATGGTTTTAAAAAGGAACTTTTTTACATGTTTTATACGCAATGTTTTTTAAAATGAAAAAAAGGAATGTTTAATTATTAACATACACGACGAAACTACTTTTATACTACCATGAATTTTATTTAATTTATATATTCATTTAAATGGATATATGTTTTATTAAATAATAAATCATCTTCCCCTATTATTTAGATTTTTGGTATTGAGATTTTCTATATAAAAGAAATGTGTATTTTTATATGAAATTGTTTTTATATAGGATTAGAAGAGTATTTCAAAGTATTTTTTGATGAATGTGTTTTATTAAGGATATGGTAATTTATAATTATAGGAAACAGGATATCCTAATATAACATATACATTGGGAATCCTAGATATCATTAGTTAGTCTTGTTATAGTTTAAAATATGGTGGACCATATTGTATTGGGGAAGCTAGTTACAATTTTACATGGGGTGGCCCAAATAGTACAAGGTAAGCCTATTACTGCTTAACATGGGGTGACCCAGATAGAGCAAGGTATACCCATGATATATTAATTTTAATATGTCTATATGGTTGTTCCATTGAATGGTTTTTGAAATGGTTTTACATATACAATTATTTAAGTATCCTAAATGAGTTTTAATTTCATCTTATAGGTTTTAATGATTTTCTTTGAGAAATATATGTGTGTTTTTTCATGTGTAAATGAACTAATTAATATAATAAAATAAAATCTAAGATAATGGATAACTTTATATTAGTTTTTATGTTTTTACAGAACTTATAGTTTCATATATTTTTATATCCCTTATTGAGATTTTTGTGCTCATGTTGTGTTTTAAAGTATTTTTCACAAGATTTAATGGGGAATAGAGAATAGAATGAGATGAAGGGGATAATTTTGAAGATATATCAGCATAATAAATCATGTTTTAATTTAAATAGTCTTATATTTTTGAAAAAAATGGCTACTAAATTAATGTGTCCACTTGTAATGTATTGGTTTACAATATAAAAGTTTTTTTTTAATTTTTTAAAACTCAAAACCTAAAAGATACATAGGAAAATAATGTTATTTTTAGATTTAAAATTGCTATAAAATATAATATAGAAGTTTGTGTCTTAATAGTTTGATTTAAATATAGGGAAAAAATATAGCCTGGGTAACTCAGGTTCCATTTCACTTATGTGAATATCTACTCCAGTTTTCATTTTTTTATGTTGTTTCTTTGGGAGTTCTGCTACATGGGCATGTGAAAAATTAGATAAGTGATATATATAGTGGAACTAAAAATATGATATCTGTTTTCTGAAATTTGGGTATATAGAAATTAGGGCATTTAGATGATAATTAAGTTATATATGTTTCAAAATAGGAATAAATCCCATCTGTAAAGTTGATTATTTCATATTCCCATACATTTTCCATTATTTACAAGGTACACCTAAACGAGATTAAAAGAAATATGTTAATTAATTACATCCAAAATAAAAATAAAAGAAAAAATCGACTCAAAATTTAAAAAAACATAAATTTTTGCATAAAATAATATTCATGAAAATTATTTGGGACTCTACACAATAAAATTTAAAAATCAATAGATCATTAATATTCCTTAAAAAATATTACAAATAATCCTCCATAGTTAAAATCAAAATAAATAGTTTTAAAAATAACTACTAATTAAAAAAATGAAAATTTAATTTATTGATCATAATGAACCATCTTTTTTAATGAAAATTCAATGAATTTTATTTTTATTAATAAGAAAAAAAAATTTAACAATACTTTACTAAGAGTCACATATATAATACAAAACCTAGTAAAATACCAGAAACAAGATGTTGAAATATGTAATAAAATAGAGGAAAATAATGAAAAAAACATAATATATAGTTTTATATGTCTTGGTACATATTTTGTTTCCTCATGAGGTACTATAAGTTGTAGAAACACATTATATAAATTATTTACAAAAATATCGATTCTTTATTTTTCATGGAATATAAAACCTTTCCTATTGTTGGTATATTATAATATCTTTTTATAGCTTGATTTCCATTCTATAAATCACGATACTAAATAATGTGATCTCCATGATTTCCAAAGTTTTAGTCCTCACTACATGTTATGGATGAATGTGAGGTGTAGCTCATGTTCCTCAAATATGAGTCGTTTCCTCTAATTTTTATATATCATAATCCTTAACCTATAGATAATGTAAAAACCATGTTTATATAAATCGTTTTTCATGTCATTAATCTCATGAGATAATCTTATTCTTCATAATATATACTTCACGTGGTAGCTTCAAACATACTAAGAGAAAACATGTAAAAGTAAAATATAAAGAACATAAGAATCATAATAACTTCTTTTGAGTAATTTCTGTAAGGATTAGTAACATCTTGTGAAGTTTATTTTTATATGGATTCCTTTTTACATTGATAAAATACCAAAATCATTGTAGAACATATGAATTAAATTCTGTAAAAGTTGTTTTAAAACTCCCCTAGAAATGACTTTGTGAAAATTTCAATTTAACCAATATGCACAAAGTTAATAATTAAAAAATTAACCCCAAAAGATACTAAGAATAAAAACAAATGATTAATAATAATAATAATAAATATCTCATAAATAAATAAAATAATAATAAAAGTAGGTATTATAATTATCATAAAAAATAAAGTGGCAAGAAAATAATCATCATGATATACACTAGCATCCTATGATTATAGAGGCTGAATGATATTATTTTTTGTTAAATAATCTTCTATAAATTTATCTATGAAGCCCAAAGGCACTTAGATTTTTATTTATCATTGAATAATCCAGATACTAATGAAATTGAGTGGGAACCCTTTCATTCTGTCAATAGTTTCATGAAATGGACTAAATTTAAAATAGAGGTATTCATTAACTCATAATATATAGGTTAATACATGTAAAGTCAAGGATCATCCAGGAAGGCTTCAGAGGTCCTACTACCATGAAATGGTTTTGTTAATTCCTCCTCGGTCATTTGTAACTAAAAATCCCTTGAACCTATGGCTCACCTGGTTCTTCCACCTTTGCAATATGAGGTGCTAGCACACCAGGATGAATAGTGGAATACATCTAGAAAGTTTTGAGATTTAGTAGGCCATATATACATCATGGATAAGGGAGTTATTTAGCTACCCTTTAGTGATATGTATGAATATTATTCATTTTAATATCATAATGGAAATCATTGGTGAATGGTATAAAGGTTTTTCATTTTTATTTTATACATGAATTCATTTATCTTTCATAGTGAACTAGTTTTTTATTTCATTAACAAATTATGTTACACCTAACTAGTGTTGTGATATCATGAGAATCTAATTAATCATACTATATTTTATATTCCAAGATCCTTGAGTTATGGATATATATTTGTAATTTTTTGAATATGGAGGTTTATATGATCTAGTACATTATTATTGTGTAATTACTCTTTAAATTTTAAAATTACAATATATGAATTCTCATTTTCATAATATTTATTCATCATGAGTTAAATCCATTATAATTCCATCATGTTTGATTAAAATGTTTATAAATAGAGAACCATGTATCCTTGGTTCATTTTGATTTTTTTTATTTTTATTAAATTATTAAAATAATTTCTATATTATTATTTTAACATAATAAGTGATTTGTTGGTATCTCATTTAGATTCTCTCAATTTGTAACATACTATCACAATTTTATCGGAATATATTTGAGTTATTTGGGATATGATAACATTTATATCTTTGGATTATGGTAATATGTGTTTTCAATATACTATTTATTTAATGTATTGCACACTTACGTGTGTCGTGATGATGAAAATCAATCTTTATTAATTTTAGAGGTTTCCTTTATAGCTAATTCCAAGATAGAAACAACACTGTTAGGACATGGTTCCTTCTTAAATTTTTAAATATGAGAATATGGGGAAATCTATGAGTCATATGTTGTGTGAGAATGAGGAAGAAATGATAGAATAATTATTTATGGTGTAGTCCACACTAGAGAGTTTATGGTGTCATAATTAAATAGAAGATCACATGGTCAGTGTGGTGAGATTCAAATTCTATAGACTTTACAATATTCTATATATTTAAATAAATTGTGAGAGGAATACTATGATAATGAATATTAATAGTTGAATTTTTCATTGGTTTAATTGTGTTTATTTTCAATAATAATGGTTTCATTATTGTTAAAAAGATTCGACTATTTTTCAAGAGGTTATATTGGTTTACGGAGTTGTTTCTATGTTATATATAAAATGAATTTGAGGATACAACTTGGAGTTATTACATGGAAAGATTCCGGACGCTTTTTCGGATTCCAGAAAAATTGGAAATTATATGTGATGATTAATTAAATTATTTTTAATGTTATGATAATAATTTATTATTAAAGTGATGTATACAACATTTATTAGAAGTTATTAGATTCATTTACAGTGGGAAGTTGTCATTGGATTTAATTATTAATAAGATAGTTTTTAAAGAATGTGAGAAGATACACCATTTGTCGGAAGAACCTTTTGATCCCTTGGATGATGATTTGAGATAACTGGAATCTACTATGAATTCCTCGAGATCAATGGAATAGGTTCTGAGAAATTTTTAGTGGTGTCTATATATGTTGTAATTGATGATCATGTCTTAATTATAAGTTCATTTAGGATATAAACCATCTTTATGTTTAATGATGATCAGGATATAAGCATAAGTTATGTAAGGATGAATATCCATCTTTATAAATGAATATTAGTAGTATGTAATAAATATTTTCATATGTACGACCATTCAACCATTCATATAAATACTAGATGTCTGTAAGATTTTTTTTTGTAATTATGATTAAGATTTTCATAAACATCATCTAAGTAAAAATAATGGTGTAATCCTCATCTTATGATGATGAATTTATAAGTTCTTATAACTATATCCCTAAAAGGATCATTTCACACTTATGATAATGTTGATTTAGAAGTTTCACAAACACTATCATGACTTTTTATGAAAATTAGGATAAATTTAAATTTTTTTCTTCTGAGTGGTTATAATGTGTGAAATGTAATTTTCTACTTTCATAAAATCTCATAAAAATATTTTTACAAGTTCAGTGGTCCTATAATACTGTTTTTACCCTATTATAGTAGTTTAGTGGAATTTTGATATGGTTATATTTTTATAAAACATTAATATTAAATTAAGTAAATTCTATTTCATTCATGTGTGTGTGTTCAGGGATATATTTTGAATGGAATATACAATTGAGATTCTAATAAGAATTTGATCATAGAATGGTTGGTTTTTTCATTAAAGTATAAACTTGTCCAAGTCGCTAAGTAAAATCTAATACTCCTTTTATATCTTTCTCTTATTATTTATTTTCATTTTCATTTTTTTCTATATTTCCTCCCATTTAGATTGTGGAATACATGGACCCCCTATTGGTATTTCATGGATGATAGGAAGGAGAGTAAGAGGAAGAGGGAGATGGAACCAAAGAGCTCATTCAAGCCTAGATAAATGTGAGATGATTGAGTGGTGTGGATATATGTAAGAAGCTTTACTATTTTACACACAATGGTAGGTCACGAATTTATTTAGATATTTTAATCCCCATAAACTAGTTTTTTTAGTTTTCAAATCATTGTATTTGTTTTTTAGAGTGCTATTAAATCCACTAAGGGGTATTTTAGTAGAATTTGTGGTTTCAGATGACAAAAATGGGGGTTTTATTCAAGGAAACCTGATAAAAAAATGTGGTTAAGGAACATATTTTTTGTGTTCTTTGTTTTAGGTGTGGAGATGAATAACGTGACTATACAATGTGTATTCCATATAAACCATGTAATGTGACTCCTGGTGTGGTTGAGGACATGAATAGACACACTCGGTTAAATAATGTGGCTAAATTTGGTACATAACCAGAGTCCTTGTGTAGTAAAAGACCCTATTCCATGTTGAATATGTATAAAGATCTCATCAGGGGTGAAAGGAAAGGTATGTGACCATGAACCCAATATGGGTGAAACACAGTGTACATGGGAGATATGTTGTGTTGTTATATAAAGTATGTTTCAAGTATTCTAATCCACACAACCAATGTTAATTTGTCATGGTACACATTATGTACCCATGGTTCACACTATTTACTTTACATTTGGTTCGGGTTTTATTGTATTATCATCATGGTTTCAAAATTAGACCTCAAGAGTTGTTAATTATGAGTTATTTTTTCACATAAATAATAATTATGGGATCATTTTAGCTTTTATAGGTTATTTTGGTGGTTCTTTGGATTGGAGGGTTTTTATGGGAGGATTTCATTGAGTTTTTTTAATAATCCTCATGGTTTTAGTAAGATGGGGTGTGAACCTAGGTGATATTTGTGAGATTTTTTCATTCCGTTGATCAAGGTATCTAAGGTGTTTTGTTTGAGGTTCTCTTGTATGGTTATTGGAAGGTGGTATTGAGGATTTCCTTGGATGAGCCTCACTTGTTTGTTACTTGAGGTTTGGATCAGTTGTAGACTTTGGGAGGGGTTGATGCTATGGGGAATCAGGTACTTCCTAGTTCCATTGAGTAGTGACTTCGATGAGTCCGAGGGACCTATTGAGGATTCCCTTATTGGTGTCTCATTCCTTGAGATTTAGCTCTTATGTTTGTTAATCTTTGAGGCTATGCTTGTGGTCATGTTGTTACCCACTGTGTGGGGTTTTAGGATAAATAGGTTAGGTAACGATTATTTAATGGATTTAGCCCATTGTTTTTTAATTAGCAAAGAACCTCATGAAGGGTGTCATTTTACTGATATAGATTTAAGGCCCCTTGTTATTTTTGCATGATTTAGTGGCCCTGAAGGGTTAGTGATAATGATTCTACATGGATGATGATCATTTAGAGAATTTGATAAACCTAGTTTCAATGCCTTATACCATGAATGATTGAGGAAGTTTATTGTTTAGGTTTTTGATGTGATGTGAGACCATTGGGATATTAATGGAGTGGTGTTTGACCCCAATATTGATTATATGATCTTTTCCCTTGGTTTTCTATTATTATTTTGTCCATGGATCTATAGAAGATCTGAATTTTTATATTCCCCTATAAGTTTTTGTTTCTCCACATGGATATTAAAGTGAGGTATATAGAGTCATTATGGAACATTTGGGTGAGGATGATTGGTTTTGGTTCTAATCAAGTTGTATCAGTGCTGATCAGACTAATATCATATCCATTATGATTTTAAAGACATTAAATTATTGATACATTCTCTATTTGTATTCAAATTGTGTTTCTATTATTAGATTAGACCATGTTATTTGAGTCCTTGATCTTGTTATAGGAGAAATGTTATGGTTTTAGATACTTAGTGCAATGACCCAGACCAGGACAGCCACCCGAACAATGTCAAACAGGTTAGGTGTTACTACCTTAGGCGCACCTCCCTGACTCCAAAGGCTACCGACAAGCAGCGAGGGTCTGTTAGGTATAGCGGGGAGGCTATACCATCTTGGAGGATCATAATAAGGGTACTAGTCTGAGTATAAATATAAAGTTGCAGTGAAATGAAAGACTCAACAGACTCAAACCAGACCCGCAGAACGGAAGCATAACCGATATATATAAATAGCATAAGCAGTAAATATAAACAACAGCAGTGGAAATAAACACAACAACATGATGATAACATGTAACTACTACTTAATAGTAAAACCTGCATCCAATGCAGGTCATACTCAACTGAATATAAAAAGGGCGCCAATGGATAACCAACAGTAGCTACAACAAGTAAGCATGCTGATACAGAAAAGTAAACAAAACAAAGTAAACCTTGCTAGGAATGAACTCAAGGTCCGTAACATCTCCATGAAATAACTAATGTAGCCCACCTCCTGAAGCTGGCCTCTTTCCTGCATGTAAATCCATAAAGTCTGCACGCGTCCAGAAGGGCCTGTGCAGGGTGTGAGAAAAATCGCAGTAGGATACCACCCAACGGTGCGTACCAAATATATGTGTTTATGTAGTCATGGATTTATAATGAAATAAATAAATAGTACAATGCACAATTTAACATAAACTCCACTGGTGCTCAACAGCCACCATAGAGTATCACCTTCTTCAACCAACGCTGGAATCTCTGTCGTGTAACCCGGCACCACGTGCCACCTGACACCTTGTATCTCAAGTACCGACTTCCCGAAGGAATGCTCAAGAATAGTAACCTGAAACCATGTGCCTCCTAACACCTCGTGTCTCAAGTACTGACGTCCCGAAGGCATGCCCAAAAATAGTAACCCAGCACCATGTGCCTCCTGACACCTTGTGTCTCAAGTACAGACATCCCGAAGGCACGCCCATCCCTGGAAGGCTCCTCACCTCCCACGTGGATTTCTACGGCAATAACCCCCAACAAAAATACCTAACCACAACTACAGGGGCCTATACCCACACGAGTGATCAAAACCACCTCATCACGGAGTATCTCTAAGTGCACACTACTCAAAGTCCCTGGTGAGCAATAATCACCAAATAGTACCTCAGCCACCAACACATCTGACACCTCATATCCCTGTGACCATGCCTCTCAAGTCTAATGGCCTCGCCATCCAAGTAACCCTGTCCATGCCCAACCTGATGGTCGTACTACCTCAAGGCGACGTCCCTAACGCCCAATCCCATTGTCCAAACCACCCAAAGTATCCCGGGCAAATCCGCAACCTATGATCTGCATCACTCAAGCATAACCAGGCCAAGCCCAACCCAACCAAAAGGGTCCAGCAGATGCAATTCAGCAATAGCATATATAACACATTCAAACAGAAATCATAAACAGGAAAAACAAACTAAACAGTCGAATTACACTCTGAAAAGTGATGTCCCATACCACCACTAAGGTCTTAAATGCATCTAGCAATCATATCATGATTTAATAAATTAAACTAATGGTTTAACGCATTAATATTTAAATTCAAACCATTATGGAGTTCCCCTACCAAAATTATCTTATGAGCAAAGACCCCTCACCCGGACCCACTCACGCAAACAGGTAACATGGCATACCCAATGACATCCCATAGGTCAACAAGAAATTCAATATGAAATAGCAGATAAAATGCGTCACACTCAAAATACCCAAAAGCACGCTGAAAGATGCGTCACCCAAACAACCACGAAAACACAAAACAAGGTATGAACCACCTACCTGAGACTCGTACAAATCTACTCCTCTGGTAACAACGGCCAATTCGGTCTAAAACGCAGTAAATCTACAAAATATTCAATACCGCTCAAATGCCTATAACTCATTCTAGAACAAAAATCATACAAAATGGCCAAAGGGGGATCAAGTCCTTACCGAGGGGGTTCCAACCCATCAATCAGAGTTTGAATCGGGTCTCAGAAGGACGATCGGGAGAAGGAAAGAGATCTAGCCATCTTGGTTCACGAAACCGGGCGAAATATTGAGGTTTTGACTCAATACGAGGCTACTAACTATTTTATCTATAAAAAAAGAAGGTACACGGCATGTACTTCAGAACTACACACCGTGTATATATCATGTAACTATTCATTTGGCAGTTGGGATGCCACCGACCTGCCGACATGAGTACATGGCATGTACCTATGGGTACACGGTCTGTACTTGGTTTCTATCCTCTTACTCACCGACTTACCGACATGCCATGTATATACCTCATATAGGGGTAGACTTCACGGTGTGTCCAAGGGGAACACGACATGTACCTATTTTCAACGATTCTCCCCAGCCAATAGGCCTACACACCATGTATGGACACCACATGGTCAGGGGTACATGGTTTTTTAAAACTACACGCCATGTAGTAAGAAATTCTTACACGGTCATCACATGACATCTACTTGGCGATCACATGGGCGGTCACTAGCTTAACATATACACAGCGTGTAGTCTGGAAATTTCTAGAAACTACCCATTTTCTCCAGTTTTCTCAGAAACCAATCAAAAATTCAAACAGGGTCGGTATTTTGACACGTTCTAAAAAACTAGGGTTCTTAAAAACTCCCCACCTTAACATAGCTCGTCCCAGAGCTACCGAATGAAACCCAAAGAGGGCACCGTACATTCCATTTCAATCAAAGCAACCCAAAATCCCCAGTTTCTAGGGTCCCTGCGAAATTCCTCAAGGGGGATCCCCACCATATGAATCGCCGAACCCAGTCTCAACCCAAAAAATGCAAAACAAACAAGGTTTTACTAACCTGTTTCCTAGACGTTTAGTCCTCCCGCAACGCATCGTCACCCCCACACCCCATTAGTGCTCCTCTTCCGCTTCTAAAACCTAACGTATTCCATACCACATCGGTGTCCGCCTCCACGATGTCCTTGTTCCTAGCACCTCATGTAACCCGCTTCCATGATGCCCCGATTCCCACAAAACCTCAAGTAACCCGCATCCTCGATGCCCAGATGCCCATGGAACCTCATGTAACCTGCATCCTCAAGGTCGTGATTCTACGCATCTCACACATATATATATATCACACACTCGATATGGTGACAATCCCACTGACTAGCATCTAGTCAGTCCACAAAGATCATGTGCACCACGTGTACTCAAAACAGACATGCATCTATAGGTTATGACAAAAAGGAAACACGAAGATCACTGCCACACCATGATGTAACTCTAACTATCATCAGCTGACCGGCCTGCTCAGCCTCTGACAACTCCATGGAATGCACCTAGCTTGAATCACAACTTCCTGACACCTATCCTATCGATGCTACTCCAGTAATTGTCCACTGACCCATCAACTGGGTCCTACTATCTTTGTCATGACCTCTGCACACAGCTGAACCTCAACTACCCTCTCTGGGTACCGACCCCGAACCAACTCTCGACTCTACAGTCTATCCTGGTCCCTACCTGCCGGCTATCTGAGAAGGCCGCATACAAAACCTCTCTAGATGCTCGTCCTCTCCACATAACCTGCACTCCATCGGAGGCCTATCTCACTATGCCCGAACATGTCCCAGCTGTCCACACTGAAAGCAAATCACTGAAGAACTACCGCGAGGTGGTATAGCTGAATCCTTGGCCTGACTGCACTGATGGAACTCATCACGTCCTCACTTCGTGCTGTCTGAACCATCACCTGAAGCTATCGCCCTGGCCAAGTGAGATTTTTCTCTCTCGTTCCCTCAGCTATGAGTGATTGCTTCACCAACTCGGAGAAGGAACCCAGCCTGAGTTTGTTCACCTGGACCCGAATGGCGTGTCGTAAGCCATCCTGGAAGCACCTCACCGTAGTTGCGTCATCACTCACCATACCAGGTGAAAATACAGACAACTCTATGAAGGTAGATGCATATTCCGTGACAGACATATCCCCTGCTGAATATTCAAGAACATTCAATCTCTCTCTTCCCTCAGTGTCTCCGGGTAGAAGTGCTCAAGGAACCTATCCTCGAAGTCCTTCCAAGCCAGTCCCTCGGGCCTACGAGCCTGTACCTGTACATCCCACCAATGCTTCGCCAGTCTTCTAAGCTTGTATGTCTCCAACTTGACCCTCCACCCTAGAGGCGTCTCGAGCTGCTCGAATATCATCTGCATACTTTCTATCTAGTTCTCAGCTGCCTGCGGACCACCCTCACCCTGAAAAAGCGGCGGGTTCTGCAGCTTGAAATCCCATGTCAGATAATCCATAGAAGGCTCTATACCCTGAACACCTCTGTTAATCCCCTGCAATACACGTACCTCGCTAGCTCGGAGCTGCTCGTCAATCGATGGTCAGAACATTTCCAAACCCAGCTGGTGTCTTGCCTGCACTGGATCCTGAACCTGATCCTATCCCTGAGCCTATACCTACGGCTTTTGCTCTGCTTGTACCAAATTATGACCCTTATCCTGCGACACTGTATCATCTCCTGCCTAACGCTTCATCGAGTCATGAAGGAGTAACCCCCTGAATACCATAAATGGTCAGAAAACCCATATATATATATATAACAATATATTCAACGTAGATAAGGAAAGCAGTAAAAGGCAGTGCATAACAACTACCCTTACTCCCCCCTCACCGCAACCCATGCCCCACGGCATCCCGGCCCCATGACCTCCTTACCCACCCTCAACAGATCCATGTATCAAAAGTACCATGAGCCATGCCCGTCCCGACAACCAATGTTTCATCAAACTGACGACTGAGTTGCCCAATTCTGACAGTTACACTGCCTCAGCCATAGTACCTGTCTGCTCTCATAAGAGTCAGACCCAAAATCCTACCACATGCAATTTACAATATATACAATGAATGGTATAACACATTGAAATATAAATGAAATTCTATTATTAATTTCACCAAATTACATTTGAAATCATATAAAGCATGACAATTGATATTTCATTCACATGGCATTATCACTTCACAAAGCATACATGCAATTATGAAATTGAAATACCCTAAAATGTTCCTATCAAAAGCCAAGCAACCAAGCCATGCCATACCAGGCCAAGGTCAATTTCTCCCTTACCATATCAGGTCAAGGGACACATATCACAATAAATTACCTCACACACCAAGTGAGCCACCATGGTGGAAATCATATAAACTGTAATTTGAGAAAAAATGAACTAGGAATTACCACCCATAGGCAACTTGGTCCATCCCTCATACCTGGGGCTGCAGGAACCAAAGAACAAGTCAGGAACCCAGTTTTAGAAACATATTATCTCTAGTCTACCATATCCCAAATAGTAAAACCAGCAGAAATAAAAAGAGAAGTCTCAATCTCATTAGTAGACAACAAAACTCTGCTACTAAATCCATGTCAAGAACTCCTTTGATACCACATTGTAACGACCCATACCTGGCCCGCCACGCGAATAGTTCCAAACGGGTCAGGTGTTACTACCTTAGGTGCACCTCCCAGATGCCAAAGGTTTCCGACTAGTAGCGAGGGTCTGTTAGGTATAGTGGGTAGGCTATACCCTCTCAGAGGATCATAATAAGGGAACTGGTCTGAGTATAAATATAAAGTTGCAGCGAAATGAAAGACTCGGCAGACTTAAACCAGACCCGCAGAGTGGAAGCATAAAAGATATAGATAAACAGTGAAAGCAGTAAATATAAACAACAGTAGCGGAAATAACCACAATAGCATGTTGATAACAAGTAACTACTACTGAAAAGTAAAACATGTATCCAAATTAGGTCAAACTCAACTGAATATAAATAGGGCGCCAATGGATAACCAACAGTAGCTACAAAAAATAAGAATGGCGATACAAAAAAATAAACAAAAAAAAGTAAACCTAGCTAGGCATGACCTCAATGTCCATACCATCTCCATTCAATAACTAATGCATCCCAGCTCTTGAATCTGGCCTCTTTCCTACACGTAAATCGATAAAGTCTGCACACGTCCCGAAGTGCCCATGTAGACTGTGAGACAAATCTTAGTAGGATACCACCCAATGGTGCGTACCAAATATATGTGTTTAAGCAATCATGCATTTACAAGGAAAGCAGTAAACAGTACAATGCACAATTTAACACAAACTCCATTGGTGCTCAACATCCACCATGGAGTGTCACATGCTTCGGTCAATGACGGAATCTCTATCGTGTAATCCGACACCAAGTGCCACCGGACACCTCGTGTCTCAAGTACCGACGTCCCAAAGACACACCCAAGAAGAGTAAACTGGCACCATGTGACTCATGACACCTCGTGTCTCAAGTATTGACGTCCCGAAGGCATGTCCAAAAATAGTAACCCGGCACAATGTGCCTCCTGACACCTTGTGTCTAAAGTACCAACGTCCCAAAGGCACGCCCATCCCCTAAAGGCTCCTCACCTCCCACGTGGCTCTCTACGGTAAGCACCCCAAACCAAATACATAACCGCAACTATGGGGGACTCTACCGACACAAGTGGTCAAAATCACCTCATGACGGAGTATCTCTGTGTGCACACTACTCAAAGTCCTGGGTGAGCGGTAATCATCAAATAATACCTAAGCCACCAACACATCTGAAACCTCGTGTCCCTGTGACCACGTCGCTCATGTCCGATGGCCTAACCATCTAAGTAACTCGGGTCGTGCCCAACCTGACAGTCGTACTGCCTCAAGACGATGTCCATGACGCCCAATCCTGTGGTAAAAACCACCCAATGTAACCCGGGAAAATCCCCAACCTGTGATCAGCATCACTCAAGCGTAATCAGGACAATCCCAACCCAACCCAAAGGGTCCAGCAGATGCAATTCCACAATTTCATATATAACATATTTAAACCGAAAACATAAACAGGAAGAAAAAACTAAATAGTTGAATTGCACTAAGCAAGGTGATGTCTCATACTAGCATTGAGGTCTTAAGTGCCTCTAACAATCATATCATGCTTTATTAAATTAAACTAACATTTCTACACATTAATATTTCAATTCAAATCATTCTGGCCTTCCCTGACCAAAATTCCCTAATGAGCAACGACCCCTAACCCGGCCCCGCTCACGCAAATTGGTAACAAGGCATACCCAAAGGCATCCCATAGGTCCACAATCAATTCAATATGAAATAGAAGATAAAACGGGTCCTGCTCAAAATACCCGAAAATGCGTCGAATGTCGCATCACCCTAACAACCACGAAGACACAAAATGAGGTATGCACCACCTACCTAAGACTCGTACAACTATACTCATCCGGTAACAGTCGCAAATTTGTTCTAAAATGCGGTAAATCTAAAAAAGATTCAATACCGCTCAAACGCCTATAACTCGTTCTAGAAGGAAAATCAGAAAAAATGGAAAAAGGGGAATCGAGGCCTTACCGAGGGGGTTCCAACGCATCAATCATTGTTTGAATCGGGTCTCAAAGCGACGATCAGGAGAAGGAATGAGATCCGGCCGGCTTGGTTCGCGAAACCAGGTGAAATATTGAGGTTCTACCTCAATATGAGGCTACTTCCCATTTTAATGAAGAAAAGGAAAGTACACGGTGTGTAATTCATGACTACACATCGTGTATATATCATTTAATTGTTTATTTTTCAGATGGGATTCCGCCGACCTTCCGACATGAGTACACAGCATGTACCTGTGGGTACACTGTGTGTACATGGTTTCTCTCCTCTTCCTCACCGACTTACCAACCCGCCATGTATATCCCTCATACACGGGTTGACTAAATGGTGTGTACCTGGTTTCAACGATTCTCCCTGGCCAACAGGCCTTCACGCCATGTATGGCCACCAGATGGTCGAGGGTTCACGGTGAGTTTAAAAACACACGCTGTGTAGTAAGAAATTCCTACACGGTCATCACATGTCATTTCCTTGGCGATCACACGGGCGGTCACTCACTTAACATATACACAATGTGTACCTAATGTAGATGGTGTGTAGTCTGGAAATTTCCATAAACTATCCATTTTCTCTAGTTTCCTCAAAAACTAGTCAAAATTTCAAACAGGGTCAGGATTTTGGCATGTTCTAAAAAACCAGGTTTCTTACACTTAGGATGAGATCTTAGGGTTTGGATTTAATCACATTGACTTGTTAAATGTATGGAGTTCATTTTTGATATGATGTAAATACCTTATAATATCTATATAGTTGATCCAAATGGTATAAATTATTTGTCATTGTCTAGAGTAGTGTTAGATTTACCTTGAGTTTCAATTTATAACCAAAGGATCAATATTTAGTATTGATTTATTATATTCAGAATTTTTATTTTTGTTATTTCATTTATTCTTATTGTTATCTGACCAGGATGGAAATATCATAAATCCATGAACATTCTTATGAAAATACATTACAAGTTTATTTTTATGGGTATAATATTGAGATAAATTTATCACAACATGTATGTAAAAAAACCCCTTAATATTGTTTTTATGTTAAGAACTATAATAAAAGTGAATAGGGATGATACAAAGTTTTGTATGACCTATTAGGACCACTCATTTAGAGGCTGAGGATCGAACTAGATCAGTTCAATGGTTTTAGAGATTTGTTAAGAGATAAGGGTTAGGGTTAGTAATAGAGGGATTATTGTTTATTTAATTTATTCATTTATTTTTTTTGTATATGTGATTGACTAAGTTGGTGATCTATTGAGGTTCAAAGCATGATAGTGAATCTTTATGTTTATATATTACATTAGATATAGTATAATTATATTTTTTATTAAGAATACTATAATTTAGATCAGTATATAAATGTATGGTTTATTTTGGATATTATTGCAATATAATATGATGTCATAAACTCCCCACCATATATCTTTAGGACCTCAGTGCCAGTCAAAAGACTCTGGAATAAGAGAATTCAGTCTTGAGGCATTTTCATGATAAAAATTAGGTGATTGGATATGAAAGCCACGGTAGGATCATAAACATAATTGCTACATCATAAAAATCATTTATCCTTATATGAATATTGACAATTCCATATTTATATTTTTCTTTAGAATTTAGAAACAAAAATAAAATGATAATTATTTGATGTTCTTCAAATATTAGAGATCATGATCAATCACATGATTATGATCCATGATGAGATTGAATAATGACCAGTCATGTAAGTAGATGGATGTTGAGATAAGTTCCACACCACAAAAAAATAGCTTTCACGTCTCTGTTCTATTCACATGTGAATAATATTTTTCAAAATTAAAAAAATAATGTGGTGGATTGAATTGAACAACAAATGAATTGTATTTTTTCACTATAAAATTTTTGTTATGTATTTATAATAATTTATTATTTATTTATAGGTTATATTTATTTTATATAGGTTCTTAACTATTATGTCGAAAAGGGATTTAAAAATATTTCATGGATTTCTTAAACAGATAGATTCAAGACTCCAAGATAAATTCAAGATAAGGAACTAATTATGTGTGATGATCAATCAAATATTATTCAAGATTAAAATATGAAATGTCGATAAAGTTAAAGTATATAACATTAACTAGAAATTATAATATTTTAGTTAGTGGAGAGTTGTCATTGGACGTCATGCTTGATAAGGAAACTGTTAAAGAAATTGAAAAGATATATCCTTTGAATGAGGAACCATTGGATCCTTTGGTTGATTATTATAGATGAATTTAGGCTGATATGAATACATAAATATTATTAAAAGATCTTATGATATTGCTTGAGTGAAGCTTACATATTTTATAAATGATGATTAGGTCATATGAAAAATTTCTCTAAGGATGACCATTCACCATTACATAAAAACATTTGTAAGTAATAAGATAATGTTTTGTAAGTATGACCATTCATCCATACACATAATGATAATTAATCCTTAATCATGAGTTTCATAATTATTACCATTCATCATTATCCACAACGATTAGTAGATTATTATTATAGTCTTTTATAAAGATTATCAAGGGATGTGTAAACATTATCTGCATAAATATCATGACACAAGTGTCATCCAATAAGGATGAATTTATGGGAATTGATAAATATGAACCTCTAAGGATAATTTTACACCTAGTAGAATTTTGAGCCCTAAGTTTTGATAGTTAATGATGATAATTCTTGAATAATCAATATGGGTGAATTTACCTTATAAAATATTTTTGAATACTTATCAATGTTATGTTATTTCAGAAGACATACAAAGGGAAATTTGAATAGTGATTTTTATAGTATTTTGGATCTAAATAAACCTATAAAACTATTCACCCCACTCAAACATAGATAGATTTAACTCCTACTATAATGGAATCTCTAACATTTTAAGGGATTCACAACCATTCACATCATTATTTTTATTTCCTAGAGGTATATCTTAAAAAAATATTTTACATACGTAGAATTTTAAAATTTTTGCCCGTCATTTTTCACATCTAGATGGATAACCTGATCACCATGAATATTTCACAATTTGAGGAACAACCAAAAAGAAATATTTTAAATTATAGGTAGAACTAATTCTTAACTTTTATCCATAGTAATGAACAACTGTTCCACTTACCCATTCATGGTTATTTAAGAATATGTACCATTTTTATGTGTTATCATAAGACAAATTCAAACATTTATGGGTGGTATAATATCACATGTTTATACAAATAAAATAATATAAATAAGTAATAACTACATATACAAAATAAAAAAAATGATCAGAGTGTCAAGGATGAAATAATTTCTACACAAACAATAGATCAAATAATTAATGTCTAGCATTGAGTTTAATTTGAACACCAATCTGTACTAGGAAGTACTATACACGAGTATCATTAACATCATTATTTTGATCTAGATATATCTATATTAATATATGAAGTTATTTCATGAACATTAGATTCAAAATTTGAATAACATTTTTTCTATCACATTAAAATAATCATAAAAAATTAATTTTCAATCAGCTACTTCAGTGTTGTTCGATGTTGATGTATCATGTGAATTTTTTATTTAATACACATGTAAAATACATTTATGAGGGATGTAGTTCAAAATATATAAAAGTTAATAATCTATTAAACACAAAATGTCACAAAAATAAATAAAACATTTAGTACCAATTATAATTCAACATGATATACAACACAACATGTTACAACATTAAATAAAACCCTTGATATCCATAAAGTCCCAAACCAGCTTGGGTATCTTGGTAACCAAATAAGAAAATTGATACTAAAATTACTAAAAGTTTATTCAAGATCCCTACAAGTTGATAACTAGAACCTTACAACATACACAATGAAAGAGGAAATGAGTTTTCAACAATATCAATATGGAAGAAAGATAATCAAGATAGTATATAAACAAAATAATCTCCATTAGGAGAAATTTACCAGAAATAAAATAGGAATAACATCCCAAATTACAACAAAAAAGTACTAGAAAATAGGAACTACATCCTAAGTCCCAACTTAGATGCAACTCACCATGTCCAAAGATCAACAGCTAGAACCAACTCCATGTGGTGACATTTCCCAACTCAAGTGTGGAAAGAGATAATCTACAAACACCTAAAGGAACAGGTAGGGTGTCAGCTAAAAACATTATTAGGATCTCAATAGGGACTCTCTAACATATTTCAATATCAAATTAACAAAATAAATATATTTAAATTTTAAAAAAAATAGGGTTGGTATTTCAAAGGGATTAAATGAAACAATTCATGCGTTACATTTCAAAATATGGAAATACTTTTCAAACAATGGACATAATTTTTAACAAAAGAATCAAAATTTAACCGACGTAATATTTCTAAAACAATGAAACTTTCCAAAAATGAATTAAATAAGAAATTTTATATAAAATGGTTTATATAAATTAGAAGGCATGTAAAACAATTTACAACAATGGCATATATTATTTTGAAATACAAACGAGAGAGAAAAATGGGCATATGCCTAAGAATGTTTGATAATTTCATGATATAGGGAATCTACACTCAAGGTGACATGTAAATCTACACATACAACATTTTTAACTCAGTCTAAAGAGTACTCATCTCTATTGCCTAATGGATATGATGGGACTATTATATTTTAGAACATTTTAAACCATAAAGTACCATCCATATAACCGACTAACTATCAAAGGCTTTCAATTTATCTATTATAAAACAATGATGGGAAATTTATTTTATGAAAATTTAAAAGACAATTAATCCCATTCCCCATTTCAAGTATTCTAATTTTCAATTTAAAAACCATAAATTATTTTTAATCAAAACCATTAATTTTTACCAAGATAAAGACATGAGGTTCTAATCAATAAAATTTAAATCCATTTTCACTATATAATAATTTTATATCAATTAAAAAAATCAATTTCACGATTCACTTTCCAAATTAAATTCAACAAATATTTTTCCAAAAATTCCATCAATTTTTCAATAACCCCTAATTCAATGGAATTGTGGTTTACCAAAATTATACATCAAATGAAATTTACAATTAAATTTAAAATTTTAATTAAAATAATTTCCATAAAATACAAAAAATAAATTAAACAATTTAAATTCCAAAAATTTCCATAAACACACCCTAATTGAATGGAATTAGGGGATCTCCAATTTAATACCAAAAATCATTTTTTAAAACCCCATTTCAATTGAATTAGGGTCTTTAAAAACACCAATTGAATGAAGTATAATTAAAATTAATAAATGGAATTTATGTCAAAATAATTGAAATTAAATAATTTAATTTAGGGTTAATATCAATTGTGACTCTTAATAGAACAACCTACCTAAGTATCGATGGAACTTACAACACCAAGACTAAATCTGGATTTTTCAATGAAGAATGATGATCATGGAAAATGGGAAACAAGGATCAAAAATAGGTTTAAAATCCTATAATAGAGGGTATCATATTCATAAAGAAACATGAGGATCCATGGAACTCTAGGGAGGAAGATAGAGATTGTGTGTAATAGAGATCATGGCATAGAAACTAACCAGGAGAAGATTGAAGGGAGTTCCTCAAGATTAAAATCACATATTAGAGGTGTTTGAGGGGATATGAACTCTTATTGGGAGATCCACGGATGGCAAAAATATTTTCCTGGTTGTAATTTTCTGACAGGGGCTTGAAAGGGGGTTTTGGTAAATTTTAATAAAATATCTGATTAATTAAAAGCTTGTATGCATGGTTTTCATAGAAGACCAACACAGTTAGACCAAACCATTAATATTGTTCATTTTATTGTTTTTAAATGGACTGTATGGTTTCTTATAAGTTGTTTCATGGCATGACTGACCATGTTCAAACCATAAAAAAATCACCTCCTTTAGTTTATTGGTTTTCTCTGGCTGGGTACCCAATTTGGGCTAACCATGAGCCAACTATGAATGATCCCAAAAACATCCAAAATTTACAAAATTTCTCCCGAAGCAACCTAACAAAAAACCCAACCAAAGAATGATCAAAATATTGGTTTAGGAAAGCCTAAAAATTGTAACAGGATGTTACAACATCCCAAATATAGAATATTTCTATTCCTATAAAGTCTACAAAGAATCTTCCATTCCAAAAATTTGATGCAAATGCTCTCTCATCAGTTCCTCCCTCTCCCACATCTCATGATTATCAGCACGGTTCTTACATAGCACATGAACCAAAGTAATATTCATATGACAAAAAATATTGGCTTTATAATCAAAAATCTTGATGTGGTTGAACCTCAAGATCACTTTAACTCAGATTATGAGATGGATCAGATAGATATTTCTTCATATCTGATACATGGAACATGTTATATATCAATGATATCTGAAGTGGAAGTGTTAAATAGTAATAAAATTTTATGACCTACTAAACACACTCAAAACGTCCCACAATTTGATGATAAAATTTCCCTTGCCTCCCAATCAATTAATGACCGAACCGAGGTAAAAATATCTAGAACACCTCATCACCAACTATGAATTCCAAATGTCTATAGTGATGATCAACATAAGACTCATATCTTCCATATGTTGTTAACATTATATGAAGTATCAAATGACTCTTTTTTGTCATCTCTTGGATCATTATTGGTCCAACCAAGTAACATTAACCAATCCCCAACTAACATAGTAGAGTTCTTCAAGGATGGATATATAATGCCTCAAATGGATCCATATTTATCATGGACTAGTAAATATTGTTATAAGAAAACTCAACCAGTCCCAGGTGGTCATCCAAAGCTCCAACAAAGTTGATGACCCAAGCTTTGAGCATATCCTTAATAATCGGTGTAACTCTCTCTGTCTGGAGATTGGACTACATAATATGTTGTTCTCAAATAGAAGTTAGATCTCAATTCCTCTTTAAGGACTCTCCAAAAGAGAGAAGTGAATAAAGGATCGATATCAGAGACTATATAAGATGGAACTCCATGAAAATAGTCAATTTCCTTCACACATATATTCACCAAATCCTCAACTACAGTGGTAAAATGATTGGGTACAGGGTGATCTGACTTCATCAATGCCTCAATCACTACACATATCATATTTTTCTTTATCCGGGTACATGAAAACCAAACCACAAAATCCATAGAGATCTCTTCTTTCTTCCAAGTTGGGATAGGAACTGGATGAAGAAATAATGAAAGTATTACATGCTTGACCTTGACCTATTGATATGTATAGAAATGATAGACAGACTCAGTTATACCCCACATCATACCTATCCACCAGAACTATCACCAAGTGTAATAGAACATCTTTGGGGTTCCTGGGTTCATAGTCCTTTGGTAAATATGGAAATTCCCCATTAAATTTATCCTTACCAAAAAAATTTCCAAAATAATGGTTCCCAAATAATATAAGTACCTATTTGGATAATTAACAATCATGAACATTATCACCCAATTAAGAGGGTCTTTAATGCTACAAAATTTATCGTTAATATGTTTTTATTTTAGAATCATTTCGAGAAGAGAGGATGTTAAATGAACAATGGAAAAAAAACCTTAGACCCGGATTCCTGGACTCTAATATACAACTTTTCATAGATATCCATAAAGTTCCACTCTACAGATGATTCATTCACTACATGCGTCAAAATTATCCTAATCAAATCATCTGCAATGACATTTCCTTTTTGCATGTTTTAAAAAATGTCAAAATCAAAAGACTGAAGGTATTCCACCCAATGACTATAGTGGAGATTCAAATATTATTTATATAGGATGTAACTCAATCCCATTTTGTATGAAAACACAGTAAACCGTTCTCCATAAAGGAAATGCTACTAACTCTTGTGATCATGCATCCGTACTGCATCTTCATGTACATGGGTAGAATAATTTTTATCGTGTGGCTTATAATGACGAGATCCATAAAAAATGACATGATCACCATGAAAAATATTATATCCCAATCCTAAATCCAATGCATCACACAATACAACATAGCCCTGGCCTGCCTATAGAATATTCAACATTGGTGTAGTAGTAAAAATAATTTCAATCTAAAAATAATAATTCTGAAATTTTATTCCCAATAAAATATTAATCTCTTCTAATTTGTGGCAGTCATAAGAGAATGCAACATTGAGAAGTCCTTAACGTACCAGTAAAGTTGGTGGTTTCTCAGAAATCTCAGAACTATTCTCAGATGATGCACATGATCCTCTTTGTATATAGAGTAAACAAGGATTTCATCTATAAAGAATAAAATGAAGGCATCAAGATAGTCATGGAAAACTCTATTCATTAACACCATGAAAAAAGAGGGAGCATTGATTAGACTAAAGGTCATGACAGGGAATTCATAATGACTATTCTTGCTTCAAAAATCATTTTTTTATCATTATATTCATCTATCATTAACTAATGGTATCTAGATCAAAGATTGATATTTTAGAACCACTTAGCCACTTCAACTGATCAAAAATATTATCAATTTGTGGAAATATATAATTTTTCTTTATCGTAACTCGGTTTATTTTTCGATAATAAACACATAGGTGATGTGAATCTTTATCTTTCTTAGAAAATGGAACTGACACATCCCTCGGTGACACACTCGAGCATATAAATCCTTTCCTGAAAATATCATTAAACTGTGACTTCAAATCTTCCATTTTATATAGATCCATGCGATAAAATGGAATAGAAACTATTTGAGTACCTAGAATATAGTCAATAGAAAACTCAACCTCTCTTACCTCTGTAAAACCACAAAATTCATTAGGAAACGTGTTGATAAACATGATGAAAACTGGAGGGACATCACTAATTTTAGATTCCTTCTCTTAATAAAAATTAAAAAACTATATCACTTTCTACAACTCTATAAAATATGGTCTGGCTCTACTCAACCTCCGGTCCCAATCTATTTGAATGAAACATCACACACCATCATGTATAGTGAAGGAGACCTATCCAATATTATAATAAATTCAGGTCTCATTGGTAATGATCTAATCCATCCCGATGATTAATTCAAGAGGCTTCATGTCAAGAATTAGACAAATCCAAGAAATATGAACTTCTAATAGAGATAAAAAACGAGGCTATGGAAAAATTGTTCTTTATTCATTACAATAGGTGTATTAATATCCATTTCACATGATAAATTCTCTATAGGAATAATTATCATGTTAACTATATGTTTTGAAATAAATTAAGGATATGAACCAATATCAAATAGAAAAGTCAATAATTATGAAGTTATAGTAATGATACCACTCATGGTAAAAAGGATTATATCTGTTTCTTATAGATACTCTTACACTACTTGAATAAGCTTTTTTCTAGACGCTTGTGGCTGGAACCCTTTTTCTGGTAAAACGTCTGATTGTGTCGTAGTTTTAGAATGTGTCGATGATATTTTTTTACTACACATAATGGAATAATCATGGAATAATCTCTGCCAATGACTTGAGAATATGCATGTACCATAGTTCTTGGTCACCTTAGTGAAGACCCTCTTAGAATGATATTGATTCCCACACTAGAAACAAACCAATGGACCTATTCCATACACTGTAGGAGATCTAGAATGACCTCTTTATCATGAACCACTATGATAATTATCACACTTCATCTTTCCCTTAGTGGAATGCACACTTCCACTGTGAGAGAAAGAAAACATCAATAACCCTGACATTCCATCTATGTCAATCTCAACCATCAATTCTCTATATAGTACATCAGTATAAAAAGTTAATTTATGCAAGAAAACTGGATATTTATTGTCCCAAAGAAGTATTAACTTTATTCATTAGGTCGTCATCCTCTCACTTGATACAATATCAGTTTTTAAATGCATGATCTCAATCAAATTATTTTCATACTATGTCACAAAGATATCATCCCACTCAAGACTTAAAAACACTATAGCCATGGCCACAAGTATTGATTCTAGATAAAATTGTTCACTGAAATGAAATTTCATTTCTTTCCACTCTAATCCCTCGTTTTTCTTTTTCATCAATACAGTGTCCCACCATCTACTTCGTGGTCCTTCTAATACAAAGGTGCAAAACACCACTTTGATTTTATTAGGAGTGTCTTATAGCCCAAACAAACATTCTATTCCAATCAACAACTCCTCAACATCTTTTTAATAATTTATTACTTTTAATATTGATGGATTGTGGTGAAGTAACTACTGAGAACTAATATTGAGAACATCCCTCTAAGTATTTATAACTAGAGCTTGAGTGGGAACTGGAGATATTGCATGTCCCAAAGCATGTACATTGCACATAATCACCTCAATCATGTTCAGGTCCACTAGAGGATTTTCTCACTATGGTTCAGCAGAAGCTGCCTCCTAGATCCGATTCACACTTCTTCTAGAATTCATGAAGTGAAACAACATCAGAACTCAACAAATAAAACATTAGAATAACACTCAAATAGAACAAAAATGTAAACAAATCACAATAGATAGACAAACAATATTTTTATTTCAATATGTCTAAATAAAAATTGGAAAAAGAGTAGAACTAATCTTCATGTTGCCTTTACCTAAACACCCCTAGTGACATAAGGATAATTTTAGTGAGATCTAGCTAGGCACTCAATCACATTTACCTCCTAAGTCATGATAATATTTCACAACTTTATACGGACATCAAGGAAAGATGCAATAATGTTCAACTCTTATACCACTTTGTCACAAACCATAATGTGTACCCTGGTAACCCAATAACTGAGCTAACACTAAAATAGCCTAAAGGAACTTCCCCATCCCTACCGTTTAGTGACTAACAACTAGCATCATTCATAAATAAATAGGGAACAAATTTTCCACAATTTTAATTCAAAAGTAAGATAAAAAATATATTATTCATACAGAAGAATCTCCACTAGGAGAAATTTACCAAATGTAAAATAATAATAACAACCTAATGTAATATACTCAAAAGTACTAGAAAATAGGAAAAATACCCATTTACAATCTCAAACAAAACTCACCAAGTCCATAGATCTATGTATAGAACCACCTCCAAGTGTTCAATTTCCCATGATAAAATCTCGAAGGAGATAATCTACAAACACCCGAAAGAATGGGTAGGGTTTGAGTTAAAAAGGCTAGCAGGTTTTCACCAAGTATTCTATACTGGATGAAATTATTAAATTAACCAAATAAAGTGATTTCAATTTTAAAACAAATATGTTTGTAATTTGAAAGAGTATAACTGAAAAAATTCATTATTTATATTTCAAAAGATAGATATACTTTTTAAACAATTGACATACTTTTAAACAAAATCTTCGAATTTATACTGACTGAATATTCCTAAAACAATGGCACTTTTTACAAATGTCATAAATAAACACTTTTATATAAAAAAATTATATAAATTAGAATTCATGTAAAAATGTTTACATCAGTGTCATATATTCATTTGAATAATCAAACACGCATGGAAATTTATCATATGACTATGAAGGTATGATTGTTCTAAGCTATAAAGACTACTCACACATTTTGACATAGAAATATATAGATACATCCCTTTGGAATCAGGCCAAAGAAAAGTCATCGGCATCATCTAATAGATATGATGCTCATATTATGTTTTAGAACGTTGAAATTCATAATGTTTCATCCAAATAACTCACCAACTACCTAAGGTGTTTCTTTACTCTAGTAGAAAAAAATTATGGGTAATTTATTTCAAGTAACCTTAAAATAAAATTAATCTTATTCCCCATTTCATGTATTCTTATTTTCAATTTTAAAAACCAGGACATATTTTAAATCAAAATGATACCTTTTACCATGATAAAACCCTAAGGTGGTTATCCGAACAATTTTATTCCATTGTCACAATATAATAATTTGAAATCAATTAAAATATTTAATTTCCCAATTCCCTTTCACAATTTAATTTAGAAATTTAATTTTCAAAAAATTCGTTAAATTTTATAATAAACCCCCATTTCAATGGAATTAGGGTTTATTATAACTTTAAATCAAATCCATTTCATGATAAAATTAAAAAATTCAACTCAAAAAACTTCCATAAAATCCAAAATTTAAATTAGAAAATTTAAATTCCATAAATATCTATAAGCACACACTAATTCAATAGAATTGGGGGTCTTCTAATTTCATGCCAAAAACCTATTTATAAACCCCAAATTTAATGGAATCAGGTTTTTCCAATAGAAAAGTTGAATGAAATATAAAAAAAACAATAAATTTAATTTAATTCAAAATATTTGAAACTAAATAATGAAATTTAGGGTTATTTATAATTTAGAATTGTAATAGAACCACCTGCTATAAGATGAACATAACACGCAACACCGAACCCTAATCGAGATTTTTCAACGAATAATGATGATCATGTATTCTTGGAAATAAGGATCTAAACCATAATTATAATCCAAAACAAGAGGGTATTAGCTCCACTAAGAAACATGAGGATTGATAGATACATAGGATAGAATATATAGAGCACATGAGATAGAGATATTAGAGTGGAAACTAACCAGGAGAACATTAAAGGGAATTCCTCCAGCTTCGAAGTACTTCTAGGTGGTAAATCGAGGGGACAAATACTTTTATTAGGATCTATAAGGATTGAAGAAATCATTTATATTTTTTACCAATTATTCAAGGGAATAAAATTGGGTTTTGGGAATTTTTAATCAAAAATAATATTAATTAATAACCAATAATCATGTTTTTGGGACAAACCCAGATGGTTTGGCCAAACTATGTGGCCTGGTCATGTGACTATTTTAAATGGGACGCACATTTTCTCATATGTGGATGCACAACATGACTACCCATGCACCAACCATGCAAAATTCTACTTCCATTAGTTGAATTTCTTTCTCTAAGAGGGTGAACTATTTGGGATAATCATGCTCCTACCATGTACTAGCAGAGAAACTTCAAAAATTTCAAAATTTACACCTGAAGAAACCCTAAAGAAAACCTAATCAAATAATGATAAAAAAATATAGGTTTAGAATTAACTGAAAATAGTAATTAATTTTACACATAATGATTAACATTAAACATCATCAAAACACTCCCATGGAGTGTATGAGAAAAAAATTTACATTTAATAAAATTAAAACATAAATGATCAATATTCTAAGAATTTAATTCACACATGATAATATTTAATGAAATTTAACGTTAATATAAATTGTCTATAAATAAATATATATAGAATTGGAATTATTAATATAAATTATAGAATAATAAATATAAATAAAGGGTGTTAATTAAAGATTCAATATTTCAATAATATAAAGGTGTATGAAAAACATATGATTTTTTGAACAAAAAAAATCATAAAATAAATAAGGGTTTTGTGGACTTCCCTAAATATCATTCATGAAAGCTCTAGAATTATCCTCACATAAGCTCAGTTTCTCTTTATAAAAGAACCATTTTCTCTCATAGCATCTTCACCTCTTCTCATGAAATATTAACTACTTCACATAGTATAATACTCAAGGATTCTCTATTTCATATCATGAAGGATCATTGCCTCTCATGGAATCTAATTGCTTCTCATGGAAGCTCCATTTCATCACATATAATAATATTCACAAAGGGAAAATTTCAATCACATAAGATCTGAATCTTCTAAAGGAAGGTCTATCCTACTCATAGAATATCTATTTTACCACCCATGAAAACATAGGATGTCAAAATATTAACTCATAGAATTATAGTACATAGTCATATTTTCACCCAAGGAATCTTCTGAGGGAATTAGTTATTCCCTCATGTAATCTCCTCATTAAATAAATGTTATACTGAAGGATGAACATGACAACTCATGGAGGAACAACATTTGTAGTTGACACTCAAATACTCACAAGAATATTGACTCTCACAGTCAGTCCATGCATAAAAAATATAAAAAATAATCATATTATGTGAGACACTAACTCATAAAAGAATGATTTTCTCTAAAATTATATCACAATAAATATATTGAATAAAATTAATTAATCTAATGTATGTGGGGATAATGATTAAAAAATAAATTCTATGATAAATTATATTTTTATAAAAATAATTATTATAATTATAAAAAATACTATAAACTAGATCATGGAGTTAGTCCCACATTTCCCACCTTTTTGATAATTACAAAACAATACCCTAATTTAACCCCCTTTTTCAAATAAATAAAAATATTAAATAGGTTTCCCTTTATTTAATGTACAATTGGGTTAAGATATATTACAAAGGGAAAAACAAATCCTTTTAATTTTGACATTAAACACAAAAATAACTCCCCCTTAATTATTACAGGGAAAGAAACTGTTATTAAATTTATATCAAACACATAAGTATTCATTCTATAAATTAAATTAATTTAAAATAATGTGTGTATACATAAAAAGATACTTGTGTATACTTGTCTAAATTCATTTGAAAAAATATTTTAGAATCCTCATTGGTCCATGAAAATAATTCAAGACATTAAATGAATGGAATATAATAATTTCTAATAAATTAAATTCAAAATAAACCATATTGAAAAAAATAGGAATATTTATGACTCCCCATAAACATATTATTTTAATTTAAATTTCCATCATACAAGGTTTAAATTTTATTTTTTAAAACATATCTAAATTAGTGCATTTGGTGAAAATTCCACTATAATGATCTTCTATAAAAATTGATTCCAAAATTCTATTTTCATTTTTAACCTGGTCGATATGTAAGTGATACCAAAAATCAACGTGTTTAGTCTTAAAGTACCGTAAAGGATTTTTAGAGATATAAGTTGCATAAATATTACGAAAAAAAATCATAACCTTTTTGGAAAAAAATAATGTCAAGAAGTGATTATTAAATTCTTAAAGTGTATGAAAAACAAGCAATGTCAATATATTTACTCTTAGTAGTTAATAAATCAACTAATCATTTTCTCTTACAACTCTAGGGAAAAAAATTTACTAAGAAACTAACACAAACCTCTTGTGATTTTGTAATTATTTTTCAATCACAAAAAAATATAAAAAACTAGTTATTTGAAATACATTATGTTCTAGGTAAAATAAATTGAGAATCATAGATCCTAAAGAATACATAATTACCCTTTTTAGTACTTTAAAATAAATTTATTTGGGATGATATTCTAATATAACACATATACACACCATAAACATAAAATATGGTCTAGATGTTGTCAAATAAAGAAAGTTACCAGTCATAGTTAAAAATAACATATTATCTATTGATTTTACAACATAATCATAATCTAACTTATAACAAGTATTCATTTAAATATTTTAGATTTTACAACCATCTTGACTAAAAAATTTGAAAAATTATTTTTCATATTTTTATTGATTCAAAATGATTCTATTTTTCATATAACTATTTACAAACCCAAAAAAACATAAGTTCACACTTAAGACCCATGTAAAATTATGAATACATTAGATTTGAAAATTCAATACAATGTTAATTTCTTAAGTATCCAAATATAATATCACTAACATTTATTTGAACAATTATAATATCTTTTAATTCCCATTTAATAAATATATATTGAAAAAATTTTATATTTAAAAATAATTATTCAAATGAAATAATAATAAATTCTCACAGGAAACATTAGGTTCTTTTTTCAATCCATAATGATGTCTTGAATGTTTAAAAACATGATTTGGTTTGGATTCATTATCAAAACTAATGGTCTATATTATGAAATGAAATTCCTAAATATATCAATACAAAAATAATATTTTTTACATCAATTTTAAAATGTTGTTTATAAAATGAGATACTTATTAAAAAATATTACTTATAGATTTTAATAAAGAAACCAAGGAAAATAATTATTCATAATCAATCACTTCTTTAACAGTGTAACCTTGAACTACTAAACTAGCATTCCTTTTAATTATTCGACATGAATTGTTAAACTTGTTTCTAAAGATCCATTTGGTTCGAATAATATTTTGATACTTAGTATAGTGAACTAGGTTTAACATAAATGGATATTAAAATAGTTTATATGAATATTCATCACATTACAAAAGTACATAACCAGGGACTGTAAATGTTTAATATCTTTGGAAACATGGAAAATATTATAACATGGTAAATGATCTTAAATATTTCCCATAAATATCTTCCCATTTAGTAATACAACATAAAAAATTATTAATAAATTGTGGAAAGGAAACATAAGAAAATGTGACCTCATTTGCTCAGTAAGGGTAAATAAATAAGATTCATAGGAATAACATGAGAATAATAGTATGATAACATGTGATTAACATTTGAAGATCATACCCTGCATATCAAAGATAATATACTTGAGTCTTGTTATAAATATTTGAATTTCAAAATACATGAATCATAAGGGAATCAAATTCATAATCCATTAGATCATAATATATGAATAATAAATATAATTTTTTGCATACACATAAGAATACAAAATTGTCATCCATAGTAGTCATGGCTTAATGACAAGGCCATATTAATGGAATGGGTTCACTCCCAAAACCATTTTGGTAGTCATGGTTCACTCCCATGAACATTTTAGCATCTAATGTTAACTCTCAAGACCATCATAGTTGAAAAATTATTTTATTAAACCAATTATACTATGTATTCCTACCATTTATATATCATGAGATACAAATCCGTACCCAATGAATTCAAGGGAGATATAAGTCCCACTCATATCATAACGAAATCAAGCATACAAGTTACACATGATCATAAACAATCAAATCATCACACATGAAATTAAATGGGTATCATAAAAATATAATCATATCCTATATTTTTTAAAAGAGATAGGATTCATAACCATTTCATCAAATCATAACCTATAAAAACATGTTGGTTTTATAACTATATAACCCGTGAAAGATAAATGAGTTTTATAAACATATTACCCATGAATGAGAAATGAGTTTCATAAACATATAACTAATCAAATAGAAATATGTTTAATAAACATCATGATATAAAAATATAAAACATTCAGAGAAATAATATGAATGGAACATTTAGATCATTACCCTAAAAAGGCATGAGTTACACCAATTTATTTCATCCATGGTGGAAAATAATTTTCATGAAATCTTTTAAAATAATTTCATTATAAAAATATACATTATTATATTAATGAATACATTTTGAAACATAAAACATTTTGAAAACCATTTTAATTGAGAATACCCTTATAAATCAATAAAAAAATCTTGAAAACATTTTTAAAAACATTTTTCCTTGAAAATAATTTTAAAACCTATTAGAAAATATTTAAAACCATTTGAAAACAATTTCTATAAAATCACTTTGAGTACTTATAAATAAATCTTGAAAAAAATTTCTTTGAAAATATAATTTAAAATAATTTATAACCCATTTAAAATAGAAAATATTTTTGAATTTTTTTAGAAGACATGATCATCGAAAAATATTGATTTGTGACCGAAAAGATAAATAATGATAGATTTAATTAAAAAAATTATCAATAATATTTAGTACAACAGAGTATAAAATGGGAGTAATAGTTGATAATATAATGGATAACCATAGGAAAATAAAAAGAAACATTTTTATTCAGAGATTTATAGGAATATTTCATCAATGGAAGCATAAACATAAACATTCGTGATAAATGATGAAACTATAGTAATAAGTATGTTACCGCTTTGGTAATAATAAATCATAATACACATGATATAATAACATTTAATTAAGCTTAAAATATCATTAAAATAATGATATTTCTTATATAACATGTAAATGTTAAGTGTATACATCTCATAGAAGAATATAAATACATAACATGGCATGTGTCATAAAGAATGAAAATTGAGAAACAATTACATTACTGACGTGGTATCTTTTGAATCATAAAACCCTTAGAAATATAGATAATAAAAATATAGGTAAATATAAATAAACATTAAGATAAAAATAATACAATATATTCATGATATTTATATACACCACATAAAATAATTGAGTGGTGAATAAAGAATAAATCTAACGGAAATAAAAGTGAGATGAGAAAACCCTTACATTAATTATTGAATTTATTCGTATATGTTCAAAAATTATGCATATAAATATAAGTTTATTATAAGTATGAAAAAACCATATTATTATATATAATACTATATATTATTTATTAATTACATTATATTACCTATTTACTAATAAATAAATGTTAATTTTATGTTTCATGTAATATCTACATTATTTTTTGTATATGTTTTGACTTGTTATTCATGATCCTTTGACTTATATCATGATTTAAATATTTACAGAATGTAAAAAATGATATAAATATCATATAAATTCATTATATATATATAATAATAAGATTTAAAATATATAAATATGAAATTAAATACACACCTTATAGAGATAGTGGGTGGTACCTAAGCACGAACGTTGTTTCAGTTTTCTTGTCATATTGAATGAAAGAAAGTAAATGAAATGTATTTTTATATATTTATTATTAATAAAGTATCATTAATATTTCTTATTTATCATATATTTGTATTGTACCCATCCCCAATGCATTCCTTTTAAAGTGTGAATGAATCAAATTTCTTTTAGATGGTTGTAGTATATATATCCAAAAATAAAGTTATCGTATTCCCAAAAAATGGAAAGAATGATGGTATACTCTATATGATAATTACAGAAGAATAAATACATCATATATATCATTTAATTAATATGAAAATATTATGTACATCATAATAACCAACCATGATAGGTGGTAAAGGACACACAAACAACATCGTTTGATAAGGCAGTAGTCTGTCATACACATGAATGTTATGTTCGTTACACATTTTATGGATGTTTGTATAGTTCTATGTATAAAAAATAGATTAAAAAGCAATAAAAATATTTAGGATAATTAATTTAATATATAATTATTGAATAATAATATTTTAGGGGGAATAAAATTAAACTAAAACAAAAGAGCATGTGGAATGATGTTTCCTCTTCTATAGCTAACTCCTTTTAGTTTTTTAAAAAGGGATTCCATCATATTATTTATTAAAAAAAATTGAGGCTTGTAGGATGAATTTAGATAATTTTTAATCTTATTTTAAAATATTTTTTACGATCCAAATATTCATGAGAGATGTGAGTAAGGGGAAGAGTGAATGCTTTTTTAAATGAGGAGGGTGGCATTCTTGTAAATACTAATAGGTAAAACTTTTTCGGAGGTCACCCTTACCTCATGAGTTTAGAAAAATAAAAAATAATATATTAAAGGGGAATTATGGTTGATCCAAACCTTTTCCACACAAAAATAAGATAATTTATCTAATTTTGTTTCTTAACATATATGTTTCCCCACTTTTATAAATATTTATTAATGTAACTAGTTTTCTAACCAAAATAATTTAACAATTTAGACTAAATTAAAGTGGTTTGTTATAAAATATAGAGAAAATTGATTATAAATATATTATATATTTTACAATAACAAAAAACCCTAATGTTTTGGAAATTAATTTTAAAACATGCCCATGTAACGTGAAAAAATACACCATTAACCCAAACCATGATAACAATATTTTTTCTATTTAAAGGAAAATATGTTTATTATAAAAGATAAAATTTTCCCTTAATAGACCATATTTTACATTTATTAACATCTAAAAAACATTTTTTTGGATATAAAATTTTTATTAAATTATAAATAATTTAATAAAATATCTTTTGTTATAAAATAACATTAATTTCAATTTTAATATTATTTACTTAATTTAAATTTTAAAATATAGAGATTATGATTTAATTTCAATATATTAATTTTATTCATTTTTATAAATATATATTAATATAAAAAAATTAATCACAATAATTCAATAAATTAAAATCACTTTAGTATTTTTAGTATAATTTGTTTTGGATAATTATTAACTAAATAATTACAGCATTTCGTATTCCATAAGAATTTAATCTAAATAATTCATCTCGAAAAATTAAATATAAATTGAGGTGATGTCAAAAATACATTTTTAGTTCAAAATAATGTGAACAAATGAAATAATGTGGTTTTTATCCATATCTCAATGATTTATAAATGTTGAGGTATGGAATGTTATTTTTTGTTTGTTTTCCTTAACTTATTATATAGAAAAATTTAATGAAATAGGGTCCCAAAAACACAGAAAATTAGAATCAAGATGATATATTGTCTAAATATTTTTGTAAAATGGATTTTTGAAAAATTCTCTACATCATTTTTCTCTTTAGGATTAAATTTTAACTAATAAGTAATCTATTATTTCCTTAATCATTGTAAATAATTTTAATTAATTTCACTAATATTTTTTTGAAAGCTATGTTGAAAAAAATATTATAAATTATTATGATTCCAAACATCTAATCCATTTTTAAAAATTATAAACACTTAATTGAAATAAATTAATTTAAAATTAATTTCACAAAAGTATCGTGAAAGCGAGTTTTTCACGTGAATATGTTTAATATTTTAAAATGTTTCGATATCCAATTGCAATATGAAATTGGTTCCAATGACCTAAATTTGATTAATTTATTAAAAATTTTTCTAATTAACATTTAATAAAATTAAAATATTATTTAAAATTATAAATAAATTTGACAAAAAATTAGTTTTGAATTAAAAATCAGTATTTTACACTATTCATCCAAAAATGATGTTTTTATGAGAAACCACAAAAAATCACTGTAAACTAATTTTCACATTCTAAATTAAAAAATTTATTTAATTTTATTACATTAAATTACTAAAGGTTTTTAATTTAAATTTATTATTATTCACAAAAACTCATAAAGATAGTTTATTTGCAAAAATAGTATTTTCAAACATATAAAGACATTACCAAATAATTATATATTTTAATGTCAATATGATTAGTTTATATGAAACCATTATAAGTAATATTTAAAAATTATTTATTACTATTCATGGTTCAATGTTTATTTTTTATGTTATAACTATCTCGTTTAAATAATTATTATAATAAAATGTTATTTTATATAAACTTTGTGTTGTGTGTAATTCAAGCCATGTTGGTGATGCATGTAGCACAAGATTATATTACTGTACCTATAATGAATGATTAACTTCCTGTAGAGTAAAATAAATAATAACTTGGTTCTTTCATATAACACAAGTTATATTTAGTGTTTCTTGAAATGTAAAATATAAAAAAGATTAAATTAATTAAAAAAAATAACAAAATCTCGGGGTGCTATATTCTACCCCCCTAAAAATGAAATTCAATATAAAAATTAGTTTTTGTTATCAATGGTTTAATACATGAAATTATCTTTCATAAAAACCCACATCATAAAAATAAATTCTAAAATTTTCTTTAAAAATAGAAAGTTAGAAAAATAATGGTTACCCAAAGTAACTCATAACTCGGATTCCACATAGAAGAACATATGTTCCATATGAAAACATGGACATGGAAGATAAATCTAGATATCAAGTTCTGTTGGATAGTGATAGAAAACATGGTGAGAAATATAACAATCACAGATTCATAACCCAAATAGTCTTTAAAATGGTCATTAATTTCATCAAAAATGATGATTATAGGAAAACATTTTATTTCAAGACTCATTTTCCTAAAGTTGAATATTTTTCACAAGAAAAAGTTTTTTCCTGATTTCATTACACTTAATAAGAACAATTTATTTTTTTTGGTTATTCCATGATAAATTTAATATTAATCTCTTATTATAACAAATGAAAGGGATTTTTCATTCCTGAAGCATTAATATATCATGGAATCCATAAATATAATGATAGGGTTATTACAACAATATTTTTCTAACATCATAGATATATTTTTGTTATAGGTTATCCAATATTCATAAATACTCATATGTGTAGATAATACTATAATATCTAAAATCTCAACTGTATATTAACTTATACCATTCCATAAATTTTCCACATTATAGTCATTCTAAAATATGATAATACAAATCATTAGAAATAAGTTCACTAAATTCTGTTAACATTATTCCCCCAGGTATCATGAAGTATCTATTGGTTTTCACATTCCAAAAATGTGTATATCATTATCATGTATTTCCTTGAAACATGGTAATAAATTAAATTATAATAAATCCTTATTGAATATATGATGGCCTTTTTATCAATATGTTCTATAGATCAAAAAAGTTGTAAAAATCATCCATGATAACATGGATAACTTTTTGAAAAAAATCCTTAGTCAGTTATAAGGAAATCAATATCATCAAATTTACGTATTCATATCATAAATATATTTTTCTGAACATAATTATATCAAAATTGGAGATATATTAAGGGTTATTGTTCCCTTCATCTTGTGTTTGTAATAAATATAAAATTTCTATTTAATTATATTTCTAGTCCATCAAAACCATTCAATATATTCTTTTAAATCCATAGAAGAAAAACAAAAAACAAAAAATCCTTATATATATCACAATTCATAAATGATAATTCTTGAATCCAAATACATAAACACTTGATTATTACACTTCATCATTAATCTATTAAAAAGGATACTTCATCATATTACTTAAAACCTCTTTTATTTCACATTTCCCCTATAGTATCATAATCATAAATAATATAATCATTACTCATACCACCTTGATAATTCACTTCATCATAATTCCACTTAGAAAATCAATTTTCAAAATTACCATTCATTTCACATTTCAATAATGTATCCATCAATGATGTATTTGGGATGTTAATATTCATATCCATTTCATTAATTTAACCCTTAATTTTTCCATTGCAGTCACATATTTTGTGTCTTTATTTTTTGTATATAAAAAAACATCATGTTCTTATAAGACATTCACTTGGGTGATTTTTCCACATTCTTTAAACAGAGGAAAACAAATCTCCTTTATTCTATGGTCACCATTACCAGAACACTCAAAAAACACATTCATTATCTTATTTGGTGATACTGATAGTTCATTAATGTACAAGTTGTTAAAAATATTCCAAGGAAACAGATTTGACATGCTCATAACATCCTTCACTCTAGTGATCATCCCATTTGACTTCTTATTAGAAAATCATATGTCACATTCAACGTTAACCCAATTCCTTCTGGTTCCTTCTATTGACTAATTTTTTTTATCATAGTGTGAGTAGCACTTGTCATAGCATAAAACCACATAATAATGAGAAATCACTTATAATATTCTTAGATCCTAACACCTACATTTAAATTTATTACACCATAGGATTCTCCTAAGATATATACCTAGACACATACTTGAAATATCCCAAGGGTTCTCACTAAAAAAATTTCTTCCAAGTTTCAAAAGGTTGACTAAACCAATCCTTTGATTCCAACGACATTGACCAACGATTAACATATATGTATATTACATAAATTTATATTAATATTCATCACATTGAAAATTCAAATTACCAAGGACCATAATATTTTAGTGTATTTGGAATCTAGAAACTAAATCTTCTAAGATGGTAAAAGATCTGCAATATTTCCCACAATGATCTTCCGCTTTAGTACTTATATATAAAAACATTATTCATAACCAATAGAAATGGAACATAATAAAGTGTGACCTCAGATTTTCAAAAAGGGTAAATAAAGGATACATAAACATAACTTGAGAAAAAGGGAAGGAGAACATGATAATAACATTTAATGATCATAACCTAAATATCAAAGATCATAAACAAGAGTCACTGAATAAATATCAGCATTTCATTAGACATTAATTATAAAGATATCAAGAGAATAATACATGGGAGAAAAAAATAAGAATAATATATAGAATTTTTTATAGACACATTTGAATATAAAAAATATTCCTATAGTGGTCGAGGAGTGGATCAAGATGACATGGAATGGAAAATTAGTAGTTTAATTTTTTTCTTGAGTTTATTGGACCTTATAATATGCTAGAAAACAAGCCTGAATGGGTGTGTGGAATTCTATGTTATACATATATCTAGAAGTATTATCCAGGGTGATGGGTATGATATCCTTTCTCAAATGTGGTAAGAGATTCAAGACTCTTTGTGTCTTCCTCAGTAGATTGGTTGAAGGGATGAGTTCTAAATGTCAGTGCGTGAATTGTTCCCCTCCTTGAAATGGTTTAAAAATTAACATTGATGGATCCAATATGAATTGGTAGATAATGGGGGGAAGGTTGAGAGATCAAAGTGGGTCCTTTGTCTTATACATTTACAATTTTATCACCCTCATAAATTCCTTGGGGGTGGAGGTGAGATCCCTTAATATAGGCTTGAATTTATTCAGGAAGTTTATTATTCAGGGAATAGTTGGGGAATTTTATTCAGAGATTCATGTGAATATTTTATAATGGGAAGGTTGACTCTCCTTGGGATCCTGTGTATATTTTTTGGGGATACAAAATGGATATGGCCCCTGTGGTATCTATGGGGAATATACTAAGAGAATTAAACTTAAAAGTTGATGGTTTACCTTGATTTGGTCAGAAATATGATCCTCTCATCATCTACACTATTTTTAGTTCTCTCATGTTTCATTGTAAATACATTAATCACGAGGATTCCCTTTGCATACATCATTTTAGGCCTCCATAGATGACTATCTTATTTTTATATCGTGGGGTGGTTCTACCCTCCCCCTATAGTTTTTAATAAAAAAATAATTTTCAGTCATAATGGTCAAGGATTATTTCTATGGAATTCTTAGTGGAATGGTTTAACTCCCCAAACCATTGTGGTAGTTATGGTTCACTCCCATTAATATCTCAGTATTCATAGTTCACTTCTAAGACCATCATGGAAGATAAATTCATTTACATAACTGAGTTCAATCCCAGTTCTGTCCATACTTATTTCATTAGATATAAATCATTACCCAATTCATTGGATGGGGTTATAGGACCCAACCATCTCATAATAAAATAATAATTACATGTGTCATGAGATATAAAACAATCATATCATAACCCATGAAATGAAATGGGTATCAAAATGATTTCATTATATCAAGACTTGTATAAAATATATAGGTTTCATAATCATTTCATCAAAGAATAACCCATGAAAGGAAGTGGGTTTCATAATCATATATCCCATGAAAGAGAAATGGGTTTCACAAACATATAACCCATGAAATAGAAACAGTTTTTATAAATATATAACCCATAAATGAGAAAAGGGATTCATAAATATCATTCTATCAAAACACAAACAATTTAGAGAAATAATATAAATGTAACCCTTGGATTATATCCCAAGTAAGTCATGGGTAACACTAATAGATGTCATGATATATAGAATATAATTTTTGAGAAATTATTTAAAATCATTTCTTGTGGGAAATTTACTTTCATATTTGAAAAAAATACATTTTAAAACATAAATAATTTTTAGGAAAATTTTATTTCAAAATACCCTTGAAAACATATAATGTAATCTTTAAAACATTTTAAAAACATTTTTCCTTGAAAATTTATTAAAAACATAAAGTTAAATCTTAAAAACCTTTTGAAAACATTTTTATTTGAAAATAAATTGAAAAATTATAAATAATGATTGAAAATATAATTTTATATCATTTAAAAAACATTTTTAACATAATTTTTTTTGAAAATCTATTTAGAAAACATAGTCTTGAAAGGACACTTATTTCAGACTGAAATGATAAATAATGTCAGATTTTCATTAAATTTATTTCCCAATAATCTTAGGTACCAAAGAGTTTAAAAATGGTAATAACTCATGAATATATAATTTATAAACATAGTAGAATAAATTTCATGAGTTTATTAAGAGTTTGATCATAATAATCCATCGATGGAAGAATAATCCTAACCAATTCTGGTAAACGATGAGATTATAGCAATAAACGATTACAAATTTAGAAAAATTAAATCATAATCCAGATGAAATAAGAAAATTAAATAAATTATATTCATGATATAACATTTATAGGGTTATTGAATACACCTCGTATAAAGAATATAGGTTCATAACATGTCATGTGTCTCAAAGAAGGAAAACTAAGTCAAAATTACATTAACAATTTCAAAGATTTTGAACCACAAACCCCGTGAATGAGAGATCATAAAAGATATATGTAAATACCCATAAATTCAAGTATAATAATAATTTAATATATTAATGAGTATTACATCTACCAAAAAAAGAAACATGTGGTGAATATGGAATAAATCTCATAGAAATAAAAGTGAGATAAGAAAATTCTTACCTTAATTACGGAATTTATTTATACATGGTCCAACCCATAGTATAATAAATATGAAATTAATATAAGAATACCTAAAAACCATATAATAATATATAATACCATATATATTTTATTATTAATTTATATTACTTATTTATTAATAATTCCATATTAATGTTATGTTTCAGATAATATCTGCTTTGTTTTTTAATTATGTTTGGGATTTGTATCTTTGATCCTCTTACTTAGATAATGATTTAATTATTTAAATAAATTAAAAAATTACATAAATATCATATAAAATAATTATATATATATATATTTATAATAATATATGAAATATTGAAATATGAAATGGAATACACCGTTCATAGAGACGATAGGTTGTACTATGATTGATCGTTGTTTCCATTTTTTTAATGTATTTAACGAAATAAATATAATGAAATATAGTCATATATATATATTATAATTCAAATATAATTATTATTTAATATTTATCATATAAATTTACTATAAACCTCCTTAATAAATTCCTTGTAAACTATTAATGAATCACATTGATTTAAGGAGGCGGTAGTCCACACATCTAAAAATGAAGTTATTTTATTCCCAAAAAATAGAAGGAATGAAATTATGTTATATTTAATAATTATATAAGAATAAATACATCAAAAATATCATATATATATATATATAATATAAATCATTATGTACATCATAGTTTCCATCCATGAGAGGTGGTAAACAAAAAACGAATGATGTCATTTCACAAGGTGTTATTCAATCGTAAACATGAATGATAAGTTCATTACACGTTTGATGGAAGTCTACGTAGGTGAATTTCTAAAAAATATATTAAAAAAACCTCAGAATATTTATTATAATTATATTATTAATTAATTATAGAATTATATGATTTTATTGGGTGGATAATGAAAATAAAATGAAAGATCATGTTGAAGGATGTTAGGTATTCGTTGGGTAATTCATTTTGGTTTTCACCAAAGGGATTCCATGTATGGATTTAATCCAATATTTAGGATTCTAGGATGATGTAAGATACGTTTGGATCTTATATTTTTAGTATTTTGATGATCCAATGTTTCTTGTGAGGTGTGAGGTAGGGTAAGAGTGAATTCTTTTTTATAGAGGATGGTGGCATTCATATAAATACCAAAAGGTAAACACTATTGGGAGGTCTCCATTACCTCATGGGATTAAAAAGATGAAAAAATAATGGATTAAAGGGGAATTATTTTATAGAAAAACAACCACCACCCAAAATATGTGCATTTTTAAAAATTTGTTCCATAAATTATAATATTCCCCACATTTATCAATTTGGTTTTTATTAAGGTAACTAGTTTTCTAACCTACGTAACTGAACCATTAAAAATAAATTACTATGTGATTTATTAGAAAATATTGGCCCAATTAATTATAAATATGATATATATAATTAAAAAAAATAACACGTGTGATGGGAATTAATTTTTAAATAAGAACATGTAATGCCTAAAAATACTGTTTTAATCAAACTCGGGATAAATTTTTTATCTATTTAAAGTTAAATAAGTTCATTAAAAAAGATAAATTGTTTAATTAATAGGGAATATTTTATATTTATTAAAATATAAAAATATGTTTTTAGAATATATTATTTTTATTGAATTTTTAATCAGTTAATAAAATATCATTTTTATGTAAATAACAATATTGTAAATTTTGAGACTATTTGCATAATTTAAATTTGAGAATATCATGACAAACATTTAATTTGAATCTATTATGTTATCACTTTTGAAATAAGTCATATTCGTATAAATAAATTAATGATTAAAATGCAATCAATTTAATTCACTTTTAATATTTGTAGTATCATTTATTTTTGTTATTTATTTACTATGTAATTTCTACATTTGGAATTACTTAATAAGTTAATATAAATAATATTTCTATAAAATTAAAATTAAATTAATATGATAAAAACAATTCTTTTACATTTTATTTTAATTTTTACAACATATGTAAATTGGTTTTTTGTCCATATCTCTATGCTTTTTAAATTTTATAGTTAAGGAAGGTTCTTTTTTTCTTCTTCTTTACTTAAATTATTGTATAGGTCAATTTCTCATAATAGTGCCCTATAAAGACATAAATTTATATCTAATTGTGTAAATGGATGAAATATGGGAATCCAATGACTTTTAGACATGCTTATAGGTCATATTTCCCCTTAAGAATAATGTTTAACCAATAAGTGAACTAATTTTTTTTCCTTAAACACAATAATTTATTTCAAATAATTTCACTAATATTTATGATTCAAAATGATGTTGAATGTAAAAGACATTACAAATTATGATTATTCCAAATATGGAATCAATTTTTACCTATTATAAACACTTAAGTGGAAAAATTAATTTAAAATCCAGCCCATGGCTAGTCATGAAAGTAGGTTTCTTTAAGAGAAAATGTTTAAAAGTTTCAAAAGTTTTTAAATACAATTTCAATGTGAAATTGGTAAATCTAAATAAATTGGATTAATTTATGTACAGTTGATTTAATTATACTTAAAAAAATTTAAAATATAATTTAACAATGTAAATAAATTAGGCAAAAAAAAAGTTTTGAATTAAAATTTAATATTTTTCACTATACATCCAAAAATTAGGTTTTTGAGACTATGTCCAAAAATTAACCCTTAGATAAATTTGAAATTATGAATAGAAAATATAATTTTATTTAAAAACTAAATTTTCAATAGTTTCTAAAATTATTTTTTTTACCCAAGTATATAAAAAAAGTCATATACGAAACTAGTAGTTTCAAACATAAATAGACTTTATAAAAAATTATATATTTCATTATCAATATGTTTTATTTATATAAAAACCATTATAGATAACATTTAAATGGTATTTATTACTATTCATGTTACTATATTTAATAGTTATGTTATAACTATCTTGTTTAAATAAATATAATAATAAAATGTTGTTTAATAGAAACTCAGTATTGAATGTAATGCAAGCCAAGTTAGTGACGCATTTAGTGAAATCTTATCTTAGTGTAGCATATAACAAAATAAAAAATTTATATAGAATAAAATTTAATAATAACTTTGTGCTTTCACATAACACAAGCTATATTTAGTGTTTTGGGAAATGAAAAATATCAAAAAGTTTAAATTAATTTGAAAAACAATTAAAAAAATCTCAGTTTATTGAACTTATGGGACTAAACAATAGTTAAAAATAATTCATATAAAACTTTTCTAATTATTATTATATTTCCATATTCAGTTTGAATCATATAAATCTTTATCAATATTTTGAGAAAAAAAACATGCAATAAAATCTTGATATTCCAAAACATTGCTGATGGAATTTTAGGATTTGACACTGAGATTTATATTACTAATTTCTTTTTATCCTCAATAATATTTTTTAATTTTCATTTCTTATAAATGAGAGACACTCCCCCTCAATAAATGAATATATTTTTATATTTTCACGATCAAAAAAATTATTTATTTAAGATCTTATTCGATTTGTACCAAATAAATTTTTTTATTCACTAAATTATTTTCCTCAAACTTAACATGTAAATATACTTTAATAAACAACATTATTTTTTTAACTGTATATTTTTTTTCTAAAATATTAATAACCAAGAAAATTTTATTAATTTTATTTTGAATCAAACATTCCCAAATTATATTTTTATTAAGAATGTACACATTTCCACTAAATAATATGAAATAGAATGTTCTACGAATATTTCCATAACATATTTATATAGTTAATTATTTAGAAACTTCCAAAGAAGTATTAAATTAGGAACTTGAAAATATGTGTTAATAGCTTCTGTCCAAAAATATTTTCGCAAAGAGTACTCATTTAATATTATGCAATCCATTTCTTACAAATCAGTACCTTTTAATTCTACCGCAGCATTTTAAATGGATTATTTAAGGCTAAAAAATAAATAACATAACCACTATCTCAAAAGAATTCACCAAATTATATATTTGAGAACTCAAATAAATTTTCACTTCTAATTTGGAAAATTATATATTCTTTTAATTTATAACTAATGTATATAAAGAAATAAATTTATAAAAATTATCAAATTTATGTTCTAGGAAATAATTTCACATAAATAATAAATAGTAGAGAATAATAACTGACAAATAATTTTTTCCTCAAAGGCTAGTGGTTTTTATCGGGATAAATAAATCCAAATGAAAAAGCTGAAGTAGTCTGGAATTATTTACCTCTTGGATAGACTTCAATGACTCATTATGATTCTAAAATTTTAAACATTAATTGAACACATTAGTTTTTTATGGTTTTAACAGAGCATGATCAAATACCCTTTTAATTTTGGAAATCATTTATAATGACTAAAAATTTTCTTGGTATTAGATTTTATTCAATAAAACAAATTACAATTTTAAAACATTTAATATTTTGAAAATTTGATTTATTTTATAAATGAAATTACCTGAGTAAATATGGTACATTATTTTTTATAAAAAATAAATATTTTTATTTAAAAATAATCCACATTCCATTTTAAAATTTCACATCCATATTATCATCCCAAAGTTGTGATATACTTATTAAATTATGTTTTATTCCCCAAAATAAAAAAGACTATTGATTTAAAAACAGAATTATAATTATCACTTAAAGTAACACCACCACCATCATACTTATTAAAAGATATAAATTTAGAAATATAATCAGTCAAATGTCATGAACATCCACTATCCATGTACCATAAATCCTTATTGATTCTTATATGACAAGTTTCTTATAGGATTTATGAATTGTTTGGAACCTATACAAATTTGAGTTCAATTGATTTAGAAAAATAAATAATGGTAACCAAGATTAATTTCATGCATGATTTTCTATAAAATATTGATGAAAATGATTTTTAGATAAAATACATTTTTTTCCAATAGACTATAGAAATATCAAGGGGAATTCTTCAATATAATGGCCCTTCATATTTCATCTAATAAATATAACACTTGAAACACTTCCACTCGAACCATCAACAAAGAAAATTATATACATATTTGGTAAAATATTATCATATATAAGAACATATTTGGTTTTGATCATTTTATTCAAACCCTTAAATTTATCATAACATTATATTCCTTTAAAAAAAGGGATAAATCATCCTTTGACATTAAAATTCATTTGGGTGTTTTTCATTTTTTTTAAAACAGAATATAATTTTTTTTCTATTTTTATAATTAGACAGAAAATACTTAAGTCTAAAATTTTTATATTGAACACTTTCTAGATTATCAAATAAATTATCATATGATTATGAAGGACTATATTTCAATTTTTCATTTTCTACAAGAATCTCATAATTTTTTCCCTCAATATTTCTGATTAATACATTAATTATGTTAATTTTTGATTGATTATATCAATATCTTCATAAAAATAATTTTTAAAGGAATTAGATTCATTTTTTGAAGTGGGATATTAATTATATTTACTTAAATATTGTGATGATTTCATAAAGAATATATTTTTTTGATACTTTTCTTGAAATAGATTCATCATGTGAGTTTGAATCCAATGTGTAACCTCATCCAGTTTTCATTACTTTGCTAATTTTTTTTATTTTTCAATATTTTTATATCATTCTTGAGTAATGGGAAGTTGGGTTTTATATACCATCATTCATTGAGTTCAAAATATATTACTTAATTATCATCATTACAAATTTTTATTTCTTTATTCTTGGGGTAATTATTGTTATTTCTTATTGAGTATACATAATTAATTATTCCTTTGGGAAACAATACAGTTTTTCCCCTTTCACTACCTTGAAATTCATAATCAGAATAGTTAGTGTTGACATGCATTTTTATGTAAAATTAATACCTTTCCTTTTAAAATTATCTTCTTGATAAATATTTTTATGTTCAAATTCATAATGCATTAATGATCCATTAAAATAATCTAAAGTATAACTAGAAAATTTTTAAATTCCTAAATTTATAAATTTTTAGAATTCCATTTATGTGGTAATGCTTCTAAAATCCTTTAAACAAGAATTTGATGTTTTTAATATTTTTCCCAAATATCAAATTCCATTAATAATAATTATATATCAATTACTTAATTGATTTACTATCTCCTATTATTGCATTTTAAACTATATATACTCAAATCTTAACATGCCTAATTTATTTCATATTAATTTATCTAATCGTATATGTGTAACTATTAGTATTTTCTAAATTTCATCTATTTTTTATGTAGAAATATGAATAAACACATTAATGTTAATTAAAAAATATATAATATTCATTACCTTATATTCTAGCACGTAAATTTCCACATCATTATGAACTATTGTTTTAGGTTCAAATTTATGATATTTGTATGTTTTCTCCATTTTTGTTCAACTAGAAATTCTCACATGTTTATGAAAATCCTCCATGCATGACTTTCAGTATCCATAATCAGTTTCATCAATTATTGGGGCTTTTTAATGTTTCTAACCAGCATTAACATTCATTTATATAATCTTAAAATATATATTTCCCCTTTTTAACTTCTAATTTTTATAACAAAAATTATATAAAAATATTATTCAGCTAGGAGACCCACTATGATACTGAGTTTTAAGTCGTCATGAAAATGACTAAATGGTCAATTGGTTTGTGAATTTACATGATTAAATATTTTTATACACTAATCATGGATAAGTTTATTAAATAGAAATATAAATGAAATTGAACATAATTATTTTAATATTAGTTTTTATCTAAATGACCCTACTCTACTATTTAATTATCCAAAACATAGAGAGACATGGAACCCACTATAATGGACTCCCTAACTTTTCAAGGGAGTTATAACCCATTACAATTTTTTTTAAACCATTAAGTCACAATCGAATTAAATAATTTTTTACACCTGGTGGTTTAACCCAATTACCCTACCATTTACACACTTAGAGAAACATCCTGATCACCGTACCTTTTTATACAAATAGAGGTACAACACAAAATATACTATTTTTAGTGAAGGTAGAACCAAACCCTACTTGTTATAATTGCAAAGGATTGATTGGTCTTCTTTCCTATTATCATTTATAGAAAAACTATACCTTATGTATGGGGTATTATAACCCAACAAATTCCTTTTATGGGTGGTATAACATGAAATTATTAAACATAAGAAATAATAGAATGAACTATATACTATATAAACCAGATAAACATGAAATTATATGAGTGTATATGATTCAATATTGTATCTAGATGAAATGGATCAAAGGATTGACATTTAACACAGAGCATTATTTGATTACAAAATTATAACACAGAGTATAGTTCAAGAATATATTCAACCATTTCATTTTTATCTAGTTCCATCAAAATCAATATATAGATATATTTCACACACAATAGATTAAAAATTTGAATACAATAATATCTCTTCTTTTTAAATCATCACTTTCATGTAATTTTAAATGAATTAATTCGTAGATGATTTATGTTGTTTTATGATTTGAATCATTCATTTAATGAACATGAAAAACATATTAAAAAAGGGATATATTTTATAATATTTAATAGTAAATAGGATATACAAAAAAATATTGTATAATTAAATATAGCACTATATATCCTTATAATCAACATTAAATAACTTGTAAACTCTCGTAACGAGTGTGTGAGAAAAACAATTCATATTTAATACAATTAAAATATAAATGGTTCATCTTCCATGAAAGAAATACGTCCTTGATTATATTTAATATAGTTTTAATTTAATATAAATTATCGCCAAATAAATTTACTTTGGATAATAATAATTAATGATTAAATAAATAATATTTAAACCAAGAAAAAATGTGAAATAAATATGATGTAATTTAAATAATATAACGATGTATAAAATATAGTGCATGTTTTGAAATAAAAACTGATAAAAACACTATGGACCATTCATGGGATCTCTAAAATTTTACTCAAAGAAAATCTATTTATCCTCATGAATACACCATTTCTTCCCACATATTATTAACCACTCTTTATGGAAACTCCATTAATTCATACATAATAATAATCATGGAGGTTGTATTCATTCTCACATAATCTCATTAACTCTCGTAAAATATCATTAATTATCATGAAAAATATATTCTATAACATGACATGATACTTATAGGTAGTCCATTTCTCACTGGATATATTCTATTAGATGATTCATTTTACTTCTCATGAAATCCTTGGACTATAAAATTATCACTCAAGGAATCTTGAGATATAATAATGGAATCTCATTATTTTTTCATATTTTCACCAATATAAGATTTTTAATTTTTCAAAAGTTTACTCATTTTGGATTATCATAAAAGATTCTCATTGGATAAAATTAAGACTCAAAGAAGAACATGGCAACTCATGAAAAAAATATCATGACAGTTCAATTACCCATTGAAGATTTAATCTCCTGGTTATTCCATACCTAACCAAAAGTTTGAAAAATAGAGAAACTATATATATCATATTATGTAATATACCCAATAATATAGTAATTAATTTTTCTCTAAAATTCATTTTTAATAAATAATATTAGAACGATGATATGTTAATTTTTCTTTGAGGAAATAAAGGATTAAAAAATAAAATATGTGAGAAATTATATAGATTTAAGAAGAGATATTTTAATTATCCAAATACTCATAAAAAAATAGGTTACTGAGACAATTCAACAAGGTTAAACCCATAAGTTTCCTTTATCCTAATGTGAATTTTGAGAATTCTAGAATTATGTTTTTATGAAAATTTAGAATCTAAAAAAAATTCTACTATGGTTTTCATCAAAGATTAAGCATAATTATTAATCATATGATCATAATATAATAAAATATTAAAGTAATACAGGTTATGTAATTATTTTTATATTTATATGTGTTCCATGCTACAATAAATATGTCCCATGTCCTATTATCATTCACACATAGATAATTCCATGGAGATAAATACTATCATCTTAATTGATATTTAAAATAAATAAATAATCTAGTGTCTTTTAGGAATTTAAATAATGATGGTTATTAAATTTTGAGTGAGTTTTAATGAAATATTGATATAAAAAATCCATTTATTGATGTCAATTGTGTAGATGTAATAACATATACTAATGAATATGAATGAAGTTATCAAAAATTCCATCTTGTACAATAATATTCATAGTATTATTTTTTGAATATAAATGATAAGATTCTAATGAAAACAATTCCTGGTTAATATTGAAAAACTCATAAATATTGTTTGAGTATTATATGTGGAAAGAAACTAATAACTTGATACATCACTTAATTAAAAATATAATAGGAGTTTGAAGCCATGATCCATTATAAATATATGATACTTTTTATACATTATAATTTGAAGTGGTGAGGAGAACCCATTTATTTCATGCACTATACGTTGACTAAGATAGATGATTATGTTCTAAAGAAGTCCTGAAAGTACAAAGAAGTTTGTGTACAATAGTAGACAAGTTGATATATTATATCCGTATATGGAGATCAACATCAGGTGGTTCATGAGTAACCTAATGCAGAAGGAAAAAATTAATTATTTTGGTTTATTTGAATCTCCTATGTGAATTGGGATCTAGATCATAGTGTGACTCTCTGTATATTGGATGTGATGGTCAAATTTTTAACCACATTTTCATATAGTGTAAAATTCATGATTGGGGTGACTAACTAATCACAAAATGAAGTGTTAATTTCTATTAAATCCTTATAAATCTAATATGTTATTCTCTCTATTATTACAACTTCACCGAAGATGTGGTTGCGAGAATATATTGAGCATATATGGATATGAACAAGTTTAATATATGAGTTTCAAGAAGAAATGTTCTTAAAAGTATACCACTAATTCACCCCCACTCATGGTGATTAATATATTATAGGAAGTTTTAATGGTAAATAACATTATCTTATGATGATATTACTCGGTCGCACACTCAATTTTTATGAGGTAGTACTATAATATTTTGTGGTCAATTTTTTTACTAGTCAAAAGATAAATTAACACCCAGTACATGATTGTGTAATAAACCATGAAATGAACAGTTCATTTATATAATGTAAAGAGGTTTCTATGAAACATTTGAGGTAACTATTTATAATTATTTAAATAATAATTCTTTTATATTCATCAATAATCCTAAATCATTATGTTTAATACATGTTATTTATCCAAATAATCCTACCTAATTTCCTACAGAGCAGTGTTCATTTTTTATATTAAAGTGTGTATGAAAATATCTTTTTTCACTTAAAAGTATTTCTTTGACACTCAATAAAAAATAAAATATTTTTATTTTATGTGAATTTTTAATTATAAATATATGTCATGCATTGTGGATGGGTGATCCCTCTTGTTGTTATGATAGAGAGATTGTACAGAGTTTTTTAATGATCATGTTCTTTCAGGATTTCAAATTTACTCTTAGGTTAAGATGGATTCCTGTAAATGAAAGAGAGTTTGAATAAAATTTTATAAAACCTTGATATTTGGAATGAATTAGCGAGTTATTTTATCACTTGACATTTCCTTATAATTTTTAATGTAGTATATTATTTTTCCAAATGTCATTTTCATAGTAATATTCCTAATCATTATAATGGTATAACCTGAATTGAGTAGGAATCATAGAAGGATTCAATGCTCACATAATATACATAAAAATTATGAACAATTAAAATCAGTACAGTAGAAAAGAAGTGTGTGGGACTAGAAACCATATAATATGTGTGGATGGATGATTTATTTGGGTTAATAGTGATAAGTGTATAGAAAAAAATACATGGGATTATTATTTAATGATAATGGTGTTTTTCCCTAGATTTTTTAAATTTTCTTTCCTTTAATTCTTAATTTAATTTTTAATGAAGGTGATGTTTATGGATAATTAAATTAATTGGATATTATGGTTTACAAAATAAATTTAGATGTTTTAATGTTAAATTTTGGATTTCAGTTTTTAATTGTTTATATTTTATGGGGATTATTGTGCTAAAATTTGTTATATATATTGTGTTAAAAGTAAAATGGTTATAAAAATGAGTTTAAGGTTATCATGGATAAATTTTTTTACAGTTTATATATTATAATGATCTAAAAATTATATTTTTATTTTTAAAAATTTCCAAGGTCATTTTATTAATTTCAAAAATGTAGGTATAAATACATATTTAAGATAGTAAATGATCGATGGAAAATTTTTAATTGGCATATTGTGTTTGGAATATAATGTTTACTTTTCTGTATTGGGTTGGTGTAAAGTTGTTGTTTTTTTATTTTTAACATGGTTACTAATTTATTAATTAATATTTTAAATATTTGTGATTCATTTATCGTTTTTGGGAAATATTCCTATATTATATAAATCATAACTCAGATTCAAAAACCATAAAAAAATTTGTTTTCATGATGATGTTTTTAATTTAAGGGTGATATAATTTTATATTTTTATCTATGCATGAACTTCACAATGTTTTTATTTTTAAAAAATAAAATAACATGATCAAATAATTATTATTACATTTATAAAAGTATACATAGTCATTGAATCCTCCCAAAGAATAGGAATGAAGTAGGAATCCACTAAGGAAAGGAATTTTGATCATTGATATTCAATTTTTTATAGCTATAATAGAATTATAGTAAAATAATTTCTTGATGTTTTAGTTAACATATTTTTTATTTTATATTATTCATTATTTATCCAAGATAAATAATTTTAGTTATACATAAATATTTGGACACTACCCCATATATATATATTGACTACTATTTGGATATTATAAGTACCATTAGAAACATTCCTTTCCATGACCATTAACAACCCCAAAAATAATGTGTAAATGATTATTCTTCTTACCACCACCTCTACTCAATATCAATGTTCTTCATCTCATATTACCATATATTAAGGGAAAATCTCTCCCTAAACATAACATGGATAGATTATGGACACACCAACTCTAATGATATCTAGTAACCAAGAGGGTGTTACTGTATATAGAAATATATATGGTGAAATGGGAATGATATAAGAAATAGTTGGTGAGGGGTCTGGTTTAAAGCTTGGTGGCAGATGACCCTTGGGTTGTGTTGTGATGGTTTATGAGAGATAATGAGAGAAAGATGAAATTTAAAGGATACCAATTTCATTTTTTAACAATAATAGTACAATGTTTCCCTTTATTGAGAGATTTAGAGATCTCATAAAGATGATATTTCTAAAAGAAAAATATGATGTGAGTTTGTGCGTGTGATTTCTAAGGACCATTATAGTGATTTTAAAGTGGGATTCTATAATATGATAATGAGATAAATAATGTTTTATGATAATTTCATGGATGAAATTTAGGAATCTAATAATGTAACTATTCATTTTACCATGTGATTTTACATTTATTATGTTTTGTAATTGGTAAACCATGATGTGTGATATATTATTTTATGATATTTTCTCTCTCTTGATTTATCTTTTCTGATATATGTGATGTAAATGTTTTCTCACATAAGGTGTCTGCTTAGGTGCAAGGGTAAATTTTTTATATATCATTTCTTCAAAAAAAATTCATATGTGGTGAGTGATATATATATTTTATTTCTCCCAAGAGTTGTGTATCTTGGTATAGACGAAATTTTTTTTGTCTTACAAGGGGATGTTCATATATTCTCGATGACTGGTTAGCCTATATTCCCCAAAAAACTTTATTTATTGAGATCCTTTACTATATTTGAAAGATAAATTGGTTGAAAACTGTGTGAAATAGGGTGATAATATGAGGTCATAATGATGGTATATAATATATTTTAATTAATGGATACAATTTTATGAGGTGATTTATTATTTTTTTTTATGGTGTAATTTAAATGATGTCCACACCATTAATTAAGAAACCAACATGTGAGTATGATTTTATTAGGTATGATATACAATCCAATAAGAGAGCCGAAACATATAATGGGAAACTCAATATTTCATTTTTATTCCCACTTATTGGTGTCAGTGTGCTAGGATATTTTTCATTATTAATGTATATACTAGTAGTATGTCACCTTTTATACAATTTATTTTTATGGGTGTTGCAGGACATTTAATTTAATTGATAATAATACTATTGGTATTCCTTCTTTCACCCCACTGGTTGATTTGACATGATTATAATAGCGGTGTGGAAAATCCTGGGACATTATTGATGTGGATACTAATTTTTAAAATTTAGTTTGTGATTGATATTTTTTATTTTGGTGGAAAGTGTTGTAAGGAACCAGAAAATATCATTCTTTTATCAATGGATCTCTTTCCTCCCAATTGATTTTTATTATGTTTAATAATAAGTACAATAAAAAAATATTTTTTTAATTTCATGAGAATATCATACATCACATAAATATATGGACCATTACAACTATATATAATAATGGGATGTACACATTAAATAATATTACATTTAATCCAACAAAATATATAGGATTGAAATCACTCTAGAAGATCACCCCTTAGATATATAGTATAAAAATGAAAAGAAGTATTAGGAAAACAACAAAAATAATCAGAGTATGTGTAATAACCTTTGTAAGATAAGTATTTAGTAATATTGATGAGATTATGATAGGTAATATATAGGTAAATATGATATTTCTTCCAGAGGAACTTTTTCCAATATTATTAGTGGGAATTAGGATAATTAATTATTATGAAAATTGGTCAATATTATCATATTTAACATAATAATTTAACCTTTGGAATTATTTTACAGAAGTTATATTAATATTTAAAATCTAATAAAAGTATGTAATATGATATAATAAATTTTATTATCATATAATTATATTATAAACAACATTTATATGATAATATAAATTATATAAGTCCTAAGTAAATTTTACAATGGTCAAAAAGTTATTTATGTCATAAAAATTGTTAAAATTAAATAAAAGATATTTCTATTTAAAATCCATGATTACCACATTTAGAGTATTTTTTGATAAGATAACTATCATTTTTTTCATTCACCACTTTAAAATTTGATTAGGGTGACTTTATGGTAATTAGCTAAAAAAGTTGATAGTTGGATTAAAAAGTGAAAATATTAGTTTTTTAAAAAAATCAATAAATATTATGATATAATTAGGATATGAGAAAGATTTTATTTATTAATACTTATTATTAATCAAAAATATTAAAATGAACAACCTGGTATATAATTTTTAAAATTTCGAAACAAATGATTATAAATTTTGGAAAAAAATGATTTTATCCGTAAAAAAAAAGATGAGTTTTATGAGTTATACGAGTATCTCATTTGAATTGATTTTTACCAATTTAAAATTTTTAATTAAGTAAAATGTATTTCAATTTTCGAATTATAAAGACTAAATTAAGTAATAACGTCAATTTCAATTTTATACAGAAACAATTTACTGTGGTAAAAAAAATTATCACGGTACAGGTAAAATAATGTAGCAGGTTAAAGTTAAATCGTAAAATCATAAAATACCTAAAAAATAAGTTATTAAATTGGGGGTTGGTTTTTTCATTAAATAAATTGGAACTAAAAATATTAATTTTGAACCAAAATATTTTCAATTAATGTCGCCCAATAATGTTTATCCTTAAATACAAAATGATCATTAATTATTCACTTAAAGCCACCCCTCTTCAAGAATAAATACACACTTTCCATCCCCCAAAATCAACAAAAAATTCCATATACATGATGTAATTCTCTTTAATCCTCCCAATGAGTCCCTCCAAGGTTCTTCAAGGTGTCTTTAAGTTCCAAGGGTTTCCCCCTCCATAATTTAGGAGGTAACTCTTCAAGGTAAGGGATTTGTCCTCCTCTCATTTTCCATTAAAATAAATCCATATTATGTGTCTTCTATATCCCCAAATTATTATGATTAATTAATATATTTTTTATTCCCTATAAATAAAAAATATGTTTTTACCAATGGTAGTCCTCAAATCTCTCTCATTATGATTTTTCTCATAATCCATGTTGTGTATTGTTATTCTACTAAAATCATCTCATGAAATTTTATCTTTTTTGGGATATATTTTCATATCGTGAATACCAAACCCTCTTTTATTTCCATGGGAATTCAACTAAAGGTAAAAATATATTATTTATTTTAGAATATATATATATATATATATATATATATATATTTATAATATTCTATTTTCATGGGTTGAAAATGTTTTTTTGTTCCAGAATTCGAATCACTTTGTATGCAAGGTTATTTATATGCAACTCCTTATTTATCTTCATGGGTTATCTATGAAATTATTTCCTTTATACAAAATGTGTATCACATCATTTAAGAAATATGGATAGTTCACCCTGCTAGTGCTCCAAGGATTTGGTTTAAGAATTAATCTCTATATATGACATGATTATGATACCTTGGTGAATAGTCTCGGTAATTAGAATTTATAAAACCTTTGGGATAAACCATGGTCATACTCTTAGGAATGTCCTATTTTTATGTTTTATTTATATTTACATTTATGATTCATGTTATTTATTTATTATATTCCTCATATTTTAATGATCATTACTTTTATATTCCTCTTTATCACAAGCTATGTTTTTCATTTTCTTTTTCTCTAGATGGGATTCCTTCTCACCCCTTTATGTGACGTATTTCCCCAGGATATAAGATAGAGTAAGAGTAACCGAGGAATAAACTATAAATACATATAGAAATTGTATTAGATGAAATTTTATGTTTTTTATATCCTTATGTAATTCATGTAATATGAAAATAATATTCAAGGTACTATACGTAAAAACATCCTTCAAGTCCATTAATGTAATATTTTATTAAGGATTTAAGTAATAACAATTCATTTAAAAGGTAGTTCTCCATAGTTGGTATAAAAGGATAAAATAGTTATATGAGGAAATTAGGATTATAAAAAAATATTAAAACAATACGTATGAGTCTAAATATAGGAAACAATCTTGGTATTTTGGCGAGTATTATGTTTGTGATTTTTTAGAAAAATAAATCATTAACTAGATATGAATAAGTAGATGTTGCTCAAGAAACATTTGTAGCGAGGGGAAACACTTTAAAAGATCGCATTGATCTATACACAATATGGAATTAGTGAATGAAAATGGGACATTATGTACTCCTAGGTTGAAAATGTAAAGGGGTGTTCTTTGGATAATCATTTGTTTATAAAAACCACTATGATGAATAATAATTTTTTCATTAATATTGAATTATATTATCCTAGAATCATGATATTATAAAATTTTAAGATAATTATTTCCATTTTAATTTTTATTTTATGATTCCAAATAGTAAAAAATTTCTCACATTTGTTTTCTCCTTCTAGAAATAAATTTAAGGAAATAGAAGAACACCTGAAAAAAATATATGAAATAGTTAAGGTGCTGATGACCATCCTAATACGTGGGTAGCTGGAGTAGAAAAAATCATGATAATGACGAATCAATTGGATAATATTATGAACAATAATTTAAACCTTATAGATCATCCTATATTTAAAAAGAAAGAATAACTAGTAGTTTAATCCTTCATGTGTTAATTAGTATCTTATTTTATAGGATCTATTGAACCACTGATTATGGAATAATGGATTTCCTCCACATAATTTTTTTTATTATACTAGTCATATCTAGAGAAATTAACCCTTTTAGTATAATGCATATATAAAGAATTTGATCATTTGTATACACTGATTAGAAACACAATAAAACAAGAGATATTGATGATATAGAGTGAGAAGAGTTTTAGGTAATCTTTTTAAATAAATTCATTCCCTATTAAATTTGAAAAAAATTATAAAATAAATTCCTAGAGTAGAATAAGAAGGAAAATGAATCAAAGGGGAGATACACAATGAACTTTAAATGTATTTCATGATACACATATTTCTATTTTATGGATTCTAATTGAATGTTTGATATATTATTTACCATACTGATACCACATCTATAGAGTAATTTGGAAAATCAGGACTATGAATGCTATGAGGAGTTAGTAAGATGTGATATAAAGGTTGTATTAGAGTTTTGAGACCCTCAATGGTCATATAGGTCAAATGAAAATAAGAGTTAAATGGATCAAAACCATAGGAATAATTTTGATCATAGAATAGAATGAAAGGAAGTGAAACTTCTCACATGTATTAAATTTGGGAAGAAGCATTTTGGGAACTGCATTCTTAGGATTGGAAAGAGATAAAAGTGTTGAAGATACGACCACATAGTAGGGAACTGTCATATTAAGGTTAAGCCTAAACTTATCAACACTAATGATAATGGGAAGATAGTATCAACCCAACTTTATGTTCCATTATTCATGTGTAGACATTTTCAGAACTTTGTAAATAATTTTCCATATTAGTCGATAAAATATGGAAACCTCCATCAACATCAAAAATAGTCAAGGGGTAATGGTATATAATTTTCAATCATGATGGATTAAGTAGAGGCTCTATATTTTTTGTTGGTATATACACTCCTTGTTCTCTCAAATCTAGTAATTATTTTGTTCGATTCTAGTTCTATGAATTACTTTATTTCATCCAATATTTCAATGAATATAAAATCAACACTAATGTTTTTAAGAGTATAGTTATTAGTAAAAACTCATAGATAGATTATCCTAGTATCAAAATTACATAGAAACTCTATTATTAACTTGGGAGAGTAGAATCTCATCATAAATCTCATAGTCATTCCAACGGTAGAATTTTACACTATACTAGGGGTATACTAGATCATAAAGTATAAACTATGTTAAAATTCATAAATAATAAAATTTTAGTAGTCTTTAATGGAAATCCTATAATTATCTTCAAAGGGTAGATATCTCGGCCGGATCATTGTATAGAAGTGCCTCATGTAGCCTTTATTATGGAGATGATTAGTGTAAAGAGATAAGGTAATGAAAGTATAATGATAAAAAATCTCTCTATAATACTTCAATATATTGAAATATTTCCTTAAGATTTACCTAGACCACCCCTATAAATAGAAGTTGATTTCCTTATTGAAATCATACTTGGTTGCATGATGATATAGAAATCCCCATATAAAATAGAAAATACAGAGTTAGTGAAATTAAATAAACAACACCATGATATTTTCATAATGTATTTATCTAATCGTGTTTGACTCATTAGGGAAAACTTATTCTCTTTATAATGAAGAATGATGGATCAATTTGGCTACTTATTTGTTATAGATAAATTAATTGGATCATAGTGAAGAATAAGTACCACCACCCATGGATTGATTATTTATTTGACCATATTTGTGGGGATTAATTATTTTCCATGATTGACCTAAGATATAGGTATCATAAATTATGGTTGAAGAAAGATGAGATATAGAATAATTACATACCAATAAGATATGGGAATTATGAGTTTGTCATTATTCCCTTTAGCTTGGCTGATTCTCATACTATATTTATGGACTCTATGAATAGAGTCTTTAAAGAATACCTTAATGATTTTGCAATAGTATTTACTGATGATATTTGGGTTTATTCCTAAATAAATGAGGAGTATGAAGATTAAACAAGTGTCATCCTGTGATTTATGACAAAGGAGATGTTGTTCAGTACATTCATTAAATGTGTGTTATACTTAAAACAAGGTATATCCTTATTATACATCATATCCAGTTAATAAATCATAGTGGATCCTATAAATACTGAGGCATTATAGGAGTGTTTAAATCCTACAATTGTAACTGATATTCACAGTTTCTTTGAAATGCTAGGATACTACAAGTTGTTTTTGAGGGAATCAGGACTTTCTATCCCACTGACTAAGTTAACTCTAAAGGTATTTATGTTTATATAGACAAACGAGTGTGAAGAAATATTATATAAAGTGAGAGGAGGTTGTTAATTTTACATGTGCTAACATTACCCACTAATGGGGAAGTATTTTCATTTTTAATAATACATCCCTTAAGGTACATGGATGTGTACTAATGAAAATTGATAATGTGGCCGCCTATGAGGATGAACAGTTAGAGACTCATGAATAGAATTTTGTTACACATTTTTTGTATTTATTTGAAATCATAGTTTCTCTGAAGATGTGGAGAAACTATAATTATGATATAAGTGTGATATATATATACAACCCACCAAATTTAAAAGTATATTTTCACACATAAGGAGAAGAATATGAGACAAAGCAGATGGTTGGAGCATCACAAGAACTATGATGGTCCAATTTATTATCTTTTCAAAGAGGCAAAAAAATTATAGATGGATTGGGTAGAAAATATCCTAGTGTTATTTAAATGATTATTATTTAATGAGATCTATTGACCAAGGACTTAGTATGTTTATAAATGGGAATCAAAATGGAGGGGCATCATCAATCATATCCCAAATTATTTTCTAACCGACATTACTAGATAAGATTAAGAAATCGTAAGGAGATGATCCTATATTGAAAAATAAGATAGATTTTAAGAAACATGGGAAATTAATTATTTTAATCTTAATCAAGAAGGTGTATGAAAATTTGGTACAACGATATATATCTCATCTATTACAGATATAATGATGGATATGATGGATTAATATCATACCATTGCATTCTATGTACACCCTATAAGAACTCAAATTTATAAGGAAGATCATGATTATTATTGGTGGGATAATATGAAAATGGATATTATTTATTTCCCTATAAAGTGAGTAGTATTTCAGCATGTAATGGAAGAGTGAAAACATACGAGAGGGGTATTACAACCACTAACCATACCTATGTGGATGTGAGATAACATCACTAAAGACTTTTTCATTTGTCTTTGTGAAGAACAACAAGGATACAAAATTTATTTGGGTAATCATCGATATATTAAAAAGTTAAGATCATTTTATTTCCATAATAAGGGATTTATCCCTATAGTGCCTAGATCACATCTATATCCATGAATTAGTTAGATTCTTTAGGATACCTCTTTCAATTTTTCCTTATTGAGATCCAAGATTTACTTCCCAATTATGAAGGAGACTTAAAAATGATATGAATACAGAAGTAAATCTAAGCACAATGTACCATTTTTTAAACTTATGGGTAGTTTTATTAGACTATTCAAATAATGTAAGATATGTTATACGCTATCACACATTATTTTCAAGGTATTTAGTATCATTATATTTTAATTTTTAAATTCTCCTATAAATATAGTTTCCACTAAAGTATTCAAATGGAACCTTTTTAGGCTCTCTATGAATATTGGTTTAGAACTAAATCATGTTGGGATGATATTGGATAAGGGAAACAATTGGGATTTGACAATGTAATGGAAACTTCAGAACAAATTTAAGTGATTTAGAAACGAAAAAGACTGCTCAATGTCATAAAAAAAGTTATACTAAAAAAAAGAGATCTTAGTATTTCTTTTCAAGGGTCATGTATTCCTCAAGATATCAATGTGGAAGGGAGTTATGAGATTTGGAAATAAGGGTAAACTGATTCCAAGGTTCATCTAACTATTTTAGATTCTAGAGATTCTAGGGGTAGTTTCCTATCATTTATCACTACCTCCATATCTTTCCAATGTCCATGATATCATCCACTTATACCTACTAAGAAATTATATTTCTGACTCATCACAAATAATTGATACTAATAGTGTAAATTTATAAGATGATTTTTATATGATGTGGACAAGATCAACATTCTTTACATATGGGAAAACATTTTAAGGAATAGGACAACATGACATGTAAATGTCCTTTGGAGAAATCATAAGATTGATGATAGAGCATGGGAAGAAGAAGAATCCATGATGTAGAAATACCCTTTAATTCTTTTACATTAGTATGTAAAATGAAATTTAAAGTGAATTTTTTATTTAATAGTGGAATAATGAAACATCCTGAAAAATATCCTACTTTTATAATAGATCTCTTTCCTCCAAATAGGTTTTTATTTAGTTTCACAATAATAATTGCATATAAGGATTTTTCATTTCATGATAAATTCATACATCCTGAAAACAAAATTCAACAAGTAAAATAAGGAAAAACATTGGGATATACACATTAATGAATAGTACATTCTCTATAAAAAAACTCAATAATCTTTAAATCCCCCAACAGGCCCTCCCCTTCCATAATGATTATAAAAAATAAAATAAGAATTAAGAAAACAATATAAGTTATAATAGGACATGTAAGAACCATTTTAAGATAATTAGTGAGTAATTAAAAGTGTTTGATAGGATATTTATATATAAATATGACAATTTTACATGAGGAACAATGACTGATATTATTTAAGGGAATTATGACAATTAATTAGGAAGAAATGTTTTGAATATTATTATTATTGGTGAAATAAAGTTGTCATCATGATTATTTTATAGAATATATATAGTTTTTTAAATTCTATTGAATGTATGTTACCTGATAATGGATTTTTTCTTAGATTTATATTATAAAACAAATTTAAATGATAAAAAAATAAAAATGTCCTATGTTTTTTTTAATGTTCAAAAAGTTATTTTTGTCAAAAAAATGATTGAAATTCAATAAATACGGATTTTTATTTGAAATCTAATATTATCATATATATAATATTAATTTGATTAAATAAGTGAAATTTTTGATTTCATAACATTAAAATTGGATTAGGTTTAGTTTTTAGTAATTACCTAAAAAATATGATTTTTGTGTTAAAAAGTGAAAATATTGTTTCTTTAAGATGATAAATCTTATGACATAATTAACATATGACCAAGATTTAAAATCTTTTTATCCATTTTCTTAAAAACAATTCTACTAATGAATATGATATATAATGTGGAACATTTAGAAACACATCAATATATTTTGGAAAAAACATGATTTTAATCTTTCAAAAAAGGTTTTTATGAGTTACACACATATCACATTAGAATTTATTGTTATCACTTTTATAAATTTAATTCAGTAAAATATATTTAATATTTTGAATTAGAAGTTTCAAATTCTATAACAAGGTAAATTTTATATTTATATATAATATTTTTTTATGTGGTAAAAACAGAGTTACTAGAATATTGGTAAAATAATATAGTATGTTACAGTAGAAATGTAGAAGTTATAAATAACTTAAAACTACAAAATTAAATGTGGTTTTTATGTTTTTAATGAACTAAAACGTCCATTACAACATTAATTTTCAACAAAAATCGTTTAAATTAATACCACCCAATACTGGTTAGCCTTAAAAACAAAATAATCATTTTTTTCATTTAAAGCCATCTCTCCACATGTATACGTCCCCCCTTCCTACCCCCACTATCCACTCCAAATTAAAAAATTCATATTCCTTTCCCATATAAAATAGTCCCACCAAGGTTACCCAAGGTTTCTACATTGTCTTAGGGTATCCCCATCTATGATTTTTTAAGAAACTCTTTATGATAAGGAAATCATCCACCTCTACTTTCTCATTCATGTACGTCTTTATTATCTGTATTCTATATGTCTAACTTCCTTGTTTTAATTCATTATATTATTATATTATCTATAATTCCAAAAAAAATTACCAATGGGAGTCCTCGAATCTCCCTTATTATTATTTTCCCATATTCCATGTTATAAACTATTATGTTGCCGAAATCAGTTCATTAAATTTTCTCTTTTTAATAAAATATTTTCATATTGTGAATAACCAAACCTCATAAATTTCAATGTGAGTTAACCAATATGTAAAAAAATCATATTTATTCTATGATATACATATATTAAAAACGTATTCTTTTTTCATGGGTTAAAATAATTTTTTGTTCTGGAATTTTACAAACTATATATGTAATGATTTTTGTATGAAAACCGTTATTTATATCCACATGTTATTAATGAAATGATTTCAATTATTCTCAATGTGGCTGACATGAATTTAAAACTATAAAGGGTTTTCCTTGATAAATCTCCAATTTATTAGGTAAATAATGAATCTCAGGATATGAAATTGTTATAATACCTTGGTTAAATACAAAGGTAATTATGATTTATGACACCATAGAGATAAACCATGTATATATTCTTATAATTTTCCTATGTTTATGTTTTATCCACATTTTAATGTTATGATCCATGTTATTTCTTTATGATAAGCCTCATATTCATACGATCATGCCTTTTTTATTCCTCTTGATCACATTCTATGTTTTTATATTGTTTATTCCATTACAAGATGTTTTTATCACCCCTTTACTTTATGTATTTCCCCATGATATAAGATGAATAAATAATAATCTTGTAAGAACTTATAAATATTTCTAGAAATTTGATTAGAATAATGTTTATGTTTAAGTTATACTTCTATAATTCTTGTAATATATACCTAATTTCCCTGAAATAATACCTAGAATACCCTTCATGTTCATTAATGAAATATTTTGTTAAGGAATCGTGTAAAAGTAATCTATTTAAAAGGCAGGTTTCCATATGTGATATATTATGTGTATACATTATATTTTTAGAATATTTTCTTCATAATAGGTTTTTTCATTTTTCTTATTTGTTTTTCACACTATATTGTGTTTTACATACTCATAAGATGATGTATTCCAAAGTTGAGAGTCATCATAGTTCCTCAATAGGTCAAAATGAATTTTGGGAAAGAAAATATTTACTATAATTTCACTATGAGATCATTATTAAAATGTAATAATAATGTTTTTTAGCCATTATGTGTATGACCTAATTATTAGGTGTATATACTCACCCCTAATTTTGGATATATATTTTTAAGATTACTTTTTTTATTGATCTATGAAGTGTTAATCCACATCATGGGCGTTTTTTGCGATATCAGTGTTTATATATAATGTCATATACCATTTTGGTATTAGGATTTGGTTATCCAATATTATAGGTTTGAAATATAGTTAACTATGATTAAAATAGTGAGACTTGTTCATTTATTACTGTATGAAATTCATGAATTATACTTCACTATGAAATTAATTTCTACTATATAATTTAATATTCATAAATTGATAGTTTTAATTTATACAATAGACATTTATTATGTACTCTTGAGGGTAATTCCTTTAATTTGTGAGAAATATACCCTTAGTGGTATTCTCTATCTTGTGCTCTACTATATGATGGATTTATGTGTAACACTGGATCCCATAGTTTTTCTTAAGTGGGATATCAATGGTTTTATGTCATGAAATTTTATATATTTTTTATTTTAAGTTAATCGGTAAATTTAAATAATTTATTTTCAGAAAAAAAAAATTATTTTCAATGTTTTATTTTTAATTTTGATCTATTATTTTTTACCTCAAAAAACTTTTGTCGAAAAAAATACCTTATCTTCTAAATATTATACCTATTTCTATATCAACTACTCATATAATTGGAAATGTATCAATTTGAGGATATTACTATTTTATTTTCATTATTTAGAAATTTCATATATATTTTTGAATGTTATTTTATATTTTTTGTTACATGTAATTTAATTTTTATACCATATTACTTGTCTTTTGTTACTATGGTATTTATTTTTATCATCCATTCCTTGTTCTCCAATTTGATCCTCATAAATTGATATTGATGGTAATTTTTTCTATAGTTAGTAAAATAGTAACAACTTCTATTTTATTAGTCCATAATGATAATTATTTTATATTCTTTATATAGATTTTTTTATTAATACATTCACTAAATGTTTTAATTTTTAATCACTTTAAAAAAATTATCTATCTATTGAATTCATTTCAATTTTTCTATATCATATATTTTAGTTTTTTGATAATGTGTTTTTTAGTTATTTCCACTCCTATATATTATTTATCTTATTTTGTTGTCTTCAAATGAATTTCAATATCTCAATTTGATATTATCTCATATAAAAATATTTTTTAAAATACATTCCTCATATGATTATTTAGTTCCATTCATAGATCAACTTCTTTCCATATTTACATCTCTTCATTTTTAAGTGTTCCAATATATTTTATTAGCTAACCAAATTTGATTTACTTGATATATTATAATAAATCTGTTATGAATCTATACTATTATTCATCATCATCTTCATAGTAATGTTAATTGTGTTTTCTAGGTTATTTTTGATCCATATATTTTCTTCTTCTTCATTACGTTACTCGTATTAAATTTTTATTGATCATCATCCTTCCCTTCATCATTATATTTTTATTATTGATTAGTATTCATATGTTTACTCATCATCTTTAATATATAAATTATTTATTAACTATTTTAATTCATGTGTGAGATATTTTTTTAGAAATACAGTGAGAAAATATAGTTTAACATTATTGTAATAAATTAAAAATATTCTTAGTGTAGATTTACTAATGTATAATATGTTTTAAATGAATAGGATAAAACCATGTCATTATTTTTTAGTCTATATTTTAATTATATATTTAATTTAATTTTTATGTTATAGTTATAGAAATGATCAATCAAGATAATAAATATAAAATTAGATTAATTTTAATTGTGGTTTTTATGAAAAAAATGAGTAATTTCATATAGATGTTCTCATGGATTTTCAACTATTTCTAGTTACTTTGTTATGATAAAATACCTACATCATATTCATTATTATATTGTCTAAGAGTAAGGTTTTTATGGATAAAAATTTACTATATCATAAGGTTCTATCTAGTAATTTAAAGAAATACGTTTAATAGCCGCAGACTTCCCAGATGTGTTATGCCTTTTTCCAGCCTTCTTTAGGAGTGTTTTTGAGTTATGATTTGTTTGAAAAAATTACAGGGTAGATTTTATTTTTTTGGAGGGTTTTATAAGACAATAAAGGGGACTATGGATTGAGAATGGTTAGGTAACACCATATGGTTTTCCCCTGGTAATTGTTTAGGTTGTTGGGGAGGATCAAGGGGTGGTGTATCATTTTCACAAAGTTAAATATTACCATGATAATTTTCCTAGGTAACATTGTGACTCAAAAAAACATGGTTATAACATTTTTTACTAAACCTTGTAGCCAAATTGTGTGAGTTTCATAAAGGGTTAGTAACCCTACATTGTTGGAACATGGTTTGGTAAACCCTATCGCTAAACAATACAATCATGATTAATTAAAAAAAATCTTATCTTGATCATGAAAATCCATAAAACCTTCAATTATTCCACCTAAAACTAGGAATATCTAACCTTGGGACTCTAATGATAGTTCTTAGTGAAGTAAATCCCTCCAAAATAATTAATTTTTGTGATATAGAGATGTCAGCCCTAGATATTTCAAGTTAAGTAATCACTGGTCCTCTATTCTTCTAGTTCTTCGTAGATTTTATATCATATCCTTCTAAAATACCAAATTTTTGGAATTTCATCTACAAAACTATAAATGATGACATAATTTAATATGACTCCTTGATTTTTGAAGAAATAAATATGGAAACCTGGGTTTTCATTGATAATTATGGTGTTAATTTAGATCTATTCATTATGTTGAATCACATTTGGTATGTTTAAAAAACCCTATTCATTGAAATTTTCTTCTTCTTGGATCTTTACTGAGGAATACATATGTGGTTATTAAGGGATTATTCTAGAGATCATTGGTTTGTGAGCTTGATTTGGGTGGAAAACCAAAACATTTTTCTATGATTATTGTACGTAGTATGTTACTTACTGTATTATGAAAATTGTATAAATGTATATTATATTACATGTTTTTCTATGTCTATGTGGTTGATGAGACCTCTCATTAGAAGAAATGTTTCTCTATTTTCGTGAGTGTATATCCTGTGAGACCTTTCCTGATATGAAATGCTTTTGTGTGTGCTTGTCTGTGGGTCTTTTGTGACCAATCTTGATAAGACATGCTCTTATTTGTGTGTATAAATTTTGATACCTCTGTTTATATGACATGTTTTTTCATTTATGTAGCTTAAGACTTTCCTTGATATAGATTATGTATTTATAAATGTGTATGGAATGTAAAATTCAGCTATATGGTATCAAAGTGACAGGTGTAACCTCTATGAATTGGTTAATCCCATAGAGGGGGAACATATATGATGTGAAACATAATGATCATATTGGGGTCTTGAATGATAGATTGAATGGAAGGATGGAATTAAGGCTTGACCTAATTTTGTATCTAGGGAATAATGGTCTTTCGACCTATCCAAAGATAGTTTGTGGTCTATGAAATCCTTATGGTCTGACCTAAGATAGTTGGTGGGGGCATGTCAACCTTTTTACATAAACTGAGGCATGATGATCCTATATAATTTTCCATGTATTAATTGGACTTTTTGATTATCTTAAGATTCATTGTAACTATACATAACTTATCCTCTAGTATAGAGCTATAGAAGGTGGGGAAGGGGTTCATGGATACCTAGTTATCATATGATGACCATACATGTGATTTCTAACTTATAAATTTACTTTCATTTCATTTCATACAGTTTTATAGAAATGATTCACTTATGATAATGAATAATTCGTCATATACTACTAGGTTTTATACTTACACACTGAATGGGAATCTTAGTTTGTTTGCTTACTTCTTTGAGCTATATTTCAAATAAGGCAGTGGACCTACTCTGGGAAGTTGTACTAGAAGAATTATTTGGATGAGGAAATATTGGAAGAGGATTAAAGATCATTTTTAGAGATTCTTATTTATTTATTTTTAACTTGTTTATTTTATATAAATACACCACATGTGGGGATGTCTTAACATGTTTCACTAGATATTGTTTTTCTAGTTATTATAGACTAAGTTAATGTTCCTATTATTTTATATACATTTTCTTCCACTGTTACTATGAATATTATTTTGGCTATTTTATACTCTTATTGTTATCTATTCTCAAGAGAATAGTCCCACATGGTGTCTCTTAGGCCCTTACCACTGGTCGATAGACACTAGTCTACGAGGGAGGCATGCCTGAGGGAATGGGGCCACTGACCTTGACAGGGTGATTTCAGTCAGTATATTATAAAATGGTATTAGAGCCCTGTTTTCTATTAACTAAATATTTGGGAAAGGTAGATAGGGAATATGATTTTTTGAGAATTGGTACATAAATTTTTCCTAGGAGTAACTAACCCATGTAAGAGGGTAGTCCCAATTTCCAAGGGTGTGTTTTTTGGTTTGAATTTTATTTTATAATAGATTTACTTTACCTTGGGTGATGTACATTTTTTATGGTTATTATTTATTGAATTTTCTCTTGGTCGATTGGTAAGATTTATTGAGTTCATGCAACATGTATTGTCCTATAAGCACACCTGCCATGTTTTTATTTTCTTAGAGATGATAGAGGTTCAAAATTATTAAATCTTAGTAATAATATGTTTAGTGTTCTTTTGAATACATTTTTAATTACATAAAACTAAATTATCTTGAGTATGATTTATTTTCTTATGAAATATTATTACTAACATTCCTGAATTGATGTTCTATACAAGACCCTTGATTACATAGGTAAGTATTATTTTTTTGTTCTTCTATCCTTGTTACATTGTTTGTTTCTTGATAATTCAACATTTTTTAGAAAATTAAACACAATATCCATAAAATATTTTAATATTTTTACAATGATATTTTGGGTTTAAAATGGAAATTTTGAAGACATTTATAGTTGACGGTTTTTATAAATACCATGTATTTGTTGGAATTTTTGCAATGGATTTTTTGAAAGGGAACATTGAATTTTGAATTGAATTTGGACTTGTTTAGTCTGCTAATCAAGTTAAAATTTTTTCATTTATAAATTTACTTCAGAATAAAAAAATAGAGGAATGAATGTGGATTTTTATTTAAGATGTATCAAATGGATTGTGTGTGATTTCTAGAATGTTTTTGTTGAAATGGTGGTTTTAAATTGAATTTTCAAAGTATATAAATTGTTGCTCCCTATGATCAAGTATTTTTGAGAGGCCCATTTTGAAATTTTAAACATGAATTTTATAATGATCATGAAATACCATCTTGAATACCTCGTATTCGTTGTGCTTGATATGAATTTTTTCCTAATGGAATGTTTTTTCTTGGGTTATTCTTGGCTTGGTCAGTGGTGTTTTGTATGTGTCATTTAGTGAATAGACCCTCTTTAGGGGGAATTCTCATAGGTGGTTTAATAGTTTATCTTGGATCATTCACTGCAAGTAGACCCTCAAAAGGGGGTGGGTTGGATTTTGATGACATCTTGTGATGATTGTGGGAATCAATTTAAAGTGGGTAGAGTGGGATTATCATATATAAGTGGATACATAATACTTGAGTGAGATAAGAACATCTACAGTGGTTGATCTAGTGGGGTTCTATTTTGGGTGGAGTCCCATGGGTTAGATGGGTTGATTTTTGATGTCAACCATGATTATTTATATGTGGTTTAGAGTGTGAGGGTTGCCATATTAGCTGTGTAAGGATGATGGTTACGCTCGGAGGCCATTAGTTATGTATCATTTAGTAGGAAAATTAGGTTCCAAAGTTATTGTGAGGTGTGAGAGTGAGGTATACTTCGTTCCTTAGGTAGAAAGCGAGTGGTACATTTTAAGGATAGGTGAGTAGTGTTGTGTTTCATGTATCATGGGTAACATAAGTGATGCTTTTTGATCACTTTTTGTAACATTCATCCCATACTCATTGTTTTGAGTTAAGGAAGAAGTTCTATATGGAATGAGTTTACAACCCCATGGATACAAAGGCTGGAAATAAACGTTGAGGGATTCGTGACTATTAAGATATGAATTAATCTTTGACAAAGTAATGCAATAAAACTAAATATCATGTACCCAATTTCACTATATTATCCATTATAACAATGTCATATAATTCTATAATTCAAAAATACCACCAAAAGTGAACAATAACATAACTGGAATTAGAGTACAAAAAAGGAAGAAAAAAAAACAACATTACTAAAAGACTTCAAGTTTCATCTCCATAGCTCCACACCATGATCCAAGATCCAACACCAAGAATAAATCCCAAGAATCACGATGTGCCACTAAAGAAATGAAATTACTTTCCTCTATGTGTTTCACAGAATAAAACATCTGCAAAAATACCATGATTTAAAATTAGGGGGTGAGTAATGAAACTTAGCAGGATTTCCCCAAATAACTTCCCAAAACACACCACTAGAATAGAACAAGTTATCCCCTTTATATAAAACAATTTATATGAAACTATTTAAATAGTTTGAAAATTTCCCACAAAACAAGAATGTTGTGACAAACAATATTCCCAAATAAACACATTTCCATGAAAAAAACAAAATAAGTCATTGACCATTCTTCCCATTTCATGTTGGTATAAACCATCTCGTTTCGCAAACGAATAAACACATTCCTCAACCACCCCCCAAAACTCAAACACATAAACACAATTCAACCACCCAATCATGGTGTTTCTATTGATGGTATAACTGCATGTCTATACCACTTACCCATTTTATTATGGTACTTCACAACCACATCCAAAATCTAAGATGGTAGTACTTCGCGAACACTAACCATCCCCAATTTAACTCACACATAAAAGTTTAATTCAAACACTAACCACACCAATGTTTTCAAAACAATTTCAATCAAATGAACCATTTTTTTAACCCCCCCCCCCTTTTAAACAACCATAACAACCAATATTTCAACCAAACAAGCCAAAATATTTTCAATAAAACTATAATTTTACTCAAAACACCATTAAGAAAAAAACAACGTCAAACAACATTTTCAAAACCATTGCATCAAACACTTGTTCCAAAAAACAATTTCAATAAAACAAAAATTTTATTGAAAATCATTCCAGGAAAAAATTCCATAAATCAACCCAAGAAAACAATTTTACAACAATATTTTTAAAATATAACAAAAAATCATTTTTGCACGACTATATCCCAATTTCGGCAAAATCCAAAAATCCTCACTAAAGGGGTGCTAGTCAGGTTGGACATATCAATTTCACTGTCGATTTCAAGAAAAACAATTAATTTAAAACTCAATCCTTCTAGTTATAGGAATAAGAGTTGATAGTGAAGCCACCTACCTCATGTATTGTGGAAAAAATTAAGAATAAGACAAAAATATCAACAAAATTGGTCAAAAATCCATGAATCCTGATAAGACCCATTCTACTAACATCAAAAAATCCATTAATAACCGTGATTGGAAACAAAAACCATTTATATATCCACAACAGAACAAGATCAAGTAAACTAGGAGAGAGAGAGGGGAGATTAGATGTCATAAGTACCAATAAGACTACCACAATAGAGACTATCCAAGGAAAATAAGCCTTCAAATCACCCAAAAACCCTTTGAATTAATTCATAAATGATTGAGAGAGGTTCCCTAGACATTGGGAGGAAGAAATATAAAGTGATGGTCGAAATGGGAAAAAAATGAGAGCTTTTGGGTTAAAATTGTGTGAGATAAATTTTTTAAAAACTCACTTTCGGAACCATTCATGATTAGTTGCATGGTTAGGAAAACCACATGCTAACTGTGAACCTACAACTTCTTCAAGGGGTGACCATGCATGGTTTGCCTATATGGTTAGAAAAACTATTCCCCAACCTTGAAAAATCCCAATATCTCAAAAAATCATGGTTTACCTAGGGTGGCCACATGGTTTAGAAACCAGTGTACCATAACATTGTGCCAAACTAGAGACCACTTCTTCAACTTTCATGGTTTCTTGGAGAAGTTTATCAGTTTCCACTAACTATAAAATAATAGAAAATCCCACAAAATATTTCAAAAATTCTTAAAACCCTCCAAAATTTTACCTAACAACTTTAAATACATGAAAATTCATAAATAAAGGGTTACATAATAGAAATTTTGATTGCAACATTTTCCCAACCATTTCCCTTTCTGTACTCAGAAAGTAGAGAACCATCACTTTCCTAAAAAAATAATGGTTCATTACTCATATATTTATTTCTATTATTCCCAAGTCTCTTCCTAAATCTCACCATGTTTCCAGAAAACACTCACTAGATCGATGATTTTTTATGCAATACTTTCTTTTACCTATCCACAATCTACACTATCATGTGAACCAATAAAGAATTTGTCTCTATCTCAACATGACCCTATTTCCCTTTCCATCCTCAGAAAGTAGAAAACCATCACATTTCCAAAAAATATGGTCATTGCATAGCTATTTATTTATCTAATTCTCATGTCTCCTACTAAATCAGATCATGTTTACTCAAAACCCTCAGTAGACCGATAATATTTTCACTCAAGACTCTCTCTTTCCTATGCACAATCTACACTAGCACATGAACCAATGAAGCATCTGCCTCCATCTCAACATGACCCCATTGAATCACTAGACTAAGGATTTTTCCACACATTACATTCACATTCCATGCTTTCTAAAATAACTATGTCCAATCCTTGGAGAGATTCTTAAGAACACATTATCAACCACCTTGAACAAAAATGGAAATTGATGATTATCCATATATGATTTCTGACGACTCTGAGCTCTATCAATTCTCTTCCAGATAAACATAACCTTCTCCATAGTCTCTTAGACAAGGCTTGGCCCAACCATCAAAGTCTCGCCTATTTCCACCCAAAAAAGTAGAGAAAAAAACATACTCCTATACAATGCTTCAAAATGAGCAATAAATATTGAGTCCTAATGACTATTATTATATGTGGACTTGACCAAGGATTTTTTATCGTCTAATGATCCACCAAAATCCATCACATAAGCCAGAAACATGTATTAGAACATTTTTATCACCCTTTAATATTTCCTATATTTTTTAGGATGATATGGAGTACTTTTCGTCAGCTGAGTCTCATGGTGTTTTTGAAAGGATTTCTAGAAACTTGACATGAATCTCAAATCTCTATCTGATAGAATTGAAACTGGTACACCATGCCTCTTTACAGGCATATGGATATAGATTTCAGCAGGTCCTCCACCATATGTGATTCATGAATATGGATGAAATAGGAGAACATTGTGTGTAGATCCACTATCATCCATATGGAAAAATTATATTGAATCATTATTGGGAGAATTGAAACAAAATCCATAACTATATTCTCTTATTTCTGCATATGGATATGTAGAGACTAAAACATACCAAATAGTATCTTAAGTTCTTCCTTGACATTCTGAATAGGGTGGTAGATTTATTTTATTTTCAAATGTTTTTCATCTGAGTACAGAGGGGGTTCACCAAATTAGAGGGGATCAGCTGGGGATCCATAACTTTAGGTCACCCAGACCCTTGTTTTTGTGGCCTTGATATTTGTCATGTATTGTGTTTTTTGTTTCATAATAAATATATAAAAATTTCATTTCATTCCATGATATTTGATTCAATAATCTCAAAATGAACTTATCCAGCTACCTTTAGTTATACACCATCCAAAAATATTAAAACCCCACTCTTTATTACACATTTAAACATGTTTTTTCACATTAAATTTTAAATAATACAACTCAGATGATCGAAGGGTCTAGTGTCTTTGGGGATTAGGAACATTAATCAACAACTTAAAATATAAAATAAAACATCTTTATTGAAAAAATATTTTACATGACCACAACATTTTTTCATACATAACAATTCATGGAATAACCTAAGGATTTACATAAGAAAGGGGTGACCTATAAAGCCTAGTAAGGTAATAAACATAGCTTAATGCGATGAATACAATACATGTTATTTAATATTCATATCAATGGATCATAAAAGAAACATGGACATAAAGGCATGTCAAATCATGATAATCACAACATGATAGTTTGGCAGCAACATACAGCATGATATTAACATGATTAAAAACCCATTGCACATGAATTTGAATGAGTAAACCCTCATTTCACATGAAGTATAATTAGTAAAAAACCATTTTACATAAATTATCATGAGTAAAATTTCATTTTACATTATGTATCATGATAGTAAACATTACCCAATGCATTAGAGCACTATTAGGGCGCACCCTTCTTAATCATTTTGCTTCCATGCATAACTGTGCCACATAGATTATATAACATGAGTTCATTCAAAATAATTGGTTATTACATATTCATGGAATGTATAATAAATACATTTAAGTCCATAATAAATATGTATAAGATAAAAAAGGTGAATACCCTTGATAGAGAAATGGTTTTGGTATTTACTACATGATAACTTTGGATTGGAAAATCATTGTTCAATTTCAACATCATAACAATGTCAAATTGAAATCCTTAAAATGGGTTAATGAGAGGGAAATGGATATCTCGTCATTTATTCATGAAATGAATAGTAAGATGGATAGTTTATAATTTAACACAATATAAGAAATTGGAAATTAAATTTCATATCATAAATGCGGTGATTGATAAAAAGAGGAGAGAGAAAAATCCCCTACGGAATTTCAGCATGGTAACGGCTTAGGAAAGGGTACAAATGGTGAAGGATAAATGATATGTAATTGAGATAATATAAAATTGAAATTAGGGGATTGGTAATAAAATTATGACAATATAACCAATTGAAATTAACAATAATAATTTAAAAACAATATTCTTGAATTGAAAGGAAGAGAGAGAAGTGAGGATCCCTTACAGAATTTCAACATGGTAACAGGTGTTTATACAAGATCCTGGATGGATTAATGAGAGTAAAAGGAACCTATAATTATTTTTAAATAAAATGTACATAAAGGGATATACGTATGAACATATCATAATCTTTGTATAGTAATAGATTAAGGGTGCAGACGGGGGAGGATAAATAAACCCTAAGTTAAATAACAACAAATTTAAAGTATTTAATTGATCATAAAATGATGAAAATATAACCAATTTAAATTAACTAGACTAATTTCAAACAGGGTTCTTGAATTGAAATGAAGAGATAAAAGTGAGGATCCCTTACTCGGATGTGTGACTCCAATGGTATGGGAGAGGCTTCTTAGTAGCTTTTGGGCACCTTTTGGGGACTCTTGGGAGTAAGTGGAAGACGTTGGTTGATCTTAAAATTGTTTTAGTGAAGATAAATGAGTTCTTGGGTGGATTTGTATAATAAATGATGGTAATTTATTTATTTATTTATTTTTGGACACAACACAATAAAATATTAAAAACCACAAACCATACCCTGAGTTTTTCCCATGTTTTCTAGAAAAGGGTGGTGGTATAAATTACTTTATAAGGATAAGTTCAGAAGATATTAAAATATTTATCCTTTTTATGTGGAGGTGAGTTATAATTTCAAGGAGATGATTTTAAAATCTTAAAATATATTATATATTTTGAAGGATTAACTATGGTTTCATAAAATAAATAAAATAAACCTAAAATTACATTATATTAGAGGAATAAAAATATATTTGGATGAAGATACATGTTATAGTATTAATTAAATCATTATTTGGCCACTTTGATGTCATAAAACACACTGTATATTTCTATAGTATTTAATTTATACACAACAATTCAACTCTCTTGGAAAATTGTGAAAAAATCACTATTGGATAATTTCAACATCTGGATTCCAAAAATAATATTAATTTTATCTGAATAATTTTAAAAATATTTTAATTTTGACTTTTAATATAAAAACATACATTTATTGAAAATTGATGGGTGTTGAAAAAAAATTTAGTTAAACCTTAATAAAAAGTATATGATCATATATATTTAATAAAATTAATTTATTAATAATATTTTATTATGATATTATTTTTTATACCCATTAATTAATATAAATTGAATTCTTAATTGAATTTGAAAATTAACAAAAAAATACTATTTTTGATTTAATAATCATTTACATGGCAATAGAAATAGAATGAAAGTGTATTCATTACTATGTAAAAAATTATTATACATAATCACATTTCTAGGGTCTTATTACATATCCCTTTATTACACTAGCATATTACTTAAGAGTAAGGTTCGTGATAGCGATGCATTCATGGGGTCGTTCAGTGAACATGGTTTAGGTCTTGATCTCGATGAGCTTTAACTTCTCTCACAAATGGTTTCTCTCAAGTTTATGTTTTCAGATCATGGCATGGGATTGGTCTAGGTCTAATACCATAAATTATATATCACTTAAGAGCTCTGATAAATGGAATTTATAAGGAATGATTCTAATGGTTGAGGCCATTACTACCTTTGTCTATGTCAAAGGATTTGTTAAGGCCCTATATTTATACTAATCATGTGATAACTATCCAAAATGTACAGTATCAATGGTAAAGATACACAATTGTCATTTAAATATAATTGAATATAATAAAATAATTCCACATGTCCTCTAGAACCATAATACAATTAATTGAAAGGAATGAAATTTTATTCATAAATGACCAGGTCATTACAAACATCCCTCATTATTAAATTTCACCCTAGAAATTTATTATTACTACTATAAAACAGATGAGGGTAACTCTGATTCTTCACATCCTATGGTTCTGACGTTGCTTCTTCAAACTTTTGGTTTCTCTATAACACCGTGAGGATGGAATCATCTTATTTCATATAACTTTTCTGCTATGATCTATAATCATTACTAGTTTATCCTTAGAGGAATGGTTATTCTCCACTGGTACCACTTATGGAATGAGTATATGTGAGGGGTCTGGTATGTACATTATCAAGAGGGATACATGGAACACATCATGTAATTGAGACAGGTTTGGTGGGAGTTATATTCATTAGGTCACTCCTCCAATGCGACTAAGGATATCAAAAGGGCCGATGTAACTTGGACTAATCTTTACCTTATTTCCAAATCTCAATACTATCTTCCATAGAGATATGCATAGGAATACCACGTCTCCATCACCAAAACTTAGGTCCCATTGATGATTTTAATCACATCACTTTTATCGACTCTTATAAACTTAGATGTGTTATTGTATGATCTTAACCTTCTCAATGATTTCTTAAAAAATATATGGACCTATATTATTTTGTTCCACAACATCATCCAAACATGCTAGTCTTCTATTGCTCTTATTATAATGGTATTAATACGAGGACATTTGGATGCTCGAATGGAAACAGTTTTTGTAAGAGAATTCCAGCAATGGAAGTTGTTGGTCCCATCCACCATTTAATCCATTGAGATATATTTGATCATGTCCTAAAGTGTTTGGATAGTCCACTCATATTAGACATTATTTTGACGGTGATAATTCGTACTAAATTTACACTCTGAGTTTAGAGAATGCTGGAGACTTTTCCAAAACAAAGAGGTGATCCTTGGATCATGGTCGGACACAATCGATAGTGGTACTCCATGAAGCCTTACCTCTTCACTGGTGTATATTACTGCTAGTCCTCCCAGTGATAAATACTATCAAATCTCAATGAAGTGTGTAGTCATTGTAATATGATCCACAAGAATCTAGAGAGAATTGTTTTTTGGATGTCTTTAGAAGTCTAGTGAAAAAGTATATGGTGATGTCTTTCCATTTCCATGTTCGTAAGGGTAATGGTTTCATCATCCCATTAGAGTTATTCATCTCAGCCTTTACTTGTTGAAATTCCAGCCACTTGGATGTATATTCAGTGATCTCCTTCCTCATGTTATCCCAAAAATAGTGCACTTCAGGATCTTGATATATCTTTTTGTTTCCTGGGTGAATGGAGAAATTCGAATAATGTGCATCATCCAAAATTTCATTCTTTAACTCAGGATTTTATGGAACACAGTGTTGACCCAAATATCAAAATTTATTCTTCATTATCCCTGAACCCAAAAAAATTCCCTTTTATGTTAGTTTCCACATTCTTCAGAATTCTCTCATAATATTTTTGAGAAACATTTAACCTTTAAAAAAGAAATGGTAGAACAATAATCTGTGAAAGGATTTATGATGTTCCCTTATTCAAATTCCCATGTCCATATTCATAAAATCTAATATGATTGTATCCTTTTCAATTATCAAGAATGATAGAATTTATGGGTCCTTTCTACTTAGAGAATTTGTCACCTTATTATCCTTCCCAGGATTTTAATTGATTGAGCATTCATAATCCTTGATGATCTCTAACCATCTTCATTGGTGCATAATTATCAATTTCTATGTGAATAAATATTTGATAATTTTTTTATTCATATATATTTCCCAATTATCCCCAAAGATATAACGCCACCATAATATTCATGCAAAGATCATAGATGCTAAATCCATATCATGTTTGTTATAGTTTTTCTCATGAACTTTCAACTACCTTGAGGCATAGGCAAAAACATTTTCAGTTTTCATTAACACATATCTCAATCCCTTCCTTAATGCATCAGTGAAAATTACAAAAAATATCCCCAATTGTGGGTAGTGTGAGAAAACAAATAGTGACAATAATCCTTTTAAAATCCATGTTTATTTCTTCATAATGATAATTCTAAGAATATTTTACTATCTACTGAGTTCTCTTGGTATGAGGGTTTGACAATCGTGAGATGTTTCTCACAAATCGGTGGTAATAACTAGATAACCCAAGAGAGATACAGATATCTATCACATATGTTGGATATAGATATTCTTTAATTACATTTTTTTGGAAGGATCCATAAATATATCATTGCTTGTGATGATACACCCCAATATTTATACTTTTATCAACTAAAACTCACACTTCATATACTTTCCATAGAGATTCTACTTTCACAATTTCTTTAGCATTATTCCTAGATGCTTCTTATGATCCTCGTGGTTTGGGATTATATTAGAATATCTTCTATAAATACTACTACTAATGTATCTAGGAAATCTCTAAATACTCTATTCATATATTCCATAATGAATGTTGGAGCATTATTGAGTCTGAATGGAATCACTATGAACTCATAATGCTTATACCTTGTACAAAACGTAGTCATGTGGATACCCTCCTTCACCCTTGGTAACATCTCGACTACATAACCCTGTTAGAGAAGTATTGTTCTCCACATAGCTGGTCAAGCAAGTCATCAATTCATGTTAATGAATACTTGTTCTTTACATTGAATTTTTTGAACTCATGATAATCAATGTAATGGTTGATTGAACCATCCTTCTTCTTTATGAAGAGGACCGGTACACCCCATAGGGAATCACATGGGCATATAATCCCTTTATCCAGATAATCTTGTAGTTTTTTCTTTAGGTCCTTGTGTTCTGGAACATCCATTCTACAGAGAGTCTTGTATATTTCAAATTACCCATGTATATGTTTGATGGAAAATTCAACCTCTCAGCTAAGAGGAAGACCAAAAAATTCCTTAAGAAACAAATCAGTGAATTCCCTCATAATAAGAATGTCTTAGAGAATTGTTCATTCCTTAGACCTAATCATTTGACCCAGATAAAATTTCTCAAAGGGTAAAAATATACATTCTTGTGATGACGGTGCTAAAGAAGATTCATCCTCTTTCTTGGACTTGTATAGTATCAGGGGTCAATTATCCATATGGAGAGTGATTTCCATCTCATGGAAATTTATGTTGGCTCTATATAGAGAAATATAATCCTTGCCTATAATTTCATTAAATTGTACCAAGAGAAGTATAAAAAGGTTCACTGAGAAGTTCAATCCACAAATAGAGAAGGGGGAGGAGTTATATTCATGGGATGCAATAATTTCCCCATTTTCCATCTTCACCGACATCTTTACTTCAAATCTTTGTGGCGATGTTTGAATAGTTCTTCTAATATTTTGTAATATAGAATAATGCATAGAACTATGGATGATAACCCAACCTTTCACTATTTGTTTTTGGTTCTACCTTATCAATAATAGACTTAGGGATGATTATCATAAACTATTAAAAACATAAAGGGGAGTCCAATGACAATCAATGGATAGCATACATTAAACTCCATAACATATGAGTTTTTAATCTTCAGTCTCTGTTATCCATGGTCTACTTCTTAACATATATTATTATGGTTTTTGTGTTCTCTTAATAATGGTTTATAATGAGATTATGAATTTATCGAAGCATATCCCCTGGGAGTGTCAAAGAAGAAGTCCATCGAGGCTCGTTTTTGTGCACCAATTTCCAAATGAGTACAGCTCAAGGAAATGTTATTAGGTTTTACCCCTAGATACATATGTTCTAGATCCACATCCACTTGATCGTATTCATATAGGGATGTAATTTCTTGATAAAACACATACTATATACTCACCAAACTTTGGGAATTTTTTTCTTATACTGTTTCTTATCCCTAATGGTTTCTACATGGTTTTTATAATCCTAAGGCCAAAAATAAATCAACTTATTCTATGATACCAAATATAAAAACCCTGATATTTATTACACATTTAATCATGATTAATTACATAAAATGTCACTTAAAACAACATAGAAGATCAAAATTTCTATTGTATTTAGGGATTAAGAACATTACATAAACAAATAAAAACATAAAATACAACATCTTTATCAAATACTTCTTTTACATGACCAAAAAAGTTCTTCATACGTGACACTGCATTGGATAATCTGGGGGAATACATAAGAAATGGTTGAGCTATAATGATCGATAAGGGAATAAACATGGAATAACATGTGGAATAAAATACATGTTAATAAATCAGAATTTTAATGGATAATAAAATAAACATTACATAAAGTAATTTTATAGCATGATAATCATAACATAAAAATGTGGCCGCAACATAAAACATATTATTAACATCAATAAAAACCCATTACACATGATCTTGCATGAGTAAACACTCATTGCATATGAAGTTTCATGAGTAAAATCCCATTGTAGATAAATTAGCATGATTAAACCCTCATTTCACATGAAGTATCATGATACTAAAAATTACCCAATACATTGGAGCTCCATATGGGTTCACCCTTTATAAACATTTTGTTTTCATGCAAATGTGTGCCACATAGATCAAATAACATGAGTTCACTCAACATCATAGGTTATTACATGATCAAGGAATGTGGAATACATACATGCAAGTCCATAATCAGTTTGTATATGTTCATTAAGTTTAATTCCCTTAATATTGAAATGTGTATGGTATTCACTACATGATTACAATGACATGAAAAATCATAGTGCAATTTCATTAGCATAACAACGTCAAATAAAAATTCCTAAAATTGTTTGATTATGGAGAAACATGTCTATCATCATTTACTCATGAAATGGAAAGTAATGGAGATAGGTAATAATGTAATCCAACTTATTAAATTTTAAATTAAAGGTCATGTCATAATTTGCGTGCTCGATAAAAAGAGGAGAGATATAAATGTCTTATAGAATTTCGACACTATAACAGCATAGGTAAGGGTCCAAATGGGGGATGATAAATGATAAATCATTGAGATAAAATCAAATAAATATTATTGAATTGATCATAAAATGATGAAAATTTAACTAATTTAAATTAACAAAACTAATTTCAGACATGGTTTTTGAATTGAAAGGAATGGATAAAAGTGAGGATCCCTTATGGAATTTATGCATGTTAGAGGGTGTTTATAAAGAATCATGGATAGATTAATGAGAGTCAAAGTAATATCTAATTATTTATAAATACAATTGAATGTATGGTAATTATGTATGAACATATGTTAAAATAATTAACTTGAAATTAAAATACATATCACAAAAGGAGTTCTCAATAAAAGAGTAGAGTCCTTACTTTATTTCTTTACGATGCTAAGGCAGAAGGGAGGTGCCACTGGGATTCTTGGAAGTAGCTGGCACGACCAACTAATGATGGAGGCACCGGCTTCGTGACATACATGACACCGTCCTTGGTTTCAAGGCTCATTTAGCATGGGAAATAATTAATGGGGAGACTCTATGGGAAAATTTTTTTAAAGGGAGGTACATATGGGATGAGGATATTATCATGCATGGTACGACGGGTCTGGCCAAATGTATTTTCGCCTGGATGGAGGAGTTGTCTGGATACACTAGATGGATTTTTGGCCATGGAGAGATTTATTTATGGAATGATATCTGGGCGGGTGAAAAACTTTTCTACTTATGTTGTCTGTCCCCTGGTATTTATTTTCGGGATGCAAGTGACAGGTATGAGTTCATTCATGAATCATTAAACCACAACCAGATGAGACTTTTTTCAAATATTGTGATGAATGATGACTAGGTCATGTACTGCTTCATAAGGGCATGTTCTGGCAGATTTAATGTCCGTGGTTACAGGATAATTCTTCGGAGGGAGAGCCACATAGTGGTAGGGGGACCAATTTCTTGGTGTAATGAAATACCGAAGAGGATGAATTTCTTGGTTTGGAGAATCAAAAACAGGGCATTACCAACAGAGTAAAATATTTAGAAAAAAGGGGTCTACATGGTGTCACAGTGTTACTATTGTGCGTTTCCTAATACAGAGACATCAGTTCATCTCTTCTTCCAAGGAAAATGGGCCTCGTTGCTTTGGTAATTGTTTACTCACCCTCGGTTTCCTGATGGAGAGCCCTGGACCTATCAAGAGTTTGTGTCAACTTGGTTATCTAGGACTGAAAACAGATCTATGAAGCGGATGATTAGAACCATCATTCTGGTGGCTATTTTCTAGACCATTTGGGAGGCACATAATCAAGTTAGATTGGGTTCCAAAAGTTCTCCTTTAGCCCTTCGTTTTCAGCTTAAGTCACTCACTGTGGAATTGGCTTCACTGGTTAGAGGGGGGATGGCGTCGGTTACTCTTTGTAATTTTCTTAAGAAACCATGCATGCTACAAAGGAGGGGCGGATTTTGGGTGAAGTGGCAGACTCCAAACCATGGGTTGAAACTGAATATCGACAAGTCATTCATGGTGGGAGTTATGAGGGGTGGAGGGTTACTTTGTGACTTTTGGGGATCTGTGCGTGTTTCATTTAGCACGTTTTATGGTCCAGGTAATTCACTGGGTGCGGAGGTTTGGGCTCTTCTTTCTGGCCTGATGGTTTGTAGGAGGAGGGGATTGCAGGTGGCAGAGGTGGAATCATATACGGATGTTCTGGTCAAGGCTTTTCAGGGATTTTATGAGATACCTTGGTATTTGATCTATCTTATTCGAATTTGTAAGGAGGAAACAAATCATGGAAGGTTAATCAACCATAGCTGTAGGGAATCTATCTTTTCTGCTGATTCGCTTTCTTGTTTGGGAAAACAGGAGGGCACTGTTTTTGTTTATGATAGTATTCATTCTCTTTCCCTTGAGAGATTTTCTGTGGTTCAAGGGGATTCCCTTGGACTACATCATTTTCTCCCCCCTTGAAGGCCTATTTTTGGTTTTTCGTGTTATCCTTTGAAATAATAATAAAAAATAACTTTCAGACCATAATATACCTTAAAGAATTTCAGCGTAGTAATAGCTTAGATAATGATACAAATGGGGGAGGATAAATGATCCATAATTGAAATAACCTATTATAGAAAATAGGTTATTGATAATAAAATGATTATATATAACCATTTCAAATTAACAAGCCTAATTTAAAACAAGGTTATTGAATTGAAAGGAAGAGAGAAAAGTGAGGATCCCTTACTTGGATCTGTGAATCCAAAGGCATCGGAGAGGCATCATAGGAGCTTTGGGTCACCTTGGTAGGACTATAGGGAGAAAGGTAAAGAGTTTGTTTGATCTAAAAAGAGTTTAGGTGAAGATAAATAGGATCTTAGGTTGGTTTATATTGGAAAGAAGGCGGATTTAATTATTACTTTGGTTTTAGACACTACACATTAAAATATTCAAAGCCTCAAACCATCCCATGATTTCTCCCCATGGTTTCTAGAAAAGGGGATGTTATAAATTATTTTATAATGATAAGGGCCGAAAAGATTCATATATTTCCCATTATTATGTGTACATGAGTCATACTTTCTAGGAAATGATTTTAAAATCTTTAAATATATTATATGTTTGGGAGGATTCAATATGATTTTCTAAAATAAATAAAATTAAGATAAAATTAAATTATTTTAAATTAAAAACATATATTTTTTTATTATATTATTACAGTTTTTATTACATCCTTATTGGGAAACTAAAATGTCATAAAACACACTCTATATTGGTAGAGTATTTAATTTTTACTTGAAAATTTGACTCTCTCAGAAAATTATGAAAAAGATATTTTCGGGTAATTTTGATGTACTAATTCCAAAAAACATATAAATTTAATCTAAATAGTTTTCTAACTATGTAAAATTTTACTTTTAATATAAAAAATTATCTTTATTAAAAAGTGAACTGGTTTTGACAAAAACATTTTTAAACCCTAATAAAAATTAAATTTGACATCATAAAAATTATATGATAATATATATTTAATAAAATTAATTTTATAATAATATTTTTTTAGAATATTTTTTATATTAAAATTCCATTAAATCATGAAAAATAAATTTCTTAATTGATTTTGAATATTAACCAAAAATATGATTTCTGCTTAAAAAATTATTTACAAGGTAATAATAGTTGATTAAAAGTATATTAATTATTCTATACAAAAAATAATGTACACAATCATAATCCTAGGGTCTTGTTACATATACTTTTATTACACTAGAATATTCCTTAAGAGTAATGTGTGAAATGATGTGGATTTCATGTAGAAATTCGGTGAATATGGTGTGGGTCATGATCTTGATGGCCTTGAAATTCTACTGTAAATGGTTTTTCACAAGCTTAAGTTGTTATATTTCAGCATTGGATTGGACTAGGGAAGGTCCCAGAATTTATACATCCCTTAGAAGCTCTAATAAATAGGATTTATAGAGAATGATCCTATTTTTTAAGGTCATCACATCCTTTTTCTGTGTTAATAGGATTTGTTAAAAATCTATATTTATACTATTCATGTGTTCTATTTTCACTGACTATATTATCAATGATAATGATACATAATGGTCATTAAAATCCAATTGGATATAATAAAATAACTGCACATGTCTTCTATAACCATAAGACACTTAATTAAATGAAATGAAATTTTATTCATAAATGATTGGATCATTACCAAAATAGCTCTTTCAATGGCTTATAAATGTTCTAAATTATACGATGGACTAACTATCTCTAATTATATTAAACACTAAAAGGTTGTTCTTGAAAAGACACGAGTAGAACTATTCTATAATGAAACCACAAAATTGAATTCCTATATAGTTTACATCCTTTAGTGTTAAAACCACCATTATGTCTTGACCTCATAGACACATATTCTAAATATGAGGCATGCGTCTCTTAAATTTTTTTAATTAAATCAGGTATAAACAAAATTAGAAATGATGACTCTACATCACCTCAGTCTTTACATTCCAAACTCATGTCGGCTATTACCGACATCAACTACCGACTAATTGGAATCTTCTTTTTCCACCTGAGGATATGAAATTATTCATAATGCATCATCCACCAATTTTACTATACCCATTGTATACATCAAGTAATTTTAAAACATCTGGAGATACTCAATCCATCTTTTTTTTTCAAATTCAAACCCCTTTTGGGTAAATTATGCTTTAAGCTCTTATTGTTGGCAAACATGTTGAATTTTTCACCAAAGAGATAGTGATTCCAAATAATCAAATCATGCACTATAGCATCTAATTCCAAATCATGTGTTGGGTAGTTCTTCTCATGAAACCTCATCTATCAAGATCTGTATGAAATATCATGATCCCCCAACATGAGAAAACATCCAAACCCTGATCTTGACACATCAAAATACACTATGTAACTTTTCCCTAGTTCTAGAAAAACCAAGATCAGTGTGGATGTAAGGAAAACCTTGAAATATTAAAAAGGCTTTTGTCATCCCTCATTCCATTAAAATGATGCATTATTTATCATCAAAGATTTCAGTAGTGAAGATATTCATGAAAAAACACAAAAAAATCATCAGTAATACCCAACTAGACTAAGGAAAATCCATATTTCAAAAACATTATTTGGCAGTTTCTAATATATAATAACCTCTATTTTATCTAGATCAACCAAAACGAATTTCTCATAAATAACATGGACAAGGAAACAAAATTTTGTATCCAAAAATCACACTTTGACACTTTGTAATAAAATTGATGGTCTCTGAATATTCATAACACTATTTCCATGTGTTTTCCATGATCGACCCTTGTTCTTGAATACACCAAGATATCGTCGAAAATCACCACCACAAAAGAATACAAGTATCTCTGAAATATCTAATTCATCAATGAAAAAAAACAACTGGGGAATTCATAAGATAGAAGGGATTCACCACATTCTTGTAGTGTCCATACTACTCTTGAAAGCTATTTTCTGAATATCCTCTTTCCTAACCCATAATTGGTGATACCCAAATTGCAATTCAATTTTGGAGAACCATTTTGATCCCCATAATTGAATGGATATATCATCAATGTGTGGAAGTGGATACTGATTCTTTATCATAACATAAAAAAAATTATGATAATCCACACATAACCGGAGAGTTCCATCTACCTTTTTAACAAAAAATTCATGTGATTACCATGGAGATATGCTATTCCAAATTAACCCTTTGTTTTATAGATCTTCTAACTGCACTTTCAATTACCTCAATTTTTATGGTTACAAATGACAAGATGGAGGTGAGATTGGATTGGTCCATGAGAGGAGATCGAACAAAAACTAAACTTCTATTATGGGTAGAAACCCTAAATAAATATTAGATAATACATCCAAAAACTGATCAAAAACCAATGGATAACTACTCTTCTCGATCTATTCCATTTATTCCAATGAAAATGCATCAAATTGGTATGAGATAGTCCCAATTCTTGATTACAACACTCTTGTTGCACCCACCTTGTCATTCCTTTCTCCTCTAAAGAGATGTTTGATGCCATCAAAAGTCATAAATCTAGCTATTTGAACATATGAGTTGATATGATCCTTGAACATTGTGAGTCATTCCATACCCATGATAATATCATAAAAATCCATCTAAAGCACAGATATTTCACATATCAACTCAACTCCATCAAAAATTATACAACCTTCTTTACATAGAAAGGATTGACACTCTCTTTGACCAAGAAAAATTTCAAATTTCAAAATAGATTGCATAATTTCCACATTAAATCCCAACAAATCAATAGCATAAGAAGAAATGAAGGAATGAGATGTACCTATATCAAAAAAATATTGAATGAATGTAGAATTAAAATGAATTATACCTTATACTATTGATGGTCCTTGATGATCATTCATGATAACCTTATCTAATCCAATTACCAGTATACTTTCAACACTTTCCCCTTTATTACCCTGCATAAATTTCCCTTGATGATGAGTACTTATGCTCATAGATTCACAATGCCTAACATTATTCAAATAAAAAGGGGTATTATTCTACCATTTACCCATTAAATAATAAGACACTTGTGATCCCTAATAAGTTTTTTAAACACCCAACCTTAGTTAATTCTGAAAATAATTCTAAATACCTACCATATGTTTGGAACTATGGCATGCTCTATGTTGTTTCATACACTCTCACTTAATGTTTCTTATAGATCCACATTCGAAACATCTTGGTTTTCTATAAGGATTTTGAGGAAGATTTAATGATCCAACAGACTAATTCTGATCGATACTGCTACCTGGTAAATAAAATTCCATCTTCCGATTTCTCCCCACATTAGTGTTATGAGCATTCCATATTGGTTTCAATATACTTCCCCTACCCATAGTTCTTGTGATGTCTTTTTCATCCATTGTTATACTATTTACCATCTATGTATAATCCATTATAAAGAGCACCACCATCTTTGAATGAATTTCCAGCCACATCCCAGATTAAAAAATGTGTTCCTTCAAAGACACAATAGCAGCAACCTCTAGTGAAACCCAAACTATATTAGTAAATTTAGTCGCATACTCTTTCACCAAAAGGTTTTTCCACTTAAATCTAAAAAATCCATTGTTCAAAAAATTATGAACATGTGAACATAGAATTTATTAATAAAAAATTCCTAAAAATAATCCCATGCCATGCCATGGTCCAATTTATCTTGGACAACAAACCCCCACCACTGACTTGCAAGAACATCCTACATGTATGTATCTATCTTGATAGTAAATTATGATGATGTGCCTTGGAAATAGAATATTATATTGATCCTATTTACCCAAACCAATGGATTTTTTCTTCTAAATCACCCCAAAATATGGGTGGATTCTATTTTTGAAACTGAATAGAATGGTTTTCATGAGTTGGTTCATCTTTTGGGTTCCCAAAATCCAAAATATGAAAACATTACACTATGATATGAACATGATATTGGTTCACCTGTGGGTCAGGTGTAATAACATTTTCAGTAGCTTCCTCTATTTGTTTTCTACGATGTCTATCAGGTAGCATTTTATATTCATATAATAAATTCCATAATTCTCACTCTCTAGAAACTGGATGATTAATAATTTCAAATTATATCACATTGTAACTATCCAAACCATGCTTCCAAAATTAAATATTTCCCATGTTCGATCATTTTGAAAAAACCCATCATGTTTTGGGGAAAACCCCCATTTTCAAAGTACTATAACCATTCTCTTTTCAAAATCACAAATTGAAAAAATTGATTTTACAAAAATCAATAAAAATATTCAAAAACATAAATCATTACTCAAAATGAGAAATAGAACCCTAGTTGGAAGCCATTTATACAATGAATTCCATGCCTTTCTCATTGGATAAACCCACGACAATGAGATCATCCTTCTATAAGTGTCTCCAAAAAATTTATGTACCTGACTCCATAGTAACTTGATTTTTAGCATAAAAAGGTTAGCTACAAATTTTTATGCTATAAATTTCTTGTTCTGAAAATTATACTGCTTTCTAGAATACCAAACCAATGAATAACCCCAGAATGAATTCCCACTCCAAGACCAATAATTGGTGACAAAGGACCGATCAAACAACTTGTCCCAAAAAAGGACTGAAAAATAATGATACCACTTGTAACATTATTCCCTTCATTATCGTCTTGAGTCATGGCAGAAGTACTACTGGGCCTTAGGCGATATCCCCAATGTGCCAAAAGATGGTAATAAATGCGGATGGATTCATTACTATTGGGGGATGATTTAACCTTTGACGAAGTAAACAAACAAAACTAAACATCCCATATCAAATACCACTATATGATGCATGATAATAATGTAATATAATTCAATAATACCAAAATACCACTAAAACCAAATAATGGCATAACCAGAATTAGAGTTCCAAAGTGAATGACTAAAACAACAAAACCCGAAGACCCCAAGATATAGATCGAAACCTCCACACCAAGATCTAATATCCAACACCCAAAGTCATCCCAAGCATCACAATATTCTACATATGATATGAGATGCTTTAGCTTTACCTATATCTCAGAATAAAACATCTACAAAAGAAAAATAGTTCCAAATAAAGTTGTGAGTAATAAAACTCATTAAGATTTCCCCAAATGAAATCCTTACACACACCACTAGGATTGAACAAGTTATCCCATTAATATAAAACTATTTATATAAAACTATTTAAATAGTTCAATAATTCCCAACAAACCAACCAAGACATACCAAAAAAATTTCCCAGAAAAACACAGTTCCAAGGAATGAAAACAAATAAGTCATTAACCATTCTTCCTATTTCATGTTAGAAAAAACCACATCCCATTTTACAAACCCATAAACACATGCCTCAACCAACCCAAATCTGAAACACACAAACACAATTAAACCACCCATATTTGGGTTTTCCTTTGAATGTGGGACTTCACATGCATACCCCATCCCCTCTCTATTGTGTTACTTTATGAACACATTCCAACCCTTTGATAGTGGTACTTCATGACGACTTATCATCCCCAATTTAACTCATGATGAACCATTTAATCCAAACAGAATCCTAATCTATTATTGTAAAACCATTTCAATAAAATCAAAAATTTTTTGAAAGTAATATTAAGACAACATCCATTCCAAAAACAATTCAACCAATCATAATGAAATCATTTTAATAAAACAATCCTTTTATTGAAATCTCCTTTAATCCAACAACCAATCAAAAAAATGAAACTATTCTAATATATAATTATTCCAAAAAACCATTTCAATAAAACAATGTTTTTATTGAGAACCATACCCTTAAACAATTCCATAAATCAACCCATGAAACTCATTTAAAATTCAAAATTTTAAAATCCAACTATAATGAATTTTGTTTCAAAAATATCACAATTTTCCCAAAATCCACAAATCATCACCAAAGATGTCTAAAAAAAGAATCAAGCATCAATTTCCCAATAAATTTATACCAAAATATTAATTTTAAATTCAATCCTTCTAATTCTAGTAGTACGAGTAGAGAGTGTATCCACCTACCTTAATGGTTTTGGTGAAAATGATGAATTGAAAAAAAAACCTCACCATACCAAGTCAAAAATCGATGAATATTCCTTAGAAACCTTACCCTAAAATAAAAAATCCAAGTATAAACATTAATGTCAACAAAAATCATAGATATATCCTCAACAAAACTAGATCTAAGAAACTGGAAGAGATAGGAGAGTATATCAAAGAAAAACTAAGAACAATACAACAAAGGGGACATAAAAACAATGATCCAGCTTTAAAGCACTAGGAAAACACTTCAAATCACCTTTGAAAAGATTGAGAGAGGTTATTTGGACTTTTGGAAGAAGAAATACTAAGCGTGGGCCAAAATGGGGCCAAAATGAGGGCATTATGGTTAAAATCATGGGAGACCCATTTTTTTATAACCAACTTTTTAAACTATGCATGGCCACCAACATGGTTAGGCATACTGTGGGAAAACCATGTAGCTACTACAGCCTTAAGATGTGCTTTCCATGGTTGGTTAACACAGTTAGACAAATTGTGCACCAACCATTAAAAGACAACTATCTCAAAAATCATAGTTTACCTAGGGTGGATGCACAGTTTAAAAACTCATGTATTTTAATAGTGCACCAACCCATAGCCCACTACCTCATGTTTTACGGTTTCCAAGAGAAGTTCCACGATTTTCACTAATCATGCTCGGACTATGTGCCCTTATAAAAGACCCACAAACCGTCCTAATTTCTACTAAACTCTTGCAAACTTTACCCAACCACATTAAATATATAAAAAGGATTAAATTATGTATTAAATACTTGAAATTAGGGGTGAAACACTTTGGTCTATGAATCACAATTTTTTATCTAATATCATTGTTCTTAAGTGTGACCCTAGAGATATTTTTTGGTCTTTGGGAGTAGTTTATAGTTTATTTTTGAAAGAATCAAACTCGTTAGTTTGTAATGTATTTCATCCTATTATAGGTCACACCATTAACCAAATTTTCCACCCATTATGGTTGATCATATTTGGATTCTTATGAGGTAATGTATATAGTATGGTGGAAGTTTTTGCCTTTTTTTAAATATGGAGACCAAATCTAGGCCGTTGATAGAGATAATGCCAACGATATTCCCTAGAGTGTCAGATATCAGGCATGACATTCTCTTCCTAGAGCATCGTAAAAGTTTTCATTCTTAGATATGTATATTAGAATGCCTTTGGATTTTGGCATTATAGGGTGTGAGTAACCTTATGTTTTTAAAAGGATCACTAGAAAATCACCTTTAGGTGAGTGGTTAGTATTGGAGATAAATTTCATTGGGATGTTTTTTTAGCGCTATTTTTGGTTGGAATTATCTCTAATAGATAGTGCCACAGTAAAATGACATTGGAACAATCATTTAGATAATATCTAGATTCCATTGTAGGGTATTTATCTAGAAGAATGTGGTAGAGTATCTTATGAATTACATTAAACCTATTCTAGTTTATATAATAATTTTGGAAAAACCATGATTTTTTCAAATAAATTTTTAGTTGAGTATCGTAAAAGGGAAGTAGTTGTGGTTGATCATAAATATTATAAAATAGGTCCTTTATGTGGATGAAATTTCTTATTTAATGAGGGTTTAAGAATAAGGTCTCAAATGATGTATGGATGAATGATTTTGCGGCTTTTTTGTTTCCTTTATGAGTGGCCTCTAGTTTAGTGTTGTTAATATTATGGGTGTGTGGGTTTGCATTTGGGAACTATTATGGTGTTGATTTAGACTTTTGGACTAGTTTTTTTTTATCCTCATAGTGGTCTATGTGTTTAGTCAGCAATGATGACCAAATATTAGCTAAGATAATTAGGTTTCATTGATCCATTAATTTTGTAAGACATATAATCTATACCATGAGATAATATGTCTAGGTCTTGTGGGTTTTTTAGGGTGGAACGGTGAGTGTGTAATGGATTTATAAAAGGGGAACAGTTTATCATTTTGTTATGTAAGATCAAGGTTATATAGAAGTTTGGTGTTTCATATTGGATCAATTAAAAGAGGGAATTGTTGTTCTTGTGTAATACTGTAGTTAAAGGTCCAACAATGATGCTTGATGGAATCAGTGATTCCGGTGGCTAACGAGTCAAGGATCAGTTATACGTCTTGTTGTAATACCTCTATATAAAAAGTTTGTGAGGTTAATCGATAAGACCGAGGAATAAGGGTGTGACCTATTAATGAGGAAAGACACCTGTAAGGTGGGAGGGGTGATTAGTTTTTCTATGGAGTGTGAACTAACCCATTATTGACAAGTTAGTGTGGTGGGGAAATCATATTTTGTGAACCATTGTGTGTTGTGATATTAAATCAAAGGTTTGAAATTTTGAGAAATGATCATTTGTGGTGAGTGACAAGCCAATAATTTTTTTGTTGTTGATAGGACCATATAAGGATATAGAAGGTTAGAGTGTAAGAGTTATGCCCAGTTGTGTGGTTGAGGTATTTGAATTGTTATGTTGGGTTCAATGATGTAAGATTGTCCTAGAGTTTTTTTCATTTATTTTGTGTGAAAATGGTCAATTGAGAGAATAATATGTTAATTCTTGTGTTTTAACAGTGGAGGTATTTTTTAGTGTACATTGGGATTAAAATAAATGTGAAACTAACCCATTGGTAAAGTATGTTGGATTAGTGTGTGTGTGTGTGTGTAATGTAACAACCCTAAATTTGGAATAAATCTTGTTTCCTAATTTTGTGTGTTGTTTTATATCATACTCAACAAAACTTTTTCATTTAATAAAATGAGTATTATAAAAATGGTACTATTGGTTTTTGACTATTATATGATTGTTAGTCAGTATGACCTTTGGAAACTAAATGTTGCGTTTATTGTCTCTAAATACAAGTGATCTCTGTTTATTAATATAGAAAGAAGATTTGATGGCCTTATCGAGTAGTCTCGGGCCAATCGAAGCCCATCTAACAGAACATGGGAAGGAGGTAACAACACTGGGATTTTCTCTAGAACAAAACCAAGCCGAACATCATCATGTAAAGCTAGAATAGGATCACCTTCGCGAGAAGTTCAAACTGATAGAATTTACTACTCATGCGATGTTGGCCAAGCCGCCCTTAGATTCTCTCACCTTAGCACACCTTACACTTAAGTCCTATGCTGGTATTATAAGGGGCTATGTAAGGGGACTGTAACTGCCTTGTGTAATTCTCTGATTTAAATAAAAATTGTTATTTCTTATTATGATGAAGTTTGTGAATTTTCAAATGTCCGGATAAATATATTATGCATATTTTTTATGAATTCTAGAAAAAGGATATTTGAAAATATTTACGTAAACCTTAAATAATTAATTATGTGTAATGATTTTCAAAAAATGGTCTTCTACAATTATGTTCAACAAGAAATTTAGAGTCTAATTAGATCAACTTGTTTTTTAATGAATAGTAAATTATGAATAGTGATTTTACGCTTAGGATTAGTAATTTGACCAAATGGATTAGTAATCTCACTTCAAAAAGTATTAATATAATCTAGGCACCATGATTAAGTAATGTGATTCAATAAAATAGGTAAATAACTCTTTCTGAAATTATTAATCAAGTATTCGTTTTTTCAGGTGAATAGTTTTTTTTATACAAATTAAATTAAAAATATTTAGAAAATTATTTTTATAAAATGGAGTTCATTTTTGAACTCAGAGCATCAAAATTATGTTATAGTAATTTTTGGGGATTTTTCTGAAAAAAATGAAATTTCAGTGAATAGTGTATTTATTTAAAAATTAAATTAAAAATATATAGAATTTTTTTTTATAAAATGGAGTTCATTTTTTAAATCAGAGCATCGATATTTGGTTTAGGTGAAATTTTGGGATTTTTCTGAGAAAGTTGAATTTTTGGTGAATAGTGAAAATATAGTTTTTCAGTTTCCGGTGTTTAATGACATAGTTAAATGTTGTATTAAGTATGTAATAAATCTGTTCGACTTATGAATAGTAAGATAAGGTATTAGGTGTCCCAAATGGACAATATCATGGGCAAATACCATGGCAAAGCCCACGGTTTTTCAAATACCACCAATGAGGTGTCCCTTGGCCATTAATGTCTTGTCCCATCAATTCCCCTATGAATACCAAACCATTCTCTCATCCTTTCGATTCCAAAATATACCTCAACGAATTTCTGGTCTCCTTACCTACCAAGGAGTCCTCCCAAGGTGCCCTCAAGCCTCCAAAGGTCCCAAACATCATGATTTTGAAGTTACTTTTCAAGGTAAGGGATCCTACCTCTCTCTTTCTTTCCATGTACTCTCTTTTATGTCATTTCTTTTATGATCCATGTTATTATGTTGGAGGATGTTTTTTATATTCATCCTACTTTCCTTTTCATTTTTATATGATTAGAGACCCCCTCTTTCTCTCATCTATTCATTTTAATAATGTTTAAGTGGCACCGTTAGGCTGCCAAATTTTTAAGGGATTCTTTCACCCTTCTCGTTTTCATGATCTATTTTCATGTCAAGTATTTCATGTTACTTTTTTGTATGATGGGGTATGATCTCTATATATATCATACTGATATTTATGTTCATATTATGAGAGACCCTATTTGATATCTTCAGTTCATTTTTTTAAGTTTTAAGTGACGACGTTAGGCTGCCGAATTTTAATAAGAGAAATCTTAATTTTTTTCTTCCTTCCATGTTTTTCATTTCATATGGTATGTCTTTCAAATTTCATTACCATGTTCTTATATCCTTTATATTCTGTCCCTATACTATGTTAGGGATCATTTATGAGTGGGTGACTCATGTCCCCTCTCTTTTCAATGTTTTCTAAAACCCTGTAACATAGCTGTTATGCTGTAGAATTTTCGTCTCAAAATGTCCCTCTCTTTTTCTCAAATTAATTTATTTTATTAAGTGAATAGTCAATGCTCATTTTTTCTATAGGGGTATTCACATATATATCAAAATGTTCTATTTTTATTCTGGTATTTAAATACACGAAACCCGCTTTCCCTTTTCATGGGTTTAAAATGACATAAAGATCATGTCTTAAAAGCAGTTTTTAAAACATTATGACTATGAAATGAAACCCATTTCTATTATGCTATATGGGTTATTTATGAAATGTTTGATGGTTATATATGTGGCTCACATGATAATAAATACAAATTTAATGGTGTTCCTTGATATCTCTCCAATGAATTGGGTAATGATGTAACCACTAGAGATTACAATTTTAACGATACCTTGGTGAATAACCTTGGTAATTTCAAATGACACTTGGGGATGGACCTTGGTGATATGTTCATGATTGTCTAAGTTAAATGTTTTAACCACATATTAATGTTATGAATCGTGTTCTTTCCATTATTATATGACTCATTATCTCTTTCTAAATCCTTAAATATATTTATCATGACTTTATAGATGTATCTCAAGTTCACATGTTAAATGTTTTCCCTTGTTTCCCTTACTGGGCCTTATTCTCACCCTTTCTTTTGATGTATGTCCCCAGGTTATGAGATGGAGTAATGAACCTGGGATGAAGATAAAGATAATCCTTTCACGTGTTTAAGAAGAATGTTTTATTTTTCATGTTTTAAGTTCCTGGTATCTAAGATAGTAAACCTTAAAGATCCTCGGTTTTGTAAAATTTAATGAAAAGTCATGTTATTAAATGGCGGGATGCTATAGTTGGTATGATAGGATGGTTTAGTAATTTGTGGAAATTAGGATATGAAAATTTTATGACAAACCCTATAGAAAAGTTTAAATATAGGAAATCTTCCTGGTATTTTGGTGAGTATTGAGTAAGTGGTTTATCAAAAAAAATACATCCATGTCTGGATACGAGCAGGTAGAGGTGGCTCTGGCACAGATGTACATAGGGGTAAAACCCAAAAACACCGCATGAGTTAGACTCGAATGGGAACCGGTACACAACAACGGGCCTCGCAGCACTCTTGGTTACGACACTCTTGGGGTATATGCTTTGGTAAATTCATAAGCTTAGTATGAACCATTATTAAAGGAACAAAGATAAAATAAAATAAATACTCACATAAGAATATATGATCATGGATAAACTAGATTGAAACCTAGGGGATCACAAGTTAGTATATAATTTTCTTCTACAAGTTTATCCTTCTATGCTTTAAGTTTTATTTTCATGATTATTGGCTAAGTATTTAAGCCCCTAATTATATTTTCTTTTCTTAGTTAATGGAAGGAAATAGAAGAACATGTCCCAACAACCATTGTGATAGGAAATGTGATGATTTATCTATTAATGTGATAGAGTTTATGAGAGATCAAGTTGAACATATTGTGATTATACCAAATCATCTATCAAAAATCACAATTAATAATTGGTACCTAGTTGAATGCCCAAATTCATCAAGGAAGAAGAAGACAAAGTCTCAAGGATGTTCATCATATAAAGTTAATAAGGGAAAGAATACCCAATTTCCTTTGTGAAAAAAGTGTGGAAAGGGTCACTAAGGAGAATTTCAAAAAGTAACTAGGATATGTTTTATGTGTGGGGTGATAGGGCATAAATAAGCTAATTGCTTTAAAAATGGATAATGTGATGAATAGAGATAAGGTTCGATCTAATGTACCTTATACTTTTCAATATCGTAAATGTGGATAAGTTGGACATTCTCCAAGGAAATGACCTCTTGGGAGGGATGAAAAGCATGATTAGCATCAACAATATTCAAGGACAAGGGACCAATGCACGTCCTATACTTAGATGGATCATGATGACTAAAGTACATGTAACTTCATCACAATAATTGTTTATGTCATGTTGTATTTTAGTTCGTTCCCTATGAGAATATCTTTAATGTTTTCTAAGAACATTGATTCACTGCCTAAGATTGTTTTATATCATTAAGGAAAACATCTATTGTTATGTTCCACGTGTTGATGTTGTGAAGTTGTTCTTCTTGACAAAAACGATGATTACAGGATTAGAAGATGATTATTATTTTGGAATACGTTCATAAGATTGAGGTAAATAGATACTACGGTATTTTCTTTGAGGAGTAATGGTTGACTTATATTTTGAAGAATCGACGAATTTAAGGTGAACTTATAGTAATTTAGGAAATGATTAACATATCATGGGGGAAATATTTTTAGGTTAGTTACTTTTGTTATAAAATGTTAGGAGTGATTTATGTTGTTTGGAGATGAACGATAAAGTTTATCTTGGAAGACTATGTTATCAAATCCTTCTTCTATTTGGGTTTCAATATTAGTTTGGTTTATTTTGAGTAATTTTAAGGATAGTTATTTATGGAATGGTCTAGGATAAACTTTGAGTAGTATCTTGGAACATTGAATATTTAATGTAGTTTCCATTAATATGGGGTTCCTTTTTTTGAAGAGGTGTTTTATCTTACCCTTTCTGTTTTTGGGATAAATGTTTAAAGATAGATAGTTATTCTTTTATGGATTACATGATTCTCTAGAAGATCATTCTCGTAATTTGTTGAGACTAAGTAGTTTTGAATGCTCATTGTTTGGGGAAAAGATTAGTCTTGGTGAAACTTATTAAGGGATGAAACTCTACTAGAAGGTAAGTATATTTTCCTATGTTCATATTCTATGTAGTAAATGAATTCCTCAAAATTATTAAAAGGAACATAAAACAAAAACGTTGTTGGTTTAAGTTTTCTACTGGGTAATCAAATACCATTTAACCCATCACAAGTTTGTGATTTTCTAGTTGTTAACTTCCTCTTAGACATGTTTTCTATCACTCTCCCCCAAAAATTGACCCTTTGTTTTCTCCTCCATATCCATGTTTTCTTACACGGAATCCTAGTATGGGTTAACTTGGGTCACCTTTGTACTTCCATTTCTTTCTATAAAATTAATAGTGTTACTGACTCTTTTTCCGATGTGGGACTTTCAATGAAATTTCTAAGACTAATTTAAAAAATTGCGAGGATGCAATTTCTTAAGGGGGAAGATTTTAACGACCCGAAATTTTGAATAAATCTTGTTTCCTAATTTTTTGTGTTATTTTATTTCATACTCAACAAAAAAATTTCACATAATAAAATGAGTATAATTAAAATGAGACTGTTGGGTTTTGACTATTATATGACCATTAGTCATTATGACCTTTGGAAACTAAATGATGAGATTATTGTCTCTAAATACAAGTGATCTTGGTTAATTAATATTAAAAGATGATTCGATGGCCTCATCCAGTAGTCTCGGGACAATTGAAACGCATCTAACAGAACTTGGGAAGGAGGTAACACCACTACGCTTTGCTCTAGACCAATCCCAATTCGAACTTCATCGTGTGAAGCTAGAACGGGATCTCCTTCGCGAGAAGTTCAAACTGAGAGAATTTATTACTCATGCGATGTTGGCTGAGCCACCCTCAGATTCTCTCACCTTAACACACCTTAGACTTAGGTCTTATGCTGTGGTCATAAGGGGTTATGTAAGGGGACCGTAACTGCCTTGTGTAATCCTTTGATTAAAATAAAAATTTTCATTTCTTGTTATGATGAAGTTTGTGAATTTTCAAATGTCCAGATAAATATATTATGCATATTTTTGATGAATTATAGAAAAAGGATAAGTCAAAATATTTAGGTTAACCTTAAATAATTAATTATGTGTAATGGTTTTCATTAAATGGTCTACTACAATTATGTTCAGTAAGAAATTTAGAGTCCAATAAGATCAACTTGATTTTTTATGAATAATAAATTATGAATAGTGATTTTTCACTTAGGAATAGTAATGTGACCAAATGGATTAGTAATCTCACTTAAATAAAGTTTTAATATAATCTAGGCACCTTGATTTAGTAATGTGATTCAATAAAATGGGTAAATAACTATTTCAAAAATTATTAGTCAAGTATCAGTTTTTTCTGGTGAATAGTGTTTTTTATTAAAAATTAAATTAAAATTATTTAGAGAATTATTTTTATAAAATGGACTTCATTTTTAACTCAGAGCATTGATATTAAGTTAAGGTAATTTTTGGGGGTTTTTCTGGAAAAAATGAATTTTCAGTGAATAGTGTATTTATTTAAAAATTTAATTAAAAATATTTAGAAAATTATATTTATAAAATTCAGTTCATTTTTGAAATCAGAGCATCGATATTTTGTTAAGGTGAAATTTTCGGATTTTTCTGAGAAGGCTGAATTTTTGGTGAATAGTGAAAATACAGTTTTTAAGTTATGGGTGTTTAATGACATCATTAAATGGTGTATTAAGTATGTAATAAATATGGTCGACTTATGAATAGTAATATAAGGTATGAGGTGTCCCAATTGTCCAATACCATGGGAAAATACCATGGTCAATCCCATGGTTTCTCCAATATCACTAATGAGGTGTCCCTTGGCCATTAATGCATTGTCCCCTCACTTGCCCTATAAATACCAAGCCATTATCTCATCCTATCGATTCCAAAATCCTCCTCAATGAAGTTCTGGTCTCCTTACCTCCCAAGGAGTCCTCTAAAGGTTCCCTCAAGCCACCCAAGGTCCCAAATTTCAAGATTTTTAAGTTACTCTTCAAGGTAAGGGATCCTACCTCTCTCTTTCTTTCCATGTACTCTCTTTTATGTTATTTATTTTGTGCTCCATGTTCTTATGTGGGAGGATGTTCTTTTATATTCATCCTACTGTACTTTTCATGTTCATATGATGACATACCCCCTATTTCTCTTATCAATTCATTTTAAGAATGTTTAAGTGGAGCTGTTAGGCTGCCGAATCTTTAAGGAATTATTTCACCCTTCTCGTTTTCATGATCTATTTTCATATCAAGCCTTTCATGTTATTTTATATTATGTTGGGGTATGATATCTATATCTATCATACATATATTTATGTTAATATGATTAGAGACCCTATTTGATCTCTTCAATTCATTTTTTTATGTTTTAAGTGACGTCGTTTGGCTGCCGAATTTTCATAAGAGAAATCTTATTTTTTTCTTCCTTCCATATTTTTCATTTCCTATGGTATGTATTTAAAATTTCATTACCATGTTACTATATCCTTTGTATTCTATCACTATAATTTGTTATGGATTATTTATGAGTGGGTGACTCATGTCCCCTCTCTTTTCAATGTCTTCTAAAACCATGTAACATAGTTGTTATGCTGCAGAATTTTCGTCTCCAAAATGTCTCTCTCTTTTTCTCAAATTATTTTAGTTTATTAAGTGAATACTCAATGCACTTTTTTTATATAGGTGTATTCACATATATATCAAAATTTTCTATTTTAATTCTTTTATTTACATACACGAAGCCCGCTTTCCTTTTTTTGGGTTTAAAATGACATAAAGATCATGTCTTAAAAGAAGTTTTTAAAACGTTATGACTATGAAATGAAACCCATTTATTTTATGCAATATGGGTTATTTATGAAATTTTTTAGGATGATATATGTGTATGACATGATAATAAAGAAAAATTTAATGGGGCGCCCTGATAGAGCTCCAATGCATTGGGTAATGATGTAACCGCTAGAGATTACAATTTTAACGATACCTTGGTAATTTCAAATGAAACCTTGGAGATGGACCTTGGTGATATGTTAATGATTTTCAAAGTTAAATGTTTTAGCCACATATTAATGTCATTAATCATGTTATTTTTATTATTATATTCCTCATGATCACTTTCTCATTCCTTAAAGCTATTTATCATGACATTATTTATGTATCTCAAGTTCACATGTTAAATTTTTTCCCTTGTATCCCTTACTAGGCTCTCTGCTCACCCTTTCTTTTGATGTATGTCCCCAGGTCATGAGATGCAGTAATGAACCTAAGTTGAACATAAGGAGAATCCTTTCAAGTTTTTAAGAAGGATGTTTTATGTTTTCATGTTTTAAGTTCCTGGTTTCTAGGACACTAAACCTTAAAGATCGTCGGTTTTGTAAAATGTAATGAAAAGTTATGTTATAAAAAGGAGGGATGATATATGTAATAATATGAGTTGCGTCGGTATATGATAGACACTCATGTGAGAGTATTAGTTTGAGGTGATCATGAATGAACTGGGTAGACTGACCTATGGAGATAGACATGTGTCATTATGGGAGATTAATTATAGGAGCTGTTATATTTTTTTACTTTATTAATGGAATGAAACAAGATAGAAGTTGTAACTTAGTGTCATTAGGGACATGGACACTTGGAAATGTATTAAAATTTTGTTTTGACGCTCATGGGGTAGATTGGGACATTGTTTGTGGATTGTTAGTATAATGGTTAGGTTATAGATAGTTATTTCTTTTGACAAGCATCCAACACACATTATTGAAAAAATATTGAAAGGGATATGAGATCCGGAATCACCTCTCACTTAATAATTTGGTTTCATGGAAATATCAAAATGATAACTTTAGAAAAATAATTGGATGTTTTGGATCATTAACCCATGTTTTTATGACATCATGAGACACCTCGTGTGGATGATAATTCCTTAGATGTTGAGACTGTAATGTCCTCAGATTTCCTAAGCGAGTTATTCATTGTTTTTATCCTTCTTTAAGAGTTTTTTTAGTTATTATTTTTTGGAGTGAAGTTATATGTAGATTTAGTGTGTTTTAGAGTTTTTTATTATTATTTTAGAAGTTTATCATAGTTAGGTAACACCATGTAGATTTACCCAAGTAATTGTGCATCTTATTGGAGAGGATTAGTGGGTTGTGCATAGTTGTTTCATAGTTTGAGATAATTATATAAAATTACTTCTGTAACTATGTAACTCACAAAAAAATAAAAATTATGGTTGGGGCACATTTTACCATACCATGTGGCCTAACCATTCAGATTCCCAGAAGATGTAATGATCCTTTCATGGTTTGAACATTGTTTGGTAAACAATACATGATAAATTAAATAATAAAAAATACTTATTTTGAGCTGAAAACTACTGGAAAAACCATATTCATCCTTGTACACCATGGTCTCTCAAACCAAGGGAATCCAGTAACTATTAATCATGATGTCCTTACCTCTTGAGAGAAATTTTTTTCAATATAAAGTTGTGGTCCTAGGGATTTTAAGGAAATTGATTTTTTTCCCTCTATTATTCTTATTCTTGTATGATAATCTATATTATCCATAGAGAAGATATTGTACATGTACTTCCATAGAAGATCATAGAAATATTACATTATATAACTTGATTCATTCTATGTTATTCAATAAAATGAATGTGGAAATATTTGTTTCCCTTAATAATTATATAATTCATCAAGATCCATTATTTATATTGAATCTCATTAGAAAAGTTGAAACCAATACAATCCCATGAAATTTTATTCATCTTGGATATTCACTCTTGAAACCAGATATGATGATTTGGTGTTGGTTCTATTGATTTTTAGTGTGTGAACTTTATTTAGGGAGTGAGCATTAACATTGGGCTTTGATACACATAATGTAGGATGTTCCTTAACATGTTGAAAAATTTATATAATTTAGAATGATATAACATAGTTATGTGTGTGTATACTGTGATGAATCTCTTGAGATGAATTTATTGTCTGTGAGTGTCCCACAATAAAAATCATGATATGAAATTCTTGTGTGTTCATCTGTATATGACATGCTTGTGTGTTCGTGTGTGGATAATAGTAGCTCTCTTGATATGATAATATTATGTGTGTTTGTGGTCTATGACACCTCACTTGATAAAAAAATTGGGGGGGTATAGCTCCTTACTTTCATTGATATGGATTGTGTATGTATATATGTTTATGGCCCATAGACCTTTATTATCTATTATTAAAGAGACAGGTGGACCCTTCATTGATTTTCTAATACACTATAGGGGGGCATGTTATATCTTCCAGTAATGATTATGGTGCGGCCTTGATTGAAATATAGAATGGAAATATGTTCTTTAGTCCTAAAATATGATTAGAAGTTCTCATGATGACCTTGTGGAATAACTTGAGATTTTTGTTGAGGCATGACGACCTTATTTCCCAACCAGAGATAATTTGTGGGTCATGAAAACGTTATGTATTGAACCTAGGAATTATATAGTTTTGGATTTTTTTAAGAGCACACTAGCCTTATGTCTTATTCTGAGATTCATAGAAACCAAACCTATTTTCTTATTTATCTAAAAGCTGAATCATATTAGATCGGGGATCATTATATAGTTATTAGTTCATGATGACCCTAAATGTGATTGTTTTCTTATTCATTTACATTAATTTATTTCCATAATATTTTATATAAATTTCAAGAATACGTTGAGGATTCATTTTTTCAACTATGTTTTAAACTCACACTCTATTCGAGATTATCAATGATCAAAAAGAATCAGTTGACCAAGATTTATGATATGGGTAGTGGCCCATGTATAATTAAGTTATACCTAAGAAGAATTTTGATCAATTTAATAATGAGATAGACTCATATATCCTTTATAAATATACGTATTTATTTATTTATTCTTATTTAATCTATTTTAATTTGTTTTGTGTAAGGATCCCTTTCCTTGTTGCACTGAATATTGTATGTTAGACTATTATATAATGGGTTGATGTTCTTTTTATTTCATTAATATGTTGTTCCACATTTACTATTATTATTGTTACTTATATTTTAGACTCTAATTTTTATCTATTATTAAGAGAATAGTCTTCCCATGGGGCTGCTTAAGCCCTCACCATAGGTTAAAAACTTCTTACATATAAGGAGGAGAGAACATGGTCATCTGAACCTCCATCCCAAATAGGGTGATTCCATTTGGGGTGTTATAGTATTGGCATAAGGATTTTTTCAAGTTATGTTGTTAAATATTTCTTCATTTTTTAATTATGTTCTTTCACATAACATGCCAATTGATTAGTGAATCCATAACTCTCATATAGTTTTTCTGGCACATGGAATGAGTTTAGTGGTAGATATAAACTATATAGTTTTGGATTCAACCTTCAATTATTTAATGGCTAATGAATTTATAATAACTCAACTACCCCATAATTATTTTGGATAATTTCTAAATCTATTTACTTTTTTATAATGCGGGATAATGTTATGGTTTATGAAACTATAACATGGTTCTTGAATTATTAATATCACAAATTGATGGAATTTTTTAGATGATCATGGATTTTATCTCGGATTTAATAGATGTTCTTCAACCAAAGGACAATAAAAATCCACAATTTATGTCAATAATAGGTATTTTTATTTAGAATATAAATTCATAGATTATATTTAAATTTAAATTTATAAATGTAGACACCTTATTGTGATTATTAATTTATAATTTTTTGTGGATCATGGAGATATTTTTTTAGAGTTTCAATATCACGGGGATGTTAAAATAACCTTTATAAATTTATAAAATGACAATTACATAACTATGTTTCTTAAAAAATATGTTTCTTACATTTTTTACATGGTGTACCTTTAATTGATATGTTAAGTAAATTAGTAGAGTATAAGGATTAAAAAATATTCTCATCTTGGATAATAATGATTATTCGTCTAATATTTATAATTTTCATTAGAACTGGGATGTTATATAAAAATATATTACCCCTAAACAAATATGTGTTTTATTATCTTAACTTAAATCAAGGAACCCATGTATATAGTAATTATAAAAGTATACATGACAACATAAGTGGTATTTTTTTATTTCATTTTATAATAGTAAAACTCAAATATTTATATTCACTAAAGCTAATAATAATAAAAGTATGATACTAAATATAGAAAAAAAAATATGAATATGAGTTTTAAATCCCCTTTCCACTAGACTCTCATAATCATCACAACTATAGATATCATTATGTAATAAAATAAATATATTCAAAATAAAATAAACAATTTTTTATAAAAAATCATCATTCTTAGTTGAAAATTTAATGTAGAAGAAATGATATTTTGAGAGTATAATTCATAAAATTTATAGGAGAGTATGAGTATGATATTGTAATTACATAACCATTGATAAGGGTAAGTTACCCATTAATAATTATATTTTTTGAACTACAATATACGTGTTGGAATATTGATATACTCGCCAAAAAAATAATTTAATTATTATAGTAAACCCCTAAATGTGTAAATATATATATATATATATATATATATTCAAAAAGTAAGATACCATTTTATGTGAATAATATGATATAATAAAAAATATTTTAATGGTTAAATAATATATTTTACCCTAAAACATTAATTTGTGAGTTATCAATTATTTATATTTATTTTTTATTTTTTATAGTTATATATTTAATATAATAAAATTAATTAATCAATTGTAATCAAAATGTAAAAATTTGGTTATGGTAATTTTTTGGGATTTTTTATAAATTTTTTGGGTGATTGTTAAAAATACAATATATATAATATACAATATGATATCATTATAATATTAATATAATATATTAATTGAAATTATTTTTATATGATTGAAAATATATTTTATTAAAAAATAATTTATTTTAAAATATTTAAATCAATTTTAAAGACGTTTTATGATTTTTTTAAAGTCCTAAAATATATTTAACCACTATAAAAATAATATATTTTTCAGTTCAATAACTTTTTTATAGTAAAAAAATATTACAATTTTAATTTTAGTATTTAAATATCTAAAACATAAATCATGTGAGTTAAATGTAAAATATCACATGCCAAAACCATGTATGAATTATTTTAAGTAATTTTTCCACAAATGAGTTTTCCAAATTCTAAATTAAAAAATTATTTTGTAATTATCTAAACTTTACAATAAATAAAAAAATTTGAACCTCATTTTTTAAACCCAAATATATTGGGTGTATCCTTACTCTTTTTCAATCTAAAATGCATATTAAATTATCTAAAAAAAATTTAAGTAGTTATTTTGTAATACTAGAAATCCATACATAAGGTAAGAGTTCCTCCACCATATTTGCCTCTATCGTTCTTAGGTTCCTTTTTAAGTAGAATTTTAATATTTATGTTCTATATTTAATGATGGTTATTTATCCATTTTATAATTATTTATTTAATGATATATTCTTGATATTTTATCATTTACATTCGTAAAAATCATATTATATGTTATTCAGATTCTATTATATTTCTTCTTATTGATGGTATTATTTTTTAGATTTTTATTATCTAAATTACTATTCATGTCATTTATCTATGTAATTGTATATGAATAAATTAAATATAGGATAATTATAGGAAAATAGTATTAAAAATACCTAGCTCAACCTCTACCAGGAGTACTCATTGTATTGAAACAACTGAACCTTTAATATCGTATTCACCTTGACATAGTGTTCCTCATTCTAGAGTTTTTTATCCCAAATGAGATTCAGATTTTTGTGCGGCATAATCAATATTCCATAATCTATCATAATTTATGTAAGAATATTCCTTGACATGCTATAAGGATTTTAAAAAAACATTATTGATGCTTAGATAAATAATCACAATTATAGGGTAATGCACTCAACAATCATAGGCCTTGTATAATAACCCAATGCATAACCTATATAGACATAACCATATATTACCCTCTTATAATATTGATGATCACAACATATGCATCATAACTCTCAATTCCCATAGTGCATGGATCACATGACCTAGGCTAATCCCATAACCTTTGGTAGTTACCTCTCTTATGATGTGGGCCCTTAGTCTATATGTAATTACTGTGACACAAATACAAGAATAACACCCAAGAAAAGTCATTATAACACCTTGAACATACCTCACGATCCACATAAGATGTTGTAAATGCCAAAGGATTTAGATCAGAATAGTGGGAGAATTTTTTAATACTATGTTAATGAAATAAGAGATGAAAAACTAAATAAATATTTTAGTGAAAATTTCCAAATCACCTTTGGGGTTGGCAGACCTGGCTGACCATAATATAAAAATTTGACATGGGTTCACCAATACATCATGATATTTGAAAAATAGATGACATAAAACTTTTTTTATATAAATTATTAATATAGAAATGTTCAAAACATCTAAAAAGTATAAATGGTGTGGTAAACTAGATAAAAGAACATATATACATCAGTTTAATACCAAACATTCCTAAATACATTAAAAGGGGATGTACAATTAGTGGTAACTCTCACAAAAACCACAAAGAACAATGATATTTCCATAATTATCCTAACCATTCATAATATTTTAATGAGTATACCTAGGATCCATTTCCCAAAGTACCAACCCTTAATCTATAGTTATGCACCTTTCACTATATCAGGTACCAAATGATCTTTATACATCCCAAAATGGGTTATGCGCAGATTATGAGTAGGAAAATACCTAATAAGTAGTTGTAAACCCACATCGAATTACCTATCAAAAAACAAATTGAATTCATAACTATTTAAGTATAACATAGAAGGTAGTTCAAAAAAATAAATGAATATCATAAAGATAAAAAATATAATGAAAAAACTGTATGTTGGTATTATCTATACCTAAGGAACCATATTTTATTTTATGCCTATAATATATGAAAAATATTTATAATATGTTAGAGAATAAAACCTATCATTTGTGGAAAGTGAATTATGTATAATAAGTCAGTGTAGTCTAACCACCTGTATCATGGAAAGGGAGTAATGTTTAATAAGTTTGGAAGCCTCAAAACTCATATCCCAATGAAAGGGTATGAGTGTATAATAACCCATGGCATTGAAATCCAATACTAAACCTCATTCCTATTCATTAACATTGGGTGAACCTAAGAACCCATTATACTATAATGTTATAACCACTTTAAAGAAAATATATTAATATTTGTAATAAAATTAAATAGACTTATTTCAAAATAAAAAAACTAATTAATTATATCTTTATTTAACTGAATCACAACCTTTAGAAAAGTTGGAAAACAACAAAGAGGGAGTTAATAATTCATGCCAATAATATGTTGTATTTTATTCCCAATAACTAATTACTTTTTATTTTAAATTTTAGGAGTATTAATGGATATTAAATTTAATAAATTTTTTGTCACTTATTGATTTTACTTCTTTGTAATATTAATGTGATAATGTTATATAGTATCTGTTTCATTGAAAAATTTCAAATAAATTCCCCTCTATGATAGAAAAATTGATGTCCCATTAATATATTCTTAAACATAAGTCTTGTAGTCATATTATATTATCTAATAGGACAAAAATGATGTGTAATGTTAGGTGTTGGATACTCCAAAGTTGATAAGACTTCATCTCATGAAGTTCTCACATTTTAATCCCATAGATAGTAGATTATAAGGATAGACCTACAAGTAGGAATTCCTTTTATTTACATGTCACTAGATATTGCAATTTCAAAACACATTAAATTATCCTTATACTTTATGATTATTATTTATACAAGTCATGAGGCATATATGTTTATGTATTAAAGAAACCTATAATGTTATATATTCACAATAATTATTGGTATGTTTGTTGATTCATAATGGATATGTTATTAATGAATATGATAATAAAGGATTTATCCATTCTCTATTAATATAAGTTGTATCTCGACCCTCTGATTGGAATGAAATTTTCAAATTAAATTTCATGGCCATGGTTTTTTAATGGTTTTATTTTAGATATTAAAATAAAAACATATCAAGATTATTTGTTGATGACATGAGAATGAAAAATTTATGATGAGATACTGAGACAAATTGATTATATTTCAAAATAAAAAGTTGTATGTGTTTCTCATCATTACAACATTATCTGATTCCCCTTTTCTTCCTTTACATGTCCCTTGACACTAATATTGGACTTTAGGGGAACCAACCTAATACCACTAATGAAGAGGCCTAGAGGAACAAAAAATAGTTTTTCAATTAATCATAATAAAATATAATTTAAATTTAATTATTTAAATATATATTATTCTACATAAAATGGATTAATATTTATTCAAGATTTATTGATTAAAATTATTTAGATTATGCATTTAAGTATTAATTGAATATTGAAATAAATATTTATTTTCAATACCACAAATATTATAACTAATTATTTATTTAGAAAATAAAATTTCTTATATGAGGCTTGGTAAATGTGGGGGAATTAAAAAGCAAGTTTTCAAGTCTCATAAGAATGATATATTAAATAACATTTAAATAAAAAAATATTTATTTATTTATATAAATAAATGATATATAATTTATACATGAGTCTAACTCAATTCATGTAAATTATAACAATAATATTATTATTATTCAAACACATGGATTTCTAAGGATTAAGTTAAAAATAAATATTATGCAAGAAGTTAATTATTCAATGAATTTTATATATAAATACAAAGTTATATAATTTTTGAGGTTTAGACATTATTATAGGAAAAATATCCCCTCTGGACATTATCATAAACTAGTAGAGAATATTTCTCTAGAAATATATCAAGAACTAAGAGAATTATAATACACCCTCTCAAGAATAAGTGAAAAATAATCAATCCTTAAACCTCAAAAGATTGTGTGTCCATAAAAGGGAGTGAAAAATGATGATAAGTACCACTATGCAAGCACTCGTAGTACCATCAATGACACTTAAATATAATAGTATCATGTATGGAATACCATTATATGGATTTTACTTTTGATCCTACTGATATAATCATATTAAAATAGAATTCATGTTTTAATGATCAACATAATATTTAATTAAATAATATCTAGAATGGTTTAATTGTTTAGTTAAATTAATTGAAAATTTATTGTGAAAAGATCAAATCTTTGTTCTTGTGGTCATAGTCACTTTTCATTTGTGAAATTAATTGGTCATGATATCTCTTCTCATTTACATTGAAAATTATTTTTGAATCCAAAAAAACCTAGGTTTAGGATGTCCCACATATAAAATTTTGATATGCTCAAAATAATTAATTAGTATCAAATGCATGTTATATTAAAAATTTTGATTATTTTTTATTATAATACACATTTTTTATAATATTTTTATTTTTATAAATTTATTATTAAACTTTTAATGTTATTTATTACTTTATTATTCTTTATTCATATTATTATGACCAAAAGGAGGTTAATAACACACAATGAACTTCTAAATAATCCATAAATAAGTTATATGGATTGTGGTTGAATAACATTGGATTACATGGTTTATAGCCTAATGGAATACATTGTGTATACTCATTCATTTCACTAAGATGATTCATTAAATTTTTAAATCATGTCATGAAAATAAAATCACAAGACGTCATTAAACATCACATGTTAATAGGAAAAATAGGAACACTGGTAGCTGGGTTACATGAGTTGTAGCCTACATAAGTGTTGTGTATTCAACATGTTTTTTGTGTGGAAAAACATGTTAAATTATTTTATTGGTGTTTATTACATGACACATATGACTAAAATTCATGCAACACATTGGTGACATGACATATAGGAAGATTTAACAAGTCGTGTGCCTCATTATTTTTCCTGAAAAAATTCATGTCCAATCCCAAAGCATGTATCTTGGAAAAACTATGAGGGATATAAACAATGGGTAGTTAGATTGTACACATCGTGTATACCATACATGTTTACACATAAAGAATTAATTAATTTATTACTCTATAAAATATAATAATCACATTTTTATGTTTCATTAATTAATAGTACAGTTTGAGGGATAGTTTTTATAAAATATCCAATTCTTAATAAAGTCTATAATATAATATAGAACTAAATAATGTATATTTTCATAAAATACAGAGTACATTTAATGCATTAAAATTGTTACATTCTATGTAATTCAACATGTGAATATGTATATTTTATTGATGGTACATTCCATGTTGTTAAATTACATGTTTTTCACACTACATGGTGTGTGACCGAATTTTATACATGATCACAATATATGTTTGGTAGTCAATTTTTGTACATGATGTGTTGCCTATAAGTATATATATTTTACTTAGATAATTTTACATAAATTAAATTTCATTAACTTGTCTAAAATTATATTGGATGGGAATCTCCAAAAGAATTGTGATGGATATTAAGATAAATTAATTGATTAATTAATAAACATAATTAATAAATTCATGCTCACATTATCAAAATTATAAATGACTAAATAAAATGTTAGTTTGTTAAATGTGTATTTATTTCATGTGTGGATGATCATGATCATGAATAACCTTCTAATTATTTGGATTTATTTTAATTTACTAATTTAATATTTTTTCTTAAAAATTATTGTTATATTAAAATAGTTGCATGATAGTCATCCCATCCTCTTATTATGTAAGAAATCATGTGTCCACGGTTTCTTTATGTAAACCTTATGACCATTTCATTGGTTCCACTCACCTATAAGTGAGTAAATAATATGACTGGTTGGATCTCCTAGGTGATTGGAGGTGGTTCAAGATGGAGTTGAGTTGAAATCATCCCCAAGTGAAACATATAATAGAGGTGGAATTTTTCAACTTGATCCAATACTCACTCATAGAGTTTTTTCCCAATTTTCAATGGTATATTTATTTTCCACTCGATATAAATCTAATAGATAATTTGAGTGATCATTCCATATATTTTAAAATATTTTTTTTGAGGTTATGTACTTTATGGATTATTTATTATGATCAAATAAATGAATTAAATAACAATCAAGCTCAGTTGGAATAAAATAAAATGATTATATTAGGTTGATGATTTGACCATATAAATTACATTTATTAAATAAAATATTTCATTATAATACATTTCTAAGACATTTTATGCTTATAGTATTAGAGAATTAAGAAAAAACATTAACTAAGAAAAAATGATATTCTTTTTAATTGGAAATATTTTCCATTATATGATAAAGAAATTAATCTATAATGATTATTTATTATCTCCCATAAATTATATATAAAAAACTCTTCTATTAATTTTAAACATTTTGTATCTTCAAAAAAGTGGAAATGAAAAAATAGAAAAGGGGTGAGCTCAAATGCTCAGTATTAATAAACATAAGTGATAAAATAAGATTATTATATTGGTATAATTAGGATATATATAAAATGTATACCCAATAAATAATACATCACAAATCATGGAATATGGATTGGAATAACATAATATATGAATTAATAGACTGAGTAAATAATGAGTCAATAAAAATGATCCCTGGGATAAAAACATAGTTATAATAAAAATATCATAATATTGTGGCACAAACGTTTTCATAGAAATATATGTAAAGTATACACACCATGGAATTAATCATATTGCAGGCTTGGGATAACCCCTTGTTTTTACTCTTGGGGTTTGGATAATCCTCCCATATACCCTTTGTATTTGGATAAAACCTCTCATATACCCCATTATCATGGGATAAATACTCTTGTATACACTTTTTCAATGGATGAATATTCTTGTGAACCCATTAGGTTAGGAAAAATTCTCCCATATTCTCTTTGGCTAAGGAAAAATCATCTCTTTTAACCTTTAGAGAAAATGAGATATAAAATTAAACTAATGAATTTAAGAGAAATATTGTACCTCACATATCATCATCCATACTAATTATTTTCACTTCAATATCATTAAATTATCAAAATATAAAGAACTAATAGAAATAAAATGGGTTTCATATCCTCTTCAAATTGATTATCATAAGGAAGATATTAATTAATATAACAATAACCAAAACCTGATAATTCTATTGAAAATAATGTGTGTTCAGTGACATCATGTAACTTTTTAGATAAATACCATTCATTGAAGATAATAAAGAATATATTATTTACAACATATCAATAAAGGGTGTATAGTTAAGAAAATTATTTCCCTAATAAATTGATCAATATCATCTAGTTGAATGACCTTCAATAAAATATGTTATAATGAATCAAATTTTCCATGTATTATTTTTTGGATTTTGTATATAATATTTTCGAGATCACGTGATGAGCCATAGTGTAATTCCAAGCCCCAGTCTTCCCCTAATAAATATTTGAAATATAATAAGTACAATAAATATATTTAATATTAAGCATGTGTATTTTTCATGAAAGAGTGGGATAAATTATAAATAGAGTCCGATATAAAAAATTTAGGGAACTATTTAGCTCAGAATGTGGGTTTTACCTTAGGCGTTACATAATATTTGTTCGCATTGAGCATTTGTGAAAATGTCATCACTACTATAAAATGAATAAAATAATTAAATAAGTCATTTTATTTTAATATTTGATACAATGACCTAATAATACATCTAAAAATATATAGTTATGATATAATTCCATGGTTAGCCACATAACCTTGGAGTCATTTGAGAGAGAATTGGAGGAACAGTATTAGATGAAAACCCATCAGATCGTGGATCAGCGATTGGAATGCAACAAGATTCATGCATCTCACAAACAAAAATGACACAAATTCTTCATTCACCAGTGATTAATACAAATTGAGGTATTTTGTTTTTTTAATTGTACTTATGCCCATTTTTATTCCTATGATGATCATGAATCAATCAGCTAACAAATTAATTCACAGATCATGCATATTGAGGTTATGGTTTGATTTATATGGGTTTGGGTGAAATTTCATTGCGATTAATTTTTTATCACATAGTTTATTATTCTAATAGAAATGGATCAATTCTAACACAAACATTAGTTGATATTTGTTCTGAATGTTCTTTGTTTGTATTTTCTTCCATGATTCTCCGTTCAGCGTGGAAAAATATTTTGGCATGTGGTTTGAAAAATAAAGAGAAACTAATCATTGTGAACCCATTTCTTGGTGTAAAAGTTTGATATTATAGATCTGTACATGATGTGACAACATGATCATGTGATGATGGAAGCAATAGTTGATCAGATGGATTGGGATACTCGATTTGTGTTCTTCAGTGCACGCTGATAGATTAATGTGCGATGACATTTTATGAAAAGATTAAGAGGCTGTATCGTAGGGTTTTAATGATGTAACATCATGGAAAATAGTATTCCTTCATTTTTAGTAGTGATCATGGACGAATCATTATCTGAAGGCATTAATGATAATGTGGAATCTAGATCTTGATTTTTGGAAAATCTCAGTACTCACGTCGTGTGATTCTGAGAAATATGTCATATGGGATGCTCATAGTCACAGCTTGGTTTTTGGTATGATGTTAAGTATCACAAGACATGTGACCCCTATCACACGACATGTGAACCCTTCCTGGTAGGCTTAGCGTGTACCTCAGAGGGAACAAAGTCACAACCAAGAATAAAAAAAATGGACACACTGTGTACTCCTACAAAGACATGAATAGTACTGGTGTACCAAGGTAGAGTAATATACATGGGAAAGGGTAAAAGTATATAGGAATGGGTAGGTTTTTAACTTTTACATAGAGATGAGAATGTGATATTTACATGGGTAGTACCCTCGTTCAAATGATATGTCGTGTACTTCTAGTACATGCTTGTACTCCTCTAGAGATGAATTAGAACTTTTTCCTCTATATATTGGAAAATATTTGTTGGGTTATTTTCACTATATCCACTCTCTGAGGGTAGGTATAGAAGTATATAGTACACATTGTATAGTGATCCCTTCAACATTAATTCTTGAATATATTTTTAAAATCCTTCAATGAGGCCAATAGTTATATCCTCTATTATCATCTTACCCTATATAGATTTTGTGGTGTCATCATGACCAATACTATGTGGGCACCAATCCTCTAATTAGGGAGTTAATCTATATTTTTTGGGTATTATTAATGGCCTTGGGAGTGATCCTTATTTTTGTATATTATCTTTTTAGACTTAAAATGTATGATTTTTATGACAAGACCTATTCAGAACAACCTCTCAAAAAGACATCATCAGTGTTCTCTTATGTGTGGAGTTTGTTCTCCTAGAAGAGTGCTATGTGTAACCTTCTAGATGTAATCCGAGGATAAGATTAAGGTTTTAACTTTACCTAAAGACTATGGTACTTTTGTTAATATATCTGGATATTTTTGTTATATGGGGTATACATATATACCTATATAGAGATGATTTTTGTTCTTGTTGTTATATGATTTTTTCTTTTGGGGTGACATAATGGGTATTTTTTTATTCACCACTGCATAAGAGTTTACCACAGAAGTCATTTCTTGTGTAGAAAATTGTTCTTTTGAGAGATTCCTAGAGGGACCAGGACCGGTCAGTTCTTATTGAGCCAGATAGACAAAGGTTTGTTCTTATTATTATCTTGATATTAGTCCCTATATTTACTTTTAGGTTAGAATTTTTTTATAACCATTCTTGTTGGATTATACTTGACCCTATTTACTATCAAAATTATTTTTTTCATACTCTGGTTTTCTAATTTATTTTTTTTCTTCAATGGTTTAATTTTTGTTTTATATTTCAGCATTTTTCAGGCTTGGTGATGTATGCTTGTGTATATGTACTTTAGGATAAGGCCTACGATGTTAGTGATATGCCTACTCGGTGCTAGCCTTCACCCCTGGTTTATTATAGGAAGGCTTGGGGATTACCAACATAAGAATCATTAGGATTGGTCCTGAGAAAAATAAAAAAGAGGGTATTCAGAATTCATAGGCATTGCAAGAAAAGTTATGTCTATTCATGGTGGATTGTTAGGAAATACAAAGTAAAATATGGAACAATCCAACAAAAGAGAAGTAAATTATAATCAATGTAGATAAAGAAATAGGATAGAAAATTTCTTATTATTTCCTCATACAAGAATTAGATATCTCAAAATGAAATGACTTAGATGAATATTTTTTTGTTTTAGAACAATAATTTTTGAAATAATAAATATCCTTGAAATTTTAAAAAATAATTTAAAATATCCTTTTATTAAATTAGGATAAAACCTATTTCATTTATATAAGATAGAGACTTAGATAATTTTTTTATATAAAATAAATAATGACCAATAAAGATATATTTAATTTTTTTATATAAAATAAAAAATGACTAATAAAGATTCATTTACATAGAAAAGATTAAAATGATACTCTTTTCACACATGGATGAAAATAATCCGTACAAAAAATGATAAAATATTATTTAAAACGTATAGTATGTGTTTATGTATTAAAAAATTACCTTAATCAATTATTTAATAATTTATAATGAAACTTTAAAAATAATATAATGTATTTGGATATATAAAAATGAAGTTTTATAAATGATTAGAAGTAATGGGGTTAATTTTACATACAAGAAACACTTCAGGTAAAATATGATTGAAGAGGAAATGAAATTTTTAGGGGAAATGTAAAACACCATGAATATATAAATTAAATGATGATGTGTTTTAGAATAGATAAATAATCCTATAAGTATTTTCTTTTAAGAAAAAATCATTATTTGAAATAAGATTCCTAGTGAAACCCTTATAGTTTGAGTATCATTTTAATAAAAAAACAATAAAACATAAGAATATTTTGAATAAAAATATATTAAAAAGAGAACTTGTTATTTCTCTTAATATACCTTTGAATATGGTAAAATAAATTCATTATTAAATAGTTAAATAATTACAAATAAATCATGTTTTATAATAGGAAATATGACTCAAGATATAATAAATAAAACAAGAATCTCTTATGTTGTTTTCCCTCTTAGTTGAATTCTTTCTAATCTCTTTTATATAAAAAATAAATTTATTATTCACATTTTTTAGAACCATTTTAATAGAAATAACATTTTATAAAATAAATTTAAAAATATTCTCCATGTGTGTATAAGTGATTTGTTTTCTATTTTTAATATCATTTGTCAGTAATCTTGATCGTTTCGTACTATTATCATAATTGTGATATTTTTCTTAATTCTTATCCCAAAGTTCGTCATTAATAGATCATAATGGTAGTGGAAATGAGAGTATTTAATTATTTATAATTTTAAAATTTAATTATATGGGTGTTTTGGTTATGGTTATTAAAGGTCAAATTAGCGATGGGCATGTTTCTTTGATTTTTAAAAAACAAACATTTGTATCTTAATTTATTAGCTTAATATTGATATTACCATTCATAAAACCAAAATTAAATCCATTATTTTATTATTTATTTAATTTAATAAGATAATTTCAATTCCCATAGTAATCCACTGTAATATCCTTATATATTAAAAGTAATACTATGTTCGACAGCATACAAAATATTTAACATTGAGCTGAAACGAACCATGAAATATAGTTATTCAAATATTATTATTAAAACAAAGACATGTGATTAGAGGGTATGAATAGTATTAACCGAATTATTAAATATCAACAAATTCCCCAACATATTAAATTGTATTGATTAATTATTAGTAAATAAGCACGCAATTTCTATTGAAGTCATTTTATTCATAAAAAATAATTTTTCATCAGAAATGGGTTTTTATTTTTTTTTGTGAGAAAATATTATAAGTAATTATTGTATGTTTTATAAAAAATCATTTGAAAAAATTAAAATTAATTTTTAATTTATCATGAAAAACTTATCCTAATTTGAAAATTCTAGAATTTTATGAAGTCATTTATTTTCAGTGAATAGTGAAAAATATTTATATTTATTGAAAAAAAATTATTTAAGGTATTTATAAATCTAAATTATATTTTTGATGAGTTTTAAAATTTTATTAGTTTATTTTTATTAAAATTAATAAAATTTAATTTTCTTAAATGAATTTTATACTTGAATATATTTTAAAATATTTTTTTTATATAAAAACCTTATTTGTATATAAAAAAATTGAAAAAATGTTTTACTTAAATTTTTTAGGGATTAATTTCACTTTAAATTAAGAAATTTTTTTGAATTTAATATTGAAAAATGTATACTATATTTTTAGTAATGTTGTCTATAATTATTATATACATCTCTTTTATTTATATTCATTAAGAATAATAATCAAAATAAATTTTTTTTATAACAGTATAACCAAGACTGCTTAATTAAGGGTAAAAATATGGTTATAAAGACAATAAAGTACACCTAAAACTTGAATTATTGTTCTTTTTATGAGTATATCTATCCCATAATCATAAAAAATTATAATATATGACCTTTTTCTATTTTTACATGATTTTTGATTTTATGTGAATTTATATAATGAAAATTCAAAAAGGCCACTCTTTTTGTTTAATAATATCTAAATTATTGACATATAGATAAAGAGTGGATATATTTTATTATAAATATTAATTTTAAATATAAAATAAATTTATAACATTTTAATTTATTTATATTTTTTATTAATTAAATAATTAGATTATATTCCTATGTAACACTAACACACTGTTTGTACAAGTAGTACAAAATTCAATAATTTCATTTTAAAAAACCATGAATATAATATTATTTTAGTGATTCTTTACTTTAATTTATTTTTTTATATACAAATAACATATTATATATTTTTTAATGAACTATATTCTAAATATATTGTTTTCTTGTTGTTTTAAAGGTAAAATTACATGAATTGTACCAAATTTGACAATAAATTGATTTTATAAAGAATAATATTTTATTAAATGATTTAAAAAATAGAAAATCATATTTTTAAACAATTTATTTATATGTGGTCTAAAATATCATCCATAGTCCAATTTTATTCCAATTGTTGTTTTATAGTATCTTTAAAGACCCCTAAAGAGTAAAATATTTAATACCACGATAATTGTCCAAATAGGATAAAACAAGTTAAAACAAAATGATAATAGTAAAAAAATACCAATATTTTTATAAAAGAAATTGAGATAGTTTAAACTCAAACCCAACATATATTTTAATATTATCAATTTTGATCCATTTTATCATGAAAATTAATTTATAATAATTTAATATTTTAAGAATTTTTTATAGTGCCCCTCCCCTCTCTTTTAAAAGGGCACATATTCTAATATTTTATTCACACTTAATAAACCATTTGGTTCAACCAATATATGAGAAAAATAAATTACCAACATCCCTCACAATTTCTAAAAGGCCCTAGTTTGATCAGAAGACAAACATAGGAAATATTTCTGTGTAAACCATAAGAGGTTGAGTAAAAAAGTAGTATAGTTTTTTACCAAGTGTTATCATTTTATTTATTCCTCCACCATCATAAAATCATATAAAACCATGATGATATAATTAAATTTTTATATAAAATATATTTAAAATCTATTTTTTAATTGAATAACCTGAATTCCTCTCCTCTTCCATCAAAATGGGTAAAGAAACTATCGTTCATGTGTACGGAAGACTAAGGCCTCACGAACTGATGAATTTATTATATCAACACCACTCATGGATATTTATAATGATGGGTTTAGTGTATATATATGATATTAATGTAATTTTTATAATTCTATATAATTAATATATCATCTATTTTTATAAATTTTCATTCACTAAAAAATTATAATGTTGTTCATCCATACACATGGACTACCAACTCAACGAAGTGATGTGATTCATTTAGCATCACCCCATAACTTGGATGATACATGTGAGTATATTAAAATAAATAATTTTATATTTATAAAATTATTTTCATTTTTGAATATAAAATTATACTTAACTTTTCATTATAGTGTCATTATAAAATGGAAATATTACTCATGCGTACTTATGGTCTACCATCTCCATGATTTCAATGTAGTTCATTTTTTATAACCATATTTCGTGGTTGGTTTGAAAATTATAATTTATGTAAAAATATAATAATTATTTCATGAATATTATTCTATATATGAGTAAATAATTACCACATTGACCATAGTCAACCTACTAATTTCATTTTGGACATATGAGTCGAATATTAGAAAAATGCCTAATGTGAAACTAGTTTATTAACTAATTGATTATTAAATGGTAAGGAATAAAATAAAATTAATAATAATGTAAAAAATAATACTTTAATAAGTAAAGAATTATCCCAAGATTATTTTTTAGGAAGAAAAAAAATGTATGTGACATGTGAAACTCGAGGTAAGGGACAATTTTCCTTAAAACAATTGTTTCTAAGTTTTAATGATTTATTTTCTAAATCATTATATTTAATGAAAATATATTAAAAATAGTTTTAATATTATTTTATATGGAAAAAATATAATGGAAATATCATGTTTCTTTGTTATAATTATTTTCAAATGGAATATTGTTTTAAAATTTTTTGACATTATTTAAAAAAATGAATGTTCAATTTTTATGTGAATGAAGAAAATGATTTTTCCCACTATTGTAACAGTTATTAAATATTTATATTCTATTAAAATATGTATTATATCATTAAACAAAACCCCCCTTTCACTTATTTTTAGTGTTTTGAAAAAGGATTTTAAAATTGGATACATATTTAAATATATTGAAAAATTGTCTTATCGGTACAATGAATATTTTATAAATGTAATGTTGAAAATTGCCAGATTTTATTTTTTATGATGATATTTTATGATATTATAATTATTTATAAAGATTATTGGTTCTATTATAAACCATGAATTTTTGGGTTCTTTATATCCCTATAATTTATTGGGTATAGAATTTAACTATATTGGTTATTCCATATTCAAGAGTCATTGTAAGTGTGATATGGAAATGAATTCCCAAGTTATCTACATTTTTTATCATGTTCTTTTAGGATTTTTTAAAGAAATATTATAATTTAACAAGGTATTATGGTGATATTATGTTTAAATAAAGTATATTTTACTTCATAAGGCAAAAAATTACATCTTTTTGAAAAAAAAGTCATTATATTTGCATGATTGAAAAGAAACATCTTTGAATGTTACCATTTAAATTTCTTACAAAATTGTTATGGAAATATTAGGGTAGATAAGTTGACTTATTCGGTAAGAAAATTTTTATTTTGAATGTAAATTTTATTTATAAAAATGATATTTTTAAAAATTAAATATTTATTAATTGTTTATTTCTTTATATTTATGACTCATACTAAAATTTTAATGCTCATCCAATATTTTAAAATTTTTTTACAAGGTTTTAATGATGATTTGAGATATGGATGAGGATAAGGTTATAATTTTGAAGATATTTATTGAAAAAAAACCAAGAATATTTTTCAAAAAGATTTGTTTTATGGGAAAATGAATACTAATTGGAAGTGTCCAATTTGTGATTTAATAATTACATATGTAAGGGCGGTGACTGGACTCTCTAAAAATATAAACCCAAAAAATATTCATGAATGAAATAAAATGAGTTATTGTCTAAATAAAATATAATATGTATTTTTTAATACTGGGTCCTTACATTTCGTATGAGAGAAAATTATTAGATAAGTTTAGAGGATATCATGTTATTTAAGCATAAGATAAATGTAATTTATAACCGAAATGGTTAGTATATTTGGGAGAATTATATTAATTTTGTATAAATTTAAAGATTTGATGATAACACAGAAAATGACATATTAGTGCTTATCCTACTCCTAATATGGTTTATTATAATTTTATTGATATACACAAAAAAATTATTTTGGTTTGAGTAAATTGTTCAATCCATCAGGAACAAAATTGACTATGGATGTGGAGGAAAATTTGGTGGTTATATTAATTAGAAACTAGATAAAATGGGAGTTGTAGTGAAAAATATTATGGTTATTATTAACTAAAAACATGACTTAATGTTTACAATATAAACCTAACTGATTTTTAAATTAATTAAATTAGAGGAAAATGAATCTCTATGGAATATCTATAGAGAAATATCATAAAGGTAAAAATATTCAATGACCTTTTTGTCATAAATATAGAAAAATCACCAAGGTAATTTTATTAAAATCATGGCATTATATATTTTTTTATGTTAAATAAGGGTATAAATAAATAATCTTTCAAGGTGAAAGGAAGAAATCAATTGACATCATGAAGGTGAATATATTTCTTCCCCATTAATCAATTGAATTCTTTGATTTTTCAGAGAATGGTCATTATCCAAAGTGATGTCCTAGGGGGGAGCTGAAGAGAAGATTCAACAGGTCCATACAAATACATATTTAGGAATGCCTAATACCATTATAGTTTAAAATGAGAAAATTACAAATGAAATATGAAATTTATGAATTATATATTGGATTATGTTTTCATATTGATGAATCTTAGGACATGAATAAAATTTTTTATTGTATAAAGGATGTATTGAGGAATAAGATGGAAAATCATAGTTAATTGACTATAAATAAAGTTGAATTATTTAGGTCCCTACAAATAGTAATTCAAGAATCATGATTTGAGGATGATAAAATGTTTAAACGAATTAATAACCTTTTTATTTTATATGTGATGGAATCTTAATGTGATTTCAGGAGGAATTTTATTGAGTGGAGGTATATGTGCCACTTAGGATTATCCTATATTTTCATTTGAGTAAGAATACATTGAAATTAGGTGGGAATAGGTTTAAAGGTATTGATCAAAATTTTAAATTATATGATCTTAGATATTGAAGTAATTATGGGTTATTAAAGTTTTGTAATAAATGTTTTATTGTATAGATAACCGGGTGATTGAAAATTGATTTTGTGACTAAGTGATTTAGGTTATTTTCTAAGAAGATCACTAGAATTTTGAGGAAAAATTATATGATATTTTGGGATTTTAGTTAGATAATCAATGTTGAATTATATTTGGAATGCATATATGATTTTAATGTTGCTTTTTGGTGATTAAAGAAATTTTTAGAAATGATTGGAATACTTTAAAGATTTTATGATTAAGGAAAATACTTTTTTGGTTATAGTATATTACGAGTGGCTATATTAAATGGACATAAATGTTAAATTATACTCTAAAAAAACTAAGACCAAATAATTTAGGTATTTTGGTGTTAAACTTATTTGGGAACATTTTGATGAATTTTAAGGTTTTCTTATTATCAAATGATCTATGTTGAACTTTTGGTATTATGGTTGAGGATTTAAATATTGATGGTGTATTTAATTATTTGAATGTTTATTCATTCTAGGAATTATCATATCTTATTCTAACCATTTTGTTTTTGGATAATGTCTAAAGACATGAGGAATATATTCTTATCCTTTTTGGATTATGTGATCTGTTATAAGTTTATTTTAGATCATTACGATTAAAAAATAATCTTTAATACTCATCATTTAGAGAGAAATATGATAATGTTTTTAAAATTTATTTAAGGATGATGTTTTATTTATAAGGTATGTATATTTACTTACATTCCTAGTTAAGATGATAACAAAATTATTTAAATCTTGGAAAAGGATCTTGAAATAAAAAAAAGAGCATATTATCTTTATTTATGGTCAATCAATGGTCTTTTCAAACATTATATATTTATAGTTTTTCAGTCATTAATTTTATCATAATCCTCTACCTTCTTATGATCAAGGATTTGGGTCACTCCCTATATTTATTTGGACATAAAAATATCCTTTCATGTCCATATTTTCAATTCCAATTAATTTTCTCCAATTTAAAAACCTAATTATGTGTTATTCCAGAGGAATATCATATTTCACTTTTCACTATTTCATGATAAATTTTTATTAACCATTTTTATGATTTACGTTTTCATTAATGCTATTTCAAAATACCAAACTTTTTATTACAGATAAAATTTCAAATTTAAGGGACACAATTTATTAAAGGTGGGGATAAAATATCACAATATTTTAAAAGAAATACTTTGTTCAATAGCATAAAAAATAATCAATACCGAGATTAAATGAACCTGAAAATATTTTTTTTAAATTTTTCCATTATAACCAAGATGTTGAATTAGAGAGTATGAATAAGATTAACCAAATTATTAAATATATATAAAGGTTCTAATAAATAAAAATTTATTTATTAATTCTTTAGAAATAAGAACATTATTTTTAGGAAAGTCGTTTTGTTCTTCAAAACTACATTTTCATAAAAAATACATTTTCATCCAAAATGGATTTCATTGATTTTTTTATAAAATATTATAATTAATTTATATAACTTTTAAAAAAATATTTAATAAAATTAGATTCATTTTTTAATTCACAATTTTGAAATTATCTTATTATATTTTTTTATAATTTTCTAAAAAAATTATTTTATAATAAATAATGAAACAAATTTTATTTTAATGAAAATTATATTTTCATCTAAATTATTTATAAAGTAAAAAATTTTTTGTAGTAGTTTTAAATTTAATTTGGTTCATTTTTATTAAAAAAACATATTATAGTATTTTAAATCAGTTTTATCTTTAATTTAGTAAATAAAATGTTTTGTTCTTAAAATGAATTTTTCTAACAAACTGTTTTTCATCTCATTTTTTAGGTTAAATTTTAAATTGAATTCAACCAATTTTATGAATTTAATAATAAAAAACAGATTCAATATTTGTTATCATGAGTCCCATATTGTGTAAATATATCCATTTTTTATTCATTATTCATAATAATCATAGTAAATATTGTAAACATTGTAATGGTAAAATGGGTTAATTAATGGAAAGAATAATGAGATAAGGACTAGAAAGTATCCCAAAAAAATGTAATAATGTAATTATATGATTATGTATTGTCCATAATCATCTATACTTTTAATATATGACTTTTTTCTATTTCTATATTTTTTTCGTTATTTTATTTTTAATATAGAAAATTAAAGAAATAGAATTCTATTTATTTTATTATTACTATATTTTTGACATAGGGATAAAAATGATATATTCATTTATAAATATTTCATTGAAAAATAAATATTTTTTCCATCATGGTAATTTATTTCTAACTTTTAGTAATGAAATAATTACCTGAAATAATTATGCAATACTGACACAATGAACATGGAAGAAAAATAAAAATCAATAAAATTATATAAAAAATCTAAAAATAATATAATTTTAGTGATTTTGTGGTTCCATTATATTTTTAGATAAAAATTATATATTAAAAAAAATTTAAATTCATTATAATATAAATCCATTGTTTCTTATAGTTTTAAATGTAAAATTAAATTAATAGTTCCAAATTTTACATTAATTTTATTTTATAGAAAATAATATTTTATTAAATGACTTAAAACCTAAAAAACATATTTTTTCAAGTGATTTAGATATGGTTAAAAATATCCTCTATGATCTATTTATACTAAAATTTTCATTTTGTAGTAAATTTCATGACTGATGAATAGTAAAATATTTAATATGGTGATGATAATAAAAAAGGATTAACACGGGTTAAAACAAAAATATATGGGTAAAAATTAACCTAAATTGTCAAGTTTTTATTATATATAATATATTTGGCTCAAGATAATATTATTTAACATTATTATATATTTTTATCTTTTTGAGTATGAAAATTAATTTATATTAATTTATTATTTTAAAAATTCACAAGAGTGCCTCTCCCCTCTCTTGTAAAACAGAACATATTTTCGCATTAATTAACATTTAAAGAAAAATTTAGTTTATCTAATACCTATTAAAATTCATTAAATAAATCTATATCCATTTTTTAGAGGCCTTGGTTTATCCAAAAACCATCCGAGTAATGATTTTGGGGTAAACATTAAGATGTTTATCGAAGAAGAGGTATTGTTTTTAACCAAGAATTTTTATATTGTTTCATCTAGAACCTATTTAAAGTATTATTATAACATGGTGATATAATAACTTCATTAACTATAATATAATTATACGTTAATGATATAATGTAATAACCCAAATCCCTCTCTTCTTCTATAAAATGGGAAATAAAACTACCATTCAGGTGTACAGCAGACTACCACCTCACGAACTAATGAAATTTGTTTTCCATAACCTCCTATCATGGATGTTTATAATGATTGATTTAATATATATATATATATATATGATATTATTCACAGTTTGAAAATTAATTTGAAGTAATATAACAATTATTTTCTTAAATATTCATTCATGGAAAAATGATAAAGTCGTTTATACATATGGGTGGATAACCACCTCGACAGTGTGAAGTGATTCGTGTTTCCTCAACATATCGCATGAATGATATATATCATTTTATTTAATTAACTCATATAATATTTATGATATGATGATAATTATTTAAGGACAAAATAATACATACATTCTTTCCATAATGATCATTGAAAAATGGGAAATATAATCATGTTTACGTACAACATACCATCTCCAGGATTGTAACATAATTCATCTTTTAGAACCATATTTCATAGTTGGTTTTACAAAAATAATTTATATACATGAATAATAATTATGTAAATATTAAAATTCTATATATGAGGAAATAATGACTTCATTGATCAAGTAAACCTACCAATTTCATTTTTTACATATGAGCCCAATATCATAAATTTTTTTTACATGAACATAATTGATTATGTAATAGAATATTTAATGGTAATTAATAAAATAAATTAAATAAAAAACTTAAAAAAAGGTTTTCAGAAATTAAATAATGAAAAAAAATTATAATTTAAGAAGATAAAGAAAATATATGGAAAGTAAGACTCGAGGTAATGGGCACTTTACTTTCAAATAAACATTTTAAATGTTTTAAAAATTAATTTTCAAAATAATTATACTCCATTCCCATTTTATAAAAATCATTTTCATATGTATTTATATGGAAAAAATAAATAATTAATGGAATTTATTGTTGGTTATTATAATGGTTTTCAAAAGTAATCCATTTTTGGAATATTTTAACATTCTTTAAAAAAACATAGGAAATATTTCATTTTAACATATACAATGATAGTTAATTTTATAACTACCATAACTGTTATTTTAGATTTGATTTTTTTTAAAATCAATCACATTTCTCCAAAGAAAATTCCCTTTTCCATTATTTTTATTCATTAAAAATGGGTTTTAAAATTCAATGGATATTTAAATATCACGAAATATTTTATTATGGGTACAATGAATATTTTATGAGTGTATTGTGTAAAATTTCACGATTTTATTTGTTAAGATTATGTTATAGTTCTTGGATATTATTTATAATAATGGTAGGTTTTGTTATATACTATGGATTCATGTGTCCATTAAATCTCTCTAACGCATTGGATATGGATTAAAATAGTAATAGTTATTGAATTTGTAAGAGTTAAAAAAAATTGATAAGTAAATGAAGTCCAATGTTAGCTACATGATTTTTCTACATTTGATATAGGTTTTTATAAAAATATTATAAATTGAAAATGTAATCTGATGATATTATGTTTAAAATAAAAGTATATTCTTCATCTTATGGGTGAAAATTATAACATTGTTAAAAAGTTTTCAAAATATTTTTATTATTGAAAAGAAACCACTATGGGTTTTACAATTTAAATTTCATATGAAATTTTTTTTGGGAAAATAATTTTATTTCTTGGGAAAGACAGTTTTTATCTTGAACATAATTATAATTAATGGGAAATGTTTATAATTATTTATAGACTAAGGAAATTTTCCCCTCTTTTTTACATCCCTTGCTGAGATTTTTATTTTCTTCCAATATTTTAAAATTTATTCACTTTGGTTTAAAGATGTGTAGGGATGATTATGACAACAGGATGAAAATTATGAAGATGTTTCATGAAAAGGAAACTAGTTCAATTTTTTTAAGTTATGACTTATTGGAAAAATTATATTTCGTGGAAGTGTCAACTTTATGTTATAATACTTACCTATATAGGGATGGTAACCTAAATATATAAAAATCTAAACCTAAAATACATTTATTAATGAAATAAAATCAATTATTTCTTAAATGAAATAGAATATTTATTGTTTCAGTCAATTTCCTTACATCTTTTATATAAATCTATATCATGGTTCAAGTATGTGGTAAAACCAACACAAACAAGTAAATATAATAATTTATGGATGACTACGAACTGATTCAGTTGTAATATCATTATTAAAGAAGAATAATTAGCATTTTTGTTGTTTATTAGTGTTTTATATCTAAATTTAAAATTACTATAAGAATATTATAAACTAAAAAAATTTCTTTTCTATTACAAAGGATTATTTTTTCCCTCTTACAAATCTCTTTTGTAAGTTTTAATTTTTCATGAATTTTTCATGATTATATTGTTAATAGGTTTTCCAAATTATATTTCTGTAACTTTAATGGTTCATATTTTTCATTAAAAACAATCTCATAATCATCCTTGTTATTTGGTGATAAAAATAGAAATCGATCATTCAATGGAGGTGTAGTCCACACGTATGCATGGAAGATGATTTTGGTTTCCATAGAAAAAAGAAAATGAGTGATATAATTTATCATTTAATAAAATAAATTTTTTCATAAATATCATACGTATATATTTAATTTCTTTTTAATACCATCCTTGTAAGGAAGTTATGGAAAAAAACATGTTGCAACTTGAATAAGGTAGTCCACACACCACCTGAATAATGATATCATTTTTATTAGTAAATACAAGAAAGGTGGTTAATTAATGTACCATAATTTTTATAAAATAACATCATAATAATGATATGTATTTTTACATTTTAATAAGGTATATTTTAATTTTAACTAATAGGTTTTTGATGTAATGGTAAGTAAGGATACAGACGCTCCTTTTTTAAGTTAAAAGAGGAGACATTTTGTTAAATACCTAAAACTTTTTAATAATGGAAATCACTCTCAATGAATGTTTCTCTAAAATATGAAAATAATGCAGAGGGTAATACATAAGGTTAATATATTCCTAAAATTTTATTTTCACACTTGTTTGAAATATGTTTTCTACTTATTTCTATGAAATTTTACACTTTTACTATTTCAACTTTTTCCTTTGTAACTAGTTTTTACCAAAGCTATCTTATCCTTTATGCCCAAAAATAATATGGACCTTATTATAAAAATTATATCTACTCATTAAAATTTATATTTCCATTTGATTTTATTTAATTTAAAAAATTAAATCAAGATAACTTCAAAATACTAAATGTATAATATATTAAAAAAATGATTTCGGAATATATCAATCATGTTCTAAAATGAAAATAATAGTTTTGTAAACCAATGTAAATTTTTTTAAATTTATAACAATACTTATAAAATAAATATTTTTCTGATTAAATGGTATTCTTAAATTTTCAAATTATACTTACAGACTAATTATACCAAGAAAGGCATAGTATTTTTGATATAATAAATTTCAATATTCACTTAAAAATCAATTTATCTAGAAAAATACCAAAAATTTTCTTAATATAATATTATTATGATGAATATTATATGATGTTTATTTTTTCAATTTATCATTCTAAAATATAAGTTTAAATTATAAATAAATTTATAATTATTAGTGAAAAAATATAAGAAAATAAAACATTTAAAATACTAGTTGTTATTATTATTAATTTCAATGAAACACTAATAAAGTTAGAATTCCTAAATAATTGTTGTATTTTATTCATATCATCATTTAATAATAATATACTTTATTTTCTTTTATAAAATATAAAACACCTAAAATGTTAAATTTGTAAACATAATATTGAATTAAGTAAATTTGTATAAAATAGCTATTATATGTAAATATATGTAAATATATTTAGTAATTGGTTACTCATATTCATACCTACTGATTATATAGGTAATTTTATTTTCTATATTTAATATTTGTAATATAAATATATATACCATAGTTATTTTAGTTCGGTGTTGCAAGTGGAGAAATCTATCGAACATATTTGACATAATTATAGTAAAACATATATTAAAATCCAGGGTCAATATGTTATCCCCTTAAATAAATTTCCATCTAAAAAATTTATTTCTTCCCAATAATGAAATTTAGTGTGGTTATTGTTAACATATTCATCATTCAGGATATAACCTCTTATATGACATCTTCTTTAATTTATTTGGAAATATCAAGTTACATATCATTACTCAAAAAATGTTATCCACTCATACAGTCATGTACCCTATTATGTATATAACCTAATCATATATTCTCTATAACACAGCTCTCCCAAAACCATTTAAATCTCTAAGACAATAAATGACTGCGAGATTATACATTATTTTAAAAAAATAACTCTATATTTAACCCTTAAATATATTAATCAGAAGTTCATAAAGTCCAAACTAATAAATATTAATATATATACTTATCAAAATCATAGTAATTATATTTACATTACCAAAATATCATGGATCACTTATTTATTAGACCAATAATAACTTCTCCGAATATCATTACTATCTAACTTTCTTTTTCAAAATAAATCAGCCCTTTATTATATCAACATCAGGAATATATAAGTCCTAATATATATTCATACCTCAATTATCTATTCTATGATATATTTAACCTAAATATAAACTTTTCATAAAATCAATTATTCATGTTTATTTTTACTATTTAATATCTATTTCCAACCATTTAAAAAAATATTGTAGAAAAATATTTAGATGTTTCACATAATTCTCATAACTATTATCATATATGAATATATAAATAATAAAATTATATCACTAGTAAAAATAACTAAATTTATAAAGAATAAATTTCTATTAATACATCATCATCACTACCTTAGGTAATATTGGGATACTCACATTTTCAATAATAATAATATACGAATATTCTCATCCATTTAAGTGTGATTTCGTATTCAATTTTAGAACATATTTATTTTAAGATACATACCTTTCTAATATTAAATTTCATTATCCATTTTTAATAAAATAATAAATCTTAAATGATTGGTATAATATCTAATGGGTTGCCCGATGTAGTGTAAGGTGGTATTGGTGATAGTCACGAGTTGTTGTGTGTGTTTTTTGGGTGGTTCGGTCTGGGACAATGTTTATTGGCAAGATCATTTATGCTTGTTACATTATTTTGTTTTGGTTTCTTGGGTGGGTATGGTCTTGGATTTGGTTCCATGACAAGGCCTCTTATGGTTCTTTAAGGGTTGGTTCTCACTGATCCTTATAGTGAACTTTTTTATAAAATTAAAACTAAATAAAAATAAAAAATAAATATGAAAAATAAATATTATCTAATGATAATATCATTTCATAATTTGATACATTCAGTTCAATATAATTTTTCTTAATTTGGTTTCTTTCATACATATTATCCAAATCCCATAATTAAATTAGGAAATAAATCCTTCTAATTGTTTCATAAAGAGACTTTTATTGACCAAAATATACCTATTAGAAGTGTCAAACTAGATGTGTAGTTATGACCCTTTTTTGTGAATCTTGTGATGATTGAGTTAATACCCAATAAACCCTTTTTTGGTTTATCACCCCTAATAATCTTGTTCAAATCATACATACATTTGTTGTATCTTGACATCTATATTGATGCTAGAAAAGCAACATGATCACTACTTTATCAAAATTTTAAAAAGTTGTCCTATACATACAATTACTACTTTATCCTTTCATAGGGTTTTCACAAAATTTTTAGTAACATTATCTAAGAAATATTCAATATTACTACTATCATCCTAAAGGGTTATCTATAACTTTGAAATTATGATCAAAATTAACTTTTGAACCTTTAATGACATTTTCCCCCTAATTTTACATTTACAAATATCTTCCTAAATTTCAAATCTAATTAAACCCTACATAGATAAATTTATAGCATCCCACATATGTTCTCACCTAAATTACATGATTAAAAACAAAAATATAATTAAAATACAATCCCAAGACCTTTTAATTTTAATGTATTGAGAATTAATACTAATTATTAACAAAAATCCCACGTTCTTTTTACTAATTTGATATTGTTTGATTATATTCAAAATTACTAATGCATTATGATTCTACCATAACTCATGAAAATTAGATATATAAGAAACTGTTCTATACATATCATACATTTCCTATCTACATAACTTGGTGAAATGAAAACATAATAAAGAGGTGATCTTAGATGCTCAATAAGGGATAAATATGAGATAAATAAAGATGAACATATTGGTGTAATCAATATACATAAGAAACTTATACTGAACAAATAATATATCATGTATTATGTATTATGTCTTTAAATAACATAACACATCAATTAAAATATTTAAGAAACAATGAGTCAATAAACTTGAGACATGAGAGCATAATATAGTCGTAATAATAATGTTTAATATTGTAACAAAAAAGTTTTCATTGAAACTATATTTCATGAAATTTATCTCATAGTATGATTTAGATAACCACCCTTGTTTTTTTAGTTTTGGGATAATCCTCTCATTTACCATTGGGATTGTAATAAAACCTCTCTCATACCCCAATTCACATGGGATACATTCTCCTACATACCCTGTAGATTAAGATAAATCCTCCCATATACCCTTTATCTTGGGATTAATCCTCCCGTATACAATTTATTGAGGAATAAATATTATTGTGTACCCTTTAGAGCTCATAAAACATTAACATAAATAAATACATTAGTGGGAGATATATAACCCCACCTGGTATCATTTATACTTATTAGTTCCACTTGAAAATAATTTAATTATTAAAATACAAAGAACCCATGGAAATAAAATGGTATTAATATCTTTTTTAAATGTATTCTCATATGGAAATCATTAAAAATTTAATCAATAATAAAAAAATTAAAAATGTAAAATAAATGTGTATCTTATAACAAAAAGTAACTTTCTAAGTAAATACATTTTAATCAAGATAATAATTCCTATGGAATTTACAAAAATATATAAAGGGTATATGGTTAAGATAATAATTTCCCAAATAAATTAATGAATTTGTATGGTTGAATGCCCTTATATTAGGGGAATAAAATAAAGGTATCCACAAATCAAAGGAATTAAAATAAAATTTATCCCTATTCATGGTGGATGGTTAGGAAAGAAAAATAAAATGATATTTCATTTAACCAAAATAAATGGAAATTACATAATTCGTCAATATAAATATGGAATATGTTAAAATTTGAAAAATTTCCTCAATCATGAATAAGATATTTGAAAAGATAATTACTTAGATGAAAAAAACATTTTCTAGTTTTAGAAAAATAACTTTGGAAATATGAAATATCCTTGGTCATTTAGAAATATTTTAAAATAAAACTTTTGTATAATAAATATAGAAAAATTCTTTTTTAAATTATGAAAACATAGAAATAAGTTTCATATAAATTTAAATGGGTAAAAAATAGTGTTAATATAGAAAAATTTAAAAAGAGATGCATTTCACACTTTGATGAAATCGACCCATATGTAAAATGTTAAACCATTCTTCATAACTTCTAAAATAAGGTAATGTGGTAGAAAATTGTTGAAAAAATGGGTTCCATGGACCAAAATATTCAGTTTATTTTATTACCATATCATGTATATAATTATAAATACTTGATTTAGTCTTACTGTTATAGTGTTGATATTTATGTAACCACTGTTCAATGGTAATTTCCATTGATTAATTGTTGTATCAAAAGGTTATAGTAGATATCAGGATATAATGAGAACCTCAAGATACTATAAAAGTAATCTTAAACAAAGGTCATATAGTCTAGATACATTATATTTAAAGGACATAGTAGATGTTTTACTATTAGGTGTTAGGGGCTCATAAGTATTGAGAGTTCTTCTCATGTTCACACTTAGTGATCTCTAGTAGTGTGATCATGATGAATGACCCACCAATAAGAACATCAAATGATTTTTGTGTCATTGGATGTTTCTATCTACAATCATATGTAATGATCTCTTGACATGATATCATTTCCAATGTTGGTTATTTAGTCACATACTTGGATGCAAGACAAAAACTATGATATTGAAATCATAGAGAGTTATTTTGTGTTGGGTGTGTCATTGGTGGCATGACATTGGTGGACAGAACACGAAGAGATTCATTGGTTCCACGTTAAGGAAGTTATATATCTCAATATATGTTGATCAGGATGGTATTTCCTTGATAAATCTACGACCATTGTAGTCTAAGGTAAATCTATCTAGTTAGATTAACAAAAAATATGTCAAGAAAAGGGAAATGCAATGGGTGAGCATCCTGCATTATGAGATATTAAATACAAATAGATTATATTAAATGGTGCATTTTTGTAGGTTGGTTGTCACTACTATTACAATCATTATCTTTATTGGGTCCATGATGTGTTTCTAGATCCTTCTCTTGGTCTATGAATACTATTCACTACTATCGAGATAAGGGCCTATAGGGTCACACACAATAGCATATTTGGGAATCTACCTTATTCAGTTGAATATGATTTTTTAGACATTGTGTGCCCCACCACTGGGGTAGAAAATTTTTATAAGGTTAAATGGTTACCAATGAAATAAGTAAATTCATATTATTTAAGTTGTGAATAATGGTAATTGAATTTATTTATTAAATGTATTTAAAAGTTTTTAATTAAATACATGGAGAATATTTCTTGAATGAATATTAAAATATTCAAGGTTGAATTAATATATGTGGGAATTAATAGTTGAGTTAATGACTCATTTATTATCATGTAATAAATTTAATTTATTATAGGAAAGTAATAATAATATTTATGACTCAGTTCAATAGTCACAACTTCTTGTTTGTAGTGCGTTAAATTATTCGAGTGTTGGGGTGCCATTTTAAGTAATTTATTAAACACTATAAATAGAAGATGAGAGATTCCCACCATGAACAATTCATGATATTTATCTTTTTTATTCTATCTTCTAGAATCTAGAGAAATAAGCTATGGATAAGTGCTTGTATTGATCTCTCACTCAAGCATTGCAAGCAAGGTGATGTGGTGATCGTCGGAGCATCAAAGGTGTCTCAGATCTCCACACTAGCACCCAGAATTTGGCAGACGGTGATCCCAATGATTTTTTAAGAACATTTGGATGATATAACAGAATTCATATTTATTTTCTTTAATAATCAATCTCCCACTATGAGAAAACATCATGCATGGTTGTCGGCCTATAAGAGATTTTTGGAACCTCAATAGTTTTAATAATCACAAATCATGTCTAATCACATCAATCGTGTTTACCTATAATAAATAATGTGTAGTTTTATTTAATAATGATTATCTATGATCAACTATATATTTATCACATTATGTGAAAAGTAATGTTATAAGATGGTTACAACAGAAAAATTGGCTAAGAGTGAGTTACTAACACCGACAGGCAAAATGTCTCACCGATAGTTGAGTCTAAATCACTAACAGTTCAAATGAATCACCAACAGTTGTGTACGAATCATCGATATATCTAATGTCTCACTAATAGGTCAAATGATACACCAAAAGAATAAATTTCTCAAAGGTAGTGTAAACTAAGTCTTCGATAGACAACTCACTGACATTATAAATGAGACACCGACAGAAGGAATGACTCACCGATAGAACAAAATGAGTCAGAGACACATTGAGTCCTTAATGCATGGAGATACCGACAAGATGACTTTATGATAGAATGAGTTTCCAATACCAAAATAATTACTCACCCAGTGAGGAGTAACTGACAAACTGTTTAAATTTTCATTAATTTAAAATTGTCTCCAATGGTCATATTTGAGTGTTTTGATATTATTAGTTAAAATAATGCTTTTTTCAGACAACATTAACTACCATTTCAGTGTATAGTAAGAATAATGAGGTACCTCCACATTGTTATTTTCAGGATTAAAAATATAAAATAGAAAATAATATTAGTTGATAGACATATAGACATAAACCAAGAGGCGAGGTATTGCACAAGAACTCATACTAAACCTGTGAACCAAAGGAATAAGAACACATAATGGACTCTCGTTTTATTCTATTTGGGATCTAAGGGAGTATTGTTGTGCATAAAAGCTTCAATCATCATTACTACTAACAAACACTAAGTAGGACCATCCCATCTTCCTAGAAGACCATAACACAAAGCTTTATGACACTCTATTTTCAGTGTCTGTTTCTAGAAGAGAACTCAAACTTCACATTTTCTACATCAAAAGAGTCCAGAACTACATTTTATAACACTCATAGACTTCTAAAATCTATCTCTCTATTTCTTCCTCTGTTGTGTTAATTTTTACTAATTTTAGAGTAGTGTGTGAATATTTATTTCAAACACACCGTGTCCCCTACACTAAATAGAAGGATATAAGAAATATTTACACAAACATATTATTACCCCTGTTATATCCCAAGTTGAACTATGGTTGAGGTCTTGTGACCTGGAAAGTTCATATAGATTTGTGTAAACCCTGATCCAAGGTGTGGATAAAAGATTTATTTATTTATATATATATAGATTAGTGGAAGGTGTTCACCAAGTGGAGAAGACCACATCTCGGATTGAGACTAAACCAATGGGTTTAATATTCTGTGCTTTCAAATTTAGTTTACTCTTTTTTAACCCATATTTTCGAAAACTATGCCTCACATTGATAGGTAGTCTTGGATAGTTTTTATAACTATTTTGGTTTAATAAATTGGTTTCCAAAGTTATTTCACTCTTTCAGGATGATATAGATGAGAAATAATCAATCTCTTGAGAAATTAATTGAATAGACAAAATATTATAAATTTACTACTTCTATTAATTGGCATGTTTTGTTTTAAAATTTAGGGAATATCAAATAATATTTTTCATAGAAATTTTTATTTGAAATCAATTCACCCCCCTCTTGAGTGTCCTACTCTGGCCAACATTTAGTATCAGAGGGTTGTTTAAAATCATTTCAATCATTTCAATTGTGTTTTTTGTTATGTTTCAAAGATCTCTACATTTCTATTTGTTATAAATTTTTATCTCTTTAAATATTAGTATTTATTATTTATTATGGATAAAAGATATGAAGGTTTAGCTACCAATATACCTCCCTAATTTAATGGTACAAATTATGACCAATGGAAAATAAAGATGAAAATTCCTTTATAAAGAATGTGGTTTGATATTTGGAGTGTTATAGAAGATAAATATGACATACCAGACACTTCAAGGACTATGTGGAGTGATTTCTCAAAAACTACTTACAATAATAATTATAATGCCATGAATTCCTTGTTTTTTGCTTTAGGGGATGATGAATTTAATAGAATTTATACATGTAAATCTTTTTATAAAATTTGGGATACCTTTTCTTTTTCACATGAAGAAATCACTAATGTCAAATAAATGATACTTAATACATGTACTATTAGTTATTATAACATTATGATGACGCCTAAAGAACCCATTTCTAATATATATCTCAGTTTTAAAAAATAGTCAATTCAATGAGATATATGGGAAAAACAATTGATGTAAAAGAGCAAATCATCCAACTTCTTAGATGTCTATAAGAAATATGGAGAGGAACCTCACTATCAATTAGAGAATCAGGTGATATCATTAAGTGTCTATTAAAGGAGGTGATAGGAAAGTTGATGATGTGTGTGGAAGAATTAAAGGTCAACAAGGAAGAGGAGGATGAACCAAAGATAAAGTCAGTGGCTTTCAAAACCACCACTTCATAACATAAACAAAATGAAAGGATTCAAACTCATTATGACAGTACATGTGATGAAGATTCACAATCTGATAGTGATAAAGAAATGGTTCAATTAGACAAAATATATAAGAAGTTATATAGAAATAATAGATTCTTATGGAATCCCAGCTAAAAAGGTAAGAATGATACTAAGGGGAACTGAACAGAAGGTTGGAAAAGGAATGCTAACTCGAATGAAATAGTTTTCTACCAATGTAAGAGAATATTACATGTAATGGCTGGCTATCATAACTTAAAATATAAGAATAAATATGAGGACAAAGATAAAACATACAAAAATACAATAAATTCTACATAGAGTGCCTCTGAGGATATCTCAAGTGAGTTTGAATCATCGCATGATTAGAATGGTTACATAGAAACAATGTGTTTCATGACAAACACATCCAAGGTAACATTTGAGTGTCATAACCTAAATTCATATTATTCTATGGATAAAACTGATTCTAAAAATATTACTAATGATGAAATGTTTGAATGTTTCAAAATTCTTGAAGATAAATGAAATGAATTAGAAGATAAATATAAAGCTATAATGAAACAACAAGCTCTTACCTCTAATGTTAAATCTAATCTTACCATGGAAAAGTAAAAAAATTATCAATTGTTTAAAGAAAAAAATGAACTTAAAAATTAAATTAATCAATCGGAAAAGGATTTGGAAATGTTTACAAATGGAAATAATATCTTGGATCAAATTTTTGGTAAACAAGTTGCTTCAAAATACACAAGTGGTATTGGCTATCAACCCGATAAAATAAATTTTTTCAAAACCAATTTTTTATCTAAATTTGGAATATACAATTTTATTCTTAGTTCTGGAAAATTTCATACAAGTTCCACATATGACAAATCATCTACTACTTCACGTTTTTATTTACTAAATAAAGTCTATTTTTCAATTAATTTACATACATATTATGGGAACACAATGAAGCAAGTATGGGTTCCCAATGATCTTACTACTAATGTCATTGGACCCAAACAAATATGGGTAAAAAAATATGTTATTTTCTAATCTGTATTGATAGGAAAAAATCTTGAAGATCACCGGTAGAAATATATGGTACTTGGAAAATAGATGTTCAAGACACGTGGTAGGAGATTATTCATGATTCAAAAATCTAATAAAGATTGATGGTGGTCATTTCACTTTTGATGACAATGCTAAAGAAAAAATCATTGAACTTGGCCTGATTTGTAACAATAATTATGTCTAAATATCCAAAGTACTTTTTTTGATGGATTAAAGTAAAATATTATTAGTATCTCTCTACTGTATGATGATGTTTTTTATGTTAAATTTGAAAATGATTCGTGCATTGTCATTAATTCTAAAAATTAATTAGTATTTTCTGATTTTAGAAATGAAAATGTTTATGATATAAATTTAGATTCCTTAGTTTCTAAAAATGTTCCATATACAAGTATCTTTCACAAAGATTCTTGGATCTGGAATAGGAAATTGGGACATAGCAATATTTATTCTCTTAGAAAGCTTACTAAGAAATGACTAGTAAAGGCTCTAACAAAACGTGAGTTTCCAAATGACAAAGTATGTAATAATTATAGAAAGGGTAAAAAACAAAAAATATATTTCAGACCAGAGAACTAAGATTCAACTTCTAAACCTCTTGAGTTGGGTCACATGGATTTTTTTGGACCATCTACATTTTCAAGTCTAAATGGGAAGCACTTACCTATGTTCTGGTAGATGACTACTCCAGATATACTTGGACTTTCATTCATTGTCACAAAAGAGAAGCTTCTTATCATTTCACCGTGTATGCTAGAATAATAGAAAACCTAAGAGGTCATAGAATTAAAATCATAAGATTTTACCATGGCCATTAGTTTGAAAACCAAGAGTTTGAATATTTTGTCTCACAAAGTAGATATAGTCACAACTTCTCTTCTCTACGGACAATTCAGTAGAATGGTGTTGTATAAAGAAAGAATAGAACCTTACAAGAGATATCTTGGACTATACATAATGAATATGACTTATGAGTATATTTTGAGGAAGAAGCTATCAACACAACTTGTTATATAAGTATCATAATCTTAATTAGAACAGTTCCTTAGAAAAATCTCTACTAGCTGTGGAATAACAGAGAACCCAAAGTTAGTTACATTAAATTCATTTGTTTCAAAGTCTATATCCTTAATACAAAAGAAAATCTGTAAAATTTTCATCCAAAAGTGATGAAGGGTTATTTCTAGGCTATTCTATCTCTTTAAAATCCTATAGAGTATTTAATAAAAGAACTAAGTGTGTGGAAGAATCCATGTCAAATTTTAAGAAACAGATCCATATAAACCTAAGAACACCCATGAAAATCTTATGGATGATCTGTCAAATCTGTACCTAAATGAAGAATCATTTGACCCTACTATTAAACAATTTGTTAAATAATTTAATTTTGGAAATTCTCAAAAATCAAGTCATGATGAACTTGAGCCTATTGGAGAAGCAGAAATCAACAGCCTTTCTTTTCCTATATCTGTTAAATCATTTAAAAACCATCCTTTAGGTTTTTTAGTTAGAGACCTAGATAAAATAACACATACTAGAGTTTCTCTGAGAAATCCGGATGAACATCAATCTTATTTGTCACATGTTGAACCTAATAACATCAATGATGCTATCAATGATGATTTTTTGGTATTGGCTATATAAGAAATATTCAATCAGTTTGGAAGAAATAATTTCTGGAAATATGTAGATAGACCTAAAGACATCTTGACCATAGGAACTAAATGGGTATTTAGAAATAAGGTTGATAAAGCTGATAATATTGTGATAAATAAAGCTATATTGTTTCTATAAGGTTATAGTTAAGAATAACAGATTGACTATAAAGAAACCTTTTCACCAGTTTCTAGACATAAGGCCATTAGAATATTTCTTGCATATACAACACATCTAAATTTCAAGCAATATCAAATGCATGTTATGTGTGAATTCTTAAATGGGTATATAGTTGTGGAGTTTTTCATTGCAAAACCTCTTATTTTTACAAACCCTCACTTTCCAAGTCATGATTTTAAATTGAAGAAAAACAATATATGGTTTAAAATAATTTCTAATAACTTGGTATAATAGAAAAATTATTTTTCATCTTTCCAATGTTTCTACAAAGGGTATTTCTGATCCTACTATGTTTATAAAATAAATTTCTAAAAATGTTTTAGTTGTTCAAATTTATATAGATGATATTATTTTTGTATCTTCTAAAAATTATTTCTGTGTTGATTTTTAAAAAATTATGCAAAGTGAATTTGAGATGAGTTTAATGGGGGATCACAAATTCTTTCTTGGATTTCACATCATTTGAAATAAAGAAGTTATAATTTTTAATCAATGTAAATATACTAAAGATATTTTAAAAAGGTTTGGATTTGATAGTACAAAATGTAGTGATGCGCTTCTAAGTACCACTTGTAAGTTGGGTCTTGATGAAAATGGTAATGTTGTAGATCAAACCACATAGAGAGGAATGATTAGGATTTTACTCTACATAACCACTAGCAGACCTGATATTATGTTTATTGTGTGTCTGTTTTCCCTTTTTCATGCTAACCCATAAGAATCTCATATACATGGTGTTAAAAGAGTCTCCAAATATCTCAAATATACTACCAACTTATGATTGTTCTATCCTAGTGGACAAAAAATTGATTTAATGAGTTATTATGATTATGATTTTGGTTTTTTTATGTTATATATAAAGAGAACCTCTATAAAATGTCACATTTTGGGAAAGTCTCTATTATCATGGTGTAGTAATTTTTTGTGTATTATCTAGTTTCAGGGCTGAATACATAGCTACTGGTAGTGGTTATGCTTAGATTTTTTGGATAAAACAAACTTTTCTAGACTATGGATTTCAATTCTGACTTTTCCCTATAAACTGTGATAATACAAGTTCTATTAACATCTCTAAGAATCATTTTTATCATTATAGAATAAATTATATTTATGTAAGACATCACTTTTTGAGAGATCATTATCAAAAAGGTGATATAACACTAGATTTTATTGATATTGGACATCATCTTAATGACATATTCACAAAGACATTTATCTATGATAGAATTAATTATATCAAACATGAATCAGGGCTGATTAATTTATAAGGATCTTAGGTTGATAACTCTCTGTGAAAAAATGAGAGTAGTTTTCATACTGTTAGGATAAACAAACTGAGGATTTTGCACCAACACTTTCTAATGTTGACACTTTTTCATGCTGAAACTAACACTTTGTCATGTCAACACCCTGTTATGCTGACAATGACACATTTTCATGCTAACACCTTTGTCAGGCTGACACTGACAATTTGGCATGCCGACCCATTTCTCATGCTGATACTGATGCCTTTTCATGATGACATTGATAATGTTATGATGAAACAGTCATTCCATCACTGATGACTCAATGTTTTATTTTATTTTTTATGTTTTTAACCAAAATGATGTTGTTTTATTTATTTCTTTAAACATGGTTTATGAATTTACATACGACAATTCCCTAAATTAAACAATTTTTAGTTGATCCAATCTACTAATTACCCTTGAAATTTTACAATTAAACTCCTACCATTTCACTCTTCCCTCAACCTTTCACTATCTAACCTTCAACAGAACCATCAGAAATGGAACGGATGAAGCACCCACTTGAAGGAGGATCTGAAGATGAGTCACAACCTTCTACGAAGCAGAAGGGAGAATCGAGTAAGTCTCATCCTATCAATAAATCCTTTTCAAACCATGTGGTAAATGCAAAGAATAAAGTTCTTATAGAATAGTTGTTGGAGAGTAAGTCTCTATTGTTCAGGGTGATTCAGACGCAAGGTTGGCTGGATAGGTTTTCAGATAATGTGAGACATTACTATATGAAGCTTGTCTATGATTTTTATATGAATACTAAATTTCTTTTGTAATTAAGTGAGGTATGTTGGATTATAACTATAGTTAAATAAATTAGAATTTCATTTTCTTCTTGGAATTGGAAAAAATGCATTAAGGTACCTCGTGAGGGAATCTACAATGACTGCCAAGGAACTTCTCCAGCTAAAGGTGATATTTTTTTCTTTGAGATAGTTTTGAATGAGCTAACTGGGAATGAGGATCATAGAAGAGCCTTCGCTACTAAGATAGATGATGAAATAAGACATTTTTTAATCTTCATTCAGCACCATATTTGTCATATAAAAAGAGACATTTCCTTTTTAAAGTATCAAGATGTATACTTGTTATATTTTCTAAAGAAATTGAAAATTTTAATCTAGGTAGATACCTAATTGTTCACATTAGTGAGATGATTAATCCCTACAGTAAGACCAATTCCCTATTCTACCCAAGGATTCTCTCATTCATGCTACAATTGAAAGGATGTGTGGATGAATGTGTAGAGATTATTTCAACTTTTAGTGTAATTGTTTTGAGTAAGGGTATATGAAATAATATAAAAATCCATTGGAACCCATGGAGGAAGTAATGGTTTGTATTGAGGATAAGATTTATGAAAATTTTAATCCAATGGAACTTCTTGTTTGGTTAAGAGATTCATTGAATCCTGGTCTAGGACCAGAAGATGGTGAGCCTATTTATTTTTATGAGGAAGAGGTCTTGATAGAGATCAAGGGCCTCCTCTTAATGAAATAAGTGACCTTGACACCACTGAATCTCTATGAATAATGAACTTTGGAGGACCTAGTCCACCTCTAGCTGTACCTTCAGATGATCCAACTCTTTGTGAAAATGGTGATGAAGATACAAAAGTTTCTAGATGTATGGAGTATGAGAGTAAGTTTAGTTATTAAGAAGAGGATTCAAAAGCATAAAAAGAAGAAATACAATGTAGCTCAGGTAGTAAAGAAGAAGAAAAAGGAAACAGATATGAAAGTGATGAAGAAGAGGTAGAAGGAAATAAATATGATGATGGAAATAAATATGATGATGGAAATAATGATAATGTTGAAGAAATTGAATGTGTTAATGATAATGATCTTCTAGATGATGATCAAGGTGGAAATGTTGATAGGGTTGAAGATATAGTTCAAGAAGATCTAGTAGAATATTCAAAAGTTTATACTATAAGTGAGGTAGTTGTTTATGTTTCAGGCGAAGTATATTCTCCTACTATAGAAGAGAAATTTGTTGCATTTTATGGTTCAATGGATGCTCATATAGTCTCTACCCCATAGTTGGTTTATTCTAGAAAAAAGACCTCAAGTTGAGGGGAGCCTCATGAAAGGAGAGATCAAACTGAGGGGGGCATCAAGTTGGAAGAGTGAGAGTTTACACTCTCACCCCTTTAAATAATGATGTTATGTACGAATGGGAAATAAATCTATGATATGTAGCTCTAGGTTTGGATGATGATAATTCAGATGAGGAGTGTTTTGTCCCAATTTTAAGAGAATCAGTGGTTGAAATCCTTCCTAGTGACAATGTCACTAAAGATGATTTTAAAAGGATTAAGGAATAAATATGTCCAGCTATTAGGGAATATTTTCTAGATCATGTTGTTCCCATGCCTACTCTACATTATGAGTTAAAATATTTAATGGATTTAATAAAAGATATGATATTGTTTATGCATGCTTGTCCTACAGTTCAGCCAGTTGGTGTAAGTGAGATCTATGTAGCCAATTGTTTTTTGATTTATATATTACAGATTTAACCAAACATAATATCAACTGTAGAAATAATTTTTTTAAAAATACCAATCTTGGGAATGAGTTCAGAAAACTATTTTCTACCATAAATAGGTTAACCCTTGAGTAAAAAACTGTTTGGAGACAGTGCTTAAATATCTTAAGGAACACACCTTAGCTATTACTATTCCTTCTACCTCTATTCAAGCATCTCGGGCCTTGGATGTTGAGGTAGTTAGAACTATTGTCAAATAAGATCTTAAAGACTTATTTGGTACCTTTGGTTACTAAATTCTTTCTAAAATTGAGATGATCAGTTATTGTGGGAATTATATGGTCAAATTTTATTCTAAGGTTGCATCTACCACTCCCAAAGATCTTACAAAGAGGATTAATTCATATTTCCTAAATATTTACACCCTACACCAGCTCATATGTCACATAAAGTATTTTTTAGATAATTTTACATTACCCCCAGTTACTCAAGTGTTCAAAGAACAAGTCAATAAATTGAATGACTTCATACTTCATCATGAAAAGATTATGGAGAACAAGGATGATTTTAAAAAGGCAATAAAATATGGTGGGGAAATAATTGTGGATTTCATCAAATTGTTAAAGCCCTATCTCCATGTTCATATTGAATCCATCATGGTTCTAACTATTTCACCTCTCAGACCCTCTAATGCCTCTCCTTCCACATCCTTTCCTCCCCAGCCATAGTCCATTTATATATCTCAAGCTCTGAGCTATATTTTGCTAGTTATCATAGAGAAAACTCAACCTCATGTTTTATAACAGCATAAACCCAGCCTTGCACCAACAATTCTTGAGGAAATACATCTTCATCTACTTTAGATCCATTCAGACCTTCCCATTTCTTAGTCTTCATCCACTTAACCTAATATAGATCCTTATGACAAAGGAAAGAACCATATCGATCCCATGTAGTAGTTTATATCACATTTTGTTAGGGTTTCTTGATTGTATTTTTGTTTTATTATACTAAACGGTATTGCACCTTCATTATGAAATTCAATGATGTTTCATTTCTCTTCTTTATGTTATGAATCTTTCATTATTCCATTTTATTCCTTCACATCTTTACTGTTTTTGATAATCCCCAAAGGAGGAGATAACCAAGTCATAATTATTATTATTCTTTTTAACATCTCATTAAGATAATGGGGGATAAAATATAAAAGGGGGATAAAATAAGGCATTATTTATTTTATATCAGAACCATATCCCTATTTTGAGTTATTTCATTTGTAATAAAATTTTTAACAGGAGATAATATGTGGAATTATTATATTAATCATAAACTAATTGTCGTGGATAATTCTATGATTTGTGAACATCAAAAAGGGGGAGATTGTTTTCCCAAAATAGATTATACTAAATCACATCAATCATTTTTTATTATACTCAACAATGTTTACGTATCTTTAATTATTATTATCTATGATCAACTATGTATTTAAGACATCTTTGATCTTTCGTGTTATAAGACAGTTACAACAGAGAAATTGGATAAGTATGAATAATTAACATGGACAGAAAAAATGACTCACTGACTATTTAGTTTGACACACTAATAGTCCAAATGACTCATCGATAGATGATTCTGACTCACTAAAAGTTCAAATGCATCACCGATAGTTCCAATGAGATACAGACACAACAAATGTCTCACCAAAAACATAAAATAACTCCTAAATAGATGAGTCACCGACAATACAAATGAGACACCGACAGAAGGAATAAATCACTGAGAGAAGAAAATGATTCACCGATGTATAGATATAACAAAAAGATGACTCAGTAATATAATGAGTCACTGATATGAATAGAATGACTCACTAATAGAGGAGTCACCGATAGACTATTTAAATTTTCATTAATTTAAAATTATCTCTAATAATCATATTTGAGTGTTTTCATGCTACTGATTAAAATAATGATTTTTTCAGACAACATTAATGACCATGTCAGTGGACAGTATGAGATATGTGGTACCTAACATGCTTATTTTCAAGCTATATAATACAGAAGAAAAAATAATGTGAGCTGAAAGATATATATACCTAGACATACAGAAGAGGACTCACACAAGCACCCATACTAATCCTATAAACAAAAGGAAAAATAACACATGAAAAAATAACATTGTATGAATGCTGGGAACAAAATGAGGATTGATGTGATTCAAAGCTTCAATAATCCTTGCCGCAAACAAATAGTAAGGGGGATAATCCCATCTTCCAAGAAAACCAAAACACAAAGCATCACGACAGTCTATTTTCTGTGTCTATTTCAAAAAGTAGACTCAAACATCACATATTCTTTATCCAAAGTGTTCATAGCTTAATTTAATAACACTCAGATACTTCTAAACTCTATATCTCTATTTCATGCTCTGTTTTGTATATTTCTATTACTTTTCAAGCAATGTGTGAATCTGTCTTTTAAACACACACAATCTCATGCACTAAACTGAAGGATAAAATATATATTTAAACAAAAATATTTTTACACTTGTTATATCCCACATATAACTATGGTAGAGATCTTATGACTTGGAAAGTTTTTATACTATTTTGTAAACCTTAATCTAGGGTGTGTATCAAAGCTTTATATATATATATATATATATATATATATATATATCTTATTGTAAGTGATCACCAAGTAGAGAGGACTAAGCCTCGGCTTGAAACTAAACCTCTTGTTTTAATCTGTTGTGTTTTAATATTTAGTTTACTCTATTTAATCCCATATTTATGAAAATGATGTTTTACATTGATAGTCTTGGATAATATCAACAAATGTTTTGGGTTAGCAAATTGGATTCAAAAAAAAATTTCACTATTTCAGGCTGATATAACTAATAAGTAATCAATCATTGGATAAACTAATTGAACAGTAATGCTATTATAAATTTAGTAATATGGTAAACTGAATGCTTTTCTAAATTCAGGAAATTTTAAATAAAATTTCTAACAATAATTTTTATTGAAAATCAATTTACCCCCTCTAGAGTTCCATACACTTACAAAAAGTGACTTTAGATCTAAACCAGGTATTTTAAGGTTTAATTATTGTTCTTAAAACTATTCACACAAGATCCTAACATTACACCAGGTAGTAATTCACCGATGTAGAAAAGTTCATGCCTTTAGTCATATTTTTTCTAAAATATCCCATATTTGGGGCTTCTACTACATGATTGGTACCTTTAATTTGTATCATAGGGGTGCATGGATTTTTTTTATACCAAAGTAATAATTAAATCTTCATTAATCTATGAATAGGGAATCAATATGGACCAAATTTCATAGGTCACATTTTAATTCGACTTCAGATGACCAATATGCGGTCATCTGAGTTTCTATATCAGATATAAAATTAGATGTTTTATGGGTGTTCAATTGGTGATCGTAATTTTATATGTTAATTTATTCAAACTCGTTTGCTATGACTAGGGTTCCTAACTATTCTGACCGGATACTGGTGGCTGGAATAATTTTCTCCAGTAAGGTAATTTAAAAAATTATTTTATTATTTAAATTAATAGTTTAATTTAATTAATTAAAATTATTTTTATATTAAGACTGTCATGATGGACTTAAGAAGTCCTGACAAGGTGTTGATTTTTTTTGGAAGATATGATATTGTTAAAAGACCAACCTAAATAATTAAAGAGAAATTATATGTTGAAAGAGGGGTGAATTTTGAAAATAAGGTAAATAGAATAGTCTTATATTTTGTTTTTTCTAGACACAAAAAAAGAAAATGATTTCCAGGGGACCCATTGGTTACCTCCTCCACGTGGTCGCCTCCTTTATGATTTGACCTAGGCTTCCCCATATCTGGTGCTACTCTTGGATGTCGTGACCTCTTCCTTACCGGCCATGATCCAACGACGCCCAAGTCAGTGCCCTGCCACTAGACTCTACCCCCCAGATGGCTATGGAACACATTTCCGGTCAGCCTCCTATTTTGTTGTCATACAGGGATGAGATGTTGCGACATTTATAAGATTTGTTCACCTTATCCTTCCATTGCCACGACAATGCCCTGTCCTCTCCAATCCAGGCCAAACGGACCCTGGCCTATTGTCTCAATTTTCACAGTTGACCCCTAATGCATTGTACCCAACTCTTGTCCAGGGTTTCAGTGACTGGAATTAAATTAATTTAATCAAAAAATTAATTTAATTTCGGTTGAAAATTAAACTAATTAACAATTAATATTAGATTTTATTAGTTATAGCCTAAATTAATTGTTTTGATGGAAAATTAAATTAATTAATTAATTTAATTAATGGGTTTTAAATTAAATTAATTAATTGGGATCGAATGGCATTAATATAGGATTAAAAATTTGTGTAAAATTTTATTTCAATTTTATTTCCTTCGAGTATTATTTTAATGAAAGTCTAATTTCATTCTTCATTTTATTTTCAATACGCAAGTTTAAGGATCATTCAACTGGTCATGATCCATGGAATGAAAAATGCATGTTTAGTGCATTATTCATTTAATTAATTTATTGTAATGATTTTTCAATTATTATTTTAATTAAAAGGTGATTTGTGAATAATCTTTCTGTAATTATATGTATACGGACCTGTGCGTCCACTATAGTGGTGTATTTTTTACTCCCAAGTCCCCATGCCAACATGTGAGTATTTTTTTATAATGATGTTATGAAAAGGGATGCTTTCCGCATCGAGTAAAGGCAACACATCAAACAAGAGTTAGATGCATTGGATGGTAAGGTGTTGCATTTTGAATAACAAGTAATGTGACTTAAGGTATATCCCCTAGGGTTTAGTTTGATACATTTTTTATTCAAAGAATCAACCATTAGTATCGATTCATGTTCAGGTTATTCATTTTATTTTTTCATGTTTTTTTTTGTGTATTTAATGTGCAAACACATTGAGTAGTAATAAACAAGAATGTAGAGATAAAATAAACATGTGACACGATAGATTTTTCAATTTCATGCATGGTATGTTGTGAGTGAGATCACATAATACATTCTAAGAAGATATAAAATTATTTATTTCATCACATTAATAAAAATTAAAACCCATAAATAATCATAGTACATAATCTCCTTCCTTAATTCGAATTTGGAAAAAACAAAGTGTTTGGGGGTGTCAGTCATACCATATCTAAGGGTGACTATTACTAATGGGAGTTATTATGATAGGTATGGATTGAAAAATATATAGTACAGGTAAGGATTATTCATAGCTAACTTGTTATCATTTTAGAGGAAAGTGTTGAGTAAATCATGTTTTTTTTAGAATCTGTGACTTCACTCAATAGATCATAGAACCATGAGTTAATGCATTTTTTCATCCAAAATCCTACCTTAAACCCTCTGAGTATTTGAATACCAATATATTGTAGACTATGAGGGGAGGTTCAAGGATCCCTGCAACTAGATTATATAAGCGATAGGGTATAACAATTATAACACATAGGGTTCCTACAATTTGGTAAAATGGTGGGAGACTCGTAATTATTTAATTAATTAATCAAAATGTATAAATCATTAATTGAGATAAAAATTACTAATATATTAAATTTTATTTTTGTAAAAAAAATTAATGTAATACCACAAGTTTAAAACTGCAATAAATATTGGAAAAAGTAAATGTCATAATTGGTATGAGTATCCAAGAGTAGTAAAGACACTTTCGCACAATACTACTATATAAGAATATCAATGTTCTAATGGTTCCAATACTTTTTAAACTACCTTACTAAATGATAGGAAAATTTCTTATAAGAGACTAATGTACCAAGTATATGATGGTTATATCATTATTCTTTCATCAACGTCTAATGATAGTTGTAGTCACTACCTCAGGACATGGATGATCTACTATATAGTCTCATCTCCCAGAAGACTGTGAGGATAAAGAAAAGCAATGATATAAATAAGTAAGGGTTACCCTGGATCTATGTAAATAAAAGTTGGGTTATGATCTTTCCATACATCTTATTCTAACATCACATTCACCCCGTTACTCATGTTTTGTTTTATGTTAAAAAATGATCAAGTATTAAGTGAACTCTTTATTAATAATTTAGTTGAGGTTCTCTAAGTGAATTGAAATATAAAATAAAGATTCACCTTTAATTATTATGGTGAAAAAATTGAAAGATAATGAGAAAAGGACATTATTATAAGGACTCGGCTTTAAACCTTACGTAATATTGAATTAAATGAATAATTCACATTGCGGATCTTTTCAGGTTTAGAGTTTTAGAAAATTAGGCCATACCTATTACATAACAACTTGAATATTACATGTAGACACTACTACTCAGTATCAATTTTTTTCATAAAATAAAAACTCTTAAAAAGAAACATGTCTAGTTCCATGTTTTAGACATCATGACTTTTCCTTCATCCCATCCTTGACCCTATTCATCTTTATGTCCTATAGAAATCATTTCAAATACTTGGGATTAACATAAAAAGCTTAGAAAGGGTTGTAAAATAAATAAGTACAACATTATCCCATCAATAAATAAAAATCAACTAAACTATACTTTTCAATTATAACATACAATACAAAATCATAATTATTAAGAATAATACACAAATCATAAATATGAAAGGTTAATTATGGAATCCATATCAAACTTACATTGTAGCTATCACAGATACATAGGGATTTACACATGGAATACCCATCATAGTATATTCCCTAAATCTCTTAAGAGAAACATCACGTTTACCTCTGTCACGTTACCTAATGCATTGGAGATCTATCTCAGGCTCACCCACCCTAGGTTTATCACAGAACCACTCGTATACGTAAACAATGCCCAATAAACAAAAAATAACCATAACATATAACACATTTATAAAGGAAATATAACATTTCCACATTCCAATATATCAAATCAAGATATTGAAATAAATTATATTTTATCAATTCATTTTCAATCCCTTTTAAAAAGATATTTTTGAATCAAAGTTTCCCATTCCACTTTGAATCTTTTAAATGAATTCTCATTTGAAAACATTAACTTCCATATAAATAAATCCTAAAACCCATTTTGAAAACATGGAAATTAATGAGAAATATTTATAAGGACAAATCATTAAAACATTTAAAATGATCTTTTAGTTAAAGAGTTTTTTAACAAAATCAGAGATGCTTGAATACAAATAATTGAAGAATAAAATTTAATCAGTACTTTATAATATCATGAGAATAAAGGTATTCATGATATAATAGGTCAAATGACAGTATATACACCATATAAGAGTGAATTGGTGCATAATAACAATGAAGTCCTTGTGGAAATGTAAATTTAGTTGAAATCCCTTATAAAGATGGTATCCTTAAATTAAGGATAAATAAATCTCATAATTATGTGTGAAAAATATAAATACACAAAATATACGTAGATATTAAGTGTAAAACAATCATAGGTAATTCACACATATTCATAGGATGACATATTCAATAAGTACAAGTTGAACCCAAAGAATCAAAATTGGGTTAAGAAGTTCCCTTGTAAAAATTCGATAGCCTAACGGTGTCACATTAAAATTAAAAAAATGAGTTGATGAGACAAAAAGGGTATCTCATCACATGAAAATAATGTTTACATAAATAAGGATATATATGAACATATCCCAACATAATAATATGTAAATTAAAAGACACAACAAAAAGAAGTCTTTTAAAAAGAGGGAGGGTGAAAGGTTCACTTACCGATTTGGTAACTTACAAAACATATGCCACATGAAATAAGGATCATAAAATGCAGATGTAAATAGTCATAAATTAAATTATATTACACAAATTTTAAAATAATTGGAAGTACATACACCACACAAAAGGAAATAGTGGCAAATATAGCATGAATCTTACAGGAATAAAAAGTGAGATGAAACCCTTTACCATGTTGTAATCAACTGAGTCGTATAACCAAAAGTTAATAATCACCAAATTATTCACAGAATAACATGAATATAAATAGAATAATGATAATATATATCAATCATCAGTACACAATACACCACATTCAATAAATTAGTGGCGAACAATGGAAATCTCACAGAATTGAAAGTGAGATAAGATAATCCCTTACCTCATATCCGACTTGACTCGATCATTATTTAATCTCATTAATAATAAACAAAAGTTAATTTATAATTGCATAAGAATATTTTTCATGTTTATTATTCCTTTTATATCACTTATTAACATCTTATAAACATTATGTAATCATTTAAGTTAACAATGTTCGTTTTGTCGATACTTGAGTCAAAAATGGACTTCTTATAATTACATGTTGTTCATGTGGTCAAAGGTTCATTATATCCAGAATGATATTCATGATTTAGATTTCATATATATCATACATATCCACTATATACAAGTATTTATATTTGTACATAACATTTATAGGTAAGAAATGAAATGCACAGTTCATGGACACGGTATGTCGTACGTACGCATGAACACTACTTTCATTTCTATTTCTTAATTTAATGGAATTAAAACATAATAATACACAGTTATATTTTAATTCCAGTATAATTTCATATATAATATCATTAAATCCATCCTTTATACGTCCCACATATGGAATTAACGAGTCATATCACTTTGAAGGGGCGGTAGTCCGCACTTCCTCTAATGAGATTATCACGTTTACCCATAATGGAAACCATAAAAGAATTCTATAAATAGAAATTACAGAAGCATAAAGAAAATATATACATAATATATATCATATATAAATACAGTTTTATCATAATGGCCACCATGAGAAGTGGTAATATGTAATTGAACAATCATCGTTTCGTGAGGCCTTAGTTTTCCATCCACAGAAACATTATGTTATTCATCCATTGGATGGAGTTGTGTGTAAGTTTAGTTCTAATAATTATCATAAAAACATCCTAGTATATTTAGGATACTGGTGTTGTTATAAAATAAAGGAATAAAAAGATTTTAGGGGTTGGATAATTAAAATAAAAGAAAACAATTTGAGAGAAACTGTTACCTTTAATTTGGTAACTAGCTTTGGTTTGAACCAAAAGACTTCATGAAGTACCTTTTTCCTAAGTTAAGGATTCTAATAGGAGGATAGGGATGTAGGGAACTTAATTGGGAAGAGTTTGGATGAGAAAAATGGATTGAGAGGTGTGAGGAATTGGTTAGAAGTGGTCTCATTTTATAAGGGAGAGGAGGGGCTCTTTAGGAATGTGTGAAAACATTATTTTATTATATATTGATATTCGGTTTATAATGGTCCAAAAATCATTATAGTCAAAGATAAGATGACTCAAGGTCTAAATAATATCATCCAATAAGAATTGGACAGGTTTTGGATAATATTTTAGACATTATAATCTTATTTATTTATATGATTTATTAATGAGGTAAACACTTCATCATTATTGCTTCATAAATAATTTAAATTATTTGATGTCTAAAAATTATAAAAAAAATACAATGATAAAGGAAATATTTTTGGATTTCCAATTAATATTTATAGTCAAAAATATAATTTAAATAACACCTTCAAAAAATTAATTTACTGAAAAATATTTGCTTTTGTCATTTTTGCCTTTACTTTAAGTTAATTAATCTAAATTGTCATTGTCACTCCCATGTGGATCAAAGGAGTCCCAAGATCGACCAAAAGATGGTCATGGTCGTAAATGACTCAACCAATAAGGTTTGGACAAGTGTTATGGTAATTTTGAATTATAATAATATTCTTTTAATCTTGAATTGCCTTCTTTACCTTTAACTGTGGTAAATAACAGTCAAAAGATACTATACACCAAAAATTATTTTCAACTAAATGAACCACATTTTACATCTTGATAATAACCATGTGTGTCGGATTTTTGAAATTCAATTCATAGAAGTGGTAAAATTTCATTTAAATGAAAAAGTCAGTTTTTTTAACTACCATTAAGTGGTTTCACAATTCATCAAAAATTGAAGTTTTTCAGAAAAATACCAAAAAAATCATCCTAAGCTATATTTGATTTTCTGAATTAAAAATTTATGTCTATTCTATCAAATTTTAATCATAAAAGTGGCATTAATTAATTTAAAATTAAATCCCGTTGATAAAACAAATAGCCTGTTTTTAAGAAACAATAACTCTCAAAAGATTGACACTAGTTTATGTCCAATGTCAATGTAAAATTAATTCTGATGACCGAAAATGGATTTAATGGTAAAAATATATTCTAATTAAACTTTTAAACCAATTAAAAAAGATAATATAACCATATAGATAAATTAGATTAAATAGAACCTTTGAATTAAAATACAGTATTTTCATTATTCATTAAAAAATGAACTTTATCCGAAAAATACCAAAAAATTACCCAAAGTAAAATTTGATGTCCCAAATTTAAATAAGAATTTTATTTGGTCAAAAAGAACGTATAAAAATGACCAAAACTATATTTTTAGAGGGTTCTTCATTAAAAGGTGGTAAATTGGCATTTTAATGTAAATTGTGCTTAAAATTAGATTCATTCACATATAAGCCTCTACCTTTTTATTGGATAAATGTAAATACATTTAACAAACATGTATAATCATATTTTAGTTAATTTAATTCATTCCCACCAATACAATGGCTAGGAGTTAACTACCATTTATAATAATAATATTATATTATTAGTGTGCAACGTAAGATTTCAAAGAAACTCGTTGTTTCATATTGAGTACGCTATCGAACATAGTAACCCTTTTAAGTAAAATTAATATTTAATTCACAAATACTAATAAATATGAAATATGTATTATTCTTTATTTACCTGGGATGTTACATCCTTCCCCCCTTTTGGAAATTGCGTCCACCCAATTTTAAAAAAAATGGCTCAGAAACTTCATTGAAAGTCCCACATCGGAAAAATAGTCAGTAAAACTATCACTTTATAAGAAAGAAATAGAAGCACCAAGGTCACTCGAGGTAACCCATAGTAGGATTCCATTTAGGAAAACATGGATATGTATGAGAAAACAAAGGTTCAAGTTCTGATGGAGAGTGATAGAAACATTTTTAGAAGAAATTTAACCATCAAAAAATCACAAACATGTTATGGGTTAAATGGTCTTTGATTACCCAGTAGGAAAAGTAAACCAAAAATGTTTTTTTTTTACCATCCTTTCCAGAATTTGGTGGAACTCATTTACTACATATAATTAGATCATAAGGAAATATACTTACCTTCAAGTATAGTTTCATCCTTTAATATGTTTCTACCAAAAACTAATCTTTTCTCCAAACAAAGAGCATTCAAAAAAGACATGGTCACATAAAAAGCACAAGAATCATCTGCTTGAGAATCACATAATCCAAAAAAAAACTATATATTTCTATTGTCTATAGACTTCAACTAAAACCAAAATTTTTAGTGCAAGATCCGATAATACCCAAAAAGGATAATCATTTACAAGAAGAAAAACCACTCTAAATCTTCAAAATTTGTCAAACAAAACACAAATATAAAAAAAGGCCATTCAATAAACAATTGTCCCTAAAATTCTTCAATAAAATCCTAACTATGATTGAGACCCAAATATCATAAAGATTTATTCACATAGTCTTCCAAGAATAATCTTAACATTTATCTCCAAATAACATTAGATACTCATAATGTCTTATATTAAAAATAATTAACCTAATAACATATTTTCCATGTTAGGTTAATCATTTTCATAAATAACCCAAAATAAACTTATTATTGATTTATAAAATCATTAAACTAAAAAGAATCTTTCATAATAACCAGGGACATCATGTAGCCCAGTGGTAGGAGATAAATCCCAATCACACTTTGGTTGTGGGTTCGATTCCCGTAGCTTTTTCTGAAGCGACGGGTTGTCACACGGTCCACGTGTTGTCCTTTTTTCAAAACTATATAATTTTATAGCATTCCTGAAAAGAGATAAATTTATCAAAAGTAACCATAACATAATTTAACCTTGAAGGATATCGAATAACATTAATTTTTCATACCAAAAATGTATTAACCAATAATTCCCTCAAATTCAAGGATCATATAAATCCAAATGGTTCTTTATAACTATATACACAAAAGAAAAGATAATTATTCCTTGAATAAAATTTTCATATATAAAACATTAGGGTTACACATACTATAAAAAGTCTTCTAATTTAATTCCCATTATCAAAAGAGCATTAATACTTTTAAGAATTTCACCATCCTAAATTCTACCATAACTCTTGAATCCCTTATATGATGACTTCTTACTCATTCGACATTCATCATGATCCATTAAACATTCCTTTTCAACATATTCTGATATAATTTTTTCCTACAAACAGAATCATGAATCATATCCTAAGATTCAATAATATCAATACACATGTTAAGAAATAATCCATACCTTTCATTGGTCATTGTGAGTTTCTTCATCCTCAATTGGAATGGAATTAAGTATTGGTAAACAAATATTTGTACGATCCTGGTGATCCCATTCCTAAAACTTCTTCTTAGGACATGTATTTGTATAATGACCATGCACACCATATTTAAAACATTCAATTGATCCATAATAAAGAACTTCATTCCCTTTCTTAGAGTCAACTGGATGATTCCTTTTTCCATGGGAGGTTCATGCTTTATGACCTTCATTTCCACATCTATAGAATCTTCCCTTCCCTTTGAAAAATTTTCCCAGGTGTTTCTTTCTACATCATTGACACATACCTTTATGATTCTTACCTAAACAACTATGGGGATTTTTTTCTCGCATATACGATGACTTATAAAAATCACAAAGGTTCAAGTGGTCAATCATGACTCCAGATAGTTGGTTGAGAATAACCAAAAGAGTTCTCATTTAATCTCTCATTTCATTCAACTGATCATTCAAAAAACAATCACAGTTTTCTTCACATCCACTGTTACTTTAATGCCTTCTAGATCCAGCCATTTACTAAAATCAAAAAGGTAATTGTGAGTATATCAGTAAAATCATCATAATATAATATCTTATGAGGAGGGTAAAAACTAAGATATACTTATTCATGTTATCTTAAACTCATTCAATTTATCGAAAATAAATATGACTCTTTCTAAAATAATAACAATTATGGTAAATTTACTTATGCTTAATGAACAACCTAACCTCTAAAGTTATCTAAACCGACCTCTGATACCAACTATAAGGACCTGGCCTTAATCCTTACATAATATTGAATTAAAGGAATAATTCACATTGAGGATATTTTCAGGTTTATATTTTTAGAGAATTAGGCCATAACAATTACATAACAACATGAATATTATATATAGACACTACTACTCAGTATCCATTTTTTTCCTAAAATAAAATCTCTTAAAAAGAAACATGTCTAGTTCCAAGTTTTAGACAGCATTACTTTTCCTTGATCCCATCCTTGACCCTATTCATCGTTAAGTCCTATGTAAAGCATTTAAAAAACATGTGATGAGCATAAAAAGGTCAGTAAGGGTTATTAAATAAGGAAGGAAAACATTATCCCGTCAATAAATTCAAATCAATGAAACCATACTTTTCAATAATAACATACCTTAGAAAATCATAAGATTTAAGAATAACACACACAAATCATAAATCTGAAAGGTTAATTATGGAATCTATATCATACTTACATTATATCTATCACAACTATGTAGGGAGTTACACTTGGAATACCCATCACAGTATATTCTTTAAATCTCATAGGGGGAACGTCATGTTTACCTCTGTCACGTTACCCAATGCATTGGAGAGCTATCTCGGGCTCACCCACCCTAGGTTTATCATGGAACCACCCGTATACGTAAACAATGCCCAATAACCAAAACATAATAATTAGATATAACACTTGTATAAAGGAAATATAAAATTTCCATATTCTAATATATCAAATCATGATATTTAAATAAACAATGTTTTATCAAATCATTTTAAAAACCTTTTAAAAAGGGATTTTTGAATCAAAATGTCCCATACCACTTTGAATATTTTAAATGAATTCTCATTTGAAAACATTAATGTCCATATAAATAAATACTAAAACCCATTTTGAAAACATGGACATTAATGAGAAATATTTAAAAGGACAAATCATTAAAACATTTAAAATGATCTTTTTGTTAAAGTGTTTTTTAAAAAAAAGAGAGATGCTTGAATACAAATAATTAAAGAATATATTTTAATCAAAACTTTATAATATCATGGGAATAAATGGATTAATGATATAATATGTCAAAGGATAGTATATACACAATATAAGAGTGAATTGGTGCATAACAACAATGAAGTCTCAGTGGAAATGTAAATTGAGATGAAATCCCTTATAAAGATGGTATCCTTAAATTAATGATAAATAAATCTCATAATTATATGTGAAAAAGTTAAATACACCAAATATAAGTGGATATTATGTTCAAAACAATTATAGGTCATTCACACATATTCATATGATGACATATTCAATAAGTACAAGTTGAACCCAAATAATCTAAATTGGGTTAAGAAGTTCCCTTGTAAAAATTCGACCGTCTAACGGTGTCACATTAAAATTCAAAAAATGAGTTGATGAGACAAAAGGTTATATCATCACTTGGAAATAATGTTTACATATATAAGGATATATAAGAACATATCCCAACATAATAATATGTAAATTAAAAGACACAACAAAAAGAAGTCTTTTAAAAAGAGGGGGGTGAATGGTTCCCTTACTGATTTGGTAACATACAAAACATACGCCACATGAAAGAAGGATCATACAATGAAAATGTAACTACTCCTAAATGAAAGTGTATTACACAAATAGTACAATCATGTGCAGTACATACCCCACACAAAAGTAAATAGTGGCAAATAAAGTATGAATCTTACGGGAATAAAAAGTGATAAGAAACCCTTTACCACGTTGTAATCAACTGAGTCGTATGACCAAAAATTAATAACCACCAAATGATTCATAGAATAACATGAATATAAAGAGAATCATGATAATATATACCAATTTTAAGTAAAAAATACACTACATTCAATAAATTAGTGGCGAAAAATGGAAATATCACAGAATTGAAAGTGAGATAAGAAAATCCCATACCCCGTGTCTGACTTGACTCGATTGTTCTTTAATCTCATGAATAATAAACTAAAGTTAATTTATAATTTCTTAAGAATATTTTTAAAGTTTATTGTTCCTTTTATATAACTTATTACCATGTTATAAACATTATGTAATCATTTAAGTTAATAATGTTTGTTTTGTCGATACTTGAGTGAAAAACGGACATCTTATAATTACATGTTGTTCATGTGGTTAAAGTTTCATTATATCCATAATGATATTCATGATTTAGATATCATATATATCATATATATCCAGTATATACACGTATTTACATTAGTAGATAACATTTATAGGTAAGAGATGAAATGCACCGTTTATGGAGATGATAAGTCGTACGTACACATGAATGATACTTTCATTTCTATTTATTATTTTAATCGAATTAAAACATAATAATACATAGGTATATTATAATTCCAGGATAATTTCATATATAATATCATTAACACCATCCTTTATACATCCCACATATGGAATTAACGAGTCATATCACTTTGAGGGGGCGGTAGTTTGTACTTCCTCTAATGAGATTATCACGTTTACCCATTAATGGAAACCATAAAGGCATGATATAAATAGAAATTACATAAGAATAAGGAAAACATAAACATAATATATATCATATATAAATACAGTTTCATCATAATGGCCACCATGAGAGGCGGTAAGATTTAATTGAATAATCATCGTTTCGTGATGCCTTAGTTTTCCATCCACAGAAACATTACATTCTTAATCCATTAAGTGGAGGTGTGTGTAAGTGTAGATAGAATCATTATCATAAAAAAATCCAAGTATATTTAGGATAATTTTTTTATTACAAAAGAATGTAATAAAAAGAGTTTTGGGGTTGGAGAAGTAGAATAAAAGAAACCAATTTAAGAGAAACCATTACCTTTAATTTGGGTAACTCCATTTGGTTTGAACCGAAGGACTTCATAAAGTGCCTTCTGCCTATGGTAAGACTTCTAATAGGAGGATAGGTATGTAGGAAGATTAATTGGACAGAGGATGGATGAGGAAAATGGCTTGATAGGTGTGAGGAATTGGTTAGAAGTGGTCCCTTTTATAAGGGATAGGAGGGGATCTTTAAGAAAGTGTGAAAACATTATTTTATTATATATTGAAATTCGGTTTATAATGGTCCAAAAATCGTTATAGTAGAAGATAAGATGACTCAAGGTCGAAATAAAATCATCCAATAATAATTGGATAGGTTTTGTATAATATTTTAGTAATTATAATCGTATTTATTTAAATGATTTATTAAAGAGGTAAACACTGCATCATTATTGTGTCATAAATAATTTAAATTATTTGATGTCTAAAAATTATAAAAAAACTACCATGATAAATAAATTATTTTTAGATTTAAAATGAATATTTATATTCAAAAATATAATTTATATAAATCCTTCAAAAAATTAATTTACTAAAAGATATTTGCTTTTGTCGTTTTTACCTTTACTTTAAGTTAATTAATCTAAATTGTCATTATCACTTCTAAGTGGATCAAAGTGGTCCCAAAATCGACCCAAAGAAGTTCATGGTCATAAATGACTCATCCAATAAGGTTTGGACAAGTGTTATAGTAATTTTGAATTATTATAATATTCTCTTAACCTTGAATTGCCTTATTTACCTTTAACCGTGGTAAATAATAGTCAAAAGTTACCATTCACCAAAAATTATTTTCATCTTAATGAACAACATTTTAATTTTTGATAATAACCATGTATGTAGGATTTTTTAATTTCAATTCATAGAAGTGGTAAAATTTCATTTAAATGACAAAGTCAGTTTTTTTAACTACCACTAAGTGGTTTCACTATTCATCAAAAATTGAAGTTTCTCAGAAAAATACAAAAAATTCATCTGAAGTTATATTTTATATTACAAATTCAAAAAATTTGTCTATTATACCAAATTTTAATCATAAAAGTGGCATTAATTAATTTAAAATTAAATCCTGTTGTTAAAACAAATTGTGTGTTTTTAAGAAACAATAACTATCAAAAGATTGACATGTGTTTATGTCCAATTTCAAAGTGAAATTAATTCCAATGACCAACATTGGATTTAATGGTAAAAATATATTATAATTACACTTTTAAACAAATTTAAAAGATAATCTATCCATATAGATAAAATATATTAAAAGGCACCTTTGAATAAAAATAAAGTATTTTCCACTATTCATTAAAAAATGAACTTTATCTGAAAAATACCAAAAAATTACCCAAAGTAAAATTTCATATCCCAAATCTAAAGAAGAATTTTATTTCATCAAATAGAACATATAAAAATGACCAAAACTATATTTAAAGAGTGTTCACCATTAAAAGGTGGTAAATCGGCCTTTTGATGTAAATTATGCTTAAAATTAGATTCATTCACATTATAAGCCTCTAACTTTTTATTGGATAAATGTAAATACATTTAACAAACATGTATAATCATATTATAGTTACTCTCATTTATTCCCTCCAATAAAATGGCTAGGAGTTAACTACAATTTAAAATAATAATATTATATAATTATTGTGCATCATAAGATTTCAAAGAAACCCGTTGTTGCATATCGGGTACGGTATTGAACAGAAAAACCCTTTTAATGTAAAATTAATATTTAATTCACAAATATTAATAAATATGAAATATGTCTTATTGTTTATTTACCTGGGATGTTACAATTAGAATGTGATGTTAATGGATTATTAGCAACATTCTTCAATGAAATAGGTATTAACAGAGGTCAATTGTTTTTTATATCATAAAATAAAACAATTTAAGCACAAATGCAATTAACTGAATTATAGAAGCTTGTTGTAGCTTCATCTTTATTTTTATTCATCAAGAAACAAGTAATTTTTCTGTTTTATTTCTAGGGTATCTAATATTATATTTCTATCACATATGCCTATTGGAATACAATAACAATGTATAGAAACATTACTAGAGGTCAAGTGTATTATCCAAGTGTTGGAGAAAGGGTGATACCTAGGCCAGAGCATAGAAGTACACGAATTCTATATTTCTAAGTGAAAGATTCATGCAGAACTATTATTGAGTATAACCAAAACATTAATCTCTTATATCCTTGGACGTAAGGAGAAATTAATCTAGGTAATGGAATGAATGTTGTTTTTTGTATTTAATACTCAATCACTAGTTCAATAATACATGCATCATATGCAATTACTGATGAATATAAAAATGTAAGACTTCTACCAACTTCATGCAAGATAATTCTTTTCCAAGAAAAACTTAAATTGGATGTTATGAATATACCAAGTTTTTTGTTTAGGATTGTTGCAACTAAACACATTTGTTATTATCAACGTCATTAGTTTTCACAAATAAAACTTTAGAAATATAGGTATTTTACAAAGCTTTGGAAATTAGTTCAATAAGTGAGCACGGACCGTTTCATGGGAAAGAAAGCTGTAAATATTCTTCATATAATTCCTTTATGTAATTAAGGAATGAAAAGGTTAAGTATATACATGATCCAAATATACAAGTTTCTTTGAACCGACATGAAAAATAATATCTTGACTATGCAATCATAAATCATGGGAATTTAGTGAGGAGTATTTCTAAAATGCACATTACCTTATCTACAACCCAATATTAATGTTAATGAGGGGGATCGATGATTAAGTCTTACATGTAATCATTGATCAACAAAATTTAGCATGGTGTATTTCCAAAATGAACATTTTATACATCAAGGTAATGGTGTAAGGAGTATCAAGGCTGCAACTTACAAAAACATCTATGATATTTCATGAATTTATTTACAAATAACTGTGATATCCCATAAGATTATGTAAACTATAATGACAAATGGATATCATATGAGTCAAAGTATGATTAAAATCCATTATTTTTATAAGGACATGTGTTTGAATGTAAATAGTTTGTAAGGACATAAACAAATATGCATCAAGCTAAACACAAGGTGCATGTGAGTAATAATCCTAACAGTTTCTTAGGATATTACGTAAATCCCCAAGATAGAAAAGTTATAGTCAAGTGATAGACTACAGTTCTATAAGACGGTCCACAACACTTTAGAGATAGGGGTTCCAGATTGACCAAGCTTTTTTCAATGCTTAAGAATCACAAATAGTCGGTATAGGAATAAATTCCACAAGAACATGTGGAAGAGAAAGGTTCTAGAGACACAAAATTCATAGGAAGGTTAAAACCATACTGATGGTTTTTTGTTCACCGTGGACAGTGATATATTATTCATTGTGAATAATATTTCCTAAAGGTAAATAGTATAGGACAACTAACTAATATTTACATGACCAACTAAAATTCAGAAATGGATTACACTATCACATTGAAAAGGGGCCTATATTTTTGAATACATCACTGAGTATTCAAGTGAATTGATTGATGGATGATACAAGCGTATTAACAATTAAGCTCGATTGGATATACCATGTTGGTATGCCTAAATACATTAGAATTTTACTTGTCATAGCGAATGTCTATGATCATATTATTTATAATTGGATATCACGGCCACCATTCATGGAAGGTGTATATATGACACAACCAGAAAGTGATGGTCATGTCATAGAATGATAATATAGGTTAGAAGTAATTGAAACCCAATTAAGGATTTAAGTAAATATAATGATAATAGAATATTATTATGGAATGAATGAATTCCATGTGTCTGTTAGAGTTTAGTGGGATCATTGATGTTTTAGAAGAAAAATATGTTCAGCAACATATGGAAAATAGATTGTTTTTAAACATAGTTAAGACCAGGATGAATGTTATTATACAATGATTAACATAAATTAGAAACCTTAGTTATAGAGAATAGGATCTACTAAGGTAGATCTAAAGGTTTCTTGGACCTAGTCAATCATACATATTATGACATAGTTTTTAAAAAATACATGTTGGAACAATTCAATAGTTGAATTTTTACCTCTGTCACATGGAAATATCACTTCAGGTTCACAAGTCTGTCACCTAGGAAGAGATTAACGTGATGAGTAAAAATATGTATACTTAAATGAGGGATTAATCACTCATTCAATCATATGTACAAGAACCGATATTTACAAGATATACATTATAGTAGGAAAATATCACTTATATCTAGGATCACTATAGGGGAGGTAGTCAGAACTATCTAATTGTACTTTGTAAAATATAAAAGATATATAATGAGTAAGTGGAGAAGAACTGACATTAGTTTTTTAGGGAAAAAATTGTCTTTCTAAGATCTAAGTGATTCAGTATCATTGTTAGGATAAGGTCACAACCAATTCAAGCTTATATAATCCAGTGGTAGACATACCTACATATATTGAGTACGTTGCAGCTTTTAAGTCACTAAAAAAGTAGTTAAATGAAATGATTTGTTCTAGTTATTAGAATCTCACCTAGTATGAATAGGATTATCATAATCTAAATATTGATACTTTTACAAGACAATATGTAAAGTTATGACAGTAGATGAGAAGGATTTATTCGGGGATACCATCTCTTGAAAATTTTTACTCAAGGAGATAAGGTCTCTATAGAAGAATTTCCTCATTACATAATCTTAATAGACCTAATATATAAAGTCGTGACTCAGCAGAATCATGGTCTTTATAATAAGAGTAACTAACAAGTTTTTATATCAAATTGATTCTTGTAAAAGTGGGATTGTTGAAACTGTGGGTTCCCTAGATCCAAAAATTCAGTGATTTTGATTCCATATCAAGTATACAGTTAAAAATACATGATATAGTCTTACCATTACAATGTATATATTTCAACATCCACTGTTCAATGGTATTTTCCAACGATTAATTATTGTATCAAAAGTTTCTAGAAGATACCAGGATATAATGATATCCTCAAGATACTCAGACATTAATCATAAAAAAAGGTCATATGGTCTAGATACAACATGAATACTAAAAATAGTAGATGTTTGACTATCAGGTGATGGGGTCTCATAAGCATTAATAATTCTTCTCATAATGTTCGGACATGGTGATTTCAAGTAGTGAGATCATGAGAACTGACCCACCAATTGGAACACAAAATGTTTTTGGTGTCACTGGATGTTCTTCTATATGACCATGTGTAATGGTATCCTAACTTAAGATCATTTCCAATATATGCCATTTGATCGTGTACTCTGATATAAGATGAAAACTATGATATTGAAATCATGGTGAGGTCGTTTGTGTTGGGTGTGTTGTTGGTGGAATGACATTGGTTGAATGATCAAGAAAATATTTTTCACTTCCAAGTTAAGGAAGTTATATATCTTGGTTCATGTAGATCAGGATGGTAGTACCTTGATAAATCTATACCATGGTAGACCAAGTTAAATCTATCAAGTTAGATTAAAAAATAATAAATCAAGTAAATTCTGACGACACGGGTGTGCATCCTAATTTATGAGATATTAAAGACAAATATATTATATTACACAGTGTGTGTTCGTAGGTTTCTTATAACTGTTATGACAATCCTTATATTTTTAAAGGCCGTGATAAGTTTTTATATCCCACTCTTTGTCTGTGAATATTATTCAGTGCTATCGAGATAAGAGCCTAGAGGGTTACACACAATAGATTATTCTAGAATCTTCCCTATTTAGTTGAATATGATTTTTTGGGCATAGTGGGCCCCACCACTAGGGTTTAGAATTTTTCTATGGTTAAATGATCACCAATGAAATAAATAAATTCACAATATTCAGGTTAAGAATAATGGGAATTTAATTTATTTATTAAATTTATTTACATGTTTTTAAGTAAATACATAAATAATATTATTTTAATGAATATTAAAATATTCAATGTCCAGTTAATATTTATGGGAACGACGAGTTGAGTTAATGAGTTTTTAGTGTCATGTAATATATTTAATATATTATAGGAATGTGGTAATAATATATATGACCTAATTCAGTAGTCATAACTTATCATTTATAGTGTGTTAAATTATTCGAGTGTTGGGTTTCAATTTCTGGTAATTTATTAATCACAATAAATAGAAAAATAGAGGTTCTCACCAAGAATTATTCATGAGAATTCTCTATCATCTTATCACATCAAAAATATAGTGAGATAATCTATGGATCTAGGAGTCAGATCGAGATCTCTCTCAAGAATTGCAAGCAAGTCGATATGGTGATCATTGGAGCATCAAAGGCGTTATCGGATCTCCATGCTAGCACCCATAATTCAATGAAATGTTCTCCCATAGATTTTTGAAGTGCATATGGATGATCTAGAGTAATTAGGATTCATATTCATCAAGAAGTGATCACCAACGATGGGAAGATTTCATGAATGAATTCATATCTATGTTAGGTACTTTATGATTTAATTATTTTTCTTAAAACTCTTCTTGTGAGATCCTTTGATTAAATCAACCATCAATTTTTCCATGTTGACAAGTTTATGTCATTCGTCGGTGAAACATATTAATATCCGATCTTTGGGTTTTTTGTATCATGCCTGGTGGCTTCAAAAATTATGCTAATAAATTATTTAATCATATATAATGACACATTAAAAATCATCCACTGCATATGTATATGGAAAAGGGGGTTCCTATTTGGGAAGAAGAGGCGAGGTTGGTTTTACTAACAAGCAATAGTTCAAGTAACATGCGAGTCATTGTGAAATGAAATTTAATAATATTTAAAATAGAAAAAGATATTGAACTTTAAACTCCATGAATATTATAAATTCCATTTATTAGGTATTATATGCACCATTCTAAAGAAAATATGATTTATAATAGGAAATGTGTCCCCATTGGTGAAAATTGAGATAAGAAACCCATACTTTTTTAACGTCTTTGACAATTTCACTCTATGATCGTGGTTAAAAAACATATATATCATAATAAAATATTTAGGTACATCTTTAATATATAAAAAAATTATAAACATAGTTTATAATTATTTTTTACACGTATATTAGTTAGTTATTATCTCTTGTCAATATTAGGTGTGAGTAATCTTAATCATTTTAAAACAGTTTTGTAAAAGATATTCTATTCTTAATTATTACCAATAATAATAATAATTAATAGATAATAATGTCATAATAAGTGACTGTTTTTAATTATTTATAATTTCATAATTTCATTCAATGGTTTTTTTGGTTAAGTCATTTAAAGGTTTAATCGATGATTAGCATGTTTCAGTGACTTTACAAAATCATGATTTGTATCTCAATTATTGAGATTAATATTAATGTTTCCATTCACAAATAGAAATAATAAAATTATTGAAATATTAATTTTTTATTTCACTATAAATTAAAATAATATAATAATCCGTAATATAAATTTGTATCCTTTTAATGTTGGTGTTTCAACTAAACCAAACAAGACAATTCCATAATTAAAAAATAAGTATAAAGTGGTCTTGTTGTAGCATCATTATATTAGATGAATAATTAGAATGTTTAGTGTTTTTAGAGTAGTATATCATAATTTTAATGAATTAGAAGAATAATGTAACATTAAAAAGTTTTTTATTGATATAAGAAAATCATTTTTTCCTCTTAGAGAGCTCTTTTGGATGGTTGAAATTACCAATGTTGTTTAGTGCTCAAATTTCAAATAATTAGTCAACTTTTTCTTTTTGAAACATTATTAATTTCATTAAAATAATATTTATTCATTTAAACCATAACCATGACCATCCATGTAATGTTAATATAGATATAAAAACATAAATTAGTCAATCCATGGAGGTAATAGTCAACAATTATGCATCGATAATTATTTCATTTTCCATTGAATTGAAAAAAGGAGTAGTATTGTTTTTCATTTTGGAATCCAAAATATGTTCTAAATATAATTATTATATTTTAAATTCCCAACAGATAATATCCATGTACGGAAGTGAAGAACATTGATTGCATCGTGGAGGTTGTAATCCACACAACACATGAATAATAGTTTCATTTTTCATAATAGAAAAGGGGATGTGGTTAAATATTTTATCATAAGTACAATATTATTGAAATATAATAATGATACTGATGTTATAATTTTCTAATAGTGTAATGGATTTTGAGGAAGAATAAATTCACATAATGAATTTGAAATAAAAAATTGGATATTATAAATTTATACTTTGCTTCTTGTATTATATCTTTTGAAAAGGGGGTTAATACATTGAGGGCTTGTATATTGATAATACTAGTACCTGTTGAATGTGGATAAGAATTTTGAGAAGATTTTTAGGTATAGATTTATCTAAACCAAAGTTATTTTTTTTGTGAGGGGAAGTTAATAGAGGAGTTACCCTTCTATAAGTTAAAAAGGATGATATTTTTTTGAATACCCAAAACCATTTAATAAATGGAAGACACTCTTAAGAAAACCAGATCCAAAATAAAAAATGGATATATTAAGATAAAATATTGATCTTCACATCAACCACATATTCCCACACATGTTTTATCATGTTTTAAACTCAATACCATTACATTTTTCACTTTTACTATTTTATCTTTTACGGTTTTAACTAGTTTTGACATAAGATAACTATCCCTTATACACAAAAAACTAGAATATATTAGATAATATATTGATTAAAAAGAGTAAATAAATTTTATTTTATTCAATTTATTAATGTAATAAGAAATCATTTTAAAATTATAAATATATAATGCAATAAAAAATAGAAATATATCACCCATGGTCTAAAATGTTAATTAAAGGTTTGTAAAAAAAATTAAATATTTTTAAAAATATAATTTAAAATATAATATAATTTTTTTAATGAAAATCAATTTTGTATGTTTTTAAATAAAACCTTAGACTAATAATTCAATAAAATGCATGGTATTTTCAAAAATGGTATATTAAACTATTCACCTTCAAGTCAATCTCTTTATAAAAACAAAAGAAAAGTACCCTAAGTTAATATTGTTTGGTAGAATCCAAAAAAGATGTCTATTTTAAAATTTTACATCCTAATATATAAAAATATCTCTTAAAAATTTATAAATTACAGAAGAAATTTTTAAAAAAAATGAATTTTTAAAATACTAATTATTCTCATTATTAATTTCAAAAAGAAAAATAATAAATCTACAATTAACCATTAAATATTTTATTTTTTTAAAATATTTATTTAGCAATAATATAAAAAGTTTTATTTTATAAATATTTCATTGAGAAAATATATATTCTTAAACACAATAGTTAATTGTGTTAATTTGTGCAACATAATAATTATATATAAATATCTATTAATACGTTTCATAATTTTATTACTATTATTCATACATACCAATTAAATGACAATTATTAGCGGTCGTATTTAATATTTATGATATATATAAAGTACACTATTTTTTATTTTAGTGTTTCATATAGAGAATTATATCAAAAACATTTGATCTAATTAGAGGAAAACATGTATTAACATATCTATTATTTTATAAAGATTATGCATAAAAATTTTATCAAAACATTGTAAATCATGTACGTAAAATGTAATTTATATTAAAAAGACTTGTAAAAGGTTAAAATAAATAATTATTGATATAATGAAAAATATCTCAACAAAATATTAAGTTTGAATATCCCTTCCATTACATAAGTTATAAATAGAACCATAGTTCAAAGTACTTTTTTGAACAAATTCAGGTATATTTCAGTTAACAAAGTCTTCAAAATAGATTTTGGTTGACATAATAGAGTATCATTATGGGTTTAATACCAATGAAGGATTAGGTGTTACACAGAGTCAAGTGTCGAGGAAATCCAAATAAGAATTTTATGATATTAGATTCCACTGAATGGATCAGGGTGCTATAATATTTTAAATGGAAGGAAATCCTACCCAAATACCATAAAATAACTTTTTTGTCCAAATTATATGTTATGATAAGTGAAATTTGAATAGATTTTTATAGATTTTTTTTGAGATGGGAAATTCTGAGTCCAATGGTTGGGGATTTGGGAAATTTATAAAATAGTGGTAGACTAATATAATTTTATTATTTAGTCCCATATATATTTTAATCAAATAATGAGCTTATTGATAGTTTTATATTGTTTTAGTAAAATTTAAAGTTCATCAACAATGTTATCCCTGTTATCAATATCAAAGAAATAAATTATTTTTACTGGAGGTAACTTTTAGAAATGGTATAGGTGATTTTACATTATACTACTCTATGAATTGAAGATTTACATGCTAGATTTACCAATTAATGATTCACATACTAAAGAGGTGAATGATTAAGTGCTTTATATATTTGAAAATAATTAGATTATATTATAGATGTCTATTTTTTGATTTTATCAATTCTATCCTAAAAACTCAGGATGACACATGATAACATTGATGCCTATTACATGATCAATTATCTCTATGATATTTATCAATATACATATATATAGGTATGGTTTGAGTTCTAGAAGGAACACTTTATTAGAAAACCTAGATAGAAATTACTAGAACAACATCACACGGTAAAGATGATTGGTTACTTTGGCTGTATTGATATTCTAGGGTCTAATCCATATAATGAATTCTGCACTAATATCAACCCAATCATACACCCTCAGACCTCCATACTTTACCTCTCTGGGTTGATAAATATATAATGTGTGAGAAATATTCTATACATATCGAAAAATGTAAAGGGAGAAGAAATAGACCCTAATAAAACTATAAGTCTATGGAATATAAAAAATACCAACAAAGAGAAGAATGATCAAGTTTAATTAAAAAAAACATAATTTTTTTCAACTAATGTAGACAGAATGTTCAATTGAAGAAAAACATAATGATTCAAAGAAGAAGTAACCAATATAATTTACTTCAGGTATATTCATTATATGTAATTATTTTATATTAGATATTTTGTATTAAATAAAATATATTTACACTTTTTTGTAAAAACATATGAATCACGTAAGTATAGATAGATTACTAAATACTTAGTTCAATCATAAAATAATCTTAATAATCCTTATTCCAAGATCAGTATAAATAAGATGATAACTTCTTTATTTCCCAATAGATACATTTTAATGTACTTTTTTTATATATTATTACCATGAACATTATCTGAGCTTATAAATATAAAAAATTAAATGTTATTTCATATTTTAAATAGATGTGGTTATGGTATTCCAAATATAAATAATAGTTCAGCAATTCATGAATCATAAATATTTAAAATTGGTAATCAATGATGAAAATAATATAAGACATAGAATACATCATCATCAAAATATAATTACATTTTAAATAAAAATGATAGTATTTAATAATTTTATATCAATAATGGTTCTCTAGTATATTTGATCTAAGACAGTAGTTGTACTGACTAATTCACAATCAATTTTTTTTATAAAGAAACCTTTAGAAAAAAAATAATGTTGCAATTTTACTTGAGTTAGTTCAACAAAATATCATGAACTAATTTAAAGAATATTATAAGAGGTATGTTCATATAATTAATGAGATACATTTTAGAGATTTTAGGAATTATCAATGATGAAATGGAAAAAAATTTAAAGGATAAATAATCCTTTGAGCTTTCTTATCAGAGTGTATCATAACCAAGTATTCACCGATCTTTAATATGTAGAGCAAAGGTACTTCGAAACATACATTAACATATACCTAAAATTTTTTATGGTGGTAAAATGGGATCAATGAAATTTATTATTAATATATATTTAAAATAATCCAATAATATATTCCATGATATGTTTTAAAAATTGAAAAATATTGACTAATAATATAAGAATTATATTTACTAATGTATATTATATTAAATTTAATATGATAATATATACATTTTTTTAAAATTTTATTTAAATTTGACAATCATTCGTTAAAATCTAGCTTTAGGTATAAATGAATATTAAATAAAACAATAAATGAATCTCCATTAATTATCCTATATTCACACAGAATATTAATATCCCATAATACTGCTGACCAAAATTATTTTAGATGAAGTCCAATTTTATTTTGAGGTAGTGGGAGAAGTCTATACTTAAATGAATTCTAAGATATATATTCATATAAATTGGAAAAGGAATAAAAATTCCCAATGATATGTTGGTGGATTTGTTTCAAGGGAAATGTACTATATAAGTTGATAAACCCAAAAACATGGTTTTAAATGCACCAAGTCTGGTGAAATATTATTCATTATGAATAATAATTCCCATAAAATGGTAATAAATTATAACCTACAATGATTTAAATGTATATAATCACTAAGGGAATACATGTACACAAATTATATAGCATTGTAATTTGTATGTTTCTAGACTTAATAGTGTGGGTGATTATTCAAGAGAAATAGTATATAGATGGTACATGTTACTATCACTAAATAAGGATTGATTATTAAATAAAATTATAATAAATGGTCTATGATGAATCCTTTACTCCAATAATCTTCCTAAATTCCATTTGAGTTTTGATTTTTCTAGAAGAATTCTACGATCATTTTATTGGGTGGTTGGATGTCAATGAAAGTTCCCTTAATAGAAACCCTATGGAAAATGTATATAATAAATAAATAAAAATGTTTAGTTAATAAAATGAATTCCCATAAGATATAAAAATATATATATATCCATATATGGATAAAAGAAATCATAATGATAATAAAATAGTTATTTTGAAAAGGGGTTGTCTTTTGTGTATACAGGGTTTTAGGGAGTATTTATATTTTATAGGACTGATATATTGATAATATATGAAAATATATTGTACATCTTATCAACTCTCTAATACTAGAGAATGAATTGCTCAGATTGTGACTTAAACTAATAGTCTGATTCTGGAGAATGGTATCTAAAAGTAATATTTATGGGGTTTCTTAATCTAGTCATTTTATATATGTCAACAATATGGAATCATTCAATACTAAATTGATTTTCTATATTATATGGATTAAAATATCTCCATGGTCTTTGGTTTGGGCATAAAAGTACATTATAAAAAAAATCATATGTATATGTATTGGTATCCTATACAACCTTCCATGATATTTATTAATGTTTGATATTACTTATATTGGTTGAATAAACTAAAAATATCAAAAAAACAATTACATTCTCATATATATAGTTTTAAAAATCCTAAAGTAGTTGAGAAAGTAAAAAATGGATGAGTTATGAGTAAAAGGACAAAAAGAAATGCTATTGATTAATGTTATAAAATTAGTTTTTTACTTTAGATCAGTTATTATATTTGATAATAGTGAACCTGTGGTAATATACAATATAAGATTATTTTAGGCAATAGATTCCATATTTTAAATAACCTTGTACCTTATAGCATCTTATACAGGTTATGAATCATATTAGCAATCATTTATTCAATTTTTAGGTATACCAAAATAGAAGAAATATTATCATTATTATGATAAGCTTTGACAATGGTATCATATAAGATGTCATATTTACCAAAAAAGAAGAAGCAATATAATCTTGGGTAAATTAATACATGAGGGATTTTCCCTGGGTAATGAGGTTGAAATAAATAGATATTCCACACAGATATGTGTCTATAATAACTCTATCCATGGAATCATGATAATCCTAATAGTTAGATCCATACTCAAGAGAATTGTGTTTAACATGTGATAAATTTCTAATCATTTATCACTAGATCATGTACATATTGGAGTCTATTAGAGTTTGTTCCATAAAATAAACTTCTTTTTACTTGTGATTGATATTTTATTCATGTATTTGAATATTAATAAATATATTATGACATATTTATTTTTATTTTTATGTAATATTAATGTTCTAATGACCTAGAGTATATGACTCATTAAAAAAGGTCATAATAATTCCCCACTATGATGAGAACCTTGAAGTTATATGAATATATTCTAAAAAAATGTCTTCTAGATATATGATTTCATTTGATATGAAATAGATGACCCAAACCGTTGGTTGTTGGATACTTATAATAGGATGATACATCATCCCATGGAGTTTTTTCCCTAAAAATATCAAATAATATAGATTATGTAGATGGAACAATAATTGGGAATCTTTTAGGTTTATGTGTCACTAGATATTCTTATCAGCATACATGTTCAATGATCCTTGGACATAATGATTATTATTGATACATATATTGAGTTTTTTACTTAGATATACTTATAAAAACATCGATTTTATATGTTCACGGAGAAGTAGGATACATTTTTTGTATCATAAGTGATATTTTATTAATGAATAGATCGATAAAGTATTTAACCCTTCTATATTAATGAAAGTTGATATCTCAGACCTTTGTTTAGAATAAAACTATCCAATGAAATTCCATGTCCATGGTGTATTAGTAGGTTCATTTTGGATTATCAATCAAATATTTATCAAGAATATGTGTTAATGAAATGAGTATGGAACTTGGTTTGTGAGATATTGTCCCAAATAGATTATATTACTTAGTTATTTTTTCATGTGATTTTCATTGTTTCAACACTAACTTCCTCCCCTAGGGTGACTTCTTTTGTAACTATAAACTAATACTGGACTTTAGGTGAACATGCCTAATTCCATTGAGGAAGTGTCCTATAGAATCACACACATATTGTTTCAATTGATCTTAATTAAATTATATTTAAATTTTATTATTGGAATAAAAATTATTCCCTATACCCAGGATTAATATTTATTTTCCATTTATTGATCACAAATATATCATAATTGTATGTAAGTGTGTTTTGAATATTAAAATAAATGTTTTTCATTTTATTTTGAATATAATTAATATTTTTGTATTAATTAAATTAATAATTATTATTATTTGAGGTTTGATTAATGTGTAGGAATTATGGGTTGATCACACAGACGTGTAAAAGTGATATTATAAATATAATTTAAATAAATATTAATTTATAAATTTGATCAGATGATATTTATTTTATTTTTGATTCTAGAAAATGTCAAATAAATAATATAAATTGTATTATTATATTTACATTGGGGTTTATAGGTATTAAAAAAAGTTAAATGGTGAGTATAAAATTGATTTTTCTCTAACGTAGATCTACAAATACATGGTTATATCATTTCTGAGGGTTAGGCATCATTTTACAGAACATATCCCATCTGTAGATTCCCTAGACCATATAAAGAAAAATTACCTTAAACTATTTAAATAATTGATAGATTCCTCATTCCTCATTATATCAAGAATGAGAGAATATGAATAAATCCATTAACCTCAAAGGATTGGAATCTAATAAAAAGGGTGAAAAAAGATGATCAGTACCACCTTGATTGCACCTGTGGAACCATCAGTGGTAGTTCAAGATCATATAATCATGTGTGAATTTCTTCTGGGTGGAATATTATTTGGATCATCTTGATGTAATTATAATATAATCAAACTAAGGTTTTAATAATAAAAATCTTCTTCATAGAAATAATCTTCAGACCAAGGTAATTATTTAATTAAATTAATTAAACAATTAATGTGGGAAGATCATCTCTTGGTTTTGGTGACCTATGTCAATATTTTATTAGGGAAATTCATTGTTCATAGTATATCATGTCCTGTATATTGTATATTATTCATTGAATCTGACAAAAGTTGATTTTGGAATGACTCAACTAGGTTCTTCTATTGCACCTGAAACATTTTTATTATACGCAATATGTATATATTTTTTAAATACATATATGAAACAATAAAAAACAAAACACATATCCCCACCAGGTTTATATCAATAATCATGGATCCTTATATAAAATCAAAAACTAAAATCAACCACAATTATTTATGGCCCTGAAAAACTAATATAACAATATATAAAAAATATAACATAGAGAAAGTCAATATTTTATAAATCTAGCCATGATAGCCAAATAACTTTGAACCATATCAAGAAAAATAACCCTTAATCATCATGGAATAATTTTATAGGACATTATGGATTTATAAATTTGAATTAAATTAAATTAACACTGCCTAATATCATTTCTAAGAAAACAATTTATGAATATGAGTGGAGAAAGGGGTTCACCAACCAATGAAAATGTTGGATATTATTACATGTCAATAGAAAAAGGGTATGAAACCACATGGAGTAAAAGAAAAACCTAATATATAGGTATATTTAGTCTTACACCACCATTTATAGGATATAAATTATTATGGTAGAAAAACAAGGTAGTACTTTATTATTACCTGATCTAATCTTTAATAGCAGCTAAACCAGAATAGGGTAGAAAAATCATGATAGATTTCATAATCCCTAAAATTATAGAATGAGGAATTGATCCACTAATGTACTAATATGAGTAAGAATAATAAAATTTATTAGAAAAAAGGTAATAAATCAGGAAAAATAAAATTGTTCTTATTATATAATTTACTCAGAAAATATTTGAAATCAATTTTATTTGATTCATTTTTTTAATGTTACAAACATTAATTTTAATGTTATAAATATATAATGTAATAAAAAATAATTTGTTTAGAAAAATAAATATTTTATCACAAATGTTAATTATATGTTTCTAAAACAAATCAAATATTTTTAAATTTATAATGTCAATTATGATATACATATTATATGATGAAAATTGGTTTCATAAATTTTTAAATAATACTTATAGACTAATAATTTAATAAAAGGCAAGGTATTTTTGAAAATTTAAAGTTGAAATATTCTCCATAAAAACAATCATTATATAAAAATAAGAAAAATTATCCTAAGATAATATTTTTTTGTTGAATAAAAAATGATTTTTTTCAATTTAACATTCTAAGGTTAAAATTCAAATAAAAAAATTAAAGGAAAAATTATTTTTATTGGTAAATAACATTAATAAAAACATGTTTTCTTGTTATTAATTTATATAAATCACTAATAAACATATTATTTGTCTATCAATATTATATATTTCTTAACATCATCATTTTAAAATAATATACTTTGTTTTATTTTATAAAAAGTGAAATGAAAAAAAAAGATTGATTATTAACCACAATAATAAATTAAACAAATTTCTAAAAAATAACGAATATATACTAATATATATTAATATATTTCAGATTTCAGTTAATCATATTCATACATACTAATTTGACTACTAGTTTTAGAAGATATATTTAATATTTATAAAAATCTATTTATATATACATATATTACAATTTGTTTATTTAGTGTTACGTGTGGAGAAATCTATCAAAAATATTTGACTTAATCAAAGGAAAGCATATATTAACATTTTAGGTCATTTCAAGGAGTATACATAAATATTTTATCAAAACATTTCTAATTACATAAGTGAAATCTACTTTATATCATAAAGTCATGTAAAATGATAAAATGATGAAATATATGCAAAATAAAAAAAATCCCTCAATAAGTTTTTAAGATGGAATAAGACATCCATTACTTATGTTATGAATGTAACTAGAGTTAAAATTAATTTATTGTACTAATTTTAGATTGATTTTGATTATCAAGGAGTTCTAATTGATGTTTTTGGTCAACTAAACTGAGTAGTATCGAGGGTTGAGTACCAAAGTGGGGATCGGTGTTACTCAAAGGAAAATTTTAAGGAAATAGAAATAAGGATTTCAGTATTATAAAGTATACTCAATGGATAAAAAGAGTTAAAACCTACAAATACAAATACCACCTTCCTATATATCATAAAAAACAAGTCAGACAAAAATATGTGTTACGATTAGTAAAATGTGAATCTTTTCCACTAGAATTTCTATGAGATTAGACATTACTAGTACAATTATGAGGGACTTCTAACTTGATAAAATAGTGAAGGACTAATATAATTATATTATTTATTCTCCCATATTTTTTAATCAAATAAAGTACATATTTATGCTTTTGTATTGTTGTAGAAAATTGAATGTTCAATCGTGTTATCCTTGCTACCAATACTGGAGAAATACATTCTTTCTACAGGAAAAAAGTTTCTAGAATGGCATAGGTACTTGAAAATTATTGTAGGCCATAAATAGAATCTTTTTTTAATGGGAATATTTGGTTTTTGAACTGCCTACTATAGAGGTTTGTGATTAAGAGATTGTTTTCTACGAAAAAAACTTGGTTTATGTGCTCAATGTCTAGTGTTTGTTGATGTCATATATGTCCAATAAAATTATAATGTCTCATGAGAACATGGATGCCTATATAATGATCAAACATCTCTATAATATTTATCATTATAGATCTAGATAGGTGTGGTTTGAAATCTCCAAGGAACTATTTATAATAAAACATAGAGATGGATAACCAAAAGAACCTCACATAGTAATGATGATTGGCTATATTTTGTATCTCGATATTATATGGTTTAAACTACCTAACAAATTCGGAATTGGTCTCATTATTAGATCACACCATCAAATATTCATCTACTTTGTTGTAAATTTTAATATAAACAATAGTAATAAGTCTCTCCTAAACTTCCTTACTCAACCTCTCTTGGTTCATAATGTAATTATGTGGGAAAATAATTCTATAATTATGGTGAAAATAGGAAAAAAATCAAAAGAAACTAAGGTAAAATCTGTGTATAATGTATCTTAACAACTCCAAACCAAGATAAGTAGGATAGAGTGGAATGAAAAAAATATGCTTTTTTTGGCTTTTCATGTGTAAACAAAGGTTATTAAAGAAAAAACTATAACAAATGAAATAATAAATAATCATTTATATCTAATAAAGTATATTCATCACAATTAATTATTATATCATAATTATTAGGTATTAAATATAATAGATTAAAATATGTTTGAAAATCACATGAATCATAAAATTACAATGATGTAACTAGATGTTTGGTGTATTATAAAAAGAAACCGAAGAAGGGTGATTACTAGATCTGTGTAAAGAAAATAATAACTTCCTGAATTTATGATATATTTAATGTAAACTTTTGTTTTGTATTTATCACTTCAGTGAATTTTATCACAGTGTATAAATAGACAAAATGATAAATTATTTCATATTTCAAATAAATGTTGTTATAGTATTTAAAACATAAATAATAGTCCCATTATTATTGAATCATAGATATTCCAAATCAATATTCATAAATGAATATAAATATAATACTTTTGATACCTCATCATGATAAGATAATTATTCTTCAAGTAAAATTAGGAGTATTTGACAAGGTTATATCTAGAGTAGTGCTCTAGTAAATTTTAATCCAAGATATGAGGGATACAGACTAATTCCCTATCATGTTTTTTATAACGAAAAATTTAGAAAAAACAATATTTCAAAAAATTACTAGATTTGGATAAGTAAAATATAATAAACTGTTCTAAAGGTTTATATAAGAGGAAATTTCATATAATTTATGGGATTCCAATAATATATTTTGTGAATGATGAATCATGAGATGAATACATATGGTAAAGGATACAAGATCCTCCACGTTGTCTTGTCAAAATGTATCATAAAAAAGTATTCATTGATCATTTATATATATAATGAAGGTAATCTAATAATTAAATTACCCGATACATCAATGTTTTGATGGTCATAAAATGGGATTAATGAAATATCTAATATATATTACAAATATTTCATTAATATCTTCCATGACATGTTTTGAAAATAGAAAAACAATAACAAACCCTATACCAATTATATTCAATAAAAATAAATCATTTTAATTTCAAAATTATAATAAATCCAGTAGATATATATTATCGTAATTGATGACAATCGTCACTTAAATCTAGATTTATTTATAAATGTAAATAAAAGAAAATAATAAATGTATCTCACTTAATTATCATATAACCCCAAAGAATATTAAAATCACTTATTATTCTAGACTGAGTACATTTTAGAGGGATTCACATCTGATTTTCATATAGTGGGATTACAAAATAGTTCAATGAATTATAGGATCTAGATTTATTTGAATTGGAATCGGAAAATACACATTACTAAACCGAGTTGGAGGAGTTTTTTCAAGAGACAAATACATTGTTGGAAGATAAAACCCAAAAGGTGGTTTTATATTCCGCATGATCGTTGAAATATTCTTCAATGTGAATAATGATTCTTATACATTAGTAATTAATGAAGGAATACTAATATTGTAAAGTATGTCTTCAGTAATGGAATCCATGTAAAAAAATTCTAGGGAACTATATTTTGGATATTTCTAGATTTAGTATTTATGTTTAGTGTTCAAGAGAAATAGAATATAGATAGTAAAATATGGTTCCAACAAAGAATGATTGATTATTGGATGAATGTATAATTCACAATCTATAATAAAACACTTACTATAAGATTCATGCTAAATTCCATTTTAGTTCTACTTGTCATAGTAGCATTCTATGTTCATTTTATTATATGGATTGATTTCAAGGATATTTTACATAATGAATACCCAATGGAAAATTTATAAATAACTGGCTGAAAATTAATTTTTTATTATTCAATAACTTTTTAGGAAAAAGTGAGAAACCATACCTAAATTCAAAGGAAAAAAACATTCAAAGAACCAAGGTACAATAGTTTAAGAACAAACTACTTGTTCAAGCCTACACGGAAGATCTCCACCCAACATCATAAACATTAAATAAATTTTTCTTACTCATCACTTCACGAAAATCAGTCCTGTGCATGGGTGCATGAGCATGGATTTGATGGGAAATCCATACCCTCTCAACCATCTAAATTCAAAAGCAATGACTAGGAGAGAACCTCTTTCCAAAACCCCATCTGAATCCATTCCTATAAGGGAATGTAATTGTGTTGACTCTCAAACCTCAAACCGCATGCCACCAAAAATACATCCTTGAACTGAAAAACTCCATACATGCACCAAATCACACAATAAGAACCAACAAAGACCCTAAAAATCACATCACCAAACTCAAGAACAGAATTCAGCAGTATATATGAAACCATCTATTTGACCAACAATCAGAACCAATATAAATTGGCATAAAAATATCCACCCAGAAATCGTCCTATAGAAAAATCAAAACCAAAAACTGCAAATGAGAATCAAGAATAATGAAATAGAACCAGATTGAGGGCCACTGAAATCGCACTGGAAGAAGACCTCATCGAAGCCAGAGCTGTGGATCCCACCACTGCCTTCAAACCCACACACAGAGACCAGACCGTCCATCACACCCACAATTGACCCAAAGCATGATGGAAACCCCCTGATCCATAGAAACTAAAGCACAAACATCATAATAACACCAATATACAAAGAAAACCCGGATCAGATCGAAGTAAGGGAGGGAATTAGGCAGAAAACGATGGGATCTCTGAGACTCACGAACCTGCACGATTCCGCAAGAACATGAGCCAAGAAGAAATCTGACCCGTGATGGTGGAGATGAAGGCAGTGTGGGGGAAACCCTATCAACGCGAGGCCCCTTAGTGGCTCATCCCTATTCAATTCACCATATCATACATTTATATAGGAAATAACCAAAAGGGTCATTTGAACCAATTAACTCCAATAAGATATAAAAAAATTATATATCCATTTTTTTATCAAATAAATATTAATGATCATAAAATACTCATTTGGAATTAGAGATTATCATGTGTCTAAAAAGGGTAGGTGGGAGAAGTACTATTTTCTAGGACTATTATATTGATAATATATGAAAGTATATTATAATGGTCTGAGAAGTGAATCATTAAGAAGTTTTCCAAAAACTCGGTTCCATCAAACGGTTCCACCGAAATGGTGGCATCATGATGGTAGCACCGGTCTTGGTCGTACACCGAAACAGTCACATCGGTCATGGTCTCACATAAAAATAGTGTCCCTACTTAAAGTGTTCCACCAAATTGGTGGCACCATTACAGTGGCCCTGTAATTTTGGCGCCATGAAGGTGGCACCATAGTAGTTGGACCATCATGGTCGCACACCGAAATAGTGGCACTGCTTACGTTGTTCCCCCAAACCAGTGGCACCGTGATGGTAGAGCCACTTATGGGGTTCCACTGAACTTGTGGCACCGTGATGGTGGAACCATTACTATGTCTCACCAAACTGTCTCACCCATTTTGTTTTTCCAGTTTTTATCTATTTTCCAGTACCGCCCCCACAACATATCTTTGGACATAAAAGTGTTTTAATACCCCGTTAAAATCCATTAAAAGGCTATAAATGATATCTAATATAACCCAAAAGTTATTTGACCATTGACTTACCAAACTTTGTGGCTTTTTTCTCAGTGTCACACTCATTTCCCATAAATTCTAGTTTAATCCTTGTTACGTATTTTCCTCTATTTAAATGAAACCCTTTAACTCACGATTTTTATGGCCACCTCTCTGATGATAATTATTAAAAGAAAACTTATTCCATCGTGTGTAACCAACTTTCCTTGGGGATAAAATATGATCCTTATTTAAATCAGTTCAAGAATTCATATCCTGTAACTCCAAGATCTCACCTTTTATCACATAGAGATTCTTTCTTCTTTGTAGCTGGTCTCTTTTCTATCATTAGTGAAGTTGTGGTCCCCCTTCTCGAGGCTAGTGGTGCGCATGTGCTGGAGCATTTCTTTCTCACTGTTGGAGTCCTTGGAGTTCCTCCCCTATAGTTCGCGCATCCCTAGTTCTTGGCACATGGAGAAAAACATTTATTGTTGATTATACAAGTAAGGGTTTTCTTTCATCTCTCTTTACTATGTTCCATGCGGTGTTGGTGTGATAATGTTCCTATGGGGATGCATTAAAAAAACCTTAAAGAATATAATAAATGGTTTTTAAAGAATGAATGGTGTTTTAATGATTATGCTACACTCTTTTACCTTTTTTATATGTTGTGAATTGTATGGGCTTATGTACACTGAAAATCATGGTCGTTGGTGATCCCTTATTTCACAATAATGAACCTTTGTTTTCTAGATAATTTTGTGATTGAATGGATGTAACATGGAAACTATTTAATCATGTAAATTCAGTTGACTAAATGGATGCCCAATGAATTAGAGTCCATGTGTGGTCACACCAGTTAACTAAACAGAAAGACGGAACTAAAGGAATGGTGTGTTTAAATCTGAAAACTCTTTTACTCTATTCTAGTGATGTGTATGGTTGTTCTTCTTGATTCTTGTGAGGTGACATGGATGGGGTTGGGATCTCCTTTTGTGAAGTTGTTAGTTTTTGTATTTGGGGCCATGTGGGGTCGTATGTTTGGGCTTTGTTTTGTTCCATTTCATAGAGGGATCTCACGGATCCATTTTGATGTTGGTACTTTACAAGAGAATTGGGTGTGAGTGTTATTTTGTTGCTTGGCTATTTTCATTACTTATCTTATGTCTATGCCTGTTAGTTTTCTGGTAGTGAAGAATTATTTAAATGGAACCACTTGAATGTTATAAAAATAATGGGATCAATGGGGAATTGTTTTCTGTGAATTAGTTGTGACACAGTTGTGGTTGTTGTTCTTTTTATGAATGAATAGTAGTGAGGGTGTTTGTGTATATTCTAGTTTTTGAACCCCTAGGGTGGGATGAGTGATTTTTTACATAATGTATAATTTAGTTCTTATGTTTCATATTCTCACCCCACCCATGTAGGGAACATCATCTCGAACACCCCCATTCCATGGGGGATGGTGTTTTTCACAACACTCCTATGAGTGGTTGGTTGTTATCACCTTTTCTTCTCCCTTTACCGAGTTGCCCAAGACACTTTTGGAAGTCTGTGACGGCCTAAGGTTCATTAGATCCCATGATTCATCGAGCAGGGTAGTTGTGGTGGTTGGACCAGTTGTGTGTGAGTAGTTTGTTTCCCAAGTGTATTCGGGATGAGGCCCAGGTGTCTTCAGATGTGGTGATAGTTGTTGTGGTCTAGGTGTCTGCGGGTGGGGATGTGTGCGGTTATTGTGACCCATGTGTTTGTAGGAGGTATGTGTGGTTGTGGTGGCCCAAAAGTTTGTAGTTGGGGTGGCAGTGAGACTGCAGTGAAAATGGTGGAGGAGGTCTGACATGTAGGATATCTTCAATACCCAGAGGAAAAGTGGTGTAGGGTACCAAAACATTGATGTGTTATTACTATTATTTTACTAAACATGGGTTATTTGATGAGTGTTCCTTAGTTAGGTTTGGGTGGATAGTTTTCTTGCTATTTTTTTTGTTATCTACTTTTCTCACGGGGCATTAGAATGCCTCCCCACCTGTGCATGAGAGCTTTTGGTCTTCCCTACTGACTATACATGTATACTCACACTATGTATATAAAACTATTTTCATGTTTCCATGAAGACCATGAGGACCATTTAAGACCATATTACATTATATGATTGGACCATTAGTTTTGATACTTTTATTTTCTTTTTGTGCTACCCTTTTGAGTTTTCTTGTACTTGTTACACTTTATATTGGGACATGCATATGGAAATGGATTGTTTTTTCTTTACTTTTTCTTCCATTTTTTGGTGTTTTTTGGGATTTACTATCTTATATACAGATAATTTTAAAAAAAAATTGGGTAATTCATTCCATATCACATATTATTTTATGTCATGGGTGGTAGTCTCCACTGCAAGTCCTATTGAAGGCGCGACACGGGGGGGTCATTATCTCACCTTAAACTTGAAGAAGGAATGGCCTAACAGGTTTTTGTCCCTTCCCTCATCTTGGTGAAGGCTGGTCATGATAGAATGCTATAAAATGATATGGTTGAGAGATAGGATGGAGTCTGGGGTTAGGCATAGTGTGGATTTCATGGTATGGTAGGAAAACAGTGTTAAGCAATCGTGGCATGTGAAATAATCCAATGAAGACGGGCTAGGACACAGGATTATAGCCCCCCCCCCCATGAAATGATGCAAGGACTCTAGATATACAAAATAACTAAGTGAGGCTACACTAATTTTAGGGTAGAGAACCTAGGAAAGGTAAATGCATCAAAATGACCAGTGTTCTTGTGTGTCTTGGGTATTTTGGGGATTTAAAATCAATTAAAATTCTACAAAAATATTTAAAAGCAATCTTCTAAACTACTCAGGCTTAGGCATTCCATGTTTACCTTACAGCCACGACACCCAGACGATGACCACAGGTAGTGAGAGAGATCGAGGACCAAAAGATCAGGTTTTCTTTTCCACAAAGGTATAATATAGAGGAGGAGGATGAACAGTGGGAGAAGATGCTTCTTGTCCTTCAACGGTAGACCCTTGGGAAGTATGAGGGAAGCGTCTCGGACATAGAGACATAGATATGGCTCAAGGTGATGCTGATAGATTTCATCATGATCTGGGATCTAACAGAGTACTGGGTTCCTCTGTCTGTATCCCATATAAGGGGAGTGGCACGTCAGTGGTGGATGCTCTATCATGGAGAGAAGAAAGAGGTTTAGGTTTTGTGGACTAACTTCGAGAGGTATTTCTGGGTGGAATTCCTCTCTTCCATGTTGAAGGCTGTGAAAAGGCAATAGATACTCTTACTTTAGTAGGGGAGTTTGTAAGTGAGGGAGTTTGGGATCAAGTTCAAGGATCTCCTTCACTTTTCTCTAGACCTTTTTTGGATGAGGAGTCTTGGGTGAGTTGTTTAGAGGAGGCACTCTGACTGTATCTTCAGTATTCATGTGTTACTACCTTCACTCTACCAACGAACTTTTTGGTTCAGAAGAAGGATGAAGTAGTGGAGAAGATGTACACACTGGGAGTTGTAACGTGAGAGGGGATCCACTTGAGCTCATCCAAGGAAAGTCCATCAGTAGCAGGCCTCCAACGTCAGGGCCTTCCAGGTTTCGGTAAGTGGAGAGTATGCACCATTAGTTCCAGTTTTGATCTCCCAGTCCTCACCCCTTCTTTGTGAGCCCAGAACTGAGATGTTTCATCTGTGTAAGTCATGAGAACATTTGGAATCAGTTCCCAAACTGAGTAAAATTTAACAGGGATGGGTAGGTTCAGTGCCCACCTCAATAGTAAGAGTTTCCAGCCAGGCCCTTTCTATAGTAGCAGTAGGGAAAACGAACTCCCACTTCTCTGAGAGCGTACATTATAGGAGGATGCCGAACCCAGGGATTTCCTCAGAGACCTCTACCAGGGTGTGGATGTGGAGGCAGCCGATATTCGAGGGGTCGAGGAGCTGGTCATGGGCAGTTGCACACTATAGAGGCGGAAATTCCAGCAGGTCTATAAGTCGTTTGAGGTATGATCGGCTTGTTTAGAACTCTTTCATACACATTTCTTGATTCAGGATCTTCAGACTCCTTTTTTCACCCATTATAGCCTATTATTTGGGTCTAGAAAAAGGGAAACTTTTTGTGCCCCTGGGTTTGAGTAGGCCAGTCGAAGGTCAGACCATCTTGTCTTATGTTTTTTGGGAATTCAGACTGATGTTGGGGCCACATCAGTCCATTGGGGAACTTATTTTGCAGATGATGCAGCCATATGATGTACTTTTAGGCATAAACTGTATGTTCTCTGTGTGATCTGTTATCGACTACTTCTAGATAAGGGTTTTTTTCTGATATGGGAGGCCAGCGTATAGCTTTTGTCGGCAAGCGGGGTTGCTAGGAGGGAAGCTGACAAGTGGAGCCCTCCATTCCTAGTTAGCTGAGCTATCAGTGGAGTTAGGGGATATAGAGATGTTTGAAGTCCCGAGTATTGTCAGTGAGTTCATGGACATCTTCCCTGGAGAGGTGGTGACTCTACCCCGTCAACGTGATGTCGAGTTCGGGATAGAATTTCAACCCGGTGATCGTCTGATTTTTATGTATACCTATCATATGGATCCATCTATGTTGCTGGAGTTATGGATTCAAATTTAAAAATTGATGAATAAGGGTTTTTTTTCGACCAAGCATGTCACAATGGGGTGCTTTAGTCTTGTTCACATGGAAGGCAAATGGTGGTCTCATGATTTTTATAGGCTACCGATGGGGGAACCATGTAATGCTCAAGAACTGTTACCCCCTCCTAAGGATCGACGACATTTTTGATCATTTGAAGGGGGAAGATGGTTTTACAATATTGACATATGGTCAAGATATCACCAGTTGATGGTGAAGGAAGGTGACATCTCGAATAATGCCTTGAGGTAAAGATATGGTCACTTTGAGTTTGGGGTCATGTCGTTCAGTTTTATGAACGCATCAGTCGTGTTCATGGGGATCATAAACTCCATCTTCTAGGAATATCTGGACCATTCCATTGTCATGTTTATTGAAGACATCATGATCTACTCATGATTTGAGGAGGATCACATCGAGCATTTGAGGATGGTTTTAGGGGTCCTCCGATAGTACTATCTCTATGGGAAGTTTTCCAAGTGCAAGTTATGGACACGAGAATTGCACTTACTTGGACTCGTGGTGTCCATGCATGTGATAGAAGTGGAACCGTCAATGGTCTAGGTGGTTGTTTCTTAGGAACCACCCAATAATGTGGAATAGGTTCATAGTTTCCTGGGTCTAGTAGGTTACTACCAGATATTCATGCCCAAATTCTCCCTGAGTTGTAGCACACTTGGAAACCATGACCAAGAAAGACCAGGTTTTATATGTAGTGAGCAGTTCCTGGAAACCTTCACTTATCTGATGAGAATCTGGTCAGTGCCCCAGTACTGAGGTTTCTAGAAGAATGGGTGACATTTGAGGTGTTATGTGATGCTTCATGCCAAGGATTGGTGTTTGTTCTAATGCAACAATAGGGGGGTGATCTTAATGGGTTTAGGAAGTTATGTCTCCATGAGAATAACTATTCCACCCATGATCTTGAACTTACAGTGGTCATGTTCGCACTATGGTTTTGGCGGCATTACCTCATCATGGAGTGCATCATGGTCTTCATGGGTCACAATAGATTGAGTTATATCTTCTCCCAGAGGGACCCAAACTTGTGGCAGTGGAGGTGGATGAATTTTCTTCAAGACTACGATATTGAAATATCTTACACTAAAGGTAAGAGAAATGTGGTGGCTGATTCCTTGAGAATAAAGTTGCAGAATGATGTGGTTTGAGAATTGGAAGATGCATAGAAGGTGATGGAGGAGTTGGATTCCCTACACATGGATGCAAGTGAGGAAGATGGTAGAGGCTATCTGTTTTAGATAATAGTACAATACCCTCTGTTACAATAGGTGGAGGAGTCTCATTGGGGGGAAATATAGGCTGAAGTGATGCGCGATCGTGTTAGCCAGATCATTGCTCTAGGAGGATGGTCAGAATATGATCATAATAGGATGTTGTTTCATGGGAGGTTGTTCATCCTCATAGAAATGTGCAAGGCATTTCTTGGGGTGTTTCACAACTCACCCCTAGTGGTACACCTAGGAGATTCCAAGATGTATCAGGGTTTGAGGGGTTAGATTTTTTGGCCTAGGGAAAATTGGGTAGTGGTAGAGTTTGTGGCTAAGTGCCTCATGTTTCAGTAGGTAAAGGCTAAACACCATATCCTAGGAGGTCTGTTACAACCTTTAGATGTGCCCAAGTAGAAATGGGATGAAATATCAATGGATTTCATCATAGAACTACCCAGAGTTCAAGAGGGTTGTGATGCTATCTGGATAGTGGTGGATCAGCTGATGAAATCAGATCACTTCCTATGAATAAAGGAGTCGAGTGTGTTGGATTACTTAGCACATAGGTACATGGATGAGTTGGTGCAGTTTCATGGAGTTCTATGGTATATAGCCTCGGATCGGGATACTCGGTTTACCTCATGGATATAGAAAGGATTTTAACATTCTTTTGGTACCCAGTTATGCCTCTGCACTGCTTTATACCCCTAGAAATATGGGCAGGTAGAGAAAACCATATAGACATTAGAAGATAATCTATTGGCATGTGTTTTGGACATTGGGGGATCGTGGGTACGACACTTGACTCTGGTAGAGTTTTCCAACAATAATAGATATCACTCTACCATTAGCATGGCTCCATTCGAAGCCTTGTATGGGAGGCATTGTTGCTCACTTGTGTGCTGAATAGAGGTTGGGTAAGCATGTTTTCTTGGTCTGAAGGTGGAACAGAGCATGAAAAAGATGTTTTAGCTTATAAGGTAGAGGATGAAGGTGCCTCAGGACAGGCATAAGTCATCTTCCAATCATAGGATTTGACCCTTGATGTTCCATGTCAGGGACCATGTTTTCTTGAAAGTCACCCCTTATTGTGGGAAATAGTGGTTCGGTAGGGGAGGTGAGAGTTATTCCAAGTTATTTGGACCCTTTGAGGTGTTTCGACGGGTTGGTGAAGTGGCTTATCAGCTGGAATTTCCACCAACACTACTGAGGCTTCCCAAAGTCTTCAATGTGTCTCAGCATCATCAGTATCTATGTGATGATTCACACATCACAAACATAGGGGAGATAAATATCGAGGATAATGTGATGCTTTAGAGAGATCAGTGAGGATCGGGGATCATGAGGGGAAGGTCATTCGTGGATGAACCATCCCTTTGGTTCTTGTGTTATCTAGGCATGGTGGCCTTTATAAGAGTACCTAGGGACGGGACGCACAAATGTGAGCCCAGTACCCAGAGCTATTTTGAGATTTGTTCTGTTTTTTTTTTGTACTTGTTTGTGATATAGTGCTTGACCTTTTTAACTATGAACTGGTATGTTTCCCTTGTTCTCTAGATGTGTGTGGAGAGGCCTGACTATAGGGAGGGAAGGACCTAATCCCTAATCATGGCACATTAAAGTGGATGCGGTAATACTCGTGCAAGTGAGTCTGTTCCACCCAAATAGGATAGTATCTTGACATATAGGAAGGGACCCCTAATCCATATGACTAGATGGTATTACCTTTACATGTTTATTTGGTTACTTGGGGTAGAGGAGTGGTAGTATATTCGTGATTGAACAGAATATTGAATAGGGAGAGGTGTTCTAAAATGTCAATGAGATTTACTCCTTAGAGGTATCTTTTGAGGTGGTTGTCCAAACCCCTCTCTTTTCATCAGGTCTAGCTTCGATTCTCAAGGTTGATAATAGTTTGAGAGGTATCTCATATAATGGCCCGAATATTGAATCATTATGGAGTCTTCCAAAACCTCAGTTCAATCAATATTTTCCACCAAAACGGTGGCACCGGTCACGGTGGCACCTGTCACGATCACACACCAAAATGGTGGCACCTCTTACAGTGTTCCACCGAACTTGTGGCACTGTGATGGTGACACTATGATGATGGAACCATAGCAGTTGCACCGTCACTGTTGCATGTTGAAATGGTGACACCACTTACAGAGTTCCATAGAACCGATGGCACTGCCTATGGTTTTCAACAGAACTGGTGGAACTGTGAAGGTGGAACTGTAGTAGTCACACCATCACGGTCACACACTGAAAATGGTGGCACCAATTATGTTATAACCGTGATGGTGGCACCATTATGGTGTCTCACCAAATGGTCTCACCCTTTGTTTTTTTCCAGTTTCCCACTTTTTTCCTGTTCCTCCATTGCAACGTATCTTTTGATTTAAAAGTGTTTTAACACCCCTTTCAAAGCCATTAAATTCTCATAAATGATATCTAACATACCCCAAGATTTTGGAGACCCTTGACTTACCAAAATGTGTGGATTTTTCTTTGGTGTGACACCCTTTTTCTATACATTTATGTTCATCCCCCATTACGTGTTTTCCTCTATTTAATGGAAACACTTTAACTCACAGCCATTATGGCCACATCTCCAATGAATATTATTAAATGGAAATTAATTACATCATGTGTAACCACCTATACATGTGGAGAAACCACGATCTACCTTTAAAGCAGGCCAAGAATTCATATCTTGTAACTTTAGGATCTCACCTTTTATCACATGGGTGTTCTTTCTTCTTCTAGGGTAGTCTCTTTCTTTTCTTTGGTGTGTTTAGGGTCCCCTTTCCTAAGGCTAGTGGGGCACCTATTCTAGAGCCTTTCCTACTCACTCTTAGAGTCCTCGGAGTACCTCCCCTGCAAGTTGTGCATCCCCGGTTCGGGTGTGTGGAGAAAATATTCGATCGTTGATCTTCAAAGTAGGGATTTCCTTCATCCCCCGTTAATGTGCATCATGAGGGGTGGTTATGAATATGTTCTTATGGGGATGGATGAAACCAAACCTTAACAAAGATATTAAATTGGTTTTATAGAGTGAATGGGTGTGTTGATGATGTTGTTGTACTATTTTACCATTGCTTATATGTTGTGAATTTTATGGTCTTATGTCCAATGAAAATCATTGCCATTTGTGGTTACATATTTCATGCTAATGAACCTCTCTTTTCAGGATAATTCCATGATTGAATGGTTGTAACATGGAAACTGGTTAATCAGGTAAACCCTATTGACTAGATAGATTCCCAATGAATAATAATACTTGTTTGGTTACTGTATTTAACCATATAGAAAGACAGAACTAAAGGAATGGTGTGTTTAAATATGAAAACTCCCTTTCGTTGTTCTAATGATGTGTATGGCTATTCTTATTGATGCATATGAGGTGACATGAATGGGAATGAGATCCTCTATTGTGCAGTTGTTAGTTTGTAGATTTTGGGTAGTGTGGTTCTGTATGTTGGGGATTGGTTTGGTTCCCATACATTGAGGGATATCACTGATCCCTTTTGTTGTAGTGACTTTACAAGAGAACCGGATTTGAGTATTATTTTACTTCTTGGATATTTTTCCTTCCTTGGCTTACGGTTATGCTTGTTAGTTTCTATGTAACACCCCAAGATTTCATAGTGTGTTATTTCTTCAAAATAATTCAATAACTTGCACTACACGCAACACCGAGTTTAATCACACCATGACTTACAAAAAAAAAGCAATTAAAAGAGGTCATGAATAGTATTAACTACATTTTAAACTTTATATAATCCTTATAATTTTAGAATCTCTATTATGAGTTTCTTAGTCATAATGCAAGAACAGATTCATTTTCAGTATTGCACTTTTATCAACTTTTAATAGTGAAACCATTTTAAATACAATATTTTAAACTTTTTGAATAAATGGGGACATCAAAAAATTTAAAATGAAACATCCCAAGCTTCCACGGTATGCTTTCCTTTGAATAAAACAGTAGCGTGTGTTGTTCGCAACTTCGAGTTTTAAAACACACCACAACCGATAAAACTAGCCGTTATGAATAGTAATACCTAATTTTTGAAATTATATATATTTTATATTTCAAAATGGACTTCATTTTTGGATTCGGAATATCGAATTTAGCCTAAGGTGAAATTTTGGTACTTTTCGGATAACTTTAATATTTTGATGAATAGTGAAAATTACTAAATTTTAATTAAAAACAACTTTTTTAATCAAAATAATTAATAGTGATAAATTATGAATTTGAGTAGTTTTAAAGTAGATTTAGAATATATTTTTACAATTTAATATAATGTTGGTCATTGGACATAATTTTACAATTAAACTGAACATAAACAAGTGTCAATCTTTTGATAGTTATTATCTCTTAAAAACACGCTTTTTGTTTTGACAGCAGGAATTAATTTTAAATTAATTTCTGCCACTTCTGTGTTTTGAATTTAGAAAAATGGATTCCATATTTGTAATCAGGATGTTCAAATTGTGTAAATAGGTAACTTTTATTTTTAGACATTTTGAATAATTACTGTGGTAAATATTTTATTTACCATGGTTAAGGATAAATCTGGTAAATAGGGGTTAAAAAATAATATTATAATAATACTAAATTACCCTAAAACGTGTCCTAACCTTATTGGTTGATACATGTTCGACCATAGGCATCTTTGGGTCGATTTGGGGACCCCATGGAGCCACTTGAAGGTGATAGGGACACTTTATTTTAATTAAGTTAAAATGAGTACAAAAATGATATAAGCATATATCTTTTAGAAAAACAATTTTTAAATATGGTTATATATGTTTTATATTTGACTATAAATATTCATTAGAAAGATAAAAAGATTTCATACATAATTATATTTTATTTATAATTTTTAGACATTAAATAATTTAATTTATTTATGACATAATGATGATGCAGTAATTAGTATAATAGTGAAAAATCAAAATAATTGATATTATAAGTACCCAAATAAATATAATATGAAACTTTTAATGAATTAAAATAATTTTCTAGGATAATATGATATATTAGGATTGATTTAATTGACTTTTTTGAAGTAATCAATCTGTTATGAGTTTCACAAAAATCAACTATTGAATAGTGTCAAAATTGACGTAAAAGAGTTCTTAAAACAAATATTATATTATTAATTGATATTAAATTCCTAAAAATATATTGTTCCGACAAGAGACTTATATCATGATAGGTTCATCATTAATGGACCACTTTGGGGTCTCTTGGATGTATATAGTAAGTTTATTAACCATATTATATAAAAAATACAAAGAGACATTGTAAAAGTGAAACTAATTAACTTAGAGTTAATACTTAAAGATAAGGTTAATATAAGTACCCAAACCTGTCTAAATTCTATTGGTTGAGTTGTTTTCGACCCATACCCACCTTAACCTCTTAATAGTCAACTTTGGAGCCATTTTAAATAGAATATGAATTTATTATAAACTAATATCTCTAGCTTTTCCAAAGGTTCCCCTCACCCCTCTTATAAAAGGGCACTCCTCCTTCTCATTTCTTCACACCTTCAAAGCCTTTTGGTTCGGCCAAAATCTGCCCAAATACTCTCCCAACTTCCCTCACTACAACTTAGAGGCCTTAGTTTGATCATAAAGCCAACCTAAGCAGCCCTTTTGATCAAATCAAAAGGAAGAACCCGAAGAAGAGGTAATGATTTCACCACCCTTTTTCCAAGTTCATTACTTCTTCCACTTCTTATTCCTTTGTTGTTACCATTATAAAATAATAACTCCAGTATCATATATATACAGTGATGTTATTATAAATATGGTACAACCATATTCAGTATTCTATCCACCCTTTGAATAACATGTCACCATACGTGCGTACGTACGGCTTACCATCTCCACGTCGGGGTGTAATTGTTATTCAATATAATATTATTTGGATGGGTATAATAATGATGTGTAACTCATGTAAATAATAAATATAACATGTTAATGATTCATTATATATGATATACCATCCATTTATATATTATTTTAATATCAAAAGAATGATATTGTCGCTCGTGCGTACGTACGGACTACCGTCTCCACGAACGCGATGAGATTCATTCTCCATCGTATCCATTCAAGTATAATTATCATTTGATGATTTAAAAAATAATGTTTAAGGACTTGATATCATTCTGGATATTAATAATATATAACCTATCCTTTACAAACATGTCTTATGTAACAAAACATATAAAAGAAAACAAGTAAGTTAACACCCAAAACAATGATAATACTAAGATATTATTATCAAATCAATATTAAAAGATCATATATGATATCATATTAATGTATATGATTATTGTATAATTTAATAACAATTATTTCACCATTATACAGGAGGTTAACCTACCCCAACCAAGGAAAAGTACAAGGTAAGGGTTATTTCACAATCTCTTCATTATCCGAGGTTGTTTATATGTAATAATCTACTGGGATCTCTTTATCATCCACATCCATGTTTCTTCAAAATGTATTTCAAAACATTTTTATTATTTACAATAATATGGGTTAAAGTCATTTATACCCTAGTTTGAATTTTTATAATAGGAATCTTTCCGTCGTTTTCAAAACAAGGTCCTTTTTAACCTTTTCGACAAAATTAAGGTAAGAATGTTTTTTTTAACTTATGCGGCGAGTACGGTTATTTTATGCCGTTATAAAATCTTCAAAGTTTTCCTTACAAGATTATAAGAATATTTTCAAGAAAATGTTTTATTTTATATGGCTCTTAAATGATTTCAAAAATAGAAAGAGATATTTCTCCAAAAAGTGTTTTGATTTCATCTATGTCAAAATCCTTTGATGGATTTTACGCTTATTTGAAGTTGATTTATTATGATACAAAAATTCTATATTGTATTGAAGGTTTTGTGATATGTTTGACTGTGGATGTGCTATTTTTATACCATTCATATTTTATGGTGAAATTATTGACATTTCGTATGCTATTTTTAATACGAATGTTTATGTTATGTTTAAACATTTTCATATGGGAATGCATTGGACTTAATATGTGACGGGTGGAGCCCGCTATAGCTCCTCGATGCATCGGCAGGTCTCATGAGACAAACTAGTGTCTTGGCACAAGGCCTTGGAAAAATCTTATTTGTAGTCTTGGCATGAGGCCTTGGCTATGTGGTTATGATAGTCTGGCATTATGCATTCCAACATTATGAAAGTGGTTATTGATATTGCATGTGATTATTCGATTAGTAGAATATCCATGTGAACAAGTAAATGGCATTATTTCATTTTACTTTTGCCATACTATGTTGAAGTTAAAGTTTAAAAGGCTTTTGTTTTAGTTATACATAGCCTTAAATGTTTATTCTTATTTATGAAAGTTTCCGGTATATTGTTATCCTTACTGGGCATTTGAGCTCACCCCTTTTCTATGTTTTATTTTTTCCCAGGAAGTGAAGAAGTAAATTATGAATGACCTGTAGGGATATTATGTGGGGATATGAGTGTGGTTTATGGAGACAATATTTTGTTGTAGTAGTTTTTCATTTTATGATGTAATGTAAGACTTATGAATATATCTAGTGTTTCCAAGGCTACTAAACCAATCGGTCTTTCGAGATTTGATCTTTCTTGTGATCATGCTAATGTTGTGTAATAATGCACCGACTCTGGGTAACTAGGGTCGGGGCGTTACAGTTGGTATCAGAGGAAGTTTAGTACAAACCTTGGAAGCTAGATTTAGATAAAATCTGATTAGAGCACGTATACCTAAGATGAACTTTGAGGATTAGTATAGAAGAACTTCCTAGAATTTTGGTATTGTAGAGATTTTGTGAGTTTTCCGAGAAATACCTCCCTGTCTGGATACGAGCAGGTAGAGGCGGCTCTGGCACATATGTACCTAGGTGTAAAACCCGAAAACACCACTTTGAGCTAGACTCAAATGGGAACTGGTGCACGACAACGGGCCTTGCTGCACTCTTGGTTACGACACTCCCGGGGGATATGCTTAGGATAACTCTCATTTTCTTTACAAATCATTATGAAGGGTTTATGAGTATATACTTCCTCAAAGAAAACATTTTTATGATTATGGATTATATTCATAAACTATTTAATATATGTTATGTGTTTTACAAGTTTGGAATTAGGTATTGTTATTCATAAACTGATCTAGTTTATGCCATTTTTTAGAAATGGCGCCTAGTAGAAGGAATGAGAACTCCAGAAATGCACATGATACAAAGAGAAAGAAGGATCATATATTTCATGGTCTTAAGCCAGAATTTATAAGAGAAATAGTCTCGCATGTATTATCATCATATGAAGAAATAATATCATGTGTTGATAAGATAAGTAAAGAGTTTACTGAGTCCTATGGATTTGAAGGGAAGCAAGAGAAGAAAAGGATGGAAGAGATAAAGATGGATAAAGGGAAGAGGGAAAAGAAGAATTTTTCCATATGTGGTAACTGTGGAAAGAAACACCCTGGAACTTTCCTGAAAGGAATGGGAGTTTGTTATAAGTGTGGAGGAAAAGGGCACAAAGTACGTGACTGCAAGGGTAAGAAAATGGTTTCAAATTTACAATGCTTCATTTTCAAGGAGTTTGGACACTACGTGAACCTATGTCCCAGTCATCAGACTATGCCGCAAATGATGCTATTGGATAATAATCAAGTTAATGATACTACCACAGATGAAGAGGAATGATTAGAGTTCTTATGTTGATTATGTCAATTGAGTGTTGTATCAACAATGTACTTGTTATAATAATTATGGAGTATATAAGGATTGTACTGCAGTACTATTTCATTAAGGACTTGAGATTGTGTGGAACAAAGAAAAGTGACTCAATAGCAGGTTAAATTTTTGGAAAATATATGGTTGAGAGAAAGATAAACCATAATATGGTTCTGATACCGAGTTAGTGATTTTAGAATAATACATGATTGATATGGATAAATTATATTGGATATTCTTGACTACCTTGAAACTGATTAATGATTTGTATATTCCATCATTTTTGTGGTTTAAAACATTTTTGGATTGATGAAGTATATCCAGCATTCTATATGGAATAAGGGAGCATGAATGTAATCAATAATGAATATGGTAATTCAGGATGTTTCAGTGTATTAAAAGAATACAAGATGAAGGTATTCATATGCTATTACGGGGTAAAAAGGATCTACATTATGTTTACCTTCCTTATAAATGTTGGACTGTGAGTTTGGATAGAAGTATTTTGGATAGTTCTAGTTTGGATTATTTTGGATTTCCATAAAAGGACATCCCGGAGGTTGGGCGGAAACCCGTCACGACTGGCAAGGCCGCGAGACTTGAACCTGCAACCGAAGGGAGACAAGGGTGTATCACCTACCACTGGCCCACGAGATGTCCTGGATTAAATAATGTAGTTTTTTTAAAAAGATCTGGTAGATGAATTATAAATTCATTTATTTTGGAACCCTGTACGAATAGTATAAATAGAAAAAAAAAATTACGTTCTATTATCTTTTAGAGTGAAAGATGAGTTTGTGGTAGAAATTTATTAATGGATAAAACTCTAATTATAATGTAAGTATATCTCCTTATGATCTTATCCAATCTCATAAATAAATTCCTCAACATTAATAAAAGGAACTTAGAACAAAAATGTTTTCCTAGATGGTACCTTAAATCATCACTAATTTATGGCTTTGGGATTGTTGGACTTTTCATAGCCATGTTCTCTACGACTCTCCATCAGATAATTGATGGTTAGATTTCTCTTCCATATCCATATTTTCCTACATGGAACCCTAGTATGTGTTATTTTCAGTAATCTTCATACTTTCCACTCTTTATTTTAAATAGAGGCCTCATTAATTCATTTTTCGATGTGGGATTTCAACTAAGATATTTTGAAACGTCAAAAATGTGTTATCCCAATACCCTAAGTTTTGTTGAACCGATGGTATTTCAAATCATAATAGATTGATGAGTTTAAGGACCACAATTTTATACTTGTTTGTGATTGATGACCTCAATCACTACCTATAAATATTTACGTTTTCCCTCCAATTATATGTCTCTAATTGCCACCAATGTTCTCCTAATCGAGATCATAATTTGGTGGTGACCCTTTCATTTCTCTTTTCCTCATATTAAGACTAAATTTTAGTAACCCAATTTCCGATGTGGGTTTTCCCACAAATATATTTTCTATTTTCAACCTTTTATTTTCGAAGAACAATTTCAAATTGCGAGGACGTAATTTATTGAAGGAGGGGAGAATGTAACACCCCAAGATTTCAAAGTGTGTTATTTCTTCAAAATAATTCAATAACTTGCACAACACGCAACACCGAGTTCAATCACATCATGACTTACAAAAAAAAGCCATTAAAAGAGGTCATGAAAAGTATTAACTACTTTTTAAACTTTATATAATCCTTATAATTTTAGAATCCCTATTATGAGTTTCTTAGTCATAATGCAAGAACAGATTCATTTTCAGTATTGCACTTTTATCAACTTTTAATAGTGAAACCTTTTTAAATACAATATTTTAAACTTTTTGAATAAATGGGGACATCAAAAAATTTAAAATGAAACATCTCAAGCTTCCACGGTACGCTTTCCTTTGAATAAAATAGTAGCGTGTGTTGTGCGCAACTTCGAGTTTTAACACACACCACAACCGATCAAACTAGACGTTATGAATAGTAATACCTAATTTTTGAAATTATATATATTTTATATTTCAAAATGGACATCATTTTTGGATTCGGAATATCGAATTTAGCCTAAGGTGAAATTTTGGTACTTTTCGGATAACTTTAATATTTTGATGAATAGTGAAAATTACTAAATTTTAATTAAAAACAACTTTTTTAATCAAAATAATTAATAGTGATAAATTATGAATTTGAGTGGTTTTAAAGTATATTTAGAATATATTTTTACAATTTAATATAATGTTGGTCATTGGACCTAATTTTACAATTAAACCGAACATAAACAAGTGTCAATCTTTTGATAGTTATTATCTCTTAAAAACACGCTTTTTGCTTTGACAGCGGGAATTAATTTTAAATTAATTTCTGCCACTTCTGTGTTTTGAATTTAGAAAAATGGATTCCATATTTGGAATCATGATTTTCAAATTGTGTAAATAGGTAACTTTTATTTTTAGACATTTTGAATAATTACTGTGGTAAATATTTTATTTACCATGGTTAAGGGTAAATCTGGTAAATAAGGGTTAAAAAATAATATTATAATAATACTATATTACCCTAAAACTTGTCCTAACATTATTGGTTGATACATGTTCGACCATAACCATCTTTGGGTCGATTTGGGGACCCAATGGAGCCACTTGTAGGTGATAGGGACACTTTATTTTAATTAAGTTAAAATGAGTACAAAAATGACATAAGCATATATCTTTTAGAAAAACAATTTTTAAATAGGGTTATATATGTTGTATTATCGACTATAAATATTCCTTAGAAAGATAAAAAGATTTCCTACATAATTATATTTTATTTATATTTTTTAGACATTAAATAATTTAATTTAGTTATGACACAATGATGATGCAGTAATTACTATAATAGTGAAAAATCAAAATAATTGATATTATAAATATCCAAATAAATATAATATGAAACTTTTAATGAATTAAAATAATTTTCTAGGATAATATGATATATTAGGATTGATTTAATTGACTTTTTTAGAAGTAATCAATCTGTTATGAGTTTCACAAAAATCAACTATTGAATAGTGTCAAAATTGACATAAAAGAGTTCTTAAAACAAATATTATATTATTAATTGATATTAAATTCATAAAAATCTAATGTTAGGCCAAGAGACTTATATAATGATAGTTTCATCATTAATGGACCACTTGGGGGGTCTCTTGGATGTATATAGTAATTTTATTAACCATATTATATAAAAAATACAAAGAGACATTGTAAAAGTGAAACTAATTACCTTAGAGTTAATACTTAAAGATAAGGTTAATATAAGTACCCAAACTTGTATAAATTCTATTGGTTGAGTTTTTTTCGACCCATCCCCACCTTAACCTTCGAATAGTAAACTTTGGAGCCATTGTAAACCGAATATGAATTTATTATAAACTAATATCTCTAGATTTTCCAAAGGTGCCCCTCACCCCTCTTATAAAAGGGCACTCCTCCTTCTCATTTCTTCACACCTTCAAAGCCTTTTGGTTCGGCCAAAATCTTCACAAATACTCTCCCAACTTACCTCACTATAGACTAGAGGCCTTAGTTTGATCATAAATCCAACCTAAGCAGCCCTTTTGATCAAATCAAAAGGAAGAACCCGAAGAAGAGGTAATGATTTCACCACCCTTTTTCCAAGTTCATTACTTCTTCCACTTCTTCTTCCACTTCTTCTTCCTTTGTTGTTACCATTATAAAAAAATAACTCCAGTATCATATATATACTGTGATGTAATTATAAATATGGTACAACCATATTCATTATTCTATCCACCCTTTGAATAACATGTCACCATACGTGCGTACGTACGGCTTACTGTCTCTACGTCGGGGTGTAATTGTTATTCAATATAATATTATTTGGATGGGTATAATAATGATGTGTAACTCATGTAAATAATAAATATAACATGTTAATGATTCAGTATATATGATATACCATCCATTTATATATTATTTTAGTATCAAGAGAATGATATTGTCGCTCGTGCGTACGTACGGACTACCGTCTCCACGAACGCGATGAGATTCATTCTCCATCGTATCCATTCAAGTATAATTATCATTTGATGATTTAAAAAATGATGTTTAAGGACTTGATATCATTCTGGATATGAATAATATACAAACTATCCTTTACAAACATGTCTTACGTAAAAAAACATATAAAAGAAAACAAGTAAGTTAACACCCGAAACAATGATAATACTAAGATATTATTATCAAATCAATATTAAAAGATCATATATGATATCATATTAATGTATATGATTCTTGTATAATTTAATGAAAATTATTTCACCATTATACAGGAGGTTAACCTACCCCAACCAAGGAAAAGTACAAGGTAAGGGTTATTTCACAATCTCTTCATTATCCGAGGTTGTTTATTTGTAATAATCTACTGGGATCTCTTTATCATCCACATCCATGTTTCTTCAAAATGTATTTCAAAACATTTTTATTATTTAAAAGAATATGGTTTAAAGTCATTTATACCCTTGTTTGACTTTTTATAAGAGGAATCTTTTCGTCGTTTTCAAAACATGGTCCTTTTTAACCTTTTCGACAGAATTAAGGTAAGAATGTTTTTTTTAACTTATGCGGCGAGTGCGGTTATTTTCTGCCGTTATAAAATCTTCAAAGTTTTCCTTACAAGCTTATAAGAATATTTTCAAGAAAATGTTTTATTTTGTATGGCTCTTAAATGATTTCAAAAATAGAAAGAGATATTTCTCCAAAAAGTGTTTTGATTTCATCTATGTCAACATCCTTTGATGGATTTTACCCTTATTTGAAGTTGATTTATTATGATACAAAACTTCTATATTGTATTGAAGGTTTTGTGATATGTTTGACTGTGGATGTGCTGTTTTTATACCATTTATAGTTTATAGTGAAATTATTTACATTTCGTATGCTATTTTTAATACGAATGTTTATGTTATGTTTAAACCTTTTCATATGGGAATGCATTGGACTTAATATGTGACGGGTGGATCCCGCTATAGCTCCTCGATGCATCGGTAGGTCTCATGAGACAAACTAGTGTCTTGGCACAAGGCCTTGGCAAAATCTTATTTGTAGTCTTGGCACGAGGCCTTGGCTATGTGGTTATGATAGTCTGGCATTATGCATTCCAACATTATGAAAGTGGTTATTGATATTGCATGTGATTATTCGATTAGTAGAATATCCATGTGAACAAGTAAATGGAATTATTTCATTTTACTTTTTCCATACTATGTTTAAGTTCAAGTTTAAAAGGCTTTTGTTTTAGTTATACATAGCCTTAAATGTTTATTCTTATTTATGAAAGTTTCTGTGATATTGTTATCCTTACTGGGCATTTGAGCTCACCCCTTTTCTATGTTTTATTTTTTCACAGGAAGTGAAGAAGTAAATTATGAATGACCTGCCGGGATATTATGTGGGGATATGAGTGTGGTTTATGGAGACAATATGTTGTTGTAGTAGTTTTTCATTTTATGATGTAATGTAAGACTTATGAATATATCTAGTGTTTCCAAGGCTACTAAACCAATTGGTCTTTCGAGATTTGATCTTTCTTGTGATCATGCCAATGTTATGTAATAATGCACCGACTCTGGGTAACTAGGGTCGGGGCGTTACATTCTAGGTAGTGAATAATTATTTAAATGAAACCACTTGAATGTGATTACAATAATGGGTTCAATGGGGAATTGTTTTCTAGGAATGAGTTGTGACTCAATTGTAGATTTTGTGGTTTTTATGAATGAATTGTAATGAGGGTGTTTTTGTATGGGCTCGCATAGAACCCCTAGATTGGGATGAGTGATTTTTTATATATATAATTTAGTTCTTATGTTTCTTATTTGTGCCACATCCAAGTTGAGCACTTCGTGTCGAACACCCCATTCCATTGGAGTGGGTTTTTTTCCAACACTCATATGAGTGGCTGGTTATTAGCTCCTTTTCTGATCCCTTTCCCGAGCAGCCCAAGACTCTTCGGGAAGACTGTGATGGCCTAAGGTCCATTATAACCCAATATTCATTGGGAATGGTAGTTTTGGTGGTGTGACTGGGTGTTTACGGGCATTTAGTTTCCCAAGTGACATCATGATGAGGCTCAGGTGGCTTTGGGCATGACTATAGGTGTTTTGGCCCAGGTGTCTTTGGGTGTGGTGGTAGTTGTGGTGGACCAGGTGTCTGCGGTAGGGGGTTTGTGTGGTTATTGTGGACTAGGTTTTTACAGGAGGGATGTGTGGTTGTGGTGGTCCAAAAGGTTGTTGTTGGGGATGTAGTGAGACTGTAGTGAAAATGGAAGGGGAGGTCTGATTCATAGGATGTATTCAATAACTAGTGGGAATGTGGTGGGGGTACCCAAACATCGATGTGTTATTAGTATTACTTTACTTGATTTGAGTTATTTGGGGATTGTTCGTTGGAGTGGTTTGGGAGGATAATTTCTTTTCTTGGTTCCTTGGTTATCTCCTTTTTTCATGAGGCATTAGATTGCCTCCTGACTTCTGCATGAGAGCTTTTGGTCTTCCCTATTGAGTATACCTGTATACTCACCCTATGTATATTAATCTATTTTCAGGTTTCAAGGAGAACTTCAGGGACCGTGTGGGGCTGTATTAGATCAGAATCTAGGGCCATTAGTGTTGTTTATTTTATTTTCTTTTGGTACTTCTATTTGGATTTTTCTTGTGCATATTGCAAATTATATTGGGACACTAATATGCGAATGGATTGTTTTTGCCTTTACTTTTACTTCATGTTTTTATGTATTTTGGGATTTACTATCTTATCTTTTAGTTCATTTCAATAAAAGGGGCAATGAATTCCATATCACATATGATTTTATACCCTTGGTGATAGTCACCACTATGGGGCCTATTGAAGGAAGGACTCTTGGGTCATTATCTCTCCTTCAACTTGAAAAAGGAAGGGTCTAAAAGTTTTTTGTCCTTTCCCCCACTTGGTGAAGGAGGTTCGTGACATAGATAGTCAATATTCTCATCACTGAAAGGGTAAATAATGAATTTCTCCAATTAATACTTAGAATAACATCCCAGATCTAAATAATTATATCAAAAAGGTATATCTATGTTGTTTCTTAATCTAGTAATTGTACATACCTTGAAAAGATGGAACAATCCATTACAAATATTTTTTATATTTTAGATGGAATAAAATATCTCTATAGTAACTTGTTTTGGAATTAAAGGAGATAATAAAATGTCTTTCATATGTGTACTAATTGGGAATATATTTAATTTTACATGATATTTATTGATATTTTTTATTACATATATATATTTCATGAAGAGAAAATATCAAACAATTCTATTTAATGTACATAGATGTGTAGTTAGAATGATACTAATGTACTTTAGAAATTAAGACTGGAGGATTCCTTGGTAAAAGGATAATATGAAAAATCATGGGTATTTCACTAATTTTTCAATCAAATCATTTGAAATCCATGATCAACGTAAAGCTAAGGTAATATTCTTGAAAAACACATTGAATCTATTTTTTTCATATCTATGATAACCATGTAACTTGTTTCTTTTAGTTATAGAATAAGAATTAGTTCATCTATAATTTTTTAAATTTTAGCTTATTCCAAAATATTAAGAGTATTATCCTTATTATGGTAATCTTTGACTATAGTATTATCGAAGATGTTAGATTTTTGATAAGAAAAAAGGAAGTGGATTCTTATATATATTAAAAATTGAGGGATTTCACATAGGTAGTGATGTTTCAATAAGTTTATCTTCCATATAGACATATATTTATACCATCCCTATCTATGGAAACATGATAGGCCCAACATATATATCCATACTCAACAAAAACATGTCTATCATTTGAGAAATATCCAATCATTTATCATTGGGTCTAGTGAAAGTGGGATTATTTTGGCGTTGTTTCATGACAACTCTACTTTATAATTTATCCAAATAGGGTATCCATGTAATTTAATATTAATAAATATCTTATAACATAATGATTGTTCTTTTATGTAACATTAATGTGATAATATACTAGAGTGTCTGCCTCATTATGAAAGCTGATAGTGGTTCCTCGATATGTTGAAAACCTTTATGTGGTATGAATATATTCTTAAACATAAGTCTTATTGTATTGTTATATCATCTGATAGGACATGGATGATCTGGACCATCTGGAATTATATACTCATAAGAGAATGAGACTTCATACACTATGTTTTTCACATGAAAATATTCAAGATGAGATATTATAAGGATACACCCAAAAGTTGGAATTCCTTATTTTATGTTCGATTATAAACTATTTTCTATGAATATTTTCAATGATACTTAGATGTAATGATTATTATTGATACATATCATGAGTCACATATATTAATATATTTTTAAAAACTACGATGCTATATGTTCTTAATGAAGTTGGGTAAATTAGTTTTATCATGAGTGATATTCTAGTAATTAATAAGTAAAAAAATTCCCCTTAAATATTAAATCATGTTTATATATCAAACCTTTTATTGGAATGAAACAATCAATTAAAATTCTATTCCAATGTTTTATTGACAGGTTCATTTTGGATAGTCAAAGAAATAAGTATCAAGCATATAAGTTGATGAAATGAATATGAAAACTACATGATAAGATATTATTGAAAATATAATATATTTAATTGTGATTTTCTACATGTGGTTTTTTGTCTTTGTAAAATTAACATATTTTTCATGGGTATCTTTACATGTTATTAGAAATTAATATTAAACATTAGGTGAACTTACTTAATACCACTGAGGAAAAGGCTTACAATGTTATAGACTTAGTGTTTCTATTAATCTCAATTTAATTCTATTTAAATTTAATTATTTTAATAAAAATTATGATCCATATCATGGATAAATATTTACTCATCATTTATTGATCACAAATATTCAAATTACATATTTATGTGTGATTTGAATATTAGAATTAATATTTTTTCACAAAAACATGATAATTATAAATATTTATTTACTTATTGAATGTAAAAAAAATTATTTTTTAAGGTTTGATTAATGTAGAGGAATTGTGGAATGAGCTTTCACATCCAATAGAAATAATATATTAAATATCATTTAAATAAATATTCATTTTTAAATTTAAATAATTGATATTTATTTTATTTTTGAGTCTAGTACTTTTCCAGTAAATAATAAAAATTATATTATAATTTTGACATTGAGATTTGTAGATATTAAAAAAATAATTATTATCCAATATGTAATTAATTATTCTCTAACCTGGATCTATAAATACATGGTTATATCATTTCCTAAAGTTAGACATTGTTTCACCTAATATATCACTTGTAGAAATTTTATTATTCCTTGGGAGAAAAATTATCTAGAAAAATTTCAAGAAATGATAGTTTACACCTTCTTCCACCTCTCAAGAATGATAAAATAGAAACCAAACCTCTAACTTCAAAAGATTATTCAATAATAAAGGGTAGAGACACAAGATGATCGATACCACCTTTATAGAACCTGTAGTACAATTTGAAATTATTTAAGATCATAGGAACACAAGTGGATCACTTATGGTGGGATTCAACTTTTGATCCTATTGATGAAACAGTATTACAATCAAATGGTTATTTTAATGATCAACATCATCTCTAAATAATGAATCTTTATACATGTGTATGTTTTTAGTTAAATTAAATATACAGTTAAAATGAAAAGCTCTTAACTTGGTTACAGTTACCATTCTCAATATTTCACCAAATAAATTCATTGTTCAAGATATTTTATTTCATGTGAAATGTATAAAATTCCTTAAATTTTAAAAAATATTTACTTTGTAATGACATAAATAGGAATTTTTCTCAACTCGAACCTTAATTTGAAACTCAATATGGATAATTATATTTATAGGCATAGTAAGAAACAAGAAAAAATGTATCACATCTAACAATCGGAATTAACTCTAAAATCATAGATCTTGGTTAAAGATCAACAACAAAAAACAAACCATATTTTTTATAAACATGAAAAAACACATATTAAATCCTAGGAAAAACTAAAAAATACCAAATCAATATTCTGAAAATATAAACCTATTTTCATGATAGGTATAAACCATATAATGAAAAATAAATAATATTCATCATAGAAAAAAATTCGGGACATTTTAAATTGAAAAAAAATAAATTGAATTAAGCACTCATAGATTGTTTCTAAACTAACACATTATGAATATGAGATAAGGAATTTCATGAGATGTCCCCGGGGCCCATGTCGTGACTACCCAATGCCCGCCTCCCAAAGGCCAGGGGCTAGAGAACGGCTCTGAAGGCACTATCCAGCAAGTGGGAGGAATTTTTTGAGTACCTATACACACTCACACTCAGAAACCCAACCCAAAAAGGTGAAAAGGAGAACATGAATACAACTAAAACAGCCACTAAGTGTAGAGGAACAAGATATAAGTAAAATGGGCTATAATAAAAACGCAAAAAAGGAAAATCTATAAGAAAGGGAGTACAAGGTATCTGATAATCCATCCATAGAAATCCCTTCCTAAAGGGTAGGTGTTGAGTAGCTCCCAGAAGTAGTAGGAGTACGTCTCACCTCTTTGATCTTATAGGGGACCACATGGTCCTTGACCAACAATGACTATGTCAAAACATCGGTCGTCTACACAAGACACGACACATGTGGGTGAAGCCCATGTATGGGTGAGTAACACAATACTCAGTAGGAAACCCTAACCCAAAACAAATGACCACAATAAAAACACCACCAATATGGTACAGTCAGCTCAACTCATGTATATGCCATCAACACATATAACAAAAACATACATGTATACTCATACAGGATTCCAATATGCAACGTATCCTCCACTGATAAACATATGGTTCCATGTGTAGAACACTCGAGTATGGAGGTCCCAATACTCGAGCTATCTGGTAGTAACCACGTGGAGTAAGTCTACCCAAAGTATCTGTGAAAACCTCTGGTCTCGATACGTCATAATGTTTTCCTGAGACATCTGGTCTCACTAAGATAAGGAGTCTTGATGTCACGACCAATCCATTATCATATGATTCTACTCAAGGAACACTCTCCCAAGTAGGACTTCCTACTTGAACCACCAAGTCATCAGAGACCTTCTCTAAGAGACCCTGCTTCCTCTAGCCCCTCTCAAAGAGAACCCACTAAGAACTACTTGAAGTACACATCTTTAGTCGTAACACTGAACATATTATACTACTGAGGGACTCATCACTAAGGATTCACCAAGTTTTCCTCATATTTTATTCCACTGTGATCCACTCTACTACTGCTCATCTATTGGGACACTGAGTTCCACTCAGCTACTACTCATATGTTGGGCCACATAGATCTTCTCAGCTACTACTCATCTTCTTGTGCCACAAAGGTCTGCACAGCTATGAGTCTGTAGAGACACACAAGTCAGCATGGTTTATCGTCTATAGGGACACAGAGGTATGCCTGGATACTCATAATTTAGGCCACTCAGGTCTGCATGGCTTCTCGTATGATAGGTCATCGAGGTCTTCTCGAAACTTCCTTCTCATCACAGCCAGTCCTTGGATTCATGCTCATAGGACACTTGATTCTAGTAGAATCTACTCCTCAAGTCATTGGTCATATCTCAAAATACACAGAAACTCACTTGATGTTTCTCAAAATGACCTCATCATCTCAAGGCTCCCAACTCCGTAGACATCTCATCAATCAGATGTACGATTGGAAAGTTATGACTGTTTTATTGAAAATGGGTTTGGTGGGGTATGGGTCTGGTCTGACCTAGTCAGACTAACCTGACCCGGCTCAGCCTGGGGTCTACTAACCTATCATGGGCCAGAAATAAATCCATCATGGCCGCCTAGGCATAGTCTGGACCAGTTGGGTGGTGGTTCTGACCCACTAGGCTACCGCGGATTTGACCTGCTAGGTCGGCCCATCCCGCCTTTCTCCTACATTGTCTACCATGAGCAGGTTGACCTTCTCTAGTCAAGAGGTAGTAGGCATTCCCCATCTCCCTCCACCCCATGGTCACCATGGGTTCTACTTCCATGGTATAGGAAAATCGTGGCCCTCTAACCGTGTGACAGGGCACGACTCGGCGTGTCTTCTCCCACCTGTCATCGGCCACTGTTGGAAGCTTGGATCACCACTTGTGGCGAATTTCACGGGCCACATTGCTATTGTTTTGTGCCATTAGCACGCTGATGATATTGGTCTATCGTGAACCGCAATTAAATTAAATTATTATTTACCTAATAATTTATTATAGTGTCGCACCCTAGGGTCGATCATAGGGAGGCCGCTAACACGCACTAATTTCCTATTGTCACTACTACAAAAATGAACTATTATAAAAATATTATACTTTTATAAATGGAGGGGGGAATAATTTGAAATTCATAAAATATAGATTTTTTATAAATATATAGATATATTAAAATACAAAATACAAATAAAAGTAAGAAAATACACAAAGAAGTTAGTAGACAAAAACCATTGTTCTTGGGGTTTCATGGTGGAATTATCATTATTATTAAAAATATCAATCATTTAATTATTCAATGTGGAGATCAAGACCTGTCACTCCACACCCTCTAGTTTAAAATTTATTACCCTACACCGATACCTCTACATGTAGGAGTAAACTCTTCCACATCATTACCTAATCCAAACTCCACCGTTTGAAGGAATTTGATATTGATGGGAAGGAAAAATATTAAACGAGGAGGAAGAAGACAGTAGTAGAGAAAGTGGGGAGACCGCTCACCAAAATCATTTAACCACTAATGATTCCTTAGAATAAAATATGGTAAATCAAAAAAGAACATAAAACTTAAATAACACCACTTCCCCCTCCAACAATAGTGAGGGTTAGCTCTCCACAAACATGGAGTTAGAATGAAGCATGGTGGGAGAAACACATAAAATAAAAGAAATAAAATAAAAGAATAAATGAACAGAAGAATAAGAAAGCTACACTAATATATATTATAAACATAAATAACAATTACAGAAAAAACTCCACCTTATCCCCAATGAAATGGCTATCCCTGTAAAAGGGAGAGGAGGTACAAATTTATAGAGAAAATAAGTGAAGAAAGCTCAGAGAAATTATTCCCTCCTGAGTGAATCGAATTTAGGCCCAATAAATTGACGAATTTGGAAATGGACCCTTCTAAAGAGTTGTTCCATATCATCTTCCTCGTCCATCCACAGAATTTCAGTCTCATTGGTCCAAGTATGACGGAGTTATGGTTGTTTTAGTTCGGAACATTTAATCTGCCAATGTGACTCTTCATCTTCCACAACTCCAACTTCCCATTCATTTACGGACTTGTAAAAAGTGGATTCAGACGTGTCTTCCTTAATAAAAGATGTTAATTAATTAAGCATCCATCTCCATGGTTAATATCAGCTCCATTGGACCAGTGTACCTCGAGATATGAGATAATATTTAATACACTCCTGATCTGTACACGGTTTTCGATGTTCGGATTGTGAGCTGATTTTGGGCCTCTAAATGATTAATTGAGCTAGGACCACCGAAGGATTAAATGAGGCCCAGTATGTAAGGAAACCTAAAAAAAGTAATTTCACAAATTTTTTAGTGTAAAAAATGATGTGGCCGAAATACGGAAGACAAATAAAACAGTTAAACACCAAAATTAATCCATTTTTGTATTTGAGCTCAAAATACCAATAAAACCTAAAAATACAATAATTGCACATAAAATAAAACTATGGAGGGTATTATAATAGTGAAATACAGTATATAATATATGAAAATTATTGCTCCATCACACGCATTTCCACCCGCATGTGGATGCCGCTGCCCTGGTGGTCTCTTCCACAGGCCACCAGGTCCGCTTCGGTGGTCTGTTTCTGAACCAGAAGGTGCTCTGGAGTCCTTAGGTCTCTCTTCTTCTTATTGCAAGCTCAAATAATCATTTCAACCCAATTAGTAAAAAAATATTGAATTTTTTAGGAAAAATCACCAAGAATACCGGAGGTATGGATGTTTGCCTTGTTCTTTGAGCCTTCATTCATTCATTTAGAAGGAAAGATTGGGGAGGGGATAATCACCTAAATTTATACCCTTAAAATCCTGAAATAATCAACCCATCTCATATTTAGAATATATGATCCATGAATCATTCCAGCCATTGAATGATTCATGATCTTCATGGAGATTAAGAAATAAGTAAAGAATAATAATTAAAGAGACACCCTTCTATGAGTTGGATCACTTGCAGATGTAGATTGAAGTCATGTCGCCATATTGATCGTTGTTTCACAGGTGATCATCGATTCATCACCAGTTGATTGAACCCTAACCTCTGATATATCATTACCAGTGAGAGTTCCTCATACCCCTTCCCTTATATAATCTCTAGATGTCCAAAAAAAATATTTAGCATTATGAATTCTAACACAGGTCCTTATCCCTGATTAATAGTGGAAACACGTTAACGCATATCAGCATTACTATTTCTCTTTAAAACAACATCACCAAAATGCTTCATTTATGAAAGGATACCAGTTTGATCCGTCACTACATTGAAAAATCACCATGTGGTGAAATGTTAAAAGCAAATAAAATAATCTTTATTTATTTTATTTTATTCTCCTTTAAAAAGTACAAAAATTAACTTTTACCCTCGACCCACGCCGATCAATGTTATGTCCTTCTTAAAGAAAATATATCATTACGAACTCAATGGTGGTATTGGATTTTAAATCTGAGTTACCTTTTGAGTGTTATGTGGATTCGATGATGAAACAATTTCTTTTAATTGAATTATTTTATTTATGGGTACGTCCCAAAAACCAACATTCATAGTCGGCCCACGCTGACCAATGTTAGGCTCTGGTTAGATAAATATTTCCCTCATGAGCTCAATGGTGGTCTCAAATTTCCAATCTAATTCACCATTAAAGAGTTATAAGAACATAAAAAATAATGTTATTTTATTTAATTATTTTATTTATGGTTATTCGTTTTTTTGTTTTTCTCACTAGAGACCCACAATGACTAAACATAAGCCGCAACTAGGGTAAAACGACTACTCTAAATGAAACAGTACTCTCATTTTTCTGATTCGGGTAACCTTTTAAGAGTTATTCTACTTTTTAATGAAAACATCTCACGAGTGCTATTTAAAATCTTAACAAAGTTCAAACGGTTGTTCAGGGATCATTGGTCCACAGAATCAAGTGTCATCTGAGTTTCTGGTATTGAAATAACCCCATATAATTTTAAAATAAAATTACATGTAATTACAAGACATTAAATAACCCCCACATTTTGGGATTTACGTCCTCATAAGAAAAAACAAGGTCTAAAGAAACAAATGGGGGTACTGAGCTCAAATCTAAGTCTCCCTCTCTCACGTTCTCTCATAAAGATTCTTGTGCTACCACTTAACGCACAATATAGGAATCGATCGCCCACATAGGGTTCTCTTTTGTCTATCATCGATCTCTATAGAAAACTCCACAAAATTCTCCCCATAAAAATCTCTGATCTCTCCCTAATCAAATATAAAGCACTTAGAGGATTCCCGAGTACTCTACTGAACTATTATACTAGGTAGTTAGGATTTGGGTTGACTTGATGAGTCGACCAATGATCACCCAAATGGTATTGTGTCTTCTGGATGTACGTCGTGAACCCATCACAAAGTCCATCGATATTCCTTCCCAATTCCATCTTGATACCCTCAGAGAGAGAAAGAACAACCCATGAAACTGATTCATATAAGCGCTCATCTTTTTATATCAAAAGGTAAGCCCAGCTTCAAACCATTCCATCATCCCTATTTACCTTTTTGACACCCACAAACATATCACAATATATATCAGCAATCTCGGTATCCAATTCCATTTTTGTGCATCCTGTGAATGGAACGAATTTTCCCCCACCTTTCAAATATCCATTAAGGTAATTGACCATAGACAACTGAGAACATAAAGTTTTACTATCGGTATAATCGAGTTTTGACTCCCTGATTTACATTAAGAGTGGACGGGTAATGGCCAACAACTGAGGATAAGCTTCTTCATACCCATCAATGAAGGATAACTATAATGATGCCAACTTCTCTGTTTCCTCGTTCAGCAACTACGAACTGGATATCCTACATAGAGATTCTCATACCATGTTCCCTTTACAGTGATTATAGACTACTTTGAGTTCATAGTCCTAGAGGAACTCTAGCCACTATATTTTTCTCAAGTTCATATCCTTTTGAGAGGAGATATACTTTAGACTCTTTTGGTTAGAATAAAAGGTAAATAGGTCACTGATGGAGGTAGTGTTGTGATATCATAAATGCGAAGGCTATCACTGCAAACTCAAGATTAGGGCGCTTCTAAAACTATGTCTCAATTGCTAGAAAGCCTTTGGGGACCTTTCCATCTATGCAAAAAGTCACCCCTTTTAACTGATCTATGCGTTCATTGTCCCTTTGATAGTGGGTACTCGTTCTACATGGCCACTTGGTTAAAGGTCCAATAATCCACACATAACCTTAAACACTAGATCTTACAAATACCTTACTCTGCAAGTCCTCCACCCATAACCTCTACTCACAAGTCTCTAAAAAAGACATCTGATATACTGATGTTGGTATCAGTGCCATCTCAGTGTGTAGAATGATGCATAATTCCATCTACCTACAGGAAGGTAATCCTGGAAACATCTACTGCAAAGACATCCTCATACACTACCATTATATCTAGGAACTAAAAACCCAAAACATCCACTACAATGTCGGTAAGGATGGCCGCATGCAGCTAACCCCTTCTCGTATTCCCCAGCTCCTTAAGCATGGTGCAGACCAAAATGGGATGGTGGTTCTAACATGTCGAAATGTATACCACCTCCTTATGCCCTCTCATCTCCTCTTCCACATCTTCCACCATACATATTAATATATTCATGTCACTATCTCTATTTTGGTGGCCCATCCATCATTCTACTATCATCACGACGAGTTAAAAAATCTCTACTGAGATGTCTTCTACTCTCTTTTGAGAATCATTACTGAGAGGACCAGTTTGGGATATACCTAACACTGAGAGGGGGGGATGAATCAGTGTTGGGGACTTTTTAAACCAATTCCAACTTTTATCCTTGTACCTCTTGAGCTATTAGGATCTTAATTCTCTTATTCTCTTTTCCATGTCACATGAAATAATATAAAGCAGAAAAAATATGCACACGATATTTTTACAAAGTTCACCACTCAATAATAGTAGCTACATCCTTTCCATGCATGGGAATGAGAAGTGCATGGATTCTCCAATATGATGTAATATTCTATTACAGTGGAGTTTCTAGGAAATAAATCCTCTAGCCAGTGTGAGTCCCTACCCTTTGAAGGGGGTGTGAAACAATTATATTCCCTGGACTGGTGATGACCTAGTCCAACTTGCAGCCTCCATCTGGTTCTTTATACTGCCTATAAAGATAGTCTTCTTCCATCTTGACAAGTTAGGTTCTGCTCTTGGTATCCTTTAGTGCTCTTTAATTGACTACTTGCAATGCAGTAGGCAAGCCATTCATCCTTCTTTCTTTGTTTTCTTCTCTAGTGCAGTACTAACTGCACTAGATTTCTTCTTTCTTCTTCTTAGTGAAACAACCAACTATATTAAACTTCTTGTTTCTTTAGCTACAATCACATACACTAATGTTATTATTCAAACATTGAGGATAAGCTCAAATAGATTCATCTGAATTAAACTGCCCTGAATAATTTTCAGCCTTCTGTTGGGCATACTTTGTTCTTCTTCTTCTTCTCTTCTTTCTCTTTGACACAATTTAATAAGGAATATTAATGCAGGGTATTAATCTCTTTCTTCAATTCTCAATACCAACACATGAGTGCATCAGTATACTTACTTCTTCCATTGTGCAGATTTGAGTTTCGTTTCACATCTATCTCCTCGTCACACAAGCAACAACACCCCTACAAACAGTGTATATATATCGTGCAACCAGAGAGTGTTCACCATCATGCAAGCAGAGAGCTACATGGGTCTTCTTCTTCACAGAGAGGATGTGTGATTCTTCTTCACGGAAGCTAGGATGATTTTTGGATCTCTCTTTGTGAATCACTACATGTGTGAGTATTCATCGGTTTTTTACTCACGGGATATCGTTCAAAAAATACCGCGAGGTATTGAGAAAACCAGTAGCTTGTTTGTGTTTTCTTCTTCACACAGAGGGTGCGGTTCTTCTTCTTTAAAAGACACTTCAAGAGTGCATAGAACTTGTTAAAGGCTTGCAGTACCCTCAAAATTTTCTCCCACCCTTATAAGTGACTTGCGTGTAAAATTCATACCTTGTGTGTAAAAACACCTTTTGAAGAGAAAAAGGCTTTTGGTGTAACTCTCCTTTTTAGCACAGCGCTGGCTTTTCGCGCAGCACTTCACTTTTTTGCGCAACACTCTCTTTTTTGTGAAACACTGGATTTTTCATGAAACAATCTCTTTTTCACATAGCACCTTCCTTTTCACGCACCAATTATTCTTTTCGCACATTACTCAATACTTCAATTTTTTTCACGCGTTAGAACTCAGGATATTTCTAAGTTTCGAGCCTTAACAAATGAGAAGGATTTACCTAATATTTATAGGCATTTTTTACCCTACACAAAAAAACTAATCCGTACGTAAAACCCAATTCCTACGCATAAAAACTCTTTCAGGAAATAGCATATTTCACGCAATGTTCCAATTTTTTCGCGCACCACATGCCTCTACCAATTGTCAGGATTCTGATCTTCAAACACCTTTTTCACAAAAAACATCATTCCTCGATTTCACACACCACGCCAATATTTTGCGCACGGATTTATTTTTCACGCATCCTGCTAATATTTTGCGCATCCAGCTACTATTTCACACATCCTGCTACTATTTTGTGCACTGCTTTATTTTTTTCATGCAACGTGCCTAAATTTCCACCCACTCAATGCCTTTTCAAATTTTTGATATATAGAACATAAATAATGCCTTGCACACAAAAATCTAAAACATCATTCAATCTAGCACGCAACATCCATTTTCAAAAACACATTTATTCATCTCCCGGTTTTCTGGCCCTAAAATTTGGAAAACACTAGAAAACGACACCAAATTAATCTATTCTTTTTTTCCACCTCCAGATTGTCTGTTCCTTTTTCATTTATATCTTCACTGCATCCCATAACTATTATTTATATTTGATCACGAACTCCACTATCATGATATATATCCTTTGATAGATCAGATTTAGCATCGTCAGAGTTACAATGGGAAGCAATAAAACCTTCTTATCTTCTAGTAGCATGATTCCTTCCAATCAAAACTGTATATGACTAGCATCATCATTTATCCCCATTTCCTTTATAAGTCTTACATCACAAGTTATCCTAACTTATGATATTTTTGAAATATATAACAACAAATCATCACCTATTTTTAATCACCTTTATTCATTGTTGTAGACAATGTCTCACATTTGACACATGTTATTTTAACTTAGGATCGGCTCAACAATCAACAGAATTTACTTCATAGAGAATTTCCCAAGTATGACATTCAATTATATGATTTCATAACAATTCTACAGGCATCATCACTTCAGATGATCTCCATTAACTTTGGATTCCTTCTTCCTTTTGACAAATATTGAAAACTCTTGACCAAAAATAAAATCATTATACACAAAGTGCTCCCAAAATTTACCTCTTTCTAGGATTAATGGACTCATCCTATTAGCCCTGATCTATAGATCCCATGTCTTGGGACCTATTCTCAGAACATCTCACATGTCTAAGTATCTCAGACTGACGTTGGATTCCTACTTTCCCACAAATATCATATAATGGTTATATCTACTCAGCCAAACGAATTTAAACAAAAAAAAATCTATTGAACCCTAGCATAAGTAGGAATGTGCATAGGAATAGTGCTAGCTCAGATGTCCCTAAACACACCTCAATATGATTTTTGAACCCTAAATCACTGGTCATGTCATATTCATCTTTAACCTAGGAAGGTTGGTACACCACAAGGAATACTCATCTACTGACATGTCATCCTTTCAAAGCTCTATATGTTCTTGGAAATTCATATCCCTTACCTTTTATAGCAAGATCCCGTTATCTGAGAAAGGTTCTCAAGATCTTTCCAAATAAAATTCACCCCATCCTATGATCGGGTAATCTAAACCCCGTCATCACCTTGCTAAGCCACATAGGAGGATCATTTTCAGGACCACCATCCGATCCAACGGTGCCCTTACTAGAAAAAAAAACCTAGTCACCACCTCAAGCCAGCCCTTAGCCGCCTATGAGATGGGATCACCTCCGAACCTGATGGGTCTCTGTTACTGAAACTCATGAACTGCGCTCGTCCTACACATCTCATCTACTGGTAATATGAGTACTATGTGTTACTCTATAGGTGGTGTTATATATGGTACACCACAAGGTGGTGTTGTCTCTAGTACGAACCCCATGCACCCATATTTTCATCCTACAGAACATCCTCTTGATCAGGCAGTGGTATCCTGACTGGCTATCTACATGGAAGAACCTTGAAACAAAACCAGATATACCACGATCAATAGAGTATACCTTGTGAGCTGACTCAAGAAGGACATGGAAAACTCAACACATTCCTATATGATGCATGTACCATCGTTTTTACCTACAACTAGTGTTTTCACATACAAAGTCAAAAAGTAGTTTTTAGGGTCCTGGTGTATGCATATGTCGGCCTCCGCACCAACACTCGATTACCTAGCCTAAAATCTGAACTCAAAACAGCTAACATTATTTCCCCTAACCAAACTCATAGACTCTATGTTCTTAATTTATAACAGACCTCCTTCGATACCAATTTCTCATGAACTGTCCCACAGGGCCCATGCTGCAACTACCTCAAACCCGCCTCCCAAAGGCCAGGGGCTGGCGACTAGCATCGAAGGCATTATCCTGCAAGTGGGATGCATTTTCTGAGTACCTATATAGACACAGACTCACAACCCCAACCCACAAAGCTGAAAAGGAGAACATGCATACCACTAAAACAACCAATAAGAGTATAGGTACAATATCTAAGTAAAAATGGTGTAGAATACAAACCCAATAAAAGACAAGTAGTAAATAAGGGAGTACATGGTCTTTGATAATCCGTCTATAGAAAACCTTGCCTAAAGTGTACGTGCAGAGTAGCTTCCAGAAGAGGTAGTAATACGCCTCTCCCATCTGATCTTACTGGGAACCACCTGGTCTGGGACAACCAAGGTCTTTTTCAAAGCATAGGTCATATTAACAATACATGACACACATGGGTGAAGCCCGTGCAGGGGTGAGTAATACAATATTCAGTAGGGACCCCCAAACACATATAGTTATACTCATAAAACATTATAATATTCTACATATCTTCTACTTCCACCCATATGGTTCCATGCATAGAATTCTTGAATATGGGAGGTCCCACTCCTCAAGATATCTGGGAGTAACCGTGTGGTGTAATTATATCTAAATTATCTGATAGAACCTATGGTCTTGATATGTCATGATGATTCCATGAGAAGTCCATTTTCACTGAGACAAGGAGTCTCAATGTCATAGGTAATCTTTTGTCACATGATTCTGGTCAAGGCATGGTCACCCTGGGGGGATTGACTCCTTGAGACACTAAGTCATTATAGACCATCGATAATAGGTCCCTCATCCTTTAGCCTCTGCCAAGGAGAACACAGTGAGAACTACTCGAAGTACACTACTTCAGTCATAATTCAGGATATCTTATACTAATGAGGGACTCAACCCTAACGATTCACTGAGTTCTAGTCATCCCCTAGGACACTAAGTTACAATAAGATACTGCTCTTCAATTGGGCCACTGAGCACCACTCATCTACTACTCATTTTTCAGGCCACTAAGGTCCGATCGGCAACTGCTCATCTACCGGGGCACATAGGTCCGCACAGTAATTCTTCTGTTGGGCCACACCAGTCTACACGACTACTCATCTACTTGACCACTAAGGTTTGTTCCGATACTCATCTATTAGGCCACATAGGTCGGCACAACTACTCATCTACTGGGCTACTGATGTCCTCTTAACACTTTCTTCTCATCACATCTAGTTACATGATTTCCTATCGTATCCCGATTGATTATGAGAGAATATAATCCTCAAGAGATTGTTCATTTCTCAACCCCCACATAAACTCACATAGAGTATCCCAAAAGGACATTATTTTAAAAAGGTTCCCAATGTCATAAGAGACTCACCAATCAGATGTACAGTTTTCATGTGATGACTATTTTACTCAAAAAGGGTCGGTTGGGACCGGGTCCGATCCGACCCAGTCAGACCGACCTGACCTGACCCGGCCTGGGGCCCACCGACCCAACATTGGTCTGACTCGAATCTAAAATGTCTCATTGGGCCTGGTACAGACTTACTAGGCCATGGGTTCGGCCGGCTGGGCCGCAGGTCCGTCCCGCTGGGCCACAGGTCCAACTCTCCTTTCTCTCTCTCTGCCCGCCTTTCTCCCTCTAGGCCCACTGTGAGCAGACCGACCATCTCTATTAGAGATTAGGCCAGTGTGATACATATCACTCTACCCAGTGGTCACCACAGGTTCCACTGTCACAGTCCAGAAGGACCATATCCCTCCAACTGCGTGACGTAGCGCGACTACCTGTGTCCACTCACGATCACTGCAAGCCATTGTTGGTGGCCTGTATCACCACCAATGGCCGATTCCATGGGCCACCTCACTACTGTAGTGCACTTTCAGTGTGCGCCGCCTCCCACATGTAGCCGCCGCTGTGTTCCATCACCAGCGGTAACTTTCTTGAGCCACTCGGTCTGCTCCATTGGCCTGTTTTCCAATCCGGAAGGTTCTCCATAGTCCACGGGTCATTCTTTGGATATCAGTGGGCTCGAATACCGTTTCAGAACCACTTCTCCGAAAACCCTCAAATGACATTGAGAAAAATCACCAAGAACACCCATGGGATGAATGTTGTCCTTGCTCAATCAGCCTTCATTCGTCTCTTTAGAAGGAAAGAACAGGGAGGGGCTAATCTCTCAAATTTCTACCCTTCATATCTTGTAATATCAAACTAGTCCCACATTTAGAACACATGATTCGTGAATCATTTATTTCATCAATTGATTCATTCTTACCATGGATATTTAGAAATAGGGAAAGAACACTAATTAAACAAACACCCTTCCTTGAGTTGGATCACTTGTAGACATAGATTGAAGTCACATGGCCTCATCGATCCTTGTTCCACCGGTGTTTGATGATTATTCTCATCTTGATCAAACCCCAACCTCTCATCAATCATCTCTAGTGAGATATCCTCCTCCCCATTTCCATAGGGAAACTCCAGAGATCTAGAGGAATTATCTAGTGTTGTGAATTATAACGCTGGACCATATCCCCATTTAATGGGGGAAACAAATTTCCACATTACTGTATCTCATTCAAACATCTTCTCCATGCTTCTTTATTTATGAAATTAAAACGGGTTTCTCCATCACTAAATTACAGTGGCGCCATGTTGTGAAACATTAAAAATAAAATAAAATAAACTAATTTTAGTTTAATTTATTCACTTTTAAAAAGTCCAAAAATTAACTTTTAACTTCGACTCATGAAGGTCGAGGTTAATTCATTCTTAAGAGGAACATCCCATTGAAAACTCAACAGTGGTCTCATATTTTCAATATGAGTTACCGTTTCTGATTTATGAGGATTCAAAAATAAATTAATTTCTTTTATTTGAATTATTTAATTTAGGAGAACGTCCCAAAGACTAAATTTCATAGCTGGCCCATGCCGGCCAATGTTAGGATATTCCTAAAAAAATCACACCCTCATAAGGTCAATGGTGGTCTCTGATTTTCAATCCAAGTCACCTTTCAGGATTTATAATGTCACACCAAATTTTTTCATATCATGGTTTTGATCTTGTAAATTGGAAATCATGATCCTTTTTTGGGTTTTGGGTGAGATAAATGATGAGTTTTTAATTTCCATCGATGTCTAATAATCTTACCATAGGTTCCCTATATCTTGATTGGGGGATTTTGGAGAAATGGATGGTTACTTACTCATTTGGGCCAAACCATGAGCTCATTTCTAGATTTAAAAACACTTTTTTTCTTGTATAAATCCTTAATTTTTTAACAATTTTCAGCCATTCCACTTTCCAAATTTCATCCCCGACCTATTCAAACCACAATATTCATTTGGAACCCTTAAGAATTCATGATCATGGTGTTTTTGTGTTAATTATTCTGGTATTGGGATAACCCATGAGCCCATTTACAGTTTTAAAAAAAATGTTTCTTTTATATATTATTCATATTTTAATATTTTCATTCATTAAACCTCTCACTTAAGCCCAAAAATAATTGGGACACACAATGTTATATTTTACCTCTTTGTACTTCATCTTCATTGGAGATTATTGGAAATGTCCTCAAGGTTTCTCAAATCATCTTTATTTGAAAATGTAATTTGTTTATTTTATAAATCATTCAATTTTTACTCATTTTTTTAAAAAAATTATTTCCCTAGTTCTTCCAAACCTAAAGAACCTCTCCATTTAGTTACATGTCATTCATAATACTCTAAGGGTACTGATCTATGTGAATATGAAGAGTTGTCTAGTTATCAAGGTGATTTTCCTTCTCATTTCTCCTCTTTCCCCCTCCTCCTTCCAATTTTTCGTCATTATATCTTCTCCCATGGTCATTAAATACCTACTGTTATGTTATCCCATAATTTATTATTGGTTTTTTTCTCTTTTGGGTCTGGGGTTAATTGGTTTAGGGTTTATATACCTTTGGAAGCTGTTATCAGGTGTGTGTTTCCATTCCACCTTGTTTTTGAGGTAGTTTCTCCCAAGAACTCACTTTATAATTCAAGATTCATATATTTATTTATTTTTTTCACCTTATATGTATTCTAGATATTGTTTTTCATCCTATATTTTAATTATTTAGTGTGCAAGAAGGGTATTTTATGCCTTGTTTTGTGAAAATTTTATTGCTCTAGTTAAAGTGTGCACACTAAGTGTTTGTTTAAATGATATATTTTCTTTTGTACCTGAATTATAATGTTTAGAACCATTTTTATATATTAAAATAATCTTTTTCATAAAAATTTGGTTTTATAACATATTTAGTGTTAAATAGAGTTTGTTTTATTAATTATTGCATGCCTCATTTTCAAGAAAGTGCTCAGTTAGATTTTATGTGCTCAAGGTGATATAAAATGATTGTGTCAGATTACGAATAATATTTTCAGCACATGAATAGATGTTTTGGAGTTACTCATGCGGGTTAAAATCTGATTTTGGCTTTTATAATGAAGTGAATATCAGTTTTTAGGGTGTTTTGGCATTTGTTCTCAGAAAATGGGTCCTCTGGCACATTTATAGAAATGGATGGGTTTTGAATGTGTAACCTAAGGTTTTGATGGGTTTATGTAATGGTTCTATTTATTAAAATGGTTTGTTTAAACCACCTTATGAATTTTGTAATTTTTTATTTTGATAACTTTTTTTGTGAAGAATGCTTAATGTCTCATTAGGATTCTTTCTTGTAAAAATGGTTTTCATGTGTAATTCATGTTGTATCATTTGGTTCCATTTTATGGTCTATGAAATTGATTTATTAAATGGTTTTATGGATGAAAATTTTGGTTTGAAATGATAATGGTGGTTATTTGGCCTTAAAAGATCAGTTTTGAATGGATTTTATGTGAAATGCCTCGTTATATTTCGTGAAATTGTTTTATAAATGTTGTAAGTGGTTTATTCATCCATGAAAGAAATGGGAAGAATGTTTGTGATATGTTTTGTGTTTTTATGATTTGGTAATTAAATTTTTATGTGAAAGTGGTATTTTATAACATATGGAACTTGATTGAGAACTAAAGAGAAACCCAAGTATCTAAGTGGGCAGATGTTTACAAGTTTTCTAGTGATCTGAAGTGTTTTTTCCCTATTTCATGTAGATAGTTTGCTAATAAAAACACTAACTAAACTGTGATGATGATTTTTTGGACCACTATTATATGATTATTTTTTCCTACTAGTGTCTCTTTCATGAGAATGGATAATTTTTATGGTTAATTTTAAACTGAGATATGAGTTACCTGGGGATCACATTGAACTAGCGCATAGGGGTGTTCCTGTGATAAGTGATCATTGAATATATTATATTCACCATCAGCATACAATGTATTTGTCTGGACAAAATCATTAGCATATGTGTTTTATTTAAAAGTGTACTTTCTTTGAAGCATCCCTCTTGAGAATTTATTTCATTTTGAATTTTCATATTTTTGGAAATTGTTCTAGAATTATTGTGTATAAAACTTTCAATATTTTTTATGATAACATCCAGAGAATATAAACTTTTTTTGAAAAAATAATTTTATATATTTTATTTCAAACAAGAAATTGTTGTTTCTTTTATTTTGTGTGTAGGTGCATTGGGAATATAATATCAGGCAAATCTACTGAGTTTTAATACTCATGCTTATAGTTTTCTTCTATTTTATAGCCCTTGTTCAGGTTTATACATGATTATGGTCCCCTTGAGTGACATGTAATCGTTTTGATGGAGAGTAATCAAAGAGTTCACATGTATTTAGTTTGTCATTAGGTCTGGTTGGTTTTTTTGTTTCATTCAGTTGTACTTTTAGTTTTGTTATTTAAATGACATCGGTTAAATTTTTTATATAAATGTGTATTGGGATTTCAATTTATTATTATTTTTAATTATAGTTTATATTTGGGAAAAATCCATTATTTACTATATTGATTCCCTCGGTGATTTTCTCCATCCTGGGAGAATCAGGAACACCTTTTAGGACTTATCGCGGAGCGGCCTGAGTGACTGGTTCAGGGTCGACTCGGGCTGCTTTATGACAAAATGGTATCAAAGAGATGTTGTCTCTTAGACGACCTGTCTTTCTAGAGTTAACTTTTTTATTTGTTGGATTTAAAATTAAATGAAGTTGGATTTTTGGTGCTTTAGGGGTATGTTTGGGAAGAGCGTCGCGAACTCTTGCTCGTTTTCATCCTCATATTTCCATGGGAAGTCTGGTTTTATTAGTGTCCATGGTTCTTGTTGATTTTTTTGTGTTGGGATATGATATGGGGGGTTGGACTAGTGGACTATGTGATCTCATAGGTCCTAGAAATTAATTTGGAGCTGGGCCATGGTCCTGAGAAGGCTCTCCGTGTTGGTGGTGTGTTTGGCATGTGGCCGCCAACCATAAGGTCAAGTCACCCACTAACAGTAGTTCATTTTTTTGGGTATCTTATACCTTTCTTGAATTAAAAAATTGTTTGTAAAATCATTATATAAGAATTTGAAAAATTAGTTTTCAAAATTTATTATAAGAATCTTTTTTGGGATGTTTGTTTTTGTGAATCAAATATTGGGAATAAATTTAAAATTATTTAACAAGATTGGATTTTTTATAATCTAAACATGTGGTTGGTTGAAATAAAATTTTTTGAAAGCGTGGATCATTTTAATGTGATTTGGAAGAATTGTTTTAAATGGGGTGTATTGGGGTGTTAAAAAGTGTTTGAATCCAATGATTTGGTTTTGGAAATTTTTTTTGAGTGGTTGGTGTTTTCCTGGAAAGGGTCTTGGTCTCTCTAGACATCTGATTATGAAAATTGACCTTGAAAAATTTTTAAAAATGGGATGTGTTTGTTGGTAGTAGTTTGGTTTTTTTAAATGTCATTAAAAATGAATAAGGGTAGTTCTTTAAGAAAATGGTTTTTGATGAAGTGTTTTTTTTATAAATGAAATGGGTTTTTAACTTGGTGGGTAGTGTTCCTTTCGAAGGTAGATGATTTTTGGAATGATGTTGTTTTGTTTTAGCTGTTTTTATGGGCGCTCACATGAATGGATTTATGGATATATGGATGGATGAATGTTATGGAATGGAGGTTAGGTGCCTGGGGTGGAATGAAAATTGTCATGTTAGTGAGACTTGATGAAACGCCAATAGTGAAAGAAGAAATCCACCAAATTAGATCATTTTTCAAAATTGTTTTGTGATGAAAAGGTGTGGAATTTTTTTTATAAAATTATAGTTATGTTACTGGTTTTCCTATGTCGTAGAAGTGTAGTTTCTTTATAATACTTCCTTGTGATATAGAAGTCATACTCTTGTTGTGTCTTGAGATGGGATTGTGTTGGTGGCTCGGTTTTGGAGTAATGTTTAGTGGGTTTCTGAAGATTTGTTGGATATTATTATGTGGCCACAGATGGTCCTCTATTGGAAAAATTTATAGTTGATCATCATAAGGATTCATTCCAAGTGTTAAATCCACCTCTATGAATTATACCTAAACCCTTTTGTTGGAATAGAGAGTTGTTTGGGCTCAGATTAAATTGCCTTCCGGTTATGGTGACTCTCTTGATTGTGGTAATAGTGCTCGGTAGGATTAATTTGTTTCTCCATGATCATTTTCCATTCTAATCCTCTTTCACAGTGAGGGAGAATGGTTGTGTGTATCCTTATGTTTCTGTAGGGTGATGGTGTTTTGTTTTTAATAGTGTAGTTCGTGGGTGTTTTGATCCTTATCTCCTGACTATGGAGCATCAGATGATTCAAACCTCAGGGCTCTAGAAATAGGCTGTAGAGTGTAGTATTTCACGAAGTTAGTAAATTTCTAGAGGTGTGCGGAGCACGACTAAGATCCTACCTCCACTATTATGGTAATTTAGTTTTAATGTCTTTATTGTGGTTCCTTATAACTATAAATTTATTTATGTCGCAAAGAGCGTGGTTGACTTACCCCACACACAGTTTCTATGGTTGTGCCTTCTTGGATGTGGGTTTCCAATCAATGTCCCTATGTGGATCACCTATGTGAATCATGTGCGGTGTTGGTTTTACCTGTTCGAAGGTGAAGATTCTTGGTTAGTCACTTTTTTTCATTTTTTGGTTTTAGTGTCCTAGTGAGTGGGTCCCCTTCCCTCCCCTACCTATGTGGTAAAGGTCTAGATCCTTGCAAAAATGGTTTGGCCCAATTTTTTTCCTCTCTATTCAGAAGTGGGTGGTTTAAATATTCATGATGTGTTCATATCATATTGGGTTAGAAGGTTGTTTTGGAGGAGTTTTGGGGGGATTTTGTGGTAGAGTACCATTCCTAGTGCTTGTTGAACTCTCGTTTGGTCATTGATAGTTAGTTATTAATGGTGGGGAGACCCACTGTGAGTCTCATAAATCATTATTTTAAGGATTTGTTAGATGTTAGTTATTATTTAATGGTGGGGAGTCCATTTTAACCCCCCCCCCCCACCAAATCATTGTATTTTGTGATTTATCTTTCATTTTTTTGTTCATTAGGATATCTGGGAGAAGTAACAACAATATAGCCTTGGATTGGTTCTGGCTTAGTCACTTGATCCTTCCATTGATTCTGGGGAAGTGGTTGTGAGTTATTTTTTCATTTTGGGAAAGAGGCTTAAGTTCCATTTTGGTGGGTGAAATTTCATTGTATTAAGAATCTGGATTGTGTTGATTAAGATTTCTTAGACATTTATCAATCATCTATAAAGTTTTATGGCTTTCTTGGGGCAAAAAGTTTTAATGGTGGGGAGAATTGTCACACCCGGTTTTTTATTTCTTGGTTTTGATCCATTTTGTTGGCAATACCAATATTTTTTTGGGGTTCTGGAAGAGATGAATGTTGAGTTTTTAATTTCCATATATTTCTAATCATCCTTACTTGGGTTCCCCATATCTTTTATGGGGATTTTTGGATAAAATGTTGGTTACGTCAAGCTTTGGGCCAAACAGAGAGCCCATTTCTAAATTTAAATACAATATTAGTTTCTTTTATAAATCCTTTGTTGTTTTACATTTTTTACACATTAATCTTCCCAATTTTCTCCCCTGAACTATTAAAAAAACCATATCCATTTATACATCTTATTAATTCATAATAATTGTGGATTTGGATTATTTATTCAAATATTGGGCCAGCCTGTTAGCCCATTTCTAGTTTCTAAAAAATATTATATTTCATTTTTATCTAGTTCAATTTTTTATATTTACTGGTCATTCCACCTCTCACTCGATCTCACAAACCATAAGCACAACCCCCATATTCAATTTTACCTCTTTGGACCTCATCTTCATAGGGGATTTGGGTGAATTCACTCATGTTTTTTCAAATCATTCAGATTTGAAAAGGTAACATTTTTCCTTCCTAAATCATTAATTTTTACAATTTGTCTCAAAAATATTCATTACCAGGTTTTTCTAGACTAAATTATCCTCCTTATTGAGTTAAAACCCATTAAATCACCTATAAGGGTATGGATAAAGGGAAGATGAAGAGTTCTCTAGTTATCAAGGTGAGTTTCCTTCTCTTTTCTCCTCCTTTCTCCTCATCCTTCTGATTTTTCTTGGCTCTATCTTATCCCATGGCCATAAACCACCAAATATTATGTTATACCATGATTTTGGATGGTATTTTTTCTCTTTTTGGGCTGCTATTCATAGGTTTAGGGTTTATAAACCCTCATATGGTGTTATCAGGTGTGTGTTTCCATTCCGCCTTAGTTTTGAGGTTGTTTCTCCCAAGAACTACTTTTATAATTCAAGATTCATCTGTGTTTTTGAAGTTAAAACCTTATATGTATGCTAGGTATTGTTTTTCACCCTTTTATTTAATTATTTAGGGTATAATAATGGTAGTTTATGTGCTATTTTGTGAAAATTGTGTAGTTTTGTTTAAAGTGTGGCAACTAAGTGTTTTATTAAATGATCCATTTTATTTAGCACCTAAATTATAATTTTTAAAAACATATTTAGATATTTAAATAAATTTTTGGCATGAAATTTCGGTTTTATAATATTCTTAGTGTTAAATAGATTTTGTTTTATTAATTGTTGCATGCATCATTTTTTGGGAAGGTGCATGGTTGGGTTTTATGTGATCAAGGTGATATAAAATAATTATTTTGGCTTATGATAAATATTGGAAACATGTGAATTAATGTTTTTGGGTTAATTATGTTGGTTATATACTGGGTTAGGGTTTTTAATGATGTGATTATCGGTTATTAGGGTGTTTTGGAACGTGTTCTCGGTAAATGGCATATTTGGAACCTTTATAGAAATGGATGAGTTTTCAATGTGTAACATGAGTTTTTTAGGGGTTTAAGTAAAATATATATTTCATAAAATGGTTTTTTTACACGTCTTTGTGAATAGAGTAATTGTTTCTTTTGATAAATTTTGTTTTTTTGAAGAATTCCTAAAGGAAAGTTTGACATTTTTCATGCAAAAAGGGTTTTCATGTGTACTTCATGTTGTATCATTTGGATCCATTTTATGGTCCAATAAATATATTTATAAATGGTTTTGGGGATTACAAATCCAGTTTGATATGGTAATGGTGGGATTTTGGCCTTAAAAAACCATTGTTGAATGGATTTTATGTGCATAGACTTGTTAAACTTCTTGAAATTGTTTTATGAAACTTTTAAGTGGTTTATTGATTTGTGAAAGAAATGGAACGAATTTTTGTGTGTTTTTTATGTTTTTATGATTTGGTAATGAAATTTTCATTTTAAAAGTTTTTTTAATAGTATTTTGAACTTGATTTATCACTAAAGGGAAACCTAGGTATCATGGTGGGTGGACGTGTACTAGTATGCAATTGATCCGGAGTGGTTTCGTCCCTGTTTCGCATAGCAAGTTGGATGATGAAAACACTAACTAATCCATGATGATGATGTTGGGGACCACTAGGTAATGGGTATTTATTACCTATTAATTGATCATGCACTATAATAGATATTTTTTATGTTTACTTTTACACTGATATACGAGATACTTGGGGTTCACAACAAACTAGTGCATAGGGATGTTCCCGTGATTAGTCCTCATTGCATATATGGTATTCACCATCGGAATATGGTGTATTTGGATGGAAAATTCTAAATAATGTGTTTTTTATTTAAATTTTTTACTTTATTTAAAGCATCCCTATTGGAAAAAGTAATTTCGAAGTTGCATATCTTTGGAAATTTTTATATCATTTTTGTGTATAAAACATGAAATCTTTGGTTTGATAACTTCCATTGTGTGGAACCTTTTTCGGAAAAAATAATTTTATATATTGTATTTCAAGAATCAAAATTTATGTTTCTTTTATTTTAATTGGAAGTTAATTGGAAATAAAATATTGGGCTATCCTACTGAGTTTTAGTACTCACACCAATCATTTTCTTCTATTTTATTATCCCTTGTGGTTTTTTCAGCTTGAGTTCAATTGCCATGAGAGACATGGGATCATTGTGATGGAGAGTGATGAGAGAGGTCACATAAGGTTAGTTGGTCATTATGTCAGTTTGGCTTAGTTGTATCATTCTGTTTTGAATTCAATTTGGTCATATAAATGATTTCAGTTCAATTTTGTATATAAAATGTGTATTGGGTTTTCTATTCTTTCCGCAGTTTTCCTTATTATTTATATTTGGGAAAAATCATTCAATTGTTTACTCAATTCATTCCTAGGTTCTTATCGCTATCCTAGGAGGATCCGAAATGCCTTCCGAGACTTGTTGTGGAGTGGCTTCAGTTATCAGTTCTATGTCTACTTGGGTTGGTTCGTGACATATAAGGACTTGAAAAATAAAATAATTTCATTTAATTATTTAATTTACTGTTATGCCATTTTCAGGTTTTCTTACCAGAGACCTGCTCTGACTAAAATTATCTCACGCCTAGTGTAAACCCACATCTCTAAACACACTGGTGCCCTTGTATTTCGGATCTGGTCACCCATTTAATGGTTATTCAACTATTTTAGGAACACTTCTCACACACGCTATTTTAAAACATAACAAAGTTAAAACAATTGTTCCAATATCACTTGGACATGGAATCAAGTGATGTATGAGAATATGGCCTTGAAATAATCCCATATAATTTATGAAAAAATTGAATGGAATTATGAGAAATTACATGTAAGGGGTATACATACCAAAAAAATGTCGGATATTTTTAAAGGTTTAAGGAAGAAAGGGTATGAACTACATGGAAAAAATGTCAACCTAAGATAGAAGGATATTAGGTCTTACACCACCATTCATAGGATATATAATATTAATATAGGATATCCAAGGTTGTACGTTATTATAACCTAATATAATCCTCCACAACATCTCGAATATAATAGTGTTTAAGAAATATGTATGAATTCATAATCCCTAATATAATAGAATGTGTAATTGATCCACAACCATGAAAATGTGTGTAAGAATGAATAAATAGAGGAGATAAAAGTCCTTACCTTTATTGTTGGTCTTCTAATCATTGAGAAGTTTTATGGTACTTTTTAAAGAATGACTCTATCCACTAAGCCTTTACTTCATCTTATCACTCCCATATTTCATCTTAGAGCCTTCCATTTTTTAGTCTAACCCAAAAAAACAATTTCCCTAACTTTTATTGCCTTTTGAATTTATTGGATGATATAAATATGATGATTCAAATTGGATACATTGACATCAATATCAACCCATTAGGTTACTTGAGATGGGATGGGTATGTATTGCTTCAATTTAGAAACATGAAAGGTATTCTACATGGATTAAAATTTGAGTTGTAAATTTATATAATAATAAACCTCGTTAACCATTCCCAATATTTTGAAAGTATTGATGAATATTAAGGATGGATTACCTTTCATTACAATTCATTAGTGACAAAATCTTGGGGAAAACTAAAAGAATACATCATCACACACTTTGAATTCCAAGATATGACTTTTATAATTAACAAAAAATATTGCCATCTTTGAGCGGTTATAATCCATGAATAGATTGAATTCACATGATCAATCATCTAAAATATGATGTTTGGCATATAACTGTTTGTTCCCCTTTTTCAATCCATAAAAATATGAATAATAATCTTCAAACCAACCATTGAGGATTTACAACCATATATTTTCTCTCAAATAATGACACAATTTGAACAAGATATATAGGATCTTGATGTGATTCATAACAAATAAATTAATACAATTGTGGTATAAATATATCCCACTTAAATACTTGATCAAATTCATGTATAGTTTTACTATAAGAAACATTAATCTCTATTCTTCATTCTCATCTAACACAATTTTAGGATTAACTTTCTTACTAGGAATAAAAACAACCATGTTTCATTTACCAGGATCATAATAAATATAAATATTAAATTAATACACATAAAAACCCATCGGTGCTACTCTATTTTTAGATCACTTTTGGATAAAATATATATAAATATATGTTTTATTTTTAAATATAATAAAGTACTCAATAAACAATGACTCTAAAATTTTAATGAATCAACCAAGGGAACTAATTATTAATCATAGGTAAGGTTCTTTTTTCTTGAGGAAAATGTTTTCTAGAACCATTCACCACTAACTGATAATCCATCATGATAATTTAGTGAATAAAAATTGATGATATATTAAACTAGATATATTCTCAACATCCTTGTCAATAAATGAAATGTTACATCACATTGGTAAGACCATAAGAAAATTTACCCTTTATTTTTTGTATCTATCATAATATCGTATACATTTAACAAATCATAGATTAAATAGTTTTAATATCCCTTAACTAATATAGAACTATTGATTTTAAATAAATTTGAAGAAAAATTATAATAAATACCTAATTACACTTTTCTATGAACTAAGGAAATGATATATTCAGAAAATACAAGATAAAGGAACCTCTCCTCCCAGATCTAGAAGAAGCATTTAGTTAACTTGGAATAAAACTGATGCTCTCACAATATCTCTTGGAAAATGAATATATAGATACCATTTTAATCCCCATATCTAGAGTAATCCAAGATATTATCCATGAAAATATTAAAAATGAGATTGGGAATGGATGAAAGTCATATTTGTCAATGCTATGAATAAGAAAAGACCATTAGAAACTAAAAAACTAACCAAATATTTGAATTGATAATAAAGACATTGGAATTCTATCTAGGAAATATATTTAGGTATAACTATAGTTGATGATAACTCAAGAAAAAGTGTCATTTTTGAAAACCAATTATCTCCTTTAATTAATCAATTAGATCATAAATTCTAATCGAAGGGAAATTATTCCTAATTATTACATGATTAAAATATTGTTAGTACAAAAAAAGGTGGAGGTTCCCAATATATTTCTTATCAAAAAGGATTAGAGCACCCCAATAAGATGTTCCCATCCTAATAAAAAAAAATTAATCAAGAACTTCCAACTGAATCTATAATTACCTATATTTACTTGTTTATATTCCATATAGAGGTATTGAGATAGTTTCGGTTCCAAGAAATTGTTCAATTGTAAATTAAACCAATCTCTTAGGTGTAAATCCTGAAAAATCTTTTTGTGATGAAATGAGGACACAAGTCCTCCATGAGAGGTTATAATTACACTCTTCTAGCATAACAATTGATATAGTTAAACAATTATTTCAAATAATCCATTTTTAGAATGATGTTGAATGATTTCATATTTAGAACCATATGGTCCCAAGAAATCACCCTAAGAAGATAAAAGTAAATAAAATGATTTACACTCCATAATATACTCTATACTCTTCCCTAAAGGAGTATCTAGATTCATATATGAAAATATGGTTTCCATATTAAGTTCTAAATTTAATTTCAGTTGAGCTAAAATAAACTATTATGATTCATCTATATTAAGAAATGATAATAATAATGTATAGGATACCATTATGGTATTAATAATACTAGAAGGACCAACTATGTAATCGATAACATATTTCTATTCTATATATATTTGACCTAAACCCTTATACTATCCAAGATGTGAAATCTATTATACTGATGATTACAAAATAGCTACATGGACCTAACTATTAGGTTATCCTCCCAAAATTGATATCTGACAATGTAGAAAATATCTCATATTAAACTGATCTATTGATTATTGTTAAAATTACTAGTACATCTGAGGTCATTTTCTGACAATCTCTGGCACATTCCTGCTGTAGAACCTTTGATAATTTTCATATAGGACACACAAATGACACTAATTTTTATGAATGATAAAATATGTAATACCAAAATTTTTTAAAAGAATACAATTACTTTTAGTAGTGTAAATGATATGTAACATTGACTTAGATTTCATTACAGGTAACACCTAGATTTATATGGTCGAAGGATTATTCAACACAGAACACAAGACTTAAACAACCCATGATATATATTACCGTTATAACTAGACATCAGAATAGAGGGAATGCACAAGATTAATTGAAATGCGAAAATATGGTTTAATCATATATATATAAATAATTATATTATTTCAAATTAACTATAAATGAAAATAAAACCCTTTGGAAAAGAAAAGGAAAATTTTTAATGAACAAATATTTAAATGTGCACAAGTGTGTTTTATAGAAAAAGAGGGAAAAAATCACAGTATTTAGTTTATATTAATGAAATTTATATTTAATATATATATTAATTTTTTTAATATTTATCCTATTATTTTTTATAAAAAATTTATTAAAATAAATCTAATTTTACACTTAAAACCACATTTTTTTAAAGTGTTGTTTGTCGCATTTCCCTGGAGCACTTAATTGAAAAATAATTTCTTAAAATTTTAAATTTTTTTAAAAGCAAAACATAATTTTTAAAATATTATTAACAAAATTATCTTAGGGTAAATGTTTTTTTATTTTTTCAAAGAGTTTCTATTTTTGATGAATATTAGAAAATACTAAATTTTAATTGAAATGTGTATTTTTGCCAAATTATTTACAAAGTTAAATTATATTTTGAATTAGTCTTAAAGTAAAAAATAATTGAATTATAAATATATTATTCTAATAATGGTCAGTGGAATAATTTTTATATTTAATTTTGATATAAAAACATTGTGAACTTTTCAACAATTTCACTTTAAAACCCCACTTTCCCACCATGTCCCTGGGATTAATTCTAAAATAAATTCATCCACTTATGTGAATTGAATTTGAAAAAAATAAATTCCATAATTTAAATCAGAATAATTTATATTATCTAATCACTTTTACTTGATTCTGGAACAAAGTTATTAGTGAAAAAAAGTAAAATTAATTACGATGATTAATGTAAAAAAGAGTTGACTTAGTTATTAAACAAGGAATAGAATGTGTAAAAATGACCCAAAACATTTAAAACACGGATATTCTAGACATATTTAAACCCTTATGTCCATGGTATCAAAGTTTCTTGATTTTTGGGAAACATTTCAATGAAATTTTCACATTTAATATTTTAAGAAAAGAAAAAAGAAAAAAACGTAATTTTCTTCCTTTTAATTTCTATGAAGCATTATGGATAGGGAAACAACATAGGTTCATTGATAAATATAATTTTTAGTGATAATTTTGTTACCATAATAATTTATAATTATTTTTATGAGCTGATATAAATGCATTAAATTATTTAGAAACACCAATGCATCAATGTTTTAGTTAATAATTAGATTAAAAAATGATACTAAAATGTAAAAAAATTGTTTTCATAGTTATGGTTAAATATGTGCATTAGGTGTTATATGTGCTTCGATTAAATTTATTTTCCAACATACATGGGATTTATGTTTTATTATTTTGATTTAATATTTTAAATTTCAAGGTTTAAATTTTCTATCAAGTTCCAATTTAATTTATTCTTGATGGATTAATTACACTGGATAATAGTCAAGTTACCTAAATGAAAAACCAAAATTAAAAAAAATTAAAATATAAGAATTAAAGATAAAATTAATAAAAATGAATTTATTTTGTAATTTTGAGGTTTTTACATAAAAAATAATCCTTTCACTTCATTATTATTATATTTTGGAGTCACATGAGGTAAGTGAGACCTCCTGATAGTAAATAATATTGAGTATTTAAAAGAATGAAACTTCTCAAATATTAAAGGAACTCACTCTGCCCACTTATTTACACCTCCCAATAATTTTTTCCTCATCTAAAATCTTCCCAAATCACCTCCCAAATTCCATACCCTCCTCATATAATCCTTATTTTTGACATAAATAAAACCTTTAAAATTTTTAGTTCAAACCTAATGAGGATTCTTGAAGAAGACATAACATCACTCTAAAAGAGTTTTTATTTTATTTCCATCTACACCACCTTCAATTCTTCATATACCATGCTTATATAATAACCTCAATTCCATAAATATACATGGATATTTTTATTATGTGGTTACAACCAGAACCCACACACACTTCTGTCAAATGGGTTACAAAATTATCATTCGTGTGTAAGGAAAAATGTTTCCTTGTGAAATTATTTCATTTGTTTTTCCATTACCACCATTCACGGTAGTTAAAAATGATGTAAATATTATTTATATATATATATGATATTTATATCATAATAAGACCTTTGTATTCATTATATCACATACACCATTTATTAATTCCATTCGGTATGGGATAAAACAACATCGCTCATGTATAAGGTAGACTATAACCTCGTGAAGTGATGTGGAGTGTTTTTCACGAATGTGTTTCATTAAAGGTAAAAAAGGGTATACATAAAATATATGTGTTATATAAATGAAATAATTATGTTATTAATGACATAATTATCTTTCTATAAATATAAAATATTATTTTTTTCTAACTATTTCATATACTGAAAATGTGATAATGTTGTTCAGGGATGTGTGGACAACCGCCTACTCAAAGTGATGGGATTATTTTTACATCAAAATAATGATAGACAAATACAAAAAAAACTAAAACAACTATATATATTTATATATTATTATCTATAATTGATTTTATGAAATAATTCTCATTCAATAAAGATAAAATATTAGTTACATTCGTTCCATAACGGTCTTTTAAAAATTTAAACATTACTCATTAGTACTTATGACCTACCCTCTCTATGATCATAACATTGGTTCATTTTTCAAAAAAATATTTCATGATTTGTTTTAAAATTATAATTAATGTATGAATATGATGATTATTTCAGGACTATTATTCTTGATATTTTTAAATAATTTCCTTGATCACCATAGTCAAACTACGTAAATAGTTTTTTACACACAAGGTGAATATGGTCAAATCATATGACTTAAAATTAATTTATTATTTAATTATATTAAATTTATTTATAAGTGAGAATAAATTAATAATAAAATTTTAATTTTTTTAATTCAAGTTAATAATTAAGGTATGTTTATTAATAAGGAATATAATGAACAAACATGAAGAATCAGACTCAAAGTAAGGGTTTTTCTCATATCACTTTTATTTTTATGAGATACATGTCATATTCACCACTCATTTTTGTTATGAAAAATTAGAATCAAAGTAAGTGGTTTTATCATCTCACTTTTAGGTATTTACATATCCATCTAAATATATTCCTTTCACAGGTTTTATGGTTTCACAGTTACCAAGTCGTAATATATTTTTGTCTCAATTTTTTTTCATTGAGACGTTTGTTATGGTGAACACATATCAATTTTATGAGGTTTATATAGTACCCCTTTGATTTATTAAGTCATGAATATGATTATATTGATGATATTATAAGTATCATTTAATATTATTCTTTTATGGGGATTATGATTCAGGTTTATAAAGCTGTAACAATAGGATATTACAATCCCATCGATTATATGGATTGTTTGTGATTATGTCCCCAATGTTGAAGTATTATAATATACCTCTAATGGTTTCTAATTAATTTTATTCTTATCTAGTTATTTAATGAGATTTCATGTTTTCCATTAATTTTTCAATCTTTATGTACTTAAGAGTTTAAAAAAATCATCACTTTGGTCAAAAAAATATCTTTATCCCAAAACCATGTTTTCTAAAAATATTTTCAAAAATGTTTTAAAATGTTTTTTCAAATCTGAAAGGAAATTTTCCTCAAGAAATTTTTTACATTATTTTTCAAACATAATTTTTATGATTCTAAGGATTTTTTCAAATAAAGGAATTTTAAAACAATTTAGTGTTTTAAAAAGTGATTTTAAAAATAAAAGTTAAATTTTCATCATTAAGGCATTAAATAATATTTTTATTATATTTATATTAGTCTATGATACCAACCCTTTATTATTACTCTAATGGGTATAGGTTATATTAATTCAAACCATATTCTTTATAAATATGAATTAATATTATTTCAAAGATATTTTTATGCAACTCATTTCTTTTCCACATGTTATCCTTATTTTAAATATATTATTATGGAACTTGTTTCATTTATATCTGCTAATCATGTTCCAAATAGATTGTTATGAAACCTATTTCTATCCCATGTGTTAATCATGATTCAAATACATATTTTTTGAAAAAAATTCCATCATTTAATCAAGTAATGAATGGTATAATGGTTGTGCAAATGAGTTTATGATGAAATTCAATATTTTATAATTTTTGTTTTTATAATAGAAATTAGACATTTTACGAGTGGTTATGTTATAAAAACGATTAATGGTTCTATAATAAACCATTTACTAGTGGTTCCATGATAAAAAAATGATGGGTGGGTCCATGATAACCCTCTAATGCGTTCGGTATGGATATCGACCATATGGTTTTCTATTTGTAAGAGTGATTGTAAGAGTGAAGTGAAAATGATGTCTGAAGTTACGTATAAGTTTTCTTTATGCATTGTACATGTTTATAATGTTTCCCATGATCGATATTGATATCACATGGCTCAATATTATTGGTTATAATGACTCTTTTATTTTCCATGTTTTTATATATGATGACCTAAGTATTGATGGATAAGAGATCTTTTACGATTCATTTATTCTTTATGATTAGGTTGTCATACCCATAAACAATTATTATTCTCATTGATAACATTCAATACTTAATTCTTAGGTTTAACTTTACAGAGAATTTGAGCTCACTCAACATATATTTCCTATTTCACTAGTTATAAATAATTATGGAGAATGATTTATGTCTATAAATGGTATCACCAGGATGATTTTGACGACCAAATATGAAAGAAGAAAATATTTTTATAATGGGATATGATGTTCATCTTTATGAACCTAATTTTTTTAGTCCAATTTGATATGAGTTGGTAGTAATTCCCTAAAATTTAAAAAAAAACTAAAAGGTCTTTGAGGTTTTAAGTTATCAATGTTTTCCTTTTGATGTTGTAATGTTTAGATTAAAAATGTGTCATATTTATTGAAATCAAGTCCAGAAATGTTACGTTTAGGATTTCATCATAGTATCTGAGGGTGCGAGTCCTGGGATATTTTAGTCTGTATAAAAGGTCATATTAGATAAATTTTCATATTATCATATTATCATATTTAGTTATCTTATGATTTATGGATACCATCTTAGTTCAATAATCTTAATGATGATCATAGGTTTAAATTCTTAGACAAACCATTGAGGATTTAAGTAATGAAATGTTCAGGTGATTAATGACATATTTGGATTTATTAGGTTTGTGTATTTGTAACCCCTAGGACCAACATGATGTGTAATTTAGGGAGGAATTATATTTTATTTTTAAAGAAAAAAAGAAGGAAAACCTATATTATGGGTGAAAACACATCATATTCAGAAAATTAGTGGGGATTGAACTAACAAGAGACATAATATAAGGGATTCATGCCTACCATTGGCCTACATGATTTCCTAGTTAGTATTAAATTTTTATAGGTAAGGATTATGTTTATTTATAAGATGTATAAGACTCTATTTGTGGAACTGCATTTTATTTATCATGGAAGAATACATGATAAAAATCTTCTAATAATAGCTTTAGAACATAGTCAGAAAATGAATAAAGAATATTATGGATGGTAGTTTATAGAATGATTTGGTTTCAATATTGGGTATTAATGTTGAAATTTGGGGATTAATGAAAGAAGGTATATTCATTTTGGGAATTATCATCCCATGTGATAACCATTTTGGTTTTTGGTTAATGAGTAATGATTTGTGGAATATCTTGAATATCCCTTTTATGGTTATGTAGACATTAAAAGTTTATTTTAGTGATTTAAACATTAAAAATTTATCTTTAATACTCCCCATTTAAAAAAATATGAGATTTTTTTGGAAATTGAAAAAATTATGAAATTATACAAATCAAGTAAGTATATATTAATTATTCTCATAGTATATATGGTAAAATAATTACTGAAACTGAATGAAAAGTATATTGAAACAAAACTATTATCTAAGTACCTTCAATTCTAATAAACATGTGGTCTTTTTCATCATCACATATTTCTGGTTTTGATTCCGTTAATAATCCATTAATTATTCACTTGCTTGTGATCAATGACCTCAATCACTCTCTATAATTGTTGACTCTTTTCCTCCATTACCATCTGTGTTCTCCAATTGTAAAATCTATTTATGTGTTATTTCATAACCCTTTGTACTTCCCTTACTATTTTATTAAAATAATGTTTAATAAACCTTTTTAATATGTGGTTTTATATCAAAATTATTTTAAAATTTTAAACCAATGACTAACAAGATAAAGTTAAAATTCCTAGGAAGAAATTCATTAAAGGGGGAAAGAGGTAACATCCTAATATTTTAAAAGAATAAAATAGTTTTAAGTAGCGTAAATGATATGAAACATTGACTTAGATTGTGTTACACATAACCACTATATTTTTATGTTCGACGGAATATTCAATAGGAAACACCAAAAATAAAAGATCCACAATATATATTACCATTGTAACCATGTTTTTGTAATGGATGGAATGAAAATGACTAACTAAAATAGGAAGTTATGGTTTACACATGTATATATAATGTGTTATTTGATGACCAATAAATTTGAAATGAAAATAAAACCATTTTAAAAATAAAAGGAAATATATTTATGAAAGACTATTAAAATATGAAAAAGTGTGTTTTATATGAATTAAATAAGAAATTCACTACTATTAGTTTATATAGATTAAATTTATATGTAATATATTCAATAATTCATCCTATGTTTTTCCTAGACAATAGATAATAATAAGTATAATTTTATGCTTAAACCCATATTTTTTCTAATAAGTAGTTTTGTTGAAATGTTATGGACCACTTACATGAAAACTAGTTACTAAAAATGTAATAATTTTTATTTGAAAAAATATACATAATTTTTTAAAATTTATAACTAAAATTCTCTTAAGGTGAATTTTATTTTATTGTTTTCAAAATTTTCAATGTTTTATGAATAATGGAAAATAATGAATTTTAATTGAAAACTATCATTTCACGAAAATTATCTAAAAAGATAAATTTTATGTATAATAGGTTTTAGTGTTAAATAGTTCACTTATGCATATACTTGTCCAATATAAGTCATTTAAATAATTTTTATATTTAATTTTGCTATAAAATCCCTGTGATCTTTCAAACATTTTCACTTTAAGAACTCTCTTTCTCATCACATCCTTTGGATTAATTTTAAATTAAATTATACCACTTATTTCAATTTAATATTAAAATATTGATTCCATGTTAGGATTATAATAATTTATATTATCAAATATGTTCAATTTTTTTTACCAAAGTGGTTGGTGAAAATAATTAAAACTAATTAAAAAAGATTATTGAAAGATTGAGTTTACTTAGTGGGTAAATATATAATATAAGGTGTAAAAATGAACGAAATATTATCCAATACCCATGGACTAGACATATTTCGTCCCATATGACCTTAGGCTCTAAATGTATGAGTTTTTTGGGGAACTTTTTAATTAAAGTGTCCCATATAATATTTTAATAAAAATGCTAGAAAAAATATAACATTTGTCTATTTAATTTCCATAAATATTTCAGGATATGAAAAAACTAAATAAGTTACGTTAGATATATTATTTCTAGTGATAAATGAATTTTTTATATCAGAATAATTTATATTTAATTTAATGAGATGATATAAAAACATTAAATTCTTAAGAAATTCCAACTCATTGATTATTTAGTTAATAACTAATTAAAATAAATGATACTAAAAATATTAATAGTGAGGTAAATTGAATTATTTTTTCTCAATTTTTAATAGATTAACATATCATGACACACATCAATAAAATAAATATATCTTAATTATATTATTTTATTGTTAAATTTTTAATTAAAATTAAATAAATAATGTTAAAATTATCATTAATGTTATTTTATAATAAATGATAATTTGTTAAATGAATTAAATGTACAAGAAATTATATATTCTATAACATTATCTCTAAATGTTACAAAATATCAAATATGACCCATTAATTGAATAATTTATGTTTTAAAATGAACATATTTACAACAAAATAGTAAAAGAAATGTTTTCACAGTTATGGTTAAAGCCATGTTTTTGCATGTTACATGCATTTCTGTTAAATTTAATTTCCCACGCACATGGGGTTTTATTTTATAATTTTTATTTAATATTTTAAATAGTGGGTCTAAATATTATCATATTTTTCATTTTAATTTAGCCTCAATGTATAAATTATATAGGTTACAAATATTGTATCTTAATGAAAAACCAAAATTAAAAAAATAAAAAAACATGAGAGTTAAGGAAGAATTTTTTTGAAAAAAATATTTATTTATTGTGGGGGAGGTTTTTCAAGTACACGAAAACCCTCTACTTAATTATTATTAAATTTTTGAGAAATATGTGGTAAGGGAGACCTCGCAATAAAAAATACTTTTGAGAATTTACAAGAATGTCGTTCCTCCTCAAATATAAAAAGTCAAAAACTGTCTGCACTTCTGAAAAACCTCTAAAGCCTTTTTTATCATCCAATAAATGACCAAATGTCCTAAAAAATGAATAATGTCATCTTATAATCCTTATTTTTGTATTAATGAAATAATTTTATTGTTCTAGGGAAAATATAAGGAGGATACTCTAAGAATAGGTTATATTCTTCTAATATCATTTTTATTTTATTTCTGTCTCCACCTCCTTAAATTATAATTATATGATGAATATATAATAACCTCAATATCATAGATATACTGATATTTTGTTATATTATTTTTATGATCAACACCCACACACACCTCCATAAAATGGGTTAAGAAATCATCATTCAGGTGTATGATTGTTTACTGCCTCATGAAATGATGTCGATCGTTTTTCCATAACCACCTATCATGGTTGGGTATTATGAATGACATACTATTTATATACTATATTTATGATATTTTTAACATAATGAATCCCCTTTATTAATTATTTAAATTACAACCTTTTTATATTCCATTCTTTAAGTGACATGATAACATCTCTCTTGTATACAACGGACTTCCACGTCGCGATGCGATGTGAATAATTTTTCACTGATGTGTTAAATAGAAGGTAATAAGGTTAACTATAATTAATATATAAGATATTAAAGACATAATTATGATAATTATGATATAATTATATTTATTTAAAAATGATATATCATTTTATTCTTACCATTTCACACACTGAAAAAGTGATATCGTTGTTTGTGGACGTGTAAACTACTACCCCTTGAAGTGATGTGATACTTTTTTCACCATATGAATGATATATACAAGAATAAAAAATTAAATATAATGTTATTTATTATATAATTATAATTATTTAATGATAAAATATTACTTACCTTCTTTCCATAATAATCATTGAAAAACTGAAATGTTACTCATTTGTACGTATGACCTACCCTCTCCATAATTGTAGCGTTGGTTCATTTTTAATAACAATATTTCATGACGGGATTTAAAAGTATAATTGATTTATAAAAAATATAATTATTTTATAATTATTATTCCAGATATGTTTAAATAATAATCCTCTCAACCATATTCATCCTACCTGAGTAGTTTTTGGCACACAATCCGAATATGGTCAAACAATTTGATTAAAACATAATTTATTATGTAATTATATATAACCTATTTATAAGTGAAATAAAATAATTAATAAAATTTTAAAATGTTATCATGAAATTAAATAATTAACATATTTTTTTATTTATGAAGATAATTAAGAATAATGAAAAATCAAAATCCAGGTAAGGTTTTTTCTTATCTCCTTTTTATTTCTCTAAGACACTTGCCACATTCATCACTTATTTTTGTTGTGTGGTGTATATACTGAACATGAATTAATTTTATGTTTATTATAGTAAAATTAATGGAGAATTACATATCTATTTGAGGATCCCTCTATCAAGAGGTTTTTGTTTTGTAAATTACAAAGTGGTAATAGATTTTTGTCTCAATTATCCTTTATTGAGACGTTTGTTATGCTATACATTTATCTTCTTTTATGAGGTGTATATAATGCAAATATGAAATATTACATAATGAATATAATTATATTCATGATATTATAATGTTTATTTAATTTTATTCCTTCATGGGGATTATGATTCAATGTTACCAAAGATGTAAGAGTTTGATATTACAATCTCATCAACTACTAGGATTGTTTGTTATTAAGTCTCCAATGTTAAAATCTTATGATATACCTCTAAATAATTCTCATGAATTTTACTTATCCTATATTAATTCCATGAGATTGCATGTTTTTCCATTTTCTACCTATCTTTATGTCATCATGATTTTAAAATAAAGTATTTATTAAAAATAATCATTTTGTTCAAGAAATCATTCTCTCCCAAAAAAAAGTTTTCTATAAAAGATTTTGAAAATTTTATAATGTTTTTTTGAAAACTTAATCGAAATTTTCATCATGAAATGTTTTAAGAGATTTTTAAAACATAATTTGTATACTTCAATGGTTATTTTCAATGACAATTTTTTTGAATAAGAAATTATGTTTCAAAATTTTATTTTCAAAATAAATAAGAAATTTTCCCCAAGAAATATATTAAGAATATTTTTATTGTTTTTCTATTCATAAATGACAATAAACAGTTATTCATACTTCAATGGGTATATTTTACATTGATATAATCCTTATTCATTCTCGGTGTGGATTAAGATTCCTTCAAAAATGTTTTTAGGAAACATGTTTTTTTCCAAGGGTATTCCATGTTAAAAATAAATTATTATAGAACACATTTCTTTTCCACGGATTAATAATGTTTCAAATAAATTTTTATGTAACTCATTTCGTTTACAATGGTTAATAACATTTCAAATATAGTGTTATATAACTCATTTATTTTATATGGGTTAATCATGTTATGAAAGGGATAATGTTTGTTCCAATGAGTTCATGAATAAATGAAATATTTTATGTGTCATGATTATCTAATGGTGTTTAGATATTTTATGGGTGGTTATGTTATAAAATAGTGATTGTTGGTTCCATGATAAACCTATGATGGGCAGTTCTATGATAAACAAATGATGGGTGGGTCCATGATATCTCTCCAATGCATATGGTATAGAATTTGTCAGTATAGTTATTCCATTCGTATGAGTGATTTTAATAGTGAAGTGAAAATGATATACCAATTTATTTACATGTTTAATTTATGATTCATGTAAGATGATAATGTTTCTCATGATCAAGATTAATATCACATGGCTAATGATAATTGATTCTGATGACTCTTTCTATTTCCATGTTTTCATATTTTATGATTCAAGTATTTATGGGTATGATTTTCACTTATGATTCACTCAGGATATCAAATTATGTCATAAAACCCTTTTTTAATTATTATTCTCATTGATGACATTCAATTTGTAATGATTATATTTACCCTTACATAGAATTTGATGTAACCCTTCTTACGTTTTCTTGTCCCTAAGTTATAAAGAATTATGTAGAATTATTTATGTCTATATAGAGTTTCAAAAGGATGATATTGATAACCTAATGTGAAATAATAAAAGATGGTTATAATGAGAGGTGATGATAAAATTTATGAACCAGTTGTTTCTGAGTCCAACTAGATACGAGTCTCTCTTAATTATCTAAAATACTAAAATTAAAAGGTACTCACGGTTATATGTGATCCAATTTTTTTACATTCAATTTTATAAGGTTTAGATTAAAAAACATGGGTCACAATTATTGATATAAAATACATAAATTTAATGTTCATGATTTTAGAATAGGATCTGATTGTGCAGTTCATTGGATTTTATACAATCCATCCTAATAAGTCACAGCAATCCACATTTATTTAATGTTACATAAGTTCCTCCTTAGTTGGAAGACTAGGGAACACAACTACCCTATCCACCCTACTAAGGGTCACCCCTACTCATACCCTCCCACCACCACATTCGATCACTAAAGGAAAAATCAACAATGGATCTTCCCAATAGTGAGATAGTCACTCCCAATATACCTTTGAATCCCATATCATAAAGTATAGGTTTATTCATAACCTCAATGAAGGTATATATATTGAAGTGAATCACCTGAAACTATAGATTCCCTTTTAAAACTATCTCAAAGAACCATGCCCTTGAATCATTATCTCTGCACATATATAGATAAAAGATAAATATATATATATTTAGTCTCATGTCCCATAATAGAAATAGATCAATTTATCATATCCATGAATTTATTTGCGTTCATCTATCAAAGAGAATTGCGATAAAATTTCTTGAATATAATATCCTAAAATGTATTTCATGTAAAACTGGGTCTTTATTAGTCTCAAGTATAACATCCCATCACTGGTGAGTACCCCATTCTAGTATAATTGTCTCCAGTTTAAATTAATATGATTCTTGTTTCTTAATTATCTTAATGATAAAGAAGACATGATAAATCCAGTCCTTATCCTATTGAGGAGATACATCACCTAAAAAGATAAAATATGATTAAATTAGATGTCCCTCATGAGGTCCAAGATTGTAGTCACCTAAAAAGGAGCTACATAAAAATTTTCTTGAAATAGTTCGATGTGTCCCTTTAGAACCTATGAACTAATCATTGGTCTGTTTGGTGGTGGATGCATATTCTCACCTTCTTACACTGTTGTAAGATGTCATCTCAACACTATAATTTATAATCAAATAGAGAAGGATAGATTTTAGGACTATAAATTGACATCAATTATAACCTTATTCCTCTCTCCTTTATCTTCATTTTCATTTTATCAAACATGTCCTGGTTTTAAAATCTCATTATAAAATAGATTCATAAATCCATATATATTTTTAGATTAAAAAGAGAAGGCTCTTGGTATTACATAAAAGAAAATATTTTTCCATAACATAAAAAATGATAGATAACCAAAGTAAGTAACCATTGATCCATATTAACCTAGTAATAAATACTAAATATATAGGAACAATAAATTTTTTTATTGTTAATGTTTCATATAATAGGAATTATTAATTGGTTCAAAAAATATTATAAACAATCATAGGAAACTATATGTTATTTCATGTTATCTTACCTATGTTTACATATCAACACCAAATATGATGCATGAGACTACTTTTTATAGTACTAAATCATAGAGTAAAGGGAAAGAGAAGAAAAAATATATCATTTAACTAATTATTATAAAATAATTATGTGAGATAGGGATATTTATGGTTTACTTCCTGAGTACCAATAACTATATATCCTTAAAAATATTATGTCTCATAACTCGGATCCCTTCATATGAAATCAAATAGAATTTTCTAATGATCAGTACACAGACACCTAAATAACCCCCATTCCATGTTGTCAGAAAATTTCAAACACATGTCCCTAATAACTAGAGGTTAGAATAAGCATCGAGGGATGATGATCAATTATATAGAAGATGGGTTTTCACTTTTTAGTAATAAAATAAGAGATGAAAAAATAAAGAGTTGATCTTAAATTTTGGAATAGCCCTTGGGGTTGGAAAATCCGGGTGAACATAATGTAAACATCCACAAAGAGCATACAGGTACATCAGGATATTTGAGAAAGAGATGAAAAAACAGCATTATGTGTATCCATATCCAAGAACAAAATCCAAACATATATAAACTGTACAAGATGACTGAAACTATAAAAAATACTAGAAATATATAACGATCAAGATAAAAATTCACTTAAGAACCAAAAGGGGAAGTCTCATTAGTGGATAGTCCCATGAAAACTAGTTAGGACAAACATATATCCATACCTAGTCTAACCATCTAAAAGTTACAATAGAGTATACCTAGGATCCATATCCCATTGAAACTAACCCTTATGATATGGTGTTCCACCTATACCTAGATCACATATAAAAGGACCTACACATTCCCTAGAGGGGACTTGTATAGGGAATTAGTATTATAACACATGTTAGGTAGTTTCAACCGCACACATAATATCCTATCATAATAAAAAGTGTACATATAAATAATATATGGATAAAAAAGTTGGAGGTGAAATAAATAATAATATTTAGCAATGTAATCTCATATATATGTCAATGATAATTAAGTATGAATTATAATATATATACCTACTTCAGGTCAACTCTTGGTATTTGAGAAGAATGAGTATAATAAACTAAGGCAAAAAGAATATCCTTGGTGAAAGGGAATCATGTATAATAAGTTGGGGAAGCATAATAACCCATCATATAGAAGTTTATTTGGGTATAATAAGTGGGGTATCCTCACTACTACATCTTGGTGAAAGGGATAAAAAATTTTAAGCCAGGGAATTATGAGTCCATCCCAAAACTACATCTTTTTCATCAACATAGGTTATACCCGAGCACCCATTTAGGAAGTGTGGTATACCAAATTTTAAAACAATACCTTAATCATAGTAATACAGTGAAATGTACATTTTGAAAATCATGAAAACATACTTCATAATATATTTAATAATGAGTCTCTTTCACATATAATTCCATGATCTTGAATATAAAAATCTACAAAAAAACAACCTATAAGATCTAGAGGTATAGTTTCTATGGGAGACTAGTTATGAAAAACAGCAACTTAAACATAAGCTAAATAATCTTTATGTTAATCTCCATAATGTGAACGTATATCACCATAAACATAACATGAAATAGGATACCGAGGGGCATAAATAATGAGAATAGTGAGCTATAAAGAACAATAAGGGAACAATAATGGAAAATCATGATGAAAAGTAATATATAAGAGGCAAGTTGAATATCATGATAACATAAAAGGGTTAGAATAAAGAATAATATCATAGAATAAGATCATGATAAGATGGTATAATAATATTATGGAATTAAGTGATTCTAGAAAAAAATATAAAACATGACATCACAGGCATAAGTCAAGAATCACCACAATGAAAACAAAACATAATGTTCTTAAATAAATACCTATTCACTATAAGTGGTATCTCATGAGATTAAAACATAACCCAATGCATTGGGGGGATATATAATTAAGTCCCCAATATTTAAATTCATAACATGTACATGAATATGTGTGCTACATAAGGAAATCAATCATAAGTTACATGTATAAGTAAATCCCATAAAATTTAAATGGGTTACATAATATTGTCTTTAAGAAAAACCAAATAAAATATCTTAAATATTCCTACGAAAAAAGTAATTAAATATTTCTTGAAGGTTCATAAATTAAAAAATATTACCATGTTATGAAAATGAAGTTCAATGGAAGTGGAGACACAAAAAAGAGTCAAGAAACATGCTTATAATTGAACCTCTTAAGTGGGTTTTTAAGAAAAGGGTGAATATACTTTAAATAAGGTAAGAGAATAATATACACATAAACCCAAAATTGATATCAGATGGTTTTCCATGAAATAAGGGGTTCTTTTAGAAAGTAAATAAGGTTAAAAACATTTAATGAAGTGGTAATTTAATAGAGATACGAATTAGACTAGTTTCCTTTTATCAAGTTTACTTAAAAGAATAAATTAAGGATGGTTCTTTGAGGACATGTATTATCACCAATAATGAAAGGTAAAGTTGGATAGTTATATTTTTATGGAAAATATACAAATAATATAGAAAAAAAATGAGAATAAGATAAAGGAAATGGGAGAAAATGAAACATAATGTGTAATTGATAAAAAACAAGGGTGTCTCAAAACATCCCTTACCATGGGTCCTTGACACATTATATATGTGATTTTAGCCTCTTTAATAACCAAGTTATATTTACTAATTTACTAGTTTAGAGCCTTTTTCATGGAAATTAATTTTTTTAAATAGTATTTGTGATGTGAGATGAAAATTTCAATATATTTTATATATTCTTATTTGAAATTACCCCCAATAATTAAAGACACACAAGGTAAATAAGTTACATTTTTTTTGGAAGTTAATATATAAATGGAACAACTATTGGGATTGAATGATTTGTTCATTTTTTTAAAAATTGTAAAGCCATGTATTATTTGAAAACTAAAACCTACCATGGGATGACCTTTATCCTACCACAAAAAAGTGGCCATGAAATTTCAAATCTCTAATCCATGTTGATAGAGACAAATCATGAAGAAAATGTCCTGCTAGTGTTGGTAAATGAAGACCTACCATATCTAAAATAATCATTCGAGCTTGAAGTATAATCACAATAGTAGATAAATATCACTCTAAAAATTTCATCTTCAAACTAAAGCTATAATGATCCTCTCCACTAATCCTCATAGGTTATTTTAATAAGACCTCCACTGTTAAAAAACATCACCAGGCGATGAAACCAGAGCTCTTAACTATAATGGGGATGACCAAATTTGATTTTGAGCCTATTGAATAAAACGCAACGTGAGTTTTCCATGTTCGAAGGTGATTATAAATTGAGCCTATTGAAAATGAGATGGAAACATTATAATATATGAAAATATGGGTTTATTTTTTCCATTTTTTCTGTTTATTATGTAGATGCAGATGGAGGTGGAACTCAAAGTCCCCCATTTTTTGGATACAAGTTCATAGGACAGTGCACATGAAGCAACTGAAAATAGAAAGGACTTCACCCCCCAATGAACTTGTAGAAAATAAACTGTTTAAGGAAATGTACAAGTCAATTTGGGGTCATTAACAGAGGTCCTCAGGAATAGAACCCATCTCAATCCATGGTAGCACTTCTACAAGCCAAGTGCATAGATATTGACTACTTCTCTTCTTGTAACATGAAACTTTGAAATAGTTTTAGCTACATTAAAAGACACAATGAGGATGTCCATGTCCTGGCCCATGGATTTATTTTATGCACACTTACCAGCACATGAAATGATCATAATTCTTCAAGTAAACATGATACCCTCAGTAATTTACACTAAAATAAAAGGGAACGACATATATCATAGGGAATATTATCAATTATATATAATGCACAATCATTGGGAGAAGATAATCATAATTGAATACATCTCCAATATCAATTTCAAACCACATAGAACTGATCTGATAGGATAATGAACTCATTGAGGATTGGTACTAAACATAGAAATTTGAAAGAATAAGTTTATTTTCTATAAAAAATTCTCCTATTCCCCATAATGTAATATTCAGTATATGTCGACTATAATAATGATGTTTTATATTTATTTCTTTACATTTAATTTTAAAACTAATTCTCATTATATAAATATGTGTTTTCTTCACTTCTCCATCAATTTCATGGTGTTTCTCACACCTATAACATCCCAGAAGTATGAATCTCCTCGATTATGAAGAACTTGTCCATTATGGGTGGTCCGAGATGAATCACATCAACATTATAAAATTTATACATTTATTACTTAGTCTATTTATTCTCCAATTCTAGTGTGATTGATGTAATGGAGTGTGGAAGAGGAAAGAATCACTCTATAATCAATCTATATAGTTACATTTTTCAAATGATTCCCTTTATTATCATCCTTCTATTTAGATCACACTTCAAACTAATAGATTAATGTAGTTCAAAAGGGGAAATGGTATACAAATGATGTCAGATGTTTGAATGAATTCAATCACTAAACTAAGGAATGTTCTTAACCATTCACTGTGGAGAATATATGGAATCTCAAATTTGTTATAGAATCCCTTGAGAATATTTTTTGTTCAATATAATGGAAAATATTGGAGAGTGGGATGGTGAATGATATTGAATCGTTCCATTAAATATGATGGATTAAAAAAAGTTAATAATTAAATATCCCACTAGAATTCATCCTTAGGACCCATTTCATTGTTCACATTCATTATGAGTGAATCTTTATTTCCACTTTGTTCCGTGATTCTATTCAATCAAAAACCAAATACCATCTACATTCTAGTTTAAAAATTAAGGAAATAAGAAATTACATATGTGATAGGATAGTAAAACTCCCAATATTTAAACCTCTAGAGATGAACATGGTCAGTCACTAGGATGAATCAGAAATAAAAAAAATTCTTTTTGACTATGGCCATGAAAAACAAAAAATCTACTTGGCATCATTACCTAAATTAAGGGTAGTTTTTTTACTTTCTTAATGAAATTTTAATCATTTTTCTCCTTATTTTTATTTTTTTTTTCTATTTATTTATTTCCTCTGATCTTGGATACAAATTATTGTGTGGGTATTCTTTATAGGATCCTCATCCATACTTGTAGATTACATTCCCACAAGAACCCCAAGAGATGAATTCTCAAGGGAAGAACCATCAAAACATTTTTTCATACACTAATGTATTAGATAATTGATCATTTTATATGAACATAACCAAATACCATCAATAATCCATTCCCATACACCATAAAACTAAATAAGAGCTTAAATCATTGGAAATTCAAATCTAATATTATATCCTGAAGGGAATTAAATTGAAATATAACCAAAAATTGAAGGGACAAAATGGAATAATGATGGAATTTAGTAAAATGAAAGATTCAAAAGGAATTACCATCCAAATGAATGTAAAACAATGTAAATAACATGATATTGAACAATTAAAGGCCATGGTAATTTTTCAAGAAGATATCCAAATTGTGGAAGGGTATTTTTTTGAAATAGAAGACCTTACATTATATAACATTGAACAGAAGCTCCAAAAACAAGTGTATATAGATAAGAAAATATATAATTAAATTTTTTAGGGAGTCTCTTATTTGAACATTTTTTTCTATGATTTTATTAGAACATATAATTATATTGACCCCATTATATTATAGAATAAAAATTCAAAGAATAATTGTAATCCTTAGATGATGAAGATTAAATGAATGGTCAAAAATTTGATGAAAACCCAGAATCGACACTACTCCCCCAACACACACAATATGAAAAACAAGAATCATTTTACCTAGAAAATTACCTCCATAATAAAATTGATATGGTAGATACCACTAACCTAAACTTATTTCACTCAAAACATTTATAACCTGAATTATCAACTAATCACACTATTTTCAATATTACAAATTCAGCCCAATTTAGGCCCATCATGGATGACACTGAATAAGAACATGTTCTGACTCCCCTTGAAGATAAATAGGAACTGTAAATTATAGAACAGACCACCTAAGACTTTGAAAAATAGAGTTAGACAAAGAATTCTTTGAGAATATTCTCAAATATTTTCTTAAAGAGTTTCAAGGTGATGACATAAGGGAAGTGGATACTGAACAATATAAATAAACTATAGGACTATTGGTGAATCCACTGATCTTATTGAATAACACACCAATAATTTAATGGAGGGATACATAATAATATAAGAGGAATTATCAGTGTTTAATCATAAAGTAATAGGAGTTGAATATGGTCCCTATGAGGGGGATAATTTTGATTTATACTCAAAAAGATTTAATTTTTTTCAACATGAATTAGATATTAACTCACCCTTAGATTTAAATAACCAAGTAGCTTCATTGGATCTTCCACTCTAAGATAATGAAGCCACAATATATATGGTCAATGTTGAGGAAACCCTATACATCAACATGTCTCCCCACCTTATGAAGTACATCACACCGAAGAGGCGGTAAGCCTAAATAACTCTATCTAAGGGGATCCCTCGATAGAAATAGAGTTGAGTAGTTTTGAAGAAAAATTATGTGGTGGTTCTTACCACATAATCTTATCCCAACAACTAGTTGGGGATAACTGCAATATTGCCTAGCTATGAAAAGTCTAAAGACAACCACTCTTGGGTGTGTAAAACCCAAAACACTATTATTTTCTCATTCTTTTTCAATTATCGTTTTAATAAATTGTTTCTATTGTTTATTTAGTTTTTCTATAGGATTTCTCAATGTGGATATCACCTTTGTGACTAGATCAAGGTAGTCGAGAGAGTATAATAGAAGTTCTTAAATCCAATCTAACAAATAATAAACATTAGATTGTATCTACCCTGATTATTTATTATTGACACAAAAAATTGATAATTTGTTTCTCACTAAAACATTTCATGCTAAAAATCATGGAGGGTAATGTCATTGATATGTGTGGGAGACTCACCCTATTTATTTATTTAAATTATTTTTAGTAAATTACTTAGAAAAATTAATTAAATAATTTAATTAAAATAAATCAAAATGCACATATGAAAAGAAAAAAAATTGTTATATAAATGCTATTAATATATTGTGTATAGTTTTTTTCTTTTAGAAATTAATTGAGATGAATAATGACCTTTCTAGTTTAAATACCATGCATGTATTGATGAATTTATTGGTTTCTAGATCTTGAGGTTTATATTATAGTTGAGTGGAATTTATTGTTGCTCTTATAGATATGTGGTCTTAGAACAAGGAAAGGGAGTGAGAGTGTAATGTTTTTTGAGTAATTATAATTATGAAATAATTTCACTGAAATTTAGAACATAAACCAATGAAACATGAACTCTATGAAAAAAGAAAATCTTATAGATCCAACTGAAATTTAATTTATTTAATTCTTTCGACCCTAGAGTAAAATGGGAAATCAGGCTCCTACAGTGATCCTATGACACATTATGTATCATGTGTGTGAGTAATTATTATGTATATACTCAACTAAGTTCTTATACATAGTTTATTTCATATATATATATAAGGTAAAATTTAAAATAAAATAAAAAATATTAAATTACTAAATAGTCAAAAAGAAATTCATTCTGGTTAGGGGAATATTTAACCCATTATGGGGAAAATTAACTTAAAAAAATTCATTTGAGTTGTATCAATTAATTGGAAAATTGATTTCTTATTTTCAAAAAAATGGATAGAGGGAAAATTTAAGTAATTATTGTTAAAAATTTGATTCCACTTAAATCTAATTTGATCCACTCCTAGACTTGAAAATTTTATTATGTTAAAATAGGACCGATATTTGATTCACCGATGAGGCTTGATAATTTTTACAATGGATGAAAAACTGATCTTCTTCTATTTGATCTTGTATATTTAGATCTACATAGGATGACTAACACTTTCTTTCATTGTTAATTAATGAAAATCAATGATATAATTTTGTAGGAGTTCAATAGTTCTTGTGTTGGGGAGTGGCGTGAGCTGAAAATTCCAACATTTTTTAACTGTTATTTATTCAAATTACCGACATTAATTAAATAAATATAGGGTAAATTATTTTTATTTATGATTTTTTTTAAAAATTATAATTTTATGGATAAATGGATCAATTATGGGATTTTAATGATTTATTCATTTTTTAAATAAATTGTGTTTCCATATATTTTTTTATGAAATTTAAAGTTATAAATGTATGATTCTGGTACTAATATTATTGAATGTATTTTCTTGTATTAAATGTTTCATTCATTTTCATATTAATTGAAATTTAAAAAAATAAATTTGAAATTAATATTGAAATTAATTATATTTAAAATGATTATTTGTAAATTAATGTTATTTTTTATAAAGATAGAAATTTAATTCTTTGAAAAAATAATATTTTAAACTGATTGATTAAAATGAAGTTGAAATTATTTTGAAACTAATTTTTTAGTGACATTATATTATCATTTGATTTGGTTTTATAATTTTATTGAAATTTTTCATGAAAAAAATATTATCTAAAAAAATTAATTTTTTTGAAATATTGGTTTAAATTCATTAGATATCATACTAACCCCATGAGAAATTTTGAACCAACCATGCCAGCACTACATCTCCAGGGTCTCTTAGCAGACTATGTACAAATTACCCCATGATCATCTCACTATCACTTCTCAAGTGACCTCATGTTCAAAAGGAAATCATGAAAATAATTTACCACAAATGAAACTCATAGTAACTTTTAAAATGACTAAAAAATCCTCAACGTCACTTAACCTACCACAATTTCAACCCAACATACCGTGGTATTCCTCCATGGGCACTTCTAAACATAACATATATCGAACTCAAGTTACTGAATTTTTATAGGACTGTATGATCATTAGTAACTTATCTTTTGACCACATTAAATTTTTCATAAAAAATCAATCACATGAGTTAGAATCCCTAATCCATGTCAAATGAGAACAATCATAAATAAATTCTATTATAGGCGATGATTGATGATGTTACGCCAAATACATAGGTTTCTTTCAAGCTTGAATAAGAATCACAGTTCTAGATGAATACCAAACTGAAAACTATATCATCAATCCAAATTTACATCGCCATTATCCACTAATGCTTGTTAATGATTTAAACTTATTTTAACACTGTTGAATAATCCTTGCTGAAGGAGGAAACCTGAGCTCACCCATGCAAAGTTATATACCAAATGTGAATCAATGAGGAATATTCTACCATGAAAGAGGTACCCCCACACATTCTAAACTTCACTAGAGGAGAGATGCCAGGATCAACCAAATATCATGTTTCAAGAGATTATGTACAAAAACCCTTATAAAACTATGATATGTTGCACCAAATAAACCCAGTTGAATGAGCCTCACTGGGGATGGATATGGGACAATCTCACCAAGTATTGTTGATGCCCTCTAATAAAGACCAACCCAAAATAAAAGATTTCAACCATGAAAGAAGTACCTCCCTTGAACATCACACAAAAATCGGTGACCTCATTTGTAAGTTAATTCCTACTTATTTTATATTAAAGAGTACCTGGTAACCATAGGGAAAAATATATCTTGTCCATCCAACTTTATTTCTTTCATAAGCACATATTTAGAGACTAAATTTTTCATTCTTTTGTATGTTTTCATTTTATAAAGATATAAGAGTTTATTTATTTTATTTTTAGTGACAAAAAATAGTTTTTATGTGTATTCATGTACAAAATCTCTTCTTATATATGAAATATTATTTCTTTCCTTCATTTTTTGGATTTATAGTATATCTGAATGATTTTAATTATAAATTTTTAAGTAATAAGATTGTCAAGATTTTGCGAAAACAGACATTTAGGTTTTGTTTGAGCACCCAAAAATCATGTTATCATTTGAAATACTAAAGAAAAAAATGCTTGAAAAATATAATCAAACCATATCACTCAATTTACATTTACTAAATAAAAAATAAAAACCTTAATTAGTAAATTTTAAATTTTTTTCATCTTTATAATAAAGTAGTACTCGCCCGTACATTCACATGACACTATACAAAATAGTCTATTTTTAAAAATGAAAATATTTTCAATGATAGTAATTCACATTTATATTGAACAAAATTAAATGAACAATATATTATACATAAGTAATATAATTACTTATTCTTAAAAATATAAAACAAATATTCCAAAAAAACTATGTGAAAATTATTAATGAGAATGCATAATATCTGTATTTAGAGATTGAAAACATGTATTTAGAATGATAATAATATAAATATAGTAAAATTAAAAAATAAATAAATTATAATATGAATAACTACCCAAATAAAGTACTTCCTGATGAAAAAATTGATGAGGAACATAATAAGGCCATAATAGTTACTAGAAAGCTCTAGAAATCTATTTTGAGTGCTTCCTGATTCTCTATGGAAACAAAGAAAAATAAATTTTTATATTCATGCATAATATGAAACAATATATTTATAACAAAAAATTAAAATAAAAAGATAAATTTAAATAATAATAAATAAATTTAAAAAATAAAAAGTTTAAAGTAATCATCGTTATTAAAATGTAAATGAAAACAAATCAAAACTAACCTTGAAGTCATGGTACACATCACCCATTTTCATAACCTATTTGAATAATTATTCTCCTATTGTAGAACATTTAATGATAGTTAATATATATCAAATAAAAAATTAAATATTAAAATGTTATAAAACATTAATATAATGTATAATTTGAGGACATTACCATTTTTGAAAGCATGAATTCAAATTTAAGTGCTATGAGAAGTTCCAATAATTGATGAAAAAATAAACCTAGTAATGAACTGTAACATCAATAGTTTTTAATAGATCAAACTAAATAAAAATAAAATGTCATAGATATCGGGGATTAAAATCTTTAACTATAAAGAAAAAATTTATAATCTTGTGGCAATAGATGAGTTCTAGTGAATAGATTAAACAACATGTCAATGTGTTGTTTCTCTCCAATGTTTGAAAAATAGAAGACACTGAATTAAAACTGTCCATTAATATTACATATATATATATATATATATCCTGCTCCTACATTGAAAAAATAATAATTTTAAATACTACAATGATAGTTATATTTTATTTTAAATATATTTAAAAACATATTTAATTTGTAAATACAATCAGATATTAATGAAATCCCAAAAATGAAACTGTTAAACTAATAGTTATTTTTTTTCTAATTGATGAGTGGATACATGTACATAAAAATGTTATAACATATATCAAAGAAATTAAGTCTAGATATTTATATATTTATCATGTCACAATTAATTTAATTTTATAAAACCCGAACAACATAACATGTTGTAATAGTAAATAATGTCAATGATGTGAAAGAGAGTCTTTAAAATATAGTCCTAAGGGTAGAATTTTAAAATAATTCTTATATATTAGTCTATTATAATGATTTTTATAGGAAGATGTTAATGACCATACACAAATATTATCAATAAATAATTAAATGATAAGTAATGAAAGTCAATAAATGAATGAAATAATGTTTTTCAATTAATATGATGAAATTGGTAGGGTAGTTCACAATATATAAAAGAGATGTGAAATTTTACCAATAATCATTAACTGAAACATAAATATTATATATAATATTTAATGTAAATATAAATATAAATTGACGAAGTCTTGCTAAAATAATTAAAGATTAACATTTTGTGATGAAATCGAATTAAGAAAATATATAATTAGGGGAAAATAAAACATTTTTAACTGTAAAAAAGAAAAATTTATAAAATAAAAAAGTATTAAAAACTCTTATAAATATTGTCTAATTTTGAAGGAAAGAGAATCAGAAAACATACTGATTATACCAATGTGAAGGTTTCTAGTGTTGGAATGGTAAGGGTGGGATAATAGAGGTGCAAGATGGAGGATGATATGAAATAGATAATAAAAAATATGACCTATATCCGGAGAAATATGAGATTTCATAGAGGATATAGATGATAAATTCAAGATGAGGATGACAACATACTCCTAACCAACATAGAGATGCATAGATATAGAGCTCGATTTGAGGTGGTGAGGAGCAGGAATGATAGAGGGAGAGATGATGATGGTTATTTGGTATAGATGGTTGTAGAAGAATAATCCCATGAAGAGGTTGATGTGTGATGGAGACAAAATCAATTCGCTATGGGAGAAGTGAAGGTAGAGAGTCGATAATACTTTTAGAATAGTTGTGTATGAAAATAGAGTGAAATAAAAGGGATAATGGACATTATTGACGGTGGAATTGTTTAGAGGGAAAATAATGTGTAATGTGGTGACACATATATAATAGAGAACCCAAATTATATATATATATTATAGGAAAAATTATTCACTATAAATACTAAAATGTGAATCAAATAACCTAATAAAAATGTGTAACATTTTCAGTTATTAATATTAGTTTTTTACTTTTTTAATGGTCTCCATTAGTATTAATTATATATGTCACTGAAGATGTACATCACTTTCTCAATATTTTCATTTTGAAATAAAAGGTTTCTTCATCAATTAATTTTTTATATCTAAATATTTTAGGATTTTAGTTTTTTTAATTATAATGAAAATAATTATACATACTATAATTATTAAAATCATATTGATTAATTTAACACACAAATATACACATTGATAAAAAATTAAACTCACATGAACATATATGAACCAATATATGTCTTATATAAAAAATTAATTTTTTTAAAAAAATTATTGGATGTGGTTTTATTGGTTCTTATCATTTATATATTGATACCACAACCCATCATGAATATTCTCTCTACTTTTGTAAAATTATTTAAACCCTTACAAAGTAATAAAATAAAAATAATAAGAATAGTTTTTTTGGAAATTGGGAATAAAATATTAGGCCATTTTTCTATTTCATAATAATTTAAATAATGATTATGGCAGATCATTCAATTTTATCATAAAACTTTTAGTATTTATATAAATGTTTGGACATGATATTGAAAGTGAGGCGTGGTCGATGTTGGGTGGTTGGGGGTTAGGCATGTGAAAATGGTTTGATCTCTTGGTCAAGTGTGATCAGTTTTATAATCCGGTTTACACATTGATTATTTTTTATGGATAATTAATTCGGTCATTTTAAGGTTTTGAAGTCACGGGTCCTTTAAAGTTGTAAAATTATAAATTTATGATGACTACAGATCTTATTTTCTTCTCGTTTAATCAATCTTGGGGTGTAATATTTACCATCAGATTGTGTTTTTGTGGGATTCTGAGCACATTGAATTTTATTGGTTTTTGAATATTTATAATTAAATAAATAATTATCCTACGCGTGCTGATACATATGATAGATAATATATATATTTTATAAATACCCACTAAAAATATGACCTTATAAATAATATTCCGTAACAAATAGTTGCATAAAAAATTAAGTATTAAATTTAAGTAGAAATGTGGTGATATATATTAATCCATCGCTAATTTTCTTAATAAAAACATATTATAAAATAACTAACTTGATCATTCCAGTAAAATTAAATTTATTTAATTTAAAAAATATATATTTTAAATATGTAAGGAGTCTGGTAACTCTATTTAATATTTTATGATTATATGATTTGAGAATTATTTTGGGATTATTTTAAATATGTTAAAATGTTTTGAATGTAATGCATGTGAATTTTTTTGTTTGTGATGAGTATGAATTTAAGTCCACCTGAAATTGGATTGACATTATCTTAAATATATTTTTTAATATTAAATTCCAATAATTCAGGTAATATGAAGTCTTTAATAAATTTTACTACTTCTAGTATAAAAATTAATATGTTTAAGAGTTTGATTGATCATCAAAATAGAACCTATAGATATTATTATGAGGGAATTATGCAGTTTATTGATTTCACTAGAGAATTTAATGGTTTCTATATTTTTTTTCAATGTAGACAATGTTAAAATATATATCAATACCCATGAGATACCATGAGAGAGAACCTATTTTTGAATGTTTTTCTAAAAAATTATAATTGATGAACTCACCATGGGGAAAAATATATTCATTTCCATCATATGAAAATTGAACAAAAGAATGTTAATTTGAGCATGACCGATTCGAGGCATGAAATGTGTAACAACCCAAGAATTCACAATAAATTAATTTTAGAATAAATTTAATTTTTTTCCATTTTTATTTATACACAACACTATGTAAATGTTACGCTATACCAAACATTTTTATTAGCTTATTGAACACATAAAACTATGTTTTACCATATTAGAACATACTATTAATATTATGATTTAATATGATAGTTATCAAATAAAGTTTCAAATTAAATATATTAATAGTATTAACTAAATTTGGAACATATTTTTAAATATTTTTATGTCATTCCTTGGAGTATAATTAATTATAAATGAATATATAAATAAAATTTAAAGGAATTATTTTCATAAAAAAACTATTTTATACACATAAAGAGTTTAATCTGAATAAATTAAATTAATTACTATTAGTGGATCATATTAATTAAATTTATATATTATATATTCAATTATTATTTGTTACATTAATATAATATATTTTATAATAATAAGATATTAAGAAATCAAATTTTACACATATAAAGAAATATTTCTCAAAAGGTAGTTTTGCCACCTTTTATTGGCAGACCTCTTTTAAAAATAAATTTTGGAAAATTTATAAATTTTATTTTATAAATTAAACTTTGTTTTTGAAATAAAAATTTCAAAATTTTCTTAGGGTGAGTTTTTGGTATTTTTCAGTGAAGTTTCATTTTTGGGGTGAACTTTAAAAAGTACTAAATTTTAATTGAAAATGTACTTTTAATTTTAATATTTTTCTGGGATAAATTATATTTTGAATTGGTCTTAAAGTAAAATTATATCAAAAATAAATATATTAATCCATTTTTTTCATAAGAATTATTTTTCATATTAAATATAGATATAAAAAAAGTGAACTCTTGAACCCTTTCACTTTAAAAATATGTTTCCTCTTGTGTTTGTGGGATTAATTTTAAATTAATTTATACCACATATGGAAAATAAATTTAGAAAAAGTCATTAAATATTTATAATAAGAATAAATTATAATTTATAAAAAATATAACTTAATTTTTTACCAAAATTAATGGTGAAAACAATTAAAATTAATCACAACAATTAAGGTAAAATTAATCATACTGATGGGACTAAACATTAATCTTAATAGGAAAAATGGACTTGGAACTTTACCACATCCCATTTTATGGACCTATTTAGACTATATCCTCTCTTTTATCTAAAATATTTCATTATTTATATCACATTATGTATGTAAGACCTCCCAAAGGTGTCTACCTTTTGGTATTTACAATAATGCCACTCCACCTCAACTATAAAAATGAACTCACCTATCAAACTTATTCACACATAACATGACATTTGAATCAACCAAAACATTCCAAAATCATCTCCCAAAATCTCTCCTCTCATCATAGAATTTTATATTTTGGAATAAAGAAAACAAATAAAGGATTTTGGTATAAACAAAAAAGAGTATCCCAAACCAGAGGTAACATTCTTCAATGAGCACTTTTGTTTTATTTCTTTCTACATCCATTAAATTATTCTTATATATTTTGTATATAATAACCTAATTAACATAAATATAATTAAATATTAAAATGTTAAGTATATTACCAACAACATCACACACTTTTATCAAATGAGATAAGCTATCACCATTCGTGTGTACGTCAGACTACTGTCTTGCGAATAGATGTTTTCTGTTATTCCATTATCAACTCTCAAGGTTGGGTATAATATTGTAAAAAATATTTTTATGGGATATTTATGATATATATAATTTATTTATTCCTCTTTTATTTTTATATAACACATACCATCATGCTTTAAATTCTGTGTAAATACAATAAAATCATTTGTAGCCATGTGGACTATTGCCTCCTCAAGGCGATGTGATTCGTTCAAACTTTACATGGAATTAATTGAGGGTGGTTTTAATTAACATGTCTAGTTAATATGAAATTAATATGATGATATAATTTTAATATAGATATATATAATTTACTTTTATTTCATTAATAGAAAAAATGGAAATTGTGTTCAAGCATACGTACGACCTACCGGCTCCATGAACAGTGCATTCATTTCCTATCCCTAAACATTATGTATTAATATAATATTATATTTACTGAATATATATATATATATATTGAAATATTTATTTAAATTTTGGATATTATTAAATCATGATCTATATTAGAATAACAAATAATGACATGTTAAAATGAACTCGAAAAACAAGACAATCAACTCCTGGGACAACGAAAATAATGACACATTATTATTAAAAAGGTAATAATATATTTAAAAATGATCATATATGATATATTAAATATTAATAAAGTTTTTTATAATATAATAATATAATTAAAACCATTATATTGGATGTTATATAATTTTCCATACAAGGAAGCATAAGGTAAGGGATTTCACCTCAATTTACATTCCATTAGGACTTATTTGTTATTATGCACCAATTCAATTTTATGTGGTGTATATATTTCCCATTTGAAATTTAATATCATGATTAATTCCTAATACATGGTATTTTAGGATTCAATTTGAATTATATAATCCAATAGAACTGACTTGAAAATTACCAAGTGGTAAAAGTTAGCATACAATCTCATTTCTTTTTGTGATTGTTAAATTTCTATTGAAAAAATAATTTTCTTATAATTAATTTTCATTGGATGTTATATTTACATTAATTTAAATTTATTTTATGATGGATATTATTATTTTTTAAACTCTAACCATTTTACCTACACTTTTTACTTGGAATGTTATATCCCTTATTAATGAAATATTGATATATATGTATCTCATATTCAATAAATATATTTGATACAGAACATTGTTTATGATTTAAATTGATTATTAAATATTTGAGGAATGTTTTGGAAAAACATTATACAAGTTGGGGACTAGGTAATATAGGATTTTTGAGGCATTAGTAGTCTCAAAAGATGAATTCAGTTGGTGATAAACCCTCCGTGTTTGTTTCCAAGGAGTTTTAAACTATCTGGAAGATAGATATTTATTATACTGTCTTTTGAAAGGTTTTAAAATAAATAATATGGTTTCATAACCAAATACTTGAACTTTCTTGGGATATATCTTTAATTTAACTATCTTGATGATAGATCTTAATAGTTGAGACGTCCAAAATTACGCATTCAACCATTTTTGTAATTCTATGTGATTATTTTATTTTTTAGAAAATACATGGTCATGTTTCAAGGTCAAGTGATAATTTATATTGAATTATTCGGTTATATTTTATTCCTTTCATATTTATTATGCTATATCTACTTATTTAATGTCATTTTCACATAGTTATTTACCTTTCAATGTTGATTATTCTCATTGATTCATTATTGTTTCTACTATACTTAACCCTTTCTAAGAATTTATCCTCACCCTTATTTAGTTTCCTTTACCCATGTTATGAAAAATATATATTTGAATGAGTTTTAAATGATGAGTTTTATAATCATTTTTTATGTATTATATTTTATTTTATATTACCAATGTAAAATTAGTATCATGTATGTATATGTTTTCCAAAACAGAAAATATGATATGTCCTTTCATATTCGAATATTGTATTTATTCTAATTTAATAATGTAAGGATCCTGCTATAGGATATTTCACATCATGTTTTTATAATTGGTATCATATATAATTTAGTAGATTCCTTGGAAACAAGATTTAGGAAAACATATATTATAAAATATCACCTTAAGAAAGATTTTTGAGGATTAGTATAGAAGAACATCCCAAATAAACCATGTTTATGATTTTTACACTAGATACACCTAAAATTTTCAATTTATGATATTTATTTCACTATTTTTTGATATAATATTATAATACAAAATGTTATGATCTAATCTAGTGTATACAATTATTTAGAAATAGATCTTGGAACAAATAAGGGTATGAATACTCTTGGACAATGTAGAGGTTTCCCTATTGAGAATGTCGATATCTCTAGTATTGAAAAAGAGTAAGTTAGGGATATCTTAGGGAAGATTAATCATGTTTTGAAAAATAACTTATCCCAAATTGATCAACATTTTCCCTTAGGAGATTCTCTAATTTCGGATCACTTTATACCATAGAGGTCCGCCTCATTTACTGGGACTACTAATCCAATGGTTGACGAACAATGTATTAAGTCTTTGGAGAATATATTTATGGCATTGGGATGTGGTGAAAATGAAAAGGCTACATATACAATGTAGATTCTCAATGGAAATTCTTATCAATGGTGGTTATTGATCCATAATACAAGGTGGAAGAGGAAATTATACTTATGTAATGGAATGATTTCGAAGAGAATTTATTTCAAAAATATTTCCCTTGTGAGAAAAAAAACTAAGATAAAAAGAAGGTTCATTAGTCTCAAAAATGACGAATAAAGTGTTTTAGAGTATGAAGATTCCTTTACTAGATTAGCATGGTATACTATAGATTTCATATGCAACATAGAATACAAGATTGACCATTTCATTGAAGATATTAAGAAATTTCTATGAAGGGAACTGGTGTCTCAAAATTTTTATTTATATGATGAAATAGTTTCATGCATAATCAATAAAGAGATATAATTTACTATGTATTATGACAGTAAGTGGAATAAAGAGAAGTATAGGATGGCAGAACAAATCATAGATAAATTGAATAAGGGAAATGTGTGTTTTACAGCAAGGTATAACTACGGAAATAATCATCATAGAAAATTATTGAAAGGGTTGGGAGTTTGTTATATGTGTGGAGAAATGGGTCAGTAGGAAAATGAATGAAAAGGGAAGGAAGAAAATACTTCGATTATTTTTTTAAACTATAGTTAAATGGAAAACTATTCAAATAAATTCTTCAAGTAGAAAGAGAATACACCTCAAGAGAATCTAATGTATCATGTTCAATATTAGGCTTTTAACAAATGAAGAGGAATGAATAATGTACTTATATATTTAGATCAAATAAATATGTTTTAAAATTATTTTATTGTTTATGATCTAATAATATAAATTATGGAATATATCAAGATATTATTTTAATAAAATTTCATATAGTATTTGTGATCATATGTTTAATTGTACCATGAAAGTGGTTTAATAGGATGTTAATTTTTTTTAAACACATGGTTGAGGGAAATATAAACCTTAATATGTTTCGGATGTTGAGATGATAATTTTTTGATAAATATATTATTGATATGGATAATTTAAATTAGATAATACTAAAAACCTTGTAAATTATTTTAATGTTTTGGATAATAATACATATAAGGTTCATTTGGTCAACCATTTATAAAATGGTGTTTGTTTAACTTCGTATGAGGATTTAGAGATTATTTTAAAACATCGCCATATTATGAAACATGTTCTTAGGGATGAATAAGAAAATTTTAAATTCATAACAAAAGGATAAAGTTTTTATTATAATGTTGAAACATATTAAGTAATTATTTTCCTTATATTATTAGAGAGTGTATAATTCCAAAACTGTAGAAATAAGGTCTTGAAATAAAAGTGTTTTTCTATTATCATCATTTTTATCAATGATATTTTCTAAAACCTATTTATTTTATGTACTTATTTTCATTAACCTTGTCAGGATCACTAAATTTCTTGTGATCAATTTCCGAAATCACTGCCTATCAGAACATGGTAGTTGCATTTCTCTTCAATGCCCATTTATTCACTGATGTTATCTTATTTGAAATCCTAGTTTTGTGATGATTGTAAGATCTCAACCATTTTGGAGATCTATCAACCTCATTTACTTATAGAATTTTTCTTTTTTTTATAAATTTTGGTTCAGTTGTATCTTGGGAATGTTTAGGTGAAAATTGGTGAATTTTGGAAAGAATAGGGGCATTGCACAATTGGCGCACATTTTTCTAAAATCATGTGCCCAACCCAAAAACCTATGTGAACCCAAATAGAGGGGATTCATAGTGTTCAAGAATTTCTTTTCAAAATGTATGCCCTCTTTGGAGTACCCATGATATTCCCTTAGGTGAGGTTCATAATTAGGGTGCATGGTTCGAGAAATCATTCACTATGTATAGGAAACAATGCATGTATAGTTTTAATCCCCGTATAATTAGTTATTAAAAATTCATAAACCCTCATCCTATACACTTAACATCCTAGATCGACCATCATACATTTTATACCATTTTGGGAGGTTCCTAGATGGATTCCATGCCATTCCAACATCCATTCTTGACGATTTGAATTCCAGATTAATGATCTACACCTCTTGGTAAGAGAATATTATACTTTATGGTTTCATTCCTCTATCCTATATTTCTCTCATCCTTTGAGGGGATATTTAACACTATTTTGGATGGATCTAGATCTAGTTTTATATAGATCTATTATATTATATTTGGTTTTATGTTTCGGATCTTGATCATGTTCTTTGTCGTGATCTTGGTCATTCCACATAATTGGGGATTTCCATTAGCGAGAGTTTGTCAATGATTTTGAGTTAGGTGGTATAAATTTAATTATCATAATCAAGAATTACAATTTTTGGTATGTGTTGTGGTATTTCAATTTTCAAAATTAGAAATTGAATATTGAATTGAGTAAATTAATTTATTAATTAATTTATGGAATCACATATATGATTTAATATAATTACCATGTAATTGAGAATTGGGATAAATTAGTGGAAACTGGGATTGGTTGAATTGGTTTAATTAATTTGTGAATTAAGTAATGGAATGTTTTTATTATGTGATTGTGTAATTGGATTAATTAATTGGGGAATTAATTAATTTAATATTTTTATTGTGGAATTTATTTATTAATTAAATGTTTATTTGGTTAATTAATGGGTTTGTGTAATTGTTCAATTAATGTGTTTATGAATTAATTGACTATGAGAATTATGTGATGATTGGATTAACCATAATTATGTAAGGGGATAAATGACTAAATGTTGATAAATGGAATAATGGTTATTTTCCATTTTATTTCCATGCGATTAAAGAATATACCTTTATTTGTTTTGATAATTAAAATTGAATATTATTATGTGAAATGTGATAAGAGGGTTAATGTTGGATAACCTTGATTGATGTGATATATGGTATATTGTGATATATGTGATGTTGTGATAAATGTGATATATGTGTCTAGGACATGGTTTGCTACATCAGAACCCCATAGTGATAAATAATTGGGGGACATGGTCTGCTACATCAAAATCCCATAATGATAAAGGCATGTGGGGCACAAACTATAACTTTAAAATCCCACATGTGTGATTGTTTGATAAACTATTTGTGTGTCATGGACTTATGCTTCGAATACCCACGGGGAGCTAGACATGGAGATCCAAACCCAAATTTTTGGCATTGGGTGATGGTTCCAATGAGACATGATTTGAATTGTAATAAAATGGATAATGAAATCCCACTTATTGTAATGAATTTTTAATTAAATATGATATGTAGTTCAGACTTCATCAATAATCAAAGTAGGTATTGATGGTTCATATGTCCCATGAAACCCAAGGATTTATGCGGTTAATTAACGAATATTGAAATGTGATAACTATTTACTTCATGCATTGTACCTTATTCATTATAAAACATCATACACTACTATTTACTATATATAGTTTTAGATGTCATTGGTAGTGGCATACTGAGTTGTACACACAACCTACTTAGGATGCCTGATTAGTACCCTAATAGACGTCATGTTTTCTAGGAAGGATAAGAAAAATATCCCTATATTAGACGGATGAGTAGGGATGGATCCTGCATGAACTAACCATACATGATTTCAGAAACACTTGAGAGTTTTCAGTGTCTTAATTTATTTCAGAATGTTCATATTGACACTTAATACATACTTAGCATGACATATATAATATTTAGTTTAGGTTATTTAATTTAATGTTTTGGTCATCATTTTATACTGGTTTATTTTAGATATTGGTTATATCATATGGTTATTTTTATGTATTTCTATTGTTTTGATACTTTGATAAAGAGGGTATAGTATCCCCATGATTGATATTGGACCCTTGTTGCCAGTCGTCAACATCTATCCTACAGGGAGGCACACATGAGGACATGTAACAGACCAGATCGGGCCTCTGGTGTGTGGTACATGGGTTGGGACTTTACAAAGTGGTATTAGTGATTTTATTTTCATTTAATTATTTTATTAATATTTTGAAAATGTAAAATTGGGACTAGGATGATTCGGGCCTTGTAAATGAGATTTTTTTGGGGAGTATCTCACCCATGTATGGGGGAAAGCGCATGTACACAATGTGGGATCGCTGCTATTGATGTTTGTGGTTATAGTTCGATTTGATTTCTTCTTTGGTGATGCACTTATTGTGTGATGTGGTTATTGATTTATGATATTTTCTAATATTTTACTCATGGACTAGTATGGACTGAGAGTTGAGTATACATGGATCAGTCTTGGGACTCATAAATTATTGTGACATGGATCATCTTATGAATTCATGGGAAAAGAAGGTTTTTGGTGAGTTTATTAAATAATTATTATTTTATTTGATTGTGTGTTTTAAATGAAATATTTTCCTAATATTGATTTAAAGTTGTAAAATGATTAAAGATGTGAATAAATGGTTTCATAAGGAGAAACTTGATTAATGAGAATCAGTTTACCCATGTTCACTATGATCTATATATAATATGGATAACGGTAGTGATAACGCCTTGGTTTCGACCGAGTCACGGGTTTTGGGTGAATGACTTATTATGGATTTTTTTAATCCCTATAAATGTTTTAATGTTGTATTATGTGTCCAAATATGTGTTTTTGGAATTGTATAGATATTAATTTATGATAATGCTCATTGAGATGAAAATAATATTACATGAATAAAAATGTGCCTCCAATGTTAAAACCTAAGGCACCAACAGTGCCACGTGAGGGATTTGGAGAGTAGTTCTGATATAACTTTACTCTATTCATGAAGTTTATAGACATAGAAAAAAAAAATAGTATGTGATGATAATGTCTGATCTGACATAGTAGTTCCAATTACAGCACTCTCCAACTTTAACCCATGAGGGTGGAGCTGAGGTAACAGATTTCTTGATTGAGTCAATCTAGACAATAATTGACAATATGGAGACTCTAATTGAGAATATAGTCAAATTGGATATCTATATGTTATGTGATTAAGAGAAGTGATGGTGGGAAGTCCAAAATTTGGATTGATATCTAGAGAACATGGAGTGGGAAGACATTTAAGGGAAGTTCTCAGAGCAATTTTATCCCAAGATTCTCATTCAAGAGAGAGTATTTGAGTTCATGTAGATGACTCTGGGGATAATCTCTCTGATGAACTATGATAAATGCTCCAGGTATTTGAAGAACATTATTCCATAATGGGAAAGAGATAAGGCTAATATTAAAAAGTGTTTTTAGGAAGGGATTAAATTTGAAATTATGTCCCAATTGAATATCATCAGGATAAATAAGTTTTTAGAAGTAGTGAATCTGACTCTAATATCTGAGCAGAACCTGAAGAATACTTCCATTGGAATAAAGGTGGTTTCTACTGTATGGTTCGGAGGAAAACATTATGAGATAAGTAAGGATCATTACAAGAATGTTATTCGGAGTAATGGAAAATAGAGTGTCCAGACATAGGTGTCAGTTACGTAGGACCATTCTCAAGTCATCTCCCACAAGTGTGGTAGGTCAATCAGGAAACTTCTATAGATTATTCCCAAAAAAATGTAGATTAGCGAGCTTGTGGTAGTATGGGTCATTTATAGAGTATCTATAGGAAGCCATTATAGATGGGTGTTGGTGGAGGAGCTAGATAGAACCATAGTATGGAAAGGGGAACTTCTACACTATAACAGGCTGGGAGTTATAGTTTTACTGGTCAGGATGTTAGAGGGAGTGGATGTTGTACTTATAGGCAAGAGAACCCATAATAGTAGACTGGTGAAACTCATGCGACTCATACTATATCCCAGGGAAGATAGGCATGACAATATCATGTAGTTAATCCTAAATTGTTGGATAGAATGGTTAGACCTTCGATAGATAGGGATACTATATTTATTTCTTCTATGCTATATATTTCCTTATTTGTTACTAATACCTCTCATTTATTTATATCAACAAAAATTTTGAATGGTTTGATCATAGTGGTGGAGTTCGTGAGTGGTTTAATAATGATTGATACACTTATAATAGTAAGGATGAGAGATATATGTTTATCTAATGGTTGTTCTATTAAGGATGTGGAGTAACATTTTTTTGGGATATTTGCATCTGTGACATGTTAAGATTTGAAATAATTTTGGTTATGGACTTGTTCGTAGAATACTAATACCACATAGATTTTTATTGTTGGAGACTAAATTTTACGTCACCAAAGGTTGGTAATTGAATTCACTATGAAGAGTGGGATATCTAGGCGGTTCGTGTAGGGAAAATTCATCAGTAAGTAGGATAGATCACATCCTATGATTCTAGTCTGTTGTTGGATGATGGGGGTTTGAAACATGATTATTTTCGACCCATAATGGATAGGTTTTAGGATGTGATTTCAGAACACTTCTCAAGGAAACCACCTGATGGATATTTTGAAATTTTTATTGAGCTCATGCTAGGGGTTGAGACCATTTATATTCCACCATATATAATGGATCCATTAGATATTCAAGATCTTAATACTCAAATAGAATAGTTGAAGGATGAGGGATTAATCATTCTGGGTACATCGCTTGGGGGTTCTCTTATGTTTCTTTTTCAAATATGGATGATGGGACCTTTCACTTATGTGTTGATTACCAAAAGTTAAACTGAATTGCTTTGGAGAACTGGTATTCTATTCCTTGTATTGAGGATATTTTTACCAGTTGAGGGGATAATTGAGTCTTCTCCAAGATTGACATAGTATTACTATATCATCAGTTGAGAGTTAAACCTTATGATATAACTTTTAATGATTTGATAAAAGGTATTCACTATATGATTTCTTCATGATGTCATTCGGGCTGATGAGTGAACAAGAATTGTCAATGGCCATGGTGAGAAAAATATTTCACCCGTAACTAGATCAATATGTGGTTGTATTTTTTTATGGAAACTTGGTATATTTTATGAATAAGGATAATCATTCCCAATATCTTGACAGCATTTTGAGTACACGTTTAGTGTGTCGGCTACATGGCTAGCTATCTAAGTGTCAATTTTTGATTTATCAGATACACATCACGGGTGAATAATCTCAGAGTAAGGTGTGTCACTAGACCCAGATAAAGTTTAGATAGTTTTATATTGGGAGAAACCCAGGAATTATTTTCTATATAAGTATATTTTTTAGGGTGATTAGGATCTTATAAAAGTTTCATCTAGGACTTCTCCTAGTTGAAACAAACTATTTTTTGATTAAACAAAAAGTGATTAAGGATAGGGTGGTTTGCAACATGGGATAAGGCTTTAAGGAATTGAATAAGAACTTGGCAATAACACCAATCATGATCTTACCTGTGACAGGTGAGGAGTACATGGTGTTTTGTGAATATTTTTGGATTGGTCTTGGAGTAGTGTTGATACTGGGAGATCGAGTTAGAGAATATACATTATAGAATTTGAGTCTAACTTAACATAATTACCCTATTCATGACCTTGAGTTGGCTATAGTGGTTTATGAATTGAAGTGTTTCTAATATTATCTATTGGGTGAGAATTTTACTATGTATTCTGATCAAAAGAGCTTAAAGTATATCTTTTCATAGTGAGATATGAATCTTTGGTTGTGGATGTAGTTGAATATATGTAGTCATTTGATTTTGGGTGAGAATATATGCTTGGAATGGGAAATAGTACTGCTGACACCATAACAAGGAAAACATAGACTCAGGCTGTTCAAGAGTCTAGTGCTGAGTGGATGAGGATTACATTACTGGATGAGATGCATGTTGTGGTTTAAGAGATCTTGGATAAGATGACTCTCATATTTGTTTCAGTGTAGTATACACATTTGATTTAGATTACGGAATGTGAGAATTAGGATATGGTATTTTTATCCTTGATGGAAAGTCTAGAGTGTGGGGGTTACCTTAAAAATGGACCATATACGAGGATGATATCATCTATGTTAGGAATCATGTTTTCATTCTAACAAGCATGTGGGGAGTTGATGCATGAATTTCATGCCTCAAAATAGGTGGTTCATCTTAGTGTGACCAATATGTACCTTGAACAATGATGACAGTTCTTGTATCCAATCATGGAAAAAGAGATAGTATGGTTTTTTAAATGATTCTACAAATTTCAACAAGTGATGGTCATGTATCAATGACCTGGCAGTTTACTACAGTCGTTACCCATTCGGAAATAGAAGTGGGGTGACATTACCATGGATTTTTTAATGGCTATCCATAGGATTCCATAGAATAATGACACTATATTCATTATTTTGGACCATTTGACAAGGGTAGAGGATTTCTTACTTGTATGGGAAGTCAGATCATACAATATAGGGTCTTGAATGTATGGTTCGATCATGTGTTCTAAACATTGGTGGGTATTGGGAGAAGCATCTAGAAATTAGGAAGTTTTACTATAAAATGTTTTAACAAGAAACTATTCATATATTACCACACAAGGATCCTTATGGTAGGTCATGCCAATCTGCTCTTTGCTGGATGGAGGTAGGTGAGTTAGATTTTTTGGGACCAGGTCTCATACAAGTGACGTTAGAGCAAGTGCAGTTGATTCAAAAGTGGATGACTATGAATCATAGTAGATAGAAGTCTTATATTGATAGATGATGATGACACCCAGAGTTTTCATAGGGTGATCATGTATTCCTTCAGGTGTCTCCTAGATTGGGACACTATATGATATAGAGATAGGGAAATTCGGATCATATATTTCTTTGAACCTTTTGAGGTTTTTGAGAGAATAAGGCCAGTGCCATACCCATAAGATCTTCTACATAAGTAGAGAGATGTGATTTTATTTCGGGTTTCATAACTTCTATGGAATCAACCTGACCCTTCTCTAGTGATCGATGTGAATGATGTTAAACTTGAGACTAAGGTATCATTTAAATAGAATTTTATTCTTATATTGTATTACAGTGAGAATGTTTTGTGGGGAAATACTATAAAAATATTTTGTGTTATGTGTAGACATGGGTTTGTTCAAGAGGAGAGTTGGGAATGTGAAATGGATATAGAGGCTCAATGTCCCAATATGTTTTACATAGAATCCCAGAGATTCTTGTGAGTGTAGATCTAGGGTGAGTTATTATAAGGTGGGGAGATTGTAAGATCTTTGCCTATTATGTAGATTTATCCTACTCATTTAGGGGTTTACTTTTTCCTGATATTTATTTATAATTTTTTTGGTTGTGTCTTGGCTACGTTTAGATGAAAAGTCAATAATTTTGGATGGAAATAGGGAAGTACACTTTTGGTGCATGGTTTTCCAAAAATGTGTGCCTATCAGAAAAAAAATTTGAACCCAAAAAGAAGAAATTCACATGGTTCTCAAATGTTTTTTCAAAACTTTTACCCTCTCAGGAGTAACTTTGAGACACCTTCAGGTGAGGATAATCGTAAGGGTGCATGGTTAGGAGAAACGGTGGGCCTCATACCAGAAACTGTGTGCACAAACTTTTAATCCCCAAATTTTTGAAAAAATAATATTTAACCCCTTATTATAACCAATATTCATTATCTAGACCTCAAAATGGTTTCTATTAGTTTTGGAGGTTCCTATATAAATACCAATCCATTCTAACATCTATTCATGATGATTAAAAACCCGAATTAAAGATCATTTCCTCTTTTAGTAAGAGAATCTTGTCTTGTGCGGTATCCTTCAACTATCTAATATTTCTCTAATCCTTTAAAGGGATGTTTTCCTTTTTTATAATAGATATATATATTGGTTTAGATAGATCAAATATTTTTTATTGATATTTAGTTTTAATATCTAGATCTCGTTCTTTGTCATTATCTTGGTTGTTCAACTTAATTGGAGATTTCTGTTGGGGAGAATTTTTCAATGATAATGAGGTAGGTAGTATAAATTTAATTAACATATTCTTGAATTCCAATTGAGTGTATTTGTTATGAAATTTCAACCGGAATGATTGGAAATTAAATCTTGAATTTAGTAACATAATTGATTAATTAATTTATGGAATCTTGGAATTTATTTAAACTAATTTCCATGTAATAGTAAATTGGTTTAAATTAGGGACAATTGGAATTGGTTGATTTTGATTAATTAATTTGTGATTTAATTTATGGAATGTTTGGATTACTTGATTGTGGAATTTTATTAATTAATTTGTAAATTAATTAATGAAAAAGTTATGATTATGGAATCGATTGATTAATTGAATGTTGATTTGGTTAATTAATGGGTTTATGTAATTAGTCAATTAATGTGTTTACGAATTAATGTAATATGATAATTATATAATTATTGGATTAAACATAATGTTTTAAGGTGATATGTGATTAAATGTATTCCAATTGAATAATAGTTATTTTTAATATTAATTCCTTGTGATTAAAGTATTGACCATGATTTGTTTTGATAATTGAAATGGAATCTCATGATGTGAAATGTGATAAGATGGTTAATGTCTGTTGACCTTGATTGATGTGATATAAGGGATATTTTGATATATGTTATGTTTATTTAAATGTGATATACGTGCGTGGGGAAGGGTCTGCTACAAAAAAATCCCATATTGATAAATGAGTGTGGGACATGGTCTGCTGCATCAAATCCCATAGTTATAAATGAGAGTCCGACATAGACCGGTGCTTCAAAATCTCACTTTTGTGATTGTTTAATAAAAAATTTGTCGGACATGGCCTACTACTTTAAATGACCATGTTTTTCTAAATGGTGATATAGACCCAAAATTTTGGAATTGTACAATGGTTCAAATTAGCTATTATTTTTATTGAAATGAAATTGATAATGAAATCCAATGTGTTGTAATGATTTTTGAATTTAATATGAGATGTGGTTTAGACTATGGCACTGCACAAAGAAGGTATTGATTGTTCGGGAATCCTCCGGAACCTGGAGGTTTGTGTAATTAAATAAATAATATTAAAATGTGATAAATTTTTACTTTATGTATTTTACATTATTCTAAATAAAAAAATACAATGTTATTAACTAGATATTGTTTTAGACATTTTTGGTAGTGTCATACTGAGTTGCACTCACACCCTTCCCGGGTTGCCTAATCGGTGCCCAAATAGACTTCATGTTTGTAGGGAAGTATATGGTAAAGGACCCAATGTTAGATAGATGAGTTGGGAAGGAGGATGGATGATGGAACTAGATGTGATTCGGAACACACATGGGAGTTTTCAATGTATTTTTTTGGGTTTTTCATATTCGCACATGACACATTCATGGAGTGACATATATACTATATGGTTTTGGATATCCTATTTCCTATTTTGTTTAGAAGGATATATTGGTTTGTTTTGGTTATTGGTTATATAATTTGGTTATTCATAATTATTTCTATTGTTGTGATACATTGATAATGTGTTAGTAGTCTCCCCTTGATCGATATTGGACCCTCACTGCTAGTTGGTAACCTCTAGCATATGGGGAGGCGAGCTTGAGGTCATGTAACCAACTCACTTGGGGCTCTGGTGTGTGGCACCTTGGTCCAGACATTATAGTTTCCTTTACATTTCTCTTTCCCACTTACATAGAATATGTGTTGTTAATCCTATTCACAAAGTGGGTTTTTTAAAAATAGTATTTTCAAATATCAATCCCTCAATTTCCAAGATAATATTTGAATTGCGAGGATGAAATTTATTTAATGTGGGGAGATTTTAACACCCCAAGACTTTAAAATATTTTTTAGAATAAATTTAACTTTTATCATGTTTCTTTATATAAAACACTAAGTTATGCATATACTACATAAGACAAAGATATTATCTTTCAATACACTCAAGACCAAATTTTATAAACTACAATATAATAATATTATTATTATTTTATATTATAGTTCTCAAATATCCATTGTAATGACATGTATTAAAAGGATTAACTAAATTTCTAAAATATTGTTTACTTATGTTTATATTATTATTTATTTACCAATTGATTATAAATGAACATAAATACCAATTATAAATGAATTGTTTTCATAAATATAATATTTTTATGCACAAATGGCATATTATATTAATAAATTAAATGATCTAATATTAGTGGATTATATTGACGAACTTTATATATTATATAATTAATTAAATTGTTTGGAATTCATCCAATAGTTTTTATGGGCAAAAGATAAGTATAAATCTAATTTTATACATAAAAATTTATATATTTTAAAACTAGTTTTTCCAGCATTTAATGGGGCACCTTTTTTAAAACTAAAATTTGGAAAATCTAAAAAAAAATATTTGGAAAAATATATTTCATTTTTTTAAAAGCAGTATTAAATTTATCTTGGGGTGAATTTTAGGTATTTTTCTTAAATGTTTTATTTTATGATGAATAGTGAAAACTAGTACCAAACATGTTCATTTTCAAGACATAATCATTTAATTTGAAAATTTCATACACTCATAATTTGGAGTTATCCTTTTGAAATATGAAATGTAAGAATAGAAATAAATGAAATAAATAATAGGCAATACTCATCCATCTCCATCCTTGTCACTAACTTATTTTCTCCCCTGGTTTCTTCACGTCTGTCCTGGCCGGTATTTGAAATTATATGGAATCAAATCCAATTTTTTTGTCATCCACATTGGGTTTCTTTCTAACAATTTTCTATGAATTCTACTAATTCTTATCTCGTAGAAATCTCATTTAATGGAATTTGATGACACAGTGTCGTCGCGTACATTCTTGTTTTCCTTTGTTGGCTTCTCGGCGCGAGTGATGGTGATGATTATCCAAATTACTGGACCTATGTATAGTAGTGTGAGAGGATATATAATTCATTTTTCATGGAATTTGATCTGATTTTCTCTCATAATTTCCTTACTGTAGTCCTTTAATGTGAGAGATTTAGCTGGTAGGGTGATGGTTTCTGCTCCATTGATTGCCTTCATGACCACCCATATCTTCTATATGAAATTATATCCATTTTATTATGCTATTAATGATCTCAAATTGATGAATATAACAAAAAAAATAGATATAAAAGTAGATGATTCCTAGAACATGTGGGATGATAGAACACATATAGGCAAGTTGAAGGAAAAAATAATAGTGTACATAACATATTTTAAACATGATTTAAAATAAAACTCCAACATAGGATAAAGAAAAAATAAATAAACAATAAAAAATAGTGTATTAGATATAAATGTTTCTAAGATCAATCTAGATAGTTAAAAATAACAAAACAATCGAGGAATGAGAAAATGAGAACGAAGCCTTTGATTATAACCTATAGATCTCTCAGATTTAGTGCAACATAATCAATACATAAAAAATGATATAATACAAAAAAAATTAATCACATACAACATTTTATGATATAATGTGCATAAAAATATAATAAACATGAGTAAATAAACATAAATTCACTGAATATTTTCATACTATTTGTTCGTACTATAAAATTGTTAATATTTTTATATACCATAAAAATATGTATATTTAATAATATTGAAACACCAAAATACTTAATATTGTAAAGTGAAGTGTTATTTATAATGTAAATAATATAGAATATTTCTTGGATAAAAACAAAATTACAGTCTCTCATAGAGATATTCTAAGTGTAAATGAATACTTTAAAAATGCATACTGGTGTAGTCATAGTCAATGAAGTGTATTCTTATAACTATAATATTATCTATGCAGTAGTAGATACATTACCTGAAATGTAATCATACGACTTCATGAATATTCATACATTTGTGCATGCAGTCACTATACATGAAGTCCCTATACATGCAGTCACTAACATATATTTCATAGTGCAATTTCCAAATTTTATAGGATTCATACCTACTATATAAAAACTATTGGATACAAAAATCTATAAAATTTATATATACTCATTTGTTTATTTACATAATGTTTCAATTTCAAATTGACAAATGAGTTATGTAAAGGCATAATATCAATAGTAGAGTGTACAATTGTTTGTAATTTGGATGAACATATGCATACTTTATATATGTATATGTAATTAGTTTGAAACATTGTATTCATACTATATGTGTTTTGTACATATAGTGGAAACACATTTAAAAATATTATAGACACAATACACATTATAATTATAGAAAAAAAAATTCCAGAATATTCTTGTGAGGTGCGAGAGTATACAATTTTACACTGCATGCGGTTTACTGTTTTTTTACCTTTATGTAATTTCTAGGAATAGATTCATACTATATAGATAAAAATTTATATAATTAAAAAAAAATTATACATAAAATCTTCAAACTATTTTCTTAATGAATCATATAGTTCTCTAGTTTATAGTGGTTTTCCCATCTCTGACTGTTTGCGTATAGTATGCATATAGGGTTATGCATACTGTTGATATTTAAAAACTATCATGGTATGACTACATTATAAATATAAGTGTAACATATAGGTTACTAATGTAAATACCTGTATGAATAGAAGTGTAATATAGATAAAATGCATAAAAGTGACATGGTTTATATTTTCAAGGTATAACAACAGTCTTGATTTGTTTTCAATCAGAAACTAGTGGAAATAGTGTAAATGTAAATAAATTTACTTAATATTATAAATAAATAGTGAAACTCATTAGATTAAATGAATTTTTAATATACAAGTAAATTATAGAAGAAATAAAATAATATGTATCGATGGATAAACATATGACAATAATCCATTCCTTATGTCAATTGTCTGGTAACATTCATCAAATGAATTACCAAGTAGGGAAATAAATTATAAAGAAGTGAGATAAAATGAATTACATTTTTTTCAAACATTTTATTTGTTGATTTTAAGTAAAATCAAAATTTTATTCTACCTAAAATAGGAAAAGGTTGTTTATCAATCGACATTTTTTAATCTAAACTAAAACATTGATATGGAATCCAAATAATTCCAACAATTTTCAATGTTTATATAGTCTAACTTATATATAAATCACATAAAGAAATATCATACACCCATCAGAAATAAAGAATATGTCCCATATTAATTCATTATCATTTCATGGAAAAAAATGATTACAACTTCATAACGTCATAAAATGATTGAATAATCATTATTATTTAACTATATATATTGTTTTTTCATGTGTTTATTTAGATATGATGTCTTTGTAAAACTCACACCATAGTCCCAACACGTATTATATATCTTAGCCTCCTTTTTAGTGTTTTTCATTTGATATAATCCTAATGTTAAAATGGAAGAAAAAAAGTGTAATGAAAACACTAAAAAAAATTATTTGCAGTTAACAGAAAGGCAATGTGATAAACCAAATCAATTAGTGAATAAATATTCAATAGAGAAGAAATTAACATAAAAAATCTGATGTAATATGAATATAAATAATAAATATTTGAATATATATGTGAATATATATATATATATACACAAAAATTGAATGTAATATTAACAATCCCTAGGCATGAAGTTTTACTATTGGTTGATACTTAAAAAGGTGTATGTAAACATAAAAAAAGGATAGCACAGATGAACCTATATTCAATGAGTATTTATCTATGAGTTTATCAATGAAACACTAATAAAAAAATTTATTTTGTGTACTAAATAATGACATTATATCCTAAATGTTTCCAAACATGAATTTTCGGTGATGTATTTTGTCAATATTATTAACTTCTATCATATCTTTAATTCTTACTACCAGATTTTTTATTTAATGAATTTTCTTCCAATTTTTTGAATCATTGATAAGGAGTGTGTAATTAAAATCATTCATTAATAAAACATTGAAACTGGTTTATTATATGAAACCCCTATGATGATAACATAAAACATGAATAATTTTGAAAAAATTATACAACATGCTCAATAAATTCTTAAAAACAAATTTCATTAAATTTTTTCAAATAGAAAATTTGACTTTACCAAAAGTGAAAAAATAAAGAACATTATACATGTAATATACCTAATTGAATATGAAGAACACGGTTGGCATGTTAAAAATAAATTACACTAATTATCTTGCAATGTATAATCAACATCAATGTCCTACAAAAAATATATTTGAAATAAAAAAATAAATAATGAAAATTAAAGTAATAATAAGAATTAATAATTAATATTATTATTATTATAATAGTGAGGAGGGTAAAAATTTGATAAATTAGAAGGGTATAATTTGTGTTTGTTGATTTTGGAGGGTGATATGATGGGGAACCTAAAATGTCTCTTTCATGGATTTTATGGTTAAGAGAGAAATGCACCGTTAATATCATGGTGAGAAAGAATAACCATACTGACCTGAAAGAACATTATTGTGGATGATACCCTCATCAATAAAATACTGAGCATTCGATGAGACACTGTCACAAAAAAGAAAGCAGATTTAGAGAAAACAACTTAATCATGCAAAAATACTCCTTATCAAAGTGAAGTAACAAATAAATTAGATATTAACATAGAAAAAGAGTATGGATCAATAATAAATCATAAATATTTAAAATAAATATATTTTTATGATATTTTTTTAAGTAAAATATTGTATGTAAAATTAGAAAGTGAAATATGAGGGAATACTTTGGGAAATAAGATATGGGTTTTGTTTTATGCACAACGGATGATTCAATTCCCTACATATGTTAATATTTTTCAAAAATCTCACCCTAGTGATGAGCACATAAATAAAAAATCCATTAATAATTAAAAAATAATAACAATACTAAGGTATAATGTAATAAAATTTGACCATCAACCAAGTGATATATCATCCTTTCAGGTAAGGATGTAAGATCTCAACCCATCCCAAAAGGTCAAATGATTGACTGTGTGTGAACCAGATTGAAAAATACCCCTATATTTTTATGAATGAACCACTAGATAAAAAAAAATTATTAGTGATAATAAAAGATGAAATTTAGAAAAATGGTTAAAGTAATATCACAACCTAAATTCATTATACGATCACTTAAAAATAAAATTCAATGTAAATTCAAAATAATTCATTATTTAAGAATATAATAACTTATCCCCATAATGAATTGTAAAACATATGAAATAGATCTATAATTCTAAACCTATGTAAAATAGACCTCACCTTTTTGGGAAGGGGATGGGGTCAGCAGGTACAAAAAATCCAGATTACCTTTTTAAATGAAGGTCAAAATAAAGATATTGGAGATATACATATTTTGGGAATGTGTGAAAAAGGTTAGTTGTGTTAGGAAACCCTTTTAAAAACTATGTTAGTTTATAAATAGAGAGTATGGAGCATAGGTGGATGTTTTCAATTAGGCTATTGGTGATGAAAATAACACAACACCATCTAAATTTGAGAAGAAAAGAAAAAACAAACCCATAAAAGCATATTTTTATACTTATATGTAAGGAAACATGCAATAAAACCACCTTTATGAAGTTATATATTTCTCATGAAGATGATAAATTCATCAAAACCTAGAAAAATTAGAAAAATAGTTGAAAACAATTATTGGGTAAATGGAAATCTTTTAATACTTATCTTGATAAAAACTACTTGTAAATATGAGCACATGCATATGCAGGATATTCATTCTCATTTTTTATTTGAAAAAAAAAATCTATCATTATGTGATTATTAAGAAATGGATAGTGTGGGAAAAAATTATAAAATAGTTTATACAACAGTATAGGGGGGAAATAAAGTTTCAATAGCAGATACCTTTCATTTTTTTGAGCTAAAAATCACAAGATCTAGCTGCAGGGATGTTAAATATGATTTATCATATTCATAAAATTGATCCTTTCCCAAATATTTAATTTTCATAATAAAGTATTCAAAATAGAAGATGGTAATTTTTAGAAACAATAACCAATCATGAATGGTCAATCATATTTTAGAGAAAAAAAATAGAAACACTAACATTACTTTCTTAGGTTTTGTTTGGATACCAACACTGCATTTTTTTTATTATGTACAATGTATTTACGATGATTTTGCTTCTCAAGATTCATTTCATCAAAACCATGTGGATTCTGAACTAACAAGGTCAGGTCATTTATTAATCTTCCATCAAATCATTCTCGAACATGTATACATCTTAAATATGTGGGATGATCTCCCAAAAGAGGTCAGAGGCCAGGCTAACCAAGGACAGAAAACCAAAGACCTAAATGGATTGCTGGGAATCTATTTATTTTGATAAAATGATTATATTTTTTTATTCCATGGAACTATAAAATTAAATAATTTCAATTTGGTAATAAAATATTCAAGTAAATCTTATAAAATGAAATGTCTATGTTGTAGAAAATCCAAAGAAAACAATGATAATTACATTATAAAACAAATGATTTTGAAATTAGATGGTTCTAATGAAACTGACTTTTCTTTTAGGTTGAGTTTAATGTATTGGTCAAGTAGCTTTAATTATAAGTAATTTTTATTATCATAAAAATAGTGTGTATTTCAACACCCTTAACACCCTTTAAAAAATATTTTTGGGCACTGTTTTGTGAAAAAAAATCAATTTTAAAACACTTAATAATAGATATTACAATTGGAGACTTAAAAAAATTAATATAAAATAAGAAAATACCCTCATGCATAAAACATAAGGATAAATGGTAAAGAATGATAAACTAAAATATATGTTATGGAGGAGCTTAACAACAACTTGAATTAAAGGGCCTTTATAGAAGTAACACACACTGAATATCTATTATAAAAAAATTAGTGAGGAATAAAAAAAATATGCGATCCAATTGGAATAAATTAAAACCTCATGCATTTTTAGTGCCATTTTGACCAGATACACAACCCAAATTTTTTAAATTTGAGAAATTCTAATATGATCACATGCATATGCAGCTTACTCATTCTAATTTTTTTATTTTCAAAAAAATCAATCATTATGTGATTCATAAGAAATGTATCTAGGGGGAAAACATGTATAAAATAGTTGAGACAAGACTGTATGTAGGAAATAAGGTTTTAATAGTAGATACCTTTCTTTATTTGGAGATACAAATCATAGGATATATCTAAATGGGTTTTGAATATTATTTCTCATATACATGAAATTGATCAATGTTCGAATATTGAATTTACATTATAAAACACTAAAAACTAAAGATCATGTGTTTAAGAAATAATAACCAACCATGAATAGTCAATAATATATCGAAGAGAAAAAAAACTAACACTAACATTACTTTCTTAGGTTTTTTTAGATACCAAAACTAAATTTTTATTGTTGTGTGCAATAACTTTATGATTATTTTCTTCTCATGAATTAATTCATCACAACCTTGTTGATGTAGAACAAATGTGGTCATGTCATTTATAAGTCTTCCTATAGAGCATTCTCCTACATGCCTATACATCTTAAGCATGAGGTATGGTCTTCCAAAAAAGGTCAGAGGATATGCTAACAGGGGGAAGAAAACCAAAGGCTTAAATGGCATGCTGGTAATCCATGTATTCTGATAAAACATATTACAGTTTTTATTTGTCTATGAAACTATATAACATAATATTTTCAATTTTTTAAACAAATTGTGATGGAAAGTATTCAAAATGAAATTCATATGTTGTTGAAAATAAAAAAACTGGTAATGCTATTTAAAACACATGATTTAGAAAATAGATGGTTTTAAAAAAACTGGATTTTATTTTGGGTCGAGCTAAATGTATGGGTCAGGTAGCTATAATTAACAATATTTATTTTAAAATAAAAAAAATGATTATGTATTCAAACCACATTAACAGCCTCTAAAAATATTTTTGGGAAATTTTATGTAAATAAAGTTAAGATAAGAACACTTAATAATAGACATTGTGATTGGATACTTAATGAAACATTAATTTATAATAAGAAAGTGACCCCACGAATAAAAAAAGGAGAAAGGGAACTGAATGATGAACAACCAAAATATTTGTTATGTAGGCACATACCAATAACTTGAATATAAAGACCCTATAGAAACAACACAAATTACACAATTGTTATTAATAAACAATCAAAATGTTAGTGAAGTATAACATAAGTATGGGATCAAATTTGAATAAATTAAAACTACATAAACTTCTAATGTCATTTTGAACCGAGACACAACCCACATTTTTTATGTTTGATAAATTTATTACATATTAATATGTAAGAAAACATTATCATCAAGACATTTGTTTTAACCAGAATATATCTCATATTTATAAAATAATTAATGGTATAACAAAAAAAGAATAATAATATAATTGTTCAAGGATGAAAAACGATAATAATCCTTGGGTCTTGTTAAAAGATTCTAATCATTAGTCACTTTTGAGATACCTACACATTATAACAATCAATTAGTTCATAAGAATTAAGCATGAGAAAATTATCACTAAAAACTATCAATACAACTAAATGATATTAAAAATATGAAGATTTAATAATACTTTATTACATAAAGTGTAGAGGATTGGTAAAATCAATATAATAAAAAATAACCTAAAAAAACAATGCAATCAAACTTACCACCTATTAAATGTTCATATGGATTTATAACCACCTGAAGTGATAAGGTAATTGACATTATCATTAGTTGTTGCGAGATGGAGAAACTATAAGTAATGAAATAAACATTAGAAATAAATAAAAAATTAACTCAAAATAAAAATTTAAGGTCAATAAAACTACATAACGATTTCAAAATGGAAAATTTATATTTTCTCAACATAAACATTTCCAGCACGCTATATCATGTTATCATTAAACAGTGATCATAAAAAATTAATATGAACTGTAAAAAAAATACGACTTTTCTAGCCAGGACCACCCCCATATAAAAAAATTGTATCATATAGTTTTTTGAATGTGATTATAATCATGTTGAGGTAAAAATGGGGCATTAAATGGGATAACAAATAGTATATGATCCTAGCCATGTTTAGATAAATATTATTATAGGAACACCAGAAGTTAGAAGCATGAAAACTTATAACATTTCTAAAATAGGAGTATATAATGAATTATTTGATTATAGATTATGTAAGAAGTATGTTGGACACTTTTTTACAAAAAATGAAGACACACATTGAGGAAGAATGGAAAACTATCCCATAACACTTGGATATTCAGGTCATCCCAACATATCAACTTCCACAATAAAACAACTAAGAATTGACAAATAATAATATATTATTTAATCAATTGTGTAAATTTTTCAGTTTTCAATAAAAAATAATAATTTTTTCACAATATTGTAATTCATACTGAATTTGTAGCTTCATTTAGGAGTGCCAGTCATCATTATCAACAATGTTTAAGAAAATAATTTGTTATTTTGATGAAAACTACTGTGAAGAAACAATTAAAATAATAGAAAATGATAAGCAAGTGACATGAGAAATGCCTTCATTTTATGAATGCAAATAAAATGGCATGATTGACCAACTCAGTTATCACTTAGAATGTAATAATACATAAATCATATGAAGAAGAACTCATCTGAGCTACAGAAACATACACAAAAATTATACCACCCAGTATAACTTCTAGAATCTTCTAGAAAATGAACATGAGTAAGTTGAACCATAGATTTCAATTATAGGTGTTGTTCTTAATAATATTAAATAATATTAGAATAAAATAGTGAAACAAACCTCAAAATGGATAATAAATTCAGTGGAAATATTTTCATAGTCATTTTCAATAGACACTTTTATTAAAGAAAGTGAGTGAAGGATCTAGTAGCATAACCAAGGATGATTGAAAAACAATAACACCAAACATATTTATTTGATCATAGGGAATAAATTTAACAAATCAAACTCTTAGGGTACACAAATTTAAAAGATAGGTCACTTTGAATCTAGGATACATAACGAATGATTGAGACACTAAAGAGATCTAGTCAAGAAATCAACGTGTTGATGCTACTTGATATCGAGCCTGAGCACCAATCAATATGGAAAAAAATTTATCTATAAGGACTATATTAGATGAGAACGAAATGTGAAAATCAACTGACTGTGGGAGGAATAAAATATTCAAAATATTTTGGCAGTACAAACATTACATATTAATCATCAGTAAGAGGAATGTGAAAGGTGTTGTAAATTTGGAAATCTTCATACTCAACATTGGATTTATCTAGTTGTGCCTCAATCATTGTCGATGTTAATGATTCCATCATTCCCCAAACATAACACCTTTCAGCTTATACAAAACATATGGTGATTAAAAAACTAATATGAGACACTCAAATGAGTTGTAATAGAAGTTAAAGATGATGTAGATATTGGAGGGAATAAAATGACGGTAGGTTTTGAGAGGAAAAGATGAGGGAGAAGGGGGGAAAGAGATTGAGGTAGAGGTGACATGATGAAGACGGTGAGGCAGACATGTTGGTAGGGATACAAAGGTGGAAGAAAGAAGTCATTGTGGAGTATGAACATGAAGTGGATATAGAGAAAAATATATTAATGAGTTGGATTAATCACTATATGTCAGAGATGGAGGTGGAGACCAAGGCAGTGAAAGAAGAAGATTCGGAGGAGTAGATGAGGTGGAGGAAGAGTTGAAGACCAATGCAAATGAGATGCAGGTAAAGCCCTATTATTTAAGGGTAGTAGATAAATTTGAGGAATTTGGTTCTTAGAGAGAGAGAGAATACCTGAACAGTTATCAAGAGATATGGGGAAGCCTCCATGGTAGTAGAATGAAAGTGGTGGAGACACTTGGATGGAAAATTACATTATTTATTATAGATAATGGATACAAAATTTTAGTTGGAAAATAACATTTAATTTCAATAATTTATACTGTTAAATTATATTTTGAATTTTTTTAAATTAAAAGTACATGAATTTTAAATCTATTAACATAATTTATTTAATTTTAATCATTTTTATATTGAAAATAAAAATAAAAACTTAGTGAACTATTGAACACTTTCATTGTAAAAACCATCTTTCCTGTTGCATCTAAGGGGTTATTTTTAAATTAATTTATAACAATTATGTAATTTAAATATAGAAAAATGGATTAAATATTTTTAATTATCATGATCTATAATTTCAAAAAAGGTCAACATAATATTGTACTAATGTTATTAGTGAAAACAATTAAAATTAATCATCCCTATTCGGGACAAATCAAGCTTACTAAGGGCCTAAAAATTAATGTTACACTGACTAATGACCTATAATCTTGTCGAAAACACTTTTTATGACCGTATTTATAATTTATAATCTATTTTCTCAAAAATGTTTTATTAATGGAGTCAGATGATGTATGGGATAACTCCCAATAGTGTTTACTTTTAGTGATTAAAAGAATGCCACTCCTCCTCCACTATAGAATGGCACTCAACCCTCCCTCTAAGTCACACCTCTCAAACAATTTAACTCAGAAAAAAACTCAAAAAATAAACTACCAAAAACTCTCATCTCATCATGGAATCCTAAATTTTAGAATAAATAATTCCAAGGAAGTATTATTGTTTATACCAATAAGAGTTTCCTGAAGAAGAGGTTACATTGTTCAATGAACACTTTTGTTTTATTTCTTTATACACTACTTAAATTATTTTTATATCTTGAATATATATTAACCTAAGTATCTTAAATAAAATTATATGTTTTTATGCTAATATTATGACCTAAAAATTTACATACTTACATCAAATTGGATACTTAATCATCGTTCATGTGTACGACAGACTTCTACCTCATAAACGGATGTCGTTCTTTAATCCGTTACCACCTTTCAAGGTTCAGAATAATGATGAAAATAATATTTTATTATGATATATATAAGATATTTATGATATATTTATGCTTCCCTAATTTCTATATAACTCACACCTTTGTGCTTTTCATTTTTGGAAAATATGATAACATCATTTTCGGACATCTGGACTACCGCCTCCTCAAAGCGATGTGATTTATTCTCACATTACCTAGAATGTATTAAGGATGATTTTAATTAAAATACATATTAAATATTACATTAATATTATAATTTAACAATAATATACCTATATTTAATTTACTCTTATTTATTTAATTTTATAATAAAATCGAAACAATATTCATGCATACATACGGTCTACCGTCCCCATGAACGGTGTATTTCATTTCCTTTCACAAAAAATTATAGATTACTATAAATAAATATTTAATGAATATATATGATATATAATTAATTATTTACTCTCTAGAGATAACGAAATCATGATCTAATAAAGAATAATAAAAAATATTAAGTCAAAAAATACTAAAAAACAAGGTAATTAGCACCCAAAATAGTGAAAATAATGATACATTATTAACAAATGGGTGATTATATAATATAAAAGGATCATATATGATATTATAAATATAAATAAGTTTATGGTAAAATTTAAAAACATTCCTAAAACTATTATATGATATGTTCAATCATTTTTCAAAAAAGAAAACCTAAATTAAGATATTTTATCTCAATTTACCTTCAATGGAGGCATATTTGTTATTATACACAAATTAACTTTCATGTGGTTTATATAGTACCCGTTTGACATGTAATATCATGATTTATTCCAAATTCATGGTACTTTATTATTTACTTTAAATTATATCATCCAAGGGGATTTGACGTGAAAATTATGAAGTGGTAAAAGTTGTCATACAATCCTAATTCCTTTTAAGATTGTTAAATTTCCCTCGTAACAGTCAACTGTAATCGTGTTTCATTGGAAATTATGTTTATCTTAATATCCATGTTATTTTCTAAAATATATAATTATTTACTAAATCATATACAATTTTTTACATATGGTTTTTACTTTGAATTTTATATGATTGATTGGGGATATATTTATAAATCAGTATCCTTTAATCAATATGGATATTTAATAGGAACAATGTATGTAATTTAAATTGATAATTCAACATAGGAGGAATATTGTGAAAATAATGTATATGGTTTTAGGAAGAGTTAATTCAATCCCTTTAATGCATCAATAGTCTCATGGGACAAGTTCAATTGGTGACAAAACCTTCACATTTGTTTCCAATAAATTTCAAATTTTCATAAGGATAGATCATGTATGTAGTATCTTGTGAAAGATATTGAAAAAAGATAATATGGTTTTTGACCAATAGACTAAAATATTATTGAGGATTGATATTGAAAGTAACTTTCTTAAGGATAGATCTTGATAGTTCAAAAGTCCAAAATAATGTTTTCCATCATTATTATTATTCCATGTGATTATTTAATTAGTTTGACTATCCATTTTCATGCTTCTATATCACGCCATGATTTATATTGAATTATATGATCCCATTTTATTCATTTCATATCAAGTATGCTATATACAGTTATTTAATGGCATGTGTACTTAGTTATTTACCATGTCATGTTGATTATTCTCATTAATTCAGTATTTCTTACATTTTACTTAACCCTTACTAAGAATTTGAGCTCACCCTTCTTTTGTTTCATTCCCCAATTTATTAGGAGGAAACATTTAAATGATTTATCATGTATAAAATTTATTATAACCAATTATGTATTATTTTTTATTTTTTATTTTGAACATAAAATGGGTATTATGTATGTGTATAGTTTCCAAAACATCAAAATTCATCAGTCCTTTGGGTAACATATTTTGTATCTATTATAATGTAATAAAGTAAGGAACTAACATCATGATATTATGGGCAAGTTCATTTCAAAATTCTTACTGAAATGATGCATGGGTTGGCTCATAGAGGCATTAACGTCCCTAATATTGAGCTCGATGAGATCAATCCTCCCTCTAGTGAATATCATGATTCCTTGAGGTTTTATGAAATACTTGATGATGAAAAAAATGACTTATATTCGAGGTTAAATACTTAAAATAAATTTTCATTTATCACGGAGTTGTTTTATTTGAATAATTTGAATCAATGGTAAGACATACCATTCAACATAATGATGGTGTTGTTGAAAAACATACTTCATACTAACACAAAGATTCTTGAGTCATATTAATATGCTCATAAGTTGAAAGAGAACTAGGGTTTCAAATGTTATAACATAGATGAATTTAAAAATAAAAATCTATTTAGAAAGAAAAATATTTATTTGATTAATTGCACATTATTTGATTCATGATATTGGGGGGGAATCAGAAAGTTAAACAATGAAATAATGAATGTGGATTGCCTCAATAAAAGTGTGTTGATATATTATGGATCCAAGGTTTACAAGATAATTTATTTCATATAAAGATTATAAATTAATGATATGGAATGTAAATATAAATAAGTAAATTGATATGTTAACCCACCAGGAAGACACTATTTCATGAAAGGGTCTCAATCATAGACACCCTAACATTGCTAAAGATAGTCATAATATCTGATTAGGTATCAAAGTAGATGGTTTCAATCCATTCATGACAATGGTTGGTGGAGTTCATAGCATATGGAATATGTTGTTGGTTACATATAATCTTCCTATATGGATTTATATGAAATAACAATTACTACTATATTCAATTCTTATTGGTGGTCTTTAATGTCTAAGGGATAAGATTGGTGTTTACCTTCAGCCATTGATTAATGATTTGAATAAATATTTGGGCCATAGTGTGATTAATTATGACTGTGAAATGAATAAAATTTTCAACCTACATTCTATTTTATTGTGTAAAATAAATGACATCCTATATTAAAAAAAATTATCATGTTGGATTATGAAAGGGGAATTTGATTACCCTTTTTTAAATAAAATAAAAAATTATTATGGGGATAAGCAGTGTAAAAAAATTTCATACATGGTTTATATATGTTTTCCTCCCCCTCAACATAGGTTCCGAAAAAACATTGTGAAATTTTATGGTTATAGATAATTCAACCCAACATCATAGTTAATGATAGGAGTAGAAATATTATCACAGATTAAGGAATAAAACATCTACAATATATATTAATTTTAGGATTTGGTGGCTCACCCATTACCCAATATTCATTGTATAGGTAGACAAAACAGTAAAAATTGAAAGATGAAAATTATTTTTTTAATCTACCTTACTAGAAAACTAACATGATATCGAATAATATAGAATTCATTCACATTTAATAAAATTATTGTGGTAAAATATTATGGACCATTTTATGAGTTAGTGGAAAATTAAAGGACCACTTAAATTCATGATGTGATTTAGAAGAAATGGGGTTAAGGAAATAATTGCATTTATAATTGGGTAAGGAAAACAAGACATACATGGCTGGTGCATACTATATGATGTGTAAAAAGAGAAAGAGGCATTTATTTACATTTTGAAATGCTCATGGTGCCTAATGTTTACTCTTCTAATAATTATAATTGTGTTAATGTAATGAACAAGACATTTCAAGGGTTGAAAAGTCATGATAATAACATAGTAATTTAAAAGTCGATTTAAATAAAAATTCATGGTTTTTTATCACCCAGTGTTTTTTAACTTTTTATTGAGATGATTAAATTTTTTAGATAGCTTTTTTTAGAATCCCTAAAATTAGTGATTTAATAAAAAATTATGATAGAATTTCACTTTGGATTTTTCATGTAGAGAAAATATTTCTAAACACATTTTTCGATGTTATGGTTATCTTGATAGGGCACCTAACTGATGAGGTAATGGATATTTATTAAGTGAAATTTAGGTGGATGTATCATGTTTAGAAATATCTAAATACATTGAAACAATTCATACGTAATAGAGCCCATCTGGAAAATCAATATCCAATGGTTATTTGATGGATGAGTGTATAAATTTTTGGGAAGAATATATTATGGATGTTGAAACAAAATTAGGTAATACCTCTCATGATAATGATGGTATATTTGGATAAGAAACTATATCAGATATGGAAAACATTTAGTGGGTACAAGATCATCGATATATATTGTTCAATACTCCATCATTTTCTCCATTAATGCAGTATGTGTCTTCTAAATTTTATTTTTTAACTTTTAAATGCCTTGTTTGAATATATATATATATATATATTTATCATTTAAACATTGAATTTTTATTTATAAAAAATAGATTAATGATCTAAAATAATAGATGTCTTGTGTGTGTGATTATCATATTCCACAGTCCCATTATGCATCATTTTATAGTTAGTTCAAGGATTTTATATGTATTAATGTATTTTCATTATGATCTTTGTATAATACGAAATTATTTATGTATATATTTTTATTTAATTCTATGAAATATATAGGTCCATAACCTATGGGAGTTACGTAACCCTACAATTACTAAAGAATTTAAGAAACATGCAGAGGATCCATCTATAATGTCTCATCATTATAAATCTTTAGAATATAATGGATTTTTGTTTCACATTAAAGATATAAATGATAAAAGAGAAAAACAAAATATTGTCCTTGATTATCCATATGTCAATTCTAGTTATTATTATGGTCAATTAAAATACATCATTGAATTTTTATATGTGCACTAGTAGAAATACATATTTTTAAATTGTAATTAGGTTGATATAGTTGATAAAAGTAAAGTCAATTAATATAATTTGGAATCAGTGAATTTAAATAGTATGTTATATTGATATGAATGATTTAATAATTATCCTTTCATTTTTACATCACATGAATAACAATTTGTCTACATTAGCATTCCCTATAATCCCAATTGGAACGTTTCTATGAAAATTTAATAGAATTTATTTTTTTAATTGAACAAGATGAACATTAAACATTTTCTTTTGTTGCACAAAAACTTGATCAACACACCATAGATACACATAATGAAGATATTCATTGGGTTTGAGATACCATTAAAGTAAAAACAATAAATTTTCATTTCCAATGTATGGTGTCATAATTTTCCCATCAATTAGTTTCAATCCATTTTTAAAAATTTAAAATTTTTTATAAATTAGTCAATATTTCTTATTTATATAAATCCTCTTCGATATATAAATGCATTAAAAATAACCAAAATTAGAGTAAAAATAATTAAAATATTTTTTTTTAAAAATAATATATAAATATTAAAATCCCTCAAATAATAATTTAATAAAACACAAGAAACTATATTATATATGTAAACTATGATAAGAAAATAGTAACAAAAATATGCTAACTATATCCCCCATAATCAATAGACTACTTCACTTAAAGTAATTTCAAACAATAAAATGATTCACTTAGCATTCATTTCATTAAATGTATGAGTCTTGCATCATCCATTGTTAAATGGATAGAATTATTTTAATCCTAATTATAATATAACAATGGATTTTCAATTTCTTTTGTTTTATACTTCCCAACATACTACCCAATTTTCCCAAATCAATGATTCATCACTAGAAAACCGATCAGATACATTCATTATCCTATTAGATATCAAAGTTCAATATTCCCCATCCTTAACATGTACTTTAATAACATGGAACACTTAAAATAATAAAATATATATTTATTACTCCATTTATTATTCATAAATATTATTCAGGTAATGAGTCTATTAAAATTTAGAACTAGAAAATTCCAAACAGAAAAAAATCACTTCAGTTTAATTATGGTGACTAGGGCTTAAAAGCTATACATGATAACCAACTCTTAATTTTTTATTAACACTTATTCATGGATTTAATTTTTCACACAAACATAGGGAAATTATTTCCCAATAAACATAATGTTATGTTCTAAAATAATCATTTTACTCCAATTAAAATGACTTTATCTAATTGGTTGTTTAGAATGGCCCATCAAATTACTACACATGAAAAGAACAAAAATAAATATAGGTTTAGTTTATTAATCTATTTCATCCAAGAAATTTTTTTATTCACTTAAATTATATTCAACTAAATTTAATCATCATGGGATGATAATTAGTGAATCAATTATTTCAATGTGAGATTATATCTTTGAGTTTGATATAAGATTTTATCTCAAATATTTTATTCATATAATAAAACACACTACATGTACTCCCTCCAAACTTTTTTTTTATTATATATTTTTTAGTATTTCTATATAAATATCTTATTTTGATAACAAATTCAAGAGAAATATTGTATCTTTTATAGAAATTTTTTCCCGATTCATGATGCCAACCATTTGGTTGTCTTATATTTTCAACTGCTTTTGAAATCTTGAAAAAACATGTCTTCTTTATATTTTCCCCAATATGAAATTTAAATTTCTAATATAGCATGTGAAATATACATTTTCCTATAATAACGATGTTCCCTCCTTAGTTTATTTTCATTTATCCATTTTTTAATGGTACATGATGTCCATATTTTTCTATCTTGTCATCATTATATGTTTCCATATTCATTTCTTTGTTTTTCTTTACATTGTGAATACTTTTATTCATTAACTACACTTACCATATAAGGATGTCTTATTTCTTAAATTGAGTTATATCTTCTTTATAGATTATTAACTCATTGTTTAAATTTTTTGGACCGCATTCCTCCATATCACTGCTGTTACATTTAGTAATTTCTATAACACCTTAAAATGGATTCAATTTAGCACTAATTAAAATTACTTATGTATCCCTCACAATATTTTTTATAGTCGTCAAATTTACTTGTATTTAAAATTATATGGCACAAGAATGGATATTTTGAGAAAAAAATCAATCTATTTATCTATCCAATAAAATTTTATTTTTGTACACAGGATGTGTGTTTGAGTTGTCTAAATGAAAAATTATATTCATTATTTATTCCATGATAATTTAGATTTAATATTATTTGAAATTCACTAAAATAATTACAATTTTTTCTTCTACACAGAGAATTGATGTTTAATTCTCACGAATGTTATTTTATAATACAATTTCTTATCAGTATTGGAATTTCCATTGAAATCCTCAATTTATAGCTTGAATGAAGTTTCCTTTTTTCTATTTTTTCATCAAAATATTTCTTTGAATCTTTTTTAACCCTTCCTATCTCTATATATAGTACCAAATTTTTCATGATGTATTTATGTAATTTTAAACTACAGAACTCCTACAAGTGAAGTGACCTAGTAAATGGTACGGTCTAGACCATCTCTATGAGGACGAGATATTAATTAGACCATTGATTTACATATGTACAAAGAATGAACACTAAGAATGAATGATGTTTTGTTCGAATTATGATAATAATGTAAATGTTTTTTTGGAATTTTTATTAATTGTGTGTGTGTAAAAATGAGTTATCATAAAGGAAAAATTGAATTTTGATTTCATAATTGAAAAGTAATGTAATATTCAAAGTATTTGACCTTATGGTTCAAACAAAATGAAATTCTAATATTTTTTTATCAACATAATGAATTTATTAATGTTCTGTATTAGGATATCCAAATAAATTTTCATAATGTCATAAGGCCCTAAAATTAGTTACTACTAATTTGAGAATTGGACCATTTATTTTTTTGATTATGTTCCAACGAGTGTACACGAAATTCCATGTAAAAATTAAATTTATCATAAATAATTTCAATATTTATTATTCCACTCTCTGTCCACCACTATCGCCGAAAAATATATTAACAAGTAATCGATCAATAATATTTTTGAGAACTAGATCATGAATCACATATTTCAATATTTCAATTATTAAGAATCAATTAGGTAATTAAATCCCATTTACCACCCATAATAATTCCTAGTCTAGAAAACTAAAAAAATTATAAATATAGTATAAATTTTTTTATCTATCTTGGAGTTCGACCCCTTATTCTTATATATTCTATAAATCTTATTATAAATGGATGGATCGATGATGTGGTATGAGTGGATAGAGAAAAATATGAATGGGATGAATGAGAAATGAATCAGAATGGGTTAGATAGAATAAACCACCATTTGGTCAATGAAATTGAGTCCAAAGAATCTATTTTAAATTTCTCAAGTTTCTAAAATAGATAAATGATATTTTTCTTCTTTCTCTTGATCACTTTCATGTGAAAAAATCTCCTTATAGTTATACATTATTATATAGAGATCTTTAAATTCAAATTGGTGATAGAGAACAATTGTCAGTGAATAGAAACCATTTATTTAACTCTCTCTTCACATTCTACAATTATGTACCCCTTATACCAAAATTTAGGGAAAATATATCTATAAATAATCATTGTATTATTAAGTTTCCAACATGTAATTCAGATGAAATTATTGGATCTAGTTCAACTTGAGTGGTCCCCTTGGAATGACCTTTATATATATATTTTATAATCTTCTACCTATAAAAGTTTTATTTCTATCTTTACGATATATAAAGTCATATTTTATTTTCATACATATAAATAACTCTTTATATAGTATAATATAGTGGTGATATTTAATTATTTATAGTGGAAAGAAACATACAACTCTTTTTAAGTCCTAGTGTAGAGAAATATATCCTTTATAGATTTCCCATTATTGATTAATCAAATTATTGGGTATTCTATCTTTATCTATTCTTTCGTATTTTAAGGTCGTGAAACAATGAAATATCATATCTCGTCCTAGACATGTGTTTTGATCCAATAAATCCATTATATTTGATGAAATATGTGTATAATAAGTAAAAAGTACACTAGTAATTTTTAGTTCAGATTATATGGAATTGTAATATTAAATGAATCATTTCCTTACTAATGATTTATCTGACTATACACATATCAGGGGAATAACAACCCAATCCATAATATTCTTTTGATCCATCTATGCCTATGGGTCTAGTTATATATTATTAAAAATGTGTTTTTATTTTATTAATTAAGATTTAGACATCTATATTCACATCTATCTAATTAATTATGAATTTTATTTCAATAGGATCATACTCGACAACTTATTCTTCTCATATGATATTCCCTTGTCATGGTATTTCATCATTGATTTCCAATATTACCCTTAACGTATCATTTTATGAGACAAATCATTCTATGAGAAATGGAGCCCCTGAATTTATTCTATAATTGGGTCATATTTTATATGATCCAAAATGATTTAAATTGACAAAATTTTATTAGTATTCATTCCCCATGGGAACATAAGATCGATTATGGAGGGAATTTTATGTAAGCGAATCTTTTTAGATTCATAGAAATGTTTAAAAACTACATACATTTATGATAATTGTTTTATTAAATAGAACAATATTAGAGTGTTTCTCCAATGAGTTCCGGCTAGTGTGTAAGTAAAAGTGTTGTAAAATATAGAAACATTCTAATGTTAGAGTCAAGAGGGAGCACTGGGTACCAAATATGGGTGATATATACATTCTTGAAAGAGTCCTGAGATGTGTTCTCCCATCTTAGTGGCATTAGTTAGTTTTATATTGGTCTAATTAGGCTACAATGATGATTCTATTTATTTTTTTATATATTATGAATAATTTGTAGCATTTTACATGTATTAAATTTGAAATAATTTATTGTACGAGGTGGAATCACATCATTCCAAAAATTGTGTGTTATAGGGAACTCCTCAACAATTTGGGACTCATTATGTGTCCCAAATTTGATATGTTATTTTTATTATTTACGTTTTTCATTAAATATTTGATATATTTCTTTATATCTTTATATCTTATTAGTATATAGAAATTGGAGCAAGGATCACTGACTGATAAAATTTCAGTGTGGATGGTTACCCATGATCAAAATGACCTAGAGGTTGTAACACTTATAGTAAGTTTTTATACTTAATTATCAATATTTACATACATCTATATATAAATATATATTTATATTTAAATATTATAAAGGATAAATTTTAGGTTGAGTTATCACAGCTTCTAGAGGACCAATGGAAACTTACTATGGAATGGGATGAGATATTTCATCCCATTATTGGTCATGATTGACATTTTTAGAGACTGAAGTATCGTACAAGATTCCTCATTCTCTAGTTTCATGTGCTGAGTCTAGGGATGATGTTGTTGTTGGGATGACACAGTAGGGGACATATTAGGAGGCACATATGTGTGCTTTCAAGGAGGTAAATGCAATGTTATTATTCAAGGTCTGAGCTTTGTGTTAGTATATGTATCAGGGTGATGGTACATGTGATCCAATGAAGTAGGTTTATACTAAATTAATTTATTTATTTTTTATTAAATTTATTATTATTATCTTTATTATTTTTAATAGACCCCTAACACACCAAATTCATGTAACAACCATGGTCCTATATGATGCATCATATTCTAGAGGTTTTTTCTTTTGTCTTTCTAGTTTTTTGTTCAAATTGATTGTATCATTTTTTTGTAGTAATATCAAAAATCACATTTGCATGTTAATTAAAATTAAATTTGATAAAGTAGGTATTTAAAACCAATTAAACACATTTATACTGATGAGAAAATATATGAAAATAATTATTGTGTGATTTGTATGTTTAAATTTAAACCATGCATCACATGTAGAGTATCAAAAAAGTTAACATTTAGAGAACATTAATTACGCAATAAAAAATATTTAAATTTTTCTAACATGTGACTATATGTTGGTAAAAGTACATTTTATGTTGGTAAAACATTTTACCAACACATATTTTCTTGTCACTATGATTTTGGAAAAAACACTATCAATAAATGTTTTCTTAATAGATAAAATAGTTTTGTTATAATTATAATAATTCCAATAGATAATCTACATGTTTTTTAAAGTGTTTAGTAATAAATTCTGATGGAAAATTTTTCTATTTATAAAAATATTACCAATATATAATATCCATTTATAAAATATATTTGAAAAAAAATATAAATTGTTATTGCTAATAAAATTTCATACTATATATATTAATTTATCATATATAATTTATCTATTTTAATTATTAAACCGAAGTAGATTTACATGAATTTTTAAACTTGAAAAAAAATTATATTAATAATGAAAATTAATACAAAATGATTCGATACAAAAATATAGGATCCATCCCCCAACAGGATCCATCACCACCCAAGTACCAATGTCCCATACATTCCCTTGTACTAGGGAGATAGCTCTAGCACCAACGACCCATCCATACCCCAGGACCAATAAGCCAGCTCCACTTATACCACCTATTTTAGCGCCCCAGTACCAGGGACCCATTCAAGCACTGGGACTACCAAGACAGCTCTAACACTCAGGATAAACCTCAAGTAGCTGCTATACCATATCATTCATCTCCAAGATCTTCACCACACATGACCAAAAATAATAAAAAAAACAATCCCACTCCAGTACCAGCGATAAAAATATCAAGCCATCTCCAATACTAGTGATAAACCTTACACTGCTTCTATGTCATTCCCTTCAGCTCCAATATATACATCAAAAACAATAAAAATAATACCCTCAAATTAGTTAAAAATATCTATATGAATTGAAACCAAAATACCAATAAATAGAAGTATAAAAAAGTTTTTTCATAGTGAGAATTTTTCATAATACTTTGTGACATCTCAATGATCTGAGAAAAGGATATAACTTCCAAAAATTAGTACTCAAATAGTGAATGAGGTTATCCAGTGCAAGGCATTCAATGAAACTAGAAACCAAAAAATGGAACCTCATAACAACAAATATTAAAACAAAAAAACTCACATTTTTTTATAATTGAATGCATCATGTTCTCAAAATATCTATCACTTATAATCCTTCAATAATGGGATTTATGTTCAACTCTATAGGGGGTAAGGTGATACCCAATCTTCTAGATATCTCCTTGAACACATTGTGTGTAGGGTGAAAATGTTTAACGTCCATGCTCTATCGAAGAGTGGGATAGAATCTATTGAACATCAATATGCATGTATGGTTAATGTTATCGATGAAGTGTTAGTATTGGATGAAATAAATATTCTTTGACTCTAAATAAATAAACATAAACTAATTCAAAAATGGATTCCAAAATTCTAGGAATTTCTAATTATTTTAAAAATAGTGACAAAATCACAAACCTTTGAAAAAATCAAGGAATGCATTCATAATTCTCATAGAAACATAATCAATAATCTTCCCAGACTGATTCACCTAAAACAAGGGTAAAAAAATTGGAATGCAATTCCAAAAAAAAGGAATTTACCAAGATTATATGACATATAAACCAATAAATGTGAAATAATTTGGAAAGAGGTTCCAAAATTCTAGGAATTCTAAATGATTGTAATGAAACATGTGATAAAATCACAAAATTGTAGAAAATACAAGTAACTAATGTTTGAATAATTCTCATATAAATATTAATAAGAATATTTATACATTGATTTATCTAGATCATGGATAAAAAACATGAGAATATGATTCTAAAACATTTTCTTTAAAATAATAGATTTACACATGTCATTTCTAAAACTAATAAGAAAGTTATTGACATGAATTATCTATAAAAATAATGAAATGAGGGCAAAAAATAGCAGTGATTAAAAGAATCATCACAGAACTTATTTATAATAGTAAATAGAAATGGGTTTTAGAATACAAAACAAAATTGAAATATTCATAATGGTTAGAAATAGATAGAAGTTTCCATACAACCAAAAGAAATAAAAACATAACTAGAAAAAAAACATTCAGGGATTTTCAATTCAATGTAAACAAAACATAGAATGTAGTAAATAGACATAAGGATTTAGGTTCATTGGAAAATTTTCCTACATGAACATGGTAGGATAATCACAGGATTTACCATGCAAGAAGAAAAGTACAAGAACTGTGAAATAAAAATATAATCATAACAGATCCACACAAAGTACCCATAGGACACATTCTTACTAAACAAAGAGCCCACAATAAACCCAATATTGAGGGGAAAGTGTATATAAGCACTTAGGATGAACTCATTCATTCCATATAACAAACATCAAGAAAAAATCATTAATGAAACTCAAGAACTGATGAAGCAGAATAAATAATGGATCAAGACTACATAACAAATGATTGGTCTCACATTCGTAATTTTTACAGGCCTTGTGGACTAATAGTGGTTAATTTCACCACTATTTCATCCTTCCTCCATAATTTTACCTCATTATTTTTTGGTTTTATGACTAATTGTGATTAAATTCACATAGAAAAAAGGTTTTATATAATATCTCAATGTATTAGAACGGGAACCAATATAAAAGCATCTAATTAAATCAATGCTCAATTTCTTTAGTGGTGTGAATATACCCATAGTTACAAAATTAACATCTTGGGTCTTTGTTCCTAACACTACCACAACTATTTCTTTTTATGATTTTATCATTATAATAATAAATGTTAATTCTTATATAAAATCATTATTAAAATTCATAATGATAAGATATTTTAACTTAATTTCCCTATTATCTCATAGGAACAATATGTTGTTATTAAAGGTATGAGTATTCATGGGTTGGTTGTATTATGATAATAGAATTTGATAGACCTCTATTACAAGGTTTTGTGTAGAATTTATATGAGTATGATCGATATATAAATGTCATATTAAAAGGATGATTGGGGGTAAATTATATGAGTCAGCCTATGTGGAACTCTGTTAACTACTTTTATTACATATAGGTTTGTGTGTGTATGATATAATAGTAGTAGTCACTTGTAATTTTGTGCATAATATAAAATCAAAAACATAATAAGTTTCCACCACTATAGTAGTGTAGTCCCATGGATATAGGGAGACATCTTAGTGTATAATAGAAGAAAATATATATAGTGTCATAGTACATGTGATGTAATGGATATAGTCACTAGTCAATCTGTGTGTGTGATGGAAACTCAAACTCCTAAAAGTATGTTCCATTTCTATAAATGATCAGTCCCACTGATAAAGGTTTTTACCAAAATCCACACAAAATAACACAATACAAGTTGTAAATAGAGTCTCCAAAGCAAAAAAATTACAAATTTAGAACAAACTATTGAAATCCATTGATAGTCAGAAAATACAGAACATTCTGAAAGCATGGAAGATCCTAGTTAGAATTTTTCCTCTACCACATCTATATTACAGTAGTCTTTCTTGGCATTATAAAATGATGTAGTTTTTTCATGGAATTCGTCTTTGATGAATCCCTTCCTCTGTTTCATTGGCTACTGAAATGAAGGTACTTCTTTCACTGGAGGTATCATGAAAATCACAATACAAGCATTTATATATCAACACACCTTTTAATAGATAGCCTCATTTAATTTAGGATGGATATTAGTATTTCATATATATAATACATGTCCCGAAGGATAAAATATCAAATGAGCATTAACATTTTGTGTTGTTTTTGGTTCCACCAACATCATGTGACAGAAATAATAAGTTTATTTTGTGCTTACCACATCCCAAACACCATTAATAGAGACAATAAGACTGTCACGTGATAGCATAGCCATCTATTTAAGAATCCCAAACACCATAAATTAATGCCCCGTCTGACTAACCACACAACACAAATTCAACATCCCATTTAATAATTTCATTTATACATCTTCATATATACCATTTTTCTATCCACATTATATTCTTTATTTCATTCATTTATCCATATTTAATGTTAATCCATTCATTCCCTCATTATCTAATAACCCTATTTATCTAAATCATTACCCATTCATTTTTACAATTAATATTTCATTAATCTCCTACTATATATTATCATATTCAATAAAACCAACTATATTCTATGGAACTGGGAAACTATAACAAAACCTCCAACTTCCTCCACTCACAGCCACACAAACTGTTTCATAACCAAAAACCAATAAACAACACTGATATCAAGAAATATCTTCCCTTCCATGAAACTAGCTACAACACAATTTATGGACCATGTAATAGACCATACACCATTATTTAATCAACCACCAAACCTCATCCTCCAAACCAACAACAATAACCATCTACAGAAATCCACAACCAAGACCACCTTAATCAAGACAAGGGTAAAAAAATATACAAAAAAACAGAAAAATAGAACTACTAGAGAATTACATAAAAAAATCTATCTTTAATTGAAATAAATTAATTGTTGATAACACGAAAATTTTGACCAATGTTCCATATTTCCATGGAACCAGGGATTTAAAAACTCTAAGTGGTTATTCTTTTTCAAGAGGTCCTTTAATCACGTCATTTAGAAATAAACAAGGTCTAGGAACTACTTCCACATTAATAATGATTTTTTAACAAATGATAATAATATGAATTAACCAAATATCATATAATCCACCTTCACCCCACTCAATTTCATTAGACTATTTATTATCTTTTTTATGTCAATTTTTTAATCCACCCAACGAAAATTAAAGAATATAGTTCTATAATTTCAATTTAATAAAAAATACTTCATGAATATGATATCTCATCCAAATCATCATTATTGATGTGTTGAACAATGAAGAAACATCACTCAAGCACCATCCAATAGAAATGAAAGGTGAACGAGGGTATATTAGAGATAAAGATAAGAGAAACTCACCTGGGAAAGAAAGTGGGTGATGTCTTGAAACTAGGGGACAAATATAATAAGGATATGGATCTCTAAGGATGTGTATATTTCACCTGATGTATGTATAACTCTAGCTAGGACCATAAAGATGGTGACCAGAACAAATATATCAAACATACAAATTTCATTAAACCACATTATATATGAAAGTATATTTAATGGTTTATTTATGAATCCATCCAACACACCCAAAAAGATATATTCTGTAAAATATACCCATTATTGCATAACATATCTTCTTATTCCAAATCTAAACCCATCATTGAACTAAAACTAAAGATATAAATTATAACATATCCAATTATAATAAAATTTTCCTTAGACATTCTTAAATGAATGTGGATTTAACAATTAAACCTAGCCTCCAATCAAAATTTAGGTCTCAAAAATAAAATCTTCATGAGAAAATTATTATATAAATTGTCTTCATTATACATAATTAAGTATTAAAGTACTTATAGTTTATTTGAGTAAGTAGAAATTAATTTTTTTAAATTATAATTATCCAAAACCATATTGATTTCATTTGAAATGACTTTAGAAAACATATCTCACTCATTTTCCATGCAATTGGATTATGTAAAATAAAGAACCACTACTATGTTATTTATGAAATCCTAAACTAAAGGCCTCAGGGTATTGCTAATTATATCACTGACTAAAGGTCAAAAAACATATATTTAAATTTCAAAAAATGTAAGAATAAAAATAAGAAGGTGGTTGTTGTGATTTTTTACAATAATAAAACAATTGATTACACAAAAACTGACCCAAAAATCCATTATATAAAAATTTATGTCAGAAAAGAATTAAAATATAATCAATTGACATTAACATTAATTAGTTATATTTTAATTAATTTAGAAATTCAATTTTGTGTCACAATAAAATAGAAATGATATTTCAACATCATAGATATTCAGAAGTGCTATGATTTACATTATAATTGAAAAATATTTGTACTAACTTTTCCATTTTTAATGATACGTCTATTTTGTAAAAAATGTAAAACACACATGTAAATATATCAATAAATTAATATAATCCAAACCTAAACCAAAAATATTAGTAGTAAGGAATCAAACACATTACCAGTAAAAAACAATCACAACCAGAGAACGTGTGATTCATATTTAAACCTACCAAAACTGGAAACACCATTGATTCTCATTTATAGAATATGAGAAAACCAGCTTATCCACATAATTTCATGAAATAAAAGTGGAGAAGGTTGATAATCAAAAGATAATAAAGAATAATAACATACATAGGTTCAGATTCCATCTCATTTACCTCATACATTTTTTCATTGACCTCTGCGCTAGGGGGTGGTCCATCGCCTAGCTGGTATTTCTTAGGACAAGCACCACAATGATGATGTACTCTGTAGGCTTCTGGGAGGGGAGATAAATTAGGAATATGAAGTGGGAAGATGGGTTTTAGGAGGAGATTGACAATAATGCTGGCGTATGTAGCCAGACAATGATGTGGGGGTCATTGGCTGGGTGTGTTCCTGATTTAGGATAATTTTTATTCATTTTAAATTGGTATTATTTTATGTGAATTTTCGGATTCTAAAAATTTTATTAATTATTTTTTATTATTTAAAAAATCTTCTTACTTTTCTATAGATTTTAGATTTTCATAAAAAAAATTGATGGATTATTTATTCACCCCAAATAATTATAACAAGTTTAAAATTCTTTAAAAATGACTTTTTAGGATAGTTAATTTTAAAAATATAATATTAAGATACATCAATCACTTATCAATAATCAAATATTTATATATTTATATTTATATACATTTCACGTATTATTTTATGTTATATATATCATAATCATGTTCATAAGTATATATCATGAGTGATGTGTTTGTTCTAAAATGTTAATAAATATATAATTATGTTTTCATTGAAATATTAATATTACTGAATAATTTATTCCAACATAATTTTTAATTGTAAATGAATTTTTTGTAATAATAATTAATAACAATATATTTTTTTGTTGGTAAAATATATGTTTCTGTTAATATGATAAAACAATATATTTAATTATTGGTAAAATATTTGTTGGTATTAAATTGTTAATAAAAATAGATATATTTATTGATAAAAATAATTATTATTATATATAATTAAATACAAAAAACATAATATCGATTAGAATTACATGTTTTTCCTAACATATATGATATCTGCTTGTAAATTTATATTTGTATGGATCTTTTTTTGTAGTGTAGATATTAAACTCAACTCTATAATCAAGAGAATATTCCTAATTTTCAGGAAACCTGTGCTCATCTAACTAGTCGTCTTCCCAAAATAATCTATCACCTAGCCAATGACCCATATCATGTTATCAATGATAATATAAAAGATGTCTAACATGGTTTTTTTATAGGGAAAAATTCATATAACCATCATCATGTAATCTTGTTAGATATGAACACTTTTCTAAAAACTATAAAGGGTCTATAAAAAAATATTTATACTAATTTTATAAACTGAAATAGACATAAGAATATGACTAAACATATCCAAAGGATCAACATGCTCTACTTTTGATAAAATAACCAAAATAAGGTATTGATTCTCGTTAGAAAGACACTTTTTGTAAAAACAATTAGAATATATTCAATAAATAATAGTGGACATTATCCCATTATTCCTAAAACAATATGTTGTAAAATATATCTCAACATAGCGAACTATTAAAACTGGGAGAAAAGTTATATGTTGAAACCTCCCATATTTATGTTATATATGGAACTATACCATTACCATACACATTAATAGGAATCATATTGAGCATGTTTCTAAGGTCAATAGAATAAGGTATATTAAATTGGTATGTATAATACATACTCATATAATACATTATATCATCTCTTTTTTATAATATCATTGGAAAAATTTTAAAATATGTGGTGTAATATTAAATTATAGTATAGTTTTATATATTACTAAAAGAGGAAGTGTTCATAAAAACTTTTTTTGAGAAATTATGTTCAAAACATGTATTAATTAATTCTATATTTGAAAAAATGTAAGGACTTTATCTTATGATTTTTGTAAAACACTTATTATATATAATAAATTAGATTCCAAACATTATTATAGTAGTTCAATTTCCATTTCCACTTTTTAATTTCTATTTATTCTAAGAGTTTAAATTTTTTCAAAATAATTTTTTTTATTCCCTCTCATTAGAGGATTTTATATTTACAATGAAAATAACTCATATTCCCTTGTTTCCAAATTAAAATTACATCAAACTTCGATTATTATCTTTTTATTTTTTCAACGAATCCACCTAGATGATTCATGGTCAAAATACCATGTCTATATATAATATAGGATCTTTCTCCATCAATTTATTTTTAGAATACTCCTCTGTTAATACATGAGGAAGTATATATATTTATTATCATGAAATAATTCTCTTATTCCATTGGATCATGGATACAATAAAATAATATGTCACAAAATAGATTTTAAATGTATTCATATTCTAGGTTTACTACTCACATTTCACAACACATAAATCTTATATAATATCAAAAATTCCATTGGGAATTACCATTGCACTGATTCCTTTAAAATCTTTATGATATCCACCATCATGGATGGTATTTACATTGAAATCGGTCTTTCATTATATTTTTATGACCATGAATTCTTATGGGTGATTGATTGTATCTCATTTTGGTATAAACATAATTTCCTCAAATCTACTTCCTTTGGATTGATATCTCACATTCATGGTCTTCTAATATCCGACTACAAAATATCTACCCTGGAAAGAATCTATTTCAGTTTGGTTGTATATTACAATAATCAATCTCCAATATTGAAATTATTAATGCCCCAATGTTCTTTTAGATGGTTTTTATATAATAGACCATTATTAGGATGTTAATACTTCTATAGGTAATTTTAATTTGATAATTAAAGGGCGATGGTTTAATTTAGAAATTTAAACTCATTATAATAGATCTCTATAAGTTAAAAATACAAAAGAAAACCTTTTTTATATTCATTTTTTTCAACCATTATCTTCTTGTAATAAAAATTCTTCGGCATTCATTATCCATAACAAATTTTTCAACATGTTTCATTTTTCATTTTTTTAATCCTAATATGAATTGATATTTTGAGATCATAACTATGGAATATTATTACTTCATGATCATTTTCTTCTCCGAATAACACAACTCATATATCTACCACACACTCTATTCTCATATTCAACACTTCCTAATGACATGAAATCAAATGGAAAATTCTGTAATCCATTTAAAATCAATAGGAAGCATCGACTTATGGATCTGATACTTGAATTTGTCGTTATTATTGAAAGTGGCATTTGTCCCTTGGATTTGGAGTTCAGTGATAAATCACATAAAGTGGCTATTACCAAGAAAACACACTTTTATTGATATGAAATCATGGCAGAATGATCACTAATTCATTTTTGATCTGTAGAAGACAAATCCATATCCATCAAATGTTCATGTTTTACAGTATGCTGGAAAAGGAGTAATAATATTATTTAGTGTTATTAAAGTGACGTATCTCCCATCAGGGGGTCAAAATGAGAAAATGAATTTTTATTGATGTGAAAATATAAAATAGAATTACTTGAATCATATTTTATATACTAGGCTCAACCACACATAAATATAATACATGGATTGATTTTTATAGTTAAAAGTTAAATTTTTCATTTGTTATTATTTTTTATAATAATGGGAAAATCAAGTTTATCATTCAAAAATGATCAAATGAGCTTTAATTAACATGAAATATTAAAAAAAATATCTTTATGTCATTAGAAATCAATAGGAATCAATGACACATAGATTAGATACTTGAATTTCTTAGTATGATCAATAGTGGCGTTTATACCTCGAATTTGGAGTTAAGTAAAAAATCACATAAAAGGGTAAAATTCTAATAAAAACAATTAGATAGAAATTAAATAATGGTATAATCTTCACTGAGAAGTTTTTTATATGGAGAAATCAATTCCACATCCATTGTATTCTCTTGTTTCCAAATATGATGAAAACTTTTGGATAACATTTTATAGTGTTATTAAAATGACAGGTCTTCTATCAGGTATTAAAAAAAATGAGAAAATTACTACTGACTATCATTAAAATTTAGTATAATGTTCCTTGAATCATAAATGATCTATTTTAATTGATATCGTTTCAATCTGATCCCCAGATTGTTTGGAATGACTAATTATTATTATTATTTTAATAACTAGGAAATCATGTCTATAGGGGTCAAAATATTCCAAATAATATCTCATTGAAATTAAATATGAGTAAAATTTTCTTTAATTATTTTAAAATAGGAACTAAACATTAGAACAAGGATGGAATATTTGAATTTCTCAATATTATTGGAAATGGACTTTTTCCCTTGGATTTGGTGTTAAGTGAAAAATCATTTAAAAGGGAAAAACACAAAAAAAAACACTTTTATTAACATAAAATCATTATAGAATAATCTTTGATCCACCTTTAATCTATATAAATTAAATATACATCTATTGGATGCTCATTTCATCTTATATGAGGTAAATTGATGGATAAAATTATCTAGTATTATTTAAATTACAAATCTCCCTTCATGGAGTCAAAAACAAGAACTGAAATTATGATTGATGTAAAAATATAAGAGGACATTCCTTGAATCATATTTCTTCTATAGAAATCAATTTTGTGTTAATATGTCTTTTCATTGGTTAATATAATTAAAATTTTATTTTCATATTTATTATCTTTTTTGTAATAATGGTAAAATTGTCTGTGTAGGGAACAAAACCAACCAAACAAGCTCTAATGGACTCGAAAAATTTGTAAAATAATCATTACGTAATTTAAAATCTTTTGGAATTATCATCCCAAGTATCAAATAATCTATTTTATCGGTATGATCAAAAGTGATTCTTTTCCAATAGATTTGGAGTTATGTGAAAAATCCGATGAAATAGACCAATTCGATGAAAACAAACATAGATTGATATGAAATCTGGGTATAATGATCATAAAACCATTTTTTATATGTATAGATCAATGACACATACAGTAAATACTTTTTTACCCAATATGATGCAAAATTATGGGTAGTAATTTCTAGTGTTATTAAAATGAAATCTTCAATAAAGTGGTTAAAAATAAGAAAATTATTTTTAATTGAGGTGAAAATATTGTAAAATATTCCTCAAATCATATGTGACCAATTACAACCAAAATAATTTCAATCTGAGGGTCGTATTGGTCAGTATATGGTAAACATTGTTTTCAACTATAATATTTATTGCTTAATTGATAAATATTTCAAACAAACATTACAGACTAACTTTGTATCATTAATGTAATTTTGATTCTTTATATTAGTAACACTATATGAACTTTTTTATTATTATATATATATATATATATTAACTGAATAAATTTGATTAATATTAATTATATTTATTTGTAATTTGTTTTATATTTTTTATCTTATTAGTAGTTTGATTGAGACAGAAGATCTGAAGGATCTTTAGGTTCTTGATTTTCTCATTTTTTCTATATATCAATATTTAATTATTAGTTATTTTTCATTTCTGGATATATTTTTTTCAGTTATTTTACTACTGTAAAACTAAAGAATTTTAAAAAAACATTAGGTCAAAAACTGCCAAAGGTGGTCGCTATTGTTTTTATTTTCAGGGTGTATTAGTAACCACATATAGTGTTTTTTATCTATTTATATGTTGTGGCCACATTTGGTGGTCTGTAATTCTATTCCTAGTGACCTCCAATGTAGTAATCTAGTGACTACCTATATCTAATTCCATTGATAGTAGTTATTTCCTTTTATAAATGGTCTAACAACAACAGCCAAATGAATTCAGATGGTGGTCACAAAATCCCCTTAGTAACCACTTTTACTGGTCTTTAGTGGTAATATTTTTAGTTGTTCTAGATTTATATTGAAATTGTTGGGTCACATCATTAAACTCAAAAACATGTAATAAGAAGGACAATATCTATTTATATTTTCCCTCTTCTTGACTTTAAAATATTTATCATCTATGACTATAACTAGAAACATCTTTATTTATTTCTTCATTTTAAATATCATAAATAATTATCATTCAATTCATCTATTTTTTTCTTATATTCCCTTTAAATTTACTTATCGTTTTCAACCCTTTTACATCCCAAGGATATGAATCTCAAAGACCATAAATAAATAACCCATTGTGGGTGGTATGATGGGAATCATAATGTCATTCTTGATTTTGTGAATTTGTTTCTAAATATATTTCCTCGCTATTAAAGTGTGATACTGGATGTGGAGTATAGTGTAGGTGATGATAACTCTATAATATATTTAAAATATCCCACTAATCAAAAGGTTTCATATGAATTTCTCCCTCCTATTTAGACCACATTTCATATTAATGGATTTATGGTTTTTGAAAGGATGAATATTATGAAATTACTTCTAGTTTTTTGAATAATATCATTAAATTGATTAAGTAATGTTCTTACCTATTCACCAAGGAAAAAAACTGGGTTTAAATATCTATTATAGAGTCACTATAATAGATTTGTGGTTTTATACAATTTAATAAAAGTTAGGGGAAGTATGTGAATGATATTGATCCTTCTTATTGAATATTATTTAAAAAAAAGTAAACATTGATAAATCCCACTAAAATTAATCCTTAAGAACATTTTTCATATATATCATTTATTAGGAGTGCATATGTATTTCCACTTTTTTTCTTATTCACATTCATCAAAAAACAAGACACCACCACTATATTATTTTAAAAATTATTAAAAAAAACAATAAAAACAAAAGTGATCGGATTGGGAAACTCCCAAACCACAGTAAATTTTAAAATACCCTATAAATGTGCTATATTATATTAGGAGTAAATAAAAGTTTTATTTTTCTATGTCCCATTACAACCACATGATCAATTTTTTATAATATGTTACTCATTTATTATATATTTTTTATTTTCATTGGTCTCTTTAAGTAATTTGATAGACTTTTTTTTGAAACTGCATTAAAAAGTTAATTTTGGTCCAAGTTGTTCTCAAAGAGTTAAAAAATATATATAATTGTATTTTTATTGATTCTTTATTATTAAATTAGTATAATATTTTTATATATAAATAAATGGTCCAAAATAGTTCGAAATTTGAAAATGTTTCCTAATAGACTCATTTTTTGTAGTTAAAATTACCAACATCATTTGTTCTTATTATCATTTATGTAATTCTCAAATGATATTTCTAAAATGTTTATACTATCATAAATAATCAATTTTTTCACTTAATCCTTTTTAATAACCATCCATGAATGATGGTTATGGAAAATGAAATGATTTATTCATGGAGGTGGAAAACATACCATAATATAAATAATTATTAATTTTAATACAAAGAGTGAGATGATTATATAGTAGATATTTTTATTAAAATAATAAAAAATAAGTATAATTATTATATATAAGACATTATTTCAATATGTATTAAATAAATACAAAAATGTAGAATAATAAAGGAATTTCCAAAGTTGGGATGAAAATATTATATTTTCCTTTGTTTGTTTACTTTAGGCTTCACTCTAAGGCTCTTTAGATTGGATATTTAGTATAACCATAACTCCTTATACATTGAAAATTGGTTGGGTGGGATTTGGGAATAATTTTTTCATAGTAATGAACATAGACTTTGAGATGAATAGGGATGGTAAAGGGTGGTATTTATAATGTGACGAGGGGGTGTTTTTGAAGATAATATTCATTAGTTTATTATTTTTTGTCAAGAATTCCAGTAGTAAAAATTCTTATGAGTAAATAGATTAATTGGTTCATGTGACTCCAGGATAATCTCTTATTATATCACCTTTTATGAAATAAAAAATATATTCAACTAATAATGTAAAATACTATTATTTTATGTGGAATTGATATTCGATAACTAGGTTTGGGAAACAAGATGATTGATGTGAATAGTAAATCAATAATTTTGTTAACTTGTGCTTTCACATTGAGTTTACCATTTTTTTCTCCAGATTCGTATTGACCAATGATCTATTATGATAGGCTCTATATAGTTTTTCAATCATTCTTGTCAGTATGTTTTATCCATGAAAACTCATACCAACTCCCACATACTTAATGATTTATGAAGCTTATTTTTGAAGGCACTCATACATTAGGGATTCAAAACCAATGACACATAGGAAATCCCATTGGTCACAAATATGAAAGGTCAAGATCATCACACCCTATTAGGGGGAATTAGTGCTTACTATAGGACTATATTATAGATTTGAGATGAGTTCATCAATCCTTCCAAAATCCTAGTATAAGATTGGTTACCCTGATAAAATTATTCAGTGATGAATCCATATATATAGGATAGGGTGTTCGGTTAATAACAACATTTGTATGTATTATATGATCTCTATATTGTTTCTCATTATTGCATAAAAATAAGGTATTTCATATGTTTTGAAGCTATAGTAATAAGCGCGCTATAGTTTTACTTCTTTCTATATAAGATACTAGTTTTTTGATATTAGGATTGAACCTATAAGAGGCATCCTTTGTATCCTGTGAGAACTTCAATCATTACCCACATAGTATTTTTGGGATAATTTAAGGTCATATGATAAGACTACACAATTTAGATTAATTCCATGTGGAAGAGATTTATATGATGGAAATTAATAATTGGTTATGGATCATGGGCCTTATGAATATTTCCTACGTATCCAAATTATATTAGGAATTAGTGTTCTTGTTTAGTTTTCCCCAACCCACTAATTAGTGAGGAGGTGTAATTAAAAATTATGAGTATTATTCTCCAATGTTTAGAAAATATAGGGACTTATACCAAGAAAAATAAAAAATTTGGGGGGTATTTTCATCACACTATTTGTATGCCCACTTTTGATATCAAAACCCATACGAGTCTCACTGATGTGAGAAACAAGAGATAACATGAGATCGAACATGTCACAATGGATAAAAGAAATAACTTATACACGATATAGAGACTTAGGATTCAATAATTTTTTCACTGGGATTCCACACCATGGTTCCCTTATTATGGTATTAATATTATGTTAATGTATTGATTATTTCAAGTCCCTTAAACTAATGTTATTCACACAAGATGAGAAAAACAAGAGATATCAAGGGATCAGGTGCACTACCTATAGGTGGGGGAAATATGTACCGATTCAAATCTAATGGTATATGATTAGAAATTTTGTGAAGGTTATGACCTCATAAGGGAAATTTTGGTATTCATGTTTGATATGGGTCTTTGGGATTATGATTAAATCCTAAATATCCCATTTTAATGGGAATCAAAGTCCTCTTAGTTCAAGTTGGATTCAAATATACTGATGGATGAACAAAGTTGTTAGACCCAATGGAGGTGTGTCCCAAAAACTATAGTATATGTAATTACAAGGAACATACACTATGATGGATTTCCGTATTACATATCCATCCCTTACCCTGTGAAGGAAAAGAGAGTGGGGACTATGAGACTCTTGTTCAGTATTATTTGGGTGGTATAAGGACCACTTTTGAGGACATGGCATGAATAGGGTTGTATGAGTGCAAAACACTTGGTCCATCATATAAACTATCCACATAAAGGGAGACTTAGACAAAGTCTCATGGTAGGGGTTCACATGGTTCGAGGGTACATGTCCAAGATTCTCTTGCAAACAAGGATAATATGACTAATGATATCAACTATGCATGTCCGAGAATGTTTTCCTCACATGTATGAGGATATATTCTAAACATTTCTGAGGTTTTATATCCTAAAAGGATTAAAAATTAGATTAATTCTTCCTAACATGTTTGAGGATGTCCTTCTAATAATGATGACATGTCTAAGGATGTCTTCGTGAGAATGATAACATGTCTGAGGATGTATTCTTGACATATTTGATGATGTATTTTTGGAAATGCTAACAAGTCTGAGGATGTATACTTGAAAAGGATGAAATGTATTTGGATGTCTAATTGACATGTTTGTGGATATCTTTCTGACATGTTTAGAAAGTCTAGGGATGTTTGAATAACAAGGATGAAATGTTTGAGGTCGTATGTCATGTGATCAACAGGACATTTCTGATGCACTTCGTATGATCTAGCTAAAATGTCAGGGTTTCTATGAATGGTCTGGATGATATTTCTAGGTTTATTTTCATGATTTTTAAGAAATATATGAAGTTCATTGCATGATCAATTAATAAATCACATGAAATGGATGACCTTTTCACGTGAATATCATTATATCTTCATTTTCATGATTATTTTCTAGTTTTTACTTATTTGGGTGAATTACTGGAATTTTTTAGGTGTTTTCCCATAGAGGCATCACATGATCAAGTTGACTCACCTAATGTACTTTTCATGATTCAACTATAATTTTGGATGTCCATCACATAATTAATTAACTGATAATGTGAATCATATAAATCTATTGTTTAATCCCTTAAGATACTCACCAAACTTGTCATATGGAAGACTCTTGAGATTTTTTTCCTCTTTTCTAGAATGTTTTCTCCCTCCTCTAATTATATTTTTTAGGTTTCAATGTGGGGTTTTATATGAATCATTTCACACAATCGATTTCACTTTTCATGGTGATTATGTCTTATATCATGTCTTCAGTCAGTGGATGAAATGTTTTCTTATGTCTTTTATATGTCATGTGCTTTCCATGATCACAAAGTATGTAATAAATTAAATCATTAATTTTTCACAAGATAGAGAATGATTGTGTGATCAGCCCTTCATTAACAACTTCCTCTAAATCATAGAATGTATGAGGGTGTCTTCATGGTCAAAATGGCTTGTCTAATGAAATTTTAGAGATCATATAAGTATGTCTAAAATCCTTTACCTGACCAATAAACTAATCGTGTAGACCACGTAATTCTATTGAATACAAAATAGCATAACTCACACCACGTAATGATTCCATCATTTTCAGATTTTATCACATGAATTATTTTATGGTTGTTAAATTTTTTATTACTAGAGTGTCATATGATCAATGTGGAAAATTAAAATGATCATTCCATGATTGATCCAGCATGTTTGATGGCCTTCATGAGATCACATCAACCTGTTTAAAATCCTTCACATGATCAATCCAGGATAATAAATGGGTTTTCATGACCCATATGACATGTCTAATGGATTACATGTGATCTATGTACAAGTCATGTGAAGTGTGTACTCACTTCACATAAATATCAACATAACTCACTTCATATAAGGATATCTTCATTTCTAAATTTCATCAGATGAAAAACATGAATATTGTTAAAAAAATTATCTACAAGTATTTTACATGATCAGAAATAATTGTTCAAGGAATTCACATGATTAAGAGGACTCATCTAAGGGGGTTGGTTTTATTAGTGAATATATCATGTGAAGCACATAACCCCTTAGAAATAGGTCACAATGGTTATATGATAAAAATATTTTCTAAAGGATGCATGAATCGTGTGATATGGGTTCTTGATCATCATGTGGTCATGCTTCTTCATTTACATTGTGATAAAATAATTTTTATTCCTTGGGTGTTTCTTTGACACTAATTTTCCCTATTCTAATTCGGATGGAATTATCAAATTCCCCCCCCCCACCAAGAAGAAATCTTATAAGGAAGAAACAAGGACTCAATTCTGAATATTTAAATTCATGTTTGACTGACATCGACTTCTACCTATAAATTTTTTTAGATGAATCTATGCCTTTGAATAGACCATTGGTTTTCAAAAAGGATCCCTATAAATAAGAGTAATGAGGGTCATCCATTTCAATTATGAATCAAAAGCTTGTGGAGATCAATAATTTTATATATCAGGTCCCAAATTTGTAAGACAACTTCACATAAAACCATATAAAGAACTAATCACATGATAACAATATGTGATCCCTTCACATGATTGATTCACGTGACAACAACACAGAACCTCATTTAAATAACTATTCAATTGATTATATCATGGGATCTTATCATGTAATGATCTTTTCTAGACAATTCATGCAACCAATATACCAATTAATCATAGGTAATTTACATGAAAAGGGATGAACGTCCTTGGTCATGGGGTAAGTTCATGTGATTTTAATTTCTCACGGAGGATGTCTCATGATCACTAAATCATTATGTTAGTAATGGGACCTTATAATAGTCATGTGACTCACATGATTGGATATAGATCAAGTGATCATGAGATTTAAAAGGGATAACTTGATCATGAGACTTAAAATATGTCACATAATATATGTGATACTTCCTAATCCTTGTGATTTCTTATCTAGTCTACCAATTTTGAAAGGATTCTTTACTCATTTAATATATACTTATTATATATTGATGTAGATGGCTTCAGTCTCACATACTTCATCCAACATGTCAACTAGAATGGCTATGATTTATGGGAATCATAATGTTGATCCTTGGAATCGAGTCTTGCATAAAAAAGAGGCTCTAATGTGTTTTCTTTTGATGGGTCATCCAAACTACATTTTTTTACATAGACTTCCTCAATATAAATTTTTTCTTATGTACGATGTCTTCATCCCTTCTCCCAACCAAAACATTTTTTATTTTTTGGTTTTTATCTTCTTATGAATATATATAATATATTTTCATCAAGCATAACTTAATGATAATGACACCATTCCAATGGGTATCCTACACATTGAATCACTCCCCTCTAAGACTGGATGGTTTTGATCATTATCATCAAAAAAAATTCTAATTTTAACCAAATATAATTGTCTCCTATTTGGAGAATCCAAAGGGTTGCGGGAGTTGTAAATAGTATCTATGACATGAAGTTAACATTTATGATGAATGCGAATATCACTTTTGGGTTAGAAATACCTGTATAGAATTTTTTGATAAATTCTACACTGTCCACCTCTAAAAGGTAGCATAGATTTCTCCAATCATAGTGTAGCATAAATCTAAACTCCTTAGATAGATGATCAACAATTGGTATCCTAGAACGTACTCCTTTCAAATGATGTATTATAAATTAAGAATCATCCTAAGGGAAATATATCATATTTGGGGGATATGTCTTCTTGGGGAGATGTGTGATGAATTCATTCCTTTCATGGGCATTTGGGATTAACCTGAACAGACTCCAATTTTGGAATGAGATATGGTAACCATTACAAAGGAGAGGATAATGAAGTAATTGAACCTATGCTCAGTCATTTCTTTCATGTATTGGATTAATATATTTCTTTATCGAAGTAAGTAATGTACAACTTCCATACATCCACATCATTAAACTTCTCAACATGTTTGGAATAGTATTGGATCTTAGTAGGTAATTTTGGAGGCTAAAGAGTATGTCTCATGGATATATATGGTGAGACAAAGGCTGTCTCTAAGTATTTGGTTAGTACGTTTTTTCCCATGTTTCTAAATTGATATATTTTTCTAATAGAATATATATTTCTTGGAATCTTGGAAAACATAGTGAGGATGATAACTAAATTGAAAAAAAGTGACCTCCCAACTTAGATATTTTACCCCATTCTTATCTTTATAATATTCTCTACCATATTCAATAAGGTAATACCCTATACTCGATTAGTGAGCCCTTTTAGATTTTTATTTTTATGGATATGAGTGTACATTAGGTTTTATTTCTACCAAAATACCACTAAAATCCATCATTCCCTATTCTACCCTAGACTACTATATGTTTCTAGGGTTGAGGTAATGATGTTATACATTCATGACGCTATCAACATACTGAACAAGAATATTTTTTTTTATTTTTTACGTTTCCCCGAACCCAATAGGCTGATCATTGATGAAGAATGTTCTTTCATAAATTATAAGTTATACACATTTTCTTTTTGTTATGGGGTTCTGGAAGTCCATTTAGATGATATAACCATTTACAAGTCAATCACCCCATAGAGATTTTCATGTTAGATCTATTGTACTCAACAACTTTCATCTCCCCCTTATGTTGGTGTATAAGGGGAATGAAATAATATTCTTATCCATAAATTTTGGATGACATTGGGACACAATGATACTAATGACAATGTTTCATTTTACTATTCCAATGCTTCTAATATTAGGTCTCATGACTATGCATGATCTTAGGGGGAATCTTGTCCAGCTAGTATGTTGAGATGATCAGTTCAAAAGGTAAATACACCATATATCTCTCTGAAAACATTTTCCATGTCCTTGATAAAACTGCTTCAAGTCTTAAAAATCCCTTCAAAAAAATTCCCTCATCATGATGGAGGGTCCTTTAATGATGAGTCATAGTTGTGGAGAAACAAGATCCTCAATGATGATAACTGGTGATGTGATTATCAATGGAGGATCAAAGCATGTGTTTTAGTGAAGTGAGAGTATTAAAATATACAGTTTTTTCACTTCTCAAACGAATTAATCAAGATTTCTTCTCAAATATATTATATCTAAATATATCCCAACCATGGATCCTTATGTCGGAACCCCTCTGAAATGGACACCGATAGAGGGATGCCATGAAGATTAATTTGGAACCAACTTCACACCTTAATTATAGATACTCTCTTAGGGATATTCCTCGTCAAGTGTAGATTGTATTATATAATTTATCTTGGGGGTAAGTGTATTCAATTATTAGAGATTATAATAAGTCATACTACAAATCATCTTAGAATGGCAACAATTGTTCAACCACAAAAAGGAGCTACAAGAATTGGACATCAAAATCCTCTTATTTCATTCTATGATGGTTGTATTAGATGTGTCAGATAAAAACCTCATACAACCACTTAATTGAATGATCAGAAGAGAGGCCTTTCCATGTAGATAGTAGAACAAAAAGCGTTCTTAGCTTGTGAAAATATTGATTTCTCAAAGGCATCAACTTTACTAGACACCACTAAAAAATAGGATGAGGAGTTACCCTACTATATTGGGAAACTTTATCCACTATAAGTGGTATAGAAAATGGATTGGTCAACACTTCATTATTCAATTGATGCCTCTCAATAGGCTATGGCCAATCAGGACAACTCAGCACACCAACTTTTATAATGATCTTCTTATATTTCCTCTGAGGAACCATGGGAGAGACTCCAAACTGTGGATATTCATTTTTTTAATTGTACACTATTAATGAATGGTTTCAATGAATTTTTATTTTTCTATAAATATTTATCCCATTCACCATGTTCATGGTATTTTGTTAATTACGTATCATATTGATTTTCAAATATAACAATCATTTTTATGATACCAAGAGAACCCAATAATGAACTAAAATGAACAAATAAAAATAAACCATTTATGATAATTTCTTATGAATGGTTAATTATAATAAGAATACTCATTGATGTATCTACACCCATCCGTCCAAGATTTTATGGTTTAAGAAATATTATTTTTGTAAATATTTCCCATCAATAGGGGACCATGATTTTTATAAGTCAAATTAAATAGCGAGTGTTGATAAATTTTTATAGGTCTTGATAATGGTCCCTATAAGATTTGTATCTATTATTTTCACCCATAAATTTTTCCTATCCCATCTAATTAAAGACCTTCTTGGCATGTAATTAGATTTTTAGGCTTCCCTTTATGGGGTTTTCAGTCTGAAAAGATTTGTTCCTTCCCCATTTCATAAGTGCTCAATTTTTTTGTTGATCACACAAAATGTCAGGTTTAGGGAATATAGACTTGGGTTTTTTCTAGTGTTCCAATTTCCAACTTTCATCCTTGAGAGAGTTTTTTAATTTTAATTATTAGTTTATGGTCTTGTTATTTAGACTAATAAATTGATATTTTTGTTTATGTTAAACAGCTCAAAACATCTACTACTTTGGTTTAGGGACTTCTATATCGGGCCATATATTGTTTTAGTTTTGGGAATTTTAGCTCAACCCATCTACTTTTTTATTTTATGGACACCTATATCAAAACATTTTTTGATATAGTTTATGATATTATAACTCCAACCTTATATTGTTTTAGTTTAAGGTCTTCTAGGATTGAAATTATATTTTTTTAGTTCAGGGTCTTTTAGCTCAGAGATTCTATTGCAGTAGTTTAAGGACTTCTAGCATGGAACTTCTTTTGATTTTAAAGATAAATGCATAGAATGTGTATATTAATGAATGGTTATAACAACCTGTATCAATGTTGGGATCCTAAAGAGTGAATATTAATGTATGATTATGACACCCTGCATCCAAGTTTAGATTCTGAAGAATAAATATTTATAAAGGGTTCTGACCCCACGAAATTGTGTATAAATTTTGAAGAATGAATATTAATAAATGGTTTTGAAACTATATATACTTGCATAAATGGTTCTTGTAATATGGTTACATAATATTATGGATATTGAATCCAATTGGATAGTTGGAATACGAGATGGGAAAATCCCACCTCAAGGAGTTTGAATCGAAAGAGATGAGATGGGGAAGATATGCTGGGGATGATTGAAAAATTCTCTGAGGTGTCAGGTTCCACTATAATGCTTTTGGGGCTCATATGGATTATAGGTTTTTTCTACTATATAAATACGCCATTATTTTATGATTCAAGGGCCATTATGCATGATCCAATATTATCATACATTCATGGTCAAGTATAAGGGTTCCCAATCTTTTCCATGTACGGAAATTATATGTGAACATTCTAGAATTTGTAAAATGAAGTAGGGTATAAAGAAAAGACAATCCAAGAAGGGTTATAGTTCCCTGGGTGTAGTTTAGTTTATGGTTAAGAATATTGGACCTCAAAAAATTTCAACAATAAAGTACCACATTTATACTTTGAGAATAGGTTCAACACATGGAGACGTAACATCGATGACGGAGAATGTACTTGAATAGTTTGGTCCTACGTTTTTTAAATCATGGTCTAGGAATGTCTGAGCTAGTGTGCAATGGAGACTTGTGGGTATAGGTTGAAACTAGTGTATCATATAGCCATGGAGATTTCTCATAGATGAAGCTATAAATTTTCTCTAGGAAAAAACCATATGCTATGCACGATCTCTAAGGCATTGCATTATTCACCAGGGAATCTTAGTGGGGTCCCTTTGGACAAGTCTTTCCTTATTACAAATTCACTATTAAGAATAACTATGTCTAATAAATCATGGCTATGGGATTCAAAGAGAATTATGATAACTAATAGAACTGATATGTATCGAATAAAACTTAAAATACGTAAAAGTGATTTGTGGAAAAAATAATATTCAAAATGGTTCAAGCACTGTATATTTTTTTCAACACCTATAAAACATGTTATCATTGAAAGGTAAAGTTAAAAATCATTTCTCTCATTTTTTTCTTGAATAAAGGGTTATATTGAGAACAAATCGACTTTTATTAGTGCCATAAGATGGGCCAATAATATTTGAGCATTTCCAATGATCTAAATTCTTTCGAAGCTCTAGAGAAAAAAATTATAGAAAGCATAGACTTAAATTTTTCTCATAAAACCATTTATGGGTTTTTATATAGAAATGTTTTATGTCTTTTTTAATAGTAGTTTAGGTTCTTACAGATTGGAATATCAGAGGCTAATGTTTTAAGTTTGTACAACATTGTAAATGGTGCACACAATTTAAGGTGATGTTATATGGACCTAGTATTATGTGAGTGTTAAAAAACAACCTAATTAGGATTCGCAAGTTCAATAGTACTTCAACACAGTTTTGATAAGAATGTTGTAAATCAGGGCATAAGGTTATCTAATTATGATTAATGATATGATACAATGATATTGATGATGATTATTAGTGAAAATATAGTGATGATTTCCAATATAAAGATGTTAGGGATCACAAGGATTGGGGGAAATTTCATAAAAGGAGGAGATATCTCTAGGTGAAAATTCAAGGACCCTTATAAAGATATTACACATGAATTGTCAGGAAGAGGGATCCTTACCCCTTTCCAAGGAATATGGAAGTTTTATGGAATTCAAATATTACCATGAAAAGAACTATTTTTTATAGATTGAGTTTCTTAGAATCATGATGAAATAACCCCAAAATTTAGTAGGTTATTGTGATCCGCTTGTGGTCTTATGATAAGAAGTGGTGATGGATAAAAATTTTCATAGTTTTAACATAGTACAATGGGATTAAATTGTTTTCATGTTTAACATAATATGACCTGTCTATAATTGTTGTGTAGTTTAACATCATATGACTATGACATAATCATTGTGGAATTAATTTCATCGGACCAAAATGTGATTTTTATCATACTGATGTAGAATTTCTACAACATGTATTTTTATAGTCTTACTAGGGAGTAACCATCTACTTGATCCCCTTCCTATACATAACTATCTCATGTGAATGTGATTTATATGTAGATATGATTCATATATAAGATAACCAAGTATTTATGATTCATCCATCCTTAAGACATTTAAAATATTTTATTGTCGACAAGAGCATGGGGGCATATAAAATTTTTATGGCAAGAATTACTTGGGGTTTCTTATGATATTTTAGGTGTATAAATCATACCAAAATCACATATTTCAGTTATATACCCTTTAATAGATCTGTCTCATCCATAAAAACATCTTATGGATGGATCAATCATATGGTCCCAAGCTCTTTTCCATCAGTATTAGGTGAGTGTTAAAAACCTAATTTGGATTCCCAAGGGGAATATTACTAAAACACTCTTGTTAGTAGGAAATAAGAATATAGTGATTCATTCTCAAGAATATGTAATCCTGAGTAATGATATGATACAATCACGCTAAGGATGATCATGAGTGAAACTATTGTGATGAGTTCCACAGTGATGATTTTAGGGATCACAAGGAATGGGGGACATTTATTATAATGTGGATCTCCTCTATGTGACAATTTAAGGGCCCTTATATATATCTTAATCATGCATGGTCATAAATATGGATCTATGAACCTTTAAAAGGTCTATATAATGTTTGTGGAAATACAAAATTCCCATGAAAAGAAGCATGTTTTATAGACTCAGGTTCTCAAAATGATGATGAAAGCACCCCAAACATGGGTTCGCCATAGTCAGGCTCTTGTGGTCCTTTGATAAGGAGTTTTTATGGATGAAATTATTCATAGTTTTAAAATAGTATAGTGGTATGACATTATCATGAAGTTTAACTTCATATGATGTGGCTATAACTATTGTGTTGTTTAACGTCATGTGACTAGGATATTATCATTATTTAGTTTAATTTCATCTGACTAGAACTTGATTATTACAAATTGATGTGGAATTTATGCAACATGTCTTTTCATAGTCTTACTAGTGAGTAGACTTCTACTGAAACACCATCATGCACATAAATATCTCTTATAAAAGTGAGTCATACATAGATCTGATTCATATATTCGTGAACCATGTCTATAAAACTCAGCCATCCTTTATAATTTGAAGGTCTAGTAAGGGGTACATGTGCTTGGGGCCATATAAAATTTTTGTAGATAAGATTCCTTGGGTTTCCCAATCATTTTTAAGGGCGTGAATCAAACTACAGTCATATAATTAAATTATATTCCCAGGAATATATATGGATTTCATGAAAAGGGGGGAAGGACGCATTTTTTATGATTTTGCAGTTGGGCCGAGGTTTGAAAGATCCTCGGCAGCACTACATATCAAGTGACAATATAAATCAAGAAACAAATAGTTATCTTATGTCCCCTACAGGGATTGAAATAACATATAAAGAGAATGTATTTTTTCTGGTCAGACAAGTTATTTTCCATGCTCCCTCTATACAGATTTATTTCTCATGTAGGGAAGAAGAATTAAGCCCTACCTTAGTGAGGGATTACTAAGGATGTAAAGTATCATATTGAAGGTTCAAACACATAAAAATTAGGGGTCACCATTTATTGAATTCATTGATGGTCTCAATGACTATTGATCCATGCACCTCTATGTATCCTATAGATATAGGAATCAAACCATTCATTGTTTTTGGAAATTTAAATTTCCTTTTACATAGATATAACTTATATTCATTGGATATGTGAATGTTTCACCTGAATGAGAAGTCACCCACTATCTCTTGGTTGTAGGATTTTTAATCATTAGTGATACCATCAAGGAGAAGGGATCTTATATTAGATGATGATTTCATTGGTAAGGTAATATTTACGTTCTATCATCCAAACAAGACTGATAGATTTAAATATTTATCAAATATATGGGATGGTAGTAATAGTGGTAAACATTCATCTAGGCTCAAGTCAATATACACAAGCATCACTACATATCTGATAGATTTGGAATCAAGCCATATGTAGTTCTTATGGAATAAAGTTCTCTATATAGATAAAGATCACAAACAAGTAAGATAGAATTTATTATTTTAAATGTTACAGCTAGGCCCCAAACCTGGGATCTATGTGTTATTACATATCTCAAATGGAATAAGAATAAATTTATTCATAGTTATTATAAGGGAGACTCCCTACATGGATAAAGATCATAGGAAAAGAGGGGGAATTTTCATATCCTATACTATTGTGGAGATAAATATTCATCCCCAACACTGATTTATGGCTATGATTCCATACTCTAAGAATTTTATTTTGGTTCTTTAGGATAGACAATATGTCATGTAGTTTAACACCATAAGACTAAGAAATATGAGGGATGATGCTTTATGGTCATGTGTCTTTGACTCCATAAGATTTTTGATAATATTTGGTATCTCAAAGAATTTGGGTATTCCTTGAATGTTAATACCATGAAATTAGAGGGTATAATAATACGTTGTTGTAACCTTTCATTGAAATTGATTACGATTCCCATATGGGTAATATCTAGTGTTTTTAACTCATATTGAATAGTTGGGTTATAAAAACTGTAAATCATAACCCAAGAATATCTGAGTCAATAAGAGGTTTAGATGACTAGGTATATCTCAACCATTTTAACAGAAGAAAGCTATGTCCCATATATTCATGATAACAGCTCTTAGATTTTAGCGAGGCCTTTCCTCTGAAACTAAAACATCCCATAGGCATAAGCTCTAAGGAATTGTGTTATTCTATTATGAATCCTATAGGGTTCCCTTTGGATCATTCAATCCATGTTACCAATTTTCTATAATAGAAACCTAAGATTATATTGGATTATAATCCATGGGCTCCAAGAGAAGTGTATCAACTAAAGGAATTGGTTGCTTTTCACATAGAGATTTAATATTTGAAGTTGGTTCATGGAAAATGTAATATTCAAGATGGTTTCACGAACCCTAAAGGTTATGCTGTCATGTATTAAACTAATTTTTAGGGAAATAGGAAAAAAATTAAATTATTGATTACACAGTCATCAGGGGATGATCTATTTGGAATGAATAACTCTTTTCATACATTTTAATGTCATGCAACTTGGACGTCTTCATTCATTTTAACATTATACAACTATGACACGGTTCTCTATCTCAGAATATAGTGAACCATAATTTCACTAGTCAGAAAAGCATTCAAGGATCTATAATCTCACATGAGTCATGTTTAGTATGAGGAACAAGAGACGGTTGGGTAGTCAATTCATCCATGTGAGAGTTCATGAAAAGGAATATGTGGGAGAATCTACATTTTGGTATGAGTATCAATACCTAGAAAAATTTGGTATGTATCTAAGATCATAGTTGGGAGTGATGAGAACTCATGGTTGGTCCTGAAATAGAGTATCCAAGCATCACTACATATCATATGACGATGGGGATCAAATAGTTCTCCTAATGTTAACTCCCAACACAAGTCAACCCCATATAAAATGAGGGACCATTATATATATTATTTTTCTCTTGTAAATTACTATTTGTACAATAATTTTAGATTAGGGAATTATTATATATCTTATAGAAACAAGAATCAAGCCACACATAATTTTATAGGCAGATACCTATGCAAGTATAAACTATATATAGGGAGGGGTATTTTTTATTCCTCTTTATCTTGTGTATGGGCCAAGGATTTGATATCTGGGAGTCACTATGTATCCTTTAATAATAGGAATCATACAACTTTTAGTGCCCAAAAATAACTCTCTGCAAAGGTCTAGCCCATATATAGGTATGGGACATAATATATATATATATATATATATATATATGTATATGTATATATATATATATATATATTTCATTTTTTATGGGACAAATATTTGATATCTCTGTGTCACTAAATATCCTTTGGAAATAAAAATCAATCCTCACATACTTCTTATATAGAAATTTTTTTTAGCTTTGAACCATACACAAGGAGGATGAATTATTCCATTGTTGCCAAGCTATTTAGTAGTAACAAGCTTCAAGGAATCATTTTATTCACCCATGAATCCTAGAAGGGTCTCTTGATAGACCAAAATAGCCCTATACACAATCTCTTTGGTATTGTTTTATTAACTAAATAATCTTATAGGGAAGGGAACTAAACATCCACTAGGTACAAGGTCATTGGCATTACGTTATTCACTAGAGAATACTATTAGAGTATCCTTAGGGATCAAAACATCCCCTAGGCATAAGATCATAGGAAATTTTTTATTCTCCATTGAACCCTTGAGGGGTCTCTTCAAATAAGTCAGTACCTATTACCAATATACCACAAGGGGTGTGGGGGTAGGAGGATGTGAGTTCAAATTCCATTAAATTTGAAGATATTAAGTGATCACGGAAGCTGTAAATTTAGACATAAATGGGGGAATGAAGTTTTTTAATAGAAAAGGGGTTGTCCAGAAAGATTTAAAAATATGAAGTTGCGTCTTAATAGTAGATCCATACCCAACATGAAAAAAATGCATCATTAATTCCTTCGAGCATGATTCAAATAAGAAATTTATATTATCCCAAATCGTACTAACTACAATAGCCCATTATAGCAGAAGTTAGGGGTCGAACCCACAGAGAGCGGGGAGCACGGCCCTGAAAATTCTAAACTAAAGGTTGTGTCACTCTAATTTCAGTTTGATTTAATTAAACTAATAGAACAGTCTGAAATAATTGAATTTAAATAGATAAATAGAAGATAGGGGAATCAGTTTCTAGGGGTGATTTTTCAATATTAATTTGACCTTTATTGAGAAATAATGATATCAAATATCCACACAACCGGATTGTTTTATCGAAAAAGTAAATGTTCATTACTTATCCAACTACCCTATCATTTCAATTCATCCTATTCTGATGAACTAATATTTATAAACTGCATTCAGTTCAGATTTCCAAAAACTGAAGAGTAATACAATTCAATGTTCAGGAACAAATTATCTCAATCATTTTGGGGTTTATTTATTATTGAAAACATTTTTTCAATGAATCAATAAAAAATAAAATGTACATGTAAGAACAATATGATACTATCACACAAAATAATCATTACAAATAATGGTAAATTGAACTATGTTGGTATGCACACCCTTTAACAGATTCTAATCTCCCTGATGGGTTTTTTCCTACCATCATCAGGTGATTGCCAATAACGATTAAACCCACATCCATAAGAGAGAGATTGAGAATGAAAGAACTATAATAGAATGAAGAAAAGAATGATATTAGAATTAAAATAAACATCATTAAATTTTTACATGAATGAAGAAGAAGAAAGACATGAAACATAAAATAGAATGAAAAACCTATCTACCATGGCCTCTTGGTGGTCACGCCTCCAAAGTGTAATGGAAAGCTTGAACTCCTGGACAAACCACATATTGAGAGATATGGAAGTCATCCCCTTGGATTCCTTTAGTAAAACATGTATTTCAATTGAAAATATGGGTCAAAAGTTTTCCTAAAATCTCGATGGGGGATCCAATAGAAATCATCCTTTTTTACGGTATCAGGGCCTTACAAGATGTGTAATGGGAATTACTGTCATGTAATGTCAATTCATGATTTTCTAGGAAAAATTTGAATCTTCATGTATGTCATGTGAATCTCTTCTAAAATTTTGGAATTTGACTCCTTTCAAGATGTGTAACTAGAGTTCACGTCATGAAGCTTCCTTTGGCTGGATCATTTTGATAGGTCGTAGACTGGTGATTCACATCATGTAAGGATAGTTCACGTCGTTTAATGATATTACACAATTTGTAATGGAATTTTAGCGTCATAATCCATATTTCATCATATTTATTTTGTTTGGAGCCTCTAGAATTTCCCATGATCATCCAAAAAATCCGGTGTTGCGTATCATTTTGTTCCGCAATTTCTATGTTTTCTTTTATTTTTCTCTAAATGAAAATATTGCATAATAATTTGAAAAAAATCATATCAAGAACAAATATTATAATAAATCAATCAATATGCAATTAATTCATATATAAAAACACATAAAAATATGTATAAAAAATTAAGATATCTGCTTGCGGTGTGAAGTGTGGTTTTGTTCCTCGATTTCTATGTTTTCCTTTGTTTTCCTCTAAAGGAAAATACTGCTTAATAAATTTAAAAACATTTATTTCATGGACAAATTTTATAATAAATTATTTAATATCAAATAAATTAATATATGTAAAAACCTCCATATATTTATAAAAAATTGAGATAACCACTTGTAGTGTGTAGTGTCGTTTTGTTACTCAATTGCTATCTTTTAATTTGTTTTTCTCAAAGGGAAAAACATGGAAAACAATTTGGAAAAAAATTATATCAGGAAAAAATATTATATTAAATCAATTATTATGAAATAAAATCATATATAATAACACATTAAAATACGTATACAAAATTGAGATATCTGCCCACGGCGTGATGTTTAGTTTTGTTCCGCAATTGTTATGTTTTCCTTTCTTTTCCTCCAAATGACAATACTGTATAAGAATTTGTAAAATATTTATAATAGGCATAAATATTATAATAAATAAATTAATATTCAATGAATTCATATATATAAACACATCCAAATATGTATTCAATGTTAAGATATAGGCACGCTGGATGAAGTGTCGTTTTGTTCCTCAATTGTAATGTTTTCATTTGTTTTTCTCCAAATAAAAATCCTACATAATAATTTGTAAAACATTTATATCAAGAAATAATATTCTAATAAATCAACTAATTAGAATGTAATTATTTTATAAAAAAATTAAACTATTTATACAAAATTTAGATATCCGCTCGTGGTACAAAGTGACATTTTGTTCATCAATTGCTATGTTTTCCATTGCTTCCCTATAAATGAAAATTCTATATAATAATTTTCAAATCATCTATATCAAACACAAATATTATAATAAATAATTTAATATGGAATGAATTCATATATAAAAACACATCAAAATATATATACAAAATCGAGATATCTACTCACGGCACGAAGTGACGTTTTTTCCTCAATTGCTATGTTTTCATTTTTTTTCTCTAAATGAAAATACTGTATAAGAATTAACAAACATTTATATCAAGAAAAAATATTGTAATAAATCAATTAATATTTAATTAATTCATATATAGAGATATATCAAAATATGTTTAAAAAATTTAGATATCTACCCACGGCACGAAGAGCTGTTTTGTTCCTCAATTACTATGTTTTCCTTTGTTTTTCTCCAAATAACAATCTAGCATAAGAATTTGTGAAGAATTTATATCAGGAAAAAATATTATAATAAATCGATTAATTTGAAAATTAATTCATATATAATAACTCATAAAAATATGTATACAAAATTGAGACATATGATAGTGGAGCAAAGTGTCGTTTTGTTCCTCAATTGCTATGTTTTCCTTTGTTTTTATCCAAATGAAATTTCTACCTATGAATTTGTAAAACAATTATATCAAGAATAAATATTATCATAAATCAATTAATATGAATTGAATTCACATATAAAAACACATCAAAATATGTATAAGAAATTGAGTCATCTACTCACAGTGTAATAAGTCATTTTATTCCTCAATTACTATATTTTCTTTTGTTTTCCTCCAAAATACAATTATGTATAAGAATTTTCAAAACATTTATATCACGAAAAAATATTATAATAAATCAATTAATATTAGATGAATTCATAAATAAAAACACATCCATATTTGTATACAAAATTGAGATATCTTCCCACAGCGCCACGTGTTGTTTTGTTCCTCATTTGATATATTTTCCTTTGTTTTTATCCAAATGACAATCCTGTATAATAATTTTCAAAACATTTATATTGGGCATAAATATTATAATAAATCTAATTAATATGTAATGAATTAATATATAAATATACATCAAAATATTTATAAAAAATTTATATATCAGATCACATAACAAAGTGTCGTTTTGTTCGTCAATTTCTATGTTTTCCTTTGTTTTTCTCCAAATGACAATCCTATATAAAAATATTAAAAACATTTATATCAGGAAAAATATATTATAATATATAAATTCATATTTAATGATTTCATATATAAAAACACTTCAAAATATTTATAAAAAATTGAGATATCTGCTCGCAGTGCGTGTTATTTGGTTCCTCAATTGCTATGTTTTCCTTTATTTTTCTCTAAATGATTGTCCTATATAAGGATTTGAAAAAAAAAATTATCAAGCACAAATATTATAATAAATCAATAAATATTCAATGAATTCATATATAAAAACACATCAAATTATGTATACAAAATTGAGATACTTGATAACAGTTCGAAGTGTAGTTTTGTTCCTCAATTTATATGTTTTCAATTTTTCTCCAAATAAAAATCCATTATAATAATTTTAAAAAAATTAATATCAAGAAAAAAAATTATTATAAATCAACTATTATGAAATGAATTCATATATTAAAACACATTAAAATATGTAAATGAAATTAATATATTATATCGCGCTGTGGAGTGCCATTTTTCATCAATTAATATGCTTTCCTTTGTTTTTCTCCAAATGAAAATTCTGCATAAAAATTTGAAAAACATTTATATCATGAAAAAATATTATAATAAATCAATTAATATTAAATTAATTCATTTATAAAAACACATCAAAATATGTATGAAAATTTTTGATATCCGCTCATGGTGAAAAGTGTCATTTTATTCCTCAAATGATATGTTTTTTGTTGTTTTTATCCAAATGAAAATTTTGTATGAGAATTTGTAAAATGTTTATATAGGAAAAATTATTATAATAAATAAATTAATCTGAAATTAATTTATATATAAATACACATAAAAAATATGTATACAAAATTTAGATATCCACTCACGGCGTGAAGTTTTGTTTTGTTCCAAAATTGCTCAGTTTCTTTTGTTTTTCTCCAAATGACAATGTTGTGTAAGAATTGAAAAAAATTTATATCATTAACATATATAATAATAAATGAATTAATATGAAAAGAATTAATATATAAAAACACATCAAAATATCTATACTAAATTGAGATATCCACTCACAGCGCGATGTGTCGTTTTGTTCCCCAATTGCTACGTTTTCTTTTGTTTTTCTCCAAATGAAAACCCTTGAAATTAATTTGAAAAAACATTATATCAAGAAAAAAATTTATAGTAAATCAATAAATATTAAATTAATTTGTATATAAAAACACATCAAAATATGTATACAAAATTGAGATATCCTCTCACAGCATGAAGTGCCGTTTCGTTCTTCAATTGTTATGTTTTCTTTTGTTTTTTCTCCATATAAAAATACAACAATAGAATTTTCAATACATTTATACCAGACTCAAATATTACAATAATACAATTAATATTGAATTAATTTATATATAAAAACACATTAAAATATTTATACAAAATTTAGTTTCTTCTAGCAGCGTGGAATGCCATTTTCTTCCTCAATTTTCTTGTTTTTCTTTGTTTTTCTCCCACTAGAAATCCTGCATAATAATTTGAAAAACACTTATATCAGGCACAAATATTATATTAAATAAATTAATATTAAATTAATTCATATGTAAAAACACATCAAAATATTTATACAAAATTCAGATATCTGATAATGGGTAGAAATGTTGTTTGGTTCTTCTATTGGTATGTTTCCCTTTGTTTTTCATCAAATGAAAATCCTATATTAGAATTTTCAAAACATTTATATCTGGAAAAAATATTATAAAAACCAATTAATATTGAATTAATTCATTTATAAAAACAAATCAAATTATGTATACAAAATTGAGATATCCTCTCATGGCGTGAAGTGTCGTTTTGTTCTTCAACTGATATGTTTTCCTTGGTTCTTGTCCAAAAGGAAATACTGTATAAGATTCTGCAAAACATTTATATAAGGTACAAATATTATAATAAATCAATTAATATTAAATGAATTCATATTCAAAAATACATCAATATATATATATATATATATATATAATTGAGATATCCCCTCACGGTGCAAAGGGTTGTTTTCTTCTTTAATTGTTATGTTTTCAATTATTTTTCACCAAATGACAATCCAACATAGGAATTTTAAAAACATTAATATGAAGCACAAATATTATTATAAATAAATTATTATAAAATGAATTAATATTGAAAATTCATCGAAATATGTATATGAAATTGAGATATCTACTTGCGTCACGAAGTGTCATTTTGTTCCTTAATTGATATTTTTTTTGTTTTTCTCCAAATAAAAAACCTACATCTAAATTTCCAAAACATTTATATTAGGAATAAATATTATAATAAATAAATTAATATTTAATGAATTCAAATATAAAAACACATCTAAATATGTATACAAAATGATGATATATGTTCGCGGTGCGAAATGTTGTTTTGTTCTTCCATTACTATGTTTTCTTTTGTTTTTCTCCAAATGACTATCCTTAAAAAGAATTTGAAAAACCTTTATATCATGAAAAGATATTATAATAAATTAATTATTATTCCATTGATTCATATATAAAAACACATCAAAATAAGAATATAAAATCGAGATTTCTGCTCGTGGCGTGAAGTATCGTTTTGTTCCTGAATGGATTTGTTTTCCTTTGATTTTATCTAAATGAAAATCCTATATAAAAATTTCATTAAAAATATATAAAGAAAAAACATTAAAAAAAAATAATAATATTCAATTAATTTATATATAAAAACATCATAATTTGTATACAAAATTGAGATATCTTCTCGCGGTGCGAATTGTCATTTTATTACTCAATTGCAATGTTTTCCATGGTTTTTCTTCAAACGAGAATCCTTCACAAGAATTTTCAAAAAAATTATATCAATAACAATTATTATAATAAATAAATTTATATAAAATTATATAATATATAAAAAAACGTAAAAATATATATTCATAATTGAGATATCCACTCACGTGGATTTGTGTCATTTTGTTCCTTAATTACTATATTTTCCTTTATTTTTCACCAAATTAAATCCTGTAAAAGAATTTTCAAAACATTTATACCAGGCATAGATATTATAATAAATAAATTAATATGAAAATAATTCATATATAAAAACATTTCAAAATATTTATACAAAATTGAGATATCCACTCACGGTGTGAAGTGTCGTTTCTTTCATCAAATGCTATGTTTTCCTTTATTTTTCTCAAAATGACACTCATCTATAAGAATTTGAAAAACAATTAAATTAAGAAATAATATTATAATAAATTAATTAATATGAAATGAAATCATATATAAAAACACATCAAAATATTTATAATAAATTGAGAAATTCGCTCACGGCGTGAAGTGTCAATTTTTCCACAATTGCTATGTTTTACTCCGTTTTTCTCCAAAGGACAATCTTGCATAAGAATTTTTGAAAAATTTATATCAGGGTAAAATATGGTAATTAATCATTTAATTTTATCTGAATTCATATATAAAAACACATCAAAATATTTATAGAAATTCGTGATATCTTCCTGGGGTACGAAGTGACGTTCTGTTCCTCAATTGTGATGTTTCCTTTGTTTTTCTCCAAATGAGAATCCTATATAAGAATTTGGAAAAAATTTATATCAGGAATAAATATTATAATAAATCAATTAAAAATTAGTGAATTTATAAATACAAACTCAGTAAAATATTTATTAAAAAATTGAGATATCAGTTTGCGGCGTGATGTGTTGTTTTATCCTGAAATTTCTTTGTTTTTCTCCAAATGAGAATCCTACATAAGAATTTTAAAAACATTTATATCATTAATAAATATTATAATAAATAAATTCATATACAATGAATTCATATATAAAAATACATTAAAATATGTATACACAATTGAGATATCTTCCCGAGGCGTGAAGTTTCGTTTTGTTCCTCAATTTCAATGTTTTCATTTGTTTTTCTCCAAATAACAATCCCGCATAAGAATTTGTAAAAAATTTATATCAGACAAAAATATTATAATAAATAAATTAATATTGAATGAATATTATATAAAATCACATGAAAATAGGTATACAAAATTTGGATATCCACTCACGGCGCGATGTGTTGTTTTTTATCTTAATTGCTATGTTTAACTTTATTTTTCTCCAAATGAAAATATTTCCTAAGAATTTGTAAAAAAATTATATCTAGAATAAATATTATAATAAATCAATTAATATTAAATGAATTAATATAGAAAAAAACATCAAAATATGTTTACAAAATTGAGATATCTGCTCACGGTGAGAAGGGTTGATTTGCTCATCAATTTCTATGTTTTCCTTTGTTTTTCTACAAATGAAAATCTTGTAAAAGAATATTCAAAAACATTTATATTCGGAGAAATATTTCAACAAATCAGTAAATATGAAATGAATTTATATATAAAAACACATCATAATATGTATAGAAAATTGATATATCCACTCACGGCGTGAAGTTTCCTTTTGTTCCTTAATATGTATGTTTTTTTGTTTTTATCTAAATGAAAATCCTGCCTAAGAATTTGAAAAATAATTATATAAGAAAAAAATATTATAATAAATCAATTAGTATTCAATTAATTAATATATAAAAACACATCAAAAATTTTCTAAATTTTTTTTGTATCCGCTCGTGGCTCGAAGTGTCGTTTTGTTCCTCAATTGCTATGTTTTCCTTTGTTTTTCTCTAAAGGACAATCCTACATAAGAATTTGAAAAACATTTGTACTATGCACAAATACTATAATAAATAAATTAATCTTCAATGAATTAATATATAAAAACACATCAAAATTTGTATAAAAACATGAGATATTTACTCACGGCATGAAGTGTCATTTTGTTCCTCAATTTCTATGTTTTCCTTTGTTTTTCACCAAATTAATATCCTGCATGAAAATTTACAAAAAATTTATATTATTCAAAAATATTATAATAAATCAATTGATATTAATTAATTAAAATATAAAAACACATAAAAATATGTATTCAAAATTGAGATATCCGATCGTGGCATGATGTGTCGTTTTATTCCTCAATCGCTATGTTTTCTATTGTTTTACACCAAATAAAAATCCTAAATAAGAATTTTCAAAAACAAATTATTAGGAATAAATATTATAACAAATAAATTGATATGAACTGAATTAAAATATAAAAACACATCAAAATATGTATACTAAATTGATATATCTACACGCGATGTGAAGTGTCATTTGGTTCTTCAATTTCTAAGTTTCCCATTGTTTTTCTCCAATTAAAAATCATACATTTGAATTCGAAAAGAATTCACATCACTCAAAAATATTATAATAAATCAATTTATATAATATGAATTCATATATAAAAGCACATAAAAATATGAATGCAAACTTGAGATATCTTCTCGCGATGCGAAGTGTCATTTTGGTCTTCAAATGTTATGTTTTACATTGTTTTTCTCTAAATGACAATCCCACATAAGAATTTTAAAAGAATTATATAATGAATAAATATTATAAAAAATAAATTAATTTGAAATGAATTTATATGAATAAAAAAATCAAAATATGTATACAAAGTTGAGATATCTGCTCACAGCGTGAAGTGTCATTTTTTTGCTCAATTATAATATTTTTCTTTGTTTTTTTCAAAATGAAAATCCTACATAAAAACATGAAAAATATTTATCTTAGGAAAAAATATTATAATAAATCAATTAATATGAAATGAATTTATATATAAAAAACACATCAAAATATGTATTCAAAATCTATATATCTGCTCACGATGTAAAGTTTTGTTTTGTTCCCAAATTACTATGTTTTTCTTTAGTTTTTCTCCAAATAACAATACCGCATAATAATATGAAAAAAATTTATATTATGCACAAAAATTATAATAGATCCATTAATATAAAATGAATTAATATATAAAAACACAAAAAAAAAATACTAAATTGAGATATTTTCTCATAGCGTTTTGTTCCTCAATTGCTATGTTTTCCATTATTTTTCTCCAAAATACAATTCTACATAAGAATTTTACATTTATATTAGGAAAAAATATTATAATAAATAAATTAATATTCAATGAACTCATAAATAAAAAAAAATTAAAATATGTATAAAAAATTGAGATGTCCTCTCATAGTGTGAAGTGTCATTTTATTCATCTGTTGCTATGTTTTCCTTTATTTTTCTCCGAATGCCAATCCTGCATAAAAAATTTCAAAAAAATTATAATAAAAAAATTATATTCGATGAATTCAAATATAAAAACACATCAAACTATTTATACAAAACTGAAATATCACATGGTATGAACTGTCTTTTTGTTCCTCAATTGATTTGTTATCTTATGTTTTTATCAAAACAACAATCCTTCATAACAATTTTAAAAACATTTATATCATGAAAAAATATTATAATAAATAAATTTTTATAAAATTTATTCATAAATAACAACACATAAAAATATGTATTCAAAATTGAGATATCTGGTCACAGCATGAAGTATCGTTTTGTTCCTCAATTGGTATGTTTTCTGTTTTTTTATCAAATGAAAATCTTTCATAAGAATTTGAAGAACAATATATCAGAAAAAAATATTATAGTAAATCATTTAATATGTAATGAGTTCATATATAAAAACACATCAATATATGTTTATAAATTTGAGATATCTGCTCGTGGTGCGAAGTGTCATCTTGTTCTTCAGTTGTTATGTTTCACATTTTTTCTCTAAATGAAAATCTTAAGAATGAATTTGAAAAATGCTTATATCAAGCAAAAATATTATAATAAACCAATAAACATTTAATTAATTCATATATAGAAACACATCACAATATGTATACAAAATTTAGAAATCCTTTTGCGGTGCAAAGTGTCATTTTGTTCCTCAACTGCTATATTTTCCATTATTTTTCCCTAAATGAAAATCTTGTATATGAATTTTCAGAACATTTATATCATGCATAAATATTATAACATATCAATTAATATGTAATTAATTCAAATATTAAAAAAACATCAAAATATTTATACAAAATTGAGATATCAGCTAGTAGTGCGAAGAGTCATTTTGATCCTCAATTATTATGTTTTACTTTGTTTTTCTCCAAATGACAATCATGCATAAGAATTTTCAAAAAATATATATCAAGAAAAAAGTTATAATAATCAATTAATATATATTTAATTCATACATAAAAACACATCAAAATATGTATACTAAATTGAGATATCTGCTCGCAGTGCGACGTGTCGTTTTTTCCTCAATAGATATGTTTTCTTTATTTTTCTCTAAATACCAATTTCTCAAAAGAATTAGGAAAACATTTATATTTAAAAAATATTATAATAATAAAATTAATATGAAAATAATTCATAGATAAAAACACATCAAAATATGTATACAAAATTGAGATATTCAATCATGGTATGAAGTGTCATTTTGTTCCTCAATTTCCAGGTCTTATTTTATTATTCTCCAAATGAAAATATTATTAAAGAATTTTAAAAAATTTATATTTGGGAAGAAATTTATAATAAATCAATTAATTTTAAATTTTTATATAAAAACACATCAAAATATGTATATAAAATTGATATATCTACTTGTTGCACGAAGTGTCATTTTGTTCTTCAATTATTATGTTTTACTTTATATATTTTCAAATGAAAATACTGCATAAGAATCTAAAAAAAATTATATGCAACACAAATATTATAATAAATAAATTAAAATAAAATTAATTCATTTATAAAAACAAATATTTTTTTTAACAAAATTGAGATACCTGATCGCGGCGCGAAGTGTCATTTTGTTCCTTAATTGTTATATTTTCCTTTATTTTTCTCCAAATGAAAATCCTTTATAAAAAATTTCAAAACATTTATATTAGGAACACATATTAAACGAAATAAATTAATATACAATGAATTCATATTGAAAAAACATCAAAATATGTATAAAAAAAATGAGATATCATTACGGAAAATGAAAGGGCTCATGAATGTGATGTTATAATCTTACCTTGAAAATATATATGATATATAGATTCGTAAAATAAATAGATTTTAATCTTATTAAATATTTAGATAATGTAAAATGTAAATCCTGACCCAAGAATATCTAAGTCAAAGGACGGTGGAGATTATTGGGTACAGTTCAACAATTAGTTATGGTGAGATCCCATATCACTTACAGATATCACAATAGCTTCGAGATTTAAGGGGGGAATTTCCTCTAGGGACAAAATATACATTAAGAACAAGCTCTGATTCATTTTTTTATTCACCAATGAATCCTAGTGGGGTCCATTTGGGTTATCCAATCTATGTTAAAAAATTTATATTGGGTAGAACCAAGAGTATGTGGGCTCATGGTACATGGGACTTTAAGATAACTGTATCAACTCAAATAACTTATTAGTATTAACAAAAATAATGAAGATAATAATATGGTTCATTAAGATCATTAGATTAAAGAAGGGTTAGATCACCCTAAAGGATAAGCCTATGTTTATTGAACTCGTTTTTAGGGAAAAGGGAAAAAATATGACATTCTTATGTAAAAATTCATCAGGGGAAAATATTTTCAACATGAAGACCACTCTTTTTTATTTCTTAACATCATGCTAATTGGACATGGGTGTGTAGTTTAACATCATACAACCAGGACATGGTTCCATGTCATTGAATAGAATTCATATCAACCACACTAGACATAACGACTTTTTATGTTCCCTAATATCACATGATTTCAGATCAATATGAGAAAAAACAACTTGGCATTGTATTAAGCTGTGAGAGAGTGCATGAGTAAGAATATACATTTTAGTGTGCACTAGAATATATGTAGATACCTGAATCTCACCGAGGGACATGGTTAAGAGTGATGAAAACTCTTGGATGGGTCTAAAATAAAGTATCAAAGAATAACAAAACATTCTATTATAAGGGAATCAAGACACACATAGTTCTTATATGAGAATCATCTACGTAATTCACTCCCACACACAAAGGAAGGGGATTTTTTTTTTCATTTTGGTTGGACCAATGATTTGATATATATTCATCACTAATTATTTTGTGGAAACAAGAATCAACCAACACATAGTTCTAATATATGATCCCTTGTATGGATCTAACTCACATATAAGGATACATGAATAGATGTCATGGACTAAATATAAGGAAACCTGATGGGTGTGGTTTCAATGTTAGGATTAGGTGAGACTACCATGCTCTCAATATGGGGTTATGGGAATAAACATAGAGTTATATAGTAAAAACAATTTACTAAGAACCTTTTATGATGATCTAAATCATACGTAAGAGGGGTATGTAGGTCCCAAAAGGTTACACCATCTCTTACAGTTTAAAATCATGTGACTAGGATAGATTTTATAGGTTTCTAGCATCGTGTGGTAAGGATATCTTCTATGTAGTTTAATTTTGTTTAGTATGTATATAAATATTATGTGTATTTTAATGTCATTATGCAAATAATTTATATCATAATAGATGCTACAAAAATTATTTCATAAGAAAAATCATTTTTTTGGGTGTCATAATAAGTTCCACACATATTATAGACAATGAGTAAGACATGTTGGAATATACCTTATATATGATGTAAGGTACTGCACAAATGAGATTATTTAGGGGTTTCTTCTCTAGTTTCATTGGGGTTCTGATAAGTATGACAAATTATATATGGGGGAATCATCAATTGAAAAACCTCTTGTTAAATGCTTGGAAAATCTGGTTCTTGTGTACTTCGAGGTTGTACAACATACATAGCCTTTTATCATTTAGCCATTCTAAATCAATAATTTTCTTCTGTGATTGTACCTGATCTATTAGTTTTCCATAGATATTTTATTGGAGTGATGGAAACTGGACTTTGATGTGTGAAAAAACCTCTATTCTATAATCCACTGAATATTGGGTCTCTTTCATAGAACTAAAGGTTTTTGTAAGGTAATTCCATATTGCATGTAAGAGTTTATCTAGCTAAGGATTATTTTATATCTCCAACATTTTCTAGAGTATAATAAATAAAATATTATTAAAGGCTATTATCTATCTATTTTATAGTAAATGATAGTAATGTGAGTGAGTGGACTTGATATTATACTTCTAATTCACCCTATTCAACTTTAAACAATTAAAGTCGGTGTCATTCTACACCAGTTTCATTGGATGGACACTCATTCTAGTGATAATGTTAGACTTCATGAAGTTGATGATAATCTTTTTACCGACAACCATGAGTGGTATAGCCTTATCCCATTTAGAAAATAAGTTGGTCATAGAAAGGGTGTATTTAAAATGCATAGTTGTAGCTATGGGTATGGACTCACAATGTTTTTCCCCATATGAAAAAATAACCCAGAATATTTTATAGTATTGTGAAAATATGGGGGCTAATGGATGATGTTCTCATTGATCTAATAGGTTCGATAATTCTTGGTCACTTCTATGAAATAATACATCATCGTATTCTTGTAGTAACAATGCCTCTTAATTTTTTTGGGGGATCCTGGTTCAAAAATGTTTAGCACTATAGGAGCATGTGTGGACTTCCTTTATGATGATGCGAGTCTCTGCTTCTATAATGTATCTAAGGAATACTCTTTCAAATCCTTATTTAAAAAGGTATTTTTCCTAATTTTTCCCATCTAAAAGGATAAATTTCACTCCTTGATGTTAAATATGTTCTCTTTTGTCCTGATTAATTAGAAGGTCCCTATTTTAGGGGTGATATATTATGGGATCCATCCATCTAGGCGTGTATGTCATCTCATTGTTCTCTTCAGTAGTGTTGACATAATTAATTTCCATTATGTCAAAAAAATGAATGCTGAGACTAACCTTAATTTTTTATGTGGAATACCACATACTCTTTATCAGAATTTCCCTAGACTATGGATGCATTATCTAGTGCATGGTCATGGTAATTATAATTATCGAGGTATGTAATGAAGTGTTGGCTCAAAATGGATCTCTACCATTAGTCCCCTCATGTAACCAATGAGAGGGTACATTTTTTCTTCATGATAGAATACTCATCATTGATATATTTAATAGAAATATCTGAATCACCTTTTTCATTCATGTAACTTATGTGTATGCATAGGGACAGCTTTAATCATTCAATAATATCTTGGTATCATGCCTTATTATTAGTGCAACCTTCAGATATTGATAAGGAAAAAAGAAATAGTTCCCCTATCCAAGGAAAAAAATAAAATCCCTAGACCTACCCAATTGAGCATCATGTTTTGTATATTATTTATAGTTAGGATTTGGGAGGAATTTTTAAAATATAACTCTAAAATTTAAGGTTTGTTATTGGCATAGAAAACTTCTATATTTATATTATTAGTTTCTGCTAGCACATTTTCTAGGAAAGTATGTTCTGCAAAGAAATTATCTTGTACATGCTCTCTAATTTTCTTCTATGAAGAGAGTATCATTTCATAATTTTACTAAAAAAATTACATCAATCCAAGATCCCAATTTATAATGTAAGTCCATGAATTTACTCGAGAAGGTTGATACGAGAGACCAGGTGTACTTCGTGATGCTACGAGTAATGCCTTATCTTTTTCACTATAAAGACCATCACAAGGCAATTCTTCTTGATATCAAAATATCATGTCTCGGTACCTAGAATCATTTGGAAGAAATAATAGATTCATTTTTCATTCCTAACACCATTCTTTTATGTGAGGATTGAACTGAGTGATCTCTCAGTGGAATCCAAAAATATGATGAGAAAATTCCCTTCAATAATTGATATCAAGACTTGTGGATGTATAATGAAATTCTTGAGGTTCTCTAAATCTTCATGTTAGTCCTGATACCATAGATAAATTAACCCATTGTTCTGAAACTTAAAGAATGGGAAATATTTTCTCGCTAGGTTGTATATGAAATGCATTATATAAGTGAGGTGCCTTTGGATCCCTTACAAATTATTTATGAATTTGGGGAGTTAGAATTTTAAATATTCTGTATGGATATTATGGGTCAACCTTAATTCCATTGTGTTGTGCAACAAATATATGGAATTTCTCAAATATTAATCCAAAATCACACTTCATTGGTTTCAACTTCAAACTGTGATGTAGAAATATGTTAAAGATTGTTTGAAGGTCAGTGAGGTTATCACAATGATGTTGAGATTTTATCACGTGGTTCTAAATGAAGTAATCCATGATTCATCCAAACAATAGATGAAATATATAATACATGGTTCATTTTTAATTGGTCCTATATTTCTTTAATCCAAAGGGTATGAATTGGTACAAATAAATCCATTCGAGACCACTGAAGGAAGTGGCTTCCTCATCTTTAAGGTCCATCTTAATCTGGTTGTACCCTGAATACCCATCCATAATGAAAAGGTATTAGAATCTAGAAGATTCATTAATAAAAATATATATGATCATTATAGGAAAATAAACCCTAGGGAAGTTTCAATTAAGGCCCCTGAAATCAATATAGATTATAATTTTCCTTTTCATTTCTTAACAGGAATGATTTTGGAAATTCATTTCATGTAAGGTAGCTATTGAAAAATGTTTCCTTTGATAAATTTTTCAACATTGGATTCTTCCATGGTATCATGACAGGGTTTCATTTTCCTACATACCCACATAAAAACATGATAGGCACGTGAAACTCCTAGATTATGATTAGCCACATCACATTTCTGTCTGAGAATCCCTATATAAATCTATGGGAGCACATATATATTATAATTTAGAAAGTAAATTTATATATCCTTCTCTTATGGAGGACAAGAAACACTAATTAATATATTCCATAGGTCATATTATAATCCTATATTAACCTACCTTATCTCATCGATGGTGGTGTAGTTTCCCTCCGCAAATGTTGGAGGGGAGTTCTTGAGATCATGCTCTTCTGCTTCCATCTCTACGTATATAATGTAATATTTGGGAATGGAGAATAATTCAAAGAAATATATATCTCTATTAAGGTAAAATATGACATGAGAAGATACATTGACATCCTATACTACTATAATCATTATGGGGGGGGTTTTGGGGATTCTTATATTCTTTAATGCTACTATAAGTGGAAAGAGAGGTATGGGCATCTTGAGTTGTGGGGAATGTCTTAATGTAAATCTTAATTCTGCCAAATGGAACGTGTAAATGTATGGATCCTTATAAATTATTGGTATTATTATCCTTTTATGAATCCACTTCACATGATGCAATAATTATCACATCGATATAGTCCAGTGGTGTGTTTGTTTCATCAGTCCTCACTAGGATCGATTCTACTGCTCTTATCAGGTTTATGTGTAGTGAAAATTCATTATTTATCATACTCTAGAGTTTTTAGAGACAATTCCAAACACATATGAAGCGGTAACCTGTATGTCACCCTCTGTAATAAATTTTTCTCTATCCCTCTTATAGCAACTTGCATCCATATATTGAAATTCACAAGATGCAAAGGGGTTGTTATCACTATATAATATACCAACATTTCCATTGAATTTTTATTTCAAACATTTAAGAAAATTTTACAGTACCACTGTAAAGGCCTGACCGGGATCAACATATCACTAAGAGGGGGAGGGTATAATTAGCTATAAATTTTTATTTTATATTAACTATCTTGTGTAAAAACCTTATCCTATTATTAAGGACTTATCTCTTTTTGAAAAAACATTCACACATCCATAGGAATAGAGTTATTTTCACATTTTACTACTCCACTTGGGTATCTAGTCCTTGGTACAATTTGGAAATAATCTAATACCAAATAATACACTTTGAAAAATCATTTTGTAAATACCCTTACCTCAATATCCCAGATTTGGAAGTACATAATTAAATTGGAATAAGATATAAGGATTTGTATCCAAATGGATTTAATAGTTTAATAGTCTTGGTGGGCAAGATATATACTTGAATTTCTCATTATATTTTGAAACATAAAATTAAAAAATATTTGAGAATTATATTATTCCTCTTATAGTATCCCTGCATATTAATAACAAAACACTTTCTCATATCTTGGGGAAAATAAAACATAAGAAAGGGGTGAGCTCAAATTCCTAGTTAGGTTAAGTGTACAACATAATCTATGAGTAAATAAGACATAAAAAATATAAAAAGGTAAATAACTGTAACACATTATATTTAATCAAAAACATGGGAATAATATGGAAGGTATAAAATATGATCATATAATTCATATAAATAATTTAACACCCCAAACTTCTACGATATTCTTCCCTTTAAATAATTCAATTGCTTATGCTACACGTAACACTGAATTCGAGCACACCATGACATAACAAACTAGCTTGTTAAAAAGTGGTTATGAATAGTAATAAAAACATTTTGAATTATATATATATACCTCATATAATTTTATAATTCATTTTATTTGTTTTATAGAAATTATATAAGGACACATAAAAGTTTTTAGATAAAGGATCTATTTTTCAAAAAAAAGAACTTTTTATACCTTTTAATGGAAAACCCTTTTTAAATGCAATATTTGAAACTATTACATAGTGAATTTAATGAAATGAAATTATTATTTATAAGTGGGACATGAAAATTTATTTTGGTTGAATTTTTTATTCTTTTATGATAACATTCATATTTTTATGAATAGTTAAAAAATAAAATATTTTAATTGAAAAAAACTTTTTTAATCAAAATAATTTGTATTGTTAAATTATAAATTTGAGTGGTTTTAAAAAATAATTAGATTATATTTTATTATTTTAATATAATTTAGGTCCTTGGAAGTAATTTAATATTTAAATTAGACATAAGCACATATTAATCTTTTGATAGTTTTTACATCTTAGAAATCAGCTTTCTAATTTTGACAACGAGAATTAATTTTAAATTAATTTCATCAAATTCTGTGTGTTGATTTAGGAAAAATGGATTCCATATTTTTAATTGTAAGGATGAAATTATTTAAATAGGTACCATTTATTTTTGGACATTTTGAATTGTAACTTCAGTAATTATTTTTATTTACCATTGGTTAAAGGGTGAATCAGGTAAATTAGGGTATAAAATTATATTATAATTATATAAAACTAATATAACACATGTCCTAATACTATTGTATGAGATATATTCGACCATGAGAATCCTTATTCTGAAATTTTATTATTTTGGAGCCACTTGGGTGTGATAATTACATTTTTGAAAATTTAATTTAATGAAAATGAAAATATTACATAAATGTGTATCTTTTACTAAATAAATTTTAATATAGGGTTATGTACCTAATATATATACATATAAATAGTAATTTTAAATAAAAAAATATTTCATACATAATGGTATTTTAATTATAATTTTTAGACATTAGATAAAAATATTTATTTGTGACAATTGATGATATAATGATTACCTTATTAAAGAATTATTAAAATAAATGAATTTATAAATATTAAAATAAATGTAATTTTAAAATTTTGATGACATCCACGAATTTCAGAATTACATTAACATATTATTGATTGGTTAATAATTTTTTTTTGAAGTAATCAAGTTTTTATGACTTCAACAAAAAATCAAGTATTATATAGTGTCAAAATTGTCATAAATGATATTTTAAAATGAATACTATTTTATCAAATGATTTAAAAATCCTAAAAAAATAATATTTGGGAAAATGAATTATATAATGTTAAAAATTTCATTAATTATTCAATTGATTTTCTCTTGGCATTTTATAGTAACTAAATTAACCCTATAGTATAAAAATACAAGAAGACACAGTAAGAGTTAAACTGTTTAACTCTTGGTTAATCACAAAAGAAAAGGTTAATTTCATGACATAAACATATATTAAAATAATTGTTTGATATTATTTTGCCCCATACACATATTATATATGAAATAAATCAATTTTGAGCTATTATAACCCGAAAATAATTTTATAATAAATTAATATTTCATTATTTTTTCTAATGTGCCCCTCACCTGTCTTGTAAAAGGGCACATCCCTTTATCTTTAATTCAAACCTCTGAATCCTTTTATTCAGACAAAACCAATCCATTTACTCTCCCAACATAGCTCATATTATTCTAGAGTTTAAAAATTGAGCATAAAACCAACCTAAAGAGTCCTTTTGTGCAAATCAAAAGGAGACACCTGAATAGAGGTAATTGGATTATCACCTCTTTCAATGTTATTATCTTATTCAACTTTATCATTCCATATTGTTTCCATAATAAAATAATAAATCTAGTACCTTAAACATGGTTAGATTTTATTATAATAGTGGGAAAACCATATTCCTCCTTTTACCCATCCTACGATAGACAATATCACTATATGTGCATAAGTATGGCTTACGATATACACGTCATGGTGAATTTTTTTTTTTCATGTACACTTTATTTATATAGGTATATCTATGAATATAATGGATTTAAATAACATATATAACATGATATTTTCTCTATAAAATTCATATTCCATCCAAATCCATACCATTTAACCATTAAGGAAATTATATCGTCGCTTGAGCGTAAGTACTTCTTACCATCTCCACGACGCGATTAAACTCATCTTCCATGTTTACTATAGAAGAATGGTTATAAGAATAAATATTATTAGTAAGTATTAAATATATGAAATAATAATTCTACTAGTATGATATATATATATATATATATCCACACACATATATTCCACTCCTTTACTTCCATTCAATACGTTAAGAAAATAGAAACATCATTCATGCGTACGTATGACCTACTGTATCCATGAATATTGTATTACATTTTATATATCATTCAATTATATATATTTATATTAAAAAATATGATATATAAATCATATTATACATTATTTATGTAAGTAAATCATGATCTAAGTAATATGATCTAGAATAACAAGTCAAAACATATACGATAAACGAAGCAATTATTAAACGAAATGTTACATTAACGTTGAATTTCTAATAAAAGGGTAATATAAAGTCATAAAAGAATCATATATGATATCATAAATATTATTATTATTCTTATATAAGTTAATAATATGTTTAAAAACATTATATAGGAGTTTCAGACATGTACGGAGAGTATCAGACCTAAGGTAAGGGTGAATTTCATAATCTCATTATTATCTGAGATTGTTCCGGATTAAATATTTACTAGGGAATATTTATCATACATGTCCATTTTTCTTAAAAAAATTAATGGATTATTTTAAATGTATTAGGTAGAATACTCTTTAACTAAAAAAATCATTTTATACATTTTAAATATTTTTTCATCTAAATATTTATCATTAATGTCCATGTTTTCAAAATGGGTTTCAGAATTTATTTATATAGACATGAATGTTTTAAAATGTTAATTCCTTCCAAAATTTTCAAATTTTTATGGGACAATTTGATTCAAAAATATCATTTAAATTAATTTTTTTGTAAATTGTGCAACATTTAATGATTTCAAATTATAATGGGATATTTATTTCAAAAAAATTTAATGAATTTATTAAATTATTTTCATCATGGTCAGCATACTTTTTTAGATTTTATGATTTTATGAGGTCAATTTATTATGATACAATATTATATATTGTATTGATGGTTTTTTGATATTTTTGAATATGGATGTTCTATTTTTATATCATTCATGTTTTATGGTTAAAGTCTTAACATTTATATGCTATTTTTAATACGAATGTTTATGTTATATTTCAAAATTTTCATATGAGGAACAAATTGGACTTAGTACGTAATGAGGGGCCCACTATATCCCCTAGATGCATCAGTAGGTCTCATTAGACAAACTAGTGTCTTGTAAATAGGCCTTGACAGAATAATTTTGAATGGTCTTGGAACAAGGCCTTGATGTAGATGTTATGTTGTTTAAAATTATTTATTCCCTCATTATGAGATTATTTATTGATTCTCCATGTAATTATTCAATTATTAGAATGTCCATGTGAATGTTTAAATGGAATTATTTGATATATTCTCTCCGTATTATACTGAATATAATTTTTTAAGGGGATTAAGTTATAGGTTTGTACCTTTCCTTAAATGTTTATACCTACTTATAATAGATTCTTCTATATTGTTTATCTTTATTGAGATTCTAAGATCACCACTTTCTTATGTTTTATTTTTTCTAGATGCCAAGAATTGTTTTATGTTTTATATTAAGGGTTAATATATGTGAATAATGGAATTATCAATGGATTATTTATGTTGTATTTTATTTTAAAAATTGTAATGTAATGTTCATGTATGTAAACTATTTTCCAATACTATTAAACTTGTCGGTCGTTCATGACTTGATTCCTTTTAATCATAAAAATCTATTAAAATATTTCACTGGATCTAAGTTTCTGGGTTCGAGGAGTTATAGTTGTTATCAAATAAAGATTAGTAAAAAACGTGGAAACTAGATTTAGAAAACAACTTTGATTAGGTAACATTACTCTAAGATAGACATTGAGGATAAGTATTTAATAGAATCATAGATTTTTTGTAAAATAGAAATTATATTGGTATTCCTACCAATTAAATCTCTATCTGTATACAGAAAGTGTACATGGTTATGGCACATATGTACCTAGGGGTGAAAACTCTGACAAGGTGTTTCGAGCATGACTCGAGGTAATCCGATACAGAATAACAGACCTTACTACACACCTGGTTTTACAATCCCAGTGAATATACTTAAGATAATTCATATTTTTTTTAAAAACAACTATGAATAATTTAGGAGTAAATATGTCCTCAAAATAACTGTATTTAGGATTATGGATTAGATATGCATAAAAGTTTTAATTTATGCTCTGTATTTTTCTAGTTAAGAATTATGAATTATGATTCATAAACTAATTTAGTTTATTTACTGTTTAGAAATGGAGCTTAGTTTAATAAATTGAAATCATATCAATAAACATAAATCATATAGGGATTCACCACCTATGAAATATTCTGATAGTGGGTCTGGTGACACTACTAGTAGTGAATATCTTATAACCATACTGGGATAGTTGACTGAGGTTATGAATAATAACCTTACCTGTATGGAGAATACTGATCCATAATGTGGAGTATTAATATTAGACTTCTTCATAAGACAAAAATTTGCAACATTCAATGGGACTAAAAATCCATTTTCCGCTTAACAATGTATTAGTTTCATAGGGAAATGTTTTGTGCTTTGGGTTGTAACAAAAGGGAAAAGGTTTTCATGGAAATGTTTTGCCTCTCAGGAGATGCGGATTAATGGTGGTCATTAATTAAAAGCACAAAAGAGTATTATGAAGTAAAAAATATGGAATAGATGGAGTTTAATGAACATTTGAGAGAAAAATAAATTCCTTCTGAACAATGAACTTATATGGAAATGAAATTTCTATGTTTTAGGGAAATAGAGGATGAAAATATTTCTAATTACGAGGATAAAATTAAAAGGTTATTAAGGCATGATACAGATTACATACATACTAGAAGTTAGATTGATAGATTTTTTATGGGTTACTACCATTACTCTGAGGGGTATTCGTCTCACAATATTATCATCGCACAAAGATACAGTCTCGTGTTCTATCAATACTGAAAAATAATTCTCCAAGTCTTCTAAAATTAAATTAAAATAAGAGGATAAAAGATTGGCGGAGAAAGAGACATATAAATGGAAAAGGAAAAGTAGTATTTTCTATTATGTTATAATTATGGTAATAAACACATTTGTAATTTCTTAAAAGGAATGAGAGTTTGTTACAAATGTAGAGAGAAAGGTCACCAGGCTCATGATTGTAAGGGAAAGAAAGAAGTTGTACAATTTTATAATTGTAAAGATATGGAGCATTATGCAAATGACTATCTAAATGATCAAGTAAATATAGATCAAAAGAAGAAAACAGATCAAGGTTAACATTGTGCTGTTATTATGGTTAAAGTGGAATAATTAATGTATTTTTTGGATTTATAAATTTAAATCTGGTTATAAGAAAAATTTGATATATAAAAGGATTGTACAAAAATATTTTTGTTCTTATTAAGGTTTTATTATTACTAAGGTAATTATAAATTTATTATGTGATAATAAAAGAAACATTACATTGTTTGGGGGATCTGATGTTACAACTGATTTTGGAAATTTAAAGACCTCTTAGATAGAGTTTGGAAAAACGTATTTTGGATAACTATAATGGCTAGAATGGGTTAAGTTGAATGTTGGATAGTATTATTTCAGGTTAAAAAATTTATTAAGATTATTTTTGGAATGTTATTATATAATATTTTTTGAGAAAATACAACCGTCAGGTCGGGTGATAACCCATCACATCAGAAAAGGAAACGAGAATTGAACACACAACAAAAGTGCGATAAGTATTTATTTCCTACCATTGACCTAAAGTAATTTCATGGTTATTATAACATAGTTTTCTTCTTTTAAATGGTATATGAAAATATTTGGAACCTTATACAATTAAGATAAATATAATATTTTTGAATATTATTATATTTTAAAAAAAATGATAAATTTGTGGTAGGAATTAGTTAATGGATGAATCTATACATTTCAATAATGTATTCTTCCTTTTTTCTTAGTTTATGAAGTAAATTAATTATTTAACACTAAGGAAAGGATCATGAATCAAAAAAATTATCTTAGTCCTATTTCTAAAAAATCCAATAGTCCCTTATATAATCACATATTTATATCCTTTTGACTGTTAACTTTTTCAGGATCATGTTCCCTATCACTCTCTTTAAGAACATGATGGTTAAATATTTTTTCATGTCCATGTTTTTCTATATGTAACGCTAGTATGTTTTATTTCCGATAACCTTTATACATCCCTTTCATTATTTCAAAATAGAGGTCTCATTAATCCTTCTTTTAATTGGGGACTTAAAAAAGTAATTTTGAAATGTCAAACCCATATTTTGCAATCCCAAGATTAAATTGAGATGACAAAATTCATTGAAGTAGGGGATAATGTAACACCAAATATTCCAGGATATTCTCCCTTTAAAATAATTCAATATCTTGCGATATACGCAACATCGAGTTCGAGCACACCATTACCTATCCAACTAGCTATTTAAAAAGCTATTATGAATTGTATTAACTACATTATGAATTATATATATATCCCATATAATTTTAACATTCATATAATGTGTTTCATTGACAAAATATAAGGACAAATTCAATATTTTTATATATAAAATAAGTATTTTTTTCATAAAAAGATGTTTTTCTACCTTTTAATAGAGATCCATTTTTAAATACAACATTTGACATTATTATATATTAAATTTTAAGAAATTAAATTATTATTTCGTAGAAGGACATAAAAATTTAGTTTGGATGAATTTTTGGTTCTTTTCTGATTACATTCCTATTTTGATGAACAATGAAAAATACTAAATTTTAATTGAAAACAACTTTTTAAATCAAAATAATTTTTATTGTAAAATTATACATTTGAGGGGTTATAAATTATAATTAGATTATATTTTTATAATTTAAAATATCTTAGGTCATTTTATGTAATTTCACATTTAAATTGGACAGAAACACATGTCAATATTTTGATAGTTTTTACTTCTTAGAAACCCGCTTTTTGGTTTTGATGATGTGAATTAGTTTTAAATTATTTTCTTCCAATTATGTGTTTTTAATTAGAAAAAATTTATTCCATATTTGGAATCATAAGGTAAAAATTATATTAATAATTACCTTTTATTTTAGGACATTATGAATAGTAACTTCAGTAATTATTTTTATTTACCATGATTAAAGGGTAAATCATGTAAATAAGGGTACAAATTATATTATAATAATTTAAATCAACACAAAACATGTCCTAATTTTATTTTATTAGATATATTCGACCATTACCATCCTTAGGCTCAAATTTAGGCATTTGGGAGATACTTGGGTTTGAAAATGACATTTTAGAATATTTAATTTAATGAAAAGGTATATATAACATAAACATGTATCTTTTACTAAATGAATTTTAATATATGGTTATATATCTGAAATCTATAACTATAAATAATAATTTTAAAGATAAAAATATTTCTTACATAATTTTATTTTATTTATAATTTTTAGAAATTAGATAAATATATTTATTTATGACACAATGATGATGCAATGATTGCATTATTAATGAATGATTAAAATAAATGTATTTATAAATATTAAAATAAATTTAATTTGAACATTTTGATGTTATCCATTAATTTTCTAAATAACATTGACATATTAGGGATTTTTAATTCCTTTGGTTTGAAGGAATCAATTTTTGATGACTTTAATAAAAAATCAAGTATTAAATAGTGTCAAAATTGACATAAATGATATTTTAAAATAAATAATATTTTATTAAATGATATAAAATTCCGAAATACCTAATATTCAGAAAAATGATTTATATAATGTAAAAATATCTTTAATTATAGATGGGGTGATCTCAAGAATGGTGAATCAAGAGGAAAATTCTAATCTGAGTGTTGTGGCCCTTGATCCAGAGATAAGGTAGGTGGTCTTTAGCATTAAGCCTGAGAGTTAACCTGGTCCATATGGCTTTGGTAACTTCTTCTTTTAGATATTTTGGGATCTAATATGTGTGGATGTTTGCAGGTTAGTCATTCATTTTTTTAGAGGAGGATCTCTCCCTAGATGTTTGAATGCTCAATTTCTAGCCATTATTACGAAGGCGGTGAATGCTAATGAAGTTCATCTCTTCAGACCAGTTGCTCTGGTTAATACTATTTATAAAGTTATTTACAATATTATTTCTAATAGGCCTTCCTTTATTGCCTCCAAAATTGCTTATCCAAATCAGTTTGGCTTCATCAAGGGGAGATCAATACAAGACTATCTTATCATCACCTCAGAATGTGTTAATCTTCTTAAGAAACCCATCAGAGGTGGTAATATTGCTCTCAAATTAGATGTCAAGAAGGCTTTTGACATAATCGAATGTGGTTTTATCTGAAATATCTTTTTCAAGTATGGTTTTGATGAGGTCTTCATCAACTAGGTCAAAAACATTCTACGTTCTTCTCATATTTCAGTCCTCATAAATGGTTCCCCTAAAGAATATTTTGGTTACTTGAGAAGAGTAAGACAGGGTGATCCACTATCAGCCATCCTCTTTTCAATTGTTGAGGATTACCTTAGCAAAATTCTTTCTTTCATGGCTGATAATGGCAAGATGAAGTCTATTCATGCTGGAAGGGGTATTGTTGCTCCCTCCCATCTCTTATATGCTAATGATATTATCCTCTTTACCCAAGGGGATAAGGGTAATATCAAGAATATAATGTGAACTATTTTTCATTATGAATTAGTAGGGGATTTTCTACTCCTAGAAAAAATGACATCATTAGAGAATCGAGTATTCATGAGGGACATCTTCCCTTCACTTATTTGGGAGTTCCTATGTTTTGGGGGAGACCAAAGGTCTGTCATTTTTATAAGATTGGGAGAAAGATTAAAAGATAGCTCTTTACATGGAAAGGATAAACTTTATCAATGGATGGTCGGGTATTCTTGGTGAAATCAATTATCATCTCCAAATTTCTATATTCTTTTATGGTGTATAAGTGGCCAATTTCTTTAATCAAGAGTATTAATACTTCTATTATGAATTTTATATGGAGTGGAAGAATATTGGAAAGAAGACAGGCAATTGTTCCATGGAATAATGTCTGCAAATCTCATGAGGAGGGTGGCTTGGGTATTAAAATTTTAAGGGGTTTTAATGATTCTTTGCAGGACATGTTTTTATAGAGACTTATAAACCTATAATCTGCTACTACCAATTTTATTCGAGTCATGTTCTTTCACAGGCATAAAACAGGAAATTTTAACTATGTTAATTCCTTGGTGTGTCTTTCTTTCAAGAACATTTTTTAAAAAATTAACGTTGATTCTCATTGGCATGTTTCCAAGGAATCCTCTCTCTCTTTTTGGAAGTCTAATAGGATTGGGAATCAATTGATTGACTTGGTCAAGGAGGGGGAGTCTAACCTAGATTATGATCTTTCAATCAAGGAATATCTTGGATGCATGGATAATCATCCAGCTCACATTACCTTGATCGTGGATGATTATTACTGGTCTTCCATGGGTGATTTTTGGGCTTGGGAACTTGCTGTCAGTGGTATTCTCACCTCCAAAGGGTATTATAATCATTTTATTGAAAGCCAAATTGATGTAAAATGGATTGGGAATCTATAGAGGAACTTCTTGAGGCCTTCTAGGTCTATTTTGGCTTTAAGGCTGGCTCACAAAAGATTACCAACGGATGATTTCTTGAAGGTATGTGGTATCTCACTTTGTTCCATATGTGTTTTGTGATTTCATCATAGGGAAGATGTGGATCATATATTCCTCAGGTGTGCTGTGTCTTCGGCGATATAAATGGAAGTTCTTGACATTTTTGAGGTCTCGCTACACCACTTCAACAAAATTTAAGACATCATTAAATGCTGGCGCCCTTTGACGCTGTCTATACAGCTTCGTTTATTTTTTCTTGCTGCTTCTATGGAAGCTGTTCATTTAATTTGGTTGTCATGAAATAGTCGCAGACATAAGTTACAACACTTCCAATCTGGTGCTGTGCTGGTAGGGATCCTCGCGGCTCTCCGTGAGGTGAAGACTCAGAAAGGTGTGTTTTGTGGAAATTCAATTCATGACTTATCAGTTCTCAATCGGATTGGGATGAAAGGTAATATTCATCCTCCACATGGACCATTGGAAGTTATATGGAAGGATTCAATTCTAGGTTGGATCAAAATCAACTCTGATTATGCTTCAAAGGGTAATCCAGGGCCTTCTTGATTTGGTTTTATCTATAGATATCATCAGGGGAATGTTCTTGGGTTCATCTACGGCTCATGTTGTATTACCTCTTCCCTTGAAGCAGAAATGTATGGTGTCATCATAGTGGTGGATCAAGTTGAGAGTAGGGGTTGGAATAAGATTTGGATTGAATATGATTCCATTGTAATTTTATCTTCCATTCATATTGGGACCCTACATCTATCCTGGAAGCTCACCAATCGTTGGACTAAATGTCTGGACTCTCTATACTCAAAGGATCACTTCGTCACTCATGTGTATAGAGAGGAAAATGCATTGCCAGATGGGATTGCTAACAAGGGAGTCAATGAGAATGATTTTTATTAGGAGGAAAATGTACCTGATGATCTTATTCCCTTCTTTAGGAGGCATTTTTGTGAATCTTCTACTTTCAGACTTGTGTACTTTTTCTCTGCTAATATAGGTATCTTGTCTTTCCTGGCAAGATCTCCATTTTTTTTAAAAAAACTAAGTGTTAAACCCAAAAGATAAGGTCAATTTTAGGAACTAAACTTCTATAAAAATAATTCTTTGAGTAGATTTATAACCATCCTCATCTTATGCTCCAAATATATCAATTTCTATCTATTAGATACCAAAAATCATTTTATAATAAATAAACATTTCAATATTTTTCTGAAAATTCCCCTCACCAGTATTATAAAAGGGAACCTCCATTTCTCTTTAACTCCCACTTATAAATGCTTTTGTATCATCCAAAACATTACCATTTACTCTCCACACATCCCTCATATCATTCTAGAGGCTATTATTTGGGCAGAAAGTCATCTTAAGGAGTCCTTTTGTGCAAATCCATAGGAGACACCCAAATAGTGGTAATTGTTTTATCACCTATTTCAAAGTTCTTTTATTCATATACATTCTATTTCACTATTGTTTCCAAACTAAAATAATAAATATATTAACTTTTACATGCTGATATTTTACTATAATTATGGTAAAAAAATATTGTTTATTTTACTCTTCCCATGAAAAACAATATCACTATGTGTGCATATGTACGACTTACTGTCTACACATCGTGGTGTAAATTGTTTTTCATGTACACTTTATTTATATAAGTATAAACATGAATATAATGGATTTAAATAATAAATTTAAATGATATTTTTTCTATAAAATTTATATTCCATCCAATTTCATACCATTTAACCATTAAAGAAATGATATTGTCGCTCGTGCACACATATGACTTTGGTATCCACGACGTGATGAGACTTGTCTTTCATTTTAACCATCCAAGAATGATTATAATATTAAATATTATTAGTAAATATAAAATATATGAAATGATAATGCTACTAGTATTATATATATAAATATATACATATATTTCATTCACTTACTTCCATTCAATACGGTAAGAAAACAGAAACATGGTTCATGCATACGTATGACCTACCATCTTCTTAAATGGTTTATTCCATTTCATATATATATATCTATGATATATATTTATATTATGAATATATATTATATCTAAATAATATTATACATTTTTTATGTAAGTAAATCATGGTCTAAGTAATATGATCCAGAATAATAACTCAAAACACGTACAATAAACAAAGTGATTATTACGTGAAATGTTGCATTAACATGGAATTATTAACAAATGGGTAATGTAAATTAATAAAAAAACTAATATATGAAAACATAAATATTATTGTGATTGTGATATAATTTAATTATATGTTTAAAAATATTATACAAAAGTTTCAAATAAGTACGAAGACTATCAGACCTAAGGTGATTTCGCAATATCATTATTATCTGAGATGGTTTATGGGTAAGTATTTAATGGAACACATTTATCATCCATGTCCATGCTTCTTAAAGGTATATTCAAAAAGAATATTTTTTAATTTTTATGTAATGGAATATTAAACTAAATCATAATTTTAAATTTTTTAAAAATCATTCTTCTAAATAATTCTCATTAATGTCCATGTTTTCAAAATGGTTATAAGGTTTTATTTATATGAACATGAATGTTTTAAAATAGTAATTACTTTTAAATGTTTCAAAGTGGTATGGGAAAATTTGATTCAAAAATATCTTTTAACTGTATTCTTATATAAAATGAGCAACTTTTAATGTTTTCAAATTATAAATAGATATTTCTCTCAATGGTTTTAAAGCAATTTATTATATTATTTTCATCTATGTCAACATCATTTGTTGGATTTTATTCTTGTATTAGGTTGATTTAAAATGATATAATATTACATATTGTATAGATGGTTTTGTGATATGTTTGAATATGGATGTTCAATTCTTATACCATTCATGGTTTAGGGTTAAATTATTAACATTTCATATGCTAGTTTTAATATAAATGATTATGTTATGTTTAATCCTTTTAATATGAGTAATGCATTGGACTTAGTAATTGAAGAGCGAGTTCTGTTATATCCCCTCGATACATTGGTAGGTCTCATGAGGCAAACTAGTGTCTTAGCATAAAACCTTGATACAATATTTGTGAGTGGTCTTGGGACAAGAACATAATATAGTGGATATGATGTCTGGAATTATTCATTCTCTTGTTATGAGATTAGATATTTGTTTTACATGTGATTATTCGAGTAGTAGAATATCCATGTGAATGTTTAAATGGAATTATTTAATTTATTCTTTCCATATTATGCTGAAGATAATGTTTAAAAAGGCTATTGTTGATGTTTTTTACCTTGCCATAAAAGTTTATGCCTATTTTTATTTGTTTTACTATATTCTTCATCTTTAATGAGCATTTGTTCTCACCCCTTTCTTATGTTTTCCTTTCCCAGGATGCTGAGATGTGTTTTATGATTGATATTAATGGTTAAGTGAAGGGTACAATGGAATTCTCAATGGATTATTTATGATGTGTGTTATGTTAAAATATGTAATGTAATGATCATGTATGTGATCTATTTTCCATGACTACTAGACTGATTAGTCCTTCGGGACATGATTCTTTATAATAATTCCAACGTATTAAAATAATGCACCGGCTCCAGGCTTCTGGGGTTGGCGTGTTACAAATAATCACATGAGAATAAAACATAACCAGGGATATTCTAATAGTTAAAAAATCACAAGGAATATCAATAACTAGTATCATAATGATGGAATGTATAATTTGGTATATCGTAAACATACCCTCAAAGGCTTCGACCAAGAAACCATATATAATCATGTCTGGCCATCGCCAATACCCAAACTGGTTTTGATTATGATACCTATTGAAAAATCGAGTGGTTATAGTTGGAAACATCCATCACATACTATGTCCAATGCATTCCTCATATTAAAGGGATGAAACATATACAAAATATATATTCATATTAAAAACTAGCATATTAAATGTGAATACATTAACAATAAATCTTGAATGGTTTGAAAATAAAACATCCATAGTGAAAAATATCATAATCCATTAAATAAATTAAGTTAATTGATATTATAATAGACCAACTTCAACTAATCATAAGATTAAATATAGTGTGTTGACCTATATGAATGTACTTTAATAAAATCATAAAAAAATATTGAGGTAAATACCATTTTCACTTTATAAATCACTTATTTTTAAAATGATTTACAATTATAAAATAAAAAAACTCTGAAAATAATTAATAAAAATAATAAAGTAATTTATAAACAATTAATGCATCATAACGGTGGTAATTTCCACTCACATCATATAAGTTAAAAAATTCATTTTATATTTTGGTCAAAAAAGTCTCAAAGAACCATGTATAGAATATGAAAAGATATACCTTTAAATGAATTTTTTAAAATGTAAAGAAAATTAAAAATGACATTAATGAATCATTATAGAATATTAAATAAATTTGAAAACATTTTTATGAAAGACTGACATGGAATATAAATATTATCTATAAATATTTTAAGAGAAATAGTCTCAATTAATAATGAGAATGAGAATTAGACCCTTACCACATTGTAATAAGTTGAATCATATGCCCCATAACATCAAATGAAATGTTAAAAACCTTGGTAAAAGGTAGATTCATGATATTATATTAAAGGATCATATATACACCACAAAAAATAAATTAATTTTTAATGAGGCATGTATCCCACCCAAATAAAAGTGAGATGAAAATCTCTTACTACTAGATTATCTTTTTAATCATGAGCCCCATGAAATGTTAACATCAATTGAAAATTTCAATATCATGAAATAAATTAAATTCATGACAAAACATGTTAAAATTAAGTATATACACATCATATAATATTAAGTGGTAAATATAGAATATATCTCATAGAAAAAAAGTTAGATGAGAAAACCCTTACTTTACGCTTCCTTTAGTCAAACATTATTTAACCTCATGTATAGTGGTTTTAAGAATTTTATTAACTTAGCTAATAACCTTATTAATATTTATGATATCATATATGATATTATTTTATTATTTTATCACCCTTTTATTAGTAATATTTCATTATTACCCTTGTTTTGAGTGTTAACTACTTCATTTTCCTATGCATGTCCAGTCGTGTATGTCTTGATTCTTGTGAATATGATATATTTACTACATAAAAAAATGATATTAATCACATAAGTATCATATTTATCCATTATATACATTTTATAATCATTCTTTAAAGGATAACGTGTAAAATTAATCGCTTGTCATCATGTAGACGGTAGGTTATACGTACGCACGAGCGACGATAACATTCCCTTAATAGTGAAAGGGTAAGGAAGTAGATGATATATTATTTTTTATAAAATAAATATCATGCCATAATTTTCATATGTAAATATATATTATTTCCATCATTATACTCATCCAATTAAAGTGGTGATCAAAAACATATTACACCATGACATTGAGATGGTAAGATGTACATATGCACACGTAGTGATTTCATTTTTTGTAGGATGGATAAAGGGTAGAATATAGCAGTTCCATAATCATAATAGAATATAATCATATATATGATACATTATTTATTATTTTATCATGGAAACAACACAACAATAAGAAGTAGAAGAAGAAATGAAATTGGGTGAGTTGGTAAAATGGATTACCTCTTCTTCAACGGACTTCCTTTTGATCTCTTCTTAAGGGATCCGAGGTTAGTCTTTTTCAATGTCTTGGATCTCAAAAAATTGTATATAAGTGTTAGGAATATAAATGGACGAGTTTTGGTCAAGATATAAATCTCATAGTTGTGTGAATAAAGGAGGGAAGAGGTTCCCTTTTATAATTGCGGTGGGTGGGAGTTATGGAAACTCTCAAAATATTAAATTAATATAAATCAATTATTATTTCCAAATTTATAAAATGTGAGTTATTTACAATATAAGATGATTATTGGTTGAAATAATCTCATTGAACATATTTTTTTCACATTATTACCCTTATATTTTGTTTTAACCCTTTTTTAATCTCTTTAGCTCTTATCGTGAAAACTTGGATGTTTACTCTTTGAGTGTCAATAATTATACTATAAGATAACAAAATATTGATAAATGAATACCGGATAACATTTAAAACCATATAGAAATCATTTTTTTAATTTTAGAATTTTTTTTCTTTTATATCATTTAATGAAATATTATTTATTTTAATATAACATTAATGTCATTTTTGAGACTATTCCTTAGTTTTACATTTACAAAAATCAATAAAATAAGACATCTTCGAACCAACTATTTTAAAACATCCCTAAAATGTTTATTTTATCTATAAAATTCATGGATGAAATTAATTATCTCATATTATAATTATGTTAATATTTTTATAATCATTTATTTGATATTTCCATTAATTAAACAATTATTACACCATCATTGTGAAATTTGTTAAAGTAATTATTTATTTCTCAAAAATTTAAAAAATTTATCATGATGCAAATAAAAAATTTATGATACATATTACTATTTATATACAATGATTATTTATGAATAGAGACATATTATAAATGTAATACTTGTAAAAAACATGAGTATGACATATTTGAATTTTCATAAAATAAAATACAATAAAAGACAAAATATCATCCAATTGATTCCAATAAGTCATAATATTATCCAAAGGACTTTTTTTCAAAAATTACTCATCCAATAAAATGAGGAAATGATTTTGGCCAATTTTCTAATATTTATAATGTTATTTTTAACCTTAATTACTCAATGTTCCCTTAACTGTGGTAATAAAAATTGCAGAAGTTACTATTCATATGGTCTAAAAAAGAACCTATTTAATAAATTTGTAAATTATTATTCCAACTACGGAATCCATTTTTTCAACATTATTAACACATGATTGTATACAATTAATTTAAAATTAATCTCATTGAAGGAAAGAGAAAATAAGATTTTAAAGTGAAAACTTTCAAATGATTGAAATGTTTTTATATACAAATTCAATTTAAAATTTATTTCAATGAAAAAAATTAGATGCAGTTATATAAAATTTATCTAATTATACTTTTATCCAATTGATGATATAATTTATCCCAAAAAATTATTTAGATGAAAAAGTTGTATTCATTTAAAATCTAATATTTTTCACTATTTATAAAAAACAAAATTAAAAGAAATTTAACGAAAATTCAACCAAAGTGAATTTTGATATTATTATTTCAAATTAAAATATTATTCTTCAAATATAATTTATATATGTGCTAAAATCTAGATTTAAAACAATTTACCATCAAATGGTGTTAAAATAGTATTTTTATAAAAATGCATATATTATGTTTAAAATTGGATTTTTTTCCTTTAATCATGTCTTGAAAACACATAGGCTGTATGTTAAACATTATATTGAATATATTATATATATTTCATTAATATAATTCAAAATAATTATTTGTTCATTTAATTATTATAAAACACACTTGTTCATATTTAAATTGTTTTTTAGGAAAAGATTTCCTTCTATTTTAAAATGAATTTTATTTTCATTTATAAATAATCAGTCTCAAAATAATTTATTATATTTAAATTTTTAAATAATATTTTCATAATTCAGTTATTCATGTTCATTCCCACCATTCTAATGGATATTTTATAATGGAAATATTTAAATAATAATATTTAGTATTTAGTTAATGCTTTACGTGGAATATCATATATGCTAGCGAACATGGGGTTTTTTAAGGACAAGGGATGTCACATTCCCACATAATAAATTTAATTGTCATAACCTTTACTCGATATTTAAAAATAGAGGTTTGAATTTTCAAAATAACTTTGTTAAAATCCTATATTGGATAAAGGATTAATGAAACTTCCACTTTAAAATAAAGCGATGGAATTATGAGGTCATGTGAGATAACACATACTAGGGTTGCATATATGGAATAATAGATGTTGAAGAGAAAAATAACTACCAAGTTCTTATTAAGAGTGATATATATAATATTCATGAAAAAAGTTAACAATCTAACGACTATAAATATGTGATAGGATAAAAGGACATTTATTTTTTAGTAATAAAATTAAATAGTTAATGTTTTTTGTTCCAAAAACATTTTCCTAATGTTAAATAATTGATTTAATTCATAAGATAAGAATATTAGGAAACATAATCACTACATAATTAGAGTTTCATCTTTTAAACAACAACCACCACAAACAAATCTTTTTCTCTAAACGGTGAGTATTTAAGATGAATTTTTCATTCATGAATAATTTGATTCAAATTCTACGGATCAAAAAAAAATCCAAAAAAGTATATCTATATATTCCTCCTATATTTATACATTATGAAAAACCAAAATGGTTTGGATAATACAAGATAATTCACCAAAAAGTATAAAATTTTATATGATGAAAAAACATTAATATCCAATGATCAACAGTAATATCCAATGTTCACCACTAATCATTCAACAAATAACTGTCCTTCCTCAAAAATATTTTATTCTAATATTGAAACCCAAAAATCTGAAGGATTTGATCATATAATCTTCCAAATAACATCAATCACTCTTAATTTATTATTTCAAAAATTTTATTCCCTAAATCACATAATCTCTAAGATATGGTAACCATTTCCATATAAAACATGAATCACCATAAGTCCATAGTAAAATCATATTTGAATCTAAAATTTAATTTAACCTTTTATTCATCATAATATTCCATTTACCTTACTTTTATTGGATTCTAAAAAATAGAAAATGTACTCTAAAATAATATTAATCACTTAAAAACCAAATCATTTTCCTATACCTAGCTTATTTATTTGATAAAACAAGTGTACTTAAAACAAAAATATTCTTTACCCATTATATAATTTAACAAAAAAATCATGTTAAAAATGACTTCATGTAGGTTAGTGGTAGGCATTGAACACTTTTCACCCTTCGGTTGTCGGTTCAAACCCTAGAACCTCTCTGGACGTGACTGGTTACCACCCAACCTACGAGTTGTTCTTCTTCTAAAAATATGTTAATATTATCAATAAAACACCATAATAATTATAAAAAATAACCTAAATATATTAAAAATTAAAGAAATTTTTTAACAACAGATGTTATCTCATATGTTTCATTGTGTATTCTGAATAATATAAATACACATAAATACCTTAAGTTCAAATACCATATAAACCCTAATGATTATCCTTACTATTAAACATATGACCAGAAAATGAAAAGGCATTATTCCTTATAAATTTTTTTTCACACATACTAATCATATTAGTTGTGTTTCCTAATCTATGTTTTCATAAATATAGTTACAATAGTTTCTACTAAACTATATCTGAATGAAACTATAAAGACATTGATCCCAATAGCCTTGAGTTTGTGGTACTTAATTACATTGTAATAATATACAAGGAATCACATTTTAAATTACTAAAAGGTTTTTTATTCTTGGTAAACATGACATATACATGAATTTTAAATTACATTTTGAAACATAAAATATATAAATAATTTTCAGTTAGAGTTCCACTATTCCCCTTTGAGTATCCCTTTTTATTAATCACCAAACACATCCTCATATCCTGGAAAAAATAAAACATAATAAATAGGTGATCTTAATTTCTTAGTAAGGTTAAGAGTATAATTTAATATATATATATATAAGATATAAAAATATGGCAAGGTAAATAACTTGGAAAATATGATATTTAATCAGTAACCTAGGAATAATATGGAAGGAATAAAATATTATGAAATAATTTATATATATAATAAAATTAGAATAAAAATCAACCATAGTTATTATAATAGATTAAAAAACACATATAATATCAATAAGTAGTCTAAATATTATCGAATTCATAATATGATACATCATAAATATATCGTTGAATAATCGACAAGGACATCATACATAAACAGTTAAGGCATTGGCCAATACCCAAAATATTTTGTCTCATTAGTCCTACTGATGCATCTAGGGGATATAGAGTTCCCTTACCATAACATACTTTGTCAAATTCATTCATCATATGGATGTAGTGAAAAATAAAAAATATAAACATTTGTATTAAAAACTAGAATAAAAAATATGAATAATTTAACCAAAAACCATGAATGGTATAAAAATAGAACATCCACAGTAAAATGATCAAAAATCATTCAATAAAATATAGAAAATAATATAAAAAGATATCAACCTCAATTAAGAATATGATTCGAAAAATGGGTGTTGAAAAAAATGAAAGTACATTAATAAAATCTATGAAAATTTATTGAGGAAAATACCTTTTTCACTTTGGAAGTCACTTATTTTTAAAATTCATCATAATTATAAAAAAAATATTTTTATTAAAAATAATTAAGAAAACATATAAATGATTTTTTCAATCATTAATACATCAATATTGTAGGAAAATATTATCATTCCATATAATTTAAAAATTATTCCTTCTATACTTTTTTAGAAAAATCATGAAGAACATTATTTAAAAAACAAAGAAAAATATACATTTTAAATCATTTTGAAAAATAATTAAAATAGTTAAAAATGGAATCAAATATTATTGGTGAATAATAAAAATATTTTTCAATACATGTTTTGAGAAAACATCCATGAAAGTGATATATTCCCCAGTGGAGACTTCAATAGAAATAATCAAGATCAATGATGAGATTTTGAATTAAACTCTTACCACTTTTTAATTAGTAGAATTTTATGCCCCATAACATGAAATAAAACATTAAATAGAATGATTATATGGATATTCATGATATTATATTAAAGGGTTGCTATATATACCACAAAAAGAAATAAGTAGTGAATAAGTCCTATATCTCATAGAAATAAAAGTGAGATTAAAATCCCATAATACTAGGATTAATTTTGTATTGTGAGACTTGTGAAATAATAACATCAATTGAAACTTTAAATATAATTAAATAAATTAAATTCATGATAAAACATGTCAAATGGAATTATATGCACCTTATAAATGAATAAGTTGTGAATATAGAATATATCACATATAAATAAAAGGGATAATAGGAAAATCTTACCTTATGCTTCCTTTAGTCGAAAATTATTTATCCTCATGTGTAATAGTATTAAGCATTCAATAACTTATATAAAAAATCATTCATATTTATTATATCATATATAATCTTACTATATTATTTTATCACCTATTTTTTAATAATATTTCATCATTAGTGTAAAGACCCATAATGTCCATGATTTTTTTTAAATAAATTGAAATATTACGAGTCCACAAAATCTGACGGCGCGCGATTTCGGGACCCTGAGTGCCCGAAATGATCCTTCGAAGTTTTGTAAAACATCAATTAACGCGCGTAAGCAGTTTTTCTGAAAAAGTGGAATAACACTTAAGTGGTTACTCAGATAAGAAATCTAAGCGAACAGTTGCGCTCAATTTGGCGAATTTTACCCTAGGTGTGACTTAAGATTAGTTGGTGCATGCCCCTAGTGAGAAAACCCAAAAATGACTTAATCATAAATAAAGTAATTAAATAAATTATTTTATTTTTTAAATGCTTATAACTCACAAATGGTAACTCAGAATAAAAATTCCAGACCACCATTGAACTCGTGAGGTTATTCTTTCTTTAAGAATATTCTAACTTTGGCCAGCATGGGCCACCCGAAAAAGTTTTTTTTTGGCCATAAATAAAATAAATAAGTGAAATTATTTTATTGTAAAATTCATAAATTATAAATGGTAACTTGGATTGAAAATATGAGAGTCCTGTTGGGTTCGTTGCGGAATGTTTCACCTAGGCAGAGCCTAACCTCGACCGGTGCAGGTCGAGGGTGACTGATAATAATTTTCCGAACCTTTTTCGGATGCGTTCAGAAAATGCGTGAGCGGAATTTTGTAACTTTTAAACCGGAACTCGGAATTGAAATCTGAGGGCATCGTTGAACTCGCAGTGCCGATATTTGCTTAAAATACATTCACCTCGATGGCAGATTGTCGAGGGTGAAAGTTTGTTTTGGGTTTTTCTTGAAAGAATAAGAATAAAAATAAAAGTGTGGGACACTTTATTTTTATTTGAAACACCCATGTTGGTGTTGGGAGGCGGGGTCCACTGCAACTAAACCTCCTTGTGGAAGTTGGGAGGTGGGGACCACCAGACCATAACCTCCCATTAGATATTACGGTGGTGGGGACCACCAGACCCTAACCTTTCATGAGAGGTTATGGTGGTGGGGACCACCCGGGGCCTAAACCTCCCAACACCCCACTTAATGAGGGAGAAACCTCTCAACTTCCTCATTAATTTGGAGGAACCTCTGGAGCTTCCTCCACATTAATTATGCCTACACACCCCCATTATTAGAGCCAACATAAATTAATTGGCTTGACCCCATTTTTAAATTAAGTAATAGCGTCGTTGGAATTTATGAAGGTTCCTAATAAATGAACCATCATAAATTCAATGAACGTTACATACCTACCCTCACTTCTATATATATGGAGATTGGGAAGAGGTTTTGGAAAGGCTTCACCAACCGACGAAGTGCTGTTAAAGTGACGCGACACCAAACACTTGGAGGATTACCCTCTCCAACGAAGAACGCTCCACTGACGATGAATGCCGACAAGGAACGCCTTCGACTAGAAGAAAGAAATACATCTACCTTCTTCATCAGACTCCTTCAACATATGATGTGTTAATATACAACAAATCGTCTGCCACAATCTTACACCAACGTCGACGAACAATGAACAAGGTAGAGATTTTATTTAAGTATGATATTATTCCCCTTATTCTTTCCTTCTAAAAAAATGCCGACCAACTTGTTATCAAGTTAATCCACAGATGTTTTTCCTTGTAGGTTGGGAATATTTTCTTAACTAGGGATTATGGGAATTGATTTTTTTAATATATCTTCCTTGCGTGTTTTTTGTTTATGTTCTTGATGAGCCAAATTCTACCACTCTAAACATGGAGGGTGCGGGCCAAAAAAACATGGCCCGAACCCACCACCGTTCTTATTTTTAGTGTTCCTCATGTTGAAAGAATGAGACATAAACAAAGAAGGAAACAACACTGCCACCCATGGAGACTGCAACCCGCGCCGCCCCCACGGCGTTTCCACCACCTGCCAAACTAGCCCCTGCGCCCCTGCCGCTCCGCACCCCGGTCGCGCCGCACGCTGGTCGCGCCACAGTCCGGCCGCGCCGCACCCCGGTCGCGTCGCTCCCTGGTTGTGCCTCCCCACTGGTCGCACCCCCATGCTTCTGCTACACCGCCCTGGCCGAACCAACCTCGCTCTCGTATCTCCCCATCCGAACAGGCCCCTCGCTGTGCCATTCCGGGCCAGGCTGAGCTGCCCCGCGCCCTTGCGGCTCTCTGTGCCCCCGTAGACTACTGGTCTGAGCCCAGTGGGCCGGGATGAACCTAACGGGCTAGGCCAGACCCAACGGGTCAGTTCGGTTTAACCTGAACCAGGTCAGCTCAGACAAGGTCGGTACGATCGGGTCGGACTGGACCCGGGCCCACTACAACCCATTTACACTCCTTCGGCCATATCTTTGGCACCAGACGTCCGTTTGAAGAACTGTCAGCAGTGCTGGAAATCATAGAGCGAGATGGTTCATTTGAGTATACTCCACTAGAGTTTTGGATCGAGATGGGATATAGTCAGGTTGGATCAAGCACGAATCCAACCAGGCCCCCATGACTAAAAGGCTAATAACTCACAGACCAGGCGTCCGATTGAGAGCATTTGTGCAAGAACCTAGTAGCTGGCTAAGACTTGACGAATGCTGATAGATTGACTTGGAGTGACTTGAGTAGCCCAGTGGGGAGCGCCTGGTTGAGGAGGTAGACCAACAATGGAGGAGCAACTGGTTGTGGCAGAAGACCCGCGGTACTCGATAGGAGGAGTGCCTCTGCAAGCTATGAGGGGGAGTGACTGGTTGTGGCAGTAGACCCATGGTGGAGAGAACCTTTTTTTGATGCAACAAACCCACAATAATCAACAGGAGGAGTACCTTAGTAGTCCATGGTTAGTGGGAAACACCTGGTTTTGGCGGTAGGACCACTGTACTCGATAGAGGTGGAGTTCTCCAGCAGCTGAGGGTTCGAAAAGTTTTACCCCTAGAATAAATCATGGTTTGAGAGGAGTCATTTTTCTATGTTTTCCTCATGACTGAGATGGATCACTTGATAAATTTGGTATATGTATGGGTATATATCTAAGTAAGGTTATCTGTTGATTTCATACTTTGTGGTTTATCCTTTTTGGATTTTTGTGATACCTCGAGGGTCTCAGGGTTCCTAATGAGTATTATTATACTCACCCCTACACGGTCTATGCCCGCACCTCATTGTGTTGGATGTAGATGACAGACAATGCTGATGGGGGCTGAGAGTACCAGGATTGGATGATACCCAGAGGTGGACCATACAGCGTGTTGGTACATGGTGGAGACGGACAGATGAGGAGTGTTGAGGAGGCGATCTATACCTACCCTTTAAGTAGGAACCCATAGGATGACCTAGTAGCTATTTTTCCTTTTTCCTCGGTCGTACTCATATTTTAGTTGTACATTTACTTTCTAGTTTCACTTGTATCTTGGCCCCTTTTTACTTAATATACACACTTGTTGGTTATACTATTTACTCATTTTCGTACCCTGTTAGGTCTGTTTACAGGTTATAAAGGCAATGCCTTCCTAGTTTTAGGGAAATACGCCATTGGTGCTAGTCGACATCCCCTAGCCTATGGAAGGAGGGCGTGGGGTAGTCACGGTATAGGCCTCGAGGGACTTGTATTGACAATTACCCTTGTTTTGGGTGTTGACTACTTCATTTTCCTACACATGGTTTGTCATGTAAGTCATGGTTCTTATGCACAGGATATAGTTTATTAATATCTATAATGAAATTAAGGTTATAAATATAATATGTATTCATTATATATATTTTATAATCATTATATAAAGGAGATCATGGAAAATGAATCCCAATTTTTCGTGTAGATAGTAGGTCATTTATAAACAAGAGTGACATTTTCATTCCATTAATTGTGAAAGGTTAAGGAAATTTATGGAATAATAATTTTTTTGAATAAATATAATTTCATAAATATCATATATATCTATTATTTCTATCATTATACCCATCCAATTAAAGTGATTATGAAAAATAGATTATACAATGGTGTGGAGACGACAAGTCGTATGTACACACGCCCAATGCTTTCATTTTTTATAGGATGGATAAAAGGTGTAATATGTTTTCCCCATAATCATAATAACATCTTAGAATATATATTATAAAAGAGTAATTATTTTTTAATTGAAACAATACATTAATAGGATATATAATATAAATTGAACTTGGGTGAGTTGGTAAAAATTAATACCTCTTCTTTGAAAAACATCCTTTATCTCACTTATTAAGGGAACTATGGTCATTATTTTTTGAAACATAGTGTCTCTAGAAAATGTATAATGAACTAAAGTAAATTGTATCCATATATATTGAATAAAAATCTAATGGATTAAAAATAACTGAAAAAATTAGGGAAATTCTTTCATAATGGATGTCATGTTTCAGACACATAAACCCCTATTACCTTCAATAATGTTCACAAGAAGGTTTAAAAATATGGGTAGAAACCCATTTTCACAATATTTGTCTCATGATGACCTATAGATGAATCAAAATTCTATATAAAATCTAGTTTCCACATGTCATTTACAGTCCAAAACATTCATCATATTTAATAATCAAAATAAATAATATTACTTAGCAAATAACTGTATTGAATGAGAAATACATATTTATTAATAATTCCAAAAATAAAAAAATATCTATCAAATTAAACACCATATATAAAATGGAATACAGTTTATGCAATAAAAATATCCATTTTATGAGAATGTGGAAATTTAAGTAAATTTCTATTGAAAATTATTACTATAAAGTGATTTTTTCAAGAGTGTTAGAAATCACAAAATGAAGTGATATTGCAAAGAAAATCATCAAGAACAATTTTGAGGATAATAATCATTAAACATTCCAAATTATTCCATACCACTTTGAAATATTTGAATCATAATATCTATAATGGTATTACACTAAATAAAACTTAAAATATCATCAGAATGAGGGGATTCATGATATAACAAGAAAAAGGTAGTATATACACCAAATAAAAGTTAATGGGAACATAATAACTAATAAGTCTAAATGAAATGTAATTTGAGATGAAATTCCCTTACATATTAATCAAAATAATCAAAAATAATAATACTTGATAAAGTCCTATAAGAACCAGAGGAGATCAGAGTGAATATTTTTATTGAGAATGTATCGAATAATTTCTTCTAATGGAAATTCATGTAATAACAATCTCGAATTAAATGAGATTGTGAAATAAACACTTGAAAAAGATGTAACATTTAAGTAAAAGGAAATCAGTTAATATATTATCTGTATCAAATATAAATAAACATAAGGGAGGGTTAAATATAACAACATATAGTAAAAAGTGATTACACATTAATCTTATAATATTAATGACAATATGTAATATAACACCATAAAAAGAAATCGAGTTATAATATTTTATTCAACAAGGAAAATTTTAACTAAAATCCCCTTAATAAAAATACTTCAAATTGTTACTAAAAATAAATTGAATAAATATTTATTCATGATAACACATGTCATTGTGGTAGTAATTACACCATATATATGAAATTAGGTGCACAGTAATTAAGTATGCCTTACAGAATTAAAATGAGACAAAAATACCTTACATAAGAATCAATAGATCAAAAAGAGATAATCACAAATTGAAACATAAAAATTTCTTTATAAAAATATAATTCATGATAAAATATATCAAATTGGTTAGTTAGTACACAACACAAAAGAAGTATGTGGTGAATATGACATTTATCTCATGGATGTAGAAAGTGAGATGGAAATCTCTTACATTGAGTTTCTTTTCTAGTAAACAACCTATAAAATCCTGTATAATAAAATTATGTTAATTTTATACCTTTTTCAGAACGTCTTTTCATGTTTAATTTTACTTTTTTTTCACTTGTTAACATGTTGTATAAAACTAATTAAACAATTAATTTTATGTCTTGTGTTTTAACCAAATTCTGTTTTGTGTCAAAAATAACATTGGTAGGTCAACAATGTTCAAATGAGTAATTATAAAACATCTCCAGAATTATAATAATGACATAATTAATATATTTATACATCAAATATAATTTTAAATAATAATTAAATATGGTTATGAAAAATAAATCAACGTTATGATGAAGGAGATTGTAGGTTGTAAGTACGAATGAGTAAAATTCTCATTTTTTCATGATCATTATACAAAAAAAGCTAAGTAGAATTACATATTTACAGAATAAAAATTATATCATCAATAAAATATTAAATAATTATATATACTTATATATATAATTCTTGTGATGAAAAAGGAGTCACATCATATTGAGTAGGCGGTAGTCCACACGTCCATGAATGATGTTATCACTTCTTATATGTGTGAAAGGGTAATGAAGAAAATGATATATGATATATTTTTAACAAGATAAATATTTAATTAATGTCATATAGATGATGTGTGTTTAATATATTTTTAATTGAAATCATCTTTTATATATTACATTCATAGTGTCAATGAATCACATAGCATTGATGGGTGGTAGTCCATACTTCCACAAATGATGTAATCATTTTTATAGAAAATAAAAAAATATAAAGTCATGTTTTGTAAAATAATTAAATAATCTTAAAAACATAATAAATATGATATATAAAATATATAGACATATTTTCTATCACAATTTACACCATGAGAGGCGGTAAATTAAAATCGAACATTTATCATTTAGTGAGGCAGTAGTCTTCCTTACACTTAAACAGTGTGTTCATTAGCCATTATATGGATGTGTGTGTAAGTTTAGGTCAGAAAATAAGAATAAAAAATACTATTATGTTGTGGATTCTGAATATGTTATATTATAATGAAATAAAATAATTTGAGGGAGTGGAGAAAGAAAATAAATGAGATAATTTTGAGGGAGTGTGTTTCTTCTTAATTGGGTCACTCTTTTGGTTTTCACCAAAAGGATTCCTTGGATTTCATGCTATCTAAAGGTGGATTCAAGGAGGAATCAAGGGATATTTGGGAGGGAATTTGGTACTGATTTTTTAACCTATGTGTCTTGAGTGGTTTGGGTAATTAGAAGTGAATGATGCCTTTTATAATGGAGGCGGAGTGACAAACTTGTAATATTTTAAAAGAAATAAACCCCAACCACGTTATGTTCATTGAATGTGGTTTAATAATGGTAAAAACTAGAGACAAGGAAGGGTGGGGTCGAAATATTTCTATAAAATATCTTTTTTACAGGTGTATAGGTCTTTTTATTCCTTAAGGATATGGTTTAGATTCTTATTAAGCTTAATTTAACCTTAATCATTGTGATTAATTTTAATTACTTTCACTAATATTTTGGTTCAAAAACATATTTAACCATATTGTACATAATAAATTATAATGAATCTTAATATTTAATCCATTTTTCCAAATTATAATCATATATATGGATGAAATTAAATGAAAATTAATTCTGCAAATGGGGTGACGATGCAGGTTTTTAAATTAAAAACATCCTAAATTTTTCTATGTTTTTATAATCTGTTTCAAAGTGAAATTTATTAAAATGATTTAAATTTTATAAATTGATAAAAATAATATCTAATTATACTTTAAAACAAATTAAATTTATAATTTATCATTATAAATAAATTAGATTAGAAAATAATTTTGAACTAAAATTTAGTACTTTTAAATATTAAAAAAAATGATATTTTTCCAAAAAATAAAAAACATCACCCTAACAAAATTTTAATGTTTTGTACAATATGAAGTTTATTTTAGAATATTAAATCAATTAAATTTCAAAATATAGACATAAAATGGTTTCTCTATTAAAAGGTAGTCAAAGCGCCTTTATAAAAATATAGATTTTTTGTTTAAAATAAGGTTCGTTATTATATTATATCTATAAAATCTATTAAATGAATATAAAAAATATTTGATTGAATATATAAAATATAAATTTCATTAATATAATTCACTAATTTTAATAAATATAATTTATTAAAACAAAACACCTTTATGAGTATAAAAATAATAATATTTTCATTATATTCAATTAGTTTATATTTTTATTTATAATTAATTAGAAACCTAATAATTTATTTTATATTTTTTAAGAAATATTTTTTATAAGTTAGTTAATACTATTCAAAATAGCTAATGTAACAGTGAGGTTATTCATTTTTATATTAATATTTTATTGTTTGATAAAACGTGGTCTTACGTGTAATGCAAGCCATTAAAGAAACTCATTGTTGTGTGTTTCACATGCTAACTTAGTATTTCATGCATTGATAGCTATAAATTATATTGTATTTAATTAAAATATTTAATATATTATAAATACTTAGGATATTTTATTCCCTTACATGATCGGTATCTTTTTCCATACACACTATCGAATATAATGTTTGTACATTATATTTTCAGGTTATTAGAAAAATAACTTGTGTTTTATACAGATTTTTTATGAAAATAAATTTTATTTAAAATTTTTCTATTTATAAAAATAATATATATTAACAATAGAAAAACATACATGTTTTAATAAAAATACAATTTTGTTTTCATTATGTAAAAATTTAATTTATCAAACTCGAAACTTTTATTTAATAATACTACGATATAAAATTATTATATTACATTAAAAATATTATTTTACTATTGATATGATCAGTTTACTATTCATAATAGTCATATTATTATTCAAATAGTCATATAACATTCCCATTTCTATAGATAGGTATTTTCCATATTCCAATGGTTACATTTCCCTTTACACTCTCTATATAAACCATTTTTCATATACTTATGTATTCAAAAATTTATGTAAAAAGGTTAACACACTTTGATATTATTTATCAAATTCATAATTTTTATCTTTACTTTTATATTCTTTATTGTAGGAGTGATCTTTATGGGATAATTCATACCCATCAAGTCTACCTTAGTGTTTGTACTATTCATTATTGTTTGTCTCCCTGTATTGTTCCTATATATTATTGAAAATAATATTTCCCAATGTGTAATATTCCTTTAAAGTATAATATTATTTCTAAAAGCATCTATTATAAAACATTATAAAATTGACCTTATGAAACATGTGTTCTATTAATAATAATAGAATAAAATTTCATGTTCTCACATAATATAATTATTGAAGAAAATTTGTATCCTTAAAAATGATCAATAGAAACTAAGTAGGAGACAATAAATAATTATAATATGATACTCAACATGTATAATAATTTAATCAATCCCTGTAAGAAATAAGAAAAATCAGAATGCATCTCACAACCAGGGATTTCCTAATAATCATGGACGATGGTAGAAAATCATTATGAATATATCAACCACATTTGTTAACCTATATAAATAAACATATATATCATTCTATAAAAAATGAACAATGAATATGAAGTCAATATTCTTTAAATATAAACTTTCATGCATGATGTATATGAATCATATCATGTAAAATAGTTAATAAGAGTCATATAACAATTTAAAAGGTGTAAATTAAATAAAAATAATCAAATTAAATTAAATTCATATGAACCCTGACCATTTTAGACCAATTATATATGATAATGAGAATAAGAGTTGATTTTACAATAAAATGGAAAAACTTATTTTTGGTTAAAGGAAAAATTGGTATTCCATTACTTGAAGTAAAATACTAACCTAAGATAATGGGATATTAGATATTACACCACTATTTATAAGAAAAATATTATTGAGGAAGGAAAATCTGGGAAGTTCCTTGTTATCACATAATTTAATCTTCCATAATAGTTGGACCATAAGAGGGTCAAATAAATTTAAAAGAATTTATATGCCCTATGTGTTGGGATATTCCCACAACAAACCTATTGAGAGTTATCCAAGATGATAATCATTCACCAATTTTGATAATTTAGTTATGATCCTTATTGGATTCGATAAAAATAGTGAATAACCAAACTCCAGGGCCCTGGTATAAAGAAAATATTTTCTTAGTATCCATTTTGGTTATCTTGGGTGGTGATAAATGCATCTATAAGAAACCCTTATTTGTTATAAATTCTAATATTGGGTTTGAATCATTTAGCAATCAATGGGGTAGATACTGTTGGGGATACACCCATGTCAAACTCAATGGGTGACATTTGAGATGATAATTTGTCCCAAATGGTGAGAACTTAATGACATGTGACTCCATTAAGATTAAATGAAAATATATAAGGATAAAAATATTGATAATGAGTTTTGTGAGATTAAAAAAAATGAATTATGAATCACATAGGATTAAATAAGTTCCAGATTGTGTGAGATAATAAAGACACATACAAAGAAATGGGAAGAGTACATCAAGGAATAAAATATATCATATGAATTATAAATTATCACATAGGATGAAATGGATAGTGAATCATAATGGTTTAAGTGAAATATATTCTAGGTAAAAAATTTAAAAAAAAAACAAAATATTTAGAAGATAAATTTTGGATGTAATGTAGCTGAATAAGAAAGATAAAATATGTAAAGATGATCTATAGAATAATAAATCCACATAATATGATATATGATACATTAAATTATGCAATCATGGATAGAAAATAATATTTCTTGAAGTTAAAACATAATCGAAGAAGATTCATATTTGAGGACGTGTATTGTGTGTGAGTAGGTTGAATCCATGTTAGATTAATTAAAGATGTTGTACAACTAAATTAGATTCATTTCGTTAGATATTGTTCCACATTAGAATTAATTATTTAAGAATAAAGAAAACTTCTAAAGAATATTCCTTGAAAAATAATTTTCTAAATGAAATAATAATTCCAAAATGTACACATGGGTGATGTAAAAGGTTATTTGAGATTTCTGAAAGGGATACATAGGGTTTTATCTTTAGTAAATAACGTTTTTTATTTTAATTTGTAATGTTTTATCTTTAATATATGAGATTAATATTTCATACATACGATAAAACTTTCATATGTGTGATCCATTTCCCAAAAATAATGTTTCCCTCTAATACATAAGGTGTTTTACATGGCCAACAAATTGAGTTCGATGGAAAGAAAATTATTCAAATAAAAACTACGTGAAAAAGGTTAACTTTATAATGGACAAATCAATAGGGATCAAAACTCATCCAAAAAATTATATAAATTAACTAAAAATTGTATTACAAGTTTTGGATGACTTGAGGTTTAATGAACCATGTCATTAGTTTTAATTTTTAGTTTTGTATATTATTTAATTGGGTGGAATATGATAATGAATAAATTTATTAAATAATTTAGAATACATCTAATTTAAAATTATATTTTGATGTTTATAAATATTTATTGGATGATTACAAATAATAATGGTGATATTATTATTTATGGTAAATAAATGAAAGAGAATAATTAATAATTGTTTTATTATTACAGTTTGAAATTAATGGAAGCAATGATTTGAATATTTGTTGTCTTTTAAATACTATTAATATTATTATTTTTATTTAATTCATTTAAATTGATATTTATTTTTCATATTTTTATTATTATAATATTTTATTGAATTTCAAAAATAAAAAATTATATCTAAATAAGGGGTGAGGCATTATATGATTTAGAGGGACGGAAAAAATAAAATTAGGTGAATTGAGGTTCATGGTGAGTTAAATAAGGTGAAAAAAATTATTGGGGGAGCTTGGTAGTGTGATGTGTAAGGGAGAAGGAGAGATAAAAAATCTAGATAACAATAAATGGGGTAAATGGATTAAAGAATGAAAAAATATGTAATAAATAAACACAAATGGAGGAATGAGTAGTCTCTTGTGGACTGGCGTGAACAAGGGGGTGATTACCCATTCTCCCATATCTCTCTCCCTCTCACCTCACCTCTCAAATCCCTATAAGAAATACACTTAAATTATTTATTCAATATTTCCATCAATAATTTTTAGAATGAATCACCATCAATGATAAAATATTTTTCATATTAAGAGAAGGGTAATCATTAAGTTTTATTTCAATGGAAATGAATTATTTTTTCTATATTTGATTAAATTATATTTTTGTGTTTTAATTTATGGAGGTTGTTATTATTTTTATTGAAAAATTGATCAGATCCACCTATTATCATTTGAATAAAATGCATCTTGTGAGATTTCACTGGATTTGATATAGGTATATCTACATAACACAAATTTTCTTTATCACGCATAGGGTTCTTGATATTTCATTAAATTAAAAAAATTGAATATTCTTTATTTATATTATTGAGGGTATAATTTTTATTTTATTTTGTGATTACTTTCATGGGTTGATTAAAATGGTTATTTGATGGGTTTTTATTAAAAATCCATATTTTTTATATAAAGTGTTGGTCGGATTAAATGACTCAATAGGGGGGTGAATTGTGTATCTATTAAAATTTCTACTAAAAGGGTTCTATACAAAATAATATCCCACTTTGAAAATTAACACAAAGTCAGTTTGTAGTTAATTTATAAAAGTCTTGAAGGTTCAATTTTATTATCTGAAGATTGATTAGTTATCAACTTTCCCAATCTAAAGATTAAAAAAATATTTGAAACAATCCTATTGATTTAAAACAGATATAAACACTTGTTAAAATAACTATCAAAGTTCAGTTTATATTAATTCCAGAAATACATAACAGAAAAAAATATAAGATATATAGCACAACGGATAAAACAAGTGGTTCAATTTCAAGCAGGTACTTATTCCTCTCTACTTGGCGATCACCCACCACCAATTAATTTATATTAATAAACATTTCATCCACACCCTAGATCGGGGTTCACAATAGCACGCAGGATTTCTAGGCCACACCTGACCTCTACCACAATTATTCATGGGGAAGAACCAATAAACAGATCTCATAGGATCTCTTCCACAGTTCTATGTGGGATACATGTGTAACAAGATATTGAGAGTGAGGATATTTTGTTATCCTTCAGTTTATCTCAGAAGGCAGTATGTGTGATTCAAAAATATATACACACTACTCAAAATAGTAATCATAAGAACAAAGCAGAGTTATGAAAGAGAATATGGTTTATAATTCTCTATGTGTTCTGAAGTAATTCTATGGATTCAATGTATGTTGTGATATGCGAGTAATCTTCTGAATTTTGTCTTTAGAACAGACTATCATAGTTTGTTGTGAAAGTGTTCAGCTCTTCTTTGTGTGGTTATTCAGTAAGTTCCAGTAGATACTTTCAAGGTGAGCCCAAGCTTCAAGTTTCTCTCTTTTAAATATTCTGAGTTCGCACAGACTATTTTTAGCATGTTCTTCAGGCTCTATGTGAATATTTATATCTATGTGTGTCCGTCACTTTTTGAGGTCTGATTAAAGTCCTTTTATACTTCTAGGTCTACTATGCATAAATATCTCTGCACGTCCATGTACCTCGTACTGTCCAAGAATAGTCCTACAGACAACATTAAGTAATATCAAGAAACATTAATTTGTCCAAATATGAACGTTAGAAATAAATTTGAATTAATAAAATCAAAACAGTTATTTATGACTATCAGTGAGTCAAATTTGGTTTGTTGTCTTTGGTTTGGAAACATTGGTGTGTCATCTTCGGTGTGTCATCTTCAGTGTGTCATCTTTGATGTGTCGACATCGGTCAATCATCTTCGGTGTGTTGAATTTAGTGTGTCGACTTTGGTGTGTCGACATCGATGTGTCGACTTCGGTCTGTCATCTTAGGTGTGATGACTTCGGTATGCTGACTTTAGTGTTTCAAACTTCGGTGTGTTGACTTCGGTCTATCAACTTTGGTGTGTCATCATCGGTGTGTCGACTTCGGTATGTCAACTTTGGTGTGTCAAACTTCAGTCTGTTAACTTCCATGTGTCAACTTCGGTCTATCAACTTCGGTGTGTCATCTTCAGTTTGTTTACTTTTGTCTTTCAACTTTAGTGTGTCGAACATAGGTGTGTCGAACATCGGTGGGTCGAACTTTGGTGTGTCGAACAAACCATCTGTACCATGGAATCTAGAAAGGCTGTGACATGTATTTCTTACACAAAACATTACAAGACTAAGTGTTCTTCAAAAATATATGTATAAATACACATGTAAACATATTTATACATGAAAATAAGTTATTGAATTATTTAAGTATATTTTTCTATATGACATAATTGATTTACAAAGATATATTAAAATGGAATGAAATATTATAATCTGTATATTGACATTATTTTTTATTATTAAAACTGCATTATCATAGCGGGTCCAACAATCTCCCCCTTTTGATACTAAAAAATTATGTCATACATGAAAATACATAGAATAAATATATCCTGACATAGCATACTTCACTGAATATAATTGGCCAATATGACTAAAGTCTTTCCTTGTTTGAATTTTTATAACGAAGATCCCCCTCAATAAATGGATTAAAGTGAGTACATTACATGTGTTCTAATACAAAAAAACTCCCCCTTAGATAAAGAATGTATGTCTTTTTTCTCCCTCTTTTGGGATTAGAAAAAAAGAAGAAAGGAGAAATAACATAAAATAAAGACACCATAAATATTTCCATTAAGAGGCATAAAAGTACCAGACAAACAAAAAGATAAAATCCCTATCAAAAAGAAATAATCCATCACTAAGGGTTTGGATGCTGAGGAGATTTTCATTTGTCTGAATGATCCTATGGAGAAGGAGAAGGTTTGGAAGAGGCAGAGGAAAGAGGTGGTCTGAAGATAACACCAGGCAGGGCAACACTTGTAGGAACAATAGCTACAAGGGTAGGCCATCATTCTGACAACACTCGACATGGAGTTTTCTCTATGATGATTAGTCGAATATGGGTAAGGGCCTGAGAGACATTAATTGGATCAGGAGGCCAAGAGATAGTACCAATTTATGTATCTGGAGGGACCAATATAGCCTCAGCCTGAACATGCATATAAGGCATAAGAAGATTGATGAAATCATTAATGATTTCATGACAATATTGCATAGACTTCTTGAATTCATCCTTATTTTCTATAAATTTACTCAGCAAAGGTGTATACTCCTTTAATTGGAAGACTTGATTCTTGAATGCTTCTGTGACTGGAGGAAGTCTAATATTTTATACAAGAAACATGAAGCTATTGATGAGATCATGATTGGTATAAATATTAGTGAAATACTTATCCACCTTTTCCCAAATCCCATTCTGAGCTACAAAGGCTTCATTTGTGCACTATCTAACCATATTGCATACAAGATCTGTATTTTGATGTACTTTTTCAAGGTTTTCATTGTCTGAAATAGTCTAAATGTTTTTAAGTTCCTATCTCATCACAACCTTAAGAGACTCCAAATCAGCAAAAACACTTTTCCCACTCCTGGAACTGGATGGGATAGTCAACATTTTCCAAATATCTTCCTTCAACTTCATTAGTCTCATACTGAGTATATGAGTTACCAAGTTCCTAAGAACTTCTAGAACACCACTAAAGGATGTCTTGAAGTCTGAGGTTAATGAATTTATCTCATTTCTCATCTTTCTGAATTCTTCTCTCAGCAAGGTATTGTGTCGAATAATGGTTTCTACTGTAGTAATGAGATTCGGTTGAATCTCCTGGATTACTATTCTTGCAATCTTTGCTGCATCAGCTGTTGAGATACCTATGGAGGTGGGGGTTGCACTTCTGGATCCAAATAAAGCTATCACAAGCTCACGTATATCATTTTTTATTTTCACCAAATCAGTATTTGTAACATAATCACTGGGCACTATAGGAGCCCGCAGTTCTACTGCTAGAGGTGCAACTGAGGTAACAGGTGCAACAGATTCTAGTTCAACTTGGACAAGTGGAGTAGGCAGAGAATGAACCCTCTCATCATCTGAGACATATTCTAAACCAAAAAGAATGTATCTTTTATCATTATTCTAGTTTCTAGTACAAGTCTAGTCTCCTGGATCAACAGTATAAATTATGACCCTTCATCCCTCAGGATCAGGAACAAAATCATCAAAATCAACTTCTTCGCCCTGCTCTTAGGCCATATCAACTTGTCTGGGAGTAAGAACCACCTGAATTTCAGGTTTTTCTTGTGGTCTAGCTGCTTCAACTTCACCAGGAACATCCTCAATTTGAGGCACTGGAACCTCGGCTTCTTCCTCATGACAACCCACCATAATTTCATTAAATTCCTTAATGATATCTAGATTTTAAGCATTAGGAAGGGGTGATTTGTCCTCATGTTCAACATCTCTATGATCAACAACCTATTTTTCAACACGTTCATCACCCTCACCAACTCCATGTACAGATTTCTCACTGGATATGTCAACCACTTGTTGTCCCATTTTTAGAGAGTCTCTCACATGATCATCATTTCCTCCATTATTACTATCATCATCATCATCATTATCAGATTCCTCATCTGATTTGCTAACATAGCCTTCAATTCCAGTAAATTCAGTTTCTTCCTCATCCGCATCACATAAAAATGGTTCTCTTGAGGGTAAATCCAAAGTGGAACTGGAAGGTACATAAGACATATCTTTGGGACTTTTAGAAAAATTAGAATCACTCTTATCATCAAAATGACATTCTTCTTCCCTTGGAACATCAGGTCCAACATCCTCATTAGAATAATCTAGTACCTCTCTTAGTTCGAGACCTAGATCAACTTGGTACTTTGTTCTAGAAGGGTTTTCAAATCGATTAAAAACTCATATATCCTCTCCTAATATCCTACCCAACATCTCTTCCATGGGTTCCAGATGATTTTCAATCCCTTACAAATTTATTTTTGAAGAAAAAACCACTACATGAATTTATTACTTCATCCCCATCTTTCACATTACCTAACCATTTTAACATTGCAGAAATCATCCTCGGATAGTACAAGAAGGTTTCCTTCTTGGATGGCTTTATATGATCATATATGTTCACCATTATATACCTACATATGTTCACTTTTATCCAATATTTCAAAAAAAGACCAAGAAAACATCCTGACACTTCAATGTAGATAAATCTCCCTTCCTTGGGCGGATTTGATGTCGTATGAACTTAAAAAGTAGTCTTACATCTCTTTAGAATTAATTTGCAACATTCCACCTCGATTATTGATTTCTATTCATCTCCTTCAGAGCATCTTCATAATATAACAAGTTAGAGGAAGGTGGAATTTTACCTAGATAGTTAGCATAGAAACCTTCGTGAGGCATTTCTAAGCATTCAGCCCATTCTGTAGATGAAAAAGATATATCCTTTCCCTTTACTATAGAATACATATTTGATTCCTCAGTATCATCCAGGGATATCCTCAAATTTTGATATAACTCATGAAATAGATAGGGATAATAATTTATTTCATTGTTGGTGAACCAATTGAGCCATCCTTCAGATTTCATCACTTTTAACAAAAAAATATTTACTTGATAGAAGCCACTCAGTAAACACCTCCTTTTCAGCCATAACCACTCATCTTTCTAAGATCGTTTTTGTAGTTTCACTAGCCTGAACTTTATGAGTCTTAGCAGAAGAAGATTTTCTAGGTTCTTCCATTGCACATTTGGTCCCTACCATGACAAGACTTCAAATTCTAATAGTGTTGAGAGGTCGAGAGTTGAGAAGAAGAGTGACAAAAGGTAGAAGGCTGTACGACAGAAGAAAAGGTGAAAGGTGGGGATAGAATGAACTAGATATATCATTTAGGGATTTTAAATCATAAAACATAAAATTTAAACAAGAAAAAACAAGAGTAAAACAACGTCATTTTATTTAAAATAGAAAAAATTTATAAAACAATCCTTAAATACATCAGTGTTAATGAATTGGTTTTAGGGATCAGTTTCATAAGATCAGTTTCAAGGGATCAATTTCAAGGTATTGGTTTCAAGAGGTTTGTTTCAGGAGATTAGTTTCAAGATATTGGTTTCAAGAAGATAGGTTTCAAGAGATCGGTTTCAGGAAGATCAGTTTCAAGAGATCAGTTTCAAGAAGATCGGTTTCAAGAGATCAATTTCAAGAAGATATATTTCATGAAGATCCAACTGATTTATCATTCCTAGTTCATGTATGATGTAATTCATTCTCTCAGAATTTTAGGTTTTAGTGAATATATCAGCAAGATGATGTTCAGTCCCAATAAACTCGGAGTTATATCACCTTTTTGATAATTATCTCTCAAAAAGTGATGTATTACATCAATATGCTTTGTTCTAGACTGAAAAATTGGATTTTCACAAATGTTAATACCACTTTTTTTGTCATAGATCATGGTTATATTTATAAATGGAAATCAATAGTCTAATAATGTGTGTTTCATCCATAAAATTTGTGCACAACAACTACCATCAGAAATATACTCTACTTCAGTAGATGATAATGTAACTGAATTTTTTTTTACTACACCAAGATATCAATGACTTTCCCATAATGTGACATGTTCCAGAGGTACTGTTTCTATCTAACATACATCCACCAAAATCAGCATTTGAATAGCTAACTAAATCAAAATATTTTCCTTTGGGATAGAACAATATTAATTTATTTGTATACTTAAGGTATTTGAATATTATTTTAGCATTATTTTGGGGTGACTTCTTTGGGGTTGCTTGAAAACTCTCACACATACACACACTAAACATAATATCTGGCCTAAAAGCTATTAAGTACAGTAAACTCCCTATCATTCGTCTGTAAGCAGTTTGATCAATTGATTTTCCATTTTCATCGGGATCTAAATTATATATAGCACTCATAAGAGGTTCATTTATCTTAATGATACCAAAGCCATATCTTTTCAAAATACATTTTGTGTACTTAATTTGATTTAAGATTATGCATTTTTTTTTGAAAAAATTGGAAATACAAGAAAATATTTTAGTTCACCCATTAAACTCATTTCAAACTTTCTTTGCATTATGTTTGAAAAATCATTACATAAAGAATTTTTAGAATAACCAAAGATAATATCACCTACATATATTTGGGAAATTAAAACATCATTGGAAACTTTTTTTATAAATAATGTAGGATATGAGAGTCCTTTTGTAAATCCTTTAGAAATAAGAAATTTACTTAACCTTTCATACCATGCTCTTGGATCTTGTTTCATACCATATAAAGATATCGATAATTTGAACACATGATTTAGAAAATGTGGGTTTTTATAAAAAGGGGGTTGTTCCACAAAAACATCCTAAATTATATAACTATTTAAAAATTCACTTTTGATATCCATTTGATAAAGTTTAAAATCCAAGTGTGCTGCATTGGAAAGTAAGATCCTAATTGCCTCAAATCTAGATACTCGTGAAAAAGTCTCTTCATAATCAATTCCTTATTCTTGATTATATCTTTGGGTAACTTGTCTAGCTTTATTTATTACTATATTTATAACTTCACCTACCTTATTTCGAAAGACCCATTTGGTTCCTATGGTCAAATAATCCTTAGGTCTATCTATAAGTTTCCAAACTTTATTTTTTTTAAACAGATTATGTTCTTCTTGCATTGGAATTACCCAAAATTCATCATTGATTTCATCATTGATATTTTTAGGTTCAAGTTGTGATAAGAAGTCTTGATGTTCATCCTGGTTTATCAAGGAAGTTTGGTTTGTGTTCCTCTATCTAAATCTCTAACGATAGAATCTATGTGATGATTCTTAAGGGTTCTATTCTGTCTATAGAATTTTGGACTTGATATTTCTTGTTGGTTTGGTTCACTACAGTTAGGTGGTAGATAATTTCCAGAACTATAAGTTTTTACAGATTCCTTCACATGATGATTTGAGGTTTTATCATTAATGTACATATTGGACATATCATCTTCAATATTTTCTAGTTAGGTCTTGGGCTCATGTGGATATTCTCTATAAAACTTGAGGTGTACAGATTCCTCCTCACATTTGGTTTTCTTATTAAAGACTCTATAGGCTCTACTTGATGTAGAATATCCATGAAATATTCCTTTAATAATTTTAGAGGAAAATTTATCTAAATTATCTTTAGTGTTTAGAATATAGACTTTACATCCAAAAATTTTAAAGTAACTTACTTTGGGTTTCCTTTTATTCACACAACTCGTAAAGAGTATTTTTAAGAATGGGTCCAATTAAGGCTCAGTTAAATATCTAGCAAGCTATATTAACAACTTCAGCCCAAAAATAAATGCATAAATCATATTCATTAAGAATATTCTAAGAAATTTCTTTTATGGTTATATTTCTTCATTCTACCACACCATTATGTTGAGGTGTCATAGGTAAATAGAAGTTATGAATATAGTTATTCTTTGAGAAAAAAGATTCAAAATCTTGATTTTCAAACTCTTGTCCACGATCACTTCTTAAGGATTTAATCATAAATCCACTGAGATTTTCTACAGTCCTAGTATACTTGGTAAAGTGTGAATAGGCTTCACTTTTATGGGCTAGAAAAAAGGTCCAAGTATACCTAGAGAAATTATCTACAAGAACATAAAACCTAGTGCTCCCATTAGGACTTGAAACTCTTGATGTTCCAAACAAGTCCATGTGAAACAACATGAGAGGTTGGTAAGTAGTTATTTCTTTCTTTGGTTTGATAGAGATTTTATATTACTTTCCTTTTTGATAAGGATTACATACTTGGTTGTTTGGAAACTATAATTTGGGTAAGTCTCTAACTAATCCTTTTCTTGTTAACATATTAAGAGAGTGTATATTACAATTTCCTAGTCTTCAATTCCATAGAAAAGACTATTTGTGAAAGGCATTTAGACAAGATACATTCTGTGAGGCTAGTGTGTCTAGATTTATAGCATATACATTATCATTTTTAAAAGCATTAAATACAATATTATTCCTAGCATAAAAAACATGGCACAAATCATCTTTGAATTTAAAATTAAATCCATCATCACATAGTTGAGATATGCTAATCAGGTTATACTTTAATCCATCAACATACAGTACTTTAAAATTTGAAATAGAGTTAGGGTTACCAATCTGGCCCAATCTGATGATTTTTCATTCACTATTGTCACAAAATGTGACATGTCCTCCATCAATGTTGATAAGACTTTTAATTATTTAAAATCCTATATCATATGTCTTGAACACCCACTATACAAGTACAATATCTTTTTACAGAAACCCTTTAGGAAGTTTACCTATAAAACAGTTTAACCAATAAACGACTTTGGTACCCATATTTGTCTTGGTCCACATACATTAGTAATATAATCCTTGGGAACCCACAACTATCTTATAGGTTTCCTATATGTAAAATATAGAGTGTTTGAAAATTAAACTTTGTGTGGTCCCGAAGAATTGGATACATTAAAAGAATTTGTGGAACTAGAACTTGCAGTTCAAATTTGGTTTTTGAAAATGGTCAAAGATTTTTTAGATCTGGGTACGAAATGTGATTGATATAAATTACTTTGACCTGGTTGATATCCTATCCCAGAAGTACTCTTAGGAGATATTTTTTTACAAAGAATTTGAGTAAGATTATTTTTCCCATTAGTAAACATTTCTAAGTCTTTATTCAATTGCTCATTAGTCATTTTTAACTCATTGTTCTCTTTGAGCAGTTGATCATTTTTCTCATTTTTAGTTGTATGTTCAGATTTAGCAGTCACAGTAAGAGCATGATATTTATTCAATGATTTATATTTATCTTTCAACTCATTACATGTTTCTTCTAACATGCTGTAATATTCGAATAGTTTATCATTTTTCATATTTTCATATTCACTTTCAAAATAATAAGAATTATGTGCTGGAGATTCTGTGGATACCTCAGTTGTGTTTGTCATGGGACACATATTAGTGATATCATACATTTAATTTTGAGAAGATCTAGATTCACGTGAGCTGTCCTCGGAGGCACTCTAGGTGTCCATCATTGCTGTCTTATAACTTCTATCCTTATTTTCATACTTTTTCTTGTATTTCATCTTTGGACAGTCTTCCTTAACATGTCATTTCCTTTTACATTAATAATAGATTATATCTTCTGATTTATTATATTTCTTCCAATAATTTTTCCAATTTCCCTTATTATTGTACTTTCTTTTGTAACTGGTATTTTTGATGAACTTCTTTTTCCTATAGAATTTCATGAATTGTCTAGCCAACTGAGCCATTTCTTCATCACTTTCTGAATCAACTTAATCACTTCTTGAGCTTTCAACAATAGCTTAAATTTTCTCTTTATCATTACTTTTAGATGATGTTGTCTTGAACGATATACACAATCATTTTGGTTCATCATCCTCTTTATTTACCTTCAATTATTCTTCATACATCATTAATTTTCCAATAAATTTTTTCACTAAAATTTTATCAATATCACATGATTATCTAATAGACATAGATGTTCCACACCATATTTATGGTAGGCATCGTAGAATACACATGATCAACTCTTTGGTAGTTAATTATCTTCCTAATGAAATCATGGTATTCGCAATTTCATTTAACCTGAGATACATATCAGAAATTGACCCATTAGGCTTCATTCTAAAATTTTCATATTTAATAGTATAAGTATTTAATCACATTTCTTTAACATTAGATGTCCCTTCATGAGAAACAGAAAGAGTATCCCAAATTTCATGTGTAGTTTTACATGCAGAGATGCAGTTAAATTATTCATCTCCTAGTGCAAAGTAAAGAGTATTCATTTCTTTACAGTTATTGTTATAGGATGTTTTGGTAGGTTCATCCCAAGTGTTTTGAGAAGTTTCAGGTATTTCATATTTACTTTAAATAACAGTATAGATTTCAAATCATGTACTTTCTAAATGTATTTTCATTTTAAGCTTCCACTGAGCAAAGTTAGTTCTATTAAAGAAAGGTGGTCTATTGGTAGCATCTCCTTCTAATCTATTTTCCATGATAAATTTTATAACAAAAATTAAAAGAGATAAAAATGAGAAATAATAGAAATTTGACGATCTTTAAAGCAGAAAAATATTCATATTTGACATGATTTGATAAACTAATGGTAACTTTAAAAATCATTTGATACCAAATGTTGGTCGGAGTAGATGACTCAAGAGGGGGGTGAATTTAGTATCTATAAAAATTTCTGTTAAAATGGTTCTTTACAAAATAATATCCTCTTATGAAAATAAACACAATGTCAGTTTTTAGTGAATTTATAAAAGTCTTGATGTTTAAATTTTGTTCTCTGATGATTGATTAGTTATCAGCATTCCTAATCTAAAGATTATTAAAACTTTTGAAACAAACCTACTAATTAAAAACAGATATAAACACTTGATAAACTAACTATCAAAGTTCTATTTATCTTAATGCCAAAAATACATAACAGATAAAAATATAAGATAAACAACACAATAGATAAAATAAGAGGTTCAGTCTCAAGAAGAGACTTTGTCCTCTCCACTTAGTGATCACACGCCACCATGGAGTTTATATTAATAAACTTTTAATCCACCCTCTAGATTGGGGTTCACAATAGTACACAGGATTTACAGGTCACACTTGACCTCTACTATAGTTATTCATGGGGAAAAATGAATAAACAGATATCACAAGATCTCTTCCACTGTTCTATGTAGGATACAAGTGTAACAAGAGATAGAGAATGAGGATATTTTTTTATCCTCCAGTTTAGCTCAAGAGACATTGTGTGAGATTCAAACAGATATACACACTGCTCAAAATAGTAATGATAGAAACACAACTGAGTTATGAAAAATAATTGGGTTTATAATTCTCTTTGTGTTGTGCAGTAATTCTCTGGATTAAACGGATGTTAAGGAAGTGGTATACGAGTCCTCTTCTGAAATTTGGCTTTAGAACAGAGTGTTCCAGTTTTTTGTGAAAGTGTTCAGCTCTTCTTTGTGAGTTGGTAAGAAAGCTCCAGTAGGTAGTTTCTAGGTGATCCCAAGCTTCAAGTTTCTCTCTTTTCACTATTCTGAGTTCGCACAGTCTATGCATCAGTGTGTTCTTTAAGTTCTATTTGAATGTTTATATCTCTATGTCTCTATCAATTTTTGAGCTCTGATTGAAGTCCTTTTATACTTCAAGGTCTACTAGGCATAAATATCTCTGCACGTGCATGTACCTCGTACTGTCTACAGATATTACAAAGATGACATTAAATAATGCTAGAAACATTAAATTTTTCTAATATGACCATTAGAAATAAATTTGAATTTATAAATTCGAAATAGTTATTTATGACTATCGTTGAGTCATCTTCAGTCTATTTTCTTCAGTTTGGTAACATCGGTCTGTCATCTTTGGTATGTCATCTTCGTTGTGTCGACTTCGGTCTGTCATCTTCGGCGTGTTAACTTTGTTGTGTCTACTTTGGTGAGTCTATTTTGGTGTGTCGACTTAGGTTTTTCATCTTCAGTGTGTCAACTTCATTCTGTCGACTTTGGTGTGTCAAACTTTAGTGTATCGACTTCGATCTGCCAACATCGGTGTGTCAACTTCGGTGTGTCAACTTCGTTCTATCATCTTATGTGTGTCAAACTTCGGTCTGTCAAATTCTGTGTGTCGACTTCGTTCTGTCAACTTCGATGTGTTATCTTCGGTGTGTTGACTTCGGTATTTCAAATTCGGTGTGTCAATCATCAGTGTGTCAATCATCGGTGTGTCTAACATCGGTGTTTCAAACAAACCATCGGTGCCAGGGAATCTAGAAAGGTTGTGAAGTGTCTGTCTTACAAGAAACATTACAAGGCTAAGTTTTATCCAAAAATACTTGTATAAATACACTTGTAAACATATTTATTCATGAATATAGGTTATTGTCTTATTTAAGTATATTTTTTTTTGTATGAAATTAGTGATTTACTTAGAGATATTAAAATGGAATGAATGAGTGGAATCTGTATATCGAAATTATTTGTGATTTTTAAAACTACATTATCATAGAGGGTCCAACATAAATTATTTAAAAGAAGATTAAAAAAAACTATTTTTACTTCCAAAAGATTTTGAAAAGGGGTTTAAAAAGGAAAAATGAGTGGGGTTGATTTATTTTTATATTTATGGTGAAAAAATAATTGATTGTTTGATTATTTAAAGTTGTTATAAATCTTAATATGTTTATATGACGTTTACACTAAAATATGATCGATTATTTCTTTCTCATGGGAGATCATCGGTGTGTTTTGGTTACATATACAAGCACTACACTAGTTTAATTGTACCTAGTCTAGTTACTTAGTTAATAATACACCAAATCTTAATGGGTTGATATCGAATATGGTAGAAGACCTATTAGGTGATTATTTTTTATGATTCACATAGGACAAATTTGTTCTAAGAGATAGTATATTTATCACCTTATTTTTATCTTTATCCCCTATGATTAGATCCTCATGTTATGTATGTGGTACTAGGTTTAAATATAGTTTTAATTATTCCCACATCATTATTTTATATCTTGTGGCATACTTTGTTTGGTTATTTATATTATTTCAATGTTTTTATTTTGTGCATGAAAAATCCAATATATGGATATGTCATGCTAGATTTATGGGTGGAATTTTTGTCATATTAATATGTTTTTTGAGGGGTATATTTTTCACAATGATTATATTTTAATACCTTGTTGTTTATTTCTAACTGTTGGTGATCATGAATGTTATTAATGCATTTTTTGTGAGTCGAGTTGGGTGATCTTTCAAGTTCACCCAGGCCAATTAATTATAAAATAGAATCATATAACCCTCATGATTTTTGGGATGTAAGATATTATAGAGATAAGAATATTGAGACATAGGTTGTTGATACGATGAAGTGTATGGACAACACTCTTCGTATCAATCCTTGAGTTTCTACGGGATATCTGGAATGCATAATTTTGGTTTTCAATGTTATATTTCATTCTTATATGAGTATACTTTCAACCTAATGGAAGTTGTAAAGGGGACCCTTGAGTGTTAGGGGTAAGGTGTGCGAGCTCCAGACCATGCATCTTTGAAGGGTGTGGTCTTTTTGTGTTTTCCATTTCTCAATACTTATTTATTATTTCAAATTAATATTATAGATTTATTTTGGTAATTTATATTGAATCAAAATGGATTTGGTTCACTTTTTATTGTGTGAAAGAATATTAAAATAATAATAACATGTTAGTGAGTGACTTGAATGCAAAAATAAATGTTAATTGTTCATGTCATGCTTAAATGGTACATTGAGTAAATTGGAAGACAAATTAATTTTTATAATTTTTTGTTGATATTTTTTTAATAAATTATTTGGTATGTGATAGTTTGAATTATTTTTATCCATTTTGGCATGATTATTAATATTTATTTATAAATGATCTATGTGAAGATGAAAATTGGTATAAAAATGAGATTAATGGATTAAATGATGTAACATAAAAAGTACAATTATGTAAAGAATAAATTATATATATAATGAAATATTATATAATGTGTAAAATGTTTTATTTGTTTAATTAAGGATTAATATTTTTATATAAAATGATAAAATAAAAGTGTTGGGAATTGTTGAAAGGGAAACATGATGGACTTGATGCTTGGTTGGTATAATTGTATTGATATTTAGTTATAAAAAGTCACATTAGATTTTATTTTGAAAACATAGCTTGTAATCTGCAAATAGTTGTATTTTTAATTAATATAAGATTTAGTGGTGAGTGGGTTATTATAAAAATTTAATTGGTTATTTGATTAATTTTTAATTTGGTAAAATTTCTTGTGTGAAATAAGTTGATGTTAATGTGTTGAATGGTATGTTGAAATGATTCTTATGTGGATTAAGTAGGTTTTTTGAATTTTTTTATCCATTATGATGAGTAATATTTGCTATTTGAATCACCTTATATGAAAAATTGTATTAGTGAGAAAATGTTAAGAAATAAATATGTGAATGACTTTTTTTTATAAACCGAGTAAAAGGTTAATGTATTTTTTTTGTAAGAGTGAATTAAAAATTTGGTTAATTTTATTATGTTAAATAGAGTTTTTTTTCAAAAAATAAATTTTAAAATATGTTGGTATTGTTAAAAATGATATGTTATCTTTTTTTATAGAAAATTTTGTGATAGGTAATGAAGAGATTGAATGGTTTTTTAGTTAAAAATATATTATAAAATTAGTTTAATGAGATTAATTAAAAGTGGATTTTAAATAATTATAATGTGTTGATTATAGTTTTTTAAAAATTGATTTAAATGTTTTAATTAGTTTTATAGACTTAGAAATTATCTTAACATATAAAAATAATTGATGATTGTTTATTTATAAATAAATTTTATTGACTTCTGATTTTAGTAGTGTGGATTTTCTATGTTTTGGATTATGGTGTTTGGAATTTTTATTCAAATGATAAGACCACTTTTTATTGTAATTAAAACTGTATAAAAAATTACCTATGACTTTTTAAACTAAGGATATATTTGGATAAACATTAATGAACACACATTTTTTTGATTTTCCATAAAACCCACTTTATGGTTGAGTGGGAATCATAAAATTTCCAAAAACCGATATCAAAATACTACCAACCAACATTAATCTTTTTAAAAAGTAACATTCCAACCACCGGGTACTCACCAAATTCAAATTTCAAAGTAATGATTCCACGCCACCATATCGACTCATAAGCTAACTTAAAAATCATAAAAAACATGCCAATTGTCAGGTTCTCACCACATTCAAATATCATTAGAAATGTGCCACACCACCACCTCAACCCTCCAACCATGAAAGGATTTTCCTCAATATATGATTCTTGATGCATCTGTCCCCCATCCTCATTCACATCAACATTGATATCAGTCTTCCAGAGACTTTACCATCATTGTCATTGGAACCACTACATTCCTTCTTGAAAAAAACATCACCCAAGAAACCAATGAACCAAGAACTCCCAGAATTTATCGATGATACCAGGAAAATCTACTAAAAGACAATAAAAAGGATAAATAATCATAAAAACAAAAACATTCTTTACACACCGTAAATCCATTGACGTTTCCACTATCATTGTAGTCACCAAAACAATATCATCCATCATAAATCAAACCATAAAACCAAAAAATCATTGGATTAAAATAGAAAAACCCTCACTGAACACTGTTGATGTTATGTGGATGAAAATCAAAAACCACCAAACCATAACATCTTGGAAAACTGATTATAAGAGAAAATCGTTCAAGGATACACCATAATACAAGATGAAATTTCACTAGGCCAATCATTATTTCCTAATGAACCACAAAAACAAGATCGAAGGACCACTAGAAAAACAAGAAGTCCCAAAATAGAACCAGCAAAGGGTTTTCCAAACCAAAAAACCAAAGATAACCAACCCAAGTCATGACTGCCAAGACCAAGCACTAGAACCACACCACCAAGACGAGCCCTTTACACTGAATGCTACCACCAACACCATACCAAAACCCCCAAAAACACATTCATACAATAATAATATAGTGTACATTACATCAATAAATGAAACAAGAGAAGACATGGTAATTCGAACAAGTAGAAAATCCATTGAGCATCGTTACAAACAGATCCCAAACCACCAGTTTTCCATTGGGTAAAACTAAAGTTGAGTTTTGGAATGAAGGTTCTGGTGATAATACATGGTGGTGAAATTTGGGGAACACTAATTTATAGTGAGAATCCAAGCATCACATAATATGAAAGGAATGAATAACTAAATGTGATGAGAATAATCATATCCAAAATTAAATGAAACCCAACTCAATAGAATAAAAAAATAGAGATATACCCACTGTAAAGATCGATTCAATGGGAATCAGTGAGGAGGAATTGGGGGACCACAACAAGAGAGGAATAGGGAGTTGGATGGGAGTAAAACCCTAAATCTTGGTATAGATCTTGAATAGTAGAGAAAGGTGTCATCTTATTTTAGGTAGAGAAATCGAAAAAAAATTATATAAAAATTAATGAAATTTTAATGTTTATATAGTATTAATTAATTAATTATACCTTGAAAATACCATAAAAGAGTTTCATACTATTTTAATTAATATTATTAATTATGTGTAACCTTGGTTGAGATACATTTCAATAAATAAATTGGATGAGTTTAGATTTTTTTTTGTTTTTGAATGATTTTTTTTATTTTAATTTATTAGAGTTACTAAAGTATATAGTTTTTGTAAAATATATTAATTATTTGTTATTATTTATTTGGTTGGTAGTAATGGTTAAAATGTTTTGAATAAAAATTAATTCTTATTTAAAAACAAATTAAAATATTCATAGAACTTTTACATGGTATTAAAAATTATTGATGTGTTTAAAATAAGTGAAGATATATTGGTAAATGGTTGAAAAAAATATTCTTTCAGGATAAATTTTTTTTAGGGTAATTCTAAAGTGTCCAAATACTTTAAAATAAGATCATTGGGTCTAGTAGCATACATGAAACGAAACATTGATCTTTAATGGCCCATGAAATATATAATTTAAATATAACTATTATATCATAACTGTTAAATTTATGGTTGTTACTAAAGATAAAAAAATTATAAAAAAAATATATGGGTTAAAAATGTATAAAAAATTAATTGGTAATCAGTTAATTAGAAATTAAAAAAATCATTTGGGAGAAGGAGACATGTGTTTCCGAAAACAAATTAATGGACATAATGTTTTTTATCTTAATAAATTAAATTAATAACTATTAGAGAATTATTTTAATGAAATTTATATATCTTATATTCGAATAAATGTATTATCATTAATTTAATATTTTATGTAAGGAATATATGATGATAAATCTAGTTTTATTCTTAAAAACTATATTATTCTAAAAAGTGGTTTCCTTATGTTTTTCACACATATTTTGAAATTATTTTTTCCACTTTTAAAAATATTATTTGAAAAAAATTAAATTATTTTTTAAATAATCATTTAAAAGGTATCTTTGAGTGAATTGTTTTTTATTTTTAGTGAAAATATTATTTTTTGATTAATAGTGAAAAATGGTGATTTTTATTAACAAAAAATTTGATCAATGAATCTAAAACATTCCAATTTGTTTAAAAAATTAAAAGTAAAATTTCTTCAATTATTTTATAATTAAACCATTTTATTTCATTTTCATTTATAATATTTTCAATTATAATATAAAAACCTTTTATAATTTTTAAAACATTCCTTTTAGAAAACCATTTTTTCATCAAGTCTATAGGTTTAATATTAAATTAAATTCCCTCATTAAATTATATGAATTTAAAAAATTAGATTTCATTGTTTGAATAATAATAATTAATATTATTTAATAAGGGAAACTTAATTTTTTTTCAAAATGAATTGTAAAAAAATTAAAAATTAATTATTGTGGTTATGGTTAAAATAGACTTATCAGGGTTTAAACTAAGAAGATTGGGGTTAAAATGAACTAAAAATTTTCTAATTTGTATTTATAGTTTTATTTCAACCATATATAATCTAAGGTTTTAGAATAAGTAATTTTGGAGACTTTTATATTGTGAAAAACATGGGAACACTTTATTCTTTTCAAAAATTCCAAGTGTGTCGTCTCCACAACTTATAAAAGGACACTCTATGTCCTCTCCTATCAATACTTATAGAGCCCTTTGGCTTATCTAATATCTACCCTAATAGATTCATCATATACCTCCCCATTTCCTAGATTCCTTGTTTTTATAATAAAACCACTTTTGGATAGATTTATGTATAAACCTAGATAGATTCTCTGAAGAGGAGGTGTAGTTCATAACCATGTGGTTTTATTTTTTTTATTCTTTTAAATATTTAAAATTTCCATAAAATATGATAAAATAATTTTACTAGTATATATATTATACTAATATTTTTTTTTGGAATACACTATTTATATCTTCTCTTCCCTTAAATGGGAAACTAAACTGTCGAGCATGTGTACAAAAGACTACTGCCTCACGAACCAATGTAGTTTGTTTTCCATCACATCCTATCATGGATGAATATAATAATGTATTTAATGAGTATATATTATATTAATGAAATAATAATACTTATTAAATTATAACATTACATCTACCTTCTTACCTTACAATTCTTTGGAAAATGATAATGACACTCATGTATATTTTTGGACTACCACCACTATGAAATGATGGAATTTTTTTCATTTTAATTTGATGTGGATGGTAATAAGAATATATTTAATGAATATTTATGTTTTATACTATATAATAATATATTTTTAAATGTTAATTATTATTTAACTTTCTTTCATTACATCCGTTAAAAAATTGGAACACCATTCAGGCTTATGTACGTCCTTTCATCACCATGATGTAATTAATTTTGTAGTCTATAACTATTGTGGATATAATAACCATTCTATTTATTGAAAATTTAAACATGATTTATTACATAAAATTTCAATTAATACAACTCATAAGATCTATATGCCTAGTGTCTTTTAGAAATTAGTACCATTACATTACAACTAAAAATAGGAAAAGAAATATCTTTATTGAAAACTTCTTTGACATGTCCCAAAAATAACTTCTTACTTAACAGTACATGGGATGACCTGAAGAAATAAATAAGAAATGGGAGAGATATAAATCCCAGTAAGGTAATAAAAATGTCATAACATGATGATAATAATACATTTTAGGAAGGTAATATCAATGACGCATAGAAGAACATGAATAATAAGGAATGACATAGCATGATAATCATAACATAGAAAATGTAGGAATAACATAAAACACTAAATCATAGATAGATCAATGATAAATATACCAATACCCCATGGTGGGAAAATTTACATAAAATAATTAGGTAAACCCACTATCCCAACATGACGTATCATGGTACAAAACATTACCCTGTGCATTGTAGTGCTATCAGGGCACACCCTTCATAATAATTTCATTAACATACTTAAGTGTGCCACATAGATCATATAATAAGGATTTATTCAACACCATAATTTGTTCCATGATTAGGTAATTGTGGAAAAAATAAATATAAGTCCTTAATAAATTGGTGTATGTGTACAATGGTTAATACCCTTGATAGTGAAATGGGTATGGTATTCACTACATAATTATCATGGCAAGGAAAATTGTGGTGCAATTTCAGGAATATAAAAATGTCATATAAAAATTCATAAAAAGGGTTGATGAGATAAAAATAGGTCTATCATAATTTATACATGAAATGTATAGTAAAATAGATTATTTAATAACATATCCCAACATATTCAAGAGAAAATTATATGACATAACACAAGAGGGATGCTTGATAAAAGAGGAAGGTATAAGATCCCTTACAGAATTTTGGCATAGTAATGGGTGAACATAAGGGTTAAAATATGGATAAATGAGAGTGAAAGGGGATACAATAATTCAAATATAAAATTTAAATTAATATGGATAGGTGATAATTTAACCCATCTTAAGAAAATGGAAATAAAAAGGAAAAATCATAAATGAAGTGTTTGATAAAAGAGGAGAGAGAGAATCCCTTAGTCGGATGTGTGACTCCAAAGGATTTGGAGAGGCTTCTTTGGAGCTTGGGGGAACCTTGGGATGACAATAGAGGGTAGAGTTAAAAGTTTTTGTGTGACTAAAAGAGTTTGAATGAAGATAAATGGGAGCTTGGGTGCGTTTATATAGGAAGGGAGGTAGATTTTTTTATTATTTAGGTTTTGGACACGACATAATAAATTATTCAAAACCACAAACAATCCCATGGTTTTTTCCATGGTTTCAAGAAATGGGGATTGGATTAGATTATTTAATAAGTTCAAGGGCCGAATATAATGAAATATTTTACTTTCTTATGTGGAGGTGATTCACACTTACAACGAAATTATTTTAAAATCATAAAATAAACTACAAATCATAGAGTATTCAATGGGGCATTATAAATTAAGTAAAACAAACATAAAATAACATTATTTTGAAGTAAAAGAAATATTTGTCTAAGGATACTTTTAGAAGTATTTATTACTTCTCTATTGGGTCATTATGATTTTATAAAAAATATAGTATATTTATACGAAATTTAATTTTTACCAAAAAATTCAACTATCTCAGAAAATAATGAAAAATTCACTGTTTCATAATTTTGACATCCTTATTACAAATATAATATTAATTTTATCTATATTATTTTCTTAATATATTAATTTTGTCATTTAAAATAAAAGATGATATTTTTTGAAAATGATGGGTTTTTGACAATAATATATTTCTAACTTTAATAAAAATTACATTTGACTTCAAAAAAATAATATGATTTTCATAATAATATTTTATTAAAATATTATTTATTCCAAAAATACATTAATTCATCCAAATATATTTTTAATTGAATTTTAATATTAACCAAAAATACTATTTGTGCTTTAAAAAATCATTTACAAAGTAACAATAATAGGAAGAAAATATATTCATTATTCTATAAAAAATGTACAGATTAATATTGATAGGGTCTTGATACATATCCCTTAATCACACGAGCATACACCCTATGAGAAAGGTGTGCGATGGTGGGGCTTTCATGGGGTCGATCAGTGAACATGGTTTGGGTTGTGATCTCAGTGAGCTTAAAATTCTCATATAAAGGGTTTCACTCATGCTTAGGTTATTGGATCTGAGATTAGGATTGGTCTATAGAAAATCCCATAACTGATATCTCCCATAGAATATCTGATAAAGGGGCTTCGTAAGGTATGAATCTAGTGGGTGAGGCCATCAAATCCTTTTTCTGTGACAAATGGATTTTTTAAAACACTATATCTATACTAGTCATGTGATCATTTTTCAACGACTATATTATCAACGGTAATGACATGTAAAAGTCATTTAAATCCAATTGGATATAATATAATAAAATAAGTTCATGTGTTTTCTATAACCAAAAGACATTAAATAAAATAAAAAAGGTGAATTTTATTCCTAAATGTTTCATTCGTTACTATAGACCCCCATATTAAAATTTGAATTTTCCGCACTATAATAGATGAGGGTAATATTGCTAAATCCCTCCTCTATTTCCCATGTTGCTTCTTCAAACTTTTGGTTTTTCCACCACACTTTTGACGAGGGGAATTATCTTATTTCATAGAACTTTTTCATTTTAATCTATGATATCCACTAAATGATCTTCAGTGGAAAGGTCATTCTCCAATGGTACTACCTATGAAATCAGTAAAAGAGATGAGTCTGGGATAAAATTTATTAAGTGTGATACATTGAATACGTCATGTACTTGGGATAGGTTCGGTGGGAGTGCTAGTCAATTGGCTACTACTCTAATGCGATCAAGGATCTCAAAAGGGATTATGTACCTTGGAATAAGATTTCCCTTCTTCCCAAATCTCATCACTCTCTTCTATGGGGATATGAAGTGGAATACTATGTCTCCAATATCAAACTCTAGGTCTTATTGATGATTGTCAGTATAGAAATTTTGTTAACTCTAAGAAACATTTTTGTGTTTTTGGATGGTTTTAACCTTCTCCAACATTTATTTAACCATTTTAGGGACTATAATTATTTGTTCCACAAATTCATCTTACAATTTTGGTGTTCTTCCCCTCTTCCCATAAAGGGATTTATATGGAGCCATTTGGATGCAAGAGTCAAAACTATTATTGTAATAGAACTCCACCAAAGGAAAATGTTGCTCACATATACCTTAAAATACTATTAAAGAATCTTTAAACATGTACTCAAGTGTTTGGATGGTATAGTTGGAGTGGACGTTAATTTAAGAGTGATAAGACATACTAGAATTCATCTCAGTGTATAGATAATTCTAGATACTTTTACAAAACATATATGTAAATCTTGGATCTCGATTGGACACAATCGATAGTGGTACTCCATTAAGACTAACCACTTATCTAATTTGTATCTGTTATAGTTGACCTAGTGATAAATCTTCTCAAATCCCAATGAAGTGTGTAGTCTTTTTATGAAAATCCATAAAAATGTAGATAAAATTATTTCCCTTTTATGTCTTTGGAAGTTTGTTCACAATTTTCATGTTGATGTTTTCATATTTACATGTTCGTATAGGTAATTGTTGCACCATGCCTTTATATTTCTGCATTTCAGACTTCACTTATTGATATACCATGAACATTGATGTCTATTTTATGATCTCTATCTTTGTATTATCCCCCTAATAGTCCCCCCATAGATCTAGATACACCTTTGTGTTTCCTAGGTGAATGGAGATTGTAAAACTATGTGCATCATCCGAAAGTTCGTTCTTTAACTCAATATTTGATGGAAAACAAAATCTTGAACCAAATCTCACGGTTCCTTCTTTATTAACATTGAACACTGAGGATTTCCCTTTTCTTAGAGGTTCCATTTCCTTCTTAATCCACACATCAAATTTTTGAGCATCCATTGACATTTCCAAAAGCGATAGTTGAGAAAAAAAATTTAATGGATTGATGATGTTCATTTCTCTATGATTTCTATTTCTATCTTTTTTCAAATCTAAGAAGATCGGATCCATATCAAGTCTCATTAATGATAGAATTTATGGGTCCATTAAACATAGAGAATATTCCACCTAGTTCGCTTTCCTAGGATGGTAGTGGATTGAGAAGTCATAATCCTTGATGAGATCTTAAGATATTCATTGGCACATATTCATCTATTTCTATTTGAATATATATTTGAGATTTTTTTGATCCATATATATTTCACACTTCTACCCAAAGATATAATTCCTCCATATTTTAAATGCAAAGATCACAGCTTCCAACTCTAGATCATGTGTGTGATATTTTTTATCTAAAATTTTCATCTTTCTTGAGGCGTATGAAATGACATTTTCATTTTTCATCTACACACATCTGAATCCCTTCTTTGAAGAATCTCTAAAAATTAAAAAAACCTCCCCACTTGGGGGGTATTGTGAGAACAGGGGTAGTGATAAGACTCCTTTTCAACTCAATGAAAATTTATGAACATTCATAATTCAAAGAAAATTTGACTCCCTACTAAGATATCTAGGTAAGAGAGTTTTAAAATAATGAGAAATTTATCACAAATCGACGGTAATATCTAACTAACCTAAGGAAACATTGAATATCTATCATGGATATTGGCATTTTCCATTCTTTAATTTATTTTTTTCTTCTATGGATCCATGTATATTGTAACACCGGATATTTTATGAGAAATATTTTATTTTTATGTATAATGTTATATAAAATAATCTTTCACTACACAAAACACTGTCTTGGCTTGTGTTTCACGCAAGAGCAACCTTCCTCGATAGCTTGCATTGTACGCAATACTGAGGTTCCCTAAACAAAAGTATGTTATTAAAATATTATATAAACTAGCCGTTATGAATATTAATACCCAATTTTTGAAATTTTATAAATTATATAATTCAAAATGGAATTCATTTTTGGATTTGGAATATCAAAATTAACCTAGGGTGAATTTTTGGTATTATTCTGAAAACATTCAAATTTTGATGAATAGTGAAAACACTAGGTTCGTATTTAAAAACCAACTTTTTATTTAAATAATTATTTACTTTATTTAAATTTATTTTAGGTCAAAATTGAAACTTAATATCAATATAAGTTCAATGTAATTCATTGGAGTCATTTTATAATAATTTTTTGTATATAAAAATTTTATTGAACTTTGCACCGTTTTTTACACACCTCTTAGAAGAATTTGAAAATTTACATAAAACTTAATTTTACCACTTATGTGAGTGGAATTTCGAAAATCTGAGAGACATGATTAATATCAAGTAGTAAAATGTGGTTCAATAAGATAAAAATAATTTTTGGTGAATAGTAACTTTTTACTTTTCTTACCACGGTTAAAAGTAAATAGGGTAATTAAGGGTAAAAATGATATTATGATTACCCTAATACATGTTCTGATTCGATTAGATAAGTATAATTCGACCAAATACAACCTTAGGAATAATATATGACCATTTAGGTCTACTTGGATTAGATTAGGACATTTATTATTATTTTATTTAAAAAATAGCTAAAAAAGATAAAATCTATGTTTAATAACAATAACATTTTTAATATAGCGTAATACATAAGATAATTTCGACAATAAATATTAATTATAAATCTAAAAATAATTACTACATAATGGTATTTTATTTATAATTTTTACACATTATATAATTTAATTTATTTATAACACAATGATAATGTAGTAATTACCTTATTAATGAAATATTAACATAATAGATATTATAAATACAAAAATAAATGTAATTTGAGAATTTTTATGAATTAAACTAATTTTATAGGTTAATATAACATGTTATTATTGATTTAATTAACTTTTTTTGAACTAATCATTCTGTTATGATTTTCACAAAAATCAAATACCAAATAGTGTCAAAAAGTGACATAAAATAGTTTTTAAAACAAATATTATATTATTAATTGTTATTTTATTCCTAAAAATCTAAGGTTCGTCCAAATGACTTAGATAAGGTTGTATATATTAATAATGAATAACAAGGGATTCTTTTGGATTTTTATAGTATGTTTATTAACCATATAGTGTAAGAAAACAAGAAGACACGATAAAAGTTATATTATTTAACTTAGAGTTAAATCTAAATGATAAGGTTAAAATAGTAATCTAAACTTGTATAAAATCTACTGGTTGAAAGTATTTCGACCCATCCCCACCTTATATTCTAAATAAGTCAATTTGGAGCAATTAAAAACCAAAAATGACTTTATAATAAAATAATATTTTAAGTTTTTTCTAAGGTTCCCCTCTCCTCCCTTATAAAAGGGCACCTCCTCCCTCCCCTAATCACACCACTTTGTCCCTTAAATCTCACCCAACCCCTTCCAATTTCTCTTTTAAACTTCCCTAGTAATATTCTAGAGGTCCTGGACTTCTTAAAAGACAAACATTAGTTCCGTAAGAGGAGGTTTTAAAGAAGCATGTCGAAGAAGAGGTAATATCTGTTACCGATTCTTTCAAATTTATTTGTTCTCCTACTTAATCTTCTTTAGTTGTTTCATTATGAATTAATAACATCAGAATCACTCATATATTGATATGTTATTATAAATATGAAACAAACCTATTTCACCTTCTATCCATCCTACGGAAAATTAAATCACCGCGCGTGCGTACGTACAGAATACCGTCTCCACGTCATGGTGTAATCTGTTTTCAATCACCACCTTTCTTGGATGAGTATAATGGTGTAAATAATAACTATACATGATTATTGTAAAGTTATATTGTTTCTGAAATAGTATACATACACTTCAATACAATTCCACGATCATGGGAATGATATCATCGCTCGTGCGTACGTACGACCTACCGTCTCCACGATGTGATGCGACTCGTTCTACATGATCTTTATTGAATAATTATTGTATAAATGAATTGAATGAATAAATATGATATATATTATACTAATAGAATTCTTTAAATGATGTATCTATAAACTAAAAAGGGGAATAAGAATTTATTCGACAAAACACGCATAAGAACATAAATCAATAAACACCTGAATAACAAGTAGCAATGAAATATTACTAATAAGAATATAATAATATGAACATATATGATATAATAAAAATGAGTAAGATTATGGAATAAGTCAATTACATTATTTAAATAATTATACAGGAGGTTCGGACACGTACGAAGAAAATCAGACCTAAGTTAAGGGAAAATCTCACAATCTCATTTTTATACGAGATTGTTTATACTTCAGAATTTACTGGGGAATATTTATCATCTACATATATGTTTCCTCAATATGTAATTTTATTTCTAACCTTCTAAAATGGTTTAAATCCAATTTTACCCTTCTGTGAGTTTTTAGTAAAAGATATGAAAGGAATCTTTTGTCTTTTTTTTGTACGAGGTACTTTTTGACTTTTCCGGCCAAAGTTCGAGGAGAATGTTTTTCTTTAACTTATACGACATGAATGTATTTTTAGAAAATTATTTCCATGAAGCTTCCCTTACAAGTTTTCAAGTTTATTTTTAATCAAATTCTTTTAGTTTAAAATTGTATGACATGTTAATAAATAAAAAATGTTTTTGAAGAAGAAAGGATATTTTCCTCAAGATTGGAGTTCAAGTGTTTTATCAAAATTATTTTCCATCTAAGATAATATTGGGTTCTATGGCTATCCATATTTTTACATTTATTTGATTATGTTTTGATGTAATTATTTTTATGAAGTCATTTTATCTTATATGATTTATGTTTTGATGGTATGATGTTTAAGAATCCGATTTTTGTTACATGGGTTATTTATGACGTATGATTTATGATCTTGTGGCACAAATAAGAATGGTATCATTATGAAATGGGTGGGACCTATATCTCCCTCCAATGAATTGGGTAATGATTTATATCTCATGAGATAGACATGGATGGAACGACAGGTTAATATGGTTCAGTGATACAGGACTGAAACGAGGAGTGAACTCGGTTCAGAAATGGACTTTGTCTGCTAAGATTGTCTTGTAAATGAGTCTTGACTACTAAGAAATTATTCTCTATGATTATGTGTGTATGCCACAAAGTTTCATGTTATGATTATTGATATTACATTTCACTACTATATTTTTCCAATGTTATGAAATTATGATCTCTTTTGCAGGTTATGATTTCCAAAATGTTATGTTCTTATAAATATGATGTGATTGATATTTCTTTTGTTTACCCTTACTGAGCATTAGAGCTCACACTTTTGTATGTTTTTTTCCCAGGTTAGGCAGAAGGGTATTTAGTATGATATTCCAAAAGGGACTCTAGATATGATAAAATAATAGAGTGACAGTGTAGATGATTTATGAACCAGTTGGTTATGTTTCCCAGTTTCTAAAGACACTATAACTATACTGTCCTTTAAAGGTTTTGTTATATGTTGTAATAAGTGTGCTTCAATTTTTAAGTATAAACAATGTATGTAAAGTATGGGTCGTTATAGTTGGTAACATATGAAGGGTATAGTCAACCTTTGGAAACTAGGTTGTGAAAGCCTTAGTAAGAACCCTAAGGATATGTCTAAGTGTAAGAAAAAATCATAGTGTTTTAGAAATGACCATGAATAACCTATGAAAAGACCTAAAGCATGAAATTTTATTCTTGATTATGTGGTTTTAATATTATGATAAGTGTTTGTCACACTATGCTTTTTGGTTTTAGTCAATGGTTGGAACCCGAAGGAACCGTGTTAATGCTGAATGCGACGGGCAATGCAATGATTGTCCCCTTGAGCAACCAAATGTTATGGGATCTAGAATGCAAAATCTTTTAGCCATGATCACACAACTTTATCAAGCTATGAATCATGAAGGACTTCCAAATTATCAAAGGAAGAGCAATATTCTATTGAATAATTCATGAGGGAGCGTCCACCCTCATTCAGCGGGACTATAGATCCATTAGTTGTTAAAAAATGGATCAGTACTACTGAAAAGATATTTTCAGTTCTTCAATTTTCTGAACATGATAAAGTCATCTTAGCAGTATATCATTTGGAAGGTGATGTTGATAAATGGTGGAATCTTATTAAGAATATGAGGAAAAGGGTTGAAATTGAGTCTATGGAATGGGACGAGTTCAAGAACTTATTTTTCAATAAGTACTTCCCTCATATTCTTCAAATAAAGATGGAGAAGGAGTTTCTTGAACTAAAGAAAAAGGATGATGAATCGGTTTGTACCTATGAAGAAAATTTTACAAGACTTTCAAGGTACGCTTCTGGGATTATTATCCAACCTGAGAGTATGATCGATCGATTCTTTAGTGGGTTAAAACCAATTCTTCGAAGGGCGTTAGCCAGAAGGGACTTCAATAGCTATGAGGAAATCGTTCGATGTGCTCTCAAGGTTGAGATAGAGATTGGAGTGACCCATCAGTCATATGTGTTTGATAAGAAGAGAAAAATGGAATTCAAAGGAAAATATAAAGAGCACACTAAAAAGAAGATGATTTTTCCCTTATGCTCAAAGTGTGGAAAGAAACATGGAGGTAGTTGTTTTAAAGGTACAAGTAAATGTTTCAAATGTGGAAAAGAAGGTCATTGGGAATTTTAATGTCGTAATTATGTGAAGAAGACGTCTAGTGATGCGAACAAAGAAAAGGCTACACAGAATGCACCTCCTACACTTCAATGTTACAAGTGCAAGGAAATGGAGCATTATGCCAATCAATTCCCTAATCCAAGGATTTTTTACGATGATCGACGTCAACAAACTCTTAAGGTCAAAGACAAAGGAAAGTCACACGAAATTTCTATCAGTGATGTGGAGTATGATAACGAAGTGTTGAAAGGTACACTTACCATCCAGTATAAAGTAGAAAATGTTTTATTTGAATCTGGATCCACCCACTCTTTTATTTCTGAAGAATTTTATAAGGGTATCTCCATATGACTTCAACAATTAGATGTTTAGTTAGCTGTGACAACCCCTAATGGCACAACAGTCACATCAAAAGTTTACAATTCTTCTTCGATTGAAGTTTGTGGGAAATTGCTTCTAGTAAATCTTGTGATCCTTCCTATAGTGGAATTTGATGTGATTCATGGTACGGATCGTATTTCTTTATATGGAGGTGATATCAATTGCCAAATAAGGGAAGTCACATTTCATATTCCAAATCAATCTATGATCATCTATTGATGCAAGGATGAACATAACCATCCAGTGGAAATTTCTTCCATCTTATGGGTCTTGATTCCACTAAATGAAGGTTATTTATCTCAAATGGTTGGTGAGAAACTCATGATTAAGAATATTCCCATTGTACGGGAGTTTTATGATGTCTTTCTGGAGGAATTGTTGGGTCTTACACCAAATTGTGAAGTTAAGTTTTCAGTATAACTTGTACCGGGTGCTTTGCCTATTTCAAAGACACCTTATAGAATGGCCCCAATTGAGTTGTAGGAATTTAAGAAGAAACTCCAAGAGAATCTTGATAAGGGATTCATATTCCCTAGTGCATCACCATGGGGAGAACCTGTTCTATTTGTTAAGAAGAAAGATGGATCAATGAGACTCTGCATTGATTATCGAGAACTTAACAAAATCATTATCAAGAATAAATATCATCTCCCACGCAATGATGACTTATTTGACCAACTACGCGGATCTGAATACATTTCCAAGATTGATCTTCGTTCAGGGTATCATCAATTAAGGGTCAAAAGGGAGGATATACCAAATATGACTTTCCGTACAAGATATGGACACTATGAATTTATAGTGATGCCATTTGGTCTTAATAATTCCCCTGCTATCTTCATGGATCTGATGAATAGGGTCTTTAGAAACTATCTTGATCAGTTTGTGGTAGTATTTATAGACGATATTATTTTCTATTCAAAGAGAAAGGAAGAACAATAAGATCACTTGAGAATTGTATTGAAGACCCTGAGAAAGGATAATCTTTATGCCAAATTTTCTAAGTGTAAAATTTGGCTTCAAAAAGTTTTATTTTTGGGTCACATAATCTCAAAAGAGGGGATATCTATGGATCCAGAAAAAAAAGAGGTTATCGAAAGATGGTCGAGACCAGCAACAGTAACTGAGATCCTAATTTTTCTTGGTTTGGATGGATATTATCGATGTTTTGTGAAAGATTTTTCATGATTATCTAAACCAATAACCAAATTGACTCAGAAAGTAGTTAATATTGTTTGGACCGAGGAATGTGAGAGAATTTCAAGGATTTAGAAAGAAGATTATCCAGTGCACCTGTGCTCACACTGTCTTGTAGGGGAGAAAGGTTTGTGATCTACAGTGATGCATCCAAGAAAGAACTAGGGTGTTCTCTCATGCAAAAAATATGGTGGTATCTTATGACTCATGACATTTGAAAATACATGATCAAAATTACCCAACTCATGACTTGGAGTTAGCTGCAGTAATCTTTGCATTAAAGACTTAGAGGCATTATCTTTATGGTGAAAGATGTGATATTTATACTGATCATAAAAGTTTAAATTATATATTCACACAAAAGGAGCTGAATATGTTCCAAAGAAGATGGTTGGAGCTGATTAAGGATTATGACTTCTCAATTCATTACCACCCGGGGAAAGAAAACAAGGTGACCAACACATTAAGTCAACAAGACCATGCTAGATTATCCATGATGAGGATCACAAAAGATCCAATATTTATGGATTTACAAAGGATGGATCTTGGAATTATAATGGATGGGGAAAAATCTTACCTTTCTCAAATGAATGTTCAACCATCTATACATGCGATGATTAAAGAGGCACATAAAGATGATGTAGAGTTACAAAAGAAGGTGAGAAATGTTCCTGAATTTCACATTGATTATGATGAAATAATAAGGTTCAAGAATCGGGTTTGAGTTCCTCCCATCCCAGAATTAAAGAAGGAGCTACTAGATGAGGCTCATAGTTCTACATTCTCTATTCATCCTGGAAGCATGAAGATGTATAGGGACCTAAAAGAGTACTTCTGGTGGGATGGCATGAAAAGAGATGTTGCTGAATATGTCTCTTGATGCTTGGTTTGTCAGCATGTTAAAGCTGAGAGACAGAAATCTAAAGGGATGTTACAACCATTACCCATACCTGAATGTAAATGGGAAAACATCACTATAGACTTTTTCATCGGAATTCCTAAAACATCCAAAGTCAATAATGCTATTTGGGTCATAGTTTATCGTCTTACCAAGTTCGAAAACTTCATTGCTATTAGAGATGATTTCTATCTTGACCAGATTTCCAGGATATATGTAAATGAAGTGGTAAGATTCCATGGAGTACAACTTTACATTATATCTGATCGGGATCCGAGGATTACATCAATGTTTTGGTGAAGTCTTCAGCATTATCTAGATATAGAGTTGTGTTTTAGCACTGCTTTTCATCCTCATATAGATGATCAGTCTAAGAGGAAAATTCAAACTCTAGAAGATATGTTAAGAGCTTGCTCTATAGATTTCAAAGGTGGTTGGGATAAACACCTACCTTTGGTGGAATTTTCTTATAATAATAGCTTTCTCTCTAGTATTCAGATGGATTCTTATGAAGCTCTCTATGGTAAGAAATGCAGAACTCCAACTTGCTGGGGTGAAGTTGGGGAAAGAAATCTATTAGGACCTGATCTTGTTGATGAGATGGCAGAAAAGGTCCTATCTATTTAACAACAGATAAGGGCAGCTCAGAGTCGATAAAAATGTTATGCCTATAACCGAAGATAAGACCTAGAGTTTGAAGTGGGTGATAAAGTGTTCTTACAAATATCTCCTTGGAAAAAAGTAATGATATATGGAAAGAAGGGAAAGCTGAGCCCTATGTATATTGGTCCTTTGGAAATACTAGATCGTATTGGGAAGGTTACTTACCGATTGGCGCTTCCACCGAATCTCCCTCAAGTTCACTGTGTGTTCCATGTATGTCTCCTGAGAAAGTACATACCCAATCCTTCACATGTACTCATCTCAGAAGTTGTACTGCTGGGGCAAGATCTTTCTTATGAAGAATAGCCGATAGAGGTTTTGAATCAGAGAGAAAAAGTTCTATGGAACAAGACCACTAGCTTGGTGAAGGTTTTATGGAGGAACCACCAATTAGAAGAAGCTACATGGGAACTTGAGGATATGCTGAGGGAATGGTATCCTCATCTGTTTGTTACAAAGTGATGAATTTCGAGGGAGAAATTCATTTTAAGGGGTGTAGAATGTTACACCAGATATTTTATGAGAAATATTTTGTTTTTATGTATAATATTATATAAAGGAATCTTTCACTACACACAACACTGTCTTGGCTTGCGTTACACGCAAGAGCGACCTTCCTCAATAGCTTGCATTGTATGCAATACCGAGGTTCATAAAACAACGATATATTATTAAAATATTATATAAACTAGCCGTTATGAATAGTACTACCCAATTTTTGAAATTTTATAAATTTCATCCTTCAAAATGGACTTCATTTTTTTATTCGGAATATCGAAATTAGCCTACGGTGAATTTTTGGTATTTTTCTGAAAACATTCAATTTTTGATGAATAGTGAAAACACTCAGTTACTATTTAAAACCCGACTTTTTATTTAAATAATTATTTATTTTATTTAAATTTATTTTAGGTAAAAAATTGATACTTAAAACCTATATAAGTTCAATGTAATTCATTGGAGTCATTTTATAATAAATTTAGATATATAAAAATTTTATTGAACTTTTCACCGTCTTTTACCCACCTCCTAGGAAAATTTGAAAATTTACATAAAACCTAATTTTACCGCTTATGTGACTGGAATTTCAAAACTTTGAGAGACACAGCTAATATAAAGGAGTAAAATGTGGTTCAATAAGATAAAAATAATTTTTGGTGAATAGTAACTTTTTTCTTTTTTTACCACGGTTAAAAGTAAATAGGGTAATTAAGGGTAAAAATGCTATTATTATTACCCTAATAAATGTAATAATTCTATTTAGTAAGTTTAATTTGACTAAAAACAACCTTAGGATTAAAATATGACCATTTAGGTCCACTTGAATTAGATTAGGACATTTATTATTATTTTATTTAAAGAAGAGATAAAAAATGTAAAATCAAAGTTTAATAACGAAATTATTTTTAATATATGGCTATACATAAGATAATTTCGACTATAAATATTCAATAGAAAGATAAAAAAATTTCTTACATAATGATATTTTATTTATTATTTTTAAACATTAAATAATTTAATTTATTTATGACACAATGATGATGCAGTAATTACCTTAATAATGAAATATTAACATAATTGATATTATAAATACACAAATAAATGTTATTTTAGACTTTTTATCAATTACACTAATTTTATAGGTTTATATTACATGTTATTATTGATTTAATTAACTTTTTTTGAACTAATCATGCTGTTATGATTTTTAAAAAAATCAAATACCAAATAGTGTCAAAAAGTGACATAAAATAGGTTTTAAAACAAATATTATATTATTAATGGTTATTTTATTCCTAAAAATCTAAGGATCGAAAAAATGACATAGATAAGGTTATATATATTAATAATGAACAAATTGGGGTTTTTTTGGCTTGTTATGGTATATTTATTAACCATATAATGTAAGAAAACAAGAAGACGTGGTAAAAGGTAAATTATTTAACTTAGAGTTAAATCTAAATGATAATGTTAAAATAGTAACCTAAACTTGTCTAAAATCTATTGGTAGAAATTATTTCGACCCCTCCCCACCTTATCTTCAAAATAAATCAATTTTGAGCTATTAAAAACCGAATATGACTTTATAATAAAATAATATTTTATGTTTTTCCTAAGGCGCCCCTCTCCTCCCTTATAAAAGGGAACCTCCTCCCTCTCCTCCTCACACCACTTTGAGCCTTAAAGATTGGCCAACCCCTACCAATTTCTCTTCTCCACTTTCCTAGTAAGAGTATAGAGGTTCTTTTCTTCTTCAAATACCAACATTAGTTCCCTAAGATGAGGTTTCAAAGAAGCATGTCAAAGAAGAGGTAATAGCCGTTACCGATTATTTCAAATTTATTTCTTCTTCTACTTCCTCTTCTTTAGTTGTTTAATTATGAAGTAATAAAATAAGTATCACTAAGATAATGATATGTTATAATTAATATGAAACAACCCTATATAACCTTCTATCCATCCTATGGAAAATGAAATCACCGCGCGTGCGTACGTTCGGAATACCGTCTCCACGCCGTGGTGTAATCTTTTTTCCATAACCACATTACATGGATGGGTATAATGGTGTAAATAATAACTATATATGATTATTTTAATTTGATATTGATTCTGAAATAGTATACATACATTTCAATTCAATTCCACGATCATGGGAATGATATTATCGCTCGTGCGTACGTACGGCCTACCGTCTCCACGATGTGATGCAACTCGTTGTACATGATCTTCATTGAATAATGATTTTATAAATGAATTTAATGAATAAATATGATATATATTATACTAATACCATTATGTAAATGATTAAGCTATAACCTGAAAAGAGGAATAAGAATTTATTCGACAAAACACGCATAAGAACATAAAGCAATAAACACCCGAATAACGAGTAGCAATGAAATATTACTAATAAGAATATAAGAATATGACCATATATGATATAATAACAATGAGTATGATTCTTGAATAAGTCAATAAAATTATTTAAATCATTATACAGGAGGTTCGGACACGTACGAAGCAAATCAGACCTAAGGTAAGGGAAAATCTCACAATCTCATTTTTATCCGAGATTGTTTATACTTCAGAATTCACTGGGGAATATTTATCATCCACATCCATGTTACCTCAATAAGTAATATTATTTTTATCCTCCTAAAATTGTTTAAATCCAATTTTACCCTTTGGTGAGCTTTTAGTAAAACATATGAAAGTAATCTTTTGTCATTTTTTTGTACGAGGTACTTTTGGACTTTTCCGGCCAAATTATGAGGAGATTGTTTTTCTTTAACTTATACGAAATGAATGGATTTTTAGAAAATTATTTCCATGAAGCTTCCCTTAAAATTTTTCAAGTTTATTTTTAATCAAATTCTTTTATTTTAAAATTGTATGACATGTTATGAATGGAAAAATGTTATTGAAGAAGAAAGGATATTTTCCTCAAGAATGGAGTTCAAGTGTTTTATCAAAATTATTTTCCATCTAAGATAATATAGTGTTCTATTTCTATGATTATTTTTAAATTTATTTGATTATGTTATGACAGAATTATTTTTATGAAGTCCTTTTATCTTGTATGATTTTTGTTATGATGGCATGATGTTAAGAATCCCATTTTTATTACAGGGATTATGTTATGATGTATGATTTATGATCTCTTGTGACACATAAGAATGGTATAATTATGAGATGGGTGGGACCTATATCTCCCTCCATTGCATTGGGTAAAGATTTATATCTCATGAGATAGACATGGCTGGAAGGGCAGGTTAATCCAGTTCAGTGATATAGGACTGAAATGAGGAGTGAATTCGGTTCAGAAATGGACTTTGTCCAATAAGATAGTCTTGGAAATGAGTCTTGACAACTAAGAAATTATTTTATATGATTATATGTGTATGACACAAAGTTTCATGTTATGATTATTTGGATTACATTTCACTACTATAATTTATCCCATGTTATGAAATTATGATCTCTTTTGCAGGTTAAAATTTCCAAAATGTTATGTTGTTATGAACATGATGTGATTGATATTTCTTTGGTTTACCCTTACTGAGCATTTGATCTCACCCTTTTGTATGTTATCTTTTCCCCAGGTCAGGAAGAAGGTTATTAAGTATGATATGCCAAAAGGGACTCTAGATATGATAAAATAAGAGGTATACAATGTAGATGATTTATTAACCAGTTGTTTATGTTTCCCAGTTTCTAAAGACACTATACCTATACGGTCCTTTCATGGTTTTGTTATATGTTTTAATAAGTGTGATTCAATTTTGAAGTATTAAAAATGTATATAAATTATTTGTCGTTATATATATATCCCATTTCGTGTGATAATATTCCCCAATAATGGTACTTCTTTCAATTAGAACTCACACTTGTTGTACTTTTCATAGAGATTATCATTTCATAATGTCTCTAGCATAGTTCTCATATTATCCTCATAATCCTCCTTGGATTTGGATTATATAAGAATATCATATATAAATAATACCAAAAACATATCTAGGTAATCTCTAAAGACTCTATTCATCAAGTCCATGAATATTTATTGGATATTAGTGAGTTTGAATGGCATAACTATGAACTCATAGTTCATGTACCCTGCATGAAAATAATACTTGGGGATATCCTCCTTCTTCACCCTTATATGGTATTATCTTGATCATAGATCCAATTTTTATAAGTATTGTTCCCTACATAGTTGATCGAACAAGCTATCAAATTGGGGAAATAGATACTTTTTCTTTATTGTGATGTTGCTGACCTCATGATAATCAATGAAATAGTGTATTAACCCATCCATCTTCTTGATAAAGAGGATTGGTGAACCCCATAGTGAAGCACAATGGAATATAAACCATTTTTACAAATTCACATGTTGTTATTTAATTATCTCCTCAAGTTCCACAACATCCATTCAATACAGATTCTTAGATTTTGGAAACACCTCGGTTATAAGATCAAATGAAAATTCAACCTCCCTATTTGGGGAAAGACCATGCAAATTCTTCTGAAACACATTAGCGAATTCTCTCTCAATGGGAATTTCTTTTAGGATGCTTCATTCCACAGACTCAATAATTTGAAATAGATATGCTTTCTCATAGTGAAATAATATCAATGCTTGAGATGATGATTATAAAGAAGATTTTCCTCCATACACTTTTATAGAAAAGGTGGTTGATTCTTTATATGGAGAGTGATTTTCCCTCAATGAAATTTATGTTGGATCTGTATAGGTAAATCCAATACATGCAAATAATTGCATAAAATTACACTAAGGGGAGTTTGAAAAGTTTCACTGGGAGTTTCAATCCACAAATTGTGATAATAGAGGAGTTATATACATGGGATTGAATAATTTCCCCATTTTCCATGTCCACTGGCATCTGTACTTCGATGCTTTGCGGTGGTGTATGAATAGTTCTACTAAAATTTCATGATATAAAAGAATGTGTAGAACCATAATAAAAAATTACATTTGATATTAATTATTGTATAATTATTTTACATTTCACTACTTTATTGTTGGGATTCACTTCGGTGTTAGTGACAAAAAATCTCTCCCCTACTTCCTTGGAGGTTGTTGGTTGCCTCCAAAAACCCTTGGCTTAATGAACTGGTTCACAAAGTGCTCTAGTTCAATATAGTTGATGAACTGAATAATGAATTGAGGGTTGTCTAGGGAATTACTTTCCATTTTCACATTATTTGGTTTCGTTGGTTAGAAATCATTGTCCAGGTTCCCTTCTCTTCCACACCTAAATCATTTATTTATCCTGAATAGGTAATTTCTGAGGTACTTTATTTAGCACCTTTGATATGTGGGTGTGGTAAATTATTAGAAAAATTGGATTTATCCATATGGTGTATATAATTGAAATCCACCTACTGATTATCACTCCCATAATACCCATTAGATTCACTAATATCCATCTCAACTTTTAGGTTACATCAGAAAATTACCTCATAGTTATCAAAGTCATAGATTTGCAAGTATTTTCTTAGAATAGGATTCTTCCCACTAAAGAATAAACCAATATTGAATTGTGGGGTAATGAAAAAATTAGAGGTTTATAATGCAAGTCGTGTGAATTTCTCCTCGTACACCCCAAAAATATTTGTTATACTTTTTCTTGAGTGCAATGAAATATCTTTTGATATTAATATGGATGGTGTAGGGAAATATTTATCAAAAAACAATTTCCTAAATTCCTTTTACTTCATTGATTTAACCTCTTCTCTAGGATTCTTATTATTAATCAATTTCCACCACTAATCATGTTCAACCTTGATATGATAAATAGCTAGAAGAACCTTATATTGTTCAAAATATTGAAGGATAGAGAATATATTTTCAATGGAATTGATCCATTACTCCCTGATTAAGGGATTATATGATCTATTTAATGTAGGAGTCCTTCTTCGCATGAATCTCTCGACTATAGGTTGCTCTCTCTTGGGGGGGGGGATACCCTCCTAGTCTAGGTTTCTATTCATAAATTTAGTTAACTTAGAAGTTATGATGAAAAAGTTTTTGATTTCTTCCCCACATTGGTTTGGACATCTCATTGGGGAAACCCCCACACTACCCTTCACATCATTTGTAAGCATGATTCCTTCTATTTATCGCCATTGTATAGAATAAAAGAAAAAAGTATGGATGGTTATCTTAAAAAGTTAAACACAAAAAGGGGAATCCAATGACATTAAAGAGATGACATATATATTACATTTATCTCTATAACTTACAAGTTTTAGGCTTCAATTTATGTTATCCACGTTCAAATTCCTAACATATATTCTTATGTGATTTTTTATTCCCTTAATAGTGGTTTATGATGAGCTTATGAACATAAAAAATAATATCCCTTGGGAGTGTCAAACCAGGTGTGTAGTAAAGCCCATTGTTGTATACCAGGTTACCCCGAGTCAGGCCCATAACACCTTTTCAGAGTCGTTACTCCTAAGTACATATATGCGAGAACCACTTACAATTTTAGTATTTAGAAAAGGATATATTTTCTTGATAAACCACTTTCTCTATACTTAACAAAATTTAGGGATGCTTTCTTACACTTAGTCTCTTCTTTAATGGTTTCAACTAGGGATTATTAATCCTAATCCTAAAATAACTAAAACTATCAATTTATACCAACTATAAAAACCCTGATCTTTATTGAATATTCAACCATGATTTATTACCTAAAATTTCTCTTAATACAGCTCAGAAGACCAACAGGTATAGTCTATTTTGGAAATTAGTTATATTACATAACAACTTAAAATATGAAAAACAACATATTTATTGAAAACTTCTTTGACCTGAACAAAACATTCCTTCATACTTAACACTGCATGGGATAACCTAAACACATACATAATAAAAGGGGTCATATGTAAAGACTAGTATTGAAATAAACATGGAATAACATGAGGATATTTACACATGTATAATGCCTAAAGGAAAATGAATAATAAGGCATGACATAGAATGATAATCTTAACATGGAAAATGTGGCAACAACATAAAACACTGCATCATAGATAGATCAAGGATAAATCCTCTAAGACCACATAGTGGAAAAAGATCCATAAAGGAATCAGGTAAACCCCCTATCCCAGCATGAGTTATCATGATACTAAACATCACCCAATAAATTGTAGCACTATCAGGGCACACCATTCATATTCATTTCATTCTCATGCTTATGTGTTCCAGATATATTTTATAATAAGGGTTCATTGTACATCATAATTTATTCCAAGATTAAGGAATTATGGAATACATACATGTAAGTACCCACTAAATATGTGTATGTGCATAATGGTGAATTCCCTTGATTTAGAAATTGGTATAGTCTTCACTACACAATTATCTTGGCATGGAAAATCATGGTGCAATTTCGGCTGCATAACAACATCATATATAAATTCATAAAATTGGCTGATGAGAGAGAAATAAGTATATCATCATTCATAAATGAAATGGATTGTAAGAGGTATATTTAAAAACATATCCCAACATAGTAAAGTGGGAATTAGAAGACATTATATAAAAGGGACTCTTGATAAAAGAAGAGGGGGGAAGATCCCTTACAGAATTTTGGCATAGTAACAGGTGGAAAATAAGGTTCAAAAGAGGGATAAATGAGAGTGAAATGGGGTCCCATCATTTGAAAATCAAATTTACAGAATGTGGGATAGGTGAAAATGTATCCCAATTTAAAAAAATGGAAATAAAAATCAAATATCATAAAATGGGTTGGTTGATAAAAGAGGATAGAGAGAATCCCTTACTTGGATGTGTGACTCATAAGGATTAAAAGAGGCTACTTGAGAGCTTGGGGAACCTTGGAATGACTCTAGGGGTTATATGGAAGATTTTTGACGTCCTTTAATTAGTTTTAGTCAGGAAAAATGGGATCTTGAGTGGGTATATATAGGAAAGGTGGGAGATTTCTTTATTATTTAGGTTCTGGACACTACATAATAAAATATTCAAAACCAGAAAACATCCCATGATTTTTCACATAGTTTATGGAAAAATGTAGTGGATTAAATTATTTTATATGTTTAATGGTTGATGATAATAAAATATTTTCCATTCTAATTTGGCGGTTAGTCACACCTTCAATGAAATGATTTTGAAATCTTAAAATATACTATAAGCCATAGAGGATTCACTAAGGCATTATAAAATAAATAAAATAAACATAAAATCCAATTATATTAAAGGAAAAAATATATTTGGATGGGAATACCTTTTATGGTGTTCATTATATTACTATTGGCTTATTATGATGTCATAAAATACACTGTATATTAATACGATATTTAATTTTTATCCAAAAATTTGACTATCCTAGAAAATAATAAAAAATTACCCAATGGATAATTTCAAATTCTTCATTCCAAAAATAATATTCTTTTTATCTAAATAATTTTCTAAATATGTGAACGTTTTCTTCTAAAATAAAATTGAAATTTATTGAAAATGATGGGTTTTTAACAATAACAGCTTTCGAACCCTAATAAAAAGTACACTTGACTTTATAAAAATTCTATTATATTAATAATAATATTTTTACAAAATATTAATTATTTGAAAAATACAATAATTCATCTAAAAAGATTAATAAATAAAATTTTAATATTAACCCAAAATACTATTGGTGATTTTAACAATCATTTACAAAGTAACAATAATATCAAAAAAAATTATTCTTTATTCCATACAAAAAATATGTAAATATTATAATTATTACAGTCTTGGTAAATATCCCTTAACCACACCACTATATTCCCTAAAAGTATGGTTCGCGATGGTGGGGCTTGCAGGGGGTTATTCAGTGAACAAGGTTTTGGTTGTGATCTCAATGGGATTTAACTTCACCCATAAATGGTTTCACTCATGAATATGTTATTGGATGTCAACATGAGATTGGTATTTGGAAATTCCAAAAAATGTTATGTCCCTTGGAACCTCTAAAAAATGGTCTTCAAAGGGTATTATCCTACTGGTTGAGGCCGTCACTTCCTTTATATGTGACAAATGGATTTGTTAAAACTTTATATTTATACTTTCCATGTCATCACTCTAAAAAATATATATTATAAATGGTAATGATACTTTATGTTCATTTAAATCCAATTGAATACAATAAAAAAAATAACTTCATGTGTTTTCTATAACCATAAGGATTTTATTAAATCAAAAAGGGTAATTTTATTCATAAAAGTTCAGGTCGCTATAATGGATGACTCTAAATACACATATAATGAATATATATGAAAATTATATAATGTTTAAAATTATGGATATGATGTAACCAGGAAAAAATTATAAAAAATAGAACTATTAACCCATGATATATATGAAAAACAAAGCAGTAATTACTCATAATAGTCATTTTAACAATGAATTGTTAATAAATGGGTGATTAAAAGTTATATGTAAATCATATATATTATGATATATATTATTATGATTATATAATATATTTATAATAAATATATATTTATTATATACTAGTTTATGAAATATATAAAGGAATTCGAACCAAAGGGATGGATTTCTCATCTCACTTTTACTTTCGTGAGACATAATCCATATTCAACACTTATTTATTTTCCATGGTGTATATAATAACCATTTAATATGTTATATTTTGAATATATTTATTTTAATAGTATTAAAAGTTTCATTTAAATTAGTTTATTTCACAGGGCTTAAGATGTAAATGTTACCATAGTGGTAAGCGTTTATTTCACAATCTCGTCATTATTCGGAATTGTTTAGGTTAATGTCTCCCATGGGAGAGTTGTTTTATGCTTCAATCATAAACCCATTTTATTATCTTTTAGTTATTCATTAAATTATCAGGTAATAGTATCATTTTTCTATATTTTTTATTTAAATAATTGATAAAATGTTTTTAATAAATTATGACTTTATTTCCCTCTTCAGTCGAAAATACATTTACCCCCATATCCACGTCTTATAAAAATATTTTAATTATTTTTAACATTATCCAAATGATTTATCAGAGATATTTTTACACATTTTTGACTTTTTGAATGTTTTTTGAATGGAATATTCTTGTCATTTTTTTGAATGATGTACTCTTTTAACTTTTTACAATAGTGTAAAAAAGAATGATTTTTTAACTTGTACGACAAATACACAATTACACACCATCAGTGAAAATAATTTAATTGAATATTACTTTACATTTTTAAATATTTTTTTTAAATATATTGATTTTTTTAATATTTTGGAATTTTTTAGTTTGAAAATGTTATTTTCAAAGTGAAAAATATATTTTACTCAATAATGTTTTTAATGTAATATTTATTGTATTTCTATTAATAATCAACAACAACCCTAATTTTACTTTGTTATCTATTGGGAATATGTTATAATGATACCACTATTACTAATTATCTATATTGTTTATTATCATTCTTATTGGGATGAAATATTTTATATCTTTCTCCAAAATTACTGTAGATAGTTTATGATTGTGTTTATTGACTGAGGAAAAAATAAACATTAGTATGAGAGTTTTCCAATAATAATTTTTATGATTTTTATTTATATTAATTAGGGAAATTATTAAAATTTCTTATGATTGTTCATCAATCTGAATGTTTATATTTATTATGGTTCTCCCCTTTCATATGAAGAATACATTGGACTTAGTAAGTTATTGGAAGACCAACTATAGACCATCGATGCATCGGTAGGTCTCATGAGACAAACTAGTTTGGGTTTTCAGAATAGTCCTTAACTATTTAAGTAAGATTTCTTGGCACTAGGCATTGATGGTATGTCTATGGTGTTTGACATTATGCATTCCCACAATATGAGATTAGTTATTGATTCCCATGTGATTATTATATTAGTTTGAATATATATGGATATGTTTCAAGATCATGTTATTATTTATATGGAATCATTTTTATCATAAGTAATTCATAAATTTTATTCATATCAATCATGTTATGGATTTAATTGAGTTTTTTTAGTTATTTAACATTCCATATTGATTATACCATGTTTATTCGTGATAGATTCAATTTTATGCATACCCTTGTCGAGCATTAAATATCACATATTTCTTTTGTATTGTTTCCCAAGGATTCAAGGAAATGTTTTATGATTGATATTAAGTGATATAATAAAGGGAATAATTATATCTTGAAAGGAATCTATATGTAGAATTTTAATTATCAAATTTAATTTCAAATTCAAGTATGTTTCTAGTTTTCCAATTAAGCTAAATTATTCTGTCCTTTGGGATGAGATGGATTTTACCTAGTGCCAATGTAATATAATAACTTCTAAATATAGATTACATTGTTTATGGTCTTTTAATATTGTAACAAATTGATATTTTCAAATGAAAAGTATACTAGATAACAAATATGACACAAAACCTCGAGAATAAACAAATCATGAAATAATTTTTTTAAATATGGTCATTATAAATTAGTTATCCAATTTGAAGGTAAGAATAGGAATAAATAATTTATACAATATATATATTGTTCATACTCAATTTAATGTTATTAATAACTTATTAGTGAATAATAATTCAATTTTTAGATACATAATTTTATTCTTCAAAAATAAGTTTTCTTCCAAAAATGGTTTTTATCATATATTATGAGAAAATATTATAATTAATTTCTAGAAAAATTAGATATTTTAATTGATAAAAATGATATATTTTTTGAAATAAAAATATCAAAAATATCATATTGTTAAATTTTTCATTTTTTGTAAAATGTTTTTTTTTTCAATTAACCGTGAAAAAATAAATTTTTATCAAACTATATCATTATTTAAAATATTTTAAAAAATAAAATTCAATTTTGGTTAGTATTAAAATATTTTTTTTCTTTTTAATAAAACATAATCCAATTATAGTCTATATAATGAATTTTATACTTCTATTGGATATAAAATCATTTTATACTTAAAAGACATTTTTATGAAAAATAGTCTTTCGTTTCAATTTTCATTTTAATCCTAAATTAATTATATCCACTTATAAATATTGAATTTTCGAAAATAGATTCCAATTTTCCATCAGTAGGTCCATATTTTATAAATATGTCTCTTTTATTTTTTGTTATTATGAATAGTAACCATAGTATATAATTGTTTCGATGATATGGGTAAATATAGTAATAAAAGTTATAAAATAATGATATAAGGAATAAAAATGACCCTGACACTGGATTTTATCTTATTTGATGACTTTATTTGTTCTATTTCTCTACAAGTTATGATAAAATGTAAACTTTAGGGAATATTTTTTTATTTTGACTTTTATATTATTTTATATAAGTAAAAGTCAATGATGACATTCTCTTTGTTTTATGATCTCTATATTTTTGTCATAGGGATAAACATAGGCTTTGTTCATTTATAATAGAGTTATATGAAATATAAATGATTTTTTATTATATTTTTAATTTATTTCTAATGTTTAGTGATTAAATAACTATAATAAATACTTATACAACACCAACAAAGTATTTATTAAATTAAAAGAAACATTAAAAAAGTTATTTCAAATATATTAAAAGTAATATATTTTGAGTGAATATTTGTTTTCTATTAATTTTTTAGAAAACTTATTTTTTTTAATATTTTAATGTATTATATTAAAATTTATTTTCTAAAATGATTTTTTCAATGTAAAATTAATTGAATAGTGTGAAAATTAAACTAATGATATTTTATGTTAAATAATATTTTATTAAATTATTTATAAGTCATAAAAATAATTAAAATGAACAGTTATGGTGATAAACGGTTTCCAATTTCATCTATTAGACATTTAAGAGCTAATTTGTAGCTAAAAAGAATAATTACAACCCTATAATGTTGAAAAATCCATTATAATAGTTTAGGTTAAAATTGATTAACAATGGGATTATTACTAATGATAATATTTAAAATGATATCAAAACAAGAATTTTTTTATTGGATGATTATATTAATAACATAACATTTGAATATTCCAATGAATGTCTTTTTGGAAAAATTTTACAAATATTAGAAATATATTATATTATAATATTTCAGGTGTTTCCAAAAATGGCATAAATGATATTTTATAATAAACAACATTTTATCAATTGATATAAAATACATATAAATCCAATATTTTAACATGTTATTTTTATATGATTTAATATCTCAACAATTTTCATTTTTTGGAAAATTCTACTAATATAGTAACTATCCTTCTCTTAATGTGTAAAAACATCATTATCGTTGTAATTTTCAAAAAGGGTTAACACGGGTTAAGACAAAGCTATAAGGGAAAAAACATAATATAATATTATCAAAATATAATTGGATGAAACTATTTCCACCCAAATTTATCATATATTTTAATTTTATCAGTTTGGATCCTTTTTAAAATAAAAATTAATTTATATTAATTTAATAATTTATGAAATTCAAGGAATTCTCCTCCCCTCATTATAAAAGTGTACCCCCTAACATGTTCTCTACAACATTAAAGAACCGTTTTTAGGTAAATATAAACCAAAATATATTCCTACTAACCCTAAAATAATTATACAAGTCTTGTTTTTGGAATAATACCAACCTTAGAGAGCATAATGTGTAAAGCAAGTGAGGTTTCATAAACAAGAGGTATGTATTTTAACCAAATGTTTTAGTTTTATTTATTATTTCACCACCATAAAATATTATTAAACCTTTATGATATGAAAATTTCAATATATTACATATAATAATATATTATCATTTTAATTTCATAACCTAAATTCATCTCATATTCCATCAAATGGGAAACAAAACCATTGTTCGTGTGTTCGGTGAACTACCACCTCGTGAACCGATTCAACTCGTTTTCCAACACGCCTATCACAGATGGTAATATTGATAGTTCCAATGTATATATTTTATATTCATGACATATTTATCATTAAAATAAATATAATATATAATATATTTCCTAATGGTTCCATTAATTGAAAAATGATAACGTATTTCGTGCGTTCATTTGGTATACAACCTCCAATAAGTAATGTGATTTGTTTTTTTGTCCCCAAATAAAATGGATGATATATATAAATGTATATAATGACATAATATGATATTTATTATATAATGATAATTATTCAAATATAATAAATACTTACCTTATTTCCATCATGATCGTTCGAAAATGAAAATAGTTACTCATGTGTACATACATCCTACCTTCTCCATATGTGTAACATAGTTATTTATTTATTCAAATATTTCATGATTGATTTTAAAATTATAATTTATGAATAAAAATTAAAATAATGTCATTATTTTTATTCTATATATAATAGTATAATGACATAATTTACCATAGTCAATCAACAAAGGTCATTTTGGACATATGATCTGAATATCATCAAAACATCTCATAAAAACTTAAATAATTAAGTAATTGAATATAAAATAGTAGTAAATAAAATAAAAGGTATAATAAAACTAGGTTATAAATCAGGTAAATAATTGATATAATTTTATAATTCAGGAATTTAATGAATTTTTATGATGATTCTGACTAAAGGTAATGGAGACTTTAACATAAAACCTCATTTAAATGATTTCAATAATTTTATTCTGAATTTCTTTATTCCAAGTACATATATTAAAAAAACTGATATATGTATATAAATATGAATGAATAATATATGATATTATATGCTACTTTTAAATTTTTTTCAATGGTTTTAAAAAGGAAAATTTTTACGTTTTTTATTTGTAACATTTTGAAAAAATTACAAAGGAATGTAATTTTTTAATGTATAAGATGTAAACTATTATTCCCACCCTCATAAACATTATTTGAAGTTTGTATTCCTTTATAATAATTCACATTATCGTAAATGAAATTACCTTCATCCCTTTGTTCTAGGTATTTAAAAAATATTTTTTAAAGGAATGGATATTTCAATATCTGAAAATGTTTTCTTTTGGGGGGAAAATAATATTTTAATGAGTGTAATGATAAAAAATAAAAGTTTTCATGTTTTATGATTATGTTATTTTTTGGAATTTATTTATGATGAATGGTTGTACAAGTATAAAATAAGTGATGTGGTTATGTTATAAACCAATTAAAATTGGTTCCATTATAAACCAATGATCGGTGTTCATGTTATGAACCATAGATTGATGGTTGTATTATAAAAAAATATGGGTGAGTACATGATAGACCTAATACAAATTGGATAATATTTTTTCATTTTGATATATAATTTTTGTTATTAATAAGTAAACATAATAAATTATGGTAATCTTTCCACCATGTGGTTTCCATTTAGATTTTTTATGAAATGTTTTACAAAAATAATTAGGTGGATAAATAGATTTATTGGGCTAGAAAATGTTTATAATGAGGCCAAACTTTTTTTGGAAAAGGAAAAGTTTTATAAGTACTCATGGACCAATGGGTTTGTTTTTTTATTTTTATATTTCCATTATTGATATTTTTAATCTCTACCCACATTTTTAAATGTTTTTCAAAAGGTTTAAAAATGTGTAAGAGAAAAGAAAAAGTCTTGTTTAAAGTCATTAATATTACTCATGAAAAGAAAACATATTTTATTTTAAAAGTTTTATTTTGTGGTAAAAATGGATACTATGTAGAAGTGTCCAATTTTAAATATATGTGATTATTATGTGATATTTTTTTATACTATTTTAAAATTTTATACAAAAAAAATATTAATTAATGCATGAATGTTTACTCTAGTCTAAAGACACTAGATTTTGTAATGGTCAAGGATAGAACCTTGTAGTTGGTGTCCGAGTAAGGTTCTAATTACATTAGATATTAGGTTTCTTTTATGTGATGATAACATAATAGTTATAGATACAATCATGGGTTTGTGATTTTAAGGTTGATCATAAGTAAAAAGTCTTAGACAACCCTTTTGAGGTTTTTAGTGATATGGTTTCAAGGTGATTAATGATTCTTTGAGACAATTAATTGGTTTGAGTATTATGTAACCCTTAGTTTTAATGTAAATGATTATTTCAGAAGAAATTTATTACATTTTTATGCATTTTCAACATATCTCTGTGAATTTTATAAGACTTATATTAATATAATTTTATTAAAAGGAAAACCCATGGGATAGAATACAATATATCTCATCTCGAAAGGATTCATGACTTTAACTCACAACTGATGGGAGATAAGGGTGAACCACAAACCACTAGCCTACATGATATTCAGGATAGTATGAATTTTTTTTACATAAACACTTTGAAAGATAATGATTAGTTTTCCTTATTATATTGATTAGTATAAGATTGAAAAGTGATTTAGTAACTGTTTTATGAATGATATTTAAGAATAATATCACTATTTTGGAAACCTCATATGATTAAGGTAAATATAAAATTATGTGATTTTATTTTTGGACTAATGTTTTAATTATTGTTTTGAAGAATATATGATTTTAATGTGTCTTTATGATGACACATGTAATTTATTGAAATAAATAACATATTTTTAAGATTATATGATTATGGGATATTCATTTTTGGGTATATCACATTATTATTGACTAATTTTGATTTGCGATTAATGCTAAATTAATCATACAATAATAGGTGATTGAATATTTTTTAGTTTTTGGTTTATTACATAGTAGAGATTATTTTGAGGAATTTTGATGTTTTTTATTGATCAAATGACCCCATTTAAACTTTAAGAATTATTGTTTTATTTATTCATATGAATTTCATTCTTTATAGAATTATCTTACTTCTTAATAACCATTTTTTTTGTTAATTTATAAAAATTAGAGGAATTAATTACTATCCTTATATAGATTATATGATATGTTAGATGTTTATTTAGGGCTTCAGCCATATAAAATCATCTTTATTACTCATCCTTTGAAGAAATAAATGAGATTATAGTGTAGATTGATTAAATTATGAGATTATGCTTAACAGTAAAGTATATTTTTATTATGTTTATTGTCAAAATGTTAAATGAATTCTTCAAATCTAGTAAAAGGATATTGAAACAAAAATTTTCTCTTATTGACTTCATTTATGATGAATTGATGGTCATTTTCACAGATATATGGTTTATGGTTTTGTTTTCACTAACTTTGTCATGGTCATTAACTTTCTTGTGATCAATTATCTATTTCACTCCCTATAATTATATCAACATTATGTTTTTTTTCTCACTGTCAATATTTCCATACCCCACTAATGTTATCCTATTTGGGAACCAAGTATGTGTTATTCTAAATGACCTTCATACTTCCCTTTTCTCTCCTTTAAAGAGGGATTTATAGAGGGAATTTTATGATGTGGTATTTCAAGAATGGTTTTTTCATATGTAAACTGCTTGATTGCTAACAGAAAGTACAAATTGGGAGGATGTAATTTATTAAATGTTTAAAATGTAAAACCCTTATATTTTAAAAATTACACCCTATTCAATAGAGTATAAGACAAAAACATTGAGCCTAAAAAATAATGAAATATTATTATTTAAATATAACAATTATAAACTAGCCATTTAAATGGAAGGTATGTATAAGATTAAATAGTTTATGAAATATATATAAAGGTCCTACTAAATATAAATGTATAGATAAATTCTTAATAAATAATACATAAATTTTTATTAAATTCATTTTATTATTCAAAAATATAGTTTCATATAAAATGAGATTTATTGATTTATTTGGAGATAATATTATAATTATTATTTTTTAAATTTTATAAATTTTATTTGATAAAATTTTTATCATTGTTGAAATAATAAAACAATAAATATCTTAAGGAGAAACGTTGGAATTTATTAAAAAAAATTCATTTTTCAATAGATAATGAAAAATAATTATTTTTATTTAAAAAAATTTCTCTTTTACAGTATTTAAAAATTAAAATTATATTTTTGTTTATTTTTAAAACATAATTTGTTAATTTCTATAAATAATAATCCAATTATGGACCTTGTAATTAATTTTATACTTGAATTTGGTATAAAAAATATTTCAATTAAAAATTAATTTTTCTAAAAATTGTCTTTCATTACCTATTGTGTTTTAATATTAAAATAATTTTCAATACTTCTAGAAATTGAATATTGAGAAATGGATTCAATATTTGTAATGAAGAGGTCCAAATATGGTAAATTGGTCCTTTTAAAATTTTTTCACTATGAATTGTAAGCATAGTTATTATTTTTAACCATGGTAATGGAAAATCGAATAACTAAGGTTAAAATTATAATATGATAAGGACTAAAAATGACAATAAAAATTTATTTTCTTATTTTTTTTTATTATTTTACCCTATCCATGTTGATCTATTTATTGAAAAAATGGAAACTTGGTTTCATATTTCATTGATTTTGACCTCTTTATCATTCTATGTAACGATAATTCAAAAATTCCATTCTCTTTATTTTATTAACTGTAAATTTTTCACAAAGGTATAAATAGAAGAAATGTTTAGTTTTAAGAGGGTTATTTTAAAAATAAATTAATTTTTTTCTTGTTAATTTATTTATTATTTTTATTAAGGAAATAATTTCCTTAAATCCTTAGATAACACTAACACGGTATTAATTTGTTTAATTGAAAAATAAAATAAATGATTTCAAAAATATAAAAAGTAATATTCTTTTAATGAAAAATTATGTTACATATTTTTTTTCAACAATTAAATCATTTTTGTGATGTGTTAAATGATTATATTGTAATTTATTTTTTTATTGTTTTTTGCAAAGCCAAATTAAATTAATAGTGTCTAAAATTACATTAATGATACTTTATGTCAAATAATATTTTATTCAATTATTTAAAATTCCTAGAAATCATTTAAAATGAGTATTAAAATTAAAAATGGTATAAAATTTCATCTCTTTTCAATTAATGATCAAATTTTAACCTTATATGTATAATTATAACTAATTAATATTGAAAAGGTCATTAACTCTTTTAAGTTAAAAATAGACTAACCAAGGGGTTAATCTGAATGATCTGCTTAAAATGATATAAAAATATGAAAAATATTTATTGGTTTATTTTTTCAATACCATACATTCCTTGTATTTCAATCCATGTCATTTGGAACCATTTTACATAAGTTAGACACATATTATATAATAATATTTAATGTATTTCAAAAAATAAATAAAATGATATTTTATAATAAACAATATTTTATTAAATGATTTTAAGTTCTTAAAAAATAATATATACTTAAAATTAATGTTTATATAGTTCAAAATATCAACCATAGTCCATTTATGATCGAATTTTTCTATTATTGTAATTATCTTCTCACTAAATGAGTAAAAACTTCTTTATTGCGGTAATTGAAAAAAAGTGTTAACGTGTTTAAAAAAATAGGCAAGGGTCAAAAACTAGTCTATATTTGTCAAAATATTATTTTATGATATTATCTCAACCCATAATCATCTTGTATATATATTTTATCAGTTTTTAATCTTATGAATAAAAATGTAAATTTATATTAATTTAATACATTATGAAATTCAAGGAATATCTCTCCATTCATTATAAAAGGGTGCCACTCTCTTCTCCACTACACACTTCAAGAATGATTTTGATCATCTAATACCTACCCAAATAGATTCCTAAAATAAATCCATTAATTATATAGGAATTTTTGTGCTTAATACCAACTTTATAGGGCATAAGGTGTACATAAATAAAGACTTCTCAAAGAAGAGGAACAACTTTTAACCAAATGTTTTAGTTTTATCTCTTCTTCAACCTAATTCAAATACTATCCAACCATGATGATATAATAACATTATAATATCCCATTTATTTTTATATTATTACATTAATTTCATAATCTATGTTAATATCCTCTTCCATCAAATGGGAAATTAAACCATCATTCGTGTGTTCGACAAACTACGTCCACAAGAACCTAAGTAACTCATTTTCTATCATCGCCTCTCATATATGGTTATATTAATAGATTTAAAAAATAAATAAATAAATATATATATATATGATATTCTTGAAATATTTTCCATTAAATAAATATATTATATCTCATATTTTCTTACCTGTATATTCATTAAAAACGATAATGTGGTTCGTGTGTACGTGTGGACTAAATTTTCCACAAAGTGAAGTGATTCATTTTTCATCACCACATCACATTGATGATATATATATATATGTGTTTATTTAAATATTAAATATTATATTTATTATATAATTATAATTCTATATATATAAAATAATACTTACATTATTTCTATCTGGATCATTCAGAAATGAAAACATTACTAATTCATATGTATGGTCTAATGTCTCCATGATTGTAACATAGTTTATTTTTCATAACCATGTTTTTTGATTGGTTTTAAATGTATGATTGATGTATAAAAATGATAATTTTTTTTGAGATACTATAATAATGAATATTTTGAATATATTGAACCAAACAAAGTAATTTTTTACAATCAACCAAATAACATAACAACATTGAACATGAATTTAAATGACTAAGTAGTTGAATATAAAAATGTAATAAATAAAATAAACGGAATAATAAACATGAATTTAATTTAGAAAATTTTAATATAAGTTATGAATCCTTTTATTTATAATATAAACCTCTATTTGTCTTTGGTTGGGTTGGTTTGGACCTTGTTAAAGGATCTTATATAGTCAATTGTGGTGCTTCTGGGAGAAAACAACAACTATATAGAAACTGTAAGAGAAGTATGTCAGTAGACAACCTATAGTGTAAATCAGTAGTTTATGTTGTAAATGGATCTAGATGACCCCATGAATATAGGGTTATTTATAGAAAACATACCTTTTTATGTCATAAATATGTTGAGAAACATAAAATAGGGTAAAATTATCTTTTTCCCTATTTCCTAATAACTATACTCTTCTTATTCTTACTATTTCACATACAACACCTTCTCTCAAGCTCCTCTATTATTCCTCCACTCTAATCTAGCATTTTAGATTCCTCTATCAATCATCAATTTCCCTTACCATTGGTAACATTGGATAGATATTAGTAATCTCTTAAATAAATTCTTAGTTTACCTCACTTTAAGGAATGCTAAATCTATGTGAGCTAATATTACCTCTTTTCAAGGTATTTTTCTATTCATCTAATTTATTCTATTCTATCTAAAATATTCAGTTGATACTGGATGAGTAATATTCTACATCTATAAGGTTGGTCATCTAATAATTTTTCCATTAATTTTTGTTGTCTTATATCATGCACCATCATGTCTCATGCGGGAATTTCTATGTATTTACTTCAAAATATAAAATTTATTTTTTTAATTTTTAACCTTATTTTAGGATCTCTCATAGACCATTATTTATTATCAAATGTCACCAACATCAATAAATTCCACCATCTTCTGCTGTTATTATTAAATTCACATGACTAAATTTAATGAAAAATAGTTGGAAACAGTATCCTAGATTTTGTGAAAGTATTACATTCATGATGGATTATTATTGTGATTATCTACCCATATATAAAATATTTTTAGACATGGTTATAGATAGTGTTGGACACGACACTTCATGCCCCTTAACTTGTGATGTTTGTCAAGATATCTCACATTATTTAATTAATGGTGGACATGATGTTTCATGTTCGCCTAGAGTTTATTGTACATGACATTTCAATTTAATAATTGAGTATATAGCTATGATGACATTTGTATCCATGTTCTAATTCTTAGGCTAATACCCTATTAACTGCATGATATTCTAATGATTATACATGAACACCTGAGTTACACCTCAAGAATTTTATAGTATTAGAATATATATATATATATAAATGGATATATATTTTTCTATGTATATAATATATATATATATATGTACATGTATATATATACACTAATATATATATTATGACACATGATTAGAGGTATCTCGACTTAGGTCGAAGAAAGTATTGTCTTCTTAATTCCCTTTAGAATCCAAAGTTGTCTCCTTAATAGTTTACATTTCTAATTTAGATTATTACATATACAAACTTCCATTTCATATACATTGGATAGATCATACTATACAACATTGGTGGTAGCATACTGAGTATTTCTCACACCTTGTTCGGGTTGTTTATTGGTGCCCGAACATAATTTTTAGTTGTATATATATAAGTCCCTAGCCTTAAACCTTACTTAATCTTGAGTTATTACAAGATTACACATTGAGGATCTTTTCAGGTTTAGAGTTTTAGAGAATTAGAACATAAAAAATGCATTACATTCCACATTTAAACAAAGTGGTTACATAAAATATAGTACTCATTTTTTCCCCATCAACGGAAACATATTTAAAATAAAACATTTATTCTTTCTTGACACTTCCTTGACACTATCATCATATCATGTACCATTCCCTTAACCTGTGAAAAACATTTCAAAAACTTGGTATGAGCATAAAAAGCTCAGTAAGGTTTATAAAAAGTATGAAAAGGAAACATGAGTACATATATACATAAGAATGAAATCATACTTTACCCATAAAACATAAGCACTTTAACATACCTCATAAAATCATGAATAAATCATAGAAATCATAAGACATAAAGGTAACTTGAAGCATTCATAGAATTATTACGTAGGGAGTAACCCTCTTGGTTACGTTTGGAATACCCAATACAGTATATTCCCTAAATCTCTTTGGAAAAACCTTAACGTTTAACTCTTTTTCATTACCCAATTCATTCGAGAGCTATATCAGGATCACCCGCCCTTAGTTTATCACGGAACCAACTGTCTTCATAATAATACCCTAGAACCATAACATAATCATATCACATAACTTAAGCATAAAGGAAAGATAACATTCCCACATTTCAATAACAATATAACATTTTAAGATATTGAAATAATGAATCTATTCTAAAAACCATTTTCAAAAACATTTAAAACATTTAATAAAGATATTTTTAAATAAAATTGTCCCATACCCCATTGAAGATTTTAACATTTTAAACCATTAATATCCAAATAAATAAATCCTTAAACCCATTTTGAAAACATGGATATTAATGAGAAATATTTATAAGATTAAATCATTAAAACATTTAAAACGATATTTTTGTTAAAGGGTTTTTAACAAAATGAGAGACACTTGAATACAATAAATGAGAAATAAAATTTAATAAAAACTTTATAATATCATGAGAATAAAGGAATTCTTGATATAATATTCCGAAGGACAATATCTACACCATATAAGAGTGAATTGGTTCCTAACAACAATGCAGTATCAATGGAAATGTAAATTGAGATGAAATCCATTATAAAAATGGTATCCTTAAATTAAGGATAAAATATCTCATAATTATGTGAGAAAAATATAAATACACCCAATATAAGTGGATATTAAGTGTTAAATAATCAAAGGTCATTCACACATATTCAAAGGATGACATATTAAATAACTACATGTTGAACCCAAAGAAATCGAAGTTGGGTTAAGAAGTTCCCTTGACAGCCTAACGACGTCACATCAAATTTTAGAAAGAGAGTTGATGAGAGAGATAAAGGGTATCTCATCTCTTGGACATAAAATTTACGGCAATAAGGATATATAAGAACATATCCCCACATAATAAGATGAAAATTAAAAGACATAACAAAATAAGTCTTTTAAAAAGAGGAGGGTGAAAGGTTCCCTTACCGATTTGGGTAACTTTCGAAACGTACACCCCATGAAAGAAGGACTATACAACATTAATGTAAATACTCATAAAAGAAAGTATGTTACACAATGAGTAGAATAATGGAAAGTACATACAACACTAAAAAGGAAATATTGGCAAATGTAGCATGAATCTCACGAAGACACAAAGGGAGATAAAAAGCCCCTTGCAAAATTTCAGCAGCCTAACCGCGCCAATTAAAACTTCCAAAATGGATTGATAAGAGAAAATAGGGTCTCTCATCAAATTGACATAAAAATTACAGTAGGATTAATATAAAATAACATCCCAATCATAATAAATATGAGCTTAAAAGGAATGACATAAAAGAGAGTTCTTAAAAAGAAAGAGAGAGGTGAGATCCCTTACCTCGAGTCCGACTTGACTCGATCGTTATTTAACCTCCAGAATAATAAACATGAGTTAATTTCTACTTGAATAAGAACCGTTTTAAAGTTCATTATTCCTTTTATATAACTTACTACCATGCTATGAACACTATGTAATTATTTAAGTTAATAATGGTCGTTTTGTAGATTATTGCTACTTGAGTCAGAAATAAACTCTTTATAATTACAAGTTGTTCATGTGGTAAAATATATTTTATATCCATGATTATATTAATTATTTAGATATCATATATATCATATATATCCATTATATACATGCATTTATAATATTACATAACATTTAGAGGTAAGAAATGAAATGCACCGTTCATGGAGATGGTAATCCGTACGTACGGATAAACACTACTTCCATTTATATTTCTTATTTAATGGAATTAAAACATAATGATACATAATAGTATTATAATTACAGTATGTTATCATATATAATATCATTAAATATATCGTTTATACGTACCACATATGGTATTAGCGAATCTAATCACTTTGAGGGGGCGGTAGTCCGCACTTCCTAAAATGAAGATATCGCGTTTAACCATAATGGAAACCATAAAGGTATTCCATAAATGAAAAATACAGATGCATAAGTAAAACATAAACATATTATATATCATATATAAATATAGTGACATCTTAATGGCCACCTTTGAGGGTGTTAAAAGAATATTGAACAATCATCGTTTCGTGAGACAGAAATTCACCATCCACAGAAACAGTATGTTCTTTAGCCATTATATTTAGGTGTGTGTAAGTGTAGCTAGAATAATTATTATAAAAACATCCTAGTATATTAAATATACTGGATTTGTTACAAAAGAAATGAATAAAAAGAGTTTAGGGGGTTGGAGAAGCAAAATAAAACAAAAGAACACAAATGAAGACATTACCTTAAAATCGGGTATCTCTCTTTGATTTGAGATCAAAGGCATCCTTGTGAAGACTTATGCCCAATGTGAGGCTTCTAGGAGTAAGAAAGGTATGTGTAGAGACAAAATGAGTAGGGTTTGGATGAGACAATGGCTTGAGAGGTGTGGGTAAGGTTGTAGAGGTGGGGGCCTTTTATAAGAGGAGAGGAGGGGTACTCTTGGAAAGTTACAAAATGTTTCTTTATTTTCAAATGAGTTTCTGATTTTAAAGGTCCCACATTGATCTATTTCGAGGATAAGGTGGTAAGGGTTATAAATATACTCATCCAATAGGTCTTTGACAAGTTTATGTTATAGTTTTAAGATTCTGTTTTCATTTTATTTAAATCCTTTATTAATGAGGTAATCGCTGCATCATCATGATGTCATAAATAATTTAATTTATTTAATGCCTAAAAATTATAAAAAAAATATCATGATGTATGAAATATTTTTATCTTTCTAATTAATATTTATAGTAAAAAATATGACTTGTATAACCCCATTTAAATTTTTTTAGTAAAACAACTCATGCTTGTGACATTTTTATTTTAACTTTAAATAAAAAGTTATTTATGTCATTTCCCAACCCAAGTGGCTCCATGGGCTCCCCAAGTTGACCCATGTATTTTCTTGGTCGTCCATGACACATCCAATGATGGTAGGGCATGTTTCTAGTTAATTTCATATTATTAAAACATTATTTTTACCTTAAATTACACTAATTACCTATAATCGCGATTAAAAACATTAAAGTTACTATTCGCCAAAAAATTATTTTAATCCCATTGAACCACATTTTACATCCTAATGACAACCATGTATGTAGGATTTTTTAAATTCAAATCACAGAAGTGGTAAAGTTTCATTTAAACGAAAAATCAGTTTTTAAACTACCACTTAGTGGTTTCACTATTCATCAAAAATTGATGTTTTTCAGAAAATACCAAATATTCACCCTAAGATATATTTGATATTGAGAATTCAAAAATAATTTCTATTGTACAAAATAAAAAACATATATGTTGCATTAATTAATTTAATAATTAATTTCCACTGTCAAAACAAATAGCGTGTTTTTAAGAAACAATATCTTTTAAAAGATTGACACTAGTTTAAGTCCAATATCAAAGTGAAATTAATTCGAATGACCACCATTAGATTATATGGTAAAAATATATTCTAAATATACTCTAATATAAATTAAAAATATAATCTATCCATATAAATAAATCATATTAAAAGGAGGTTTTGAATTAAAATGCAACATTTTCAACAAAAATGATCTTTATCGGAAAAATAACAAAATTTTACACAAACTAGATTTTGATGTCCAGATTATAAAGAAGGATTTTATTTTGTCAAATAAAACATATAAAATTTTCAAAAGTAATTTTAAAAATGGTTCTCCATAAAAAGGCGGTTAATCGACCTTTTAAAGTATATTAGAAGATTTATGCTTAAAATTGGATTCATTGGCATTTTAAGCATCCATCATTTATTGGATAAAAGTAAAAATATTTGACAAACATATATAATCATTTTTTAGTTAGTGCCATTCATTCCTGCCATTAAAATGGCTAGGTGTTAACTACCTTTTAAAATAATATTATTTTATTAATAGAGTGCAACGTAAGATTTCAAAGAAACTCGTTGTTGTGTATTGGGTATGCCCTAGATCATAGCATTCCCTTTAAATTAATATTAATATTTTATTCAAAAATATGGATAAATATGAAAATGTCATATTCTTTATTTACCTGGGGTGTTACATCCTTCCCCCCTTTTGGGAATTGCGTCCTCGCAATTTTAAAATTGGGCTTGGAAGCTTCATTGAAAATCCCACATCGGAACAAGAGTCAATAAAACTATCACATTAAAAGAATGGGAGAGAAGTACAAATGTCACCCGAGTTAACCCATACTAGGATTCAAAGTATGAAAATATGGATATGGAGAAAAAACAAAGGGTCATGTTCTGATGGAGAGTGATAGTAAACATGTCTAGGAGAAAGTTAACAACATGAAATTCACAAACTTGTGATGGGTTAAACGGTATTTGATTTCCAAGTAGGAAAAATTAACAGACAACATTTTTGTTTTAAGTTACTTTTCATTGATGAATTTATTTATGATCTTAACTAAAACATAAGGAAGCATACTTAATTGTCTTGTTGACTTTCACCTTTTACTATATTTCTTACACGAACTCATATTTTCTCCAAAAGATGAGTATTTTTGATGACTTGTTCACAATAAGAGAGCTATAATCAACATCTAGAGAATCACCTAATCCAAAAAAGAGAACTATATAAATACCATGTCTTTAGACCTTAACCAAAACTAAAACCCAAATTTCAACAAAGTCCATTCAATAAACATCTATCCATAAAATTATACAAAGTAAACCAAACTAAGATTGAAACCCAATTCTATGAAGGATTTAATCACATAGTCTCCTAAGATGAATTTTAACATTTTTCTCCAAAATAACATCAGTTACTCTTACAGTATCATACTGAAAAGTAATTAACCTAATCACATATCTTCCATGATAGGATAATCATTTCCATTGATAATGAAAAAAAATAAACTTACTCTTAATTCATAAAATCATCTAACTAAAAAAGAATCATTCAAACTAACCAAGGACTTCACATAGTCCAGTGGTAGGCAATAAATACCAGTTTCACATTGGTTGTGGGTTCAATTTCCACAGCTTCGTCCGACACAATGGGTTGTCACACGGTCTGCATGTTTTTCCTTTTCAAATTCTATATAATTTTGTAACATTACTCAAAAAGAGATAAATTCATCAAAAATAACCATAACATATTTTAACCACAAAGGTTATCTGATAACTTCCATTTTGCAACCCAAAAAGTATTAACCAGTAATTGCCTCAAATTCAAGGATCATATAAACCCAAATGGTTCTTTATAACTATATCCATAAAAGAAAGGATAATTATTCCTTGAATAAAATTTTCATATATCAAACATCATGGTTACTATAAAAAGTCTTCTAATGTAACCCCATCATAAAAAGAGACTTAATACATCTAAGAATTTCACCATCCTAAAATCTACCATAACCCTTGAATCCCTTATATGATGACTTCTTACTCATTCAAAATTCTTCATGACCCATTAGCCATTCCTTTTCAACTTATTCTGAAATACTTATTTCCTAAAAAAATCATGAATCATATCCTAAGATTCCAATAATAGGAAAACATATGTTAAGAAATAATCCATAACTTTCATTCTTCATTGTCAGTTTCTTCATCCTCAATCGGAATGGCATTAGGTATTGGTAAATTAATATTTGTACGATCTTGGTGACCTCATTCCCGAAACTTCTTCGTAGGACATGTGTTTGCATAATGACCATGCACACCACATTTAAAACATTCAGTTGATCCTTCATAAATAACTTCTTTCCCTTTCCTAGAGTCAACATGATGCTTCCTTTTTCCATGGAAGGTTCTTGCTTTGTGACCATCATTTCCACATCTATAGCATCTTTATGTCCCTTTGAAACATTTTCCTATGTGTTTCCTTCCACATATTTGACACATAGGTTTTTGAACATACTTACCTTTATGATTATTACCTGAACTTTCGTAGGGATTTGTTTCTCGCATACACGATGCCTTATAAAAATCACTAAGGTTCAGGTGGTCAATCATGACTCCAGATAGTTGGTTAAGAATAACCACAAGAGTTCTCATTGCAGTACCCATATCATTCAGTTGTTCTTTCATAAAACCGTCACAGTTTTCTTCAAATACACTATTACTTTGGTTCCTGCTAGATCCAGTCGTTTACTAAAACCAAAAAGGTCAGCGTGAGTATATCAGTAAAATCATCAAATAAAAAAGAAGGAGATAAACACCAAGATATACTTATACAAGTTATCTCAAACACATTATAACTTTAAAATAATGATGACTCCATCTAATATACTAAACATTATGGTTATACACAACTTGTGACTTTTTCATAAACAACACTCTAACCTCTAAAGTTATCTAAACCGACCTCTGATACCAACTATAAGGCCCCTACCTTACACCTTACATAATCTTGAGTTATTACAAGATTACACATTAAGGATTTTTTCAGGTTTAGAGTTTTAGAGAATGAGATCATAAAACTTGCATTAAATTCCACATTTAAACAAAGTGGTTACATAAAAGATAGTATTCATTTTTTCCCATCAACGAAAACATATTTAAAATAAAACATGGATTCTTTCTTAACACATCCTTGACACTATCATCATATCACGTACCGTTCCCTTGACCTGTGAAAAACATTTCAATAACATGGGATGAGCATAAAAAGCTTATTAAGGGTTATAAAAAGTATGGAAAGGAAACATGAGTATATATATACATAAGAATGAAATCATAATTTACCTATAAAACATAAGCACTTTAACATACCTCATAAAATCATGAATAAATCATAGAAATCATAAGACATAAAGGTAACTTGAGGCATTCATAACATTATTTTGTAGGGAGTAACCCTCTTGGTTACATTTGGAATACCCATCATAGTATATTCCCTAAATCTCTTTGGAGAAACCTTAACGTTTAACTCCTTCACGTTACCCAATGCATTGGAGAGATATATTGGGCTCACCCTCCCTTAGTTTATCACAAAACCACTCATCTTCATAACAATGCAAAAGGACCATAAAATTATCATAGCACATAACTTAAGCATAAAGGAAAGACAACATTCCCACATTTCAATAACAATATAACATTTTAAGATATTGAAATAATGAATCCATTCTAAAAACCATTTTCAAAACCATTTAATACGTTTAATAAAGATATATTTAAATCAAAGTGTCCTATACCACATTGAAGCTTTAAACATTTTAAACCATTAATATCCATATAAATAAATCCTTAAAACCATTTTGAAAACATGGATATTAATGAGAAATATTTATAATATTAAATCATTAAAACATTTAAAACGATATTTTAGTTAAAGGGTTTTTAACAAAATGAGAGACATTTGAATACAATAATTGAGGAATAACATTTAATCAAAACTTTATAATGTCACGAGAATAAAGGGATTCATGATATAATATTCCAAAGGACAATATATACACCATATAAGAGTGAATTGGTGCATAACAACAATGAAGTCTCAATGGAAATGTAAATTGAGATGAAATCCATTATAAAGATGGTATCCTTAAATTAAGGATAAATCAATATCATAATTATGTGAGACAAATATAAATACACCCAATATAAGTGGATATTAAGTGTAAACTAATAAAAGGTCATTCATACATATTAAAAGGATGAAATATTCAATAATTACATGTTGAACCCAAAGAAATCAAAATTGGGTTAAGATGTTCCCTTGACAGCCTAACAACGCCAAATAAAACTTCCAAAATAGATTGATGAGAGAAAATAGGGTCTATCATCAAATTAACATAAAAATTAAAGTAAGAGTAATATAAAATAACATCCCAATCATAATAAATATGAGCTTAAAAGGAATGATATAAAAGAGAGTGCTTAAAAAGAAAGAGAGAGGTAGGATCCCTTACCTCGGGTCCGACTTGACTCGATCGTTCTTTAACCTCCTGAATAATAAACATGATTTAATTTATAATTGCTTAAGAATCTTTTTAATGTTCATTATTCCTTTTATATCACTTAATACCATGCTATAAACACTATGTAATTATTTAAGTTAATAATGGTCCTTTTGTAGATCATTGCTACTTGAGTCAGAAATAAACTCTTTATAATTACAAGTTGTTCATGTGGTAAAATATATATTATATCCAGAATTATATTCATTATGTATACATCATATATATCATATATACCCATTATATACATGCATTTATAATATTACATAACATTTAGAGGTAAGAAATGAAATGCACCGTTCATGGAGACGGTAAGTCGTACGTACGCATGAACGCTACTTCCATTTATATTTCTTATTTAATGGAATTAAAACATAATTATACATAATAGTATTATAATTCCAGTATTTTATCATATATAATATCATTAAATCCATCCTTTATATGTACCACATATGGTATTAACCAATAAAATCACTTTGAGGGGGCAGTAGTCCGCACTTCCTAAAATGAAGATATCATGTTTAACCAAAATAAAAACCATAAAGGTATTCCATAAATGAAAAATACAGAAGCTTAAATAAAAAATAAAAATATTATATATCATATATAAATATATTGACATCTTAATGGCCACATTTGAGGGTGTTAAAATAATATTGAACAATCATCGTTTCGTGAGGCAGAAATTCACCATCCACAGAAACAGTATGTTCTTTAACCATTAGATGTAGGTGTGTGTAAGTGTAGCTCGAATCCTTCTTATAAAAAAATCCTAGTATTTTTAAGATACTGTATTTGTTACAAAATAAATGAATAAAAAGAGTTTAGGGGGTTGGAGAAGCAAAATAAAACAAAAGAACACAAGTGAAGACATTACCATAAAATCGGGTATCTCTCTTTGATTTGAGCACAAAGGCTTACTTGGGAAGACTTCTTCACGAAGTGAGGATTCTATGACTAAGAGAGGGATGTGGAGAGACAAAATGAGCAGGGGTTGGCCGAGACAAAGTCTTGAGAGATGTGGGTAAGGTGGTAGAGGTGGGGGCCTTTAATAAGAGGAGAGGAGGGGCACTCTTGGAAAGTTACAAAATGTTACTTTATTTTCAAATGAGTTTCGGATTTTAAAGGTCCCACATTGATGTATTTCGAGGATAAGGTGGTATGGGATCGAAATATACTCATCCAATAGGTCTTTGACAAGTATATGTTATAGTTTTAACATTGTCTTTTCATTTTATTTAAATCCTTTATTGATTAGGTAATCACTGCATCATCATGATGTCATAAATAATTTAACTTTTTTAATGTCTAAAAATTATAAAAAAATATCATGATTTTGGAAATATTTTTATATTTCTAATGAATATTTATAGTTAAAAATATTACTTGTATAACCCCATTTAAAAATTGTTTTAGTAAAACAACTCATGTTTGTGACATTTTTATTTTAACTTTAAATAAAAAGTTATTTATGTCATTTCCCAACCAAAGTGCCTCCATGGGGTCCCCAAGTTGACCCATGGATTGTCTTGGTCGGACATGAGACATCCAATGTGGTCAGGGCATGTGTCTAGGTCATTTCATATTATTAAAACATTATTTTTACATTAAATTACACTAATTACCTCTAATCGTGATTAAAAAGATAAAAGTTACTATTCACCAAAAAATTATTTTAATCACATTGAACCACATTTTACATCCTAATGACAACCATGTATGTTGGATTTTTGAAATTCAAATCACAGACATGGTAAAGTTTCATTTAAATGAAAAAATCAGTTTTGAAACTACCACTTAGTGGTTTCACTATTCATCAAAAATTGAAGTTTTTCAGAAAAATACCAAAAATTCACCCTAAGATATATTTGATATTCCGAATTCAAAAATTATGTCTATTTTACAAAATTCAAAACATATATGTTGCATTAATTAATTTAATAATTAATTTCCGCTGTCAAAACAAATAGCATGTTTTTAAGAAACAATATCTATTAAAAGATTGACACTAGTTTAAGTCCAATTTTAAAGTAAAATTAATTCCAATGACCACCATTTGTTTAAATGGTAAAAATATATTCTAAATACACTCTAATATAAATTAAAAATATAATATATTCCTATAAATAAATCAGATTAAAAGGAGGTTTTGAATTAAAATGCAACATTTTCAACAAAAATGATCTTTATCAGAAAAATAAATTTTTTTTACACAAAGTAAATTTTGATGTCCAGATTCTAAAGAAGGATTTTATTTTTTTCAAATACAACATATAAAATTATCAAATGTATATTTAAAAAGGGTTATCCATCAAAAGGCGGTTAATCGACCTTTTAAAGAATATTAGAAGATTTATGCTTAAAATTGGATTCATTTGCATTTTAAGCCTCCAACATTTATTGGATAAAAGTAAAACTATTTGACAAAAATATATCATCATTTTTTAGTTAGTTCCATTCAGTCCCTCCATTACAACGACTAGGCATTAACTTCCTTTTAAAATAATATTATTTTATTATTAGAGTGCAACGTAAGATTTCAAAGAAACTCATTGTTGCGTATTGGGTACGCCCTCGAGCATAGCATTCCATTTAAAGTAATATTAATATTTTATTCAAAAATATGGATAAATATGAAAATTTGATATTCTTTATTTATCTGGGGTGTTACAATATAGGTACAATGTCAAGGGTTTGGATAGTAATTCTTGAGATTCTTTTCTAAGATAGAGTGAAAAAACAGAGGACCAATATTATTCCCGTTATGCATTTTGTTATCTTTTTTATAGCATGTTTTATATGAATGTTTCTATGTATCATGTGAATTTTATTTTATTTTTTTATATTATCATGGTAGGACCATAATTTTTTATATGAAAATTGTGATATTCTTTATCTGGATAATTTTATTTGTATTCTGCTATTTCTAATTATTACACATTTTTTGTTGATTTATCGGTTACTCTATTATATTCTCAACTCTTTCTAGATGGAATAATCTCCCCAAAGACACACCCTAGAACCCCAATACTAGTTAGTATCCTATATAATACAGGGTGTAATTCTTGAGGACATGTGTAAAACCTAGTTCCATTACTTAATATTTAACTAGGTCTGATACGCTTCAAAGTGGAATCAAAAACGATTTTTTTCATTTTGTCTTACTATTTACTAATGGTTAAAGAAGATATTATTAAGTGTTTGAATTTTTTAATGAGCCTATTCTTAGGATTACTTAACTCACATGCTGAGAAAATAAAAGTTAACTAGGATGGGAAATTGTTGTTTCTGTTTTTTCCTATTATAGTTGTATAGATTTCCCCGTTGTGTGACACACATGATTTTTGGAATTATTATTAGTATTATTATTTTTATTTTTATTTTTATTATTCATTTTTCTCCTTATACTAGTAATGGAAAAAGGTATTGATAATGCATCATATAAGGCACCTAAGGATTTAAATGTCATGCATATGACATGTCATATTTATATAATTGAATCCATTTTATGATACATATTACTGCTTCCATGACTTTTATATTTAGAAATTTACTTACATTTCTTATATGGATAGAATAATTGGATTAATTAAAGTGTATTAATCAACATAAATGGTGTTTTCCCATATATCTTAATGTTGGAACATTAATTAACAAATTATTCCATGATTGATCCATGGACCACTGGTCACATGGGATGAAATGTTAGCTACTTTCAATTAGATGAATGAAATTTGTAATTTAAGATTCATGTACTTCAATAAATTGGGAATGGAGACTCATCTAATTTTACAATAATATATATACATATAAATTAGTAATAAATAAATTGAATTTAAATTTTCAAATATAATGGTAATAGTTAAATGGTGATTCGAATTTCTACATAAATGTTTTTTCCACTAAACCATGAACTTAACACTACACATATCGGGACCTCTTCTTTGGGATGTGAGACCTTCAACCTTACCCAACCATATTAGTGGGAAGTATGAAGTGTCTCTTATGAATCTAGTGATTGAAAAAAATCACATATATCTACATTTAAGAGCCAAAACATATGGGTATTGAATCATTTATAATAAGATGTAACACCCATCTTTCTACATTAACTATGAACAATTAATCTATAAAATTATTTTCTATGTTATTTTTGGGTAATTATAAAAATATTCCCCCAATAAAAACATGGGTTGAGTGCTAGGAAGGTGGTGATGACCATACACCAAAGGTGGTGGGATCTGGGGCACTATTTTTACCTCCTTGATTTCCACTTACGACACTACCAACTATACTAGAATTGGTCACTGATTACCAGTCCTGAATTACATTCCTTCAGTTTATGTAGTCTATTTTGAGAGATTCATGAGTTTCCTCTTTTACGGTAAAGTTTATGTGATAGTTCTAGTAGCTACATCCACCTATGTTCTTAATCAATGGTGGCCCCAAGAATATAAGTTGTATATCGAGGTTATTCTATATATATTTGGGATCTTTGAGATGCATTTGGGAAATGAATGTCAATTTTGAAACCCGTATTTTATGTCATTACACCTAGCAATGGTGGGTCATTTTCAGTTGAGCTAGTCAGCATTAGGATATGATCTGGAATTATTTCAATATTTCCTTATGGGATTATATTTTCTTATATACACTAAGATCTAAGCATTCTAAAAAAATTATGCACCTTTACTTGGGTGTTATGTTCATGATGGAGTATTCCACTCATTTCATATATCTCTATTGTTTTGAGAATTCTCACACTGATGAAGAACAAATGTATTGAGACAGTTTGAGGATGACCTTGTGTAGAACATCTAATATTAGATTTATATCTTTTGGTTATATAGAATCTTAGAGATGGTGATCCAAGATGTAATCACTGAGCCTAATTTTAGGGAAGGTGATGGTGTGGGATAGGGTGGTTCAGCCCTAAAGAAAGGTAGCATCTCATCTAGAAACTAGAAGAGGCACCTTGAGTCTGCTTGTGTGGATATAGTGATTTTCAGGTGGAACACACTAGTAGTTATATGTTTTACCACCAATGTGGGAAACCCAATAATATGAATCCCAAGTACAACAGGGACCCAGTTTAAAACTAGTCTTATAGAATAATGGACTATCTATAGTGTTTTTTATATCCTTTACCCAGTTCTTAGTTATTAGGGTTCTACACTAACTCCATGATTGGGAGAGGGGGATACAGGTTCACATCATATCGGAAGTTGGGTGACTATTATCCAAACAGTCTAAAGAGGTGGATGTTTCCATAGAATCCACTAATACAAGTTGCAATTCCAGTAGATTAAGACAGCTCAGGATATCGATGTTGTGTCTTAGATCTACTTTAATGGCCATTTTCATGTAGTAAATATAATTCCAGATGAGTAGGGAATTGGTTCTTCTACAGTATGAGGGATTATTTTATTATCATATACTATGGTGTCTATACTTTTTGAAATGTGTACCTTAAATTTTTTTATGTTTTCAGAAATTATGGAAGGTTTGGGCCTTAAAATTGAGTAAATATGTGGGGTAATGACTCTAGATACTCTATTAAGAATTAAATATAATAGTATACATCTATTCAATGATTTTTGACTCAAGGATGGTGGTTTTAGATTCATATAGAACTTCCTCATCCATTAGATGACTGGTTTTGAAATCATTCTTATAATGGACTGGTTAAACCTATATCAAGACTGTATAGATTATTATAAATGGAGGGTGAACTTATCATCACTCGAGGATATTAGCCTCATGCATAAAGGATATTGGGATATCCAATAAATTCAATATGGACCCGAGCATCAGGGGATGGGAGGAGTGATATCCCATATTTCTAGTATCTTTGAAAACAATTAGTGAGTATAAAAATCTAGTTTCACTCAAATAGTGCATCATTTTAGGGATGTATTCTTTGGTAACTTTTTTTGACTTCCTCCTAAGAGATAGGCTGAGTCCACTATTGATCTTATACCAGGAGAAGCACTAGTATCCATTCTTCCTTATTGGATCGATTAATTATATCTTCTGGAGATTAAGAGACAATTAAAGGACATTGAAGCAAAGGGTTCTATATGTTCTAGTACTTATCCTTGGGGTTCACTAGTGTTATAATCCAAAAAGGTTTACATGAACTTTAGGCTCTATATGGACTTCCAAATTTTGAATCATCTCCTGGTGGGGAACCAGTATTCTCTACCCTAAATATATGATTTATTCAACTATCTTCAAGGAGTGAGGGTCTTCTCAATGATTTAACTCTGGGAAGTCTATCATTAGGTAAGAATTGATCCTTTAGATATTTTGCATAGAAATTTCTATATAATATATAAACATTATGATTATCTGGTGACATATTTCAATTTTACAAATTTACCTGAATTTTTCATGTCTTTGATGAACCGGGTCTTCCACCCATATCTTGATTCACTTGTGGTGGTCTTTATGGATTACATTGTTGTGTATTTTCACTCTCGAAAATATTAATCCAAACATATTGAGATCATATTTAATACACAAATAGATCATAATTTTTTTTTCTAAACTCAAAAAGTGACACTTTTGGATCGATAAAGCTCACTCACTTGGTCAAATTATCTTAGAGACGAGTGTATCTATTGACCGAGAGAAGGTGGGAGTTATGGTATAATGGGTGTTTCCCAAGAACATTTTATACATATAAACTTTATTGGAGATGGATAGATATTATAGGAAATTTATTTAGAAATTGTCACACCTAGTAGAACATATAACATGCTTGAAGAAAATGGTTGTTAAGTTTATGTGGTCTAAAGCATATGAAAAATCCTTATAGGCGCTTAATGGGAGACTAAATTCAGTGTCGATCCTGATTCTGCCTAACCCTGGTAGGGGATACATGGAATATTTTTATGCATCAAAAATTTATTTGGGATCCATTATTATGTAGGAATATATTCTTGTGACATATTGGTCTCATTAGGTGATGCCTCACAAGCGAAAGGACATGTTTCACGACATCATGTTGGTAGTTGTGGTTCATGCATTACTTTGTTGGATTCATATTTGTAGGGTGAATGCCTCATTGTTTAAACATATAATAAAAATATTAAATACATTTCCACTCAGTGTGACATGAATCTCATTTAGTTTATATGGTTAGAATTCCTATTTTCATTCTATTTTGGAACTCACTTATACGCTCAGGAAGCGAAACATAATGGATAATGTGATGATTTTAAAGACTTAGACACAAGAATCTCAAGAGGGAAGTAGTGAGTGGATATTGATGGATATATTTTTGTAGATGCATCTGGAGGCTCAGGAATATCATAGGATGTCATTTTTAGAAGCCTTAGAGGAGACATGTTCTCTTCTAGGGCATGTAAAGATTAGATTTCTTTTTGATTTTTTTTGGATTATTCCTAAGGTAGAATGTCTTCGATGAGGATATATTGTTTGGTTCGGTTATTGATGAGGATAATATTCTTTACATTCATGTGTGTGTACGGGTTCCTACATACATTTGAGAAAAATTGATATGGGATTCTCAGGACTCTAAATAGGATGCACATCCTACACTCACCAAGATGTAAAGGTGGAGCACCAGTGGCATAATAGGATTTTATAGCCATTATCCATTCTGAAACAAAAATAGGATGATGTCACTATGGATTTTAGTTTTGGGTTTGTTGAGATTAACGTGAAGTAGTGATATGGTAAGGGGGGTCATTTATAGGTTGACCAAGGTCTCTCACTTTTTACCTATCAAAGAGACCATTTTACAAGATGAGATTTGAGGAATTTACATCGGAGAGGTTATACGACTTCATAGTATACGCTATTCTATTTTATTTAACAAGGACGATTGGTTTACATCATTGTTATGGTAGGGTTTTGTAGAATTCACTAGTAACATGGGTGATTCTAAGTACAATTTTTCATGCTCATATAGGTTTTCAATCATAGAATACAATGCCTATGTAAGAGGATATTAAAAGTGCATGTTTCTTTGATTTTGAAGGTTACTGGTATCGCTGAATTTACATACATAAAGAACGTTTATGAAACTGTTCGGAAGGATCCTTATGAGTCCATATATGGTAAGATATTAATTTTACCATTATATTGATTAATGGTTGGAGAGGCAACACAAATAAGACTTCATGTCTTTCAGGAGACATCATAGCACATACAACTTATCCAGAAGCATGTGTGTACATCTCAGACAAGGGATATGATATATACCAATCATCATAGCTAGCCTCTGGAGTTTGATATGGGAAACCAAGTCATTATTTTAGTTTTTCCTAGTTTGGGTCATATATGGATTCAAGAACTTGGTAATATATCACCTTATTATGTTAGGACTTTTGAGTTATTGGTGAGATTCCACCCAGTATCCTATCTATTGACCTTTTCTTAGAGTTACTAGGCCATTTATGATGTATTCCATGTATTTCAGCTTCTATATTATTATTTTTACCCATCTAAATCTTTAGATCCAGATGATATTGAGTAGGAGGTTTATGTTTCATTTGAGGAGCAACATTTTTTATTATCAATCGGACTATAAAGGATCTTTGACGAAGGTGAGTTACTCTAGGTGAGGTGATATAGAAGTACGCCCATGTAGTGGATAAGATCCAAGAGAGAGAGGCTCACATTCAAGCTCAATGGATAAAACATTTCCCAAAAAATGGTTTACCACCCTCAAAAGGTAATCTAGGGGATTGTTTGCATTAAGAAGTGCTGGCTGTAATGTAATTCATTTTTTATGAGGCATAGATCCATTAATTTACAGTATAAACTGATTTATTTATTTGGATGGGTTGGTTTGTACTTGTTAAAGGATCTTATATAGGCCTTCGGGGTGATTCTTCGAGGAAATAGTAGCTATAAACAAGTTTGAGAATATTTATTGAAGTGAAAAACTTATGGTGTAAATATATCATTTACACCATAAATTATTAAATTGTGACATAAACCCCAATTACACAATAAATTGATTAATTTGACCTCATGAAGAGGGGTATTCAAGGAATAAATCCCATGTTTACACCGTAAATATGTCAAGAAACATTAAATCAGGGTGAGATTACATTTTTGAACCTAACACCTTATAACCTAAATAGCGTCTTCTTCTTCTTCACATTTCAGGTACAACACCTCTTCTCGAGATACACTCTTCTTCCTCCACTCCAATCTAGGATTTGAGCTTTCCCCCTCCATCTGGTGTATGTTTAACTTGACATTAGTCATGTTGTACCCATATATGTAATAACTAAACTCCATGTTAATCTTTTCTTTGTTTGTATCATTGTATGGAATATTAAATCCATATAATCTAATATTCCATAAGTTAGTTGGTCTAGTGGTTTTTTTCCTAAAGATGACTTGTTCTATATCATGCACCATCATGTCACACATCGTACCTTCCAAGTTCTTCCTTGAAAATGAAAAATTACATATTTAAATTGTAAACCTTGTTAGAGGTACTTCTGCAGACCCTTATTTATTATCATATGTCACCCACCATGAAAAAAGCAACCCCCTTTGGGTGCACTTCTTAAATTCACTTGATTAAATGGAATAATAAATTTTTGGAAACCATATATTATCATATGTAAAATAATTAAATTCATGATAGATTATAATTACGATTTCTTACCCATGTATAATGGACTTTAAGACATGATTAAGGATAGAATTTACCATGATGCTTCACTGTCCCTTGACGTGTGATGTTGGGAATGATGTCTCATATGGTTTATGGAATGGGGGACAAGATGCTCAGATTACACTAGATGTTTTTGGACATGATCTTTCACTGCTCTCATTGGGTTGGTGGATATGATGGAATCTATATCCCTTTTCGAATTCTTAGGCTAGTACCCTCTTTACACCATGAGACTCTTAATACTATGTATGGATGCCTGATTAACGCCTCAAATCCTAACTAGGATTACTATCTATATATATAGATATACACCCTACTACATATATATATTTTATATATACATACATATATATATACTTATATATATACATACACACACACATATATATATATATATGGTAACATATATTCGGTGGGATTCACGGTTTGTTCGAGGTTGGTAGAGTCTTCTTGCTGACTAGTAGGATCTAGAATCCACTCATTTATTGTTTACATTTTTTATTGGCATTTTAATATCTACACACTTCCATTTTATATGATCTTTCTTGATCATACTAGATGTCATTGGTTTCGGCCTACTGAGTATTTCTCACATCCTTTTCTGACTGTCGATTGGTACCTAAATAATCTTCTTTGTTGTAGGTAGTGTAATGACTCATATTTTCTCTGATTTTATTTTTAGAAGTTAATTGGAAAAATCTCTACATAAGGTACTAAGATGGTTGTGGTTACGAGGCCTAATGTGCCCAAAATAGTTCATTGATTTTTTTTAAAATTTTAATATTACATCTGATATGTTTTCCAAAAAAAGAGGAATAACTCCCAAAAATATGCCTAGATTAGAAATTCAAATTCACCATTGCATTCAAAGTAATAATTTTACCCTAGGTGTGACCCAACATAGGCTGGTGTGGGTCAACTATGAAATTTACTTTTTGGGATGTAACCGTAAATAAAATAATTAAATAAAATCATATTATTTTTAAATCCTAATAACTCATAAATGGTAACTAGGATTGGAAATACGATACCACTGTTGATTTCGTAAGGATTTGTTTTATTTTGTTGAGTCCTAACATTGTTCATCATGGGATGAATATAAATGATATATTTTGGATGTAAACATCGTTAATATAATTTCATAAAAAATTATTTTTTGACGCAATGATGGTTTCATTTTTATTTCGCATATTGTCAAGAATCCTGAGTTATTTCCATATCCCTAAAAACACCCTAAGGAAGGATCTCCATCTAACAACTGCCAATTGATTGATGAATTAAAAACGAAAAACCTCATATTTGAAAAATCTTGACCATAACAACGACGCGATGATCGTTATTCGTCAGTGATTGAACCAAATCAAGTTAGGGCATTTTTTATTTGATTTCATTTCCTCGTTCATGAATTCCATGATAAACATGGACCAATCAACAAATTGATTGGCCTACTGTTTGATCATTCGTAAATAAGGGATTTTATTGTGGGGATTAAAGGGATGTTATATCTTGTGAATATCTATTTATTATTCTTCATTAAAAAACATTCTAACATGAATGGATCAAGGATGACATGAAAAAGGCCATGATCTGTCCATTTTGGAATTCACATGCTTTGTCTTTTTCCCTAATGTTCTTTGTTCATCACTATTTATGATCAGAGGATAGTTTAATCTTTGATTTGTGGTGAAACGATCTGGGGAGGGGATCTGAAACCGTGGTGGTGAAAGGTGAATAATGTACAAGGTAGTGGAAAAGAATGTAGGATTCATCCATTTCAGGTGGAGTTCAGTGGGGCAGCTTGGGAGGAGGCAGCATTAGCCTGACAAGGGAAACTAGGCCAAGCAGAGTGAGGCAGGACAGGCCACCGATAGGGTGGCTGTAGGCAGTAGCAAGACATGTTCCATCTAGGACCACATCGAAGGAGGAATATTGTGGTTGCGGAGGTCATGGGAAGAGACTAGTATTTAGGAAAGGAGGTTGTAGCAGCATCAAGGTTGCGGATCGAAGCCACATTGGTTAGGGCCTGCATCGCCAGCAAAGCCACAAGACCAGGCTGAACCCATTGTGGAATCCGCAAGGTTGGCGACAAGGAATTTTTCCAAATTGAGTGGGGGGGGGGGAGATGGCCGTGAATTTGGGAAACCCCATGGACCAGAGGGACGCGGCCAGAACAGTACATATCTGGTGGAGCAAGGGAAACCCACAAGATGCATTTCGAGCTAGAGAATTGGGCCGCTCCGGAAGCCCAACATACTGGAGCGCATGACCCAATAGGTCATGGTCCAGTGGCCCATTAGGATGGTCCAGTTTGGGTCATCCCCCAACAACCACGTCTGGTCAGGTCTTCCAAACTAGGTTGGGTTGGGTCGGACCTAGATTAGACATGACCCACTTTACTAAATTGGCCATATCTTTACAACCGTGTGTCCAGTTGATGATTTTTTAAAGCATTGTGTCCCTTGATATTAAGAGGTAATTTTAAGATAATCTAAGTGTGTTTTTGAAAAACATTTAATGATACATAATTTATGAGTATGTTGGTCTTCTTTACCACTTTTTGTAGGTAGTGGTGTGACTCCCCACATTGTGGGTGTTGGGTTTGATACCTTTGTGTAGTTTCCTATGTTTATTTTTCACTCCCTTGTTTAATTATGGAATAGGTCCTCCATACATGTTGTTATAGAAGAGTTACTAACCCCCTGTCTTACTAGGGTGTGGGTGCTCTATCCATAGAGTGTTAATCTCGTTTTGTGTTAGGGACTGGGTCCTCTAGCATGGGGTTGGTACTCCACTTCCATGTTAGAGTGTGGGTGTCCCATAGTGAATGATATGGAAGAGTTAGTACTCCCCTATTGTACTAGTGTACATGTCCTCTAGTCACTGAGTGGTACTCCCCTACCAAGATAGGGTGAGGGTCCTTAATATTTTTAAATAGTACTCCTTTATTGAATATGGTGGAGGGTCCTTCATATGTATTACTCCCTTATTAGATTTAGGGTTCGTGTCCTCACATAAAAAGTAGTTCTATCCTATCTCTGAGTAGCAGCAGGGAGCGGGTCCTCCATTAGATTTGAGGCTCCCTCAGCGGCAGCACATAGTTATGAGGAGCAGGCCCATCCACTTGATGTAATTAATACCAAGATAAGAGCTGGTTCTCCCTTGATAGACTGAGGTGCAGTCCACTCCTTACATGAGTGATAGAGGTTTTCAGGTTACATTAAGAGAAGTGCTCCCTTGATTGTGGGGTTTTGGTGAGGCGTGGGCCCCTAGGTTCTCTCTTGTTAGAGAGGATTCTTGCTGTGAATAGCCTAGAGTAGTGTTCCCTTATCTGTTCATAGTGGTGAGGGGCGGGCCTCTCCAATTGTGATTACATTTCTTCAATTTGGTGAAAAAGAATGATGTTTGGACCTCTGGTGTTTGGAATTAGAGCTAGACCTGGTATCATGTTCCAGATGAATCATGTCCTCTCAAACGTACCATTAGGAATGGTAAAGTTGTTCCTGATGGAGTCTATCTCTCAGAGAGGTGCCATCAGAGATGTTTTAGCTCATGGAGTATCATCTCCATGTTTTTGTTATTTTGATTCGAGCCTATGAGGAGAATCATATTGCTAGATATAACATTGTAACCTTATGATTATAATTGTCTGAGATGAGTATATATAGGCATTCATTATATACGTGTCATAGAAATATATCTGTGTTGAGATGACTATATCTTATTAGTGATTTTTCCTCTATGGTATTTTACCTTTTTTGTGTCCTAATGGGTATTTTTTTACACACCCATTTAGAGGAATTTTCCTCTTGTGTTGTGTCTTGTTCTGACCATTAATTCTTTGAAGGAGTCCTTGGTGTTCCAAGACTAGGTTCTTCTTTCAGATATACTAGATATTTGAGGTGTGATTATCCAGATGCAGACATCTTTTTATGTACTTACCCTTCAGGTATGGTTTTCTATGGATGTACATTAGGACCTAGTGCTATAGACTCTTTCTTTATTATGGGCTTGTACTCTAGCCTAGTTGTAATTTACTACACTTTACATTCATGTAGTAATCAATGGTTGTTATCTTATTGTATGCATACACTGTTTAATTATTGTTTTTTATATTTCAGAATTTTGGGCTTGGAGATGTTTGTGTGTGTATAGGTACATAGGAAAATTACTCCCATTTGTGTTATATTCCTACACGACACTTTTCACCAGCCCCTGGCCTATTGGAGGAGTAATTGGGGTAGTCGTGGAATGGGTTCCTCCAAGACGGGTCATAATAGAGTGGTATCAAAGAGGGTTGGTTGTACCTTAGGAGCGCAGTGTCATGAGCTTGGTCAGGGTTGTATAGTGGTAGTGTTAGAATATTTGAAGTTTATCTGTCACGCTAGAGGTTCCAGTGTGGGTGTGGAAAACGACTTATTCATTCATAGGAATGATAATAACATGATTTTTGAATTGTTCCCTTAAGACACTATTCATTAGGAGACAAATGGTACATCCATCATATATGACTGAGTTTTTTATTTTTCCTACCCTTCCTGAACCAGCTCCCCAGATATACTCTTTGATTATGGTACATCTTGATTCTATTATTGGATGCCTTTAAGATGACATCCAGATAGGATTTTATAGTGTGATTGTGATGATGAATCACCCCATGATAAGGTTTCATCTAAGGGCACTGATTTTGAGGCATTACCTCCGGGTGGTCTGTTGTTGGTTCCCCCACCTATAGAGCAGCATGTTTCAATGGAATTCCTGGATGAGGATATACGTAAGCTAAGTGAATTACAAAAGTTCTAAAGGTAGTGACCTCTGAGGTACTGGGGAGATCTAGAAACAAAGAATTAAATGACTGGTTCCAGGCAGTCACACGATTTTTTCGCTTAGTGAGGAAACCACTCGATCAGATGGTGGTCATAGCAGTGAGTCTTTTGTAGGCTTCCACTGCGTGATGGTAGATCTTAGTGATATAGTCACACGATGAGTTGATTCTCACATTGAAGTAGTTAGAGATACTCTTCAAGGAAGAGTTTTACCTAGCCTCTTTGTGTTCAATGTGTATCTGAGAGATTTTGCATCTTCGACAAGACAACATGATAGTGGTAAAGTTTTAAGTGAGGTTTATAGACATATCACGATACTTAATAAACATTGTATGAGACCGTTTTTCAAAGATCAGACCTTTTAAAAGGGATTCTTCCATGTGATCATGGTTTTATTGATTCCTTTTCCATTCACACCTATTTTAGAGTACTAGAGAGAGGTATTGTGGTATAGAGTTCTCTGGAAGCGGAATAGGTGAATGTGACCCTCAACGGTGGTCATGAGACAGAGGAATCTACAATAGCGAGAAAACAATAGGTGATAAGATCACAGAATAGGGGGAATACTCATGCTCAAACTCAGACACAAGATTCTATGGCCCATGAGCAACTCTGATGATTAGACCAGCCAAAAGAGATACGATGTTACACTTGCGATGACTAGGGGTATCTTGCTAGAGATTGTATGACCCACTGTGCTACTGAGGGGGATCCTGCTGATGAGTCGCCTTGGTAAAGACCACAATTAGATCAAAGAGTTATGCATGGTGGTGGGAAGGGTGGAGGAGATGGAAGCCCATCCCAAGGTGTCATATGGTTTGCGGTGTTTCCAACACCACACCCAGGTAATCCATGATAGGCTCCAAGAGAGGGAGAAAGTGGATGGGGATAGAGTCATGTGGTCAAAGCATATGACCTAGAGGCTCCAGGGGAGATTAAATTATGATCTCTATATTTTCATTTATCTTCCATATTAATTTAAATAGGTTCTAGTCATTCTTTTTTGTAACACCCCAAGCTTCCACGGTACGTTTCCCTTCGAATAATGCAATAGCGTGTGTTGTACGCAACCTCGAACTCTAACACACACCACAACGAATTAAACTAGCCGTTGTGAATAGTAATACCTACTTTTTGAAATTTTATAAATTTTATTTATCAAAATGGACTTCATTTTTGAATTCGTAATATCGAAATTATCCTAAGTTGAATTTTTTGTAACTTTCTGAGAACTTCCAATTTTTTTATGAATAGTGAAAAATACTTAAAACAACTTTTTAAATAAAAATAATTTATAGTGATAAATTATACTATTTAGTGGGTTTAAAGTATAATTAGAATATATTTTTACCATTTTATCCAATGGTGGTCATTAGAATTAATTTAACATTGAAATTGGACATAAACAATTGCCAATCTTTTGATATAAATTGTTTCTTAAAAACACGCTATTTGTTGTGACAGTGGGAATTAATTATAAAATTAACTAATGAAACTTATATGTTTGGAATTTTGCAAAATAGACATCATTTTTGAATTTGGAATATCAATTATAGCTTAGGGTGAAATTTTGGCATTGTTCTGAAAAACTTCAATTTTTGATGAATAGTGAAACCACTAAGTGGTAGTTAAATAACTGATTTTTCGTTTAAATGAAATATTACCACTTCTGTGATTTGATTTTCAAAAATCCGACATACATGGTTGTCATTAAGAAGTAAAATGTGGTTCAATGAGATTAAAATAATTTTTTGGTGAATAGTAACTTTTAAGTTCTTAATCGCGATTAGTGGTAATTAGTGTAGTTTAAGGTAAAAACAATGTTTTAATAATATGATATGAGCTTGAAACTTGTCCTAATACTATTGGATGAGTCATGGCCGACCAAGACAACCCATGGGTCAACTTGGGGACCCCATGGAGCCACTTTGGTTGGAAAATGACATTAATATATATTTATTTAATGTTAAAATTAAATTAACACAAACATGAGTTGTTTTACTAAAACAATTTTTAAGTGGGGTTACACAAGTCCAAATTTTGACTATAAATATTCATTAGAAATATAAAAAGATTTCCTACATCATAGTATTTTTTTTATAATTTTTAGACATTAAATAAATTAAATTATTTATGAAATCATTATGATGCAGCGATGACCTCATTATTTAACGATTTAAATAAAATGAGAAGATAATGAAATATCCAAGGATTACACTTGTCCAAAGCCTATTGGATGAGGAGATTTCGAACCCTTAGCACCTTATCCACGAATTATATAAGTGTGGGACCTTTAGAATCCGAAAATCATTGTATAATAATGTAACATTTCAATCTTTCCAAAAGAGCCCCTCCTCTCCTCTTATAAAAGGCCCCCACCTCTCCCACCTTATTCACACCGTCAAGCCATTTGGCTCGGCCAAACTCTGCCCAAATACTCTACCAACTTCCCCCTATTACTCCTAGAAGCCTCACTTTGGGCAGAACTCTTCTCAAGGAAGCCTTTGGCTCAAATCAAAAAGAGTTACCCGATTTTGAGGTAATGTCTTCTCTAATGTTGTTTTGTTTTATTTTTCTTCTCCAACCCCCTAAACTCTTTTTATTCATTTCTTTTGTAACAACACCAGTATCCTCAATATACTAGGATGTTGTTATAAGAAGAATTCGAGCTACACTTACACACACCTACATCTAATGGTTAAAGAACATACGGTTTCTGTGGATGGCGAATTTCTGCCTCACGAAACGATGATTGTTCAACACTCATATAACACCTTCAAAGGTGGCCATTAAGATGTCACTATTTTTATATATGATATATAAGATGTTTATGTTTTACTTATGCTTCTGTATTTCTCATTTATGGCATACTTTATGATTTCCATTATGGGTAAAACGCGATAATTTCATTTTAGGAAGTGCGGACTACCGCCCCCTCAAAGTGATTTGAATGGTTAATGCCATATGTGAGATGTATAAAGGATGGATTAAATGGTATTATACACTATATTATACTGTAATTATATTATAAATTTATATCATTATGATTTCATTCCATTAAATACAAAATAGAAATGAAAGTAGCGTTCATGCGTACGTACGGCTTACCGTCTCCATGAACGGTGCATTTCATTTCTTACCTCTAAATGTTACGTGACATTATGAATGAATGTATATACTGTATATATATGATATATATGATATCTACATCATGAATATAATTCTGGATATAATGGATATTTCACCACATGAACAACTTTTAATTATAAGAAGTTTATTTTTGACTCAAGTACCAAAGATCGACAAAACGACCGTTATTAACTTAAATAATTAAATAATGTTCATAACATGGTAATAAGTGATATAAATGGAATAATGAACATAAAAAAGGTTCTTAAGTAAATAGAAATTAACTCTAGTTTATTATTCAGGAGGTTAAAGAACGGTCGAGTCAGGACAGAACGCAAGGTAAGGGAACTTCTTAACCCAACTTCCATTCTTTGGGTTAATCTCCTACTTTCAAATTATGTCATGATATTATTATGTCTTATTTTGTATTTTTACTTTCTTTATGTGTATCTATAGTGAATACACATAATATATCTATTTTATTTTAAAAATTATCTTTGTAAGGACTTCGTCTCAATCTCCTTTCATTGAGGCATATTTGGTTTTATACACAAATTTCTTTTATACGGTGTATAAACCACTTTGACTTTTACGTTTATTCAAAAGGAATCTTTTTTATACGAAGAGTTTACTAAAAGACAAAAGGGAATATTTTTGTCGTACGTATGCGGCGACAATGACTTCTCCGCCGCCGTGACCGCTATTTGAGTTTCGGCTTCCTCTACAAGCCATCATTTTTTTTAATGAAAAATAAATACAAAGTTTTAACTTTCTTTTATTTTGGTATTGAAAATGGTTTTGAAAGCGTTTTTATTATATCAATGTTTTGTATTGAAATCATGTGATTGAAATGTGGAAATGTTATGTTTCCTTTATGCATGTTTTATGTGATACGATTATGTTATGGTTTATGATATGTTTAAACCTATTCATATGAGGAATGCATTGGACTTAATAAGTGACGGGTGGAGCCTGCTACAGCTCCTCGATGCATCGGCAGGTCTCATGAGACAAACTAGTGTCTTGTCATGAGGCCTTGACAAAATCTTATTTGTGGTCTTGGCACGAGGCCTTGTCTACGTGGTTATGATAGTCTTGCATTATGCATTCCACCATTATGAAAGTGGTTATTGATATTGCATGTGATTATTCGACCAGTAGAATATCCATGTGAGGAAGTGAATGGAATTATCTCATTTTACTTTTGCCATATTATGTTGATGTTCAAGTTTAAAAGGCTTTTGTTTTAGTTATACATTGCCTTAAATTTTTATGTTTATTTATGAAAGCTTCCGCATTATTGTTATCCTTACTGAGCATCTGAGCTCACCCCTTTCAATGTTTTAATATTTTCCAGGATGTGAAGAAGTATTTTATGAATGACCTGCAGGGATAGTCAGAAGAGGATATGAGTGTGGACTATGGAGACTTTGTTATTGTAGTTTTTCACTTTATGATGTAATGTAACGTTTATGAATGTATCTAGTGTTTCCAAGGCTACTAAACTAATCGGTCTTTCGAGACTTGATCTTTTGTGATCATGCCAATGTTACGAAGTAATGCACCGACTCTGGGTAGCTGGGGTCGGGGCGTTACAGTTGGTATCAGAGGCAGTTTAGTACTAAACTTGGAAGCTAGATTTAGATAAACTCTAATTAGAGAACATAGCCCGAAGATAGACTTTGAGGATTAGTATATAAGAACTTCCTAGAATTTTGGTATTGTAGGGATGTTGTGAGTTTTCTGAGCAATACATCCCTGTCTGGATACGAGCAGGTAGAGGCGGCTCTGGCACAGATGTACCTAGGGGTAAAACCTGAAAACACCGCTTTGAGCTAGACTCGAACGGGAACTGGTGCACGACAACGGGCCTTGCTGCACTCTTGGTTACGACACTCCCGGGGGATATGATTAGGATAATTATCATTTTCTTTAAAAACCACTATGAAGGGTTATGAGTATATACTTTATCAAAGAAAACATTTCTTTTTATGATTATGGATTATATCCATAAATAGTTCAATTTATGTAAAGTGTTTTACAAATATGGAATTATGTATTTCGATTCATAAACTAATATAGTTTATGCCATTGTTTAGAAATGGCGCCTAGTGGAAGGAATGGAAACCATATCAATTCACGCACTCCGTGTAGGGATTTACCTCCTACTCAAGATAATTATTGTGGAGCTGGAGATACAACTGGTGCTGATCAACTTATTACCATACTGGGACAACTCACTCAGGTTATGAATAATAACCTTACTCGTATGGAGCACCCTGATCCACAACGTGGAGGATCAATGTTAGATCGATTCATGAGGCAACAACCACTAACCTTCAATGGGAGTACAAATCCTATAGTAGCTGAGAAATGGATAAACTCTTAGAGAAAATATTCCATCCCTTGGGGAGTAGAGAAAGGGATAAGGTTGTCATGGCAGTTTACCGCCTCACTGGAGATGCCGATCAGTGGTGGTCGCTGATTCAAAACATAAAGGAAGATGACGACGTATCGAATATGGAATGGAGGGAGTTCAAAGAGCTTTTCTTAGAAAAATAATTTCCTCGTGACCATCGAGCAGATATGGAAAGGCAATTTCTGAGTCTGAGGCAGAAGGAGGATGAGAATGTCGCGAAGTATGAGGCTAACTTTACAAGGTTAGCGAGGCATGCTGCCGATTATATACGTAACCCAAGGAGTAAGATTGATCGTTTCTTTGATGGGTTAAAACCATTTCTCCGTCGAGCTTTAGTATCAAAATCCTTCTCATCATACGAAGATATTGTCTCGTGTGCTATCAGGACAGAAAAGGAATTCTCTAAGTCTTATGACGACAAAGTAAAGCAAGAGAAGAAGAGAATGGTGGAACAAGAGACAGATAAAGGGAAAAAGGGAAAGAAGTATTTTCAATTATGTGATATTTGTGGGAAGAATCACCCTGGTACTTGCCTAAAAGAAATGAGAGTTTGTTATAAATGTGGAGAAAAGGGTCACCAGGCTCGTGATTGCAAGGGAAAGAAAGAGGCTATCAAAGTTGAATGCTACAATTGTAGAGAAATGGGTCATTATGAAAATGAATGTCCTAAGAATAAGGGAAACTTACCTCAGAAAAGGCCAAGGGTTCAAGGACAATCTTATGCTGTTACTACATTTGAAGCAGAATAACTAATGTATTGGTGCTTTTGAACTCATGGATTATATTCTGGTTATTAGAATAATGTGATATATATATAAGGATTGTACTTCAGTACTTGTTGATTTCAGTAAGGTTTTAATATGATGAAGGTAATTATATTTTTAGTGTGTGACAATAATAGAAACTTTACTTTGTTTGGGGAATCTGATAAATTGATTTTGGAATTAAGAGACCTTTTAGAGAAAGTCTGGACAGAGGTATTTTGGATAACTATAATGGTTGGAGTGGATTAAGTTGATCTTTGGATAGTATTGTTTAATGTTAAAAAATTTATGAAGATTATTTTTGGAATATTATGATACTATAGTTTTAGTAAAAGGACAACCTGCAGGGTGGGGAATAACCCGTCGCGTCGGACAAAGCTGCAGGAATCGAACCCACAATCATAGTGCGACAGACCTTTATTTCCTACCACTAGCCTACAGGAAGTCCCTAGTTATTACAAAATAATTTTACTAATCTAAATGGTATGTGTTAACATTTGGAACCTTATAAAATTAGGATAAAGAGAATATTTTTGAGTTCCGTTACCATTTGGAGTAAAAGATGGGTTTGTGGTAAAAATTTATTAACGAATGAAAGTATACATAAAAAGTATGTATATTCCCTTACGTTCTTAGTAAATCTCCTAAATAAATTCCTCAACATTATAAAAGGTAACTTAAAACAAAAATGTTGTCGGTTAACTTTTCCAACTGGGGATTCAATGACTGTTTAACCAATCACAAGTTTGTGATTATCTTGTAGTTAAACTTTCTCCTAATCCTGTTTTCTACAACTCTCCATCAGACCTTGATGGTTTGTTTTTATTCCATATCCATATTTTCATAGAATCCTAGTATGGGCTATCTCAGGTGACCTTTGTACTTATCTTGCTTTCTTTTAATGTTATATATTTATTAACCTTATTTCTGATGTGGGTTTTCCACAAAGGTATTTTCTCTTTTCAACCTTTTATTTTCAAATAATTTTTTTTTTCAAATTGCGAGGACGCAATTTATTGAAGGAGGGGAGAATGTAACACCCCAAGCTTCCACGGTACGTTTCCCTTCGAATAATGCAATAGCGTGTGTTGTACGCAACCTCGAACTCTAACACACACCACAACGAATTAAACTATCCGTTGTGAATAGTAATACCTACTTTTTGAAATTTTATAAATTTTATTTATCAAAATGGACTTCATTTTTGAATTCGTAATATCGAAATTATCCTAAGTTGAATTTTTTGTAACTTTCTGAGAACTTCCAATTTTTTTATGAATAGTGAAAAATACTTAAAACAACTTTTTAAATAAAAATAATTTATAGTGATAAATTATACTATTTAGTGGGTTTAAAGTATAATTAGAATATATTTTTACCATTTTATCCAATGGTGGTCATTAGAATTAATTTAACATTGAAATTGGACATAAACAATTGCAAATCTTTTGATATAAATTGTTTCTTAAAAACACGCTATTTGTTGTGACAGCGGGAATTAATTATAAAATTAACTAATGAAACTTATATGTTTGGAATTTTTCAAAATAGACATCATTTTTGAATTTGGAATATCAATTATAGCTTAGGGTGAAATTTTGGCATTGTTCTGAAAAACTTCAATTTTTGATGAATAGTGAAACCACTAAGTGGTAGTTAAATAACTGATTTTTCGTTTAAATGAAATATTACCACTTTTGTGATTTGATTTTCAAAAATCCGACATACATGGTTGTCATTAAGAAGTAAAATGTGGTTCAATGAGATTAAAATAATTTTTTGGTGAATAGTAACTTTTAAGTTCTTAATCACGATTAGTGGTAATTAGTGTAGTTTAAGGTAAAAACAATGTTTTAATAATATGATATGAGCTTGACACTTGTCCTAATCCTATTGGATGAGTCATGGCCGACCAAGACAACCCATGGGTCAACTTGGGGACCCCATGGAGCCACTTTGGTTGGAAAATGACATTAATATATATTTATTTAATGTTAAAATTAAATTAACACAAACATGAGTTGTTTTACTAAAACAATTTTTAAGTGGGGTTACACAAGTCCAAATTTTGACTATAAATATTAATTAGAAAGATAAAAAGATTTCCTACATCATAGTATTTTTTTTATAATTTTTAGACATTAAATAAATTAAATTATTTATGACATCATTATGATGCAGCGATGACCTCATTATTTAACGATTTAAATAAAATGAGAAGATAATGCAAAATCCAAGGATTACACTTGTCCAAAGCCTATTGGATGAGGAGATTTCGAACCCTTATCACCTTATCCACGAATTATATAAGTGTGGGACCTTTAGAATCCGAAAAGCATTGTATAATAATGTTACATTTCAATCTTTCCAAAAGAGCCCCTCCTCTCCTCTTATAAAAGGCCCCCACCTCTCCCACCTTATTCACACCTTCAAGCCATTTGGCTCGGCCAACCTCTGCCCAAATACTCTCCCAACTTCCTCCTATTACTCCTAGAAGCCTCACTTTGGGCAGAACTCTTCTCAAGGAAGCCTTTGGCTCAAATAAAAAAGAGTTACCCGATTTTGAGGTAATGTCTTCTCTAATGTTGTTTTGTTTTATTTTTCTTCTCCAACCCCCTAAACTCTTTTTATTAATTTCTTTTGTAACAACACCAGTATCCTCAATATATTAGGATGTTGTTATAAGAAGGATTCTAGCTACACTTACACACACCTACATCTAATGGTTAAAGAACATACGGTTTCTGTGGATGGCGAATTTCTGCCTCACGAAACGATGATTGTTCAACACTCATATAACACCTTCAAAGGTGGCCATTAAGATGTCACTATTTTTATGTATGATATATAATATGTTTATGTTTTACTTATGCTTCTGTATTTCTCATTTATTGCATACTTTATGATTTCCATTATGGGTAAAACGCGATAATTTCATTTTAGGAAGTGCGGACTACCGCCCCCTCAAAGTGATTTGAATCGTTAATGCCATATGTGGGATGGATAAAGGATGGATTAAATGGTATTATACACTATATTATACTGTAATTATATTATAAATTTATATCATTATGATTTAATTCCATTAAATACGAAATAGAAATGAAAGTTGCGTTCATGCGTACGTACGGCTTACCGTCTCCATGAACGGTGCATTTCATTTCTTACCTCTAAATGTTACGTGACATTATGAATGAATGTATATACTGTATATATATGATATATACGATATCTACATCATGAATATAATTCTGGATATAATGGATATTTCACCACATGAACAACTTGTAATTATAAGAAGTTTATTTTTAACTTAAGTACCAAAGATCGACAAAACGACCGTTATTAACTTAAATAATTAAATAATGTTCATAACATGGTAATAAGTGATATAAATGGAATAATGAACATGAAAAAGGTTCTTAAGTAAATAGAAATTAACTCTAGTTTATTATTCAGGAGGTTAAAGAACGGTCGAGTCAGGACAGAACGCAAGGTAAGGGAACTTCTTAACCCAACTTCCATTCTTTGGGTTAATCTCCTACTTTCAAATTATGTCATGATATTATCATGTCTTATTTTGTATTTTTACTTTCTTTATGTGTACCTATAGTGAATACACATAATATATCTATTTTATTTTAAAAATTATCTTTGTAAGGACTTCGTCTCAATCTCCTTTCATTGAGGCATATTTGGTTTTATACACAAATTTCTTTTATACGGTGTATAAACCACTTTGACTTTTACGTTTATTCAAAAGGAATATTTTTTATACGAAGCGTTTACTAAACGACAAAAGGGAATGTTTTTGTCATACGTATGCGGCGACAACGACTTCTCCGCCGCCGTGACCACTATTTGAGTTTCGGCTTCCTCTACAAGCCATCATTTTTTTTAATGAAAAATAAATACAAAGTTTTAACTTTCTTTTATTTTGGTATTGAAAATGGTTTTGAAAGCGTTTTTATTATATCAATGTGTTGTATTGAAATCATATGATTGAAATGTGGAAATGTTATGTTTCCTTTATGCATGTTTTATGTGATACGATTATGTTATGGTTTATGATATGTTTAAACCTATTCATATGAGGAATGCATTGAACTTAATAAGTGTCGGGTGGAGCCCGCTACAGCTCCTCGATGCATCGGCAGGTCTCATGAGACAAAATAGTGTCTTGGCACGAGGCCTTGACAAAATCTTATTTGTGGTCTTGGCACGAGGCCTTGGCTACGTGGTTATGATAGTCTGGCATTATGCATTCCATCATTATGAAAGTGGTTATTGATATTGCATGTGATTATTCGACCAGTAGAATATCCATGTGAGGAAGTGAATGGCATTATCTCATTTTACTTTTGCCATATTATGTTGATGTTCAAGTTTAAAAGGCTTTTGTTTTAGTTATACATTGCCTTAAATTTTTATGTTTATTTATGAAAGATTCCGCATTATTGTTATCCTTACTGAGCATCCGAGCTCACCACTTTCAATGTTTTAATATTTTCCAGGATGTGAAGAAGTATTTTATGAATGACCTGCAGGGATAGTCAGAAGAGGATATGAGTGTGGACTATGGAGACTTTGTTATTGTAGTTTTTCACTTTATGATGTAATGTAACGTTTATGAATGTATCTAGTGTTTCCAAGGCTACTAAAATAATCGGTCTTTCGAGACTTGATCTTTTGTGATCATGCCAATGTTACGAAGTAATGCACCGACTCTGGGTAGCTGGGGTCGAGGCGTTACAGTTGGTATCAGAGGCAGTTTAGTACTAACCTTGGAAGCTAGATTTAGATAAACTCGGATTAGAGAACATAGCCCGAAGGTAGACTTTGAGGATTAGTATAGAAGAACTTCCTAGAATTTTGGTATTGTAGGGATGTTGTGAGTTTTCCGAGCAATACATCCCTGTCTGGATACGAGCAGGTAGAGGCGGCTCTGGCACAGATGTACCTAGGGGTAAAACCTAAAAACACCGCTTTGAGCTAGACTCGAATGGGAACTGGTGCACGACAACGGGCCTTGATGCACTCTTGGTTACGACACTCCCGGGGGATATGCTTAGGATAATTATCATTTTCTTTACAAACCACTATGAAGGGTTATGAGTATATACTTTATCACAGAAAACATTTCTTTTTATGATTATGGATTATATCCATAAATAGTTCAATTTATGTAAAGTGTTTTACAAATATGGAATTATGTATTTCGATTCATAAACTAATATAGTTTATGCCATTGTTTAGAAATGGCGCCTAGTGGAAGGAATGGAAACTGTATCAATGCACGCACTCCGTGTAGGGATTTCCCTCCTGCTCAAGATAATTATTGTGGAGCTGGAGATACAACTGGTGCTGATCAACTTATTACCATACTGGGAAAACTCACTCAGGTTATGAATAATAACCTTACTCGTATGGAGCACCCTGATCCACAGCGTGGAGGATCAATGTTAGATCGATTCATGAGGCAAAAACCACTAACCTTCAACGGGAGTACAAATCCTATAGTAGTTGAGAAATGGATAAACTCCTTAGAGAAAATATTCCATGCCTTGGGGAGTAGCGAAAAGGATAAGGTTGTCATGGCAGTTTACCACCTCACTGGAGATGCTGATCAGTGGTGGTCGCTGATTCAAAACATAAAGGAAGATGATGACGTATCGAATATGGAATGGAGGGAGTTCAAAGAGCTTTTCTTAGAAAAATAATTTCCTCGTGACCATCGAGCAGATATGGAAAGACAATTTCTGAGTCTGAGGTAGAAGGAGGATGAGAATGTCGTGAAGTATGAGGCTAACTTTACAAGGTTAGTGAGGCATGCTGCCGATTATATACGTAACCCAAGGAGTAAGATTGATCGTTTATTTGATGGGTTAAAACCATTTCTCCGTCGAGCTTTAGTATCACAATCCTTCTCATCATACGAAGATATTGTCTCGTGTGCTATCAAGACAGAAAAGGAATTCTCTAAGTCTTATGACAACAAAGTAAAGCAAGAGAAGAATAGAATGGTGGAACAAGAGACAGGTAAAGGGAAAAAGGGAAAGAAGGATTTTCCATTATGTGATAATTTTGGGAAGAATCACCCTGGTACTTTCCTAAAAGGAATGGGAGTTTGTTATAAATGTGGAGAAAAGGGTCACCAGGCTCGTGATTGCAAGGGAAAGAAAGAGGCTATCAAAGTTGAATGCTACAATTGTAGAGAAATGGGTCATTATGCAAATGAATGTCCTAAGCATCAGGGAAACTTACCTCAGAAAAGGCCAAGGGTTCAAGGACAATCTTATGTTGTTACTACATTTGAAGCAGAATAACTAATGTATTGGTGCTTTTGAACTCATGGATTATATTCTGGTTATTAGAATAATGTGATATATATATAAGGATTGTACTACAGTACTTGTTGATTTCAGTAAGGTTTTAATATGATGAAGGTAATTATATTTTTAGTATGTGACAATAAGAGAAACTTTACTTTGTTTGGGGAATCTGATAAATTGATTTTGGAATTAAGAGACCTTTTAGAGAAAGTCTGGACATAGGTATTTTGGATAACTATAATGGTTGGAGTGGATTAAGTTGATCTTTGGATAGTATTTTTTAAGGTTAAAAAATTTATGAATATTATTTTTGGAATATTATGATACCATAGTTTTAAGAAAAGGACAACCTGTAGGGTGGGGAATAACCCGTTGCGTCGGAAAAAGCTGCAGGAATCGAACCCACAATCATAGTGCGACAGACCTTTATTTCCTACCACTAGCCTACAGGAAGTCCCTGGTTATTACAAAATAATTTTACTAATCTAAATGGTATGTGTTAACATTTGGAACCTTATACAATTAGGATAAATAGAATATTTTTGAGTTCCGTTACCATTTGGAGTAAAAGATGGGTTTGTGGTAAAAATTTATTAACGAATGAAAGTATACATAACAAGTATGTATATTCCCTTACGTTCTTAGTAAATCTCCTAAATAAATTCCTCAACATTATAAAAGGTAACTTAAAACAAAAATGTTGTCGGTTAACTTTTCCAACTGGGGATTCAATGACCGTTTAACCAATCACAAGTTTGTGATTATCTTGTAGTTAAACTTTCTCCTAATCCTGTTTTCTAAAACTCTCCATCAGACCTTGATGGTTTGTTTTTCTTCCATATCCATATTTTCATAGAATCCTATCATGGGCTATCTCGGGTGACCTTTGTACTTATCTTGCTTTCTTTTAATGTTATATATTTATTAACCTTATTTCCGATGTGGGTTTTCCACAAAGGTATTTTCTCTTTTCAACCTTTTATTTTCAAAGAATTTTTTTTTCAAATTGCGAGGACGCAATTTATTGAAGGAGGGGAGAATGTAACACCCCAAGCTTCCACGGTACGTTTCCCTTCGAATAATGCAATAGCGTGTGTTGTATGCAACCTCGAACTCTAACACACACCACAACGAATTAAACTAGCCGTTGTGAATAGTAATACCTACTTTTTGAAATTTTATAAATTTTATTTATCAAAATGGACTTCATTTTTCAATTCGTAATATCGAAATTATCCTAAGTTGAATTTTTTGTAACTTTCTGAGAACTTCCAATTTTTTTATGAATAGTGAAAAATACTTAAAACAACTTTTTAAATAAAAATAATTTATAGTGATAAATTATACTATTTAGTGGTTTTAAAGTATAATTAGAATATATTTTTACCATTTTATCCAATGGTGGTCATTAGAATTAATTTAACATTGAAATTGGACATAAACAATTGCCAATCTTTTGATATAAATTGTTTCTTAAAAACACGCTATTTGTTGTGACAGCGGGAATTAATTAAAAAATTAACTAATGAAACTTATATGTTTGGAATTTTTCAAAATAGACATAATTTTTGAATTTGGAATATCAATTATAGCTTAGGGTGAAATTTTGGCATTGTTCTGAAAAACTTCAATTTTTGATGAATAGTGAAACCACTAAGTGGTAGTTAAAAAACTGATTTTTCGTTTAAATGAAATATTACCACTTCTGTGATTTTATTTTCAAAAATCCGACATACATGGTTGTAATTAAGAAGTAAAATGTGGTTCAATGAGATTAAAATAATTTTTTGGTGAATAGTAACTTTTAAGTTCTTAATCGCGATTAGTGGTAATTAGTGTAGTTTAAGGTAAAAACAATATTTTAATAATATGATATGAGCTTGACACTTGTCCTAATCCTATTGGATGAGTCATGGCCGACCAAGACAACCCATGGATCAACTTGGGGACCCCATGGAGCCACTTTGGTTGGAAAATGACATTAATATATATTTATTTAATGTTAAAATTAAATTAACACAAACATGAGTTGTTTTACTAAAACAGTTTTTAAGTGGGGTTACACAAGTCCAAATTTTGACTATAAATATTCATTATAAAGATAAAAATATTTCCTACATCATAGTATTTTTTTTTATAATTTTTAGACATTAAATAAATTAAATTATTTATGACATCATTATGATGCAGCGATGACCTCATTATTTAACGATTTAAATAAAATGAGAAGATAATGCAAAATCCAAGGCTTACACTTGTCCAAAGCCTATTGGATTAGGATATTTAGAACCCTTATCACCTTATCCACGAATTATATAAGTGTGGGACCTTTAGAATCCGAAAAGCATCGTATAATAATGTAACATTTCAATCTTTCCAAAAGAGCCCCTCCTCTCCTCTTATAAAAGGCCCCCACCTCTCCCACCTTATTCACACCTTCAAGCCATTTGGCTCAGCCAAACTCTACCCAAATACTCTCCCAACTTCCCCCTATTACTCCTAGAATCCTCACTTTGGGCAGAACTCTTCTCAAGGAAGCCTTTGGCTCAAATCAAAAAGAGTTACCCGATTTTGAGGTAATGTCTTCTCTAATGTTGTTTTGTTTTATTTTTCTTCTCCAACCCCCTAAACTCTTTTTATTCATTTCTTTTGTAATAACAACAGTATCCTAAATATACTAGGATGTTGTTATAAGAATTATTCGAGCTACACTTACACACACCTACATCTAATGGTTAAAGAACATACGGTTTCTGTGGATGGCGAATTTCTGCCTCACGAAACGATGATTGTTCAACACTCATATAACACCTTCAAAGGTGGCCATTAAGATGTCACTATTTTTATATATGATATATAACATGTTTATGTTTTACTTATGCTTCTGTATTTCTCATTTATGGCATACTTTTTGATTTCCATTATGGGTAAAACGCGATAATTTCATTTTAGGAAGTGCGGACTACCGCCCCCTCAAAGTGATTTGAATCGTTAATTCCATATGTGGGATGTATAAAGGATGGATTAAATGGTATTATACACTATATTATACTGTAATTATATCATAAATTTATATCATTATGATTTTATTCCATTAAATATGAAATAGAAATGAAAGTAGCGTTCATGCGTACGTACGGCTTACCGTCTCCATGAACGGTGCATTTCATTTCTTACCTCTAAATGTTACGTGACATTATGAATGAATGTATATACTGTATATATATGATATATATTATATCTACATCATGAATATAATTCTGGATATAATGGATATTTCACCACATGAACAACTTGTAATTATAAGAAGTTTATTTTTGACTCAAGTACCAAAGATCGACAAAACGACCGTTATTTACTTAAATAATTAAATAATGTTCATAACATGGTAATAAGTGATATAAATGGAATAATGAACATGAAAAAGGTTCTTAAGTAAATAGAAATTAACTCTAGTTTATTATTCAGGAGGTTAAAGAACGGTCGAGTCAGGACAGAACGCAAGGTAAGGGAACTTCTTAACCCAACTTCCATTCTTTGGGTTAATCTCCTACTTTCAAATTATGTCATGATATTATTATGTCTTATTTTGTATTTTTACTTTCTTTATGTGTACCTATAGTGAATACACATAATATATCTATTTTATTTTAAAAATGATCTTTGTAAGGACTTCGTCTCAATCTCCTTTCATTGAGGCATATTTGGTTTTATACACAAATTTCTTTTATACGGTGTATAAACCACTTTGACTTTTACGTTTATTCAAAAGGAATCTTTTTTATACGAAGCATTTACTAAACGACAAAAGGGAATGTTTTTGTCGTACGTATGCGGCGACAACGACTTCTCCTCCGCCGTGACCACTATTTGAGTTTCGGCTTCCTCTACAAGCCATCATTTTTTTAATGAAAAATAAATACAAAGTTTTAACTTTCTTTTATTTTGGTATTGAAAATGGTTTTGAAAGCGTTTTTATTATATCAATATGTTGTTTTGAAATCTTTTGATTGAAATGTGGAAATGTTATGTTTCCTTTATGCATGTTTTATGTGATACAATTATGTTATGGTTTATGATATGTTTAAACCTATTAATATGAGGAATGAATTGGACTTAATAAGTGACGGGTGGAGCCCGCTACAGCTCCTCGATGCATCGACAGGTCTCATGAGACAAACTAGTGTCTTGGCACGAGGCCTTGACAAAATCTTATTTGTGGTCTTAGCACGAGGCCTTGGCTACGTGGTTATGATAGTCTGGAATTATGCATTCCATCATTATGAAAGTGGTTATTGATATTGCATGTGATTATTCGACCATTAGAATATCCATATGAGGAAGTGAATGGCATTATCTTATTTTACTTTTTCCATATTATGTTGATGTTCAAGTTTAAAAGGCTTTTGTTTTAGTTATACATTGCCTTAAATTTTTATGTTTATTTATGAAAGCTTACGCATTATTGTTATCCTTACTGAGCATCTGAGCTCACCCCTTTCAATGTTTTAATATTTTCCAGGATGTGAAGAAGTATTTTATGAATGACCTGCAGGGATAGTCAGAAGAGGATATGAGTGTGGACTATGGAGACTTTGTTATTGTAGTTTTTCACTTTATGATGTAATGTAATGTTTATGAATGTATCTAGTGTTTCCAAGGCTACTAAACTAATCGGTCTTTCGAGACTTGATCTTTTGTGATCATGCCAATGTTACGAAGTAATGCACCGACTCTGAGTAGCTGGGATTGGGGCATTACATTTTTTCCCATGAATATGGTTTGATACTTAGAGGTTCTTGTTTAACTATCAACTTGACCCTCACCCTTAGAGACTCCAATTAGAGGAGACTCGATGATCACACACTGGAACTGATTATTTTATATGAATCTTATAGGTTAGAGTCTCGGTTAGAATATCTTGGTCATAGCATAGAGTCTTTCCGATGTCATTATTAGCATGGATTACTACCATTCATGCCCAGATTTATGGTTTTTTGAAAACGATGCTGTGTGTCCACAATGATGGAATGAGGTTTCCTTTATTCCATGAAAAGGAAAACAAAGAAGAATGGGGTGGAATTTTGTATAGGGCTTACAGAGAAAAGAATTTTTGGGACCCAATGTTGAGGTATGGTGGGTGAGTCTTGTGGACTTGTGTGTTTTGGGTGAATTTATGCATCGAAATGTCAGAGAAGATCCTGGCCTTGATAGTGGAGTTTTTCTTCTTGACATCTTTTGTTTGGCGGTACTGAGAGAGGTAGATCCATGCTTAAAATAGTTTTGTGGTGGTAGATTTAGACCCCCATGATATTTCCATTGTATGTAATGGTTTTTTACCATCAATACTCATCTTAGATGCCACTAGTGTGTGTGCTAGTGTTTTTTTGTTTTGGATAACTATGTGGTAGGTGGAGGTTATAGATAGAGGGCCTAGTAAGACCAATATTTCACTCTTGGACAGACCTATTTTTTTCATAAATACCCTCTCATGTTCAGCGTCAACCTTGAATGTGAAACTCTTGAGGTGGATGTTTTAATGGTCATCTAGGGGTGGATGTCAACTATAGAGTTCCATGAGTATCTGCATTGGTTTAGTATAGAGGCATGGCTTTGGATCCCATGAATGTAGATGGATCAAGGTGCTTGATGCTTTCCCAATTTTCAAGACATGAGATGCATGTTCCCATTGCTACATATTGTTAGCCAAGAAAAATATGTACATGAGAGTGATCTTAGTGGTTCCCTTGAGTGTGTGCTTGTAAGCAACACTATAACCCTTGGTGAGCTCATTAGATTGGGAATCTAGTTGGGAGCTCAATTTTCCTCCATTAACCATAGGATTTTGCTTTCTGAGAATGAAAAAATCTAATTTGGGGAGAATGTAATGACTCAAATTTCCATGATTTTATGTATTGAAGTTAATTGGGAAAATATTGAGATCAGGCACTGAGATGACATTTGGTTCCAAGGCTCGGTGTACCCAGAAAAATTCATTGAAAAAAATGATAAAAAATTAACATTCCACATGATTTGTTTTCCTAAAAAAGTGAAATAAATCCCAAAAAGGTTCCCAAATTAGAAATCCAAGGGCATCATTGGGTTTAGAGTTTCATGTTTACCCCAGGTACGACCTAACATTGGCCAGCACAGGTCCACTATGAAAAGTAGTTTTGGGGACATAAGCTTAAATAAAATAATTAAATAAAATTAATTTATTTTCAAATCCTAATAAGTCATAAATGGTAAATCAGATTGAAAATTAGAGACCACCATTGATTTTGTTAGGGGTTCTTTTCTCAAGTGAGGCCTAACATCGGCCGTTTCGGGCCAAATGTGAATGATAGAATTTGAAAGTAAACATCATTAAAATAATTTGGTAAATTCATATTTTTTAGGCAAAATTTGATTCCATTATATTTAGCCTATTTTTAAGAATCCAGGGTTATTTATATAACACTGGAAATATTATGAGTCAAGGAGAAGGATCTCCCACCCACAAATGTCGGCAGAATAGAAAATCAAGAATGAAGAACAACATATTCCAAGGATTGTGACCAAGGAAATGATGTTGTGACCTTTCTTCATCAGTGATCGAATAAAATCAAGGTAGGGTATATTTTATTTGATTTCTTTTCCCCATTCATGAATTACATAATGAACACTACCTATCAATAAAGAGATTTTCCTATAGTATGATTGTTACTATGTAATGGATTTTATTGTGGGGATTAAAGGGATGTAAGATCTTGTGAATATCAATTTAGTGTTCTTCATTAAAAAAAACTTCTAACATGAATGGATGAAGACTGACATGAAAAAGTCTAAGACCCTTTCATTTGGTTATTCATATGCTTTGTATTTTTCCCCCAACATTCCTTGTTACACATGATTTAAAATCAATGGATCGATGCAGCTTCGATCCATGGTGGAATGATCTGGGTAGGAGATCTGAAACCACAGTGGTACAATGTGGCAATAGTAAAAGGAGGTGGATAGAGGTAGTGGCTCTGTCCATTTTTGGTGGAACATAGTGGGGCATGGCCACCGGTGGGGCGTTCGATGGTTGTGGTAGCACCTGCAGGACAAGGGAGGCTGTAAGAGGTGGAGCGCAGTAGGGTGGCCGATGGAGGCTTTAAGAAGAAGTCTATGCAGGACTGTAGTTGATGATTAGGGGTTGTGAAAGCAGTAGGGGCATAGATTTAAGCTACTTCAGATTGGGTCCACAGTGATAATGAAGACATGAGACTAGCCAAAACCCACGGTGGTCAGCCGTGTTGAGTAGGGGAGCCATCTATCCAAGCATTTGGGAGAGCGCTTGGGCTAAAAGGGTGTATACATGGTGAGCCACATCAGGTGGAGTAAGGTCGGCCCGTGTGACGTAGGCCAGGTTATAGAACATGATTGCTCTAGCGGCCCAGCAGCCCATCAGATCAAGCCATTTCGGGCTAGCCTAGACCAACATGGTCAGGTTGGGTCGGTCGAGACAAACCAGGTAGGGCCGGGTTAGCCCAAACCATCTGGGGTTGGGTCGGGTCGACCGAACCAGGTTCGGTTGGGTTGGCCAGATCGGGTCGGGTCAGCCCTGGACCAGACGAGATCCTTTTTACTAAATTGGTCATATCTTTCACACCATGTGTCATTTTGATTAGCCGTTTTCGGAATTGGGACCCTTGAGACGATAAGATAATTTTGAGATACTCTAAATGAGTTTTTGTGGAATATGTTATGCGACCTAATAGACTAGGATGTGGGTCTTATTTACCACTTTTATGAGGTATATATGGGAGCCCCATGTCATGGGGGTGGGTCGGATACCATTGTTTAGTTTCTTATGTAGATTCAGTACTCCCCTATTGAACCAGGGTGTGGGTCCTCCATACATTTTTTTATGGCAGAGTCGATTCACCCCTATCTTACTGGGGTGTGGGTCTTCTAGCCATAGAGTGGTACTCCCCTATCATGCCAGGGAGAAGGTCCTCTTGCATGGGGTTAGTACTCCCCTTCCATGTTAGGGTTTAGGCCTCCTATAGTGAATGGGATGGTAGAGTTGATATTCCCCTATCATACCAGGGTGCGGGTCCTTTTTTCACTGAGTAGTACTCCCCTACCGAGTTAGGGTGTGGTCCTTTGTATTTGAATTAGTAATCCCATATTGATTTAGGGTGTGGGTCATTCATGAGTAGTACACCCCTATTGGAATCAGGGTGTGGTTCCTCACTTATGGAGTAGTAATCCCCCATATATGAGTAGCAGTGAAGAGTGGGTCCTCCATTGGAGTTGGACATCCCTCAGTACTAGGAAACAATTATGAGGAGTTAGACCATCCTCTTGATGTAAATGATACCTTGATAGGAGCTAGTGCTCCCTCAACAAACTGATCTTTTGGCCACTCCTTACAGGAGTGAAAAAGGTTTCACAGTTTACTTTAGGAGAATTACTCCCTCGACTATAGGGATGTCGCAAGGTGCGGGTCCCTCCAGTATCTCTTTTTGGAGAGGATGCACATTGTTCATAGCATAGAGCAGTGCTCTCTCATCTGTGTGTAGTGGAGACAGGTGGGCCTCTCCACTTGGGTTTCCTTAGCTTTAGTTGATTTCAAGAAAATGATGACTGGACCTCTGGTGATGGACACTAGAGCTTGACCTGGTAGGATGTTCCTGATAGAGTACATCATCTCGTACATACCATTAGAAATGGTAGAGTTTTTCCTGATAGGGTGTATCTCTCAAATGGGTTCCATAAGATTTGTATGAGCTCATGGAGTTTGTTCTTCTGGTTTTCAATATTTTGAATAGATCCTATGATAATAATACTATTTTTAGATATGAGATTGTATCCTTATGGTTCTAAGTGTCCGAGATTAATATATATGGGCATTCATGATATATGTGATGTAGACATAAATATGTGTTGAGATGACTATATCTTCCAAGTGATGGTTCCTCTGTAGTCTTTTACTTTGGGTTTCAAGGTGTCCTATTGTGTATTGTTTTACTCATCCCTTCATGGGCTTTGACTATAGGTGTTGTGTCTTGTGCTAACAATTGATGCTTTGATGGAGTCCAAGGTGGACTAAGACTAGGTGGTGCTTAGAGAGAGACAAGAGAGTTTAGGTGTGAATCTACGACTTCATGCAAATGTTCCTATACATACCATTAAAGAAAAGTTTTCTCAGATGATCTTGAGGACTTTGTGCTATAAACCCTTTCTTTTTGGTGGGATAGTATTTTGGCACAGTTCTACTTTACTTAACTTTACATTCCTATCATAAATTGTGGTTGATATCTTAGTGTATGCTTTCATTTTTTAATTATTGTTTTTTCATATCAGTATTTTGGGATTTGAGATGTGTGTGTGTGTGTACAGGTACATAGTAAAATGCCTCCCATTTGTGGGATATGCCTACTCGGTGCTATTTTCTAGCCCCTGACATATTGGAGGTGGGCTTGGGGTGGTCACAACACAGGCCCCTCTTGGACATGTCATGACAGGTAGGGGCAAAGCACATGGTCTGACTATGGATGATTGATTTTCAATGTTCGGATTTAGTATGGGATCATATGACCAAGCTTATGCTCATGATGATATTATAGAACACTTGTTACTTTTGTTATATTTTTATATAGCATGTTGTATATGACTTTTAATATGTATCCCTTATATTTTCCCTTATTTAGAGTATCATGGCATGGTCACTATTTTTTATATGAATCTAGTGATCTTCTTTATCTGGATGATTTATTTTGGATTTTGTTGTTTCTTAGTATTACACATCTCTCTTTCATTTATTTTTTGTTCTCCGTTGTTCTCAATTCTGACCAGAGGGAATATTCTACCCATAGACACACCCTTGTCCCTCACTACTATTCAGAAACCTTTGGAATATGGGGTGGTGGTTTGGAGTCCCTATGGACAACCAGGTTCAGTTACATAAGAGTGAATCGGGGCTGGGATGCAATATTGAAAAAAAGTTAATATACAACTAAATATTTAAAATAATTTTATTATTAAAGAATATAGATAATGTATGTGATGATTTAGTATCATGGTAAAGGATACATTAAATTATAAAATCATTTTAATGATTCCAAAAATTATTTTCTAAATCTTTGTTTTCTATGTCTATATTTTTAAAATTATTTTATTGAAGTAATTATATGGACAAGAATGAATTATGAAGGAAATATTATGTAACCTTTTTAAGTTATTTCAAGGGTTTTCAAATGGAATATTTTTAAATTTTCTATAACAAACATTTTTTCCAAAATAGATTTTAAAGTTCTATTTTAATGTATACAGTATCAAAATTTTTTTACACCTCTATAACTATTATTTAATGGTTGTTTAATTTAACATATTCCATGTTTTATTCTAATAAAGCCCATCCCTCCCTTTTTTCTAGGTATTTTCAGAAAAATCATAAATGTAATTGATATTTCAATATCCTAACCTTTTTTTATATGGATGAAAAGGATATTTTTATGAGTGTAGTGAGGAAAAATGAATTTATTCATGTTTTATGATTTTTTTATGATTCAAGGATATTGTTTATGATGAATGGTGGTTCATTTATAAAACAAAGATATGTGGTTCCATTATAAATAAAGTATAATTGATTTATTTATAAACCAATTATAGGTAGTTACAATATAAATCTATGAAGGATAGTAACAATATAGACCCTGGTTGGGTGGGTCCCCGATATCCCTCAAATGAATTGGGTAAAGATTTTTTCTCATTAGATGTTACGTAAGGGATTATGGATTGAACCTTTTCTATGATGGGAATATTTATACCATGTGATTTACTTTTGGATTTATTGTGAATTTTTTTAGGAAAATATTTGGGTTCATACGTCCAATTATTAGGTAAGCGAATGTTTATTTTTAGTTAAAAGTCTATTTTAGAAAAAATAACATTTTTATAAGTATTCATGGACTAACATGTTTCTTTATTTCTTTTCATATGTACCTTATTGATCTTATTTTCCCATACCACATTATTAAATATTTTACACAGGGTTTATAGATGTATATGATTAAATAAAAATTCAAGTTGAAATCCATGAAGATTAGTCATAAAAATAAAACATGTTCTATTTTAAAAGTTTAATGTTGTGGGAAAAATGGATATTGGGTTAATGTTTTAACTTTTTCAAAAATAGGGCTTTTATTTAAGATTTTTTCCTAATTCTCTAAAACTTTAATACTAAAAGATCTTTTGGAATGTAAGAAATTGAGTTCTCATCTAAATATACAATATTAAATAATGTTCATGGTAGGGAATTTAATGTTATTGAGTTCTATAAATGGTTGTGTGTTTTAATTTTATTGTGGAAACTCTCTCGGGGGAGAGTTTTATGAGGTGTGTTTGATAAGTATTTGTTTTGGCTGTGGAATAGTAGTTTCATAACCAAATAATTTTCTCAAGAATGAGAAAAATTATGTTAGGGGGATTATAGTGAATTCTATTATTAGTTTTTTATTTTTATTTAAAACTATATATTAAAAAGTTGGTAAATATGATCGTTATAAAACATATTAAATAATTTAGGATATATTTAATTGAAAATGATATTTCATCATGGATGGATTTTTTTTGGATGATTAAAAATAATAATGGTGATATTTTTATTTATACAAAATAAACAGGTGTTTTTAATTGATATTATTTTTTTATTCAATTAAAGTGGTGATTTGAATATATATTTTTTGTTTTCATTACCATTGACATTATAATTTCTTTAGATTAAATTAAATTGATATTTATTTTTTACATTGGTTGTTTTTTATTATTATTTTATTTCTTTAATAAATAATACAAATAAACTAAACTAGGATTGAGGAGTTAGATAATTTAGAGTGAAGAAAAAAAATAAACGAGGTGAATTGGGGCATGTGGGGTGTTCTATGGGGAGAACTAAAAACTTTTTTTGGGGAGATCTAGGAAGTTTGTGGTTTAAGGGAGAAAGGGTAATGAAAAATATTAAAGAATAAAAAAATTTAAGTAAAAAAATTAATGGTGGAAGGGGGAGACTATAGAAGATAGAAGAATGCATTGGTGATTACCCTATTATCTCATCTCTTTATCCCTTTCTCCTATTCTTTCCTATCTCTCTCTGAAATCATATTAAAATATTTCTTCAATGTATCCTTTAATAATGATCATAATGATGCACTATCGATGGTTTTGGATGTGTGTCAATGATATAAAGATAACCCATAGAGATGAGGTATTCTTTATATTTAATTAAAACAATTTTTTTTTTAATTTTTAGAGATAATTATTCTAATGGTTGAAACATTGATTGAAAAATCCTCTTACTGGTGGAAAAAAAACTTCTTCTGGGTTGTATCTATATTTGAGGTAGGTTTATCTGTATAAATAATATTTAACTTTGCATTCCTAGAGTTATGGATTTTATTTTATCTTAAATAAATTTATTATAATGGATATATGTTACTGAGGATTTATTTATGATTTTGTTATGTTTTTTTGGAATGAGTTGATAAAAATGGTAATTTAGTGGGTTTTTCATGAAAAAATATATTTGGTCCCACAATATATTTGGAAAAATGTTTCAAAAATAGATTTTTATTCCCATTGGATTTCCAAATATAGTTAAAAAATTATAGATAAGTGGGAATTAATATATCTTTTTTGGATTAATGATAAGTGACTTCTTGATTGATTTATTATATGAAGTTTTTATGCTTTTTGAGAAATTTATATGATGTTTCCATAATAGGTGATTGATTTTTAGTTTCAAATATGATAACATAGTGTGTGTTTTAATGTTGATTTTGCAACACTAATTCAGTTGTACCCTAGCTGGTGTCATGGGTAGACATGTTTCACCTACTATGGGGTTGATACGTAATGAGGCCTAGAGACTATAAAACCTGGACGTTTTAGGATCATATAGGCCATTCATGTTTTGAGAGTGACCTTGGTAACCACATTTTTGTTATTTTTATCCCCTATGGATAGATACCTTTGTTACATATGGGTTACTAGGTTGAGATAGGGTTTTTGTTATTCACCCCTTTCAATATGGTTATTATGTTATTGTTTTCATTATTCCCCATCATTACTTGATTATTATGAAATAGATTACACATGTTTCTCTTAGTTATTTTTATTATAGAATTTTTCATATTATTTATGGAGAATTTCTAATTGTTAATATAATCCAAAATATTTGTAAAATGATTTCTAAAATATTGTTTTAAAAAAAAGTGTTTTTTTTCAAAATGCATACTTTAAAATAATAACTAATGGTCTTAATTGACAGAGTTGTTATTTATATTTATGGTCGTATCTTTTTATGCATTTCCTCTTCACCCTGTATATGCCTTTTGACATATATATATTGATTCCTATTAATATTGGTAAATTTAAATGAGCCTCATCAGATGAAAATTCATTTTGACACCTTTTTCATCCCCCTTGTTCTATGATTGGTGGTGACCATAGGTCACATGGAGTTAATTTGAATGGAGTGTGAGGGGAATTTTACATTATTATATTTTTTTAGTTTTTCAATAAACACATTGTATTTAATTACATTTTTTATGATTTATGTGAAATTGTGGTGTTTTTTTATTACATGGTTTTGGCAATAAAGTGTTGTTTGATGTTGGGTTATTATTTAAATAATATTTCACTCTGTTAGTTAATTTATATTATTTGGATTTTTTTTATATGGGTGTCTAATTTTTGGATAGTTCTTTCCAGATTTCTGGGTTGAATCCATTTTATACATATTTGGTTTCCAAGGGTGAAATCATTCCGAATAATTTTATTTTGATACCCTAATTCTTCTCACCATCCCATGGAGATCGAGAATATTCTTTGATCCTTATGGTGATCTTGGTTGGGTGATGTGTTAGGATTTTATGGTTTAGTTCAATGCATGAGGGTTGATATTTTTATTTAAATAAGTTAAGAATTAATTAAAGTAAGTTATGTGTTTTAATTAGTATTTTTTAATTCAAATTTTAATATTGATAATTTTTTTGTTGAGTAATCTAAGGAACCTGGATTTTTATGGATTTTTTTAGATAAAAAGATTGAGAAATGCCAAAGAGAAGAGGATGAATATGAAAAATAGTATAAATATAGTTTTTGTATTGGAAGAGTGTTCATCACACCATTATTTATGTGTGTTTTGAAAAAGTTATGAAGAAGTCACACAAATTCTATATTTATGATGTGCATGAGTACTTCACATTGACAATAAACAATAAAATCAGTGGAAAATATAATTCATACATCTTCAAAGTACATGAAAATAGTGAAACTTATCATAATACTTTTTAGGAGAATATTTTGGACATTATTATATTGTGAGTCATGGTTATACATTGTTTGTGGTATCCACGATGGTTATTCAATTGGAATGTGTGGTCTTATGTTATTATAGATCAATATAATGATTTAGCTACTTATTTTTAGTATTGAACATTTTATATCATATGTTCCAGTTTTTTACCCTCCTTGGTGTATGATAAGTTTAGAAATGAGGTTATTCATCCTAAAAAGTGAAAAAATTATTTTATGACAATTTGTATAAAAAAATGGATTATAGTTCACTGATTCACCACATATCCCCAAGTAAACCAATAATATAAATTGGGGCCACTAAAATTGGTATTAAAAACCTCTAATTTTTTATTGAAGATTTAGAAATTTTATTCTTTACACTTTGAAGGATGTTGAATATATTAGTAATTTGAGTATTTATCTCTCATTTAAAATCTAGGTACAATCTGAATTTATTCTGCAAATGTGTTAAATGTAGTTAGAATTTTTATTTAGTTATTTATATTTATTATGAAAAAAATAAATTCCATTAATAATAATGGATTTACCATATTCCATAGAAGAGAATTAATTTTTCGAAAGATTTAATGATACCCCACTAAATTTCATTAGCTATGGATTATTTGGACATTATTGATGGTGGCTTTACACCTATTTCTCAAGGATATACTTTGATCTAGGAATCTAGAATTAATTTCAAGATGAAAATGTGTTAAATACCTCCCATTTTATCTCTATTTTAGTTAAATATTTTTTAAAGGTTATAGGGATCAATAATGTGAAATAAATTTCAGCATAACTACCAAATATATACAATTATAGTTTAAAATAATAAAAATTGGAATTATCAAATTTAAGTAATAAAATATGTTTAGGAATCAAGTATAATCAATTAATTTATTGTTTAAAAGGTTCAATGAGGGTTTGATAACCATTATAAGGTTCTGTGAGACTCTTAAAGACTAAATAGTTGTTTTGAAGACACCTAATATCATTCCAAATAGAATTGATACCAATTTTAAAGCACTATATGATCCTGATCATAACACTATTTATTTGTATGTCTTACAAATTATCTTGGTTTCATATGACATGATAAAGGAAGTTTCTTTGAATGTAAAGAATATTTTTAGGTATAAAATATCACTTAGAACCATGATTATGGAAATTACCTCAAAGAAAAGTGAGTAAGAAGATAAAGATAAAGTTTTATGTTCATATTCAGATAAATATGCTGATTTAGAGTTCTAAAATATCATTCCACTAATCCTAAGAGGCATCCAAACTGGTAAGGGTAAATTTTTAGAATGTTACTTTTTAAAACATTCACCTTTGGGGGTATTGGATAATTTTATTTAAAAAATAAGAAGATGTAAGAAGATTAAATAGAAGATGAATTTGAGTCCTCTCATGTTGTTTTGAGCAATTGTTTCATGAATTTCATAAGAGGGGTGTTTCCATTAATATGATCAAGAAAGAATTATTCTTTTAAAAAAATGAGGATTTATTTAATGAAGAATGATGAAACATAATCATATAGTTGGGTGATTGATCATTTCTCAATTGGTTAAGGTGAGAAAACATTCATGATATTAATAGATTCTCTGGATTCAATTATAGAATATTATTTAAATAAAAAAGAATAGGATTAATGAAGTACAGATAAAATGTTACATAAAATGGAGTACATGTTTAATAAGTAACTAAATAAAATCATCACCAAGTTTGTAAGTTTTTTGGGAAAAAATATAATGAATAATTCATCAAATATGGTGGAATTAGATATGGATGAATTCAGAAATAACAATGTTTAGTTTGTCATAAGTGTAAATGAAATAATATAATACCTCACCAAGGAGAGAAAAATTAAAATGTTTGAGGATAATATTATTTTATAGGAGAAGAAACTAGAATATATTAAACTGAAATAGGTATAGAAATAAAATTATTTAAAAAAATTCAGATATGATTTTTTATATTCTAAACATGGAGTGAGAGATAACACAAAGAAAAAGAAGTGTGTTGTGGATGAAGTGGGACTCAAATATTTTCCTAAAAAAATATCAACAAATGATTCATAATGAAGGGATTTATTATTTAAAATATTATATATATGTATAAGAAAATAAAATTGAAGGAAATCACCAAAGAGAAGTTAATTTAGAATCTTCTTTCTTATTAAAATTGTAACATTGTATGAAAAAGAATATATTACATGTAAAGAGAAAAAAAACCCATGAAAATTTATGTATTGAATAGAAAAATATGTATATTAACCCACATTATTGGTTTATAAAACAAATTCCAAAAGGGTTTTTATAAAAATTACTTTCAGAAGAGAATTTTTTTTGGAAATCATCGATGTTTAAGAAAAATATTTTACATTTATAGTCACTTTTATTTTTATGGAGGCTATGGTAATATAATGATATGTTTCTTAATCTAGGAAGAATATTTTAGTTTTCAAATCAAGATGCAATTCACTCATGTATGGGTAAACAACCCTTGTAAATAAAAAAAATTCATGAATAATTCAATTAAACAAAAAATATTGAAGTTGAATAACTTGATGAAAAAACAAAAGAAGTTTATAGGTGATTTGATCAACATGGTCATATTAATGAAGAGTGTATCATTATCCAATATGTTTATAATATCCACCAAATGGTTTTAACATTATTTATATAATGATAAAATATAATACAAGTTTCTTTGAATAATATGACTCATAATACCAACAAGGATAATATAGATAGGACATTAAAGACTGTTAACTCCAAAAATAGTGGAAAAATTATACTCATGAAGAATAATAAAAGAGTGATATCAATAATAATATATTAGATAAATATAGAATAATAAGTTACTTCAATTTCATTTAAACAACTTCTTTATTAAAAAAAATATGTTTAAATAAAGAGAAGAAAGAAAAAGGATTTTTTAAAAGTCATATTGCAGAAGTGATGATGAAGAAGAAGAGTTTTCAAAATATAAAATAGTTTAGAAGAATTTTTTAGATGATAAAAGTCATTTTTATTCAACATTAAAGTTTAATACCAATTCATGGAGGATACTGAAAACATATCATCCCTTACTCATCAAAGGATAAGGTGTTGTGATAGTATCCCCACTCTCACTTATTCTTAGGATATTTATTATTAACGGGAGAGAAAAAAACATAAATACCTGTCTTTTTAAAATTAATGTATTTTAAAAAGGGATAAAATAAATATTGGTGTAAAATTCAATGATATATATTTAACCTAATGTATTAGAGATCTCTTTCTTATTTAAGGGGGATATATTTATAGGGAGTTTTAAAATGGGAAAGCTATGAAATAAAAATGTGTGATATTTTAATTATTCAGAAATGTTTATTGAGAATATATTAAGGATATTATTATTCATAGGTCAAATTAATTTTTTTTATGAAGAATAAGAAAAATTCCTTGTGTAATAATAGTTGTGAATAAGTGAGTTTTAGTTATTTTAATATAAACATGATTTTATTATCCTATATAATAATTTATTGCACTGAGTTTTCTCATGTAGGATTATAATTATTGAATGGTTATTCATTGATAAAAGTGTTTATTTTTTAAATAGATTTATTTTAAATGATTTATAAGAAAATATAATGGGGGTAAATTTATAATAATAAGAAATAATTAATAATGATGGTGAGATATAGAGTTTTTTTGACCTTGGAGAGATTATTATGACCCATGTGTATTTTACTAATATCACGAGTTAAAGAATAATCCCTTTAAATTTGAATTATTAACAAAGTAAATAATACTTTTTCATATATTAAATGGATATTGTTATTGAGTAAGATTTTTTTAATATGTAAATCATTTTAAAACTCACATAAAATAAATTTTATCATGTGATTTGAAAGGTATTTTTTAATAAATTTCAGTTGTTAGAGTTTATTTTGTGATGTTTGTATTTTATTTTAGAGTTATTTAGTAGCTACATGGGAATAAAATGAAAATATGATTTTATTCATGATTAAATAGGAATAAAGTGGCTCACATAGGATTAAATGACTCAATGTATGAATAAATCTTTGGATGAGGAGATCTTTGAGATTAAAAGACATTGAAGCCATCACATGTAATATTAAATAGGCATTGACTCATATGATATTATAAAGGAATAAAAATAGTTACATAAGGATTACACTATTGTTTAAAAAATCTTGTATAAATCCTAATTACTAACATATGATTAAATGGATGTTGCCTCAAAATCATCCAAGAAGCATTTGTGCTATATACAAATAGTTATAAAAGAAATATTTCTTTAAAAGATCAATTACAAATTCTATTAAATTTTGTTATAGTGACTAAATTTATGGAAGAGGAGTAATATAAGAATAAAACACTTTATAGAAGATATGTTAAATTATTTTATTATATCATGGCTATGTCAGAGATGTTTTAGAAGTTGAAATAGAAGTGAAAAATATTGATTCCAAAATTATAGTATTGTATGGGAATAAGGTGGAGCATTGTTATATTAACATTAAATGATATGAATACATGTGAGATTTATTTGGAAATAAAATAATACTAATAATACTTATTATTTTTTGAATAAGTAATACTTTGGAAGATTAATTTTGGGAATAAGATTTATCATAATGACAGAATAATTTATAAAGATTCACATGGGTAATACCAAGTATTATAAGATAATTTTCAAATGGATAATTAATGCTTTAATTTTAGTAAATATGTTTTTTTCTCTCTTAATAAGTTTTTATCTTCAATATATAATATAAATATTTTATTTGTATGATGAAAATTTCATATGTAAGATAATATTTCCATACATGAGTTTATCCTTTGATACATAAGGTATTTTACATTGCAAAAAAATTTAGTTCGTTCAAAGGAAAAAAACATTGCAATAAAAATTCTTGATACTACTCTACTTGACCATGGATGACTCAAATGGGAAAAAATGCCTTATAGAATGGTTTTAAATTAAATAAAAAGTGTATAAAATTGATAATATTATATAAGGGGTAATATTTTAATGAAAATATGTTGAGAAGTCGTTTAAGGGAGTTACCTGTTAGAATTTTAAAATTTAAATTCAGATTTTAAGAGGGAAAATGTGTTACTAATGTGTAATAATAGGAATAAGGGTTTTGTAAGATTTTTATATAATTAGAAGATATATAATTAAGGATGAGAGTGGAAAATAATAAAAAGAATAAAAATAATAAACATGATGTTATGGATTGTACGATTTTTCATCACTCCATCACTTTTGGTTGTATTGATGAAAAGTGGAAGAAGTCACACATGATATAAGTTGAAGAAGTGTGGGAGAACTGGAAATTTGGTAGGGAAAAAAGAAAATATTTATAATTATTAATATAATTTTTTGGATAAAACATTATTTACATTATTTTATAATGATTCATTGATATACCCTACTCATAATATCAATAATGGTGGTTCTTTTAGAATTTACAATCATATGTTTTTTAGATCATTACAAGGATTTAGCTTCTCATTTTAAATTATGAACCATTTAAATGTGGTTTTCATTATTTTTTTCTTTCCTTAGTGTGTGTTATGTTCATTAGTTTGATAGTTTACTCTAATGAGTGATGGATGTTTATTTAAAAATAAATCCTAAAAGATAAATATAATATACTTCACCAATTCAGCCCCAATAAAATTAAATTAGATTCTGTGATTGTTACACTAATATTAGAGAATAAATAATTTACAGATTACTTGAAAAGAAAAATAAGAAATGGTATTTGAGATATAATTCCTCAGCCCCAACAAATACTATCTCCTATAACCAATTAAAACTACCTGGATCAAGTATTTATGAAGGAAAACTTTAAAGGGATTGAGATAAGTGGGAGAGTAAGAGAGGGGATGAAACAACTAAAAAATGAGGAGAAATCCAAAGGTTTGTCATTTTGGTGGTTTAAATTGGGTCCTTAAATAACCAAAATACCCTTATTTTAAATGGGTTTTCCCATTTATTTATCAGGTAACTATTATTTGACCATTAGTTACCTGGTGGTGCATAAAGAAACAAATATACCCCTAAAAACCTCACTGGGTATTTGATATCATACCACTGGGTAATCAGTGCCTTCTACACCCCATTCCCTTCTTCTACGTTGTCCGAATCCTTCCAAATAACATGTAATTAACATTTAAAATTTAAATTAATCATATAATAAAATTTAAAAAACAAAAATTAAGGGTTGAAAACCTAAAAAGTTGTGGGTATTTATATTGAAACTCATAATTAACAATGCTAGTTATCTTGAAAAGAAAACTAATCAATTTATATACAATAAGATAAACTACCCTCAGTTTTACATCATTCATAATTAAACTATTATAACCAATCATATACCATTGATTTACATTTAACTCAGAAGTCACTCCCCATGTGGAAACTTAGCCTATAAGGATTAATTATGAGTATTATCAGACATGATCCCACCAGGAGAACTAATCACTGTTTGGCTAACTTACTAGTCTAACCTTAGTATAATTTCCCTTATAATAATAATATTCCTTAAATTCTATCTTATGATGTCCTAAATCTCTATTTATAGGCCACTCATGCCAATAAACCAGATTTTTTTGCTGAAAAATGAGTTAACCTATCACTTAACCCATATGTGTCTCACTACTGTCGATAATGTATCATATAACAACATATAGTACATTTCTAGGTTACCCATTTCTTCTTTCAAAAATAGACACCCACCATGGTGTCCAATTGTTAATATACTTTGACCGCATTATATAGAAGTGTCATTCAATGAACCCAATTCTAGATAACACATGTGTGGCATCTATTATGACCCTAACTGGTTATTCTTATTTCTCATATCCATTTAATCCTTAATATCTCTCACTAGGGTTGGTTATACTCACATACCCTCTCTTTTAAGACATAAAACATAAAAAATTTCATGAAAATGTTATAGATAACATGAACCACCTATATCATCATGGAATTATCCCTATTTTATCAATACTTATTCAAGACATCGAAGATCAGAAATTCATTGTCATTAAATGCACCCCAATATAACCCAAGGGATTTATCCAATTAATTATAAATATTTTATTATTAATTTTATATCTTGATATATAGTTGGTATAAAAGAGAAATATATCCATGAGTAAACTTCCTTGGATAAAATCCCCTGAAAATATATATTGATGACCCTAAATATACTCATGGATTTATAATGAGTAAATGAATGAAAATTATATGTCAATTTATTATCTAAATTCAACCAAAATTGACAGAAAAATAAGAATAACAAATATAATAATATAACTTCCATATGATTACATAAAAAATTAAATATCCATGATGTCTCATCCTATTTTATAATTAGAGCACAAATCACCCAAAAATTATTTATAGTACACCATGATCTAGAAAAATCTAAACAATTACCTCATCCACATCAGCACAAATCATATGAAAACAATAAGGAATATAAAATGAAATATGTGTCCAAAATACCTCAAAATTTGAAATATATTCATTTTTATGGACCCCTCATCTAAGAGGAAACAAAATAGTAAGGGAAGGGGAAGAAACAAGCTGAATTGCCCTCAAATGTATTCTATATTAGTTAAAACATCAGAGGTTTTTACCATCAGGTAATGGTTGTTTATAGAACCCTCAGTTTGAGTTATACAGACTTTTTTATGCCTTTTTATGTGTTAATGGTTCTTTGGATGTGTTGGGATGAGGTTGGAAGTGTTTTAAAAAAAGTTTTAAGGCTTTTCTAAGGGAGCACGGTTTGAACACAGTAAGGGGAAACTGTGTGGGATCTCTAAGAAAATATGCAGGGGGAGATAATGGGCTTCGTATGGCCTGTGCACGATTTTACAAAACATGAGAGGCAATTTTATGGACCCCTTCTTTCAATAAATTGGCATACACACGATTAGCGCATGGTTTTCTAAACTGTGTAGGCTAACCATGCGGCCATTAAAAATGAGGGTTTTTAAATTCGAGCTCCCTCAGGCTTGACCTATTTCACTCCAAATCTTCTCCCACTCGAGAATCACTTGGAATCTTGGCTTCTCAATGGTTTTAGGTGCTCTTCCACATGTTTTAGAAGTTATTTAAAGGGTTTTCTTTGTGTTTTTAAGGCGGTTCGTCTCGGGTAAGTCATCTCTCATTGTTCTTTGTGGTTTCCTCTAGATATACATCTCCCTCTCTCTTGGTTTTCTAGATATACACCCACAGTGTGTATATATAGGGTTTTTGTTGCCTTTGGTGTATATTTTAAGTCTTTTTGATGATCGGTAAGGAGATCTAGTGTGTTTTTCATGTAGTGTTTTCCCTGATTGGGGTGAGGTTGCTTGTGGGTCAAATTCACCAGAACCCTAAAGGTAAGTGGATCTCTCTCGACTCCACTTGGTTGGAACTAGTGGTTTTGGCATATTTAATTTTTTTTCATAAAATTAATCATGATAATGATGTGTGAATCTTGTTGGAAACCCAATTGGTGGGGATTTTGGGGAAAATGGGTTATTTTTGCAAAAAAGGGATTATAGAGTGAATTTACAATGTTGATTTTAAAAAAATTTGTGGTTGATTATGAAAACATGTTTTGATAAATATGGTTTTCAATAAAGATATTTTTTATTGAAATATTGTTGGTCATGGAATAATTGGTTAAAGGTTTTTTTCAATAAAAGGGTGATTTATTTAACTGAATTGGCATGTGATAGGAATGATGGTGTGCTTTTATATGGACTTGGTTCTTAGTTCTTGTTGGATTATTAAGTGTTATTGATTATGTGGATTGTATGAGAGTTGGTAGGATGTTCCACTATAATAAGGGGATGGATAGTGGACATAAGGTCCACCATCAAAGGATCAGTGGGTGGAAAGTAACACTAGTTGTAAATGTAGTGAACCAGTTGGATGGAAGCTTTATATTTTTGGTTGCCTTGAGGTGTGTTTCTTGTAAGATGGAATTTATTGTGCTAATTTAAAATGGTGAAATGGATTGTGGTATAGTTATTTGGATTTCCCTTGGTTTTCATATTTTGGGTATGGTGTCTTGGTAAGGGTGCGTATGACTTGTTAGAAATGTTGAACTATTTAATGTTTTATATAAACTTCTTTATATAAATATGCTAATGGTTTTATCCTCGTGGAATGTGTAAGAAAGTCATTTGGTGAAAACCTACTGAGTTTTAGTACTCACCCCATGCTTCGGCACCGTGGTGCTTTTGCAGATGTCGTATTCTGGGATACAGATAAAGGTAAAGCATCTCATTACTAGCAGTTTCTGGTGATTCTTGGTAGATGTTGTGGTGCTTGGAGCATAGAGCATGGTGTAAAGCTCTGGACTACATCCTACTTCTTTTTGAGACCTTTTTGTAGTATTCTACTTGGTACTCAGATTTTGGCTTGGTTGTATTTGGCATGTTGGATTTTTATTGATTAGTTTGGTTGTCTTTAGGTAATGTATGTGTTTGGTTGTTTTTTTTGACATGCGTCATATAGTTTGTTGTTAGTGGATTTATTGGTTGGTTTTATCTCAAGGGAAAATCGTTCCCCAATTTATTCTTGAATCCCTCGGTAATTATTTCCATCCTTTGGCACCATGGGAACATCGCGTAAGGCTAAGAAACATTCATCCTCCCTCTCAAGACAATGTTATGGAGTAAGATGTTACAAGTGGTATTAGTTTGTTTGATCCTTGGCTTTCAAGTGAGAGAAGTTATTCGATCCTTGGTGTTGATCATTAGTCTTGGTGTTGACATTCATTCATGGACTATTCCTTGAGTCAGGATGGTAGAAAGGTATAGGATTGATGGAAAATGGAATGTAGAGAATAAAAGCACATATCTAACCCTTTTATGTAGAACATCAAGTTACGAGGGAGTTTGGTACATAAGTGCTTGGAGACACTTATAGGCATTGGGTATCTCATTGTCGTGGGTGTATCTAGTGAGATGAGCATGGCATGCATGGTAGAAATAACTTCCCACTAAGATGCATATTTCAATAGGTAATAATAATCTATCGGGTGATATGAATGTGTTTATTTTGAAAATTTGTATTTGTTTTCAAAACAGAAGGATTTGAAACATGGAAACTTTTGGTATTTTGAAAATGGGTTGATTTTAAAATCATTGAAGATTTTTCAGAATTGTGAAACATGTGAAATGTGAAATTGTTGAAATCCTAGTTGTGATAGCTCTTATGTAATTGAATTTGAAATTTTATTCCCTTTCTTGTTAAGAGAGTGGGACTTATGGTTGTTTTTGTGTTGATATAAATGGATCTGGGTGGGCATCATAGAGACCAATCAGAGGAAGATACTGAAAATGTGGTTTCACTTGAGCCTCAGGTGAACCAGTAGCTAGTGGAGAGTATAGTAAAAGTTTTCTAGGATGTGGAATGTCCGAATAAATAGGATGAACCAAGGAATGTGGATCATGTGGTTCAGCTTCAAAGGTAGAATCCACCCATGTTTAGGGGATATTTGGAGATAGAAAGGGTTGAAGTGTGGATGAACAGAATGAATAGTATATTTGACATCTTGGGAACACTGGTAAATCTGAAAGTGAAACTATCCATGTATATGTTAGAAGATCATTCCATCCATTGGTGGGAGCTGGTGGTCCAAGATTAGACAAAAAAAAGTGTGACATGGGAGGGGTTTGAGGAATAGATTAATAAACAATTCTACCCTCATTCGTTCAGAATTCAATGTACAATGGATTTCATTAGTTTCAAGAAAGGGAAATTGGAGGTAACAGAATATGTAGCTATGTTTATGAACTTAGTACAGTTTGAACCCAAGGTGGGGGGTAGTACATCGTTGAAGGCATGATTTTTGGGAGTTGGGTTGAAGTAGGAAATTTTTCCCAAGATAGCAGTTCTATGTATAAGTGATTACACAAAAATGATAAAACGAGATATGGTGGATGAGTAGGATCTTGTGGGGGCTACAGTTAGGGAACATATGTTGGTACCCATGGGAAAAAGTGGAAACTATAACACTGGGTTCAAGAATAAGAGGGAAAATTATTTCCATGGTGGGAGAACAACTACAAATCAAATGGTAATATTAGTGAATCTTCTTCCATTGACTCAAAGAAATCCAGGATGTTATCAGTATGGTTATACATGCCACATCAACTGGGATTGTATGGAAAAACTTCAAGAATATCATAATTGTGAAAATATGGGACATCATTAGTGGTATTGTCAGAATGATCTGAGGTTGGGTGTCTGGGACACACCTTAGTTGTCCCCGGAGTCTTATGCCTCGACAGGACGGGGGAAGCAGCATACCCATCGACAACAGAGTAAAGTGTGTCATGGTGATTCTCAAAATACCAAGACACCTTAGTAGGGTTATAAAAAGCAGATTGTGGAATGTAAGCAGTTATTTAGAGGTGATTAGGTGGTGATGAATGATCAGTCAGGACCATCCATGGTGCAAGGTACAATTCTTTTAAATTCAATATTGATGAATGATTTGTTGGATATGGGTGATTCACATTCTTTCATTTATTCTCACATCATCGATTTGTTTGGTTTACATGTGGAAATACTTTATTCTATTTTGAAACTAATAACTCCTCTTGGTCAAATAGAGTATTGATCCTTCTTTGTCAAGGTTGTTGTTTAGTTTTAAATGACATCTAATGGATGTGGGATTTCTTAGTGCATGAGATGGATGATTGTGATATAATCCTGGGGATAGATTGGTTGGAAATGTTTAAGGCCCACATCGACTTCTATGCATGAATGATTAATTTTAAATTAGAGGGTGTCATTATACATCTATTTAGAGGGGAGAATAGTGCAAAGTTGTGTGAAAAAGATTTTTTTTACCAAAGGTTGGAAAAATCTTGTATTAGTTAGAGGCATTGTCTTTGGAATCGGTTGAAGGTGTTGAGAAGAGTGTTATTCCAACTGTTGTGGATCAGTTTATGGATGGATTTCCAGAATAATTTTTAGGGTTTCTTACCTTGAGAGATGTGGAGTTTATGATTTATCTCCTTATAGGGACCATTCTTATCTCACTTCCATCTTACCGAATAGAACTAGAAGAATTTCGGGAATTAAAGGTGCAATTGGTAGAGTTAGAAAACATAGGGTTCATTAGACCTAGAATGTCTCTGTGGGAAATGTCATTTTTTTGTTAAAAATTCATATGGAACCATTCACCTATATATTTATTATCATAGACTTAATCAGGTTATGATAAAGAACTTAAATCCACTTGCATGTATTGATGATTTTTTTGAACATTTTAGGGGCTCCCAGTGGTTATCCAAGATTTGCTTGAGGTCAGGGTATCACCAATTGCAGGTGAGGAAGGATAATATTCTGAAAATAGATTTCATAAGTAGATATGGCCATTATGAGTATGTGGTTATTCCCTTTGGTCTAATTAATACACCATCATTTTTCATGGCATTGATGAATAAGATATTTTAGAGATATATGGATTCTTCTATGGTGATATTTTTTAATGATATACTGGTGTATTCGAGGACACATGTAGACATGAGCAGCACTTGGAGATAGTGTTGGGGATCTTGAGGGATCATATATTGTATGAAATTTTTTTAAAGTGTGCCTTTTTTAGACAGAAATATCATTTCCTTGGAGTTTTTTATTTCTGAGAAAGGTGTTTTCATTGATCTGGAAAAGATAGAGGTGGTTATCTTATGGAAACTGCCAATGTAATTTTTCGAGATATGGAGTTTCCTTAATATAACTGGGTATTGTCGATGTTTTGTTTGTGATTTCTCATGATTGGATTCACCGATGAAATCTTTGATAAGGAAGAATGTTCTGTTTCAATGGGATGAGCAGTGTCAGAAATGTTTTGAAAAGATAAAGGGTTTCTTTATATCAACACCAATATTAGTTTTTCCAGAACGAGGGAAAGGGTATGAGGTGTATTGGGATGCATCGTGATAAGGGTTGGGGTGTGTTCTCATCTAGAGGGATCATGTGGTTTCATATTGCTCCTGAGAGTTAAGGTTGCATGATAAGAACTTCCCAACACATGATTTAGAGTTGGAAGTTATAGTTCATGTTTTAAAAATATGGCATCATTATCTCTTTAGTGGAAATATTATAGTGTTTACCAATCACACGAGCTTAAAGAATATTTTCTCATAGAGATATTTTATCTTGAGGCAATGAAGATGGATGGAATATCTCCAGATGTTATATTTCATCTTAATATACACACTGGGTAAGGGAAATTCGGTGGAGGATGAATTAAGTAGAAAATAATATGATCAAGTGGTGAAACAAGCATCAGATTAGTGGCAGTTGATGTTGGACATTTCCCACATGTGGTTGGAATGTGATGTTCAGGATGATAGAGCAGTCTTCATTCTAGTTTCATTGGTTCCTGACATGGATGGCTTGTTTAAAGAGGTACCATTATTAGATTCCGAGTGTATGGAGATGGGGCTGAAACTCAACAGTGTGGAGAACATTGAGAATTATGAACTAAATGGGAATTTACTCTTGTGTTTCTGTAATTGTATGGATGTACCAGTGGCTTGACAGTAGGAACTTCTTGGGGATTATCATCATTCTTAGTGGGCTATCCATACTAGAATCCATAAAAACTATAAGGCATTGAAAGAATAGTTTTGGTTGGATGGCATGAAAAGGAAAGTGGTGGAGTTTGTCTCAAGATGCTTGACTTGTCAAAAATTCAAGGTACAACATCAGCAGCCAGCTAGCATGTTATAGTCTTTACCTATCCCATTTTGTAAATTGGAGAAAATAGAAATTGATATTGTGAAGGGTCTCTAAAGAACATTCATAAAACACGATTCCATATGGGTGATTGTTGATCAGCTCACAAAGTTGACCCATTTCATCCTGATTCGTGAATCTCATACGGTGGAGGATCTGTCCAAAATCTATATCTAGGAGGTGGTAAAGAGGTATGGTGTTCTATTTTCTATTTTATCAAATAGATATTCGAGGTTGACATCTCATTTTTGGAGATCCTTATAGTAATACATTGGAACACTGTTGACTATGAGCATGGTGTATCATCTGTAGATGGTCGACCAATCTGAGAGGATGATGAAAACATTGTAGGATATGTTAAGGGATTGTGTGATGGATTTTGGTGTTTCATGGGAGGATCACTTAATATTTTTGGAGTTATCCTATAATAACAACTATCGGGATTCAATACATATTGCTATATTTGAGGCATTATATGGTCATCTATGTCATTCTTCTTTATGTTGGTTGGAAATAGGAGACACATCGATGATCAGACTGAGTCATTTTCAAGAGACTATGAAGAAAATAAAGTTGATAAAGAAGAGTATGGATATGGCTAAAAGTCATTAGAAATTGTATGCATACCATTATCGATGACCGTTGTCATTCGAGTTGGGTGTTCATGTGTTTTTGAGAATCTCCCCTAGGTTGGGACGTCATCGGTTTGGGAAGCAGGGTAAGTTATCTCCAAGATATATTATCCCTTTTGAGATAATTGAGCATTTTAGGGAGTTGTATTACTTTTTGGCTTTTCCAACATGATTTAGTGCAGTTCAAATATTTTTCATGTGTCTTAGTTGAAAAAATATCAGTTGGATCATGACCATGTTATTCATTGGGATTGTGTTGAGCTAGAACTAGATACATCTTTAGTGAATATGTCAGTGCAGATTATGGATAGGAAAAGAGAATGTATTTCATGGTAAAATAATATATTTAGTTCTTGTTTTGTGGAAGCATGGTCAGATTCAAGAGGAGACTTGGGAACAGGAGGAAGAGATAGCCGAGCAATGGCCGGAGCACTTTCGGCATATCGATGGTTCCCTATTTTCCAAGGAAAGATAATCCAATGTTAGGGAGAATGTAGCACCCCCAGTTTGGGTTTTGTATCCTTTTTTAGGTATTTTTATTTATTCAAGGTGACTTGGATGAGTTGGGGTGAGGTTGGAAGAGTTTGGAAGGGTTTTGAAAAAAATCAGAGGCTTTTCTAAGGGCGCGCAATTTGAGCACGTTTAGATGAAATCGTGTGCGTTCTCCATGAAACTGTAATGGGTGAGACAGTGGGCTTCACACGGCTTGTTCATGGTTTTCCAAATTGTGAGAGGAAACCATGCAGAACCATTCTCTTGAGATATTAGCATTTGCACAGTTAGCACTTGGTTTTCCAAACCGTGGGGGCTAACCGTGAGACTCCTTAAAAAAGGGTTTTTAAATACGAGCACCCTTGGGCTTGACCTATTTCACTCAAAATATTCTCCCACTCAAGACTCACTATAGATTTTTTGTTCTCAAATGTTTCAGGTTCTCTGCCATACATTTTGAATGTGATTTTAAGGGTTTTCTTGGTGGCTTGAAAGCGGTTCATCTCGCATAAGTCTTCTCTCGTTGTTCTTTATGGTTTCCTCTAGATGGAATCTCCCTATATCTCATTTTTCTAGATCTATAGATGATTTATGTATATCAGGGTTTGTGGTTTCCTTGGGTGTTTATTTTAAGGCATTGTTATGATAGGGAAGGATATATAGAGTGGTTTTCAGGAATACTTTTCCCAGATTGGGGTGGGGTTACTTGTGGGTTGAATTCACCGAAACCCTAAAGGTGTGTGGATTCTTTCTCGACTCCACTTGGTTGGAACTAGTAGTTTTGGTAAAATTTATTTTTTTCATGAAATTAATTGTGATAATTATGTGTTATTCTTGTTGGAAACCCAATTGGTGGTAATTTTTGTGTATTTTGGGGAAAATGGGTTATTTTTGCAAAAAGGGGCTTGTTGTGTGATTTTAAAATGATAATTTTAAAATCGTTAGTGGTTGATTATGATTTTTTTTTATAAAATATGGTTATCAATAATTATTTTGTTTATTAAAATGTGTTTGGTCATGGAAAAATAGGTTAAAGGTTGTGTTCAATTAATAGGTGATTTATTGATGTTAATTGGCATGTGATGGGAATAATGGTGTGCTTTTGTGTGGCCTTGGTGCTTAGTGATTGTTAGTTGATTAATTCTTATGGTTTGTGTGGATTTTTTAGAAGTGCGATATAGGTACCACTATAATAAATGGATTGGTTGTGGAATGAAATGCCACCATCAAAGGATCAGTGGTTAGGAAGTACCACTAGTTGAAAATGTAGTGAACGGGTTGGACGGAAGATCCACTATTTTGGTTTTTTTGTTGTGTGTTTCTTATAAGATAGAATTTTTTATGCTAAATTGAAATGGAGAAATGGATTGTGGCATGGTTATTTGTATTTACCTTGGGTTTCATAGTTTGCGTAAGGTCGAATAGTAAGTGTGTGTTCGGCTTGTTGAAAATGTTGAACTATTTAATGTTTTATATAATTTTATTTATATAAATGTACTGACAGTTTTATACAAGTGTTTTGTGTATGGAAGTCATTTGGGGAAAACCTACTGAGTATTAGTAATCACCCCCTTCTTTGGAACCATGGTGCTTTTTTAGATTTTGTATTCAGGGATACAGGTAATGGTAAAGCATCTCGTTGTTAGTTTTTAGTGGTGATTCATGGAAGATATTGTGGTTCCTGGAGCATGGAGATTGGTGTGGAACTATGGATAACATCCTAGTTTTTTTTGAGTATTTTTGTAGGCTTCTTCTTGTTACTCTGATTTTGGCTTGGTTGTATTTGGACATTGTATTTTTATGGATTAGTTTGGTTGTCTTTTGGTAATGTATGGGTTTACTGTTTTTGTCAACATGAATCTTATAGTTTGTTGTTAGTGGGTTGTTTGGTTGGTTGGTAGTATCTCAAGGGAAAATAGTTCCCCAATTTATTCTCAAGTCCCTAGACATTTATTTCCAGCCTTTTTTTCTTTAGGAATGATGCTTAAGTCCATGTATCATTCCTACGCCCTCTCAAGACAATGAGATGGGGTAAGATGTTACGTTGTTTCTCTATCAAAAATACATATATTGGGGAACTAAAAATATATATTTGTGACCATCAGATCCCTATATCCTTCCACCAAGGTCTTTGTGGTATGGGTAGTGCTGTTATAATATTTCCCATCAAACTAGAACCTTGGTGGATTACTGTTAGGTTTTTTGTGTCTTACTCATACCATCCACCATAATCCCTTTATTATACCAAACACTAATTTCATCTTTTAGTCTCCTCCACCACTCTTTACAAATACAAAACACTATTTTAAACATTTAAAACAAGTGTAGAACATCTCACTCTCTATATGAATTCAAAATTATGTTTGGGATGATTTAACTTCACTCAATTCTGGTACTTTTATAATTCTACTGACACACTGTGACACACCCATAACATAGCCTGAAAATAATAATTTATTTACCTATTATAACACACTGTCTAACTAGGTTTGTCTCATATGAGAATCTATTGGAGCTAAATCAGATACAAAATATTTTAAAACACTTATTTCATTTATTTTGATTTTATATTTTATGAGAATTAGTGAAACATGGAGGGTTTGTATTTATAAAAATGCTTGAAAATAAAATAATAATTTAAAAACTAAAAAATTATTTATAGGGAAGGTAGTCAATCCTCAGAGGATCCTTCTAGAATATCTTATCATTGTTCTAGAAAAATATATTAATCAAACCTACTCTATCTATGATTAATTACTCAATATCATTCATTAATTAACCCCACATGTTCCTCAATTTTTATAGACACCACACTAATATTTTAGATATGGATTCAACTTTTCATACCAAATTTTTTAGTGGATACCAAACCATAATCAAGAATTATGATTCAATGTTACATTCCGAAGTTAGGCCTAATCATGGAAAGATCCCCACTACACATGGATAATGATTTCAAGGCCACTAAATGATTTACTACCTAGATCTATCATATGATCTGAAATATAGTGAAGGGAATATTTAAAATAACATGAATTTTGAGAAGAAGATTATATTATATGGGATGGTGGACTATTATCACATTTTACCAGTTTAACCACACACTATTTATGCTCAGAATTAGGAAAATATAAAAAGCATATAAGGGTATTAAAATCTCAACGAAAATTCACTGGTTTATTCCCCGTGATGTTAATATTGAGGTTAATTTTCAATGAATTAATAAAAAAATTATAGTGGGGGGGAACACCAAGAAAATTATATATAAAAGAGAGAAAAAATTAATATTATATTAACATTCAAAAAAATGATTACAAAATGGTAAATATTAACTAAACCCTAAAAATATCCAAAGATGAAGGACATACCAAAAACTCTAAAACTATAACTCTACTAGGATCAAATACATTTAAAGTGGTGTTAAATGATATTTAAATTGATTACAATATTCTTCTAGCAATGTTTAGCATCCATGACTAGCACATTCATTCATAATTATTCAGTATCTATTTCCCATATAACCAATATTATTTAAAATCTCAACATAATACTTGATAATGTTCCCTTTATTATATTATTAATTTTATAGATCTAGTTTTAAAGATATGACAATTTATAAATGGACTAGAATATTCTGGTCCAAATCCATCACATTAAAAAATTTCACTTTGTGGATAATCAGTAGTCATGAGTTGGTTCTTGTTATTTTCTTTGACTTTGACCATTTCGTTCTCCCTTGGAATGACTTCAATATATATGGTATGGGTACTTTTATAATGGATGTAACATTCATTATTTCCCATTATTCATCATGGTATGGATGAGATTCCCTTGGTGTGACCTTAAATCATTTTAAATACACCAAGGGTTTTACTATGGATTTTACACTCCCCTTTATTTCTCATAGGAATACATATCATTTCAAATACCTCTGAAATTACCATGTTTAAATTAGTAGTTTTTTTGGACATATAGTTCCACAACATCCAATTCCACATCATAAATTCAATTTAATTATTAAAATTTCATAAATGATTGACCTTTTTATATTCATTGAATACCTTAATGAATTGGAATTTGATCACCTATGGTTGTGTATTTAACTCTTATATATCACAATACATAATAGTTTTATTCTTTCTTAACACTAGTTGAATTTTACATAATCCTTCATAATTTTCTGAATACTCAAGTGAAAATTCATAATGACTCTTATTTTTAAAAAAATTTCTCTAATATATCCATGAAATAGTACTTACTCTGAATATTTTTCTAAATATATGTTTAATTTACTTTCAAGTATCATAGAATGGACCGTAGAGTTACTTTTACATATTTTTGTTGTTTCTAAAGTTTCTTACAAATTTATTCTCTACTGTATAGTTAACCTCTCAATATGGAGTTAGTTAATTTTATGGATTCCAAGTCATAATAGAATTCTATTCCACTACTCTAAGATGAAATTTAAATATGAAAATATTTAGTTTTATGTATTCATTCCCTTTTAAATAATTTCCTCTCATTCTTCAATATGAATTTTATATTTGTTGGTAATTTTAAAAATGCCACATTACTTGAAAAATCTATAAAACCTAAAATAAATGTATGCTTTTTTAAATAATACCAGAAAATTAATAAAACCATAAAATTTATTTTTTCATCCATTTTCCCAATAAGGATAAAAATATAACTAAAAAAGTGATAATTACAAATAAAATAATAAAATTATGGGGATTTTATCAATGAATAATAATGTATAAGTAATTAAAAAATTATATATATTAATCCCCCCACACATAAACATTACAATCATAGGAAATAATCTACTACTAAATTTAAAAGATATTCCCATGGAATATTTACTAGTAATTTTCAATTCAAACACCAAAATAAATATCATGATACCTATATGAATATCAATTTTCTAAATCCTTACTGATCATAAATGTTCATTCAATAACCTTTTAATCATCATTTTATTTTTTTACTTACCTTACAAAAATGTTTCCTTATTCACTTGGGAATTTGAAAATAGAACTTTTTTTATTCTTAAGAGAAGTCATGGTCTCCATATTCATCTCACATTCCCATTAATATACTTTATAGAGTTATAAAAGTGTGTCAATCATGATGAATATACATGGGTTGTTATTTTTTTAAGGGTTATAAGGTTTTATATGTTTAAAAATATGAGTAAAAATGAGGAGTTTTTTCTATAAAATAATGTAAAAGGCATGATATGTAGTTAACACTCAAGAATACTTTCTTGAATCACCCTCTTTTATAATGATTTCTCTCAAAACACTTTCTAATTACCTTGGTAATTTCATAGTTAAAAAGATTTTGTAGTAATAATTTTCTTTCTTTTAATTCCCCCTATTGTAGCTATATTGTGGTATCATTGTTTCATTTATTTAATTTAATCAAAGATAGTTTTTTGAAGAAAAGTTAGGAATATTGTTATTGAAACCTAACTCAAGATATGCTAAACTTGTAACACCCCTAGATTTTATATTATGTTATTTCATCAAAGTTATTCAATAACTTGTGCTACACACAACACCAAGTTCGAGCGCACCACGTCTTACCTACCTAGATATTCCAAAGAGGTTATGAATAATATTATCTGTATTTTGAATTTTATATATTTCATATAAATTTTAAAATCCATATTTTGTTTTTCTTAGACATAATATAAGAACAAATTTATTTTTTATCAAATAAAGGAAGTATTTTTTAGAAAATTCAATTTAACACCTTTTAACAGAGAACCCTTTTTTTAAATTGAATATTTAACTCTTTTATATATTAAATTTGACAAAATATACTTCTTCTTTATAATCAGTACATAAGAATTTAGTTTTGATATTTTTTTTTTGTTTTTTTGATAACTTTCATATTTGGGTGAATAGTGAAAAAAACAAAATTTTAATTGAAAACTAATTTTTTAATAAAAATAATTTATATAGTTTAATTATACATTTGAATGGTTTTTAAGAATAAAATGATTATATTTTTATCATTTAATACAATATAGGTCATTATAAGTAATTTCACATTAAAATTTGACATAAACACATGTCAATATTTTGATATTTTTTACTTTATAAAAACTAGATTTTTGGTTTGGACAATGGGAATTAATTTTAAATTAATAAATGAGTATTATATGTATTTTATTTGGTAAAATAGACTATATTTTTTAATTTTAAATATCAAAATTAGATTAGGGAGAATTTTTGGTATTTTTCTGAAAACATTAAATTTTTGATTAAAAGTGAAAAACACTACATTATTATTTAAAACCGACTTTTTATTCAAATAATTATTTATTTTATTTATATTTATTTTAAGTAAAAAATTGATATATAACACATTTATAAGATCAATTTAATTCATTGGAGTCAATTTATAATAAAATTATATTTTATACAATTTTATTGAACTTTTTAACGTTTTCTTACCCACCTCCTTAGATCATTTGCAAATTTGCATAAAATTAATTTTACTGCTTCTGTGACTATAATTTAAAAAATAAGAGGGGAATAGTTGACATAAATATGTAAAATGTGGTTCAATAATATGAAAGTAATTTTTGGTGAATAGTAACTTTTGACATTTATTTACCACAGTTAAAAGTAAATTAGAAAATTAAAGGTAAAAATGATATTATAATTACCAAACACAAGTCCTAATTCTATTTGATAAGTTTAATTCGAGAAAAAATAACCATAGGAATAAAATAGGATCCTTTAGGTCTAGATGGATTAGATTTGGACATTTATTATTAGTTTATTTAAAGAAGAGTTAAAAGTGTTATATTCAATGTTTATTAACTAAACCATTTTTAATATAGGGTTATACAAAAGATAAAATCGGCTATATATATTAATTAGAAAGATAAAAATATTTTTTACATAATGGTTTTTTATTTATAATTTTTAGTCATTAAATAATATAATTCATTTATGACACAATGATGATGTAATAATTACCTTATTAATGAAATTATAAAATAATTGATATTATAAATATCAAATAAATGGAAATTGAGACTTTTGACGAATTACACTACTTTTATTGGTTAATATGACATTTTAGGGTTGATTGGACAAAAAAAATTTACATTATAAGTTTTTTATGTGTTTTACAAAAACAAAACACCAAATAGTGTTAAAATTGACATAAATTTATTTTTAAAACAAATACTATATTATTGGTTGATATAATATTTCCAAAAAACTAAGGATAGGAAAAAGGGATTAAATAATATTATATATGTCATCAGTTAACCACTTGAGGTTCTCTTGGAAGTTTAGAGTAAGTTAATTAACCATATAGTGTAGGAATACAAGAAGACACCGTAAAAGGTAAATTATTTAACTTAGAGTTAAATCTAAAAGATATGGTTACAATGATAACCTAAACTTGTCTAAAACCTATTGGTTGAAAGGATTTCAACCCATAACCACCATTAGATCAAAATAAATTCATTTGGAGCCATTATAAACCAAATATTATTGTATAATAAATTAATATTTTAATCTTTTCCTAAAGTGACCCACACCCCTCTTATAAAATGGCAGTTACCCTTCTCTCAAAATCACACCTCCAAAGCCATTTGGATCCGCCAAACCCTACCCAAATATCTTCCCAACTTTACTCAATTCAACCTAGAGGCATTAATTTTATCATAAAGCTAACCTAAAGAGCACGTTTGATCAACTGAAAAAGAAACACATGAAGAAGAGGTAATAATTTCACCACCCTCTTTCAAGTTCTTCTCTTCTTACACTTGCTCTTTCACTGTTTTTTCCATACCAAAAGAATAAATCCAGTATCTTCTACATATAGTGATGTAATTATAAATTTGGTACAACCATATTCATTATTCTATCCATAAAATAAATGACACATTCACTATACATTCATACGTACGGCTTACCGTCTCCATGTCGTGGTGTTGTTTGTTATTCAAACACTTCCTTATTTAGATGGGTATAATAATGAGTATAACTGATATAAATAATAAATATAACATGTTAGTGATTCTATATATATTATATATCCTCAAATAACATATGATTTCACCATCAATATAATGATATTGTCACTCGTGCGTTCATACGGATTACCCTCTCCATGAATGCGAGGAGTTTCATTCCCCATCGTAATCATTCAAGAATAATTTTAATTTTATGATTAAAAATAATTTTTAAGAAATTAATATAATTTTGGATATGAATCAAATAAATCATATTCATAACAAACAAGGCTTACGTAACCAAGCTTATAAAGGAAAATGAATCAGTTAACACCTGATACGATCATACTACTAAACTATTTTTAACAAAGCAGTATTAGAAGATCATATATGATATCATATTTATGTATATTACTCTTGTGTAATTTTATAACAATTATTTAACTATTTTACAGGAGGTTAACGTACCTTCGGCCATAGAAATGTATAAGGTAAGAGTTAATTTCAAAATCGTTTTATTATATGAGGATGTTTTTACAGGAGTATCTGCTGGGACATATTTATTATCCATGTCTATGTTTCATAAAAGAGTTTTCAAAGGGATTATTATTAAGGGAATCTTTTACTAAAATATCAGTTTTACTATTTCATAGATTTATTCTTCTAAAACTTTTCCATTAATTTCCATGTTTTCCAAATGGTTTTAAGGATTTATTTATATAGACATGAATGTTTTAAAATGTTAATTCCATTCAAAAGATTTAAAGTGGTATGGGGTACTTTGATTCAAAAATATCTTTTAAATGACTTCTTTTATCAATTATTTAACATTTAAATTATTTCATGAAAAAGGGATATTTCTCTCAAAGATTTTTTCTGATCATTTTCAACTATTTCAACATCATTTAAGGGATATTATTCTTAATCGATGTTGATTTATTATGATACAAATCACCAATATTGTATTGAATGTTTTGTGATATGTTTGAATGAGGATGTTTTATTTTTATACCATTCATGGTTTATTGATAAAGTATTTACATTTCGAATTCTATTTTTAATACGAATATTTATGTTATGCTTAATCCTTTTAATATGAGGAATGAATTGGACTTAGTATGTGACGGGTGGAGCCCGCTATAGCTCCTCGATGCATTGGTAGGTATAATGAGATAAAATAGTGTCTTGTAATAAGGCCTTGAAAAAATCTTATTTTTAGTCTTGGAACAAGGCCTTCACTATGTGGTTATGAAATCTGGAATTATGCATTCTCTCATTATGAAATTGGATATTGATATTGTATGTGATTATTCGACTAGTGTAATATCCATGAGAATATGTAAATGTAATTATTTTATTTATATTGGCCATATTATGTAGACTTTTATTTTTAAATGTCTTATGTTATAGTCTTATACATTTCCTTAAATGTTTATGCTTATTTATTAATGTTTCCACTATATTGTTATCCTTACTGAGCATCTGAGTTCAACCTTTTCTTATGTTTTATTTTCCCAGGATTCTAAGAAGTGTATTATTATTGATAATCAAGGTTAAGATAGGGGATTAAAGGAATTCTCAATGGTTCATTTTTGTGGTGTTTTATTTTCTAATATGCAATGTAACATTCATGTATTTAATCTATTTTCCAAAACTACTAAAATGATTAATCTTTTGGGACTTGATTCTTTGTAATCATGCCAATGTATTAAAATTATGCACCGACTCTGGGCTTCTGGGGTTGTGGCGTTATAGTTGGTATCGTAGGAAGTTTAGCAACCCCCATGGAAATAGATATAGATACACTCTGATTAGAGAACATTACCCTATGATAGACTTTAGGGATTTGTACCGAAGAACATCCATGAATTTTGGTAATGTAAAGATTTTGTGTATTTTCCAAGAAATACATCCTTGTCTGAAAACAAGCAGGTAGAGGCGGATCTAGCGCAGATGTATCTAGGAGTAAAAATAGAAACAAGGAGTTTCAGGTTTGACCTATGGTATCCTAGTACATGAAAATGGGACTTTCTTCACTCTTGGTTGTGACACTCTTGTGGGATATGCTTAGGATAATTCACATTTTTATTACAATCCATTATAAAGGATTTATGAGTAAATACTTCCTCAAATAAAACATTTTATGATTATAGATTATATTCATAATCTTTTCAATTTACATTAGGTATTTTACAAGTTTGGAATTATACATTGAGATTCATAAACAAACCCTGTGTATGCCATTGTTTAGAAATGGAACCTCGTAGAACGAATGGGAATTCCCACAATACGCATGATCTAAATATTAAGAAATATCATAATATTCATGGTATTAAGCCAACATTTAAAAGAGAAATTGTATCCCATGTATTATCATCATATAAATGAATAATATCATGTGTTAATAAGATAAGTAAATAATTATCTGAGTCCTATGGATTTCGAGGGAAGAAAGATAAGAAAAGGATGGAAGAGAGAAAGATGGATAAAGGGAAGATAGGAAAGAAGGATTTTCCCATATGTGATAATTGTGGAAAGAGTCACCTTGGTAAATTCTTGAAGGGAATGGGAGTTGTTTATAAGTGTGGGGAAAAAGGACACCAATTACGTGATTTCAAGGTTAAGAAAAATGTTTTAAATGTACTATGCTTCATCTACAAGGAGTTTGGACACTACACGAATCAATGTCTAAATCCTCAGAGTCTACCCCAAATGCTGCTATTGGATAATAATGAAGTTATGATACTACCAAAGATGAAGAGAAATGATTATATTTCTTATGTTGTTATTACAGTATTGTGTCATTAGGGTATTTTATTAATGATGTACATGTTATATGAATTATAGAGTATATAAGGATTGTACTGTAGTACTATTTCATTAAGGACTTTAGATTTTATGGAACCAAGAAATGTGAATCAATAGCAGGTTAATGTTTTTGGAAAATATATGGTTGAGAGAAAGATAAACCATAATATGGTTTAGATACTAAGGCAGTGATCTTGTAATAATATAAGATTGATTTGGATAAATTATATTGGATATTCTTGACTACCTTGAAATTGACTAATGATTTGTATATTCCATCATTGTTGGAGTTTACAACAATTTTTGATAGAATTAGTATATCCAGTATTCTATAAGGAATAAGGTAGAATGAGTGAAATCAATAAGGATTTATGGTAATTCAGGGTGTTACTGTGTTTTAAAGGAATACATGATGAAGGTATTCACATGTTATTACATGGAAAAAAGGATTTTCATTGTGTTTACCTTCCTTATAAATTTTGGACTGTGAGTTTGGACTGAAGTATTTTGGATAATTCTCAAGATTGGAATCGATTAAGTTTTACATTGGATGCTATTTTAAAGGATAAATCATTTCCTGATATTATTTTTGGATTGTCATAAAAACGACAACCTGGAGGTTCAGCGATAACCCATCGTGTTTGGCGAGGCCGTGAGAGTTGAACCGGCAACCAAAGGGTGACAAGGGTGGATCACCTACCACTGGAATATGTGATGTCCTAGTTTGTATAATATAGTTTATTTTAAATAATCTGACAAATGAATTATAAATTCATTATTTTTGTAACCCTATATAATTATGATAAATAGAAAATTTTTGAATTCTATTATCTTTTGGAGTAAAAGATGAGTTTGTGGTAGAAATTAGTTGAAAGATGAAACTCTACTTGTCGAGTATATTTTTTTCCTCTTATTATATGAATAAATTAATTATTAAACATTAGGGAAGGGGTCCTAAAACCAAAAATGTGTTATCCAAATACCTTATGTTTTTTTGAACCGACGATATTTGAAATCATCATAAATTGATGTCTTTTAGGCCCTCAATTTTACACTTGTTTGTGATTAATGTCCTATATCACTCCATATAAAAATTTAAGTTTTCCTCAATATTTTTCTCTCTAATTTCCAAAAATGTTCTCATAATCAATATCATTATTTGGTGGTGAGTTTTTCATTTCCATTTCCCTCTTATTAAGATTAAATTTTGTTAACCCAATTTCCGATATGGGTTTTCAACAATGGTATTTTTCTATTTTTAACCTTTTATTTTTGAAGAACAATTTCAAATTTCAAGGACACAATTTATTGAAGGAGGGGAGAATCTAAAACCCCAGTATTTCATATCATGTTATTTGTTAAAAGTAATTTAATAACTTCTGCTACACGCAACACCGAGTTCGAGCGCACCACGACTTACCAAACTAGATGTTCAAAAGCGGTTATGAATAGTATTATCTAAGTTATTAATATAATATACTCCATATAAATTTTAACTTCCCCATTATGTGTCTCTTAGAAATAATATAAGAACACATTAATTTTTTCAGATAAAGTAATTATTTTTCAGAAAATTCAATTTTACCTCCTTTTAATAGAGAACCTTCTTTTTAATCAAATATTTGTAACTATTATATATTTAATTTGACAAAATATACTTCTTCATTAGAATTGGTAGAAAAAAAAATTAGTTTTGATAAATTTTTGGTGTTTTTTTGATAACATTCATATTTAGGTGAATAATGAAAAAATACTAAATTTTAGTTGAAAACATCTTTTTTAATCAAAATAATTTATAGTGTTAAATTATACATTTGAATGGTTTAGAAGTATAGTTATATTTTTTTATCATTTAAGACAATGTAGTTCATTATAATTAATTTCACCTTTAAATTTTACATAAAAACATGTCAATCTTTTAATAGTTTTTACTTTTTTAAAACCCTATTTTTTTGATTTTGACAACAGAAATTAATTTAAAATTAATAAATGAAACTTCTATTTTTTGAATTTGGTAAAATATACATCATTTATGAATTACAAATATGAAAATTATATTAGGGTTACTTTTTGGTATTTTTCAAAAGACATTAAATTTTAATGAATAGTGAAAAACACTGCCTTATTATTTAAAATCGACTTTTTATTTAAATAATTATTTATTTTATTTAAATTTAATTAAAGTCAAAATTTATATATAATATCAATATAAGTTAAATTTAATTCTTTTAAGTCATTTAATTTTAAAATTAGCTTTTATAAAATTTTATTGAACTTTTTAACGCTTTTTACCCACTTTCTAGGAGCATTTTCAAATTTTCATAAAACTTAATTTTACCGCTTCTATGACTTGAATTTAAAAAATCAGAGACATGGTTGAACTAAATAAGAAAAATTTGGTTCGACAAGATGAAAATAATTTTTATGAATAGTACCTTTTGACTTTTATTTACAACGGTTAAAAGTAAATAGGGTAATTTAAGGTAAAAATGATATTATAAATACCACAACACAGGTCCTAATTCTATTGGATAATTGTAATTTGACCAAAAAACCCTTATTAATAAAATATTATCCTTTAGGCCCACTTTGATTAGATTAAGAAATTTATTATTATTTTATTTAATGAAGAGTTAAAAGTGTTAAATTCAATGTTTATTAACTAAAACATTTTTAATATAGGGTTATACATAAGATAAATTAGACTATAAATATTCATTAAAATATTAGAATATTTCTTATATAATTTTATTTTATTTATAATTTTGAGACATTATATAATTTAATTTATTTATGACACAATTATAATTCAGTAATTACCTTATTAATGAAATATTAAAATAATTGCTATTATAAATATCCAAATAAAAGTAAATTGAGTCTTCTGATGAATTCCATAAATTTTCTAGGTTAATATGACATGTAAGGGTTGATTAAAAAAATTTAAGTGATAAGGTTGTTATGGGTTTCCCAAAAAAACCAAATAGTGTCAAAATTGACATAAATTAATTTTTAAAATAAATACTATATTATTGGTTGATATAATATTCATAAAAATATAAGGTTTGGCCAAAGGTCTTAAATAATATTATATATTTCATTAATTAACCAATTTAGGTTCTCTTGGAAGTTTAGAGTATGTTTATTAACCATATAGTGTAAAAATACAAGAAGACACGGTAAAAGCTATACTATTTAATCGAGAGTTAAATATAAGAGATAAGGTTACAATTGTAACCTAAAATTCTCTAAAACCTATTGTATGAGATTATTTTGACCCATAATTGCCAAAGTCTCGAAATAAATTCATTTGGAGCTATTATAAACCGAATATTATTGTATATTAAATTAATATGTTAATATTTTCCTAAAGTGACCCTCACCCCTCCTATATAAGGGAACTTCCCCTTCTCTAAAAATCACACATCCAAAGCCATTTGGCTCTGCTAAACCCTACCCAAATATCTTCCCAAAATCCCCCAATTAAATCTAGAGGCATTAAATTGATCAGAAATCCAACCTATGGAGTCCTTTCGATAAACGCAAAAGGAAACACCCGGAGAAGAGGTAATAATTTCACAACCCTCTTTCATGTTCTTTTTTTCTTCCACATCATATTTAATTGTTGTTTCCATAAAAAAAATAATAAATCTAGTACCTGATACATAATATTATGTTATTATAAATATGGTACAACCATATTCATTATTTTATCAGTCCTATAAATGTCAATGTCACCATGCGTACGTACGTATGGCTTACCGTCTCCACGTCATGGTGTAGTTTGTTATTCAAACACATAATTATTTGTATAGATATAATAATGAGTATAATTGAGGTAAATAATAAATATAACATTTTAGTGATTATTAATATATGATATACCATCAGATAACATACGATTTCACCATGAATATAATGATATTTTCACTCATGCGTTCGTATGGATTACCATCTCCACGAACGTGAGGAGTTTAATTCCCCATCGTAATAATTCAGGAATAATTCTCATTTTCTGATTAAAAATAATTTTTATGAACTTAATATAATTTTGGATATGAATTAAATACATCATATTCATAACAAACATGGCTTATGTAACCAAGCATATAAAGGAAAATGAATCTGTTAACACCCGATACGATGATACTACTAATCTATTTTTAACAAAGCAGTATTATGAAGATCATATATGATACCATATTTATGTATATGATTATTGTGTAATTTTATAACAATTATTTTACTATTATACATGCGGTTAACGTATCCTTGGCCATGGAAAAGTACAAGGTAAGGGTTAATTTAAAAATCATTTTATTATCTGAGGTTGTTTTTACATGAGTATCTACTAGGAAATATTTATTATCCATTTCCATGTTTCATAAAAGAGTTTTCAAAGGGATTATTATTAAGGGACTCTTTTACTAAAACAACATTTTTACTATTTCATAGATTTATTCTTCTAAACCTTTTTCATTAATGTCCATGTTTTCAAAATGGTTTTAAGGATTTATTTATATGGACAGGAATGTTTTAAAATGATATTTACATTAAAAAGATTCAAAGTGGTATGGGACTCTTTGATTCAAAACTATATTTTAAATGACTTCCTTTATAAATTATGTGACTTTTAAATGATTTCATGGAAAATGGATATTTCTATCAAATATTTTTACTGATCATTTTCAACTATGTCAGCATCCTTTACGGGATATTATTCTTGATCAAGTTTGATTTGTTATTATACAAATCATCTATATTTTATTGAAGGTTTTGTGATATGTTTGACTAGGGATGTGTTAGTTTTATACCATTCATGATTTATGGGAAAATTATTGACATTTCATATGCTAGTTTTAATATAAATTTTTATGTTATGCTTAAACCTTTTCATATGAGGAATGCACTGGACTTAGTAAGTGATAGGTGAAGCCCACAGTATCTCCTCGATGCATTGGTAGGTCTAATGAGACAAACTAGTGTCTTCATACAAGGCCCTAAAAAATCTTATTTTTTTCTTGGAACAAGGCCTTGTCTATATGGTTATGAAGTCTAGATTTAAGAATTCCATGATTATGAAATTGGATATTCATATTGCATGTGATTATTCGACTATTAGAATATCCATGTGGATAAGTAAATTGAATTATTTGATTTATATTGGCCATATTATGCAGAAGTTTATGTTTAAAAGGCTTATGTTTTAGTCTTATACATTGCCTTAAATTTTTATGATTATTTATGAAATTTTCTGCTATATTTTTATCATTACTGAGCATCTGAGATCACCCCATTCATAGGTTTTATTTTCCCAGGATTTTGAGAAGTGTATTATGATTGATATATAGGGCCAATCTAGAGGATTAATGTCATTTTCTAAAGGTTATTTATGTTTTTTTATTTTATAATGTGCAATGTTACGTTCATGTATGTAATCTACTTTCCAAGACTTCTAGACTGATCGGTCTTTAGGGAATAGATTCCTTGTAATCATGCAAATGTATTAAAATAATTCCCCGACTCTAGGCTTCTGGGTTCAGGGCATTACAAAACCTATTCTTTGAGTCGAAGTTCCAATGGGCCTTTGGCATGCCTCCCTGAATTCCAAAGGTTTCAAACTACTATGGAGGGTTTATTAGGTCATTATCTATAGACTATACCCTCTAGGGATTATAATAATAATGATCATACAATACCATCCCTATAAATAAAATACAAACAACAAAAGCAACAATAAACAGTGGAAAGAATGATCTAAAAGCAACAAAGTAATACATATCAGATAGTGTACACACATTTTATTTTATTCATAAAAAACATGAAATATCACATGAAGTCTAATCACAAAAGTTTGTACTTAAAATCCCAGAAGAGACAACAACTCAATCCAAAATAACCCCCATGGAACATATTATATCTATCCCATACACCTGCGCATCCCTTTTCACTATGGTCCAGTGAACGATCCCACTCCCTTACCTGATCTCAAATCCAAAAAGTCTACCAGCATCCCAAGGGTCTCATGCAGGGTGTGAGTGTGAACTCTGTTGGCCACAACCAATGTGTTCCTATATAACATCCATACATGAAACAGAGTATGCATACGTAATTTTTTTTTACTCACACATAAAAATACAAAACCCATTTCAATTTCACTTAACAACCACAAGGAAGAATTTACCTACATTTGTCAATGCTGGTTTGAAACTATATATTATTGATTTATAATACCTATAGAACCCTCAGTTCCTCAATAATTTCCATATACAAGTCACTCGACACCTCATGTCAACCAATACTAAATGTGTCACATGTTGATCAAACCAATGACCCCTTCACATACACAAATAATATTTCACAAGTCTCTCAGAATTTTATTTTACCATCCACTATCATCATATGATCCCAAAATCCCAATGCATGTTGATTTTCATCCTCCAATATATAATGAACTAGCATTGGCTCAATATCCTGAAATCCATAGGAACAAAAAGTTCCAACCTTCAATAATCTTATCCCATGGACCCAAACATATGTGATGAGACTCATCCCCAAACCAATTGTCTCACTCACCATCAAATCAGGATTTCTATGGTGAGAACCTCTCCATAACTAATGGTCAACACCATCCTGTAAGCCACTAAATCTATAGAGGCCTCCACCAACATCGAGTGGTCAACACCACCACATCAAGACCTTATAATTTTTCACACGAATCCAGAAAAACTATAGGCCAATCATGGTGGGAATAAATCACCAAATATACATAAGAAACACCAATCAGTGAACATCATTTCCACATGTGAACCATGTTTCTCAACTACGTCCTAGTCATCACTATATGCATCAAATTGTTTATCACATCTTCTCAATTATGATAGTCAATAATATCCCATATATCTCGAACCATACCCAACATGTTCCCATTGAACAAATGTAATCATATCACAATTTCTTTAATTAACCAACTGTCACACCATGCCCTACCCAAACTAGAAACCCCATTTCAAATTTAAAATTCCATACCCAACTTAATACATTTAAAGAGACATGAACATACCCATCAGCATCTCACAAAAATAATAAAATGATTTAATATAGATGGGTTTTGCCCAAAAAAATCCACCCACACATATTTAATTATGAATCCTATAGAAAGAGTATAAACTAGAAGAAATCTATAAATCACCTACCTTACAATCATAGATGATCACTAGTCAATAAATGGACTCTAATTTGAGATAAGATTAGTGAAAGTAGGATTTTTTAAAAATTACCTGGAATTAGAGAAAAAGGCGATCTCACATAATTAGAGTTAAAATGGTGGTTGAAAAGAATAATACAAAAAAGTGGAATCTAAAAAAAACCATTGGTTATCCAACAAAACTGCTAGATATTGATTAAAAATTCATATGGATGAGATCTAGAGGGACCTAGGATGGAGATGAAAAGAACCCCATGGATGGAGGAGGCACAAAAAAAGATAAATAAAGTGGGGGGAAGAAATAAATAATGAGAGATGGGTAGAATTTTAATTTCGCCCCCCTTAATGAGCCATATGTTTTGGTTAACCCTACACCAACTATACAGTGCCACTATCCTAAGGAACCCTGCCTTTCATGACTATGTACAAAATTTATCAAACCATGAGTAGCCCATGCGACTCACCTCTACAACATACTACATATATTTTTCATAGTCTTTCTCTTCACCTCACATTGTTAGACCAAACCAAGATCCAGTATATTTTTTAGCCAAAAGTTTTCTATGAAAAGGATGTAGAATTTGAAAAAATTGTGTGCCTACACTATCTAAAAATGAGTTTTTAGGTCCCGATGCTCATGAAACTCATCTGAATCCTTGAGGTAATCATTATGCCTCAAAAAATATCTAAAAACAATACATTATAGTATTAACACTCCTATAGCTAACCTACAAATCCTATAATGAAGGTTTTCCATCTCACAAATCTCAAAATTCTAATTTACCCAGGAATTAAGACCTGTTAAAAAATCAGGCATGTTCCAACCTCCCCAACTTATGATAGCTCATCCCTGAGTGATTTGGTCTCATGTGTAGATGTTACTGAATGTAATGATCTCATAAAAATTACATTGATCTTCCATGGTCACCACTAATAGGTCAATTTCTATTGTAGAACTCCCCAACTTATAAATTACCTACCAGCACTTCCCGACCTAATCGACACCCTGATGGTTCCTTTGGCCAACATCCACACATACACGACCCAACATGACATACCATCATTCCTACAAATCAACATATTATCAATTCATAAATGTATCACATATTATGCCCATCACATTACTACATCACAATAATTCTCAAATCCTACCTATATCACACATGATGCCCACAATGTCCTACATTCGACCTGATGCCCAAGAAATCATACATCAAACCTGATTCCAAAGATCTCATATCACATGTATAAATCATGTAAATAAATTTCCTTCAATACATACACAACCCATATAATCCATGCATCATGTCCAATGATCACATATTAACCCATACATAGTTAATTCCATTATCACATGTGTACCTAATTCACTCAAAGTCAATCATATAAAAAAAATAATACACCAAGATCAAGGAATACCTCTTACCATCATCTACTCCCAATCATGCTCATACCCTCCTATATCAACTAAATGTACCTGGCATAAAACCCAACTGCCTAAATCATATCCTACATGTAGAGTTGCACCATCTAATGGACCTTAACCCAACTTCTAGGTCCCTCTAACCATACCACGACCTGTGTGCATCGTAGTATCCCAGCTACGAGATCATGGAACCACTCTTGATCCTACAAACTTTTAATGAGTCTAACCCAAACCTTGACTCCCAACATCTAAATAATTTATAACCGCATGAACTATACACATATTATCACATGTCAATCTCATAAGGAACCACATACCTGGGTTATATGTGTAAAATTCTACCAAGAGACTGTACATGAAAACACTGTTTAGCATGTTATTGGCACTTTAAATAAACCAACCATTTTCAAGTATTCTATGTTCTAGGTAATAGTAAAATGAACCTATAATTATAATATGATCCTAAGTCCCTTCCATAATGCATAATCACTCCTCCCATTCCATATCAAGACAAGTGTCAATATTCCACAAACCAATAACATCAAACCCAATTCCACTACCCAAGGTGGAAATTTATCAAATATAATAGAAGAGAAAATGAAATGAATTTCCAACCCTTGGAAACTTGTTCTATTCCTCATTCATGGGGTTGTAGGAACCCAATCATGAGATATTACCCAATTTTTACCAGATCCTAGTCTCTGATCTACCAAAGCCACGATAGTAAGAAAAAATAAAAAGAAACATCATTAATACCATTTATATCACCCTGGACTGAGAGCCACTAAACGTATTCTTTGGGATAGAGGGTTATTGGGCTTTAGGTGCTCATAACCATACACCAACAACTCCTGACTAGTAATGAGGGGATATTAGGTGATTTGGAGAGATTATACCCTTCAATGATGATAATAATAGTGTTAATATAAAACCATCACTATGAATGCAATGTGAAAAATCTTTGGATACAATAATATACAATTGAAATAGAAAAAAAATAATTGATTCATACCTATCAGATAAAGTATGCACATTACATATCAATCATACAAACCATGAAATATCACCCATAGTCCACTCACATAAGTGAATACTTAAAGGCATGAATGTAACACCATCACGATGTAGAATAACCCTGTGGTTTATCTATTATCCATCCCATGCACCATCACATCCCTTATTACTATTTTCTATTTCGTGATCCTAGCTACTGACCTGATCTCAAAGATATAAAGTCTATATGCATACCAAGGGGATCATGAATGGTTTGAGTATGAACTCAGTAGGACGCCACCAACATGTTCATGTATTACATTAATACTTATATAATTGTATGTATACATAAATAAATAGTGTTAAATTACAAATAAAAATACATAATCCACTTCAATGTTTCTCAACAACAACATGGAATAATTTACCTACCTTGACCAGCACTGGTGTGGAATGATATATCCATGATCTACCATGCCTAGAAAACCCTCAGTTCCCCAACCATTTCCATATACAATTCACTCGACACCTCTTTCCAACTAATACTACAAGAATCACATATTGAGTCTACCAACATACCATCAGTACACAGAAATAAAGTGTCACAAGTACATTGGAAATTTATTTAACCATTCATCATCATCATATTATCCTGATTTCCCAAGGCATGGTGAGATCCATCATTCAATAATCATGGCCCATTATCCCAAACATACACTATGAGTATCTACCACAAACTGATGGTCTCACTCACCATCAATCATTGCATTCTAGGATGAGAACCTCTTCCATATTTGATGATCTACACCATCCCTTATGTTACTAAATCAATGGAGGCCTCCTCCCATATCAATTTGTCAATACCAACTCCAAGAGTCCTTATATGTGTTCACATGACTCTAATGGAAATAGTGACCAATCATGATGAGCATAAATCACCAACCATAACTAATCCACACCAACTAACAAACTTCATTTCCACATGTGAACCACATCACTCAACTACAACATGGTCATCACTATCCTCCTCAACATTATTTTCACACCACCATAGGTCTCATGGTCAAAACCGTTATGTATAATTAGGTCGATGCCCAACACATTCCCATGGAAAAAATGTAATAACATCAATATTTATTTAATTAACCAATATGAACATCATGCATTACTGAAACAGGAAGCCCTATTTTACATATACCATGCCATAACCAACTCACAATTTTTAATGACACATGCACATGCCCATTTTAATCTCATAATTGTTATAAAATGATTTGAAAATAAGCATTAATTTTGAAGGATTTATCCCAAAAAATCGCACCCTTGAATATTTAATTACACACCCCATAACATGCATATAATCTTTGATAATATAGGAACCACCAACATTACACTCATACATGACCACTCATCATGAATCAACCTTCAATTCGAGATGATATGAGTGAAATCAGGGTTTTAGACAAACACCTGACAAATAGGGAAATGGAGATGGTATAAAATTAGTTTTCCAAATAGAAATATAAAATAAGAATATAAGTAAGAGTAATCTAATTCTCACTATTAATTATCCATCACATCCTATGGATCTTAATTTGAACACCGTATATAGGAGTTCTAATGTGACCTAGGATTAAGAGGAAAGGAACCCCAATGATGGGGGTGGCTCATAAAGTGGGAGAGAAATATGGAGTAAGAAATAAATATGGAGAGTGGGTATAATAGTAATTTCACTCCATTTAATGAGCTACACGAATAGGCTGCACAGTTTGGATAATCATGTCCCCTACTTTTTATGCCACTTTCCAAATTCTTCTCAATATAAATAACTATGGACATGATTTTTCAAACCAAATGCATCCTATTCATATAATGTAACACCCTGAGATTTTATGAGAATTATTATTTTTAATTTCTTTGATGTCTTTGGTTGTGCGCTTCACCATGATTAGCTTGTTCTATACGCAACACCGTATTAGCTTGTAGTATACACAACACTATTCTTGGCTTGTGATGCACACAATTCCAAGTTCTTTTGAATAAACATCATTTTACACAACACCAAGTTTAGATTTTGATCAATGTATAACTGAACTATATTTTGAGTATGTTATATGCATCACCAAAGGAATATTTCCCTACACTTAACCCTAACTTTTCTTGCATTACACACAAGAGTGACCTTCCTCAATAACATGTGTTGTGCGCAATAATGAGTTTCACTAAACAACGATATATTTTTATAATATTATTATGAACTAGAAATTATGAATAGTATTAACCAAATTTTTAATTTTATAACATTTTAATTCATCTTAAACATTATCTAGAACATGGTATGAGAACAAAATAATTGTTTTGGGTAAAATAAGTATTTTTCAAAAAATGCAGTTTTGCCGCCTTTTGATGGTGCACCCACTTCAAATCTAGTTTTTGACACATTTATAAGTTCAATTTGATTTAATAAAATTATTTATTCCAATAAGGATATAAAAATTTACTTTGGGTAATTTTTTAATATTTTTCTGTTAACTTTCATATTTTGGTGAATAGTAAAAATAGGCAAAATTTTAATTAAATTTTTTTTTTCATTGAGATAATTTATATGGTTAAATAATTATATTTAATGGTTTTAAACTATAAATAGAATATATTTTTACCATTTAATATATTGTAAGTTATTAGAACTAATTATATATTGCGTTCATAGGTAAAAATATTTCAATCTTTGACAATGTTTTAACCTTTAAAACTAGTTTTCTTAACAACGAGATTAATTTTAAATTAATTATTGAGACTTATATGTTTTGAATTTTGAAAAATGGATTATATTTTTTGATTCAGTGGGTCCAAATTATTTTAATAGGTTAATTTTATTTTTTTGATATTATGAATAGTAACTATGGTAATTTTTATTTACTACAGTTAAAGGTAAATCGGGTAATTAAGGGTAAAAATAAGATTATAAATTACCCCAACACCTGGATAAATTCTATTGGATGAATAAAAGTCTACTCATATCACCTAAGGGTCTGAATAGATTCATTTCATGGACTTTGGAACATGAAAATTATATTATTATTATTAAAACCAATGAAAGTGACTACATGTCACTCTCTTATATCTTATAAGTTTAATACTTTTAATTTAGTGATAAAATTCATAAAACATTGAACATGAATAGTATATAGAAATAAAATAAAATTATCTACATCATGTCAAATTATTTATAATTTATATGTATTAAATAATTATCATTAATTATGACACAATGGTGATGTTGAAATTATTTTATTGATTGAAATATCAAATAAATGGTTTAAAAAATATTAAAAAAATATTATATGAACTATTTAATGTGCTCCATTAATTTTCTAGAAAAATATAACATTTTATGAATCTATTAAATCTTTTAATTAGAATATATCTTCCGTGTGTATTTTATATAAATTCAAATAAATGAATAGTGTCAAAATTGACACTATTGTTCTTTTATAAAAATAACATATTATAAATTTTTTTAAAAATCACAAAAATATTTAAAAATTACAATTTAAAATTAATATGGTTGAAAATTTCATAAATTATACAATTATTGACAATTAACAACACATAAGATTTTATTTATAATAATTTAAAATGTAGAATATTATTACCACAAATAAAATTAAATATATTAAATAAGGGTAAATCAAGTTGATAAAGTTTAAAATAATTTCCCAACATGTCAAAATTTTATTGGTTAATGAGATTACAACCCTATGTCATCTAATTTTGGATTTGAGTCATTTTTTGGAGGTTTTTAAGTGTGGTTTGAATTTATTATAAATTAATATTTCTTATGTTTCCAAAGGTGCCCCTCTCCTCCCTCATAAAAGGGAACATCCTCCCTCTCCTCCTCACACCATTTTGAGCCTTCGAGCTTGGAAAACCCCTACCAATTTCTCTTCTACACTTCTCTAGAAACATACAAGAGGTCCTGGTATTCTTCAAAGACCATCTTTAGTACCCTAAGAGGAGGTTTTGAAGAGCTGTGTCGAAGAAAATGTAATATCCTTTACCGATTCTTTAAAATTTATTTCTTCTTATACATAATATTCTTTATTTATTTCATTATAATGTAATAACATCATTATAAATAATATACTGATATGTTATTATAAATATGAAACAAACCTATTTCACATTCTACCCATCTTATGAAAAACAAAATCACCGTGCGTGCGTACGTACGTAATACTGTCTCCACACCATGGTGTAATCTGTTTTTCCACCACTACCTTACTTGGATGGTTATAACGGTGTAAATAATAAATATATATTATTATTATAACATGATACTAATTATTATATATTCTATCATCTTCTACAATACCATTCAATAATTATGGGAATGATATCATCGCTCTTGCGTACGTACGAATTACCGTCTCCATGACGCGATGAGATTCATTCTCTAAGTTAACCATTCAAGAATGATTATAAAGTATTTATATAATAAATAATCATGAAATATATGACATAATAATGCTACTGTATTTAATTATATATATATATTGCATCTACTTCAATTCAATTCAATAAGGTAATGAAAACATCGTGCATGCGTACGTATGGTCTACCGTCTCCATGAACGATGTTTTTCATTTCATTTATCTATTTATTATATATATATAATGAATATATATGATATATATAAATCATTTTTTTATTCTGGAAGTAAGTAAATCATGATATAATTAATAATAATATCAAGAACAACAAGTCCAAACACGTATGATAAATGAAACAATTTTACCCAAAACGCGTCTTTAACATGAAATTGACAAATGAACGGGTAAGATAAAGTCATAAGTGAATCATATATGATATCATACATTTTATTATGGTTCTATTACAAGTTAATAATATGTTTAAATCCACTAAACAATAGTCTTGGACACATATGGAAGAAATTGGGCATAAGGTAAGGGGTAATTTTGCAATGTTATTTTTATCTGAGATTTTTTATAAATAAGTATTTATTGGGGATATATTTATCATCAATTTTCATATTTTAGAGAAATTTTTTCATAAATTATTTACTATTATTCCATTTATTTTTAATGTCATGTATACCCCTTTATGACTGTTACTATGTAGTATTGAAGGAATATTTCTTTTGTTTACCATACGTGGTACTTTTTGACTTTCTAGCAAAAGTTCAAGGAGAATGTTTTTTTAACTTATACGGCTTGAATGGATTTTTACGATTTCATAACTCCTTATTTACATTAAGATTATTCTACATGATTTCATGACTATTTTCAACAAAATCTTTTTTATTTTAAAATTTCATGTCATTTTGAGAAAAGAAAATGATTTTGAAGAAGAAAGGATATTTTCCTCAAGAATTCATTTCATGTATTTTATCAAAACAATTTTCCATCTATGACGTCATTATTTAGTATGTTTATGTTTCATTTCTAATGTCTCTATTATTTAAATGGTTTCATATTTCTTATTATGAAATTATATCCATTTTTTTATATGTATTATGTTATGATGGGATGATGTTTATGAAACTGATTTTATTCTTTGGGTTATGATGAATGATTTATGTTGTGGCACACAAAAAAATGATTTCATTATGAGATGGGTGGGACCTATATATCCATCCAATGAATTGGGAAAATATTTATATCTCATGAGATAAACATGGCTGAAATGAAAAGTCAATTTGGTTTAGTAATACAGGGCTGGAATGACATGTAAACCCGGTTCAGGAATGGACATTGTCCACTATGATGGTCTTGGCAGAAATGCATTGCCTACTATGGAAATCATATCATAGGATTAATGTTTTTCCACAATTACATGTTTTATTCCCATGATATTTTATCAGGATTAATGTTCCTTTATGATCTATTCCTTACGTACTACCAATATTTATTTCACAACTCATGATTTTGATGTTTAAACATTATGTTCGTATTTTTAAGTTCAAATTTATATGGTTTGTTTTATTTTTACATGCTTACCCTTACTGAGAATTTGAGCTCACCCATTTTATTTTTTCCCCCAGGATATAAATAAATGTTTTAGGTACGAAAACAAAAGGGAAAGATCATTATAGGAGATGTTGAAGTTCTATCACCATGATTAGAAGATTGTGTTCTATGTTTCCAGAGACACTAAACTATTACAGTCATTGGATGTCTGTTTTTGTTATGTTTTAAGTATTCCACAAAATTAATGTAATTTCCATGTACGTCAAGTTTGGGTCTCTATAGTTGGTATCAGAGCAAGGGTTTATTTAACCTTTGGAAACTAATATGCAAAAACATTAGTGAAATCCTTAGAGATATTTCTATGGTATGTCTAGGGATGTCCCTAAGGATAAGTATACGTATAGGTTATAGTCCTAGAATTACAGTAATGATCATAAAATTAAACCTAAGATTTTATATATTGAAGGTACACCCCCTTTATTATATTCATTTTCTAGCATTATTTTTGCCTCCCACACTATTCTTTTTGGGTTTTAGACGATAACTAGAACCTGAAAGAACCATGTTGATCAATGTAATGGACAATGGCATGATTTTCCTCCCAAACAACCAATTGTGATGGGAGATGGAGGGAAAAATATTATTTCTATACTTACACAAGATATGAATCATTCTGGACTTCCAAATGAGTAGAGAAAGGACCAATATTCTATTGAGTCCTTCATGAGGAAACGTCCACCTTCTTTCAGTGGGTCTTCTGATCTACTTGTTGCTGAACAATGGATCAGTACCATTGAAAAGGTATTTTCCATACATCGCTGTACATAGCATGAAAAAATCATTTTGGTTGTTTATCGGTTAGAAGGTGAACCAGAGCAGTGGTGGACATTAATTAATAATACAAGGACCCAAGATGAAATTGAATCCATGGAATGTGACGAGTTCAAGAACTTGTTTTTTAGCAAGTACTTCCCTAGTATTCTTCGAACAAAGATGGAAAAGGATTTCCTTGAGCTTAATAAAAAGGATGATGAATCTGTTGGTATATATGAAGTGAATTTTACAAGTCTTGAATGGTATACATCTGGCATACCATCCAACCTGAAAGTAAAGTTGATTGATTCCTCAGTGGCTTAAAGAAAAGTCTTCGAAGAGCATTAGCTATAAGAGACTTCAGTGCCTATGAATAAATTATGCGTTGTGTTGTCAAGGTATAATTGGAATTTGGTGTTTCATATCCATCTCATGGTTTTGACAAGTAACTAAAGATGTTGTTCAAGGAAAACTCTAAGAACAATGGTGAAAAAAAGGTGAATGTTTTTTATGCTCAATGTGTGGAAAGAAGCATAGTGGATATTGTCTAAAAGGTACTAGAAAATGTTTCAAGTGTGTCAATGAAGGCCATCGAGCAGTTGAGTGCCGAAGTAATGGGAAAAAGGTTTCTAATGACGTGAATAGAGAAAAGACTACAAAGAACGCTGCAACAACACATCAATGCTACAAGTGTAAGGAAATGGGGCATTATGCTAACTAATTCTCTAATCCAAGGGTTAATGATTATCGACATCTACAACCTCTTAAGGGAAAGGAAAATAGGGAAGTCACATGCGATCACTATTGGCAATGTTGAGTATGAAAACGATGTGGTGGAATGATTAATGGTTTATGTAAATGGATTCCAAAATAATGTTGTGGTATCTAATTTATAGTATTGTGGAATATTGCAATATCTATGTATTGGTTTATTGTGGTTTTCAATAATTATATGGTACCAGTAACCATGGAAAGTGATTGAAATATTTTTAGAAAGAATATGATAGGTGCATAATGAATGGATAATGAGAAAATAAGATGTTTGATATTATTAATGAGCACATGACTGATATAAGGACAAAGTGATATCATTGTTTGAGTATATAGAAATTTTGGGATTTAGGTATGTGGAAAGAGTTAACTTTTGAAAGAATTAATGTTTTCACTAAGGTTCAATGGGTATTAATTTTTCAAGAGAATACAAGATTATGGTATTCACGTGTTCGGAATGTGACCAACAAGATTTATCATATGATAAATGATGGTATTCACATGCTCGATAGATGAAATTTCTAGTAATCATTTAATTTATATTATGAGATTGGATAGAAGTATTTTAGATAAGCATAATTATTAGAATTGATTAAGTTAGACATCAGATCGTATTTTTTAAGGCTAGAAAATTTTTTCAATAATATTTCTGGAATGTTATAACGGTGATGTTTTAGAAAAAGGACAAACTACATGATGGATGAAAGAACGTCGTGTCAGACAAGGTTGTGGCAATCGAACCCAAAACTGAAGTGCGACAGGAATTTATCACTTACCACTGGCCTACAAGAAGTCCCTTGTTAGTAGAAATTAGTTTTATTTTATTAATCCGTATGATAGTTAAAGAATAAGTCCTTTTTTGGAATCATATATGGTTAATCTCACCATAGATGGACTTATGTATATTTAATAACATTTGCTAACTTTTTTAGACAGATGGGATAACCTATCATTTTATCACATGATCTAATATAATTTCAAGAAGGATAAATTCAACTTCATTTCTTTAAATAAGAGATGAAGTGGAAATTGATCATGGAAAGTCCAACGACAACGTTACACTGAAATCAAGTTTGTATTTATTTTTATTCAAAAATTCATCAACATTAGGTATATGATCTTGAAAACCAAATTTTGTTTCCTAGTATCCTCATATTCAATGAATTAGATGGTACCTTTCAAAATCAGAAATTTATGGCTTTGTGATTGTTGGATTTTTCAAAGTCATGTTCTCTACCACTCTCCATCAGAACTTGATGGTTTGATTTCTTTTCCATATCCATATTTTCACCTATTTTATCCTATGGGGAAACCCAGTGATGAGTTACATTGGGTATCCGTTATGTTTCTAACATTCATTTTTAAAATGATTTTTTAGTATTCCTTTTTACGATGTGGATTTCTATAAAACAAACTTTCCTGTAGAAAACCATTTATAACCCTGGAGAATTTTGAGGGTGAAATTCATTTTAAAGGGAGTAGAATGTAACACTCCAATATTTTAAGAGAATTATTCTTCTTAATTTCTTTGATTTCTTTTGTTATATGATTCACCAATATTAGCTTGCACTATATGCAACACCATATTAGATTGTCCTATACACAATACTACTCTTGGCTTCTGATGCGCAAAATTTATAGTTCTTTTGAAAAAAATCTTATTTTACACAACACCATGTATAGATTTTGATCAATGTATTATTGAACTATATTTTGAGTTTTTTATATGCAACACCAAAGGAAGATTTCCCTACACACAACCCTGACTTGTCTTGCATTACACTTAAGAGCGACCTTCCTCAATAACGTGTGTTATACCCAATACTGAGTCTCACCAAATAATGATATATTTTATAATATAAATATAAACTAGCCGTTATGAAGAGTATTAACCAAATTTTGAATTTTATAACATTATCATTCATCTTAGACATTATCAAGAACATGGTATGAGAAAAAAATAAATTTTTCGGGTAAAATAATTATTTTTCAAAAAATGTAGTTTTATCGGATTTTGATGGCACATCAACTTTAAATCTAGTTTTTGACACATTTATACATACAATTTGACGAAATAAAATTATTTATTTCAATAAGGATATAAAAATTTACTTTAGAAATTTTTTAAATATTTTTCTGTTAACTTTTATATTTTGATAAATAGTAAAAATACGATAAATTGTAATTAAAAACAACAATTTTCCTCAAGATATTCTATATAGTTAAATTATAATATTTGTAATGTCCCGACCCCAATTACCCAGAGTCGGTGCATTATTACATATCATTTTCATTATCACAAAATTTCACGTCTCTAAAGACTGATTAGTTGAGTAGCCTTGGAATCACTAGATACATTCATAAATGTTACATTACATCATAAAGTGAAAAACTACAATAATATAGTCTCCATGGTCTACACTCATATCGCCTTCAGACATTCCATGCTGGTCAGTCATAAAATATTTCTTCACATCCTGGGGAAAATAAAACATAGAAAGGGGTGATCTCAGATTCTCAGTAAGGATAACAATATAGTGAAAAATTTCATAAATAAGCATAAACATTTAAGTCAATGTATAACTAAAACAAAAGACTTTTAAACATGAACTTCTGAATAATATGGATAAAATAAAATGAAATAATTAAATAATTCCATTTACTTATTCACATGGATATTCTACTAGTCGAATACTCACATGAAATCTCAATAACCACTTTCATAATGATATAATACATAATGCCAGACTATCATAACCACATAGTCAAGGCCTTGTGCCAAGACTAAAAACAAGTTTTTGACAAGGCCTTGTTACAATACACTAGTTTTTATCATGAGACCTACCAATGCATTGAGGATCTATAAAGAGCTCCACCCTTCATTTACTAAGTCCAATGCATTCCTTATATGAATAGGTTTAAACATAACATACACATTCATGTTAAAACTAGCATACTAAATGTTAATATTTTCTCCATAAACCATAAATGGTATAAAAATAACACATCCACATTCAAACATATCACAAAACCTTCAATAGAATATGGAAGTTTTGTATCATAATAAATCAACTTCAAATAAGCTTAAAATCCATCAAAGGATGTTGACATAGATGAAATAAAAACTGTTTGAGAGAAATATATATATATTTGAAATCATTTACAAGCCACATAATTGTAAAAGAAAACATTTACTATGAAAATATTCTTTATGATTTTAAGGGAATCATCGACGATTTTATAACGATGGGAAATAGCTGTACCCGCCGTATATGTTTACAAAAGGCATTCTTACCTTTATTTTGTCGAAATGGTTAAAAAGGACCTTGTTTGGAAAATGACCGAAAGATTCCTTTAAAACCATTTTATAAAAAGTATAACAAGGGTATAAATGAAGTTAACCCATATTCTAGTAAATATTAATTTTATTGAAATACTTTTTTAGGAAACATGGATGTGGATGATAAAGAATTCCCAGTAGATAATCACGTATAAACAACCTCGGATAATGAAGACATTGTTAAATAAACCCCTACCTTGTACTTTTCCTTGGTTGAGGGTAGTTTAACCTCTTGTATAATGGTGAAATAATTGTTATTAAATTATACAAGAATCATATATGTTAATATGATATCATATATGATCTTTTAACATTTCTTTGTTAATAATATCTTAGTATTATCGTCGTTTCTGGTGTTAACTTACTCATTTTTTATATGTTTTGTTACATAAGCCATGTTTTTTATGGATAGGTTGTATCTTATTAATATAAAGAATTATATCAAGTCCTTAAACATTATTTTTAGTCAAAAAATGATAATTATATTTGAATGGATATGATGGGGAATGAATCTTATCGCGTTCGTGGAGACGGTAGTCCGTACATACGCACGAACGCTACTTCCATTTCATTTTTCAGTTTAAAAGGAATCAAAACCAAATGATAAATGGGTATATTATTATTCTAGTATAATATAATATATTATATGTGTTACTTATGTTCATTAACACCATTTTTATACCTTCCATGTATTGTATGAACGAGTCATATCACTTTGAGGGGGAGATAGTCCGTACTTCCTCAAATGAAATTATCGTATATATATACAACGTGAAACGAATAATGGTATGATATAAAATGGAATTACAGAAGCTTATATATAAAATAAATATCATAAATATCATATTTAATTATAGTTCCATCATAATGGCTACCATGAGAGGTGGTAGGAGATAATTGAACAATCATCGTTTCGTGATGCGTTTGGTTTCCATCCATAGAATCATTATGTTCTTCACCCATTAAGTGGAGGTGTGTGTAAGGGAAGTCCGTATAATTCTCATAACAATATCCTAGTATATTTATTATAATGGTTTTGTTACAAAAGAAACTAATAAGAAGATTTTAGGGGTTGGAGAAGTAAAATAAATGAAAAGAAGCTAAGACAAATATTTACCTTTAATTTGGGTAACTCCCTTTGGTTTGAACCAAAATGGACTCTTGATGTGTCTTATACCTAATTTAAGGATTCTAGTAGGAGGATAGGGATTTAGGGAGCTTATTTGGGCAGAGTTTGGACAAGTAACAAGGCTTTAGAGTTGTGAGGAATTGGTTAGAAGTGGTGTCCTTTTATAAGCGGGAGGGGGGGATCTTTAGGAAAAACTTAACGTATTATTTTATAATAAAATAATATTCGGTTTATAATGGCTCAAAAGTGGATTATTCAAATTATATGGTGGGTATAGGTCGATAAAAACTCAACAAATAGGTTTTATACAGCTTTTGGTCACTTTATTAATCTTATCATTTTGTTTTAACTCTTAGTTAATTTGTTTGACACTTACCATGTAACTTTGTATTTTTATATTATATCGTTAATAAACATACTATATACTACCAAGCATCCCCCAAGTTTCCCATTAATGATACACCTAACATTTTATAAGTCCTTTTTCAGATCCTTATTTTTTTAGGAATATAATATCAATTTGTAATATAATATTTTTTTTTAAAAACTCATTTATGTCAATTTTGATAGTATTTGGTATTTTTTTTTGGTAAATTTATAACAGCATTATTACTTCAAACCTAATTCATTTAATCAACCCCAACATGTCATATTAACCTATAAAATTCTTGTAATTCATTTAAAGTCTCAAATTATATTTACTTGAGTATTTATAATATCAATTATTTTAATATTTCACTAATAAGGTAATTACTGCATCATCATTATGTCATAAATAAATTAAATTATTTAATGTCTAAAAATTATAAATAAAATACCACTATGAAGGAAATATTTTTACCTTTCGAATTAATACTTATAATTTAATATATATTATGTATAACCTTATATTTAAATTGTTTTAGTTATTTAACTTTGATTTTATCTCTTTTAACTCTTCTTTAAATTAAATAATAATAAATATCCTGATCTAATTCAAGTGGACCAAAGAGGTTAATATTTCATTCCTAAGGTTCTTTATGGTCTAATTATACTTATCCAATAGAATTAGGACATGTTTCAGGGTAATAATAATATCATTTTTACCCTTAATTACCCTATTTAGTTTTTACCGTGGTAAATAAAAGTAAAAATTTACTATTCACCAAAAACATTTCTATCTTATTAAACCACATTTTACTCTTTGATATTAACCATGTCTCTCGGATTTTCTAAATTCCACTCATAGAAGCGGTAAAATTATTTTTTATGTGAATTTTCAAATTCTCCTAGGATGTGGGTAAAAGACTATGAAAAGTTCAATAACATTTTTTTATATCTAAAATTATTATACACTGACTCCAATGAATTACATTGAACATATATAGTTATTATGTATCTATTTTTAAATAAAATAAATTTAAATAAAATAAATAATTATTTAAATAAAAATTCGGTTTTAAACAATAACTCAGTGTTTTTCACTATTCATCAAAAATTGAAAGTTTTCAGAAAAATAACAAAATTTTACCCTAGGCTAATTTAGATATTCAAAATCCAAAAATGAAGTCCATTTTGAAAGATAAAATGTATAAAATTTCAAAAAGTGGGTATTACTATTCGTAATGGAAAGTTTTATTGGTTGTGGTGTGTTAGAACTCGATGTTTCGTACAACACACGCTAATGTATTATTCAAAGAGAAGCGTACCGTGGAAGCTTGGGGGGTTAAATTCTACCCTCCTTCAAATGATTTCATCCTCGAAATTTATAGAATACTACCACATGAAAAGACTCGGGTTATTCTTCATCATAATTTTCTCAGGTTCACATGTTGCCTCTTCCATCTTATGGTTTTTTCATATAACTTTTACCAGATGATTCGTACAGTTTCTCAGCTCTTATTCTCATGTATCAAGAATCCTGACGGGCTCTTCTCAATAAGACAGATCGGGTTCCAGTTCTTCTTTCTCATAAGTGAGTACTTGCGTTGGGTCAGACATGTATTTCCACAACAGTGATACGTGGAACACATCGTGAACTTTTTTGAGATTTTGTGGAATTGACAAACGATAATCTACAGCCCCAACTCGTTCTAGGATTTTGAATGGTCATATGTACCTGGGACTCAATTTAACCTTCTTACGGAAATGTATAACTCCCTTCCATGGAGATACCTTCAGGAAAAATCTCCTACCTAAAATTCCAAATCCTTCCTTCGGTTTTCAGCATATCTCTTCTGCCTACTTCGAGCTTCTTGGATGTGGTTTTGGATTACCTTCACCTTTTCCATCGTTTCCTCCACCAGTTATGGGCCTACAAGTTTTCTTTCACCTACATCATCCCAACAGGTTGGGGTGAGACATCTCGTTCCATATAACGCTTCATATGGTTTCATCTAAATACTCAAATTGAAGTTATTATTATAATAAAATTATACCAGAGGTATATATTTATCCCACATACCCTGAAAGTCAAGTGAGAAGGATATCAACATTTCTTCTATGATTTGAATAGTCCATTCTGATTGTCCATCTTTTTGAGGGTGGTAGGCAGTGCTCAAATGAAGTTCAGTATCAAGGGATTTCTGAATACTTTTCATGAATCTTTATGTAAAACAGGGATCACGATCAAAAACAATCAATAGGGGTACTCCATGAAGTCTCACAACATCATTAATATATAGTCTTGCTAGAATATCTAGTGGTAGATCTTATCTTATAGTAAGAAAATGTGCTGACTTGGTAAGACGATAAACAATGACCCATATTGCATCGTTCCTTCTAAGAGTCTTTGGTAGACCCATGACAATGTCCATCATGATATTATCCCATTTCCACTCAGGTATGGGAAGAGGTTTCAAACTCCTCTAGGCTGTTGCCTTCCAGCTTTCACTTGTTTACAAACCATACATCTTGACACAAAGTCATCAATCTCCCTCTTCATGTTGTCCCACAAAAAATGTTCCTTTAAATATCTATACATTTTGGTTCTACCAGGGTGTATAGAAAATTGGATCTATGACCATCATCCAACAATTCCCTTTTTAGAGCAGGTATATCGGGAACACAAAGTCTCTTCCCAAATTTTAAAATTCCTTCTTCATACAAAAAGTCTCTCAATCACCCATCATTCACAACTTTAATCTTCTTTTGAAATTCTTTATCATCGGTTTGAGAACTCTTAATCCTTTCAAGTAAAGATGGTTTGACAACCATTTGAAAAAGTATTGATGTTTCACATTCCTTGGTGATTCCCATATCAATCTTCACTAGATCCATGTATATAGTATACTTTTCAACTCTCATCTTGTTCAAAACTCCATGATCCTTTCAACTCAAAGCATCTTCCACCTTATTTACCTTCCCCGGGTGGTAGTGTATCGTGAAATCATAATCCTTGAGTAATTCAAGCCATCTCATTTGCCTCATGTTGAGTTCTTTTTGTGAGAAAATATACTTAAAACTCTTATGATCGGTATATATCTCACATTTTTCACCATAGAGGTAATGTCTCCATATCATCAAAGCAAAGATTATAGCAGCTAACTAAAGATCATGAGTAGGATACTATTGCTCATGAATTTTCACCTGTCATGATACATAGGCAATAACCCTATCATTCTGCATAAGAACGCAACCACGTCCTTTCATTGCAGCATCACTATAAAAAACAAACCCATCATTCCCCGATGGTAGAGTCAATATTGAAGCATTGACAAATCTTTTCTTCAGTTCTTCACAACATTCCTCACACTCTTTTGTCCAAACAAATTTAACTCCATTTCATGTGAGCTTCGTTATTGGGTTAGCCAATCAGGAAAAATTCTACACGAAACGTCGATAATAACCTACTAAAACAATAAAACTGTGTACCTCGGTTATACTCGTTGGTGCTGGCCATTCTTGGATTACCTTGGTCTTATAAGGATCAACAGAGATTCCATCCTTTGAGACAATATGGCCAAGAAAAGAAATCTCCTGAATCCAGAATTCACACTTTCTAAACTTCCAATATAATTCATGTCTTCTCAGAGTCTTCAATATAAAGCGCAAGTGATTTTTATGGTCTTCGTAGCTTTTGGAGTATACCAAGATATCATCAATAAATTCCACTACAAATTCATCAAGATATTCCTTGAAAACATTATTCATTAGATCCATGAGCACATGATGTAACATCCTAGGTAAATAAAGAATAAAACAATTTCATATTTATTAATATTTACGAATTAAATATTAATTTACTTTAAAGCGGTTGCTATGTTTGATAGCGTACCCGATACGCAACAAAAAGTTTCTTTGAAATCTTACGTTGCACACTAGTAATAAAATAATATTATTTTAAATGGTAGTTAACATGTGGCCGTTGTATTGGCAGGAATGAATAGAAATAACTAAAATATTATTATATATGTTTTTTAAATGTTTTTACATTTATCCAATAAAGGATAAAGGCTTAAAATACGAAAAGAATTCAATTTTAGGCATAGATACTCTAATATTTACTAAAAGGCCGAACTATCGCCTTTTGATGGAGAACCCTCTTTAAATATAGTTTTGGTCACTCTTATACATTCTATTTTACCAAATAAAATTCTTCTTTAGAATCGGGACATCAAAATTTACTTTGTGTAAATTTTTGGATTTTTTTCGATTAAGTTCATTTTTTAATGAATAGTGAAAAATGTTTAATTTTAATTCAAAAACTCGTTTTAATCTAATTTATTTATATTATTAGATTATATTTTTAATTGGTTTTATAGTAAAATTAAAATATATTTTTAACATTTAATCCAATATTGGTCGTTGGAATTAATTTCACTTTGAAATTGGACTTAAACTAGTGTCAATCTTTTGATATATATTATTTCATAAAAACACGCTATTTGTTCTGACAGCTGAAATTAATTATTAAATTAATTAATGTAACTTATTTTATTTTAATTTTTTAAAATATAAATCATTTTTGAATTTGGAATATCAAATATATCATAGGGTGAAGTTTTGGTATTTTTCTGAAAAACTTCAATTTTTAATGAATAGTGAATCAACTAAGTGGTACTTAAAAAACAGATTTTTCATTGAAATGATATTTTACCACCTCTTTGTTTTGAATTTTAAAAATCTGACATACATGGTTGTCATTAAGAAGTAAAATGTGGTTCAATGGGATTAAAATAATTTTTTGGTAAATAGTAATTTTTATGTTTTTAATCGCGATTGGAGGTAATTATTGTAATTTAAGGTAAAAATAATGTTTTAATAATATGAAATGACCTTGAACCATGTCCTACCCTTATTTGATGTTTCATGGCCGACCAAGAAAATCCATGGGTTCACTTGGGGACCCCATGGAGCCACTTTGGTAGGAAAATGACATTAATAACTTTTTATTTAATGTTAAAATGAAAATGTCACAAACATATGTTGTTTTACTAAAACAATTTTTACATGGGGTTATACAAGTCATATTTTTTACTATAAATATTCATTAGAAATCTAAAAATATTTCCTACATCATGATATTTTTTTTATAATTTTTAGACATTAAATAAATTAAATTATTTTGGACACCATGATGATGCAACGATTACCTCATTATTTAACGATTTAAATAAAATGAAAAGATAATGTAAAATCTAAGACCAACGCTTGTAAAAAACCTATTATATGAGTGGATTTCGAACTCTTATCACCTTATCCTAGAAATATATAATTTTGGGACCTTTATAATTCGAAAATCATTTTATAATAAAGTAACCTTTTATAACTTTCCAAGAGTGCCCCTCCTATCCTCTTATAAAGGGCCCCCACCTCTACCACCTTACCCACACCTCTCAAGCCTTTGTCTCAGCCAACCCCTAACCATTCTGTCTATCTACATACCTCTATTACTCCTAGAAGCCTCACTTTGGGCATAAGACTTTTTAATGAAGCCTTTGAGCTCAAATCAAAAAGAGTAACCTGATTTAAAGGTAGCGTCTTCTCTTGTGTTCTTATGTTTTATTTTGCTTCTCCAAACCCCTAAACTCTTTCTATTCCTATATTTTGAAACAAAAAAAGTATATTAAATATACTAGGATGTTGTTATGTGAAGGATTCGAGCTACACTTACACACACCTTCATCTAATGGTTAAAGAACATAATGTTTCTGTGGATGGTGAATTTCTGCCTCACGAAATGATGATTGTTCAATATTATTTTAACACATTTCATGGTGGCCATTAAGATGTCACTATATTTATATATGATATATATTATTTTTATGTTTTCATTATGCTTCTATATTTTTCATTTGTGTCATACCTTTATGGTTTCCATTGTGGGTAAATAGGATAATTTCATTTTAGGAAGTGCGGACTACCGCCCCCTCAAAGTGATTTGATTCGTTAATGCCATATGTGGGATGTGTAGAGGATAGATTTAATGTTATTATATATGATGTTGTACTAGAATTATAATAAACCCTTATATCATTATGATTTCACTCTATTAAATATGAAATAGAAATGAAAGTAGCGCTCATGCGTACGTACGGCTTACCATCTCCATGAACGGTGCATTTCATTTCTTACCTCTAAATGTTATGTACTATTATAAATACATGTATATGCTGGATATATATGAAATATATGATATCCAAATCATTAATATCATTCTGGATATAATGAACCTTCGACCACATAAACAACATGTAACTGTAAGAAGTCCATTTTTGACTTAAGTAACAAATATCGACAAAACGATCTTTATTAAATTAAATGATTAAATAATGTTTATAACATGGAAATAAGTTTTATAAAAGGAATAATAAACTTTAAAACGGTTCTTAAGAAAGTATAAATTAACTTTAGTTTATTATTCAAGAGATAAAAGAGAAATCAAGTCATGTCGGACACAAGGTAAGGGACATCGTCTCAATCTCCATTCATTGAGTCATATTTTGTTTTATACACAACTTTCTTATATACGGTGTATAAACCCCTTTGACTTTTACATTTATTCAAAAGGAATCTTTTTATATGAAGTGTTTACTAAACAAAAAAGGGAATGTTTTTTTGTACGTATGCGGTGACAACGACTTCTCTGCCGTCGTGACCATTATTTGTGTTTCGGCTTCCTCTACAAGCCATAGCTTTTTTTGAATGAAAAATAAATACCATGTTTTACTATTTTTTTATTTTGGTATTGAAAATGTTTTTAATAATGTTTTTATATCAATGTGTTGTATTGATATCTTGTGATTGAAAAGTGGCAATTTTATGTTTCCTTTATGCATGTTTTATGTGATACGATTATGTTATGGTTCTTGGGAATTGTTATGAAGACAGGTGATTCCATGATAAACTAAGGGTGGGTGAGCCTGATATAGCTCTCCAATGCATTGGGTAATGTGAAGGAGTTAAACGTTAAGGTTTCTCCAAAGAGGTTTAGTGAATATACTGTGATGGGTATTCCAAACTTAACCATGAGGGTTACTCCCTACGTAAGAATGTTATGAATGCCTCATGTTACCTTTATGTATTATGATTTATATGATTTATTCATGATTTGGTGAGGTATGTGATTATGTTTTATGAGTAAATTATGATTCCATGCATGGACTAATGTTTTCATTTCGTACTTTTATATCCCTTACTAAGATTTTTATGCTCATCCCATGTTTTTGTAATGTTTTTCACAGGTCAAGGGAAAGGTACATGATGTGATGATAGTGTCAAGGAAGTGTCAAGAAAGAATCCATGTTTTATTTTAAATAAGATTCCGATGATGGGAAAAATGAGTACTATATTTTATGTAACCACTTTGTTTAAATGTGGCATGTAATGCATGTTTTATGATCTAATTCTCTAAAACTCTAAACTTGAAAAGATCCTCAACATGTATTCATGAAGTAACTCAAGATTAAGTAATGTTTAAGTTTGGGGCCCTATAGTTGGTATTAGAGGTCAGTTTAGATAACTTTAGGTGTTAGAATTCTATTAAATTATTATACATAAATATTTTTTTAAGGTCAAATTTAAATGATATAGCATTTGAAGATTACCATGTTGCTTCATCTATGACATGTTTATTCAGAATGGTTTTCCACCGAGGAAACTGGGAATCAGTTCTAGGAAGGCATAAAGAAGGAAATTACCTTCCGAATCAACATCCTTAGATGGTCGGAATTGGAACTGAACAGTTTGTTACAGTAATGGCATAATTGACTCAAGGGATAAATGGTGGTGGTATACATGCATGAGATCAGCCAGATCAACCGCAGAGAAACATGTCAGCGGTGGAACATTTCATGAGGAAACATCCCCCATCATTTAAGGGATCATCTGACCATGTGCTAACTGAAGGGTGGATTAAAGTACTAGAGAAGATTTTTGATGTCAAGGGGTGTTCAGAAAATCAAAATCTTAGTCTTGCTATTTACCTTTTGGAGGGTGAAGCAGATTAGTGGTGGTCAATGGTTAAAAATAGTCGGGACACTGATTAGATTGATGCTCTAGACTGGGATGAATTCAAAGGTATGTTTCTTGAGAAGTATTTTCCTAAGGCTTTTCGACTTAGGATGGAAAAACAATTCCTGGAATTGAGGCAAGAGGAAGACTCAGTGGCTACCTATGAAGAAAGTTTCACTCGTTTGGCAAGGTATGCTCCAAATTTTATCTGAGACCTTGATAGTAAAATCAATCATTTTTACTCAGGATTAAAGCCAAAATATCGACAAGCTTTAGCTTCTCGTGAGTTCAAGAGTTATGAAAAGCTTGTTCGATGTGATGAGAAGGTAGAAATGGAGTTTTTCGATGATCAAGTGTTCTATAACAACTAGAAGAAGAAGAGACCGAGTTGGCAGGAGAAAGGAAAGAATTCTTCAAAAAGGTCAGATGGTAAGAAAACTAAGTTTCCATTTTGTGATAAATGTGGTAAAAGGCATGCTGGGGAATGTCTTCTGAATTTTAGAAAGATTTACCGATGTGGTAAGATGGGACATAAGGCTCGTGATTACACTGAAAAAGATCAAGGTGATGGTAAGACCAAATTTGATTTACAGTTAGTGAAATGTTTTAAGTGCAATGAGATGTGTCACTATGAAAATGAGTGTCCGATAAAGAGCTCGAGTGATGGGAAGCAGTTAGACTACAAGCAGAAATGGGTGGTGGAATCCTTTGAAACTACTTCAGCAGATGTCGGGCCATCAAATGAAGTTGTATCAGGTACTTTTTTTTGTTTTTTTAGATTATGCCAGTGCGTTGTTTGATTCGGGGTCTACACAATCTTTCATCTCTGAAAAATTTTCAAGTAAAATGGGAATACCATATCAAGAAATGACTCCTAAAATTGTGGTAAAAACACCTGGGGGGAATGTTGAGGCAAAAACAATTTACAAGAATCTTCCTATCCTTATCCATGGAAAGAACCTACTTGAAGTCCTTATTCTTTTACCTCTAGTTGAGTTTGATGTTATCCTGGGTATGGATTGACTCTCTATTTAAAATGCTAAGATTGACTGTAGAGCTAAAGAAGTTTCTTTTCAGAAAGACTTTTAATTTGTGTACAAGAATGAACCCTTATGGTTGCTAACATATCAAGAGGCTGAGAAACTTGTAAAAGATAGAAATGAATGTTACCTTGCACATATCGTTGAAAACAAGGGAACTATTTAGATTAATTATGTGCCAGTGGTAAATGAGTATCCTGATTTTTTCCTGATTAGTTTCCTAGAATATTAAAAGATCAGGAATTTGTATTTACTATTGATTTAGTTCCTGATGTTAAGCCCATTTCAAAACCACCATCTCGAATGGCTCAAATTGAACTTTTAGAGTTGAAGGACCAATTGAAAGATTTATTAGAGAAAGGTTTCATTCGACCTAGCACATCACCATGGGGTGCTCCTATTTTATTTGTTAAAAACAAAAGATGGTTCTATGAGACTTTTCATTGATTATAGAGCCTTGAATAACATCACTGTTAAGAAAAAGTGTCCTTTGCCTCATATCAATGAATTGTTTGATCAAATCTGGGGAGCTCAGTTTTTTTCAAAGATTGACCTGAGATCGGGGTATCATTAGTTGAAGGTAAAGGAAGCAGATTTTCTGAAGACCACGTTTCAAACAAGATATGGCTATTATGAATTTTTAGTAATGCCTTTTGGGCTAACCAATGCACCTACTGTATTCATGGACCTTATGAATAGAATTTTCCATGAGTTCTTGGATAAGTTTGTGGGTGTTTTCATTGATGATATTTTGGTGTTTTCTAAAAGTAAAGAGGACGATGAAAGTCATTTAAGGGTTATTTTGAAAACCTTAAAAGAAAATAAATTGTATGGGAAATTCTGAAAGTGTGAGTTTTGGTTTCAACAAATTTCTTTCCTTGGTCACATTATTTCTAAAGATGGGATAACTGTTGATCCTGAAAAAACAAAGGTTGTTGAAGAATGGCCAAGACCCACAAATGTAATTGAGATTCGTAGCTTCCTTGGTTTGGTAGGCTATTACCGAAGGTTTGTTAGAAATCATTCACGGTTATCTAGTCAAATGACTAAGCTAACTCATAAGGGTGTTAAGTTTATCTGGAAAAAATAATGTGATGATTGTTTTCAGGAACTGAAAAGAAGATTGGTGAATGCTCCAGTTTTGGAACTACCTTCCAGGAATGGTGAGTCTGTTATCTAAAGTGATACTTCATTGAAAGGACTTGGTTGCGTCCTATTGCAGAATGATCAGGTAATTGCTTATTCTTCACGACAGTTGAAAACTCATGAGGTAAATTACCCTACACATGATTTGGAATTAAAATCTGTTGTTTTCACTTTAAAAATTTTGTGGCATCATTTGTATGGAGTAAAGTGTGAAATATATACCGATCACAAATGTTTAAAGTATATATTCACTCAGAAATAATTAAACATGAGACAGAGGAGATGGCTATAATTAACCAAGGATTATGATTGTACAATTCATTACCATTCGGGAAAAGAAAATAAAGTGGTTGATGCTTTGAGTCGAAAAAATAATGCTTCATTAACAATTTTGCATTTGGAATATGATCCTTTGGTTATGGATTTGATGAACTTTGTCATAGAAGTTGTTGGTGCAGGAAGTTCTTCTGTTTTGTTTCAGGTATCAGTGAGATCATCTCTATTAGACAGAATTAAGCAAGCACAGATGCAAGATAGCGAGTTGCAGAAAAAGGTAGAGCTGGTTCAGAAGGGTAAGTTTCCTGAATACAACATTGATAATGATTGTGTTTTGAGATTTGGGAAGAGATTTTGTGTGCCTTGTGATTCAAAGTTGAAGAGAGAGTTGTTATGTGAAGCTCATAGTTCTATGTTTTCAGTTCATCCAGGCAGTACTAAGATGTATAGATATCTTCGGGAGTATTACTTGTGGGACAGAATGATTGGGATATAACTGATTTTACTATGAAACGTTTGACTTGTCGACAGGTAAAAGCAGAGCGACAGTTACCGAAAGGGATGCTTCAGCCTTTACCAGTACCAGAGTGGAAATGGGAGAATATATCCATGGACTTCATTGTGGGATTGCCGAAGACACCTCGAGGTAATAATGCAATCTGGGTTATTGTTGATCTCTTGACTAAATATGCTCATTTCCTTGCTATACGAGATACTTTTTCCCTAGATCAAATTTCCCATTTGTATCTTAAAGAGATAGTCAAGTTACATGGAGTTCCTCTCTCCATTATATCTGATCGTGATCACAGGTTTACTTCTAACTTTTGGAAAGGCCTTCAGAAGTCATTGGGTACTGAATTAAATTTTAGTACAGATTTTCATCCTCAATCAGATGGGTAGTCAGAAAGAGTGATTCAGACTTTGGAGGATATGCTACGTTCTTGTTTGATGGATTATCAGGGAAGTTGGGACCAACATCTTTCTTTGGTTGAGTTTTCTTATAATAATAGTTTTCATTTCAGTATACAGATGGCTCCATTTGAGGCATTATATGGGAAACAGTGTCGAACTCCAGCTTTTTGGGATCAAGTTGGTGAAAGGAAGATGATGGAACCAGAATTGGTAGAAGAGATAGCAGAAAAAGTTTAGTTGATTCGGAAACACATGATAACAGCTCAGAGCAGGTAGAATAGTTATGCGGATAACTGGAGGAAGGATCTATCTTTCGAGGTAGGTGATCATGTTTTTCTCAAATTTTCACTAGGGAAAAGTGTGACGTGATTCGGTAAGAAAGTAAATATGAGTCCAAGGTTCATTGGACCATATGAAATTCTGGAGAAAGTTGGATCAATTTCTTATCGAGTGGATTTACCTCCGAGTTTATCTTAGGTACACAATGTTTTTCATGTTTCCATGTTGAGAAAGTATATGCCAGATCCATCTCATGTTTTGAGCCCAGAGGTAGTTCAGTTGGAAGAGAATCTCTTATATGAAGAACAACCAGTCCAAATTCTTGACCGAAGAGAGAAAGTGTTGCGAAATAAGGTAATTCACCAGGTAAAGGTATTGTGAAAAAACCATATGGTTGAAGAGGCAATGTGGGAATCTGAAAATTCTATAAGGGATAAATACCCCCACTTATTTAGATAAGTGAATAAAATTGTGAGGATGTAATTCTAAAAAGGGGGGGAGGATGTAACATCCCAGGTAAATAAAGAATAAATCATTTTCATATTTATTAATATTTACAAATTAAATATTAATTTTACTTTAAAGGGGTTTCTATGTTCGATAGCATACCCGATACGCAACAAAGAGTTTCTTTGAAATCTTACGTTGCACACTAGTAATAAAATAATATTATTTTAAATGGTAGTTAACGTGTAGCCCTTGTATTGGCGGGAATGAATAGAAATAACTAAAATATGATTATATATGTTTGTTAAATGTTTTTACATTAATCCAATAAAGGATAAAGTCTTAAAATATAAACAGAATTCAATTTTAGGCATAGATACTCTAATATTCACTAAAAGGTCGAACTATCGCCTCTTAATGGAGAACCCTATTTAAATATAGTTTTGGTCACTCTTATACATTTTATTGGACCAAATAAAATTCTTCTTTAGAATCGGGACATTAAAATTTACTTTGTGTAAATTTTTGGTATTTTTCCGATAAAGTTCATTTTTTAATGAATAGTGAAAAATGTTGTATTTTAATTCAAAACCACTTTTTAATCTAATTTATTTATATTTGTTGGTGATCTTTTTAATTGATTTTAAAGTGAAATTAGAATATATTTTTACTATTTAATCCAATAGTGGTCATTGGAATTAATTTCACTTTGAAATTGGACTTAAATTAGTGTCAATCTTTTGATATATATTATTTCATAAAAACAGGCTATTTGTTCTGACAGCGGGAATTAATTATTAAAATAATTAATGTAACATATATTATTTGAATTTTTTAAAATAGATATAATTTTTTAATTTGGAATAACAATTATAGCTTAGGGTGAAGTTTTGGTATTTTTCTGAAAAACTTCAATTTTTAATGAATAGTGAAACCACTAAGTGGTGCTTAAAAAACTGATTTTTCATTTAAATGAAATTTTACCACCTCTGTGTTTTCAATTTAAAAAATCCAACATACATGGTTGTCATTAATAAGTAAAATTTGGTTCAATGGGATTAAAATAATTTTTTGGTGAATAGTAACTTTTAAGTTTTTAATCACGATTAGAGGTAATTAGTGTAATTTAAGGTAAAAATAAAGTTTTAATAATATGAAATGACATTGACACATGCACTACCCTTATTGGATGTGTCATGGATGACCAGGAAAATCCATGGGTCAACTTGGGGACCCCATGGAGCCACTTTGGTACGTAAATGACATTAATAACTTTTTATTTAATGTTAAAATGGAAATGTCACAAACATGTATTGTTTTACAAAAAAAAAATTACATGGGGTTATAAAAGTCATATTTTTGACTATAAATATTCATTAGAAATATAAAAATATTTCCTAAATCATTATAATTTTTTTATAATTTTTAGACATTAAATAAATTAAATTATTTATGACACCATGATGATGTAGTGATTACCTCATTATTTAACGATTTAAATAAAATGAAAAGATAGTTTAAAATCTAAAACCTACACTTGTCAAAAACCTATTGGATGGGTGTATTTAGAACTCTTATCACCTTATTCTTGAAATATATAATTTTGGGACATTTAAAATCCTAAAATCATTTTATAATAATGTAACCTTTTATAACTTTCCAAGAGTGCCCCTCCTCTCCTCTTATAAAAGGCCCCAACCTCTACCAGCTTACCCACACCTATCAATCCTTTGGCTCATCCAACCCCTGACCATTGTGTCTCTCCACATCCCTCTATTACTCCTAGAAGCATCACTTTGGGTAGAAGTCCTTCGAAGGGAGCCTTTGAGCTCAAATAAAAAAGAGTTACCCGATTTAAAGGTAGTGTCTTCTCTTGTGTTCTTATATATTATTTTGCTTCTCCAACCCCCTAAAATCATTCTATTCATTTATTTTGTAACAACACCAGTATCTTAAATATACTAGTATGATGTTATGTGAATGATTCGAGCTACAATTACACACACCTTTGTCTAATGGTTAGTGAAAATAATGTTTCTGTGGATGGCGAATTTCTGCCTCACGAAATGATGATTGTTCAAGATTATTTTAACACCTTTCATGGTGGCCATTAAGATGTCACTATTTTTATATATGATATATATTATGATTATGATTTCCTTATTTTTCTGTATTTTTCATCTGTGGCATACCTTTATGGTTACCACTGTGGGTAAACACGATAATTTCATTTTAGGAAGTGCGGACTACCGCCCCCTCAAAGTGATTTGATTTGTTAATGCCACATGTGAGATGTATAAAGGATGGAGTAAATGTTATTATATATGATGTTATACTGGAATTATAATATAACATTATATCATTATAATCTCACTCCATTAAATATGAAATAGAAATGAAAGTAGCGCTCATGTGTACGTACGACTTACCATCTCCATGAACGGTTCATTTCATTTCTTAACTCTAAATGTTATGTACTATTATAAATACATGTATATGCTGGATATATATGAAATATATGATATCCAAATAATGAATATCATTCTGGATATAATGAACCTTTGACCACATAAACAATATGTAATTGTAAGAAGTCCATTTTTGATTTAAGTACCAAATATCGACAAAAGGAACTTTATTAAATTAAATGATTACATAACATTTATAACATGGAAATAAGTTATATAGAAGGAATAATAAACTTGAAAAAGGTTCTTAAGCAAGTATAAATTAAATTTATTTTATAATTCAAAATATTAAAGAGCAATAGAGTCACGTCGGACACGAGGTAAGGGACGTCGTCCCAATCTCCTCTCATTGAGGTATATTTTGTTTTATACACAACTTTATTTTATAAGGTGTATAAACCCCTTTGAATTTTATGTTTATTCAAATGGAATATTTTTATACAAAGCGTTTACTAAATGACAAAAGGGAATTTTTTTTTGTCGTACGTATGCGATGACAACGACTTCTCCGCCGCCGTGACCATTATTTGTGTTTCGGCTTCCTCTAAAAGCCATAACTTTTTTTGAATGAAAAATAAAAACCATGTTTTACTTTTCTTTTCTTTTGGTATTGAAAATGGTTTTCACAATATTTTTATATCAATGTGTTGTATTGATATCTTGTGATTGAAAAGTGGAAATGTTATGTTTCCTTTATGAATGTTTTATGTGATACAATTATGTTATGGTTCTTGGGAATTGTTATGAAGACAGGTGGTTCCATGATAAACTAAGGGCGGGTGAGCCTGATATATCTCTCCAATGCATTGGGTAACGCGAAGGAGTTAAATGTTAATGTTTCTCTGAAGAGATTTAGGGAATATACTGTGATGGGTATTCCAAACGTAACCATGATGGTTACTCCCTACGTAAGAATCTTATGAATGCCTCAAGTTACCTTTATGTCTTATGATTTCTATGATTTATTCATAATTTGATGAGGTATGTGATTATGTTTTATGAGTAAAGTATGATTCCATGCATGGACTAATGTTTTCATTTCGTACTTTTATATCCCTTACTGAGATTTTTATGCCCATCCCATGTTTTTTAATGCTCTTCACAGGTCAAGGGAAAGGTACATGATGTGATGATAATTTCAAGGAAGTGTCAAGAAAGAATCCATGTTTTATTTTATATATGATTCTATTGATGGGGAAAATGAGTACTATCTTTTATGTAACCACTTTGTTTAAATGTGGAATATAATGCATGTTTTATGATCTAATTCTCTAAAACTCTAAACCTAAAAAGATCCTCAACGTGTATTCTTGAAGTAACTCACAATTAAGTAATGTTTAAGGCTGGGGCCTTATACAGAGTTTGCATTAGTCTGCCCCAAAGGAATTTTTGTAAACTCGTAATTCCCATACCAGGTTCGAAATGCTGTCTTTGGAATGTCTTCCTTCTTCACACACAAATGATGGTATCCAGATTGAAGGTAAATCTTGGAAAAGTATTGACCTCCATGCATTTGGTCAAATAAATCATCAATGAGATGTAGGGGATACTTGTTCTTTATTGTTATAGCATTGATCTTCATGTAGTCAATACATAACCTCATAGATCCATGTTTCTTCTTAACAAAAAGGATAGGGGCTCCCCATAGAGAAACACTAGGGTGAATAAATACCTTATTACTCAATTCATCTAGTTTTTTCTTTAGTTCAACTAATTCCACAGTGGCCATTCTATAAGGGGTCTTAGATATAGGCCTTGAACCAGGAATTAAATCTATGGAAAACTCAATTTCTTGTTTTGGAGGATGTGTAGGTAAATCTTCTAAAAACACATCTACATATTATTTCACAATAGTTAGATCCTCTATTTGAACATTCCTTTCCTCACCCATAGTCATTTCATTCTATTACTCCCCAATAATTGAATTTAGTTGAGCTACTGGGGGTGGATCTAGATAAGAGTTAGGTGGTGATGATTCTGCTATAAAGATAAGGTGTTCCTTATCATCATCATCAAAAATAGTAACCTCATTTTTCTTACAATAAATCTTCACATCATGGTCCGAAATCCAATCCATACCAAGGATTATATCAAACTCAATCATAGGTATGATGATGAGATCAGTAGATAAAGAACATTTATATTCTCTAATGGGATCTGATTCATAGAACATTGTTGAAATGACACTTCCTTTAAGAGTTTTAACTGAAAAATCACCTGTTAAATCAAATTGTAAATATATAATTTTCTTAGCAAATTGTAAAGATATGAAATAATGCTATGATCCAGAATCAAATAAAGCATTGTCTAAACTTGAGAAAACCATTAAATTACATGCCACCACGTATTTCAGAGCTTTTACCTCAGCAGTATTGATAGTATAATCTTGGCCTTGATCCCCTGGACTTTTCTAAGGTAAATTCCCCTGACTCTTAGGACATTATTTTCAAAATGTCCCCTCTCCCTACAATTGTAGCATTGAACATCGGTAGCTTCTTTCCTCCCCTTGCAATCACGATCTTGGTGGCCTTTTTCACCACACTTGTAAGAGACTCCCATTGCCTTCTATCAAGTACTTGGGTGTTCCCTCCAACATTTACTACAGAATGGATATTCAACCTCTCCCTTCATCCTGTTATTCCCATTCCCATAGTGATCAGTAGATCTCTTTTTCTCTTTCTTTTCTTTAAAGACATAATACTTAGGAAATTTTTTTCTATCTTGATAGCACATGAGACAATATCTTCGTACGACGAGATATATGTGAGACTAATACTTGATAGAGAAATGGTTTTAACCCATCTAAGAAAAGATCAATCTTACTCCTTGGGTTACGTATATAATCTGCTGCATGCCTCGCTAACCTTGTAAAGATAGCCTCATACTTTGCAACATTATTATCCTCCTTTTGTATCAGACTTAGAAATCATCGTTCCATATCTCTTCGATGGTCACGAGGAAAGTACTTTTCAAATAAAATCTCTTTAAACTCCCTCCATTCCATATTTGATACTTCATAATCATCCTTCACGTTTTGAATCAATGACCACCATTGATCAACATGTCCAGTGAGGTGGTAAACTGCCATGATAACCTTTTCCCTTTCACTACTCCCCAAGGCATGGAATATTTTCTCTAAGGAATTTATCCATTGCTCAGCTACTAGTGGATTTTTACACCCATTGAATGTTGGTGGTTTTTACCTCTTGAAGTGATCTAACATTGATCCTCCACTCTGTGGATCAGGGTGCTCCATACGGGTAAGGTTATTATTCATAACCTGAGTGAGTTTTCTAAATATAGTGATAAGCTGATCCGCACCAGTTATATCACCAGCTCCACTATAATTATCTTGAACAGGAGGGAAATCACTACATGGAGTGCGTGCATTGATATGGTTTCCATTCCTTCCACTAGGTTCCATTTCTAAACAATGTAATACACTATATTAGTTTATGAATCGCAATACATAAATCCACACATATAAAACACTTAACATGAATTGAACAGTTATTGGATATAATCCATAATCATAAAAATGTTTTCTTTGAGGAAGTATATACTCATAAACCATTCATAATGGTTTGTAACGAAAATGACAATTGTCATAAGAATATACCCTGGGAGTGTCGTAACCAAGAGTGTAGCAAGGCCCATTGTCATGCAACAGTTCCCATTCGAGTCTAACTCAAAGTGGTGTTTTTGGGTTTTACCCCTAGGTACATATGTGCCAGAGCCGCCACTGCCTGCTCGTATCTAGACAAGGATGTATTTCTCGGAAAACTCACAAAATCTATACAATACCAAAATACTAGGAACTTCTTCTATACTAATCCTCAAATTCCATTTTAGGTCTATGTGATCTAGTCAGAGTTTATCTAAATATATCTTCCAAGGTTTGTACTAAAATTCCTCTAATACCAACTATAACGCCCTGACCCCAGTTACCCATAGTCGGTGCATTATTACGTATCATTGGCATGATTACAAATGATCAAGTCTCGAAAGACCGATTTTTTAGTAGCCTTGGAATCACTAGAGACATTCATAAATGTTACATTACACCATAAAGTGAAAAACTACAATTATATAGTCTCCATGGACCACACTCAAATCCCCTTCAGACTATCCCTGCTGGTCAGTCATAAAATATTTTTTCACATCTTGGGAAAAATAAAACATAGAAAGGGGTGAGATTAGATGCTCAGTAAGGATAATAATATAACAGAAACTTTCATAAATAAGCATAATCATTTAAGGAAATGTATAACTAAAACAAAATCCATTTAAACCTATACATTAAAATTATATGGAAAAAATAAAATGAAATAATACCACTTACTTATTCACATGGATATTCTACTAGTTGAATAATCACATGCAATATCAATAACCACTTTCATAATGATGGAATGCCTAATGCCAGACTATCATAACCATATAGTCAAGCCCTTGTGCCAAGACTACAAATACGTTTTTTTCAAGGCATTGTTCTAAGACACTAGTTTGTCTCATGAGACCTAACGATGCATCGAGGAGCTATAGCGGACTCCACCCGTCACTTACTAATTCTAATGCATTCCTCATGTGAATAGGTATAAACATAACATAAACATTTATATTAAAACTAGCATACGAAATGTCAGTTATTTCTCCATAAACCATAAATGGTATAAAAATAACACATCCACATTAAAACATATCACAAAACCTGCAATACATTATGGAAGTTTTGTATCATAATAAATCAATTTCAAATAAGCTTAAAATCCCTCAAAGGATGTTGACATAGATGAAATCAAAACTCTTTGAGAGAAATATCTTTTTTTAAATAATTTAAAAGTCACATAATTTTAAAATAAACCATTTAAAATTAAAATATTGTTATAAGATTATAAGGGAAGCTTAGATGATTTTATAATAGCAGAAAATATCTGCACCAGCCATATATGTTAAAAAAACACATTCTTACCTTAATTTCTGTCGAAAATGTTAAAAAGGACCTTGTTTGGAAAACAACGAAAAGATTCCTTTCAAACCATTTTTTAAAAAGTCTAAGAAGGGTATAAATGAATTTAATCCATAGTATAGTAAATAGTAAAACTGTTTTGAAATACTTTTTTAAGAAACATATATGTGGATGATAAATAATTCCCTGTAGAGAATCACGTATAAACAACCTCGGATAATGAAGAGATTGTGAAATAAACCCTTAACTTGTAATTTTACTTTATTGAGGGTAGTTTAACATCATGTATAATGGTGAAATAATTGTTATTAAATTATACATGAATCATATACATTAATATGATATCATATATGATCTTTTAACATTGCTTTGTTAATAATATATTGCTATTATTGTCGTTTCGGGTGTTAACTTACTCAATTTATTTTATATATTTTGTTACATAAGTCATGTTTGTTATGGATAGGAGGTATGTTATTCATATACAGAATTATATCAAGTCCTTAAAAATTATTATTAATCATAAAATGAGAATTATACTTGAATGGATATGATGGAGAATGAATCTCATCGCATTCGTGGAGACGGTAGTCCGTACGTACGCACGAACGCTAATTCCATTTCATTTGTCATTTTAAAAGGATTCAAAACAAAATGATACATAGGTATATTATTATTCCAGTATAATATAATATATTATATTTTTTACCTAAGTTCATTAACACCATCCTTTATACGTTCCATGTTTGGTATGAAAGAGTCATATCACTTTGAGGGGGGCCGTAGTCCGCACTTCCTCAAATGAAATTATCTTATTTATGTCCAACATGAAACAAATAATGGTATGATATAAAATGGAATTACAGATGATTATATATAAGATAAATATCATTAATATCATATTTAATTATAGTTACATCATAATGGCCACCATGAGAGATGGTAGGAGATAATTGATCAATCATCGTTTCGTGAGGTGTTTGGTTGCCATCCACAAAAATATTATGTTCTCCACCCATTATATGGAGGTGTGTGTATGTGTAGTTTGAATACTTCTCATAAAAATATCCTAGTATATTGAGTATAATGGTTTTGTTACAAAATAAAATAATAAGAAGAGTTTAGGGGTAGGACAAGTAAAATAAAAGAAAAGAATCTAAGAGAAATCGTTACCTTTAATTTGGGTAAATCCCTTTCGTTTGAACCAAAAAGGACTCTTGATGTGTCTTATACCTAAGGTAGGGATTCTAGGATGAGTAGATGGATGTAGGGAGATTAATTTGGAAGAGGTTGTATGAGCCAAAAGGCTTTTGAGGTGTGAGGATGTGGTGTCCTTTTAAAGGGGGACGAGGGGCTCTTTAGAAAAAACATAAAGTATTATTTTATAATAAATTCATATTCAGTTTATAATGGCTTCAAGGTGGATTATTCAACTTCTATGGTGGGTATAGGTCGCAAAAAAACTCAACCAAAAGGTTTTATATAGATTTGAGTCACTTTATTAGCCTTATATTTTTGTTTTAAATCTTAGTTAATTAGTTTGACACTTACCACGTCACTTTGTATTTTAATATTATATGGTTCATAAACATACTATATACATACCAGAGACCCCCAAGTGGTCCATTAATGATACACTGATAATTATATAAGTCCTTTTTTCAAACCTTAGATTTTTATGAATATAATATCAATTAATAATATAATAATTTTTTTAAAAACTCATTTTTGTCAATTTTGACACTATTTGGTATTTTGTTTTTTCTAAATTCATAAAAACATTATTACTTCGAACCTAATTCATTTAATCAAACCTAAAATTTCATATTAACCTATAAAATTCTTGGAAATCATTAAAAGTCACAAATTAAATTTATTTGGGTATTTATAAAATAAATTATTTTAATATTTCACTAATAAGGTAATTACAGAATCATCGTTGTGTCAAAAATAAATTAAATTATTTAATATATAAAATTTATAAATTAAATACCATTATATAGGAAATATTTTTATATTTCTAATGAATATTTATAATCCAATTTATCTTATTTATAACCCTATATTAAAAATGTCTTATTTATTTAACTTTGATTTTATCTCCTTTAACTCTTATTTGAATTAACTAATAATAAATGTCCTAATCTAATTCAAGTGGATCAAAGAGGTTCATATTTTCTTACTAAGGTTTTTTTCTGGTCGAAATATACTTATCCAATAGAATTAGGACATGTGTTGTGGTAATAATAATATCATTTTTGACCTTAATTAAACTATTTACTTTTTACCGTGGTAAATAAAAGTAAAAAGTTACTATTCACCATAAAAATTTTTAACTTATTATACCAAATTTTACTCATTGATACTGACCATGTCTCTTGTATTTTGGAAATTACACTCACATAAGTGGTAATATTATGTTTTATGTGAATTTTCAGATTCTCTTAGGAGGTGGGTAAAAGACGGTGAAAAGTTCAATAAAAATGTTATTATATAAAATTATTAAAAACTGACTCCCATGAATTAAATTGTATATATATAGTTGTTATGTATCTATTTTTACCTAAAATAAATTTAAATAAAATAAATAATTGTTTAAATAAATGTTCTTGTTTTAAACTATAACTCAGTGTTTTTCACAATTCATCAAAAATTGAATGTTTTCCAAAAAATAAAAAAACTTCACCCTATGCTAATTTTGATATTCTCAATCCAAAATTAAATCTTTTTTGAAATATAAAATGTATAAAATTTCAAAAAGTGGGTATTACTATTTGTAACCGCTAGTTTGATTCGTTGTGGTGTGTTAGAACTCGAAGTTGTGTACAACACACGCTACTATATTATTCAAAGAGAAGCGTACCGTGGATGCATCAGGTGTTATAATATAGAATAGTTTTAAAGTATAAATAAAATATATTTTTACCATTTAATATAATTTAATTCATTAGTATTAATTTTACATTGAATTCATAGGTTAAAATATTTCAATCTTTGACAATGTTTTAACTTTTAAAACTCATTTTCTTAACAACATGATTAATTTTAAATTAAATACTGAAAATTATGTGTTTTGAATTTTAAAAAATGGATTCCATATTTGGATTAAGTGGGTCCAAATTATGTTAATAGGTTACTTTTTTTTGATATTATGAATAGTATCTACGGTAATTTATATTTGCTACAGTTAAAGGTAAATTGGGTAATTAAGGGTAAAAATAAGATTATAAAATTACCCTAACACCTGCCAAAATTTTATTGGATGAATAAACATTGAACCATATCACCTAAGTGTCAGAATAGATACATTTCATGGACTTTGGACAGTGAAAATTATATAATAATTATTAAAACCAAATAAAGTGACAACATGTCACTCTCTTAAAGCTTATAAGTGTAACAATTTTAATTTAGTGATAAACATCATAAAATTTCACAAATTAATAGTCTCCGGAAATATAATGAAATTATATACATCATGTGAATTTATTTGGAATTTTTAGGGATTAAATAATAATTATTAATTAGGACACAATAGTGATGTTGAAATTATTTTATTGATGGAAATATCAAATAAATGGTATTATAAATATTAAAAAAATATTATATGAAGTATTTAATGTTCTACATGAATTTTATAGATAAATATGACATGTTATTAATCTATTACACCTTTTAGTTTGAACATATATTCCTTTTATATTTTATTTAACTTCAAATAAATGAATAGTGTCAAAATTGACACTATTGTTATTTTATAAAAATAAAAAATTATAAAGTTGTTTAAAATCACAAAAATATTTAAAAATTATAAATTTAAATTCATATGGTTTAAAATTTCATAAAGTATAAAATTATAGACAATTCACAACACGTAATTAATTATTTTTAACAATTCAAAATTTAGAATACTATTACCACAAATAAAATTAAATAGATTAAATTAGGATAAATCAAGTTGATAAGGTATAAAATAATTTCCCAACATTTCTAAATATTATTGGTTGATGATATTACAACCATATATCTTCTAATATTTGGATTTGATTCCTTTTTTGAGGTTTTTAAGTGGGTTTTGAATTTATTATAAATTAATATTTCTTATGTTTCCAAAGCTGCCCCTCTCCTCCCTTATAAATGGGTAAATACTCCCTCTACTCCTCACACCATTTTTAGCCTTCAAGCACAGACAAACCCTGCCGATTTCTCTTCTCCACTTACCTATAACCATACAAGAGGTCCTGGTCTTCTTCAATGAGCATCCTTAGTTCCCTAAGAGGAGGTTTAGAAGAGGCGCGTCGAAGAAGAGGTAATATCCTTTACCGAATCTTTCAAATTTATTTCTTATTATACTTACTCTTCTTTATTTGTTTCATTGTAAAGTAATAACATCAGTATAAATTATATAATGATATATTATTATAAATATGAAAAAACCTTATTTTACCTTCTACCAATACTATAAAAAATGAAATCACCGTGCGTGCGTACGTACGGAATACCGTCTCCACGCCGTGGTGTAATATGTTTTTGCACCACCAACTTACTTGGATGGGTATAATGATGTAAAGAATAACTATATATGATTATTATAACATGATACTAATTCTGAGATATTCTATCATCCTCTCCAATACCATTCAATAATTATGGCAATGATATCGTCCCTCGTGCGTACGTATGGATTACCGTCTCCACGACGCGATGAGATTCATTCTCCATATTAACCATTCAGGAATGATTATAAAGTGTATATATATAATAAATAATAATTAAATATATGAAATAATAATTATACTGGATTAATTTATATATATATATATTTCATCTACTTACTTCCATTCAATTCAATAAGGAAATGAAAATATCGTTCATGCATACGTATGGTCTACCGTCTCCTTTAACGGTGTATTTCATTTAATTTATCTATCTATTATTAGTATATAATGAATATATATGATATGTAAATCATTTTTTTACATTTTGGAAGTAAGTAAATAAATATATAAGTAATAATAATATCAAGAACAAAAATTCCAAACACATACGATAAATGAAACGATTTTACACATAACGCGGATTTAACATGAAATTAACAAATGAACGGGTAAGATAAAGTCATAAGTGAATCATATATGATATCATAAATATTATTATGGTTCTATTACAAATTAATAATATGTTTAAATCCACTATACAAGAGTCTCTAACACATATGGAAGAAGTTGGACATAAGGTAATGGATAATTTTGCAATCTCATTTTTATCTGAGATTGTTTATACGTAATTATTTACTGGGGATATATTTATCATCCATTTCTATGTTTTAGAGAACTTTTTTCATAAAGTATATACTATTCTTCCAGGTATTTTTATAGTCATGTATACCCCTTTTTTACTTTTACTATGTATTATGGAAGGAATCTTTCTTTTGTTTACCATATGTGGTAATTTTTGACATTCCGACAAAAGTACAAGGAGAATGTTTTTTTAAATTATACGGCGTGAATAGATTTTTACGGTTTCATAACACATTATTTCCATGAAGCTTCCTCGATAGGATTTCATTATTATTTTCAGAAATATTATTTTCTTTAAAAATTTCATGGCATTTTGAGAAAAGAAAATGATTTTGAAGAAGAAAGGATATTTTCCTCAAGAATTCATTTCAAGTGTTTTATCGAAACTATTTTCAACATAAGATGAAATTATTTAGTATGTTTGTGTTTCAAGTATAATGTATCTATTATTTACATCTTTTTATTTTTCTTATGATGAAATGATATCCATTTTTTTATTTGGATTATGTTATGATGGGATGATGTTTATGAAACCCGTTTTATTCTTTGGGTTATGATGAATGATTTATGTTGTGGCACACAAAAGAATGATTTACTTATGAGATGGGTGGTACCTATATCTCTCTCAGATGCATTGGGTAAATATATATATCTCATGAGATAAACATGGCTCGAACGGTAAGTAAATCTGGTTCAGTAATACAGTGCTGGAACAGAAAGTAAACCCGGTTTAGTAATGGACATTATCCACTATAATGGTCTTGGTAGAAATTCCTTGGCTACTATGGAAATCATATCATGTGCTTAATTGTTTTCCACAATTACACATTTTATTCCCATGATATTTTATCACGATTAATATTCCTTTATGATCTATGCCTTACGTACTACCAATATTTATTTCACAACTCAATATTTTGATGTTTAAACATTATGTTCTTGTTTTTAAGTTCAAATGTATATTGTTTGTTTTATTTTCTACAATCTTACCCTTACTGAGCATTTAATCTCAACCTTTTTATGTTTTCTTTTTTCCATGATATAAATGAAGCTTTTATGTATGAAATCAAAAGGTAAAGTTAATTATGGGAGATGTTGAATATATTTCACTATGATTAAGAGATTGTGTTCTAAGTTTCCAAATACACTAAACTATTACGATCATTGGCTGTCTGTTTTGTTATGTATTGAGTATTCCGCAAAAGTAATATAATGTCCATGTACATCATGTTTGCGTCTCTTTATATAACCTCTGCAACTTACTACTAATATTTCACATGGATATGTTACACACCTCTCATAGTTAATGAAACCCATGATCAAATACATTATGGACCAAAAATTTTCTTCTAAACTGCTACAAAGTTTGAACAAGCTTTATGCCACTTCCTATACCTTCTGAAAATTAGTTTTTAGGGACCACCTCTCCAAAAACTTTTTTGAATCCTCATGGATATCACTAAGCCTTAAACCCAATATAAAAACAACACCTTAGAGAATTAAAACTCCCATAATTAACCTATGAATCCTACAATGAATGTTTTCCCAATCACCGAAATCCAAATAAAAATTTACCTAGAAATTTTTAATAGATGAAAAACACAGGAAATTATAATTTGAGCTTAAAATAACTATATGAACTCAGTTTCTTGGATTTTAAGGATATTGTTATTCTAAATCCATATTTTCTGTTTTAAACCCTTCTTTAAATAGCTTCATATAGTTCCAAAATTGATTCTATAGGCTAATAAAGAAAGAATCACCCCCCCAAACACACACTTGAGTTTATTAATAATTATTCATTAATATATGGGGAATGCAGGAAAGGGATTAAATGATTATAATATTGAAACCTAACATTATTATTCGTGGATTATTTAATCTTAATAAAAGGGTAAGATATAAGGGAAGACTCAATATAGAAGTGTGTTTAATAAAGGGGGACTTTCAAAATGGTGTCTCAATAAAATTTTACACATGTTGATTAACTCAAAGGTATTTGAAAAAGTGAGAAAAAAAATTCTAGACCTCAAAACATGCCACAAGTCTCTCAAGAAAAATTTAAGTGTAATAATATTTTATAATGGTTTATAAACCATTCAGGCTGGGAAAGATAAACACTAGACAATTTTGGTGCACATGAGTTTCACATTAAATAAAAATTCTATAAATGATTAAATTATAAATTAATAAATAAAATCCATTTAAGAAATCAACTAAATTCCTTGAAATTAAAATCATGTAGTTAAAAAAAATAACAAGATGGTCTAAATTTTCAAAATATTTTATTAAATATTCAGATTCATAGAAGAAAAAAAAAACACATAATAAATATTCTTAAATATATTGGTCCCTCTCACCCCCACATAAATTAAACTACCCCTCATTTAAGCTCAAACAGATTTAAAATAATATAGAAACCGTACCAAATATAAGAAAATATATAACCTAATTTTTTAGAAGTAATAGTCTTGAGTTATGATCCTGGTCATTTCCAACATCAAAACCAAAAAGAAATCATTAATTAAAACATAAATATTATATTTAAATAAAAAATAAAAAATAAAATAAAAATTTAGGATATTCATGGTTTGAACCTTAATGTGGGTATAGGGTTTTGATTTCCCACACTAATTCAGTTATAACTATTGACAAAAATTTGAAGGTGGTGGAGTTTTTTTAGCATAAACCAACTCATGTTGTTTCTTTAGGTCTACATCCATTCACACAGGTTGTATAGAAATTAGTGGGTATATTATTATAGATACTATCCATAGTTATAAGGTGTATCTTTAATGGTGGGGCTAAGAGAAAATATGGGTCCCAATTTACTTCAAACATTAATTGTGTGGATTCTTCGTTAACTTCTATGGAACAAATGTATGTTTCTATATTAAAATAGTTATCAAAGGTAAATTTAGTGAAATTTTCAATTTGAATAAAATATAACCAAGATAAATCAATTTTAAAATCTTCCCATTTTATGTATATAGTTTGTGACTTAGTTTCTTCATGAAATTTCATTGGGTATTCCATATCTACTCTCTTTTGTGATTTTTTCAATGGGTTTAGGGAGCTTCATGCGTTCCTCATTATGTGTAATTTATTTATCATCTTCTTCCTCTTCATACACTAGGAAAATCCATGTATTTTTTTAAACATAAAAAGTCTAAAATATGGGTAGTAGTGCTCAATTAAATTGAAATAATATTATATAAAACAATTCATGATAATATTACCTCCCTTTATTAACACTTCATAAATTTATTATTCAATTGTAAGTGCCTCATGGAGTTTGATTGTCATGGATAGAGTCATGTATTAAATATATTTCATACTCTCTTCAAATTCAACCACTTAGGCGGTTCCTTCTTCCATATACATAGAAATTTATAAATGTGTTGATTCTTTAGTTTTTCAAGATGGAAGAGTCATGTTAAATGTTACCATATAAAAAATCACATTAATATGAATATAAATACTATCGGTCTCCCAAATCATCATTATCTGACATTTATTCTTCATGGATCTCTTCTATAAATGGTTGGGAAATATATAATTGTAGATTAGTATCCTCAAGACCTCCAATAGTAAAAATAAGTAGAGAAAAATCTTCCAACATGTATTCAAGTTCTTATTTCTCTGGCTGTTTCTCATTGGATGCAAGGATATATTTTGTTATCAATTTCACTTGGTTCCTCATCTCTTTCATATATTCTTTAATATTTGGAAACCAAGACTCTTTGTCATCAACAATTATTTCTTCCTCTTATTATAACTAAGATTATTGTTTAAACTCTGGATAATCATCTAAATTATAATACATTATAGATATATTTTTTTTATTTTTTTTATTAAAATAATTTAAAACTAAGTACAAGGGTTAAAAGAATATATATTGATCAACTATCATTGATTCATTGAAATGACACTAGTGTTTTTACACACCAAACATGGGGAGGGGAAATAACATTTATTTTCCAAGTTTAGTGTAGTGGTTCTCTAGGTTCATCTATATTAAGGGTCCTTTAGTGTCAAGTCAAACACTAACTATTCCAAAAAATTATTGTATTTTTATTGTATTTATATTATATGAAAATAAATTAAAACACGGGGGTTTTTACATAATGAAATTCACAAAATTTATATAAATTAGTAAAAAATAAAAAGACGTTGACAAGAAAGGTAGTCAATATCTAGGGGTGTTCAACCAACATTATGTTGTGTTTTATTTGTTTTTAATAATATTCAATTGTCATAAAGGTACATATTCAAAATTTCAACATGTCTTAGATAAAGATATCTTGTAATATGTAAAAATTTCCCATTCTTTTTGACAATATGAAGAGTTCCCAAAACATGGATGTAAGTTTCCACCACCACACTTTATATGTAAATGGAATGCAATGAATTGTTATAAAAATTATTCAAATGGAAAAGTATGATAAAGCTACATGGAGTTCATAGCAAAAAATAAGTTGTGGTAGACTTGATAAGTTTAGTAGGTGTTCCCATTGATTATGCTTGGATATCTATTCACATGGAAATGCATATTGATTACATTAATAATTCATATTATATATGGAGAATATGTTTAATAATATTTAATGATGTTGAGTTCCATAGATTTTAGTTAATGAGGATTGTTATATCTTTATGAAGAATAATGAAGTCAATTGAGAAGATCCATGAATTTCCATGGAATTTTGAGGACCACTAAGAGGGGGGGTGTAAAATCTAGAGTAATATTTTTAATTTTTAATTATTTTGAAATTAATGATTGAAAATTGTTAGAGTTATTATCATTATCAACATTATAAAAAAATCACACATGGATGAATTTATATGAATGTAAAAAAAGCTTCACAATATTCATATGGTTCAACCCCAGTATGGGTGACTATATCATTTCCATGGAACGGTCCATAAATCAATGTAAAATCACTATAATTTTAAAGTTCATACATCAATCCAAGTGCAATTAAAATCCTTATATCCCCCTATAGGTCTGATTATACTAAATCCTATCAATTACAAAAGTCTTGTTTATGTTTCCAAACCAAAACAAATATGGGAAATATTTCTAAACAACTCAATAAAAGTTCATCTAGAATTTCTTCATCTAATGTTTTTATCAGTTTTCTCCATATGGAGTTCCTTCTGAGTTTATCTAATGTTTTCAATCCAATATTTCTCACTAAAACAATGCATAATATTCTAATCTTTGTTGGATTATACCTACAAATATATTCAGAATCATTGTATGATACTTTCACTTTATAGTATCCCTAAATAAATCCTCTATCTAATGTCTCGTAAATAAATCTATGTATGGTGTATCATATTTGAATAATCTATCCAATTACTCTAACAAATTCATATGTTTTTTAACCATTTCGGTTGAAAAATCACACAACTCCAAATATTTTATTTTAACTCTTAATTTGAAATCTATGTTTGAAACCTTTTCTATAGAACTTTGACTTTCTAAAATGAATGAAAATACCTATTTTAGAATTGTAATGTCACCCCCCTTTGCTGCTGTACGTTAATTAGAAAATTTGGGAAACAAATTTTATTTTCCAACAAAATGAAATTTACTAAATGCTTCTCAATTATTCTATAGTCTTCTTAAAGATTCATAAAGACTCCAAAATCTAAGAAATTCTTCAAACATCCTTAACCATAGTTTTAATTAAGTGATTCACACTTCTTTATCTCATTTATATTGTAATGTCCCAAACATGAATTCAACTTTAAGGTGGTGAGATCCTGATTGGCCACATATCCTCAAGAGTAAATCCTTAAATGCCTTAGGGTTTAGACTAATAGTGAGGGCCTAGGTGTGTCTATGGGGAGACTATGTCCTCATCACCAGAGTGTATCATAATGGATATAAAATAATAGATAAGTAAGGGCAGAAGTAAATCATCCAAAAATAGATAAAAATAAATAGTAGATAACAATGATAGAATGAGTATCATGCACAGTGATGATGATACATGTCTTTACAAATTATCCAAAATAGGTACATAATAGTTCAATACAATGCATATATCAAGATTAGAATAATTCATAAATATATCTAGATAGAATAATAAACCACATTTTGGTCCTTTTCTCCCCTACTCCTAAGTAGTAATCAAGAACATGTATCATTGTGATTTCCCTTGTCCATACGTAAAATCATATAATCATTACGTGTATCGTTGGAGGCCTGAATCCGTTGGGAGTTATAATACCACTGGGAAACCTCCCAAGGTCTAGTTCCATCGAATCAGTGAGTATATATAACAACAATAGGGTGAATTGAGTAATAGTATATATAAAAGAATTATTGAAATAAAACATCTTATAAATTATAAGTTCTCATTTGAAAACCAATTCATTTCATAAAATTTAATTAGAAAGTATGACACTGAATTAATTGTCAGTAATATTTCATTTATAATCAAGTTCATTTAATTAGCCATCCCCATTTAATTAAAAAGTCTTAGGACCTATTACGTAGCCCAACATCCCCCATAGTAATATTATCAAAGGATGCCAAAATAGTCCATCCATAAATCATAAGACAAAGACTAAATCCAAGATTATACTTTGGCATGGTAGACATGTCATATAAACAATTCCATTGTTTATTCAATGCATAGCGTATGCCCATAATTTTATTTCCAAAAATTAGAATCCAAGTATTTTTCTAAGAATAATATAAACCATACAACTACAATCATGTCCATGTTGATCCCCCCAAGAACCCTGGTCTAACTCTAGGTGTGTAATAACATCATATCCACTCGATTCAATCATTTTTAATCCACTAAGGGAGCTCAAGTATGACCCATCGATGATATGATAAACTATCTCCTAAGTCTATCCACGGAATTATAAATGGAGTACAAGTATCACTCAGGCATATAATAGTAATCCCCCATGAGTCTGTCCTTGGAAATGTATATAAGGAGTCTAAGTATCACTCAGTAATAAGCTAGGAAGAATCCAAATGAGTCTATCCACGATGTTCATATAAGAAACCATGTGTCACCCAAGGAATAAAAGCATATACTAATTCATTCAATACCTCTGAATTAAGTCATTTAATTATATCAATATTATCACCTTTTTCATTTTTATTCAACATTACCTCAAAAGGTGACTCAAGTCATGGGATAAGCATATAAGGCTTAGCCTCAATTTAAGTCATATAGGAATTTCAACATTAAGAGAAAAAAAATGCTTAAATAAGAAATTCAATGGAAATATCCTAGGGTATTGGTCACTCATCCCCTTCCTCTTACCCATATCAATTTTACAGTTGATATCATAATTAAATTCAACAATTTAAATTACAATTAAATTCATAATTGATATTACAATTCAACTTGAATTTAAATTCATAATTCAAGTTATAATTGACAACTCAATTTTAAACATCCCATGTAAAGGTGTAAAGGGAACAACTCAAAGGTATCTGAATTCAATTTCCACCCATAGTGGTCCAATTAACTAAGCTAATCAACTGAAGGGGTGGTTACAATTTATGTTTAGTAACCATTTAATATTACCAATGGTCCTCATTAATTGCGTAGGAACTACCTATCCATTAAATTAAAGTATTAAAATTAATTTCAATGGTGATGATAAGAGAATTAGGGACATGGAACAATGGTATATATATTACACTTTGACATTGATGTAAAAGCATGAGTCCACATACTATAAGATTTTAGTGGATAGCTCAGCCAGTATCAACTCCTGATTTAACTTGGAACTGGAGAAAATTGAAGATCAGATGAATAACATAAAAATATTACACATTAAATTGCACCTAAATATTCTAGCTAATACCAAGAATAACAAATAATGACTAAAAAGGGTTTAATATCTTATGAGTATAGAACCAACGAGAAAAATTATTCATGAATCAAACACCAGATAGAAGAGATCCTTTAATTCCTATAATAGTTGTCAAGAAATATCTCTAAATTTTTTGGTTTTATATGAGGGATAATAAAGGATAAATAGGATTGATTTATAAGACTAATTAACATGATTTTCATAATTTCACAAAAATCCCTAGGTTACATGGTTTTACCAAACCATGGGCCAATAGTGCACCCTTTGTTATAATAATGACACTACATGGGTTTCTCACACAGTTTGACTAACTGTGAACAAATCATGTCTCAACCTACTATCAAAAACTACAAATAGAAATTCATGGTTTTGCACCCCAAATCACTTGGTTTATCAACTTGTGCATCCTGTAGCTTCCCTTTTTCCATCCTTATGTGGTTACAAGTAACCATGTTGCCTACCCCATAAGGTTTCTACATACCATATTAAATTCCTTTTCACCCAAAAATCTAGGTTTTGGGATCCGAAAAATTTCGAGACACCCTCAATACCTCCATGAACTCAAATGGAATTCAATTTAGGAAATTCTAGAGAATTTAAACTAAAAACTCATGGAATGAAAAGGATTTGTACCCCAAGAAATAACTTTCTTCTTACAAACATCCCCCCATAAAAAAATTCAATCTTGAATTTCCCTTCCAAGGGTGGTGAAGCATAATCATAGAATAACACTAGTCACTGTGATCCTAACATCATACCCCCTCTCTCAAGCCTAGTCTTATACACGGTTTTTCTTCCCTATCACCCGTACTAGATGAACTAACCGGCCTGAGAGAACCTTCATTCAACGATCCACAATACATATTAGATAATCCTAAAAGGATATATCTACCAATAACTCAACCTCCATGATCTAAAAAACATGAGTTGACTCTAAATGATAGTGGTGTAACAAAGAAACATGGAAGATGTTGTTCATGGCCCGATAGCTCTGAGATAACTACAACAGATAGGCTACCGACCGGACTCTCTATAGAATATCAAATGTCCCAATGTAACACGATGAAATCCTACCCTATCTCTTGATCCTTATGTTTCCAAATCGCAGTGAAACATGTAAAAAGGCTTAATACCCGTCCTAAAAATCTAGAGATCATCTATGCGGATTAGTTCATGATTTCTATCGAGACATTGTAGTATCCATCCCTTTATGAACCAACTCATCTTCTTTTTGGTCTCCTGAATGAGATGAGTCAAAGAATATCTACCTCTACAAAGCTCCATAAGGTTCCATCTGAATAGTGGAATGAATGTTATTGTTATAGTTGAATTCAACTTGGGGTATATACCTCTTCCAATAGACCCCAAAATCTAGGATTCATGCTCACAACATGTCCTCAAGAACCTATAACGTGTTCTATGATTAGACATTAGTCTGGGGGTGGTATGTTTTGCTCAAAATAACATGTGTACCTAACTCCCTCTACATACCTTTCTAGAACATTGATGTAAACTCTATTTCCCTACATGAAATGATAGTATGCGGGACCCTATGAAGTGGTACAATTACATGTATGTATAACCTCCAAAGCTCATCTATTGAAAAGGTCTTCATGATTGGTAGGAAATAGTGGCCTTTGTGAGACTATCAAAAACAACCCAAATGAAAAAATTACCTTGAGGAGACCTCAGTAAACGTGTCATAAAATCCAGGATGATGTTATCCCATTCCCACTTTATAATTGGTAGCTAATATTAAAGAATTTATGTTTGCTGGTGTTCTGCATTCACTTACTGACAGGTGGAACATCTCATGACAAAACCGACAACATATCATTTTATACCCGACCACCTGTACTGGTCATGTAAATCTTAATACATCTTGGTAATACTGAGGTGCATTTCCCAATCTTAGTAATGAAAGTCTCACATCAACTCCTTCCTCATGTCTGCCAAAACCCATACAATACCATGTATACATATAATTTAATCCTCTAATGTGATCTAACTAGGTGGAGGGTCCTCACCTATCATATTATCCCATTAGAATAGGCCCTCAAATTCTGATATCTATCTCATAAAAAATCTATTTAGAAGGGAAGAGGTCATAGATAAGGATGATATAAAAGTCTTCACCTTACTATCCTGCACTTCCAAGAGAATCTCTGAGAGTAGATCCATAAGATTTCACTCTCTAATATCCTACTAAACTTCCTTTATGTGATTCCCACTACCAAGTTCATTCACCGCTTCATTTTTCTTCCTAGGTATATATTCAATATTGAAATCGAATGTTGGTAGGTATTTAACCACCTTCACTACCTCAGATTCAAATCACAAAAAGTAATTATGTACTTGAGTATTTTTTTTGTCCATGTAAACAAAAAAATGGTCTCTATGTAATTAGTGTCTCCAATATATAAATGTTTGAACAACCATGACTAACTCGAGATTGTGTGTTAGGTAAATCCTATCATGTGACCTTAATCTTCAAGACTTGTATACCATGAAACTATCTCCCTGACTAAAGATTTCTCCTACCCTAATACATGATGAATCACAATTAATAGTGTAACACCTATTTAACTCTAGAAAAATTAGTATCCGTGCTGAATTCAATCTCCCTTTTAGCTTCTGAATGGCTGCATCATAGGTATCAGACAATAAAAACAACACAACCTTCTTATTCAAGCCCATAAGAGGAAATTCAAGTCATGAGAAGTCCTATATGAAATTCTTGTAGTAACCAGATAGCCACAAGAAACTTTGTACCTAAAATAAGTTCTTGGTATTCTACCAGGAAACTATAGTAATCACATTCTCTAGGTCAAATGAAACTCTTATCTCTAAGATATTGTGAACTATGAAGTGAATTTGATCTGACCAGAATTGGAACTTTGTGAGCTTATAATTTAACTGATTCTCTCTCAGTGTATCATATATGATTTCAAGATGTTTGGAATGGTCATGTAGATTGTGAGAATACACAGTGATATCATCCACAAACACCACATAGAAAATCTTGATTGTGATGGAAAATGTAGTCCATTAGTGTCTGAAAGACCGATGGCGAGTCCATGAGACCGAATAGAATAACCAAATACTCATATAGACCATGACTTCGATGAATGGTTTTGTGAGGTATGTATAATGGTCTAACATGAACCTAATGATTACCAAATCTCAAAAATATTTGAGAAAACCTAAGGTTCTTAGAGCTAGTCAAAGAGAAAATTTATACATCACATAGGATACCACTTCTTAACCATCCGTTGGTTCAATTTTTAGTAATCCAAACATAACCTAAGATTTTCATCCAACTTTTTTGTAAAAAGGAAATGTGATACCCACAAAGAAGTACTGGGTTAGATAAACCCCTTTGCCTCTATATTCTCTAGCTTCCTTTTGATCACCTGCATCTTAGTAGTAGCTATCACGTAAGGAAGAATAGATTCCAATGAAGATCCTAATTATATATCTATATAAAACTCTACCAATCTCAATGGAGGTAATCATGAAAGGTCATCTGAGAAAACATCCTTGAAATGATCAACCAATGGAGGAAAAATTGCCTTATGTGTTCCCTAATCATCTATATATAAACTCACAATCTGGGTTATCATACCATCAATACAATGATGCTCGAGTCAATCTCATCTTTCTTGGACATCCAATTTACCATTTTGAATTAAATATTCATCATATGGTTAAGTGAATGTCACCCTTCATTGATAGAAATCAATTAAAGCATGATAGGAGACCAACCATTCCATCCGGAGAATTAACTCAAAACCTATGATCTTAAGAACAAAGAGGCCCCATAATAAGTGACACATATATATATCTGATGGGGAACTCCTTGAAGTGATGTACATCTTCCATTAAAATCCCCAACATATTATAAAGTATCATGACACCATCATAATTCTGAAAACTGATACCAAGGATCTCTACATTGGGAATATATATAAAATTGGATGAGAATACTCAGTATTGAAAAGAGAAGATGTTAAAACAGAAGCTACTAGAATAGTACCTCTCATTATAGAAGGTTTAGGATTATTCTCCTTATGTGTTGGTTGAACAACATATATCTGGCTTGATCCTTGGAACAATGATATATCCAAGCTACTCAGATCATATCCACTGTGCTATCACTGTAAAATTAGGGTCTGACTATAATGGCCACAAAAAACACCTCATCCGGATTATCCAGTTGTACTCTAACTCCCTTCCTGATGTGAAGCTAATAAACCCTCTCCTAAATATAGAGTTGGTGTAGACCCTCTCTCACTATATTCTACGCAAAAATTTAGTAAAATCACTATATACGGCCCATCTTTCCTCAATATTGGTACTCGAATAGGTCTCTCATGCCCTGAGCTCTCTTATGTCCTAGCCTACCAAACCGGTGGAACCTCACATGGCTAAATGAGTCTGTTCTCTAGATACTAATATCACTATATAGAAGATCCAAATGAAAATTCCTACTACTAGTCGATATAGCACCAGATCTAGCTATCAAACCACTCTGGCTTGGACCCCCGTACTCTCTTAGGAAACACTCTATGATTAGTGCCAAATTCCAAATTTCATAAATGTTAGTCATCCAAAAGACATTTACCTATGATCAGATGTCATACATGAGACCATACTTGAATCTCTTGGATTTAGATAACATGATACCCATAAGAATAATTTTGAACCACTAGTTCTCAGTAAAACATGTCAAATATTCCATTACTGATAATACACCCTACTCCATGTGCATGAGATATTAGTCTCTATTATCCCTCACTGTCTTGGGACAGAAGTAATCATAGAAGGTTTTATGAAAATCCCTCCAATCCATCTTCTGATGAATATTCATATGAGTAATGAAATCTAACCATATCTTGGTGGAATCACATAGCATGTACCTAGTGATCTTTACCATCCACTCAGGAGGCATCTCTAGATGCCCGAAGATATAAAGCATGGCCACTATGCATCTCTCTAAATCCTATGGTCTATCATCCCCTAAAAATGATGGCATATGTCACTGTTGGAATGAACGCGTCAACTCTTACATAGTCAGGGCAGGTTGTGGTGCTCCATAAAAAGTCTGAATTAATCACTAAAACCCTTTGTAGAACTATTCCTCAACACATATTTATATTACAACTACTAGTTCCATAACTATAAATACTAGAGGATCTTCCAATATCCAATGTCCCACTACCTTTAGAGTGTGGCCATCACCACCTGCCAAAAATATGATTAGATTTAAACATGGGGGCATTCCCTTAAAATTTCAAACACATTCCTTAGATAATATCATTATCAAAGATAACTACTCAAAAGTGAAAATATCATAATAGTATTTGTACAAGACTTCCTATGTAAGAAACAAACCCCTCTTCCTGATCCTTATGTCAGGTCTAAATGACACACATATCTTATAAAAGTAAGAGATATTGTCTACTTTCCATTACTAATGTCGGGTCTTGGTCAAGTTATGTAATATAATAAATTTCAAATTTTCAATTCATTTTTGTATCCAAATACATAATATCATTGATTTCACATTTTTCACAATTCATTTTAAAAGGGTTAGCCAAGTGGTTCACCAAATTTTGATATATAAGGTCCCATACATCCCATGAATCAAAATTTGGGGCCCATCTAATCCACATCATAACACAATCCATAATACTTATCATAAAATAGGTATATATATATCAAGACTTATCACAAATACATGAATAATTTAATGCATCCTAGATGGCATGGAATATTGCATGGCATGGAATATTGCATGGCATGTGATTTCTATAGAGTGCCTAAAATGATGCCTGAGTTAGAATACCTTCACCTCTATTAGTATCAACATAATAGAACCCAAAATCATATCAATAGTAACATCAAAATTCTATTTCATCACCCAATGCTGGAATCTAATCAACTATAATAGTAAAAATATAGAAAATCAAAATTTATTTTGAGGAAATTTGGCTTTTTTCTATAAATGGTTTTGTTACACCCAAGAACGTACTATTACCAATTTAATATTCCTTATTATCCCATTATATTGTTTTCAAATAGTAAATAAAACCATAATAGAAGTCCTTAATACCACATTACAACGTCCTAGACCCAGACTCCACTAAAAAGTTCATCGAGCTTGGTTTTCCACCTGGCCTCAAGAGTGTCTCCCCAAACACTATAGGCTAGGGACTAGAATTTTAGTCCTAGGTGTGTCTATGGGGAGAATATTCCCTCATCACTAGAGTTCAGCACAATGGATATACATTAATAGATAATTTGTGGAAGCATTAAATCACCCAAAAATAAATAAACAATAGGAATTGATAACAATGATAAAAGAAATATCATACACAATGATTATGAAACAAGTGTCTTCAATGTAGCCAAAATATGTACATAGAAGTACAATACAAATACATGTATCAAAATTAAAAAACATCAAAATATATCCAGCTAGCATCACAAGCCTCGCCTTATTCTTGTGCTACCCTACTCCTACGTAGCAGTCTAGAAACTATGTCACAGTGTTGTCCTAATCCATACCTACAATCATATAATCTAATCAGATACCATCGGTGGCCCAAATAGGGTGTGAGATATAACCCTAGTAGGCAACCGCCATCATTCTAGTTCCATTCAGTTAGTGAGTATATACAACTACTACAGTGTGCAGGAAGTAATATTATATGGAAAGGAAGTACTGAAAGTAAACATCGTATAAATTCTAGGTCCTCATATAAATACCAATTCATTTAATCAATTTAATTTCGAAAGTATTTATCTAAATTATGTTTTAGGAATGTTTCAATTATAATAATATTTATTTAAATTGAATAACTCATTTAATTAATAAGTCTCAGGACCAGGAGCATAGTCCAACATCCTTCATTGAAATATTCTCAATGGATTCCAAAACAAAAAAAATCCATAAAGTGTAAGATAAATACTTAATACAAGATTCTTATTTTTCATGGAAGAAATTTCATATAAGTCATTCCATTAATTGATCAATTTAGAACCTATGAACATCCTTGGAATTCCTCAATTTGATTCTAGAAATCACTCTAAGTACAATATAAAAAACACCCTACAATCATATCTCTGGATATCCTAAAAAGAACCCATGTATCTCTCTATGTGTGGTATAACATCATAGATAATCAATTCCATCCTTGGTGGTACACTAACGGAGCCCAAGTATCAACCATGTATTATATAATCAACTCCCCTCTGGGTGCTTGATTCTCATGTGGTCGTGGTTCTTCTTTATTTCCATTGTGAAATAAAAATAATTATTCGATGGTTGTTTCCTTGAACCCAAATTTCCCAATTCTTATTTGAATGGCATCATAAAATCCCCCCTAGAAGTGATGTTAGAATAAAGTAACAAGGGATTGTTTCTGAGAATGTAAACGCCTATCTGTGTGACTTAGACTTCAATATACCAATTCTTTTGATGGATCACAGACATCTAAGAGACCTTTGGTATTCTATAAGGTTTCTTATAAATAAGTGGTAAAATTTCATCCATTTCACTTATGACTCGTAATTTTGGGGAGATAAATTAATTTATATATCATGTAACCACATTACATGACTACTTCATTTAAATATATAGAAATAACTAATCACTTGATAGATCTATGTGATCCATTCACATGACTGTTCGACATTATTTCTTCATGATACTTCATCCAATAAAATCATTTCAATAACTAATCAATTGTTCTTATCATGGGATCTTGTCCCGTAATGATCTTTTCAAAAAAATTCATACAACCAATCTACCAATTAATCATCAGTAATTTACTTGAACTCTGATGCATGTCCTTGGAAATGGGCTTAGTTCATTTCATTTTATTTTCTTATGAGGGTTTTCTCAAGATCACTTAAGCTTCATGTGATTCATGTGACATTCCAATGGTCATGTAATTCATGTGATCAGAGATATTTTAAGTGATCATGAGGCTTATAAGGGAGCATGTGATCATGAGACTTAGAATAGGTCACACAGTCTGTGTGATCTCCCAAACCCGTATGATTTCTTATTCAATATAGCCCTTTAGATAAGGTCATTTACTCATCTAATATCTACTTCTTGTGTCTTGATATAGATGTATTTATGCTCATAGACTCCATCCAACATTTCCACCCAAATGGTTAGGTTTTAGTGGAATCGTAATGTCGATCCCTAGTATTGAGTCTTGTCTAAAAATGAGGTACTAAAGGGTTTTTATCAATATTTTGACCTTTATTTTTTTCACATAGACATAATATATATATATATTTGGTCTTCTAGAATATTTCATCATACCTTAACCTAACCAAAATCATTAAATTTTCATTTTTTTATCTTCCTATGACTCTATCATGGAGATTTTCTCTGAGCATCACCAACTGATCCTAACACCATTCCAAGGGTCATCTTACACATTGAATAATTCCCTTATGAGCCTAGATTATTTTTATCATCCTCAAAAACCAATTTTCTAGAGTTTCCCAAATATTATTATCTCCTTTCAGGATAATAAAAAATTTAAAGGGAGTTTGAAATAGGATCTATGCCATAGAGGTAACTTTTAGGATGAATGGGAATGACCATTCTGGGATAGACATAGCTATATATAATTTTCTGATGAGTTTCACACTATCCACCTATACAATGAGGCATAGATTCTAAAATAATAGAGTACCCTAAACTAAAACTCTTTAGAGATATGATAATCTATTGGTATCCAAGCACTAACTCCTTTCATCTGACCTATGGTAAATTAGGAATCATCCTATGGGAAATATATCATCTTGGGGGAATACTTATTCTTGGGGAGATGTATAATGAATTCCTTCCATTCACATGAATTTGGTATGAACCTAAACATACACCTATTTTTTCATGATATGTTCTCACCATTGTGAAGTAGAGGATAAAGAAGTATTTGAACCTATGATCAATCATTTATTTCAAGGATTACATCAGTATCATTCTTTGATGAATTGGGGCTCATCCAACTTCTATAAATTCACATTTTTATCCTTCTCAACATGTTTCGGATAGTGTGGTATCTTACTGGGTTATTTTATAGGCTAGAGGGTATACTTCATGGATATACAATTTGATACCAAAAGTTTCTCAAAGTCTACGGTTTGCAGTATTTTTATCCATGCTTCTAAATGGATCTATTTTCTTTACCAAATATATTGATTTTAGAATATGGGAAATAACATTGGTGATTGAATCTAAACTGAAAAAAGGATGACCTCCCAACCTAGATATTCCATCACTTTCTCATCTTTATCATCTTCTTGACCATATTCAACAGGGTAATTACCCATACTTGATTAGCGAGCCCTTTTAGTTTTTATTTGAATGGATTTGAGTGTACATAAAGTTTAATGGGTACCAAAATACCACTAAAATCATTCATCTCCTATTATACCCTAGACTAATAAATGTTTATGGGGGTTTCTCAATGATTTTATACATTCATGAGGTTGTCAACACACTAATCAAATATATTTTTTTTGGATTTGGTTCCTTTACTTGAACCCTTTGGGTTATACATTGATATTGTTAATGCTTCCATTTATGAGAGGTTATATAATTTTTTATTTTGTTCTGGCGTTTTGGAATTCTATTTATATGATCTTACCATCTATGAGTCAATCAACCCTTAGAGATTTTTTTGTCAGATCTTCTACAGTCAGCAAGTTTCATATCTCCCTTTTTCTAGTGTCTGATGGGAATGAAACCACAAGCTTATCCGTAAATTATGGATGATGTTGGGACACAAGGATACTAATTCCAAGGTTTCCTTTCCCAGTGTTTATGATTCTAATTTTATGTTCAATTTCTATTCCACAACATGGAGGGAATCTTATCCATTTTGTGTGTTGAGAGGACCTGTTCAAAAGGTAGATACAACATGTATCTCCCCCAACCCCCCTTTTAATGGCCTTGATGGAACTGATTCAAGACAAAATAATCCTCTGGAAAAAATTACCACATCATGATGAAATTTTATCTAATTATGTGGTAGAATTATGGGGAAACCGGACCCTCAATGATGATATTGGGGAATTTTCTAGTCAAAGGTGGGTCGAAGCATGTTTTTAGTGAAGGGGGAGAAATAAAATAAACTATTTCTACTTATCAATCGAATGGGTTGTTATATCCTCTGATAGATATAATATATGAATATATCTTGTCATTTTATCCTAATGTTGGTACCCCAATGAAATGGCCACCGAGAGGGGATGACATCAAGACTAATTTGGCTCAAAATTCACACCTTAAATATAGATACTACCTTATGGATATTCAAGTTCAATGGTAGAACCTTTTATATCTTTTATATATATTGGGGGTAAGTAGCATTAATAATTGAAGATTATAAGAAATCATACAACAAATCATCCTATAACATCAACAATTGTTCAACCATGAGAAGGATCTACAGGGTTTTGACATCAAAATTTTCTTATTTGAATATATAAGGGATGACTTGGATGTGTTTGATCAAAAAAATCCTACAAACTCATAGTTTCATGATCAATTGAAAAACTTGGCCATATATATAGAGGAACATGAAGCATTCATAGCTCATGCAAAGAAATATTTCTCAAAGGCATCCTCTTTACTTGACACCATAGGAAAATGGAATGAGGAGTTATCCACATAGATTTAGAATCTTCATCCACTAGAGTTATCTGAGGAAATGGATTGGTCAACACATAATTATTCAATTAAAACCTCTCACTAGGCATTGTACGATAATGACGACTTGTCTAGCCATTTTTTATAATGATCTTATTATTAGACCTCTAGGGAACCTTGAAAGAGACTACAAGAAATGGAGATTACCCATTTCTTTGTACACTATTATTGAATGGTATATTTTTATTTTTCTATGTTTTGATCAGGATTTATTTCATTCATCATGTGTATGGTATTTCATCAACTCTATATCATATATAAATTAAAATATATAAATCATTTCTATAATACCTAGTGAACCCAATATTCAACTCAAATGATAAAATCATAATAAACCATTTGAGACAATTTACTATAAATTATTAGTGAAAATGAGAATCCATATGGATGAATCTACACCCATACTTCCATGATTTTATTATTTAATAAGGATAATTTTGGTAAATGTGTCCCATTGGGAGAGTCCTCTAATATTTTTCTAAGTCAATGGACCATTAAAGCATAGCTAAATTTTTTCTTCGTCAATATAATGGTCCCTAAAATATTTTTATCTATTGTATCGGGCCTAAATTTTTTCTATCAAATTTAATGAACGACCTAACAGACTTGAAATCAGCTTTTTCTTAGGGTTCCATTTATAGATTTTTTCCAAAAAATTTCTGTGACCTCTCTATTTCATAAGTACAAAATTTTTCCCTTGATCACATAAAATTTCATGTATAGTGAGTAGAGAATACAATTATTTATAGGGTTCCCTTTTTAATATTTTCAACTAAGTAAACATTGATTTTATATTAATTGTTATTTTAGGGTCTTTAAATTTGGACTGATAAAGTGATATTGTTGTTTAGGTAAAATACATTGGACCTTCTAATACTGTAGTTTAGGTCCTTCTATCTCAGAATTTATATTGTTGATGTTTTGGGATTTTTAACTTAAACCTTTTATTGTTTTATTTTAGGTACTTCTATATAAGATATTATTTTCTATAGTTTAAGGTCTTTTAACTCGTACCTTCTTTTTATACTGTTTAGGGTCTTATAGATCATACCATCTATTTTTGTAGTTCAATGTATTCTAGTTCATACCTTCTATTATAGTAGTTTATGGTCTTCTATAATAGACCTTCCTTTGATTTAGTAGATGAATTAATAGAATATGTATATTCATGAAGGTTTCTGACATCCTGTATCGAAGTAGAGATCCTAATTAATGAATAATAATTAAGTCATCTGACACCCTGAGTACATGTTTAGAATCTGAAGAATGAATATTTATGAAGGGTTCTAATGCCATGAATTCATGCAGTAATTATGAAGGATGAATATTCATAAAGGGTTATGAAATCATATATCCGTGCATTAAAGGTTCTTTTTAGATGGTTACCTAATTTTAGGGATGTTTGATCTCCTTGGATAGTTGGAATATGTGCTCAGAAAATCCCACCTCAAGGTGTTTGAATCGAAGGTTATGAGATGGGGAATACATGTTGGGGATGATCGCAAAACACTCGAATGTTTCAAGTTCTACTATGATCCTTCTATGGCTTAGATATATTAGAGGTCATTTCCTAAAATGAAGATACACATCTATTTGATAAATTAAGATCCATTATACATGATAGTAGATTATCTTACATGCATGTTCCAGAATATGGGCTCCTGATTCTTTCAATTTTTTATTGAATATCTTTTAGGATTCAAACATTTTTAAAATGAACTAGGGTATGATTAAAAGATTTTATAAGAAGGGTTATGGTTCCCTAGGGATAGTTCAATTTATGGTCATAAATCTTGGACTACAAAAAGGTTTAACAATGAAGTACCGCGTTTTTTCATTTTGAATGGGTACAACACATGGTGATGTAACATCGAGGATATTGAATCCACTTTAATTTTTTGTCATGATATTGGAAAATCATGGTCTAGGATTGTCTGAGCTGATTGGGAATGGAGGCTGGTGGGTATAGGATTAAACTAGTGTCTCAAATAGGAAGGGAAATTACTCTTGGATTTAAGGTGTAACTTTACTCCAGGACCGAAATGTATACTATACAAAATCTATGAGGCACTAAACTATCACAATTCAATATTAGTGGGGTCCTTTTGAACCAGTCATTCCCTATTGTAAATACAGTATATGGATTATCTAAGAGGAATAAATCAAGGCTATTGGGTTCCAAGAGAAGTATGATAACTCAGTGAAATGATGTGTATCAACTTAAATTTCAAATTTATAAAGGTGATTTGTGGAAAAAATAATATTCCTGAAGAGTTCCAGCACCAATTGTTTTTCTCACCACCTACTAAACAAGTTATCAAAGAAAGAATATGTTAAAAATAATATCTCTAAATTTTTCTAGAAAAAATTGTTATATCGAACAGGGATCTACTTTTAATAGGTCCATAATATAGGCCAACAATATTTGAGTCTTTTAATGCTCTATGTTCTGTCTAAGATCTTGTGATGAATATTTTATCAAGAAGATACATTAATTTTTCTCAAAAAACTCATTATGGGTTTTCAACTAGACTTCTTTTATGTCTCTTTATAATAGCATTTTAGTTTCATTCGATTTGTACAATTGGAGGGTAATGATTTAAGGTTGTACAAAAATGACCATGTTGTACCCAATTTAAGGTCATGATACATGGACCTAGTATCATGTGACTATTAACAAACAACATAATTAGGATTCCCATGGTCAAGAGTACTCTAAAACCCTTTTGAGCAGGAAATATGAATGTTGTAAATCATGGATCATGTTTATGGAATCATGAGTAATAATATGATACAATGATACTGAGGATGAATATAATTGAAAATATGGTGATGAGTTCCACTATGATGATGTCAGGGCTCATAAGGATTGGGTGAATTTTTTTAAAAGGTGGATATACCTCTAGGTGGAAATTCAAGGACCCTTATACAGATCATACTCGTGCATGTGGAGGAAAAGGGATCCATACCCCTTTACAATGACCATTGAATGTTTTTGGAAATCCAATATTACCAAGAAAAAAAGTGTGTTTTATAGATTGAGTATTATAGACTCATGTTGAAAGAACCCCAAACATTGGATGATCCCAGTCAGGATCCTGTGGTCCTTTGATAAAGAGTGATTTTGAATGACAATTTTTATAGTTTTAACATAGTAAAAGGGGATGAAATTTTCATGAATTTTAACGTTGTTTGACCTATATGTAACTATTGTGATGTGTAGCATCATGTGACCAGTATGTAATCATTGTGCATTTTTCATCTGACTAGACTTTAATTATTGTAACCCCATGTGAAATTTATGAAATGTGCCTTCTTATAGGATTACTAGTGAGTATCCTTCTACTGGAGTCCCATTCTGCACATAACTATATGATGTGGATGTAATTATTATGTAGAAATAATTTATATATAGGAGAACCAAGTCTATATGACTCAACCATCCTTAATAAGTTTAATGTATTTTATGGCTGGCAAGAGCTTGGGGAAATATGAAATTTATTTGGTTGGGATTCCTTGGATTTCCCTATGATTTTTAAGGGTATGAATCATACCACACTCACATCTTATAATTATATACACGTGAATAGATATGGATCATATGAAAAATAGGTTAAGACACATTTTTTATGATTTTTCTACTAGGCCCAGGTTTGAAGGATCTTGGGCATTACTACGTATGCAATGGTAACAAAAATAATTCCATACATAGTTATCTTATATCCCCTAAGATGGATCAAAATCATATGTAATGAGCGAGCATTTTTTCAGGTCATATAAATTTTTTTTGGGTTCTTTCGCTATATAGATTTATTTTTTATTTAGGGAAAGAGAATTGAGCCCTACCCTTATAAAGGGTTATCAAAAAATTAAAGTATCACTATAAAGGTTCAAACAAAGGAGAAGTAGGGGTCACTTGTTTTGAATTCATATATGGGCTCGGTGATTTGTGATCCAACCATAACTATGTATCCAAAAAGGATATGAGTCAAATAATTCATAGTTTTGGGAAATTTAATAGTCCCCTTATATAGATTTGACTCTTATTCATGTGAGAGGGGAATGTTTCCCATGAATGATAAGTCACCCACTACCGATTGGGTGTTAGATATTTAATCATTAGTGACACCGTCATGGTTAAGGGATCTCATATTGGGAGAGGCTTTCATTGGTGGTGGAAAATTTATGTTCTATTTGCCAAACAAGATAGAAATATTTTGATATTAATCAAGCATATTGGAAGGTTGTAATAGTTGGAAACATGTATCAAGTCTCAATTCAACATACACTGGATTCACTAAATATTCATAAAGATTACGAATCAACCACATGTAGTTCTTATGAAAGAAGGTTCCCTACAAATATCAATATCATGCACATGTATGAGGGAATTTATTTTTTAAAATATTGTCGCTAGGCCACGAACATGGAATCCAATAGTCATTACATATCTCAAAGTAATAAGAATCAATCGTTGAATAGTTCTTATAAGGGATACTCCTTACATGGATTAATCTCACACGAACTGAGGGTAAATTTTCATATCCTATAATAGTGTAGAGATGAAAGATTCATCACTAGCATTGATTTATGGGTAGTATGGCCTGTATAATAATTTTTGTTAGCTCATTTAGGATGGAATATATGTTATTTAGTTTAACATATGAGACTAGTATGTATGAGGGTTGATGATTTATGGTCAGGAAACATTGACTTGATAGGATTTATGAGAATATTGGGTATCATAAGGTATTTGGGTCTACCTAGGAGGTGAATACCATGACATGGGAGGGTATAACAATACAATGCTATATTATTTCTATTATAATGAGTAAAATTTAAGCATCGGAAATATAAAGGGTTTTTGAATCCAGTTGAATAGTTGGGTTATAAAAACAGTAAATCATAACCCAAGACTATCTGAATTAATAGGAGGTGGAGACTATTGGGTACAGGTCTACCATTAGTAATAGAATAATCTTAGGTATGAAATAGTCAGAATAATAGATCCTATATTTAAGGGGGGCTTTCCTCTCTCACTAATCAATCCCCTACGAACAAGCTCTTAGGAATTGTTTCGTTTGATATTCAATCCTATAGGGGTCCCTTCAGATCATCCAATCCCTATTACAAATTTTCGACAAGGGATAACCAAGATTATATGGGATCAAGATCCATGTGGTTCCAAGTGAATTGTATCAACTCAAGGAATTGGTTGGTATTCACATAGAGATTGAAGATATGAAGTGAGATCAGGGAAAATGTAATATTCAAGAAGGTTTCAAGAACCCTAAAGGATATGTTAACATTTATTGAACTAATTTTTAGGTGAATGGGATAAAACATGTAATTCTTGAGTACACAGTCATCTAGGGATGATTTATTTGTAATTAAGAACTCTTATGATACATTTTAATGTCATGTGACTAGTATGTGTTCATTCATTTTAAAATTATAATACTATTACATGGTTCTCTATATTTTAATATAATGCACCTCAATTTTACAATATAGATATTCTTTCTAGTTTCCCTAAGCTCACATGAGTCAATCTCATTGTGAGGAACAAGAGATGGTTGGACAGTCGATCGATCTATATGAGAGTACATGACAAGGAATACGTGAGAGAATCTATATTTTGGTATGAGTAGTAATCCCCCAAAAACAGTTGGCACTTATCAAGGAACAACGTTGGGAGTTATGAGAACTCATGATTGGGCTTGAAAAAGAGGATCCAAGTGTCACTACATATCATATGATGATAGGAATCGAGTCACACATAGTCCTCATAAAGTAAAATACCTATATAGGTATAATCCATATACAAGGAGGGGGAATTGTATATATTATTGTTCTATTATACATTATTTTTGGGACTATGATTTGAGATTGGGGAATTATTATGTATCATATAGAAATATAAATCAAGTCGCACATAATTTTATAGATAGATCCCTGCATAAGTATACACCATCTATAGGGGGGATATTTTTCGTTCCTCAATATCATTGGATTAGATTAGGATTTGAGAACTAGGAATCACTACATATCCGGTAATAACAGGAATCAAGCCACATGTAGTTCCCATAAACAACTCCCTACATAATTCTATCCCATAAGTAGGGAGGGGACATTATATATATATATATATGTATATATATATATATATATATTCAATTTTGGATGGGCCTAAAAATTGAGAACTGAATTTCATTAAATATCATTTAGAAATATGGATCACACCACACATATTTTCTATATGGAAAATTCACTGTGAAGGTTTGACCCATATGCAAGGAGGCGACATTCTTCCATTGTGACGAAAATATCAACTAGGAACAATATTTGAGGAAAAATTTTATTCACCCATGAATCCTAGAAGAGCCTCTTCATAGACCGAAATAGCTCTTAGGCCCAATATCTTAGGCATTATGTTTTTCACCAGGGAATCCTAATGGGGACACTTCACAGACCAAAACATTCCCTAGGAATAATGTCTAAGGCATTATGTTATTAATAAAATAATCCTATAAGCATATATTCAAGGTACCAAATTCCCCAATGTATAAGGTCTTTGGAAATATGTTATTTAATATAGGATCCTAGGGAGGTATACTTATGGATCAAAGGATACCCTAGGAATACAATCATAGGAATTGTATTATTCACCATTGATCCTAAGAGGGGTCTCCTTGATGAAGTTAGAACCTACTACCAATATACCATAAGGGGGGCCAGAAATATGTGAGTTCAAAGTGCATAAAATTATAAGATATTTTGAACTCCAGGTATCTATATATTTAGACATAAAAGGGGGGAATTAATTTTTTGTGGTGGAAAAGGGGTTTTCCATAGGGATATAAAAAATCAAGGAATTTCGGTCTTCAAAAGTGATATATACCCAAAATGAAAGGGCTCAATAAATCATTGTTATAATCTTACATCGATAATATCTACAATGAATATATTAGTTACATAAATGGTATATGAATCTATGTGAATATTTTCGTTATGGGAAATTTAAATCATAACCCTAGAATATTGAAGTCAATGGAAGGTGGAGATCGATGGGTGAAGGTCAAAAATTAGTAACGGTGGAATCCCATATCACGTGAATTTATGAAAATATCTTCTAGATTTAAGGGGTGGGGTATTTCCATTGGCACTAAAATATCCTCTAAGAACAAGCTATGAGGCATTGTGTTATTCACCAACGAATCCTAGCGGGGGTCCATTTGGGTTAGCCAGTCCAGGTTATCAAATTTATATAGGGGAGAATCAAGAGTTTGTGGGCACAATTTCAATTGGTTTCTAAGAGAAGTGTATTAACTCCAGGAAATTGTTGGTATTAACTTAGAGATGGAAGGTATGAAGTTGGTTCATTGAGAATGTATGATTCAAGAAGGGTTTTAGCACCCTTAATGCTACACCAATGCGAATTGAAATAATATTTATGGATAAGGGATAAAATATGATATTTGTAAGTAAATCAGGGGTGATATTTTGAACAAGAATACCACTATTTTTATAGTTTAACATCATTCTACTAGGACACAGATCTATTGTTTAACATCATGAAACAAGGATATGGTTTACAACCATTGAATAGAATTCACCTCAATCAAGATGGTTAGAGCGGCCTTCTTGGTTCCCTAATATAACATGATTGATGATCTTCATGAGAAACAAGAGAAAACAAGGTAGTATTTTGATCATAGAGAGAGTTAATAAGAAAGAAAATATGGGGGTTTCACATTTAATTATTAACTGGAACCTCTGTACGGACCGAACTCTCATGGAGAGACATGGTTATGAGTGATGACAACTAATGGATGGGCCTAAAATGGGGGATCCAAGCATAACTACATATCCTATAGTATAGAAATAAATCCAAACATAGTTCATATATGATAATCCTCTATCCAGTTATGAACCACATGCAAGGGAAGGAGAATTTTTATTCCTTTTTGTTGGACCAATGATTTGAGATCCGTTCAATACATTATATTTTGTTGTAATAAAAATTGTACCACAAAAAGTTCTTATATATGATCCCTTTTACAGATCTAACTATCATATAATGATGGGGGAAGTATATCCCAGACTGAAAAGTAATGAAACTCGATGGGTGAGATTTGAATGTCAGGATCAGTTGAGACTACCATGTTCTCATGTTGGGGTTATTGGAATATTCATAGTGTGATATGGAAAAAAGCCTTTCACTGGGAACATTTTACTTAGATAAATATCATGTGTAAAAGGGGTATGTATGAACCACAATATTACCCCATATCGTACATTTTAACATCATGGGACTAGGAAACATTTTGTATGGTTTTAATGTCATGTGGTAAGGATATATACCATGTTGATTATGTCTTGTATTAAGGATATATAGATGTTGTGAATTTCAATACCATGATGCAAGAATGCTTTACATGATGTATGTTTCAAAAATTATTTACTAAGAAACATCACATTGGTGGGAGGTGTAATGAGTTCCCCACAAATAATGTCCAATGAGTAAGATCTATTAGAATATACCTTGTCAATGAAATTTGGTTCTTCCAAAAAGGGTTTTATTTGAAGGATTCTTCCCAAGTGTCATCAGGGTTCATATAACCAGTACCTATTCTCCATGGAGGAATCAACAAAGGAAAACCCACTTGTCGAAGGCTTTCTCTATCCAAATATAGTGGAATTCAATGTTGTACAGTATATGCATCCTTGTCCCATTGATTCTATCTATCTCATATATCTTATTCTATGATTGTTCTTCCACTTAGATATTCCCATAGATAGCTGCTTGGATTCTTGGATGCTAGTTATTAATGGGTAACACATCCTATTTTTAATTAACTATTCAATATGGGGCCTCATTAATGGAACTAAAGGATAATGTTTGGTATTCCCATAAGGCATGTGGGAGTTTATTTTTCCAAGTTTTCTTTTTTTCTGCAACATTATTTGGATAATATTCAATGATGTCTTTTTAAAGGCCTTTATCATCCCATTTTAAAATAACTTATATAAATATGAGTGATTTTACTTCATATTAAACTCTTGAAATAGCCTTTTTGACTTGAAAGAATATAAGTTGGGGTCATTTTCGTTAAATATCATGAGATGGATGCCAAATCTGGTGATAATTTTGGAGTTCAAGAAGTTGATGATAATATTTATCCTTACTTATTTTAGTTTTATATCATTATCCTATTTGGAAAATACATTGTAAGTAGTAAGAATGTATTTAGAATCTAAAATGGTAGCCTGGGGTATGCAATCACAACGTCCATTCTACATATGGAAAATAGCCAGGAATATTCAGTAGTATAATACAAATACTAGGGATAATGGATGATGTTTTCAAGGATCTGAGAGGTTTGAAACATCCTGGAGATTTATATTAAATCTTGAATCATCAAATTCCAGTAGGAAAAAAGCCTCATAACTTTTTGGATGATCCGGGTACATAAATTGACAGCGCTAAAAGTACATTCATGGACTTTCATCATGGTAATGGGATTATCTCCTTCTACAATGCATCTGAGGAATAATCCATCAAAACCTTGTTTATAAAGAGATTTATCAAAAAATTTCCCATCCCAATTGGATAATTTCACCAATTCATGTTAACGTTATTCCCTTTTTTCTTGATTCATCATAGTTTCCTATTTTGTGGGTGAACTATTATGAGATCCATCTATCTAAGGGTGGGTTTCATCTCATCATTCTCTGGGGTAGTGTTGACTTAATTAATTTCCTCCATGTCACAAAAAATTAATGGTGATACTACCCTTCATTTTTTGATGTGGAATACTATATCTTCCTTATCTGTATTGTCCAGTAATATGGATTCATTATTCAGTGTAGGATTTTGAACATTATTTTATCAAGGGATGTAAGGAAATTTTGGTTCAAAAGGGAACTCTTCCATCAGTCCCCTCATATAACCAATGATAGGGGCCCATTGTTTCTTAATGATAGAATAATCATTGTTGATCTATTTAATTTCCATATCTAAATCACCTTTGAAATTCCAGTGAGCTATCGATAGCCACAAGTCTAGCTTTAATCCTTCAATAAGGGTTAGGTATCTTACCTCGTTATTAGTCTACCTTTGGATAGTGAGAAATAAAATGGATGAATTTCATTATCTAGGGAAAAAATAAAACCCCAATACTAAGATGATTGAGATTTGATTTTTCTATTTTCATTCGATTCAGACTTTGGGAGTCACAATCAAAATACAACTCCAATATTCAGGGACTATCATAGATATAGAAAACTTCTACATTTAAATGATTAGTGTATAGGGGCACATTTTCTATGGTAGTATGTGCCACAAGGAAATTATCTAGTTACTACTCTTTAAATTACTTCTATGATAATAATTGAATTCTATATTGTTACTAAATAAATTTCAATGGTTCCAAGATCCCAATTAACATTGTAATGATAAGAATATACCTAATTGAGTCGATATAAGAGATGAGGTGTACTTCATGATGCTGCAAGTAATGCCTCACCATTTTCACTGTGAAAAAAATCACAAGGTAGTTCTTCTTGATATCAGAATATTAATTTTCATTACCTATAATTAATTTGACGAAATTATAGAGACATTTTCATTCCCCACATCCTTATTCTATGAAAGGAGTGCACCAAGTGATATCTATGTGTCAACAACTTATATGATGAGCATATCCCCTTCAATCATTGACATCTATACTATTGTATGTTGAATGTAATACTTGAGGTTATTTAAATTTTTTTGGTAGTCCTGATACCATTTTTAGATGACTACCTTATTCCTTAACTTATTGAATGGGATGGATTTTCCAATTGTATTAGATAATAAATTCATGATATATGTGGGTTTCCTTTAGATCCCTCTCAATTATGTAAGATATTTAGGAGTAATAATTTTCAATATTTCACTAGGATAATATAGTTTGACCTCAATTCCATGTTTTCATAACAAAAATGTGTGGAATTTAACTGATGGTACTCCAAATTCACACATTATAGGGTTCAACTTCAAATTGTGATGTCATAATATTTTGAAGATTGAATGAAGATGATTAAGGTGATCATAATGTTGTTGATATTTTATCTCCCTATCCTAAATGTATTACTCTATGATTTTTCCAAAAAATGGATGGAATATAAGATAAAATTTATGTTGATAAGTGAATCTAAAATTTTTTAATCCAGAGGACATGACCTAGTATAAATATATCTCTTCTGGACCTCTGAAAGTAGTTTCTTCCTCATCTTCAAGGTCCATATTTATTTATTTATACCCTGAATAGTCATACAAAAGAGAAAGGTCTTGGAATATAGAATTTTCATTGATAAATAGTAATATGATCATTATTGTGAAATAGACCTTTGTGAAGTGTCGATTAAGGCCCATAAAATAAACATAGATCCTAATATTTCTTTTCTCTTTATTAAGAGGAATGATTTTGGAAAGACATTTCATGTACAGTACCTCTTGAATAAAGATTCATTTGATAAATTTCTAAAATTAGGATTCTACCTTGGTATTATTAATGGGGTTCATTCTCCAAAATACATCTTTAAAAGCATGGTGGTCACCTAGAACTCCTAGATGATGAGTAGACACATCGTGGTTTTGTATTAGAATCTCTATATAATTCCAAGATAACACATATCTATTCTTCTTCTGAAAGGAAATCTATATCTCTATATCATCAAGAGGATTGGAAATAGAAAAAAATCTAGGCCAAAGGTATTAACCTAATCCTAGATTCACCTACCTTATCTCATTGATGGTTGTGGAGTCACCTTCCTGAAATGTGGGAGGGAAATTGTTGAGGTCATTACCTTCTGATTCCATATCCATGTATATAATGTAATATTTGAGAATAGTGGATAATTCAATGGAATATTTACCCTTACCGAGGTAAAAGAGGCCATGGGAAGAGACATTGATATCCTGGACATCTAGATTCAATATGGTGGGATTTTTGGGGTACTTATCTTACTTTATGCTACTACGAGGGGTAAGAGAGGTATGTGCATCTTGAGTTTCATGGAACGTCTAAATGGAATTATTAATTCTAGTTAATAGAACATGTAAACTTATGTATCCTAATAGGTCATTAGTATGGATATCCTTTGATGAACCCAATTCACTTGACACAATCACTATCACATTGATATGGTACATTGGAGTGTTTCGTTCATAGCACCACATTGCAGTCAATTCCACTACTCTGATTAGGTTTATGGGTAGTAAATAATCATTATCGATCATACTCTATGGTTTTTTGGGGAAAATTCCCAATAAATCCGGAGTGGGGACCTATATGTCACCCTATATCAATGATTTTTTTCCCTCCCTCTTGTAGAAACTTTCCTCAGTATATCAACATTCAAAAGATTAAAAGGGCATGTTATCACAACATAGTATAAAATCTTTTCTATTAAATGTTTATTTCAAAAATTTATAAAATTATTATTGTACCACTAAAAATGACCAACTAGGATCAATGTTTCCTTGAGTTGAGGAAGGGTGAATGAGTGATAGATTTTTCTTTAATGTGAACTATCTTGTGTAAAAACTTTATCCTCTATTTAAAGAATTATCTATTTTCTAAAAGAAAAACATTCACACTTCCATATAAACACAAGTAATTTCAAGGATTACTACTCAACTTGATTATCTAGTCCATTTTCATCGATTGGAAATAAACTAGAACCATAAAATACAATAGAGAACAATCATTTTTTAAAGACCCTAACCCCAGTATCCCAGTGTCGGTGGTACTTAATTAGATTGGCATAAGATATATGGAATCACATCCTAAAAGACTAAATATATTAATAGTCTTGGTAGACTAGATACATAGTTTAGTCTCACATTAAAATTTGAAACATTGAATATACAATGAATTTTATTTGATAATTACACTATCCTCCTTAGATTATCCCTTCATATTATGAACAAAACACTTCATCGTATTATGATGAAAAATACATAATAAATGTGTGAGATAAAATGCTGAGTATGTTTAACCTTATAATAGAATATATGAGTAAATAAGACATAAAAATATATATAATGTTAAATAACTGAAGGACAAGACATTTAATCAATATCTTAAGTATAATATGGTAGAAAAAAATTATCAAATAATTCATATAAATATTCACATGAGAATAAAACATAACCATTGATATTATACTCGTAAAAAAATCATATAAAATATCAATAAATAGTCTAATAATGATTGAATTCATAATTAGGTACATAATTAACATAACGTCTAGTCTTCAACCAAGACACCATACATAAATAGGTACACCCGTAGATAATACCCAAACTAGTTTGCCTAATGGGGACAAATAATGCATCGAGGGTCTATAGGTGTCATTTCCCATCACTTACTAAGTAAAATTCATTCCTCATATGAAAGGGGTAAAAGATAAAAAAACATAAACATTTTTATTTAAAACTACCTATGAATTGTGAATACTTTAACCATAAATCATGAATGGTATAAGAATAGAACATATATATTAAAAATTATCATAAAACAATCAATAAAATATGGTCAGTGATATTAGAAAAGATCGTCATCTAGTTTTCATAATATTAAATAGATGGTTTTGAAAATATGAAAGTAATTTAATAAAACCACTGAATAATTACTGATGAAAATACCCTTTTCACTTTGGAAATCGCTTATTTTTAAAATGTTGCACATTTATAAAATAAATAATTTTCATTGAAAATAATTAAAAAAAACATAAAAAGTAACTTTTAAATCATTAAGGATTCAAGATTATGTAAAAATCATCTCATGCCATATAAGTTAAAAAAATTATTTCTTATATTTATTGAAAAAGTATCAAAGAACCTTGTTTTGAAAAAAAATATTGCTTTTACAATTTTTTTTTAAAATTTATAAAATATTTAAAGTGAAATTAAAAAATCATTTTATAATATTAAAAAAAATGAAAACATTTTTATAAAACACTAACATAAAATAGAAATATTCTCCAGTAGAGACATAAAATGAAACAATCTCGATTAATTATGAGATTGTCAATTAAACCCTTACCACTTTGTAATTAGTTGAATATTATTCCCAATAATGTAAAATGGTACTTAAATTCAATGAATATTTGTATATTAATGATAATATATTAAATGGGTGTTATATGCACCACACAAATGAAAAAAGCAGTGAATAAGGCTTGTATCCCCCAGAAATAAAAGAGAGACAAACATCCATTACTAATAGAGTACCTTTTGAATAATGATCCCCATGCAATATTAACATCAATTGAAACATTGTATATCTTAATATAAATTAAATTCATGATACAATATTAAAAAGAAAATTATTTAAATATCGTAAATTAATAAGTGGTAAATATTTCATATATCTCATGGAAATACAAGTTAGATTTGAAAACCCTTACTTTATGCGTCCTTTAGTTGAAAATGATTTAACCTCCTATATAATGGTTTTAATAATATTATTAACATATATAATAACCTTATTTATATTTATTATATCATATATTATCTCATTTTATTATTTTATCACCATTTTGTTAACAATATTTCGTTATTATCCTTGTCATGTGTCTTAACTGATTCATTTTTCTACGCATGTTTTATCATGTATGTCCTGGTTCTTATACTAGGATATTATTCCACTATACCCAGAATAATATTAATCTCATAAGTATAATATTTATTAGTTTTATACATTTTATAATAATATTTTAAAGGTTAACATGGAAAATTAATCTCATCGCATCATGGAGATGTTGGGTCATACATACGCACGAGTAATGGTATCATTCCCTTAATAGTGTGAGGGTAAGGAAGTGGATTGTATAAATATTTTTATATAATAAATATCATGTCATAATTATAATATATATATATATGTGTGTGTGTGTGTAATTTGTATTATTATACCCATCCAATTAATGTGGTGATGAATAAACAAATTACACCATGACGTGGAGACGGTAAGTCATATGTATACACATGCGGTGCTTTCCTTTTTCGTATAATGGATAAAAGGTGGAATATAGTTGTTCCATCATCAAAATAAAATCTAAGAATACACATGATACTATATTTATTATTTTATCCTGGAAACAACACATGAATATGAAGTATAAAAATAAATGAAATTGGGTGAGTTGGTAAAAATGAATACATCTTCTTCAGAGGACTTCCATTAGATCTCTTCTTAAGGGATCTGGGGTTGGTCTTTTACAAAAAAATAGAATCTCAAGAAATTATATAATTATGTTGGAAAGATAAATGGAAAGGTTTTGGTCAATATAGAAATCTCAAAGTGGTGTGAATAAGGGAGGAATAATTTACCATTTTATAATTCAGGTGAGTGTTACTTTTGGAAACTCTCAAAATCATAAATTAATATAAATTAATTTTCACTTCCAAATGAATCCAATGTGAGTTATTTAGAATATAATATAAGGACGGTTTAAAATAATATAATTTAATAATTTTTATATAAGTTTAGGTCACATTATTTTCTTTATCTTTTGGTTTTAAACCCTTTTTAATCACTTTAACTCTTATTGCGACCACATGGATTTTTACTATTTGATGGTCCATATTGTTCCTATAAGATGAAAAAATAACCATAAATGAATTATGGATATCATTTTAAAAACTATCTCAATAATTTTTCATAACTTTTTTTAAATTTATATCATTTAATAAAATATAATTTATCTTAATATATCATTAATGTCATTTTTTATAATATTCATTATTTTGACATTTATAAAATTAAATAAAGCAATATATCTTCAAAAAAACTATTTTAACACCTAAATAACATATCATTATTATCTATAAAATTATTTTATGACATTATTTATATCAAATTATATTTATTTTAATATTTTTATAATTGTTTATTGAATATTTCAATTAATTATATAATTATTGCATCATTATTATGTAATATTTTAAGGTATTTATTTATTTCCTAAAAATTAAAAATAAAATTTCATGATAGAGAATAAAATTTTATCAATAAAATTAATATTTATATTCATATATATTATCTAAATAAACACATATTAAAAATTTAATACTTTTCAAAAACATGAATATAACAAATTTGAATTTTCTTAAAATAAAATACTATAAAGGACATAATATCATCCATGTGGATCCAATATGTCATAAAATATTCCCATGTATGATTTTGGTCGAAAATAATTCATCCAATATAATTAGACAAAGTTTTAGGGAACTTCTATAATATTTAAAAAATTATTTTTACAATTAATTACCTAATTTACCCTAAACTATGGTAATAAAAATTACCAATGTTACTGTCCATATGTCCAAAAATACAAGGGGCCTATTTAATAAATTTTAAAAATTATGAATAAAAATATGAAATTTATTTTTAAAAAATTTTAACACATATTTGGCTAAAATTAATTTGCAATTAATATCGTTGAATAATCAAGAAAATGTGTTTCTAAAGGGAAAACATTCAAAAGAATGAAATGTTTTTATATAAAAATTTAATTTTAAATTTATTCCAATAAATGAAATTGTATTAAATTATATAAAATTTATCTTATTATACTTTAAAACTATCCAATAATATATTTTAACAATATAAATTATTTAGATGAAAAAGTTGGTTCCAATTAAAATCCATCACTTTTCACTATTGATCAAAACATTAATCTTTTCAGAAAAATAAAAAAAATTCAAACAAGGTAAATTTTGATATTATTATTTTAAATAATAAATTTATTTTCCAAATATAAATTATTTATGTTTCAAAAAATCAATTTAAAAAAATCACCATAAAAGACAATAAAATTTCCTTTTTATAAAAATACATATTTTATTTTTAAAATTGGATTAGTTCTTAAATCATGTCTAGAAAAACACATTGAATAAATTTTAAACATTATATTGAATATATTATATATATATTACATTAAAATAATCCTAAAATTATGATTTGTTTATTTTATGGGAATAAAACAGATTTTTGCATATTTTAGTAGTTTTTTAGAAAAATATTTCCTTTTATTTTTAAAAGTGTTTTATTTTAATTTAAAAATAATAACGCCCTAAACAATTCATTCTATTAAAATTTTTAAACCATATTTTCATAATTCAGTCAATCTTGTTTATTAACATCATTATAATGTATAGGTTATAATGGTAACATTCCAATAATGATATTTAGTCGTTTACCTAAGCACGATGTGGTGTATCATGAATTCTATCAAACATATTATTTTCTTTTAAAAAGGAATTCTAAATCCCCCCCATTAATAAATTTCATCCTCACAAATTATACTTGATATTGAAAACTAGGGGTTTAACTTTCCAAGATACCTTTTTGGAAATCCCACATCAGAAAAATGATTAATGAAACTTCCACTTTAAAATCAAGAGAGGAATGTATAATGTCACCTAAGATAAAACATACTATGGTTCCATGTAGAAAAACATAGGCATGGAAGAGAAAAATAATAATCAATTTCTGATATATTGAGTAATAGAGAACATAGTTATAAAAAATTTAACATTAACAAAACCATAAATTTGTGATGGGTTAAAAGGCCATTGTTTTTTAAGTAAGAAAAGTAAATGGATAAAATTTTTGTTTAAAAATACTTTTCCAAATGTTAAATAATTTTTTTTACTTAATAATTGAGAAAATAATATAAAATAATTACTATATAATTAGAGTTTCATCCTTAAAAAAATTTCCACCACAAACACATCTTTTTCTCCAAATTATGAGTTTTTAAGATGAATATTTCATGAATTAAGAATTTAAATCAACTTCTAAGGATTAAAAAATCAACAAAAGTATATCTATATATTCCTAATGTCGTTATACACTAACCCAAACCAAAAATGGTTAGGATAAGATAAGATAATTCGACTAAAATTATAAACCTTTATATGTTGGAAAAACATTAATCTCCATAATTCAACAGTAATACCCACATTTCAACATAGATTATTTAGAAATGACTATCCTTCCTTAAAAATATTATATACTAATATTAAAATATAAAAATACTAAGTATTTTATCATATAGTCTTCCAAACAACATCAATCAATCTTAATGTCTTATACCAACAAAATAATTCTCTAAACCAATAAATCTCTAACATATGATAACCATTTCCATAAAAAACATAATCACCATAAGTCAATGATAAAATAATATTTGACTCCAAAATACTATTCAACATTTTTTCCTCAAAATATTTTATTTACCATGATCTTATAGGATTCCAAAAATAGAAAACGTCTTTCTTAATAGAATTAATCACTTAATCACCAAATTATTTTCATATCCCAAGGTTATCTATTTGATAAAAATAATTCTCTAAAATAAATATAACCTTGATACATTACATATTTTAGCTAAACAAAATGCTAACCTGAACATCACGTAGGTTAGTGGTAGGCATTTCACCCTTGTCTCCCTTTGGTTGTGTGTTCAAACCCTACAGCCTTTCCATATGAGGCGGGTTGTCACTCGGCCTCAGGACATTCCTTTTTCTAAAAATATATTAATATTAACCAAAAAGGTTAAAATAATACTAAAAAATAACCTAAATATAGTAAAAATTAAAGATATTTTTTAATAATAAAGGTTATCTCATACATTTCATTATATATTTCAAAAAATATAAATACCTATAAACACCTTAAATTTAAAGATCATATAAACCCAAATGGTTATCCTTAACATTAAACATATGACCATAAAATGAAAAGAAAATATTTCTTAAATAAATTTTTTACACATACTCAACCAATAGGTTGTGTTTCCTTCTCTATCTTTTCATAAATCAAGGTCATAAGGTTTCTACTAAAAATTATATTATACCAACAATAAAAACCCCAACCCCAGTAACCCATAGTCAGTGATACTTTATTACATTGGAAGAAGATAAAAGGAATCACATTCTATAGGATATAATAGTTTAGTTGTCTTGGTAAACTTGATATATACTTAAATTTCACATTATATTTTGAAAGATAAAATATAAAAATGAATTTTCTTTTTGAATTCCATTATTCTCTTAAAGTATCCATGCATATTAATCACAAAATACTTCCCCATATACTAGGAAAAATAAAACATAAGAACATGGTGGTCACAAATGGTCAATATTGTTAAGAGTACAACATAAGCTTTGTGTAAATAAGTCATAAACAATTAGTTAGGTAAATAACTAAAAAACCTGATATTTAAACAATAACATGGGCATAATATGGTAGGACTAAAAGATGGTGAAATATTTCATATAAATAATAACATGAGAATAGAACATAAAAATAGATATTATACTAGATGAATAATCACATTGAATATTAATAACTCGTCTCATACTGATGGAATGCATAATGAGAGACATCATAAACATGCCATTATTTCTTTGGCCAAGACAACATACATTAATAGGTAAGGTGTCGGCCAATACCCAAACATGTTTGTCTCATGAGACCTATTAACACATCGATGGGCTATTGAGGTCCCTTCACATAACTTACTAAGTCCAATTCATTATTCATGAAAATGGGGTGAAATATGAACAACATAAACATTAGTATTAAAAACTAGCCTAAAAAATTTGAATTATTTCCCATAAACCATGGATGGTGTAAAAATAGAACATCCATAGTCAAAATAATCATAAACAATTCTATAAAATTTGGAAAATGATATCATAAGGGATAAAACTCTATCAATAAGAATCAACAAATGTTGTTGAAAAATATTAATGTGCTTTAATAAAATCAATGAAAATTTATGGTGGAAAATACCATTTTTCACTTTGAAATCAATTATTCTCAATGTTCTGCACAATTATAAAGACTTATTATAATACCAGTTATAAAACATTTAAATGAAGTTTTAAATTATTAATACATCATGATGGGGGAAGTATTTTCTCACACCATATAATTTAAAAAAATTCCTTTGTTATTCCTGTTGGAAAATTATCAAAGAAGATTGTTTAGAAAACAACAAAATATTACTTTTAAATCATTTTTTAAAAAAGTAAAAAAGAGTTAAAATGACATTAAAAATTATTTGAAAATATTGAAAAAAATAGATTTTTTTAGAAAACAATGAAATAGAATTGAAATATTTCCCATTCGATACATAAATAGAAAAAAAAATTAATTATGATATTATGAATTAAATCCTTACCACATTGTAATTACTTGAATTGTCATGAACCAAGATAAGAGGTCATCAAATCGAGCACCCGACCTAGTCCATGGAATTGCCCGAAGGGCATTCCCATTCCTCACAGAAGGGAAACAAGTTCCTAGGTTTCAAAAATAAAACGTACGAACGATTTCATCTGATTATATAAATATAACAACCAACAAAAATAAATAAATTAAAACTAAACAAACACAAGCAAAAAAGGCATAATAAATTTTTATATTCAACTATACAAAATAAAAATAAAATAAAAAAGGGATAAAAAATGGAACAACCAGCTATCCTTAAACAACAATGTGAAATGAGGGACAACATCCTCAAGCAATCACCACCATTAACAATACACAAATGAGAACTATAGTGACCCGAACAACCATATCCAAACAACTTGGCTTTACCTATGCCAAACATAACTGAGTCTACTTACAACCATAGGTGTAAGTTGGGTGTTAGCCAAAATCTAGTAGAAAGAAACTAAAAAATTATATTTCATTTTTTAAGTATTAAAAGATAAATAGAAATGAGTGTTTTATAAAATAATGATTAGAAACGTTTTTAATGAAAATATTTTAATGTGAAACATGAATTATTTTTAAATAACCAACCATGTTCCCCATATTCCAATGGTAAGAGATATATCATTAAAAGAGCACTACGTCACGGGAAACCCCAACAGAAACTAGGTAGTAATGGGACACTAGGTACATCGTATCTTGGTGAAATGTGGTATATAAAGCAAAGAAAACAATGTTCTCATGAACGATCCACTCGGAGGGGACACCCCATGGGCCTAGTGGTCTCCAATAATCAATAGATAGTTAGGGTTTTTATCACCAATCCCTATAAAAGAAACCGAGACAGGCCACATCAAAATCAACTATCACACAGGTCCTAGTCAACCCACTTAGATACCCAGGTCTCCCTTTTATTCTTAATTCCCATTTCACCTATCAAATACAACATCACTTTTATATATACTCAAGCCAAATAATGCAAACACACTTTATAAACCACTATTTCCACATCAAAAAACAATTTTGAAACCAAATAAATGCCAAATACATTTTGAAACATATTCCACACCACTTGTGTGATTTATCAAACATGTTTCATCATTTATAAAACATATTCAAATTCACGAAAAGGGTTCACACATTACATACAATCATAATTCCTTTGGAAAATATCATTCAATTCATACACATATCAAAACCTTTCAAAAACACCTTTTTGTACCAGAATAATTGATAATAAAATATATTTAAATAATAAATCACGCATATAAAATTCATTAAATAAGTTTTTATCATAGAACCACCAACCACTAGTGAAGAAACTTCCAGAAAATGGTGTTAAACCTCAACCACACCTCATCCAAAGCCTATAATGGAATGATCGAACATAAAACATCAAGATTAAACCCTAAGAATCATGATTCGACCCTAAAAATGACTCCATACTCGATAAAGATGTGAAATCCCAATGAAATAGGAATAAAACCCTATAGAAGAGGGTAAATACGAGAAAGAGGTTACTTAATTGAGGATTTGAGGAGAAATTGGACCAAAATTTCAACAAAACTAGAGCCCAATGGAGAGGCGAGGATGGGGCGGTGTTCCTCAGGTAGATTTCTAGAGTGAGGATGAGGTTGGGTGTTTTGGGGTTAAAACTAGGGAGAGAGAAAAAGGAAAACCCAAATTATAATAATATGGACAGGCCACACAGTTATCCAAACTGTGTGTTAATCATGCACCCCTCATTGCCTAAGAAAGACATGCCACATGATTAGAATTCCTAGTCTGTAAAATGTTCTCTAACCATACGATAAGACATTATCCAAAAACGCCACTTGGCCATACTATTACTTGGGCAAGGATGCACAGTTGGGAAAACGGTGTGCCAACCTTGTGCACCATGTAGTAAAGCCAAAAAATTTGAATTTTTCACCATTTTCTATCCAAAATATCAAGGAAAACTCAATGAAAAAAGCTATCCCAAAATAAAAAAGAAAAATATCTCAAAATGAAATCATGATTGTGACTATTCTCTCAACCATGAAAAATTTTCATACCAAAAAAGTCAACTCAAAGCTTGATCAGAGAATAAAAATGGATACTCTTTCTCAACCTAATATTTATGCTCCCAAGTCTAATTATTGTCATTACCATTCTCTCAAAGAACATAAACAAATAGAATAGAATTCCCTTGAAGAACCTTCTCTTGGGAATCTAATATATTTACTGGTTGTTCAAACACAAATATGTTGGGATCCATCTCCAACTATTCCCAATATAACAAATGAGATAGATCCAAATTATACTTATTTATTTGAGAGACATGGAACACTTAATGAATTATGTTCTAATACTAGGAAAAATTTAACATGTATTCCACCTTACCAACCCCTTGTTGATCTCAATGGGTCTAACATACCTCAAAATTATCATCCCTTGCTTACCCAAATGGTGATGAACCATGTGAGGTGACACTTTTAGAAACACCTAGTCACCCATTGAAAATTCTAGATCTCAACACCACTGATTAGAATATTATTTTTGGTAGTTATGATCTATTAACAAACATTTCTTGATCAGCTTGACCATCACATATGTCTTTTCCACTGTGATCGGTGTCAACAGTGAGATCTTTCCCACCTCAGCCCAACACAATGGTGACCAACACGGCCAACCATAGAGCACCTCAAAGGGATCCATTTAGATTAAGGACTCATAGCTATTGTTATATTCAAAATCAACCAATCCCATGTGGGAATCACTTGATCCTTAAAAATCAAAGCCACATTCTCAAAGAATTTATTCTATAATTTGATTCACCTACTCCATATTACCATCCATTTAAGGATTGTATTTCAAGATTAACTTCATCTATGACCTCACTACCTTTTAACGGCCTTCCCAAAACCGTGATGTGAAAAAGGGATTCCTATCAGAAATGATCTAAGAGGGCACACTATGAAGCATCACTATTTCTCATATATAGAACCAGCCCAGCTCATCCACCTTAACTAAATCTTTTATAGGAATGAAGTGGGTTGATTTTTTTCAGATTATTTATCACTACCCATATTGAATTATTTACTCAGTGTGTATAAGACAAGATGAAAATGATGTCTATGGTGATCTCATCCCAATTCTAGGTATGAATGGGTAGGGGCTGAAGAACCCAATGGGCCTTTGGTGTTATTCTTTCACCTGATGAAAAATATATCACTATAAAACAATTTCAGCTATATCTCACCTCATACTTGTCCACCCAAACTACTAAATAACATCATAATACATTTTGTTTTCACCAGGATGAACATACCATTAATACTGATGGATATTTTTCATCACCATCTATCTCAATGACAATAGAACCACAGATCAAACCTTAAATCACAAGATTCTCCCAAGAGATAAGGACCAATCACATGGAATCTACCCACTAGGAAAAAACTGTATGGACTGCTAGCATAGTTCATCATTGGGATACTCTAACTAAATTAGCTCCTATAGGGAAGGATCCAACTAAACCCTATCCAAGAATTCACCCCCTCCATGCTCCATTGCCTCCATGTGAATTTAAGAAAAAAATCCACATCATGGTACACTCCTCACATGACTTCCTAAAAACCATTACTATCACTTTTATGCTTATGGAATCTTCCACAACATTACCCTTTCTAGGAGTATAAATTATATCATAATCAAACCCCTAAAATAATTCAACCCAACAGTTATACCATAGATATATATCATTTTGAGAAAAAATGTAAGAAAAAATCTTATGATCAAAATAAAAAAAACATTCACCAAAGAGATAATTACAAAAAAAATTCAAAGCATGAATCACCATTTCTAACTCCAATTCATTGGTCAAATAGTTCTTTTCATGTGGTTAGAGTTGGTGGGAGCCATACGCTACCACTTGTCCATTCTTTATAAGAACACATCTGAGACACATAAGTGAGGCATCACAAATAACCACATTTCCCTTTCCAAATTATAGAATGATCAACACAAGAGTGGTTGTTAACCTCCTCTTTATTTCATCAAAGGATTCTTGGAATTTAAGGAACCATTTGAAATTCACCCCTTTTCCAGTAAGAGTGGTCATGGTCAAAGCCATCCAAGTTAAATCTAAAATAAACCCCCTCTAATATCCTTCCAGGATTAGAAAGCTTCTGATCTCAAAACTTTTCTTTTGTTGCAACCATGAAATCACTACACTGATCTTATAAAGGAACCCAATAACCCCTTATTCTGAGATAAAATGGCCCATAATATTAACCTCCTTAATCTAGAAGGTGTATTTAGAAAAAGTGTGATATATGCAAAGATCCTGAAGAGTTCCCAAAACAACCCTCAAGTGCTACTCATTTTGCTCCATGAATATAAAATTAACTAGGGGTTCATCCACAAATACCATGATAAAAGAATCAATATATTGGTGGAAGACCCTATTCATAAGCACCATGAAGACCACTAGTGAATTTTTCAACCTAGAAGGCATGACCAAGTACTCAAAGTGGAAGTACCTACTTCAAAAATCCATTTTTGAGACATTCACCTCTCTCACCCAAACTTGGTGGTAACCAAAGTGAAAATCTATCATGGAAAACAATATTTTCCCTTTAAAATGGTAAAAAAAAGTCATAAATTTGGGGAAAAGGATACTCATTCTTGATCATTACCTTGTTCAGCTTTTATTAATCGATACACAACCCGAGAGATCTGTCAGCCTTTTTAGTGAACAACACAGGTGTGGCCTAAGGATAAATTCTCAAATGAATGAATAATTTGGTTTCCAAATCATCTTGATGTACATTTAATTCCCTCACCATTCTGGGGGCCATACGATTTTAAGTAAGATATATAGGTTGTGTTCATGAAACTAAATTGATAGAAAACTCCCCATCCCACTCTGGAGGAATTCCTAAGAAGTCATTGGGAAACACCTTTATGAAATCATGCTCCTCGGGAGTTAATACACCCTAAATTACACCACCATCATTCTCTAGTAGGAGAAATTAAACTAAAAACATGATTTCCAAATTCCTAAAATAGAGGTCCAATACAACCTGAATGAGGATCCCATTCTCCATGAAAAATTGGGGTACTCCCACCAAGTTCCACAAAACTCACCCACCTCTTATAGCAGTCAATATGTTCCTGAATTTACATCATTCAATACATGATTAGAATTACATCAATGAAGTCCATATATAGTATTAAAAAATACCATTCTACCTTTATACCTACCATGTTGAGTTCATAAGGTTAGCACTTGAGACCCTCATCTGGAATCTTACCAATAAGAGTAACTAACTTCATCGCATGGAGATGCTTGGTATATGCCAAAGTCTGAGCATGACCACTAACCTAATTCTCTACAATAAATTGACTCTGGCCAGAAGAGGATCAGTTCCTACCACTATGACCACCAAACCAATATCCTACCATTATAGACATCTTTGACTGAGTTGACATCCCTTGGGAAGCTAAAAACCGTTCACTACTATGATATGGGCACATAACGTTGCAAAAGAATTGTAGTTGTCCCATATCTCTACAGAAATGAAAAGGTTTGGAAGGATATTTACACACAGGTCATATGTTTACTTCTATCCCACAAAGATCAAACACAACTAAACCACCATTAAAATCCATAGATAAAGGTGTCCATGAAGGATGGCATGAAGTAACACCTCCCTTATTCTACTTCTTATCCTGCTTCATCTTTTTCACAGATGAACTACCACTACCCATTACTAACATAGCCCTAGAGGAATTATAATTTCTCTTGTGATCAATTTCCACCAGACAACCATGGTTAACCACTTATGTTTAGTTCTTCAGATTAAACAGAACGATATGATAATAGATCTCTTGCTAAAAACCCCTCTCAAGCCTCTGATCCTTCATCTTCTCATTGCAAATGATCTTATGTGTGTACTGAACTAGCTTTGAAAAATGGTTGGTGTACTCCATCACGGAATGGTCCCCTGAAAAAAGATCCATAAACTCCCAATATCTAGAATAGGACATAACCTAAGGATAGTAAAAATAATTGAAAACAACCTTGAAGTATTTCTAGTTCCTCTTCTTGTGGTTTTCAGCTTTCACCACTCAATCCCACAACATCTGACTAGGGACTTCTAAAAATAACAGGGTACATTTCACACCGACCTCTTTAAGAGTGTCAAGTAACTCGAACATACTCTATATATTCAACAGAAATTCCTCTTATTCCTAAGGATCTGTATTACTTTATAAGGAATGATGCTTGTTGTTGAGGAACTCTTAAGCTTGGTCATTCCAAGGACCAGGTTCAGCTTCTCTAACTGGAGTAAGAATATGACCCACTCTCTATCCCAAATCTTAGATAGCCCGGACCACACCTTCCACTAATCTATAATCAATTGGTGAGAGATAACTCTCTCGGGCCTCTTCTCATGGTTTTATAGGAAGTGTCTTGGGAGGCATCATTCTTCCCTTCTAACTTCATTTTTTTATTATAAACTAAAAACACTTTTAAGGAAAAAGTGAAAAACCCCAAGAAAAAAAGTTATTAAAGGACAACATAATCCTATTGAAATTGTTATCCTTATGTAGTTCCCAGGAAAATGAAGTTATTGATGTTTCTGAATCATCCTTCATAAGGTCTTCAAATCGACGCACTAGTCTGTCCCACGCTTGTGTGTATTCCTCATTGTTTATTTCCCCCGAATTGAGACCTCTTTCTAGGATATGATTCTACTTGTCAATCCAGTCCCTCTGTTCTCTATTGGTGTCCGCCCAAATGGTTCTTTCTATCATTTTATTACTATAATATATTAAAGAATTCATCATAAGAGAATACTCCTCCATTTCTTCTCTCGAATGCAGTAGTTGCTCCATGGGTTTCTCAGCATCCCTGCATGTATTCTACAGTACATCCCTGGTGAAAACATCCCCCTCGACAGCAGTTGTTGAAGTCCCTGCTCGAACTTCATTTGCATTTATGTTGAGAACACCTTCCCTCACTTGTGCCTTCACCTTCCTGGCAGAGCAGGTATCCATTGGGGAAGAAAGGTATGAATAATCCTTGCATCCTTTCTTCCTGCCACACAGACCCTTTGTCCTCCTTAGAATATATGTGTCCCTACCATAAAATGCATGAGCATTGACACCTAACAAAAATACAAAAATCACAAGAAATACCATCAATATGATCATTCTAAAAATTTTCATCAATGAATAAAATTATCAACATACCATAAATCTAAAAAAATCGAACCCATCACAATTATATAACAAACTAAATCACCCCATATCCACTTGGTGTCCACATATATTATGTAGACTTCATGCCTTTCTTAGAGGAGAAGTCAAAAAAATACCAACATCCCATGGTGACTAAATATTTTTCACGAGGTGTGTTGGCCAAGCACCCCAGAACCTCAAACCCCAAAAATACTAGCTCTTATCTTTCCAGATTCATCCCAAATATCATGACCCAAAAGGGAGTAACACACTATGATACAATTTTATCATGAACCATGTTGGGATGTCATCCAATATAGAACCTGAAACAATCTGTGGTATGGCCCTAAGGGAATTCCTAATCCCCACGGGATATCCTTAAGTTATCGGATATCAAAAAATACAAATTGGGAATGATTTCACCCGATTAAATAAACATAAAAACCAATAATAAAAAATAAATCAAAACTGAACAAACGCAACCAAAAAAGGAATAAAATTTTTTCATATTAGACTTTAAAACATTAAATAAAATCCAAAATCTACTACAACAAAAAGGGAACAACCAGCTATCCCAAAACCATTGTATGAAATGAGGGACAACATCCTCAAGCAATAACCTCCATCAACAGTGAACAATGAAGACCTATAGCAACCTAAAACACATATCCAAACTACTTTCCATTACCTATTATAAACATAAACAAGTATACTTGTACCCAAAGGTGTAAGTAGGGTGTGATACAAAGCCCATTATGATGCCACCCAATAATGAGATTCTATGCTATAAATATTAAAACAAAAATTAATATGAATGTTTTATAAAATAAATACAAGAAACATTTTTAAGGAAAATGTTTTAAAGTAAAACATGCTTGCTTTTTAAATAACCAACCAAGGTTACTATATGTCTATGTTAAGAGAAATTTTACCAAAATAGAACTATGCAATAGGAAATCCTTATTGGCACTAGCTAGAAATGGGACACTAGGTACATAGTATATCACTGAAATTTGGTCTAGAAACATTGACTAAAAGAACTATCATGCACAAGAAACTATGAGGGGACACACCATGGGCCTATTGGTCTCTAATAATCATTATTTAATTTTTGTAGATATCTTCAATCATGCTAGAAGAAACTAGGAAAATCCCCTTACGAATCAAATAGCATACTAGACCTAGTCTCCCACCTACATAACCAAGTTTCCATTTATGATCAATTATCATTACACATATAAAATACAACATCAATTTCAAATATAAACAATAAAAACAATGTAAACACACATGCTAAACCACCACCACATCAAAACTCAACTTTAAAACCAAACAACCACAAAGTCCAATTCAAAACATGTTCTGCACTACTTGCATGATTTATAAAACATGTTTCATAATTTATAAAATATATATTATTTCACAAAAAGGGTTCACACTAGAAAAACACCCAAAATTGATTTGGAAAAACAACTTTCAAGCCATATTCATATAAAAACATTCAAAAACACCATTCACACCACACACATGCATCATAAAACACATATAAATACTCAAGAAATCATATCAAATTATTCAAATAATGTTTATGTATGAAGACAAAAACCTCAAGTGAAGATACTTTAGAAAAATGGTGAAAAATGTCAAACTCCCCTCAACTGAAACATATAATGGATAGATTAAACATAAAACATCATGATTTAAGCCTAAGAATCAAAATTCAACTATGGAAATGACACCCAACCCATTAGAGATTTTAAGCCCTAAAGAAAGGCGATGAAAACCACAGAAAAGGGGAGGGAAACAAGAAAGAGGGTACTTAATTGAATGTTAGGGGAAAAATCAGAACAAAATTTCCACCAAAATGGATCCCATGGGAGAGGAGAAGAAGGGGCGGTGGACATATGGTAGAAATCCCAAGTGGGGTGAGTTTGGGTGTTTTGGGGATGAAAATAAGGGAGAGAGAAAAAGGAAAAAATAAATTTTAATGACCTGAACAAGCCCCTTGGTTTTCCCATATGGTTTACCAAATCATTTGATAAATTTTTACCCCTCACTTTCCAAGCAATACATGCCACATGTTTAGTATAGACTGTCTACAAGCCATGATTTAACCGAGAGATAATCCTCTATCCAAAAACACCACTTGGCTACATAGTTACCTGGGAAAGGATGCACATCTTGGAAAACCATGTTCCAACCATGAGAACCATGGTCTAAAGCCCAAAAATTTACATTTTTTCCATTTTCACTCCTAATTCTCATGGAAAACTCAAGGAAAAATGCTAGACTGAAAAAAAACCTCAAAATGAAATCATGGGTGTGACATGAATCGTATGCCCCATTCCTTCAAAGGAAACTATAAATACCGTGAATATAGGGAGATTCATGATATTATATTATATGAGAGGTATATACCCCACAAAAAATAAATAAGTGGTGAATACGGCTTGTATCCTATATAAATAAAAGTCAGAAGAAAATCCCTTACTATTAGAGTAACTTTTAAATCATGAGCCCCATAAAATAGTAACATCAATTGAAAATTTTAATATAATGAAATAAATTAAATTCAATATACAAAATGTCAACGTGTATTATATACACCTCATAAAATAATAACTAGTGAATATAAAATACATCAGATAGAAATAAAAGTCAGATGAGAAATATCATACTTTATGCTTACTTTAGTCGAACAAGATTTGATAATAAGTATAATGGTATTAAGAATGTTAATATGGTAAATCATAACATTATTCATATTTATGATATGAAATATGATCTTATTATATTATTTATCACCTGTTTGTTAACAATATTTAATTATTACTCTTATTTCGGGGGTTAACTACTTCATTTTCCTATTAATGTTTTGTCATTTAAGTCACGGTTCTTGTTCATGGGATATAGTTACTTAATATATAGAATTATATTAAATTTATAAATATAATATTTTTAAATTATATACATTTTATAATAATTCTTGAATGATGAACATGGAAAATGAATTGCATCGCATCATTGAGATCATAAGTCGTACTTACACACGAGCGATGATATCATTCCATTAATGGTGTACAAATAAGGAAGTTTATAGTATAATTTTTTTATATAATGAATATCATATAAAAATTATCATATATTTCTATTAATTACATCATTAAATATATCCAATTAAATTGGTGATGAAAAATAGATTACACCATGGCGTGGAGATGGTAAGTCATATGTACACACACGTAGTGCTTTTATTTTTCATATGATGGTTAAAAGGTGGAATATAGTTGTTACATAATCATAATAATAACTCAGAATATAAATTATTATATAGTTATTATTTTATCTTGGAAAAACATATGAATATGATGTATAATCAGAAATTAAATTTGATGAGTAGGTGAAAACAATTACCTATTCTTTAGAAGACTTCCTTTACATATCTTATTAAGGGATCCAGAGTTAGTATTTTTGGAAGCCTAGTATATCAATAACTTGGATAATTATGTTTTTAAGAGAAATGGGTTGGATTTTGTTGATATAGAAACATAAAAGTGTTGTGAATAAGTGATGGAGGAGTTTGCCTTTTATAATTGAGGTAAGGGGCACTTTTGGAAACTCTTAAAATATTAAATTAATATAAATTAAATTTCATTAAAAAATGGATCAAAATTGACTTATTTAGAATATAATATGTTAATGTGTTTAAATAATCTCAAAAAATAATTTTTATTCAAGTTTAGATCACATTTTTTACCCTTATATTTAAGTTATAACCCTTATTAAATCTGTTTAACTCTTACCGTGATAACATGGATGTTTACATATTTATGGTAAATAATGTTACTATAAAATGAAAAAATAACCCTATATAAATCATGTATAAAAATTTAAAACATATATTAATGATTTGGAATAATTTTAAATTTTTATAATTTTTATATTATTTAATAAAATATTAATTATTTTAATATAACATTAATGTCAATTTTGACATTTTTTATTACCTTGACTTTTAAATAATTGATAATACAAGATATCTTTGAAAATAATATTTTAATAAATCACTAACATGTAATTTTTTTTATAAAATTCTTTGATGATATTAAATATCCCAAATTATATTTATTTTAATATCTTCATAATCATTTATTTTATATTTCTATTAATTAAACAATTACTACATCACCATTGTGTAAGTCTTTAAGGTAATTATTTCGTTCTTCACAATTAAAAATAAATTATAAAAATGAATATAAACATTTTATCTTTTAAATAATTATTTATATTCTAAGATATTTTTTAAAAAACAACATATTTAAAATGTAATACTTGTTAAAAACATTAGTACGTTGTATTGGACTTTTCTTAAAATAAAATGTAATAAAAGGCATAATGTAAAATGAATGGCTTAAAGAAGTCAAAAAATTGTCCCAAAGATGGTTTTCATCGATAATCACCCATAAAATAAAATTATTACATGGTTTAGGGTGATTTTATAATATATATAATGCCACTTTTACCCTTAATTGTCGGATTTACTCTAAATCATAGTAATGAAAATTACAAAAGTTATTTGTCATATTGTCCAAAAATTAAAGGAAACCATTTGATAAATTTTTACCTTATGATTCCAAATATGGAATCCATTTTTAAAAATTCAAAACACATGATGGGATAATATTAATTTAAAATTAATCTAGTTGATAGAATGAGAAAACATGTTTTTAAAGTGAAACATTCAAAATAATGAAATGTTTTTTTTATTAAAATTCAATGTTAAAATCATTCCAATGCAACAACATGGATTAAAGTATATAAAATCTTTTTAATTCTACTTATAAACCAATAAAGAAATATATTTTAACATGATAATTAATTTATAAGAAAAATATGTTTTTAATTAAAATCCAATATTTTATACTATTCATTAAAATATGAATCTTATCAAAAAAATAAAAAAAAATCGACGAATGTAAATTTTGATTTCCCAAATTCAAAGAAGAAGTTTAATTTTTAAAATATAATTTATAAAAGTGTCAAAAACTAGGCTTAAAACAAGTACACCATCAAAAGAGACAAAACTCTTTTTGTATAAAAAATATCTTCTTTTATGCATAAAAGTGGATTCTTTCTTATATCATTTAAATTAAACACATATTATAAATGTTAAAAATTATATAAAATATTATATATATATATATATATTAAATTAATGTAATCAAAAAACTGTTATTTTTTAATTTTATTATTATAAAACATGGTTGTGTACATTTAAATAGTTTTTTAGAAATATTTTACTTTAAAAGTGGTTTTATTTTGATTTATAAATAATTAGACACCAAATAATTCATTATATTTAAATTTTTAAACAATATTTTCATAATTTATTTAACCATATTCATTCCTTAAATTCCTAAATCTAGGTTTTAATAGTAACATTTAAATAAAAATGTTTAGTTTTCGTAATTACTTAATGTGGCGTATCATTCACGTTATTAAACATAGTGTTTCCTTTTAAAAACATGGGTTGTTAAAAATTTTGGGTTGATAAAACATGTAGGATATAGCCTTACACATGGGTATCTCTATGATCAATACAACATTTTATGTACTTCTTTTTATAACAAATGGTGTAAAACAATTATTTTTAACAAGTTAAGAAACCATCACCAGTTGGTTTTAATTATTTTATTGTGCTCCCATATAAACTACCAATTTTAAATATGTTATTGTGAAACCTTATCACTTTTTTACTTCATAAAAATGATAATTCTGATGGGTCAGTCCATTTCCTTAATCTAATTATTCATTCTGGAAAACATCTAAGAAAAGGCACTTTAGAAACAATTTTGAACCACTTCTTCTTTCCTTAGAAATCTCTATCTAATGACTCAGTCTAATTCAATAGCCTTTTTAATCTTGTTCTTCTATTTGGAAAACTTCTTTAAGAAAAATAAATCCCAAAACATCTTTACTTTTCCTAAATTTTCAGCACTCTCTCTCTCCCTTAATACTGGAATTGTATTTTGTCATCAGAAAGTAGAATGTACTTCTTTATTTTTATAAGTGAGCCAAAAGAGGTATGGGATGAAATCCAATTTAAATTACCCTCTCAAAAATATTCCATAATCTTGAATATCACATAAATTTTTACTCCATATTTTACTACTTTAGTGTTTTTTTCAACGCTTCTTGATTCTTCTTGAGACTTCTCAAATCTTTCAAAAACATTGGAATGCTTTGAACTTTATAATGTTTCTTCAGTCCGATAACATTCTATGTTCTAATAATGATCCTTGTTACAATAAAACATATGGTCACTCTGCTTCTCTCTACCCAAATGTAAATATAAAATATTTAAAGAATTATCATTATGATGCACCGTACAATTTTAAATATGGATGAATTTTCATTCCAGCCCTTTTTCCAACTAAAAAAATTACTCATTTTGATGCTCTATCCCAAGTGAGATGTACGAAACTATTCTAGCATAAACATCATTAATACTTTTAAATATTCATACACCCCATTCTTATAACCGAAAAAACCTCTTCGAAATATTCTCTTTATCTTCAATTGTTGAGAAATTCCTATGATAAGTGATGATGCATCCAATAAAATCTAGTTTCAAATGATTTATCAGTGTCACTATGTATCTGGTGGATCAGTATCTATTTCCTTATGACAAATCGGTGTCAGGAATTGTCTGATGAATCTTGAACTGCTTTTAAAACAGGAAATAATACTTATTTCATTATTGAACAATAGAAAAACAAAACAAATTTCTTTTTATCATCACCCAATTGAATCATAATAGAGCATAATAAAAATGGTGGACTACATTATTGGTCATCATCGGGTTGATCGGTCTCTGATCCCATTCAAAATATTGTCCTCTAATTCTCTTATCATTCCTCAGCACTAACAATCCTATCATTCTTAACCATTACTCTTCTGATGGAACTCTTCCTCTGATTCCCCTTTTGATACCAAAAATATTTTTGTTGAATCTGTTTCAGAATTAATTTTATGGATTAGTGGAAGACCACATCTGATGGACTGGCATCAGTACCAACTTCAAACATATCATTCATTCAAAAAATTTATGTGTCCAGTGATTCACATAATGATGAACTGATATTAGAAGACCTACACTTTCCTTCTAAAAACTCTCTCATATATCATGACTTATTCAATACTTTGAGAACATTAGGGATTTCATAGAATTGTCTAACTTATATTGTAAAGATCTATTAAATCCCAGTATTCCATCACCTTCTTTCTTTCCATCCAAACCTCAATCTGATTGTCCCCACTTAGAATGATTCATAAATCTTTTATCTCATTATTTCACAATTCTTAGAACACAAGTTAAAAAAACATCTTATTTTTAATGAATACAAAATAGAAATGAGTCATCAAAGTTTTATCAATACATTGGGACTCAGATACATTTTCTCATAATGATTAAAAAATCATTCCAAACCCAAAGTAAATCTAAAAAAACATTCTTCAAAAAGAAAAATTTTCTAGAAAAGAAAACCAAAATAGATGTATTTTCTTATGATTTTTTATCTAATATTTTGTGTTTGGTCATCCTTTCATCTGAACATAAATACTTATAAATTTGTCTAATTTCTTTGTAATTTCAACAAAATTCAAAAGAAACACAAAAAATTTCATCAAACATTGAAGAACTATCTCCATCCAAATTGGTCCCAACAATCTACCCCTTTTGATTTTATTATAAACCAAGGTTAATAAACCACTGAAATTTTTATCCCCAATATGGGGAGTACATATTAACAATTATAAAACTAAATGGGTTTACTCAATGTTGGAAATAGGAAATATTGATTGAAAACCCATAATATCCAAAATTAGTGACTTATTAAACTCCTTAAACATTCAAAACTACTTTTTCTTTCACCTTTCATGACATAGTTAACTTTTCTATGAAGACAAGTTTCATACACACTTTAGATAAATATCAGAAAATTTCACACATTTACATGCTTAGTTCACAAGTTACCCACAACTCCCCCTATATACATTCTTCCTTATAAGTTTTAACACATAAAAATGGATATATTTATGAAACATTCATTCCCCTCACCATTATAAACATCGTAAAAATACTAAATTAGTGAGGGGGGAAACACATACCTTATCCTTGGAGAGAAAGTGTTTGGACACCCATGTTCAACCTCAATTTGAAAAATAATTATTTTTGTAAGTGTTTTTTAAGTATGTCAGCAACCTATTCCATTTTTGGAACATACTCCATCTTGATTTCATTTCTCTTCACATTTTCTTTGATGAAGTTATTTTTTTTATCAATATGTTTTGAATTATAATATTCTAATTTATTTCATGTATGTTTTATAGAAATTTGATTATCACAACCCAAGAGTAGTGGAAACATCACTTCAATAAGTAAGTCTTCTAACTTTGTCTTCGTCCATATTAGTTGTGTTGTGGATTGATTGGGAAAATCATACTCAACTTCCTCTTTACTAAGAGTTATAAAAAAAAATTTCTTATTATTCCAACTTATACTACTTTCCCCCATAAAGAAAACTCTACCAGATGTTGGTCTTCTATCATCAGTACTTCCTACCCAATCAGTATATGTATATCCAAAAAATTCAATTGTTTATGAGCTATCATACCTAATTTTGAAATCTATTATGCCTTTGATATATCTGGTAATTATTTTTTCAACAAAAATATGTTATTCTTTTGTATTCGTTTGGAATATTCTATATAATGTAACATCATAAACAATTTTTTGTCTTGAGGTATTCAGATACAACAAACCTCCAATCTGCTTCTGAAAATATATTAACTAAAATTCCTTATGATAACCATCAATATTCAACTTAGTTCCCATTGAAATTGGTGTGGAAACATGTTTTTAATTTATCATGCCAACATTATTAAAATTATCTTTATCATAATTTTCTTGTAAAAGAAAAATGTATTTCTATTTTTCTAGTATTTGGAACCAAAGAAAGTATTTCTTTTCACTAAGAATGGACATTTAAAAAACATATTTTATTTATTTTGAAAACCATTCATAATATATTTCATTATTCTTAGAAAAAATAATTTCATAAATATAATTAATTATAATGAGGGAAATATTCTAACAGTATTTGATCTATAGGATACTACCAACCCTTCTTTTTTAAAAGTAAAAATTCCTTAAGTAGGTATCCAATTTTCATTACCACACCCATAGATTTTTCCTTATCCCATATAAGGATTTATTAAACTTTTATAAATAACTTTCATACCTTATAATAAAAAACAACATTATTGTTCAACATTAAATTTTTCATAATGTTGTCCAATCAAAAAATCTGCATTCATATCCATATGAAAAATTATATAACTTCACTAAGAAAAAATTTCAATAAATATTCAAATTGTTTGCAACCATGCAACTGGATTAAAAAGTCTCATAAAAATCAATACCATTAACTTGTGAGTAACCATTGCAATACATTATTTTTTATTTCTCATAATTATTCATCTTTATTCAACTCATTCCAGAAGACCCGCTTTATGCCAATAACATTTTTTCATTTGGTTTGGTTATGAGTTCCCTAGTATCATTATTCTCAACATAATCCAAGTCTTCATCAATAGATGGAATCCATTCTAGATTCTCCAAATATTCATTAACATAACTTGTCTCAACTTTTGAATACAAATCTGTTTGTGTAATAAATTTTTATGTACTTATTATTTTAACCTTTTTATATTGATCACCAATTATGTTTTGAGCTTCCACTTGCTTCCTCATCCTATGATGATATGCTCAAAATTTGTCCTAATCACTGGAAATATCTGAGTATGGTTCTTTAACCTGGGTGTAATCAAAATTGTATGAATCCATCTCATGTTTCTTAAAAATAATTTTGTCATCATCTTCGTCTTAAAGGTATTCATGTGATTTGTAAAACATCTTCCTCATATTTTTAATTATATTTTACACTAATATAATCAACTAATATATATGTATCTTTATTAAAACATCTATATCCTCCTATATCTTGAGCATAGCCAAGAAATATTCCATCTTCACCACTCTGGTCAAACTTTCCAAGGTTTCAACCATTTTTCTTTATGATGTACAGAATCTAAAAAACACATCAGTGTTACAAAATTTGAAATTTATCATATAAAATTCATAATGATTCATGTTAGAACTTGGTATATGGAAAAATCGGTTCTAAAAATAAATAGTTTTTCTTATAGATTTCCTCCAAAATTAGTGATGAAGACCATGTTCATATAACATAGTACACCCCGTTTCAATCAAAAATATATTCTTTAATTTAGAAACACCATTTTTTATGGTGTGTATGGTGTACAAATTTCATGTCTAATTCCATGTTTTTCAACATAATTTTGGAAATCTACATTCTTATATTAGAAACCATTATGATTTCTCAATATCTTCATAGAATACCCAAATTCCATATCATATCATCTCCTGAAACTTATAAACCTATTCAGAACATCTGACTTATATTTAAGATATATAACACAAGTAATGAGAGTAATATTATCCATTAAATAAATAAATCACTTGTCTCTTAATGTTTATTTTTTTATCATTGTCTCATAGATATCATAACGAATAAGTTTCAAGGTTCAAGTTGAATGAATATCAACTTTCCTATGCAAAGAGTTCATAATATTTCCTTTCTGAAATATTATGAAACAACAATGTCATCTTCTTATAAAATGAGAAATACCATGGACACTTTTCATCTTTTTTAAATTTCACATGTTTCTCTAAAACAGATGTCCCAACCTTTTATGCCTCAATTGATTTCTTTTATTACCCTTAAGTAACATGAATTCTGAAGTTTACCAACTCGAAACAACTTTCCTTTTATATGTTTTAATCTTGTAATAGCTTTTCAATCTTCCTATCATTTGACCAAAAAACAATATTTTATGAAAATAACTTTATTTCATTCATCAAAAAGTTTTAAGACGCTCAACATGGTGTGTTTCATCTCCTAAAAAAACCAATATTTCATGGATTTCAAGTTTTCTTCCCCAATTGTAGAAAATCCAAAACCTTTTATTCTGATAGTCTAATCATATCCATATTCACTATTCCTTCTGTGAAATATTTCACATTCATCAAAGATTTAAAATATAATTTCATATGATATGAACACCCACTATATAAAATATAGTTTCAATCTCCTTTTTTAGTTGTGAGAGCAATTTCTACAATAAGATCTTTTTCTTTCCCTTTATCATTTTTCACATCTACCTTTTGAGAATTATTATAAAACTTTTTTAAGTTGAAAAACATGAAAAACTTTTTCAAGATTTCTATGAAGTTAAAATATTTCACAAATAATCTCTAATGGTTGGAACCTATTTTCATCATCAAAAACATCTTTCTAATATTTTTTCCTTTGAGAGGATTGACTCCCCCTTGAGATTTTTCTTCTATAAATCACAGAATAGTTATAATGATTTTATTAGACCAACACATATTTTTTGTATACCCTTATACACCACCATACCTGCACTACCCATTAAAATAATACTTTCCTTTGAAACATACATACATTTTAGAATTTTGAACATGTTTCTTAACAATGTTCTTATATTTTAAATCATAACATTGTTGAGCCCCATACATTATGTTACCACCTGGATTCTTCTCTTTCAATTTGGATTTCTTTCCTAGATTATAGAAACCAAAATTAGTTCAAACGTTTTTTTTTCAAAATCAGAATTTTTAAAAACTTATGAATCTCAACATTGTTGATTTTGGCCACATACACAATTTTCTCAATGTTATTCTTATTAAGAAAAAATTAGACATTATTTTTAACCTTTTAAGGTATATTTCCAAGATTATTATTATGTTTACACTTTCCCAAAAAATCACCAACTTATGAGATAGATTTCATGAAACTTGTAACTCCATCCTCATATTTAGAATGTATTTGGTGAATAAGTTCCAGGTCTTCTTTCTTTTCCTTAAAAATTACATTAATATGCTTCTTCCAATTATTTTACTTCCTAAAATACTACTTTATAAAATCAAAATATTCCATAAAATTATGTTTCTCTTCAGGAAGATATTCTTTACTGTCTGTTGTATGACTTTTTCAAACTCTTTATTTCTTTTTCATGTATTACTATATTTATTAAACATTATTTCAATTCTCTATTAATGTGAAACTCTAACTCATTATCTTATTCATTGAAACTATTTCTTCCTAAATCTTAATTTTTAACTATAGCTATGAAAATATTTTCTCTAATAACATAAAAAAATCATCTTCAACTTCACAATCTTCATTATCATTATATTTAGATAAAAAAATATAGTTTAGGATTTGGAGAAATTTTTATCTTTTCCCGTGGAATAACATTTTTTCTTATTATCATGTTTATTCTAAGATCTTTTTGAACTTCTACCAAATTCATCACAATATTCCTCATTATTTCTGCAAGGAAAATTAGCAGCAAATTCCACAAATATTCTACATTAAAAAATTTTAGGGGTAGATTCCCTTTATAATTTATTGTAGCTATTTTAGAATTTTATGAAAATTAGGATATAAATTTATCAACATTATTACATACCACATTTTTGGATTGAGATTCTACAACTTCTTATTCAAATATAATTTTAGACATTCCATGCTTGGTATCATTGAAGGAAATTTCTCGACAATATTTTATTCTTTCGTAATTTATCCCTTATCATTTCATATTTAGTTATATTAATTTAAATATTACCCCAAGATAGAGTTTCATGATCTCTATCATCCAAATATGAAACTATGGCATTAGTCTTTTTAGTTATAGTTCTCAATATCTTTTCAATAACATTTGAATCTTCTAATTTATCACCAAGACATATTATAGTGCTAAAAATATTATTCACCCTTATAGATAAGTCACTAATAGATTAGTACTCATCCAGTTTGAGATCCTTATACATTAGCCTACATATTTCTATATTTTCCTTCATCACCTTTATATTTCATTCATATATGATTTTTATATTTTACCAGATACTTTTGGAAGAAGATACACATTTTACTCCTAATAATTCACCGTTAGAAAATAATGAGAGTAAAACATTATTATCTCTCCCATCATTCTCAAGATTCTTCTTATCTATATATGTAAGTAGAAAATTTTCAACCAGAGGATGAAATCCATCTGTAGCAGCGTCAAAAACATCATACCCAAGAGACATAAAAAAATTTCTCTTATATAGTTCTTGATATGATAATTCTTACCATTAAATACTTGAATACCATTACAATTTAGAAAATTCATATTCCCTATTAAAATATATATTCAAAAACATTAGTAAAGAGTAAATGAAGAGAACCATTTCTCAAATTCCACTTAAAAAGGCCCAACCAAGATAAATGTAGCATTAAAATTTAGAGGTTTGAATCGGTGATATAAGTTTCTATTATGTAAAAATTATTGTGTAAAAACCATCACCTCCTATTAAAAAAATATCACATTGCTGAAAACAAAACATTCACAGATCCACATAACCTGAGTTTTTTACATGTTTCACTACTCAACAAGAGTATCTAGTCTCTATCATGGTTTTAAAATAATCCAATACCAAAAAAATCCACTAGAAATATAATACATTTATGTGTATAACATATGTAAGATATACCCTTACACTTTTTTAGTACTATAATCAATACAACAATGCATGTGATTTTTCTTATCATGAAATATGTAAAATAATTATTGTGTAACAAGTTACAAAACATTAATTAGTCGGTTTTAAACATGTTACTATTCTACCTTATCAACATCCACTTTTATATATATTAAAAACACAATTATTCACTTTCATACCCATCAGTAGGTAAGAACACCACCTTTGGACTACATACATAAACTTCAATCAGATGGTTTAGTTTGATTCCCAAGTTTGATTCTTCTATCTGGAAATAGATATTAATGGATTATTTGGAAAAAATTCTGAACCACTTTTCTTTAATCCGAAATCTCATTAAGATGTCTTGTTCTATTCTGGTAACATCATTCTAGTTATTCTTATTCTATCTAGAAAAAAACCAACAAAAAACTTTATCCATAAACATCTTCTATCATCTAAAATTTCTCATTCTTTATATCTCTCTTAAAATGTGAATTGAATTCCATTATGAAAAATCACAATGTAATTCATTCTATTTATATGATAACAAAAATATGCATTGGAGGGAAACCATTTTTAGTTTCCCTCTCAAATAAATTTCTATAATCTTGAATTTCATATTTATTTCAAATTTATCTTTGACTATTTTAGTGCTTCTAAAATATTCTCGATTATTATTAAAACATATAAAATCTTTTCAAAACATTATCCTTCTTAAAAAATTATATTTTTTCAGTATGATACAAATTGATTTTCCTATTATGTTCCTCATTACGATGAAACATATTGTCACTCCAATTTTCTTAACCCAAATATAAACATAAAAGAGATGAAGAGTTCACACTATGATTCTCTATACCATTTAAAATATTGAATAATATTAATGCTCGAACTCTATACCGACTAAAAAAATACTCCTTCCAATTCTTTGTACCAACTATAATGAATGAAACTCTTCTGCATTAAACATCATTGAATCTTATAAAGATATCATCACACCCTTTTTAGCACCTTTGAAAACCTCTTTAAAAAATCTATTTATCTTTAATTTTCAAATAATTATTCAGACTGATGATCCTACATCCATTGGCATCCAACATCTGATGATTTTTGAGTTTTATCAGGTGTCTAATGGTTTGTTCTTCGTTTCCTTCTGATGAATCGATGGAAATATTTTTTTTATGAATCTTGACTTACTCGGAAAAAAAATTGTACATATTTTATTCTTGACCCACTAAAAAACAAATCATAGATTTTCTTCTCTTAATCCAATTGAATCACAACACAACCTGATGAAAATGATTGACTATATTGTTGGTCATCATTTGGTTTATCAGTCTCTAATCCCATTCGAGGGATTGGTATCTAATGATCTTTTAATTCACCAACCATAATAATTCTTGATTTATTAACCATTATAACTCCAATATAACTCATCATATGATGCCCATTTTTATAAAAACATTATTTATGATGAATCAATGTCATAATTTCTTCGATGGATTCATGGAACACCATGTTTGATGGACTGTAATTGACCAAAACTTTTATCATCATAGTATTTAAAAAAATTTAAGCATCTGATGATCCTCACATTGATGAGATGAGATCGGAAGACCTACATTTTTCTTCTACAAAAAAATTCCTTGTATCATGAATTTGATAACATTAGGATTAACATAGCATCATCTGACTTATATTTGATTATTCTTTGACATCCCAATATTACAGCGCAAATCTTTATTTCTATCTAAACCTCAAACTGATTGGAACCACTTAGAATGACTCAATGATCTTTTCTCCGATTATTTCACAATGATTGGATCATAAGTTTATAGAAAACTTCTAATTTTAAAAAAATATAAAATATATAAGAATGTTTGGACCAATAGGGGACTATATACCCTAAGTGGGGGGGGGGGGTGAATTCGGGTATAAATATTCTTTTTCAAAATTCTTCCTACCCCACTGGATCATGACCTCTTTATTACAAGGGTCACTTTGTTTTCACTTTTGTCTTTATTATGACCACTTCATTTCTTATTTATCTGATGATGATGCTTTAAATGCATTGCAGGGAAGCAAGAAGGCATACATGAATATTTTTACTTGGTTCACCCTCATTAGGCTATGTCCAAGGAGTATACAATAGTGATGTGTCGTTGTTCCAAATCCACTAAAGCTCACTGCCAATAATGTTCGGGCTAGATCACTTCTATACCCAGGCTCACTGCCTTCACAATGTTTTGGGTTATCTCACTTCTTTCCCAAGGGTCACTCCCTATTTCTCTCTCACTATCTCACTTCCAATAGAAAGAATAACCTTCTTCCTCTTCCTTTTCTCACTGCACTTGGAAGTGATCCACTCACAGTTTATAGACATGTAGGTCTCTTCATTATCACTAATGAAATCTACATCTTTAACTGTTGATAGATGCTCTGTTGATGTTCAACTTTCACCCTTAGGTGAAACTCACTTTCCACCGAATGTACCAGGAAACCACAATTTTTACCTACAGCCCTTACGACACCTTGCACGTAATTCACTTACCTTGCATGAAGTACAATTTTTGGGAAACTCCTCTTTTGCGTGCCACCACCAAATTTTACGCATAGCCTCTAAACTGTCGTGCGCGCAATTTTCTTACCATGCGTGAAATCTAGTTTTTGCGCAACTCCTCTTTTACGCCCCACAACCAAATTCTACACGCAACCTCTACACTACCTTGTTCATAATTCTCCGCTTTTTCGCGAAATTCACTTTTCGCACAATAGTCTTCGATTCGCACAACTTACTTTTTCACTCCAATTTCACGCACCAGAGCTCAGATAATCTCTATGCCTTGAGCTATCCCAAATGAGGGGGGTCACTTCATATTTATAGGCAAAAAAAGATCCCTGCGTGAAAAAACATTCTTCTACGTGTAATACTCCTCAAGCATGAAAAACAAATATTTTGCGCCACACTATATTTCGTGCCATGCTCCAATTTTTCATGAACCTCATGCCTTTTCCAATTTTAGAGCTGGTGATCACAAAACACCTCTTTTGAGAAAAAATATCAATCCTCTATTTCAGACAAAAAATTGATATTTCGGGCACCAATTTCTTTTTCGTGCACCGCGCTAATATTTCGTGCAACACATTTTTTTCACGTACCGCACTGATATCTCGTGTAACCCGCTAAATTTTCACGCACCACTACATTTTTCACGCACCACGCTGATTTTTCACGCAACACATTAAATTTTTGTTGCACCACTCCATTTTTTCACACACCTCCCTTTTCCAAAAACACATCTCTCTATTTTCCAATATTCAATCCCAAATATTTGGAAAACACTTGAAAAATGTGCCCCCTTGTATCTGCTCTTTTTGTACTGCATTCAGATCATCCATTCCATTGTCGAGGCTCTTTAATCAATAATGGATTTTTAAAAGAATACCTTGACCCTGAAAAATCACCATTCAATCCCCCTCTGTCAACAAACTCATACAACATGGTCTGCTTTGTCTATAAACAATACATGGAGGCCCACTTTGTCAACAAACAAAATCACCTCAAAAATTCTTCAATAATTCCTTGAGGGATTTTTTCCCAACAAAGAATAACCAAATTTCCTTATTAAGAGATTTTGACTCTGATACCTTTAATCATACTAATTTAAAAAACATTACAGACCCAAGGTATGTTCAAAAATAATTCTACAGAGAGAAATGTTTCCATTTCAGAAAAAAGATACTAATTGATTTTCTTATGAATTTTTCATCCGATCTTCTGAGTCCAGTCCTCCATTATTCTGATCATCAATACATACAAAGTGATGTGATCTCAAAATAATGATATCAAAATATGAATCAAAAACAAAATGCTTCAACCAACATTCAAAAAACATCCCCATCCTAATTAGTCCCAAAAATCACAACATGGATATGAATCCAAGGTCTTCCCAGTGGGACATTATATGTTGTGTCTTATTGGATAACCATGAACATATCATTTGATGTGTGGTCCCAAAATTTATCCACGATATTGAATCTTTCAAGGGTTATTTTCTCTCTTTTTTCACGCCCTTATATGGTCATCTTCATTGGGGATAGATCCTCCTCACTATATCCCAAACATTAAAGGGTCTGGGCTGGGAAAAAGGTTGATCCCAGGTTTATTTTCAACCAAATACCTTCAAAAATCAATATTATTGATCTTTTATAAAACATAAAGGGTTATGATATTCCCTTGGATAAATTCAGCCTAATATTTTTGTGTGAATGAGCTGGTGGTATGTCATTGAACTCATGTAGTTTTCACCAAGTAAACCCTAGCTATAGTGACTTCCATTTAAAACTCTTGATGGATCTATAAGTATTTAATAAAAACCTCCTTGATCTATTTTTAAAAATGGAGATCATCCAAAACTAATATTTTCTCTAGGACTACCGCTAAATATTTTAGAATGTCATATTTCAATCCCATGTGTTTTCACATCCCAAGGTGGGTATTCTCCTTAATATATAATTTAACAGCTAAAGTTTTTATGGTATATAGGAATGGTAATTGGAAATAGGTTTATTTACTATCTAATAAAATAAGCATAGGTTATATTATCCTTCCCCTTCATTTGGGATGACCAAATAGTTGCACCAGTCTAGTCGATCATCTAAACCAATTTGGTTTAAACGAACACTGAAAGGATCAAAGACACATCTATACATCTAATTGTTTTTATGAAGTCCTTGAACATGGGTATTATATATGTATATGGATTCAATGGGTATGTGATAATAATATTTGGTTTCACCACAACTACATTGTTCCCTATACCCTTAGCTTCTATCACCTTTGCCTCTGGCTCCCCAATCAGGTATTAGAAACCCATATTCTAGGAAGTATCCATCATCAGAGAAATTATAATTCAAGTGAATAATTATAATATAACCAAAAATGGTCAATTCATTTGATGATGTTTCCATTTGGTGGGATGGTTCCAATTCTCTAAATGGTGAAGAAAATAATTTCAAAAGAGTCAAAGTCAGAGTGAAAGTAGAATTTGACTCTCTCCCTTTTTCATTTTTCTACATTTAACGATTATGTATGACTTTGGTAGGTGGATTAAATGGGGACCCTTGGATGTTGGGATCATGAATACTTTACAAAGTTGTTCTCTCAAGGTTTCATGTGCTTGGTCAAATATTTTTTGATTCACCAAGTTATCAAACTTATGTTCATTCTTAGAAAAAGTTTCCTGTAAGTCACACTCTTATTTTGGTTGGGTGGAGGTTACATAGTTCACCATCACTAAGTATTTTCTAAGTATCAGTATTCTAGTATCAATCATACCCTAATGAATGCCTTTGAAGATAGAGAAATATTTTATGGTTTTACTTAGTCTTCTATGAATAGGGAAATAGTCAGGATGATCACTAAGGTCAACCTTATTAGGTTTCCATGGATTTTTTATCTTTAATAGATTATTTTCTATATCCATAAGTAAATAACTAAGAACTTATTCATTTTGGATGAATTACACTTTATTTTACTTTCCTTAAATCTTGAGAACCTGTGGTTCTCTTTACCTATAGGTGATGGTGTATTTTCTATTATTTTCCCTTGGTGGGAGGTAGATGCATACTAAGGTGCTTCATTTATCATCATTACTAGTTTAGGTTGATTTTATTAGTCTCTTATCTACCTATTATTTTTTATTATGTTATGAGTATCGACCAATACTTGGCCCTACCTCACCAAAAGACATTTTCTTTGCACTAGGTCATTTCTACGATCTTGTGGAATCCACCTAGGTATTTCATCAAGATCAAAGGTGTTTTTGGTTCCTCATAAAGGATATCAGCACAAAATAAAAAAAATATCTTGTAAGAGTGGGATACTAATTGAGTATGTTATTTCCTTCCAACCAGTGATAAATATATAGAACCGATCATTTTCATCATAGTTACAATTGGTGAGGTTAACGAACATCATTTTACATAATGTGGAGTTGAATGGATAATGGAATTTAAGATGAAGGACTTCCCAGCCTACCAAAAATCTAGCTAAAATACTAATGTACCAAAAAATAGTTGTCTCCACCTGAGTCTGCACAAATATTCCCATTTTTTTCATCTTTATAGACTCATGGACCCATCACATTGTCACATTTGAACATAAATTTGGTATGATTCTATTTTGAATCATATGTAGCATCAGTGGTTGAGAAAATAGGTTTACCAAAATTTGGTAGGGGAAATGTTTTATCCATCTATTTAGGGTATATCTACCTTTCGAGTTGTAAAAGAGCATACCAACACTCTATGGCTTCCGTCTGAGAAGCTAGGGACTTAATGTCTTTGATTAGTTACAAGGTACCACTTTATGGACCACTTCCTATACATGAGGAGTGGGAACGAATTTATATGGTTTTAATAATTTTAAATCCTATTGATTCACAAATTGTTTTAAAGTTGGAAGATCTCCACAAAAATAAAATGTTTTTCCTCATAATGGAGGAAAATAAAAGTCATCCTAAATTTCTGAATTTATGTAAACCAGTTGTTTGGATCTAGATCCTTATTGATGTTCTAATTCCACCTTTCAATTGGATTAATTCCCCCCTAATTGGTGAGATGATGGATATTTTTTCCTTCTTGAAGGTAGAACCCAGTGGAAATATTTCTTCTAAGAAATTACTCATAGATTAATTTAATGTTTTGTATCTCATTTTCATACTCAGAGATTCATTCCTCTATATAATTGATTCCATAAATTCTAATTCATGAGTGGGACATAGCAATTCCCTTACCTTTATCCATAGTATAATTTCATCATGGGGGTGGAGAATCATTATTCATAGGTTCTAGTTTCTAAATTCTCCTTTGATTATGCATATGTGTAGCCTCAATTTATACATCAATATTACCCACCTATCAAAGTATCATTTCAGTGTTTCACACTTATACATTCATTTCATGGCCCATATTATTTTCTAGATTGATTGTTATGTTGCTCACTAAGGAGTACCATGAGATAATAGTTACCTTATTATTGACCAAACTGTACCTAAGCCTTATACAACATATTTCCCCTTTGAGAGTTACATGGGGGTCATATCCCCGACCCTTGGTCTTGTTAGGCCATAATTTCTTACACCCCTTGTAGGATTTGATTGTCTTTTATAGACATTACCCATGAATCGACCAATGAATAATGAACATGAAGGCTTTTCGTGCTTACTGAGCATGACCCAAATGAAAAGGGTGTGTCTCATGGTAGGAGGACCAACTGGGATTTCAGTCAGTGGTATTTACCTCCATTCCTAGAAAATAATTATTTCCTGTAGGGAAATGATAAAAATTACTTGTCCCTATGGGATATGATTGATTTCTGGCTATCATTGGCACTCTATGACCCTATTAATGGGGATTCAAAGACTCATAAGATAGCAGTTGAAAAAAATTCCCCCATCCCTATTGACTGGGGTTAGATAGGATCCGATGTTGATTTCTACGGGGCCCTCATGGGATTTGGTGACCGTATGGTGGCGGTGGTGGTAAATTTTCTCCCATACTTTGGACCTAGTTTTTCTCATAGAAGAAAACCATAATAGCTTCCATTTCGATCTTCCAGATTTGGAAAACTTTTGTTCATCCATGGATGGGGTGCAATGACTTATTGTGATATAAGATACATACTATAGGGAGCTATTAGGTAGTCCACAACTTCAGCTACCATATATGAGATGTGTTCCCATTTTATCAAGAGGCCCTTCTTAAGATCATATTATATTCCCTCTCTCTTCATTAATAGTTTCTTTGTGCTCTCAAAGAAGGGGACCTTCAATGGATTCACCTACAACCCAACTTGTTTCCTTGTATTGTGATTTATCATATGGATATCTCATTAAAAGAAACTATATTCAAGGAAAATTATTATACTTGGGATGGGGTGAAGAGAAATTATACATACTTTCCTCTTCCTTGGATATAGATTCTATGCACAAATTCAGTGATTAATTTTCAGGGAGTTATTGTTCTATAGATGAAATCATGTTGCATGATTTTTTTTGTTCCATTCTGATATCAGGTCTCAAGACCTAGAGAAGGTATCTAGATCTATCTAAAAAACATGTTTATGCTATAGAGGTAACCCTCATATCCTTATTAAGGGAGGTTTCTATATTTTAACAACTAAATGATATCCCAGATCTTCTAGAGAAAGTAAGTAATGAACACTACTTCTAGGTCATTTGGGAATTCATAGTCAAATGTATTGATGGGAACAAACATAGTCAGGAGATTGTTTTAGTCTAGATAACTCCATATATTCATGTTATCCCGTTCATCATCTCAGTAATATTCCTCCTCCTTGTCCAACCACAGAGGTTTCTTCTCTGGTTCACTTTCTAATTGAGGTGAGGTGTTTTTGTAGTGTACATGGAACTATATACTTTTAGCCTTAATATTTTGAGCACCTATATATATAATTTTTTCTATAAAGGTGGTGGATTTCCTTTTTTAGTTGAGATAATACAATGGGGAGGTTGTATATTGTGGATTTCAGGGTTAGAGTACCTATAATCTATCTCAATACTACTGCAAGGAGGATACTCATGGTAGTTAATGACTTCTACATGGAACGAAGAGTCAATGGAAACTCATGATGTTGTAGATACTCTTCATTCAAACTCATGGAAACTAGATTTTATAACATAATTAATTAATGTTGCATAATGTTTCATTGAAAGAAGATGCCAACATGCCTTTTGGGATTATACAAGAGTGTGATCTTGTAACAAGATGATTTCTAAAATAAATTGTTGAACATATTTTGCTACTATAATATTAAATCTCTATTGAAAATTTGTTGGAGTATTTTAGAGAGCTTCTATATCATTGGTGGGGATATGGCCTCAACATTGGGTGGTTACCGAAAGATTTCAGTAAACCTTGTTTAAATAAGGGTTATGAGCCCTTTCTAGATATTCATTCTCTTTTGGAATATGTCGAAAGACCTTTGTAATGGGAGAAATCATATGGGTGTCATTCTGTGTAGTCTCTGAATAATTTTTCTGTAGTATTTAATTTTTGGGAGTAGAAATATGCACCTATCTCCTGTACGAAACAAAAATATGCCTAGTTTATTCATTGGTAGAAGTATTGGTAATTGCAAAAAATATGCTGACAAATAATGATTGGATTGGGGATTTGGTATCAATCATCGTTGGAACTTGGAATATACCACTATTTTTATTCAATAGGAATCTAGATGTGTACTGAGGTGATTTAAAAACTAGTTTTATAGAACCCAGTCTGAATTTAAATATGATCATGACCCCATGTCATATAATTTGTTGGAATATACTAATAATCCTCATGGATAAAAGAAAGAATATGTGTGAGCTCCAAAGTTTCCTCATTTTCGTGTTGATTGTGATGAAATGATTCTTTGTCAATCAGGATATGAATATTTGTTTATTCTTATATAATATTCATAATATACTGATGAAGATCCTTCATTTATTCTAAAATGTAATGATATTTTAAAAGGGTCTGTGTAGGTACATATGCCTACATGTTATTGATTTTAAATACATATCAGAATATGTACTCAATTCTAGTGGGGATATATTCCTACTCATTTCATCCTTGTTCAGTCATAATAAGTCGATGTGATTCATATATAGGGTTGGTAATATGTGCATCCCCCATGCTTGTAATTGGAATATATGGGAAGAGATGATCTGGATGAGTAGGGATATGACCTACTCACTGGCCCCCAATAAAATATACCAAAGGGATTCACTAGTTTAGGTGGGGATTATAGACCACTACCCTTTCTATAAATCTTGCTGCACCCAGAGAGGTCTTTTTAATGCATAGATATGAGTGTCTAGGGAAGAGACTTATCCGGTAGGGCCCTTAATGAGAGAATGACAGTCATTGGCAGGATGTTTATATTGGTGGAAGTTTATTAGATCTTCCCTTTGAAGATTATGAACCTATATGGAGATACAATCGACTCCTTGATCCACCTTTCTATATTGATTAAAGTATTGATTTTAATTCTCAAGAGATAAGTTTCTAAAGTGATGATATGTGGAAACATGTGTTATTGATTTCATTTCATTCTTACCTGATCAAGGTGGTATTATGGGATTCAATGTTTGGAGATCCCTACATGTTGCCTCATGGATCAAAATTGTGTCTTGTTGGTGGTTTTCCCTAACCATCATGTTTTCCACTTGATGCTCAAGGAATCTGGTGGGGGATGTTTCCTCATAATCTCTAATGTCCACTATCACAGTTGAGGTTCCAGAATGTTTTCTTGATGATGACATAACATTATGTTAAGATGACTTTTGTGAGTACTGTATCTGTACTGACAAGGAAAAAAATAAATAAGGTCACTAATTGTTACAACATTGTGAATACTACACATGATTAAAAAACTATTCATGGTGAACAGTTTGGTTTTTTTTGTTGGGTTGACTATTTGATTTCCTAAGTATGTAGAATGAACCATACATATGAAACTTCATGATATTTAATTATTGAAATATTCATGTCAGGTTTAACATTTTTTTAATTTTGACTTGATGTTGGTCATCCGAGTTTGGGAAACCAGATTCCTAACATCTTTAGTAACTCGATTATTTTGTTAGCACATACATTTGAATTGATTTCACCATTTTCTCCTTCATATTTGTATATACTGATGATTGATTTTTAGGGGCTCAGTATAATTTTAAAATCATTCACATAAATATGTTTTAACCATAAAATCTCTAAATGGATTCCACATCTGTAATGAGTTACATTATTTATTTATAAATTTTGGTGGTCATTAGGGTGTGAAAACCAATAACGCATATGAGATCACAATGGTTGGGACTATGGGAGGTAGAGATCATCAACCCATGTTGGGGGAATTATTTCCTACTTCATTACTCTCTTATAGATTTATTATATGTTCGTGAATCCATCCCAAATAACTCTACAGGACTGGTTACACTAATAAAATGACCAGGTATCGAATCCTTATAGATGTTAGAGGGTGTTATATTAATGACATAGTATGTATTTATAAGAGTTTATCCATCTTCTTTCACATTATTACATAATAAATAGTGATCGATTTTGTTTTTAAGTCACGTGATTATGAAATCTAGAGTTTTAATAATGTTAGGGAAGGAGATTACTATTTTGGGATTATTATTAAACCTCTAATTGGTGTTCTATATATCCTTTGAAAATTTGAATCAAAACTAATATATTTTATTTGGAATAGTTTAATGTCATATGGAAAGACTAAACTGTGCAGTTTAATGTTTTGGTGAGGATGTATATGTGGGAAATTAAGAATTAGGTATGGATCTCATGCCTTTGGAAGAAATCATATATATTATTATTATAATAGGAATATGAGTCTTCATAGTTCAGTTTTTCCCTAACCCACTAATGAGTGAGGAAGTGTAATCTCCACTTTTGAGGATTATTTCCCCTAATATTAGAAAATATATATACTTATTCCATGGAAAATTTCCATGTTTTGAGGTATTTGAATAATATTTCTTGTATTATCATCACCGAGATCAAATCATGCATGAGTAACATTCGATCTGAGAAATAAGAGGTATTAAGATATTTAACACATCACAATATCTATAATATTGAACATATATGGAGATTACACACTGTGGTCACCCTAATATTTGACTAGGGATAACATAGAGAGGTTTCCATTATTAGGGGATTTTTATTATACTAATGTTGTGATTAATGAAAGTCCTTAAGATCACGTGAGTCATGCTCGGTATGAGAAACAAGTGATAGAACAGGATCATATGCACTACCAATAGGTGAATGAATTACACATTGAAGTCTCATCGATGATATATGATTATAAATATTATGAAGGGTATGAAACAATGATGGAAATTACGGTAGGGAGATAGGGCCATTGGAAGGAATATTACTTGTCCTGACTATAATGGGAATCAGATCCCTCATAGTTCACTTATGTTCATAATATTCTAATAGATGTGGAATAATGGAAGACCCGCTAATGGTGGATCTATGAGCCAAAGTATATTTAATGACAAGGTACTTAAACAAAATTGTATTCTTGTGTTACATATCATGCACTTGTTCCCTATTAGAAAATGAGAAGTTACTTTTGGAGGTCTTTTGAGTATTCTTAGGTTGCATAAAGACTATTTTCAAGGAGATGACATGAATAGTGATGGATTAGTTCATAGCACATGGTATATCACTGATACTATCTATATAAATGGGGGACTCATCCAAGGTATTTTGGTAGGGGGTTAAATGTTTTAAGGGTAAATGTCTAAGTGTGACTGCCAAAGAAGGCTGAAATTTCTGAGGATGTTTTCCTCACATGTATAAGGATGTTTGTCTAATTTAACTAAGGATTTCTATCTGACATATCTGGGGATGTCTATATAATAATCCTAACATGTCTGGGGATGTATTCCTGATTTTTATAAGGATTTGAATCTAATATGGATGACTTTACTAAGGATATATCCATGGTAACATTGATATTTCTATGGATTTTTTCCTCATATTTTTGAGGATGTTTTTAGAAAAAGTATAACATGTCTAAGTATGTATGTCTGATAATGATAACATATCTGACGCTGTATATATAGCAAGGCTAACATATTTGAAGATATATACTTGGAATATCTGAGGATGTATATCAAATAATTATGACATGTTTGAGGATCTCTATTGCGGGATCAGTTTGACATGTCTGAGGTCATTGAAATGATCACACATACATATTCAGGTGTCTTCACATGATCTAACTAACATATCCTTTTTTATTCTTATGCTATTTCTAACATGACCTAATATCATCACGTGATAAATGAATAGATCATGAAAATTTCTTGACCCATTTGAATGAAGATCAGCATATATACCTTCATAATAAGCTTCCACCAATTTCATTATTCGTCAAATGAACACCTCAATGTTTTCAGGTGTTTTCCCACTAATGAATCACATGATCTAGATGAAATTCCAAATTTTCTTCACATAATCCTTATATATTGTCCTAAATTAACTTATTATGCAGATAGAATACATCCCTTGAAAATTCCCTTAAGTTACTCATCACACTTTTTAGATGGAAGACACTTGATATTTCATAGTCCCCCTCTCTATAAATTCCAATATCACCTTTTTGTGTATTTTCTATATATCATGGGGGATATAGGCATCGTTTCCCCATATAATTACCACTTTACATAATGATTAATTCTCATATTCTTTCTTTATTCGGAAGACAAAACATCCACATATGTTGCTAATATTTTATGTGCTTCTCATGATCACACTGCATGTCATCTATGACATCATCTATTTACCACGTCATAAATAGATACTTCATTATCAATCTATAATTAAATACTTCTGTGAACCCATAGAAATTATAATGGGGTTCTTGTGATCAAACCAACATGTATTAGGTCTTTCGTGGGATTACATAAACATGCCTTAAAGCCGTTGCGTGATCACTGAATTTATCACACGAAGCACATAAATAGATTATGTGAATAATAGTATAACATCCACCACATAAGGATATCATAATTTTTATATTTTATCACATGTGAACCACAATGTATTTAATACATTTTTCATCTATGGTGTCATATGATCAATGCGGGCAAGTTCAAGGGTCTTCACCTGATCGGGCCTAAATGTCGGAGGGCCTTGTTGAGATCACGTCAACATGTCTGAAAGCCATCATGTGATTAATATTGGATTAAAAATAGCTTTTACATGATACATATTTCATGTTGAATGAATTTATTATGATCCATGAAATAATCAGCTGATTTTCATGCTCTATTCATATGATGATCAACATAGCTCACATTGTGTAAGTGTCCCATTATTTTTAGCTTTTATCACATGAACGCCTCGATGGTTTTCAATAATTTTTCTACCAATATGTCACATGATTAAAAGGAATTGTTTTAAGAATACATGTTACCATGGGGACACATCTAAGGTAATTTCATGATCAGTGAATAGATCACACATAGTGCAAAACCAATTCAAATAATGTCATAAGGTTTCAGTGATCGCGAGCCTTACCAAGGGTTACACAACTCACGTGACACATTTTCTTGATCCTCATGTTGTCGTGCTTATTCCTTATTTACTTTGTAGGAAAATAACTCATTTAACTTGGGCGTTTCTTTGACTCCACGTTTTTAGATTCTCATTTGGAAGGCAGTTACAATCACATTTTTTAGATATTACTACTCACCAAATGTTTGATTTTTTAGAATAATTAAAAAATACCTTAAGATAATTTCTACGTGATGATATAAAAAATGATCTAATTTTCTAAACTAATTTTATTAATATTAGAATTTTATTTTTTAAAATAAATTACATATTTATGAAGAATATTAATATTTAAGGCATTAACAAATTTCTGACCCATGGAACAATTACTTACTATTTCACAAAATTATATTATATTTTATATAAAAAAGTGTTATATAAAAAATTTCATGAAACAAATTATATTTAAAAATTTTAGATTTATTATAATAATATATTTAAATGATAAAAAATCAAATATTTTTTTGATAAAAATACATGTTTTTTCCTCTATGTAAGAAATTTAATTTTTCTAACTTAATGCCTATATTTAATTATATTATGGTACAAAATCATTATATTATTTCCAAAATATTATTTTATTTTTCAAAAGGTCATTTTACTATTCATAACATTCAGATTATTATTACAACAACTATATAACTATCACATTACAACAGTCAGGTAATGGCCATATTCCAATAGTCACATTTCCCTATACACTATATATATACACCACTTTTCATATACATCTTCATTCAGTACTTTAATAAAAACGTTTTATACACTTCCATTTATATTTTTTTATCATATTCCTAATGCTTCTCTTTATTTTTATAGTCTTTATGGCAGGAGTGATAATCACGGTTGAATTCAGACCCATCGACATTACCATAGTGTCTTTACTATTCATTAGTGTTTATCTCCCTGTATTGTTCAAAGATATTATGGAAAATATTATTTACCATTGTGTAATATTCCTTTGAATTATAATAGTATTTATAGGTGAATCTATTTTAAAACATTATATAATGGACATTATGAAACATGAGTTCTTTTAGTAATAATATAATAAATTTTTTTTGTTGTCACATAATATATTTATTAAAAAAATTATATCTTTTAAAATGACCAATAAAAACATAGTGGGTGCAAATAAATCATAATAATATGATACTGAACATGTATAATACTTTAAACAATATATATAAGCAATAAGAAAAAAAACATAATTCATGTAAGGCACCAACCTCAAAAAATTAATTAATCTTGAGTTAAGTCAAGAATTCAAATTGGGGATCTATTCAGGTTTAGAGTTTTAGAGAATTAGGCCACAACTATTACATTACATCTCAAATATTATAAATTAGACACTTATACAATATCCAATTTTTCAAAATAATAAAACTCCTTAAATAAAACAGAATTATTTTATTGATATAAATCTTCTTGAATTAATCCTTTCTCTTACCCCTATATCATGTGAAAAAAAAATCAAAAACATGGGATGAACATAAAATCTAAGTAAGGGTTATAAAAAAAGTAAAGAAACAATTAGTCCATGAATACATACAAATCAACAAAATCATACTTTTTAATAAAATCACATAAGCTCATTAACATACCTCATGAAACCATAAGATATATGAATAACACATAAGTATCATAAATCATAAATTTAACTTGTGGCATCCATAACATACTTACATTTTAGCATTCACAGCCACATATGGAGTTACATTTGGAATATCCATCATAGTTTACTCCCTGAATATATTAAGAGAATTGTTAGTGTTTACATCTGTCACATTACCCAATGCATTGGAGATAAATCTAGGGCTCAACCTCCCCCAGTTTATCATGGAAGCACCCATATACATAAAAATTCCCAAGAACCATAACATAATCATAACACATAAAACAATCATAAATAATATATAACATTTCCACATTGCAATCAAAACATATCATTTCAAGATATTGATATAATCAATAATTTATCAAAACCATTTTCAATACAAAACTACAAAAAAGGTTATATGGTATTTATTTTCCTTTTAAAAACATTATGACTTGTTAAGGAATCCAAATATAAAATAATGATCATGATTATAGAATGTTTGTTTTCGTCGCGTACATTAAAAAGAAACATTACTTTTTTTCATTTATAAAAATTATTTGTAGAAAATTATTCCTTTTGAAAACCTTTTAATTAAATTAAAATAAAAATGGAATAATTATACAATTTATAAAATAAGGTCATGTATAAACAAAAATACACCTCAATGAAAGGAGATTGAGACAAATTCCCTAACCAAGAGTCCAACTTGTAACATATGTTCCTTATTCTTTCTGAATAATAAACTTAAGTTAATTTATAGTTTCTTAAAAAATTCAATATTATTATTCCTTTTATATGACTTATTACCACTTTATAAGAATTGCAATATTTATTTAAGTTAATATTGGTCATTTTGTCGATATTCAGTACCTGAGTCGAAAATGAACTTGTTTTGAGGTAAATTGTTCATATAGTCAAAATTACATCATCTCAAGATTGATATTCATGATTTAAATATCATATATATTAATAATATATATGTATTTATAATATTACATAAAATTTGGAGATAAAAAATGAAATGCACTGTTCATGGTGATGGTAAGACGAACGCACACGTGAACGCTACATTCATTTCATTGTCATATTTAAAGGAAATAAAAATTAAATGATACATAGGAATATTATAATTCTAGTATTATGTCATATTTTATATACATTAAATATGTTCATTAATTCCATCTTGTATATGTTATTTGTATGGAATGAATGAGTCGTATCACTTTGAGGGGGAGGCAGTCTGCACTTCCTCAAATTAAATTATCGTATTTACATATTATAGAAAGCATAAAAATGTAATATAAATGAAAATTACATAATAATGGAAATAATATGAATATATTATATATCATATATAAATATTGTGCCATAATAATGGCCACCATGATAGGAGGTAGGGTACAATTAAACAATCATTGTTTCACGAGTCAGTAGTTCGTCGTACACAGAAATAGTAAGTTCATATCCATTGGATGGATATGTGTGTAAGTGTATTTATAATACTTATCATAAAAAATCTTAGTATATTTTGGATAATGTTGTTGTTATGAAATAAAATAATAATAATATAATAGAGAGTGAAAGAATAAAATAAAGAAAAGAACTTTAGAGAAGACTTTACCTTTAAAATGTGTAACTCGTTATGATTTGAGCCAAAAGGATTTATTTAATTAACTTACTCCCAAGTTAAGGCTCCTATGAGGAAGGGAGTGATTTTGGGATATTATTTGAGATGAATATTTTCGATCCAAGGGTATTGAGAGGTGTGAGGAAATGGGTAGAGTAGATTCCCTTTTATAAGAGGGAGGAGGGGCACTTTAGGAAGGTATTGAAATATTATTTTATAATTAAATGATTTTAGATTTAAAATGGCCGCAAAGTAATTTATTTATAATATAAGATGATTTTGGGTTGAAAAACCATCAACCAATAGATTTGATATAAGTCTAGGTCACAAATATGACCTTATATTTTATATTTAACCCTTAGTTAACTACTTTAACTCATACTATGTCTTGTTGTATATCCATACTATTTGGTTAATACAGTTATTATAAAATTCCAATAGAAACTAAAGCGGTTAATGAACGGAATATTCAACATTATCTAAGTCATTTGGATGAATCATATATTTTTAGGGCTATTATATCATTTAATAAAATAGTATTTTTTTTAAATCCTTTATGTCAATTTTTATACTATTCACGTCATAACTTTTTAAAAATCCATAACAACATGATTATTTCTAAAAAAACCATTAATTAAAATATAACAAGTCATAATCATCCATAAAATTTATTTATGGAATATATGTTTTTGAAAATAAATTTATTTTAATGTTTATAATCTCATTTATTTAAGTCATTCATTAATAAGGTAATCACTATCTCATCATTGAGTCATAAATATTTTTTTTTATATAATGTCTAAAAATTTTATATAAAATGCCATGATGTAGGAAATATTTTTATTTTATAATTATTATTTATAGTCAAATATATCACTTATATAACCCTATATAAAAATTATTTTAGTAAAATATACATGTTTATGTTCTATTTTTTACTTTAAATTAATTCTTATAAAATGTTATTATCACTCCCTAGTGAATATATGGGGTCACAAAATAAACCCAAGGATTCCCATGGTCAAAAATATATAAAAATAGGATTAATATGTATGTTAGGGTATTTTAATATTATTATAATATTATTTTTTACCCTTATTTACCCAATTTACCCTTTAACCATAATAAATAAAATAATTACTAATGTTACTATTCATAATGTCCAAAAATAAAAGGTACCTACTTACACAATTTAAACCTTATTATTCCAAATATTGAAATCATTTTTTCAAATTCAAAACACATAAGTTGTAGTAATTAATTTGAAATTAATTTTTCTTGTCAAAACAAAAAGTGGGTTTTTAAGAAATAATTATTATCAAAAGGATGACATGTGTTTATGTCCAATTTAATGATGAAATTACTTATACTGAACAGAATTGGATTAAATGATAAAAATATAATCCAATTACACTTTAAAAAATTTATAATTACAGTATTACTATATAAATAAATCTGATTAAAAGGCAGTTTTGAATTAAAATGCATTATTTTTCACTATTTATAAAACTATGAATTTTATCATAAACTACAAAAAATTATTCCAAAGTTGATATTGATGTCCCGATTCTAAAGAAATATTTTATATTTTCAAGTAGAATATATAAAATTGAAAAAAACTAGATTAAAAAAGGGTTCTCTTTCAAAAGACAGTAAACCAACATTTTAAAAATATTAAAGTATTTCATGATTAAAACCTGATTCATTATTATTTTAACCCTATAAATTTCATTGCATAAAAGTAAATACATTTAGAAAACATGTATTTTAGTTATTTCTATTCATTTACTCCAATATAACGAATATTTGTTAACTACCATTTAAAATAATAATAATATTATAATATGATTCGGTATAACTCAATGTTGTCTGCAACGTAATATTTTGAAGAAACCCGTTATTGTGTGTTGAGTGTGCTATCAGGAAAAGAATCCCCTTTAACATAATATTAATATCTTATTCATAAATATTAATAGATGTGAAAAAGTATTATTCTATAAATACCTAGGTTGTTGAAATTCATCTCACAACCAAGGATATCAAATAAATCATGGATGATGATAGAAAATCATTAAAAATATATCAACAACATTTGATTACCAATATGAAAAACATATCTAACATCCATGGAAAATTAACCAATGAATATTAAGTCTATATTCTTGAAATCCATTCATTATTTCTTGATATGTATGAATCACATCAAGTTAAATAGTTTATAACAATTATATTTCAATTTTAAAGGAAACAATTAATTGAAAAAAATGGAATTAAATTAAATTATCTCAATCTTAGACTATTTATAGACCAATTATATATTAAAATGATAAGAGGAGTTGATTTGACAAAAATTCAATGTAAAAACATCTTACTAGTTCAAGTAATAATTGGTATAACACTACCTGAAATAAAATACCAACCCATGATAAGATGATATTTGATATTACACAATTATTTATAAGAAAGATTGTATTAAGGAAAGAGAATCTACGAATTTCCTTGTTATCACTTAATTTATTCTTCCATAATATCTATACCATAAGAGGTTCAAATAAATATAGAAGAATTTAAAAGCCATATGTGTTGGGATATTGCCATAGAAAACCTAAGGGGAGTTATCCAATATGATAATCAATTCTCAATTTTGATAATTTGGTAGTTATCCAAATTGGATTAGATAAAAATGGTGACTAACCATATTTCAGGGTGCAGATATAAGGATAATATTTCTTTAGTACCCATTTGATAAATATTTTAGAGTGATTAGTGCATCTGTAAGAAACCATTATATTGTAAAACATCCAATCCAAGGATTGAATCCTTTAGTAATCATTATGGTTTAGATTATTTGGGATACACCGATGTCACACTAAAGGGGTGTCATTTGAGTTGATAATCAGTAAAAAATAGTGAAAACTTTGTTAAAATTGGCTCTGGTAGGGTTAAATGACAATACATAATAATAACCCTATAGGTAATGAGCTATGTGAGATTAAAAGGACAGAAAATGGCCCACATAGGATTAAATAAGTTCCAAATTACATGAGATGAGATGGGAACAAATCGAGCTGTGTAAGGAGTAAATTTAAAGATAAAAGTTATCATATGAATTATAAATTCTCACATATGAAGAAATGGATGATGAATTAGAATATTTTAAGTGAAATATATTATATGTAAAAATAGTTCCAAAAGATGAAATTCTCTTGAATATCAATTCTAGATGTAATGTAGGTGAATAAGAATGATTAAATATGTATAAGAGGATTCATCAAAGAATAAATCCATATAATATAAGATATGTTTGATTAAATTATTGAATAATTGATACAAAATTATACTTCTTGAACTTAAATCATAAATAATGAAGATTGATTTTTGAAGTCGTTTATTGTGTGATAATAAGTTGATCCCAAGGCATATTAACTACAAATGATGTACAGCTGCATTAGATTCATTCCAGAAGATATTTATCCATGTAAGAATGATGTTTTTGGAATAAAGAAAACAAATTAAATAATATTATTTGAAAAATGACATGTTAAAAATGAAAAATTAATTCATTAATTTCTACTAGGCTTATAAAACATATTATATGAGAATTTTGAAAGGGATACTTAAGGTTTTATCTTTAGTATGTAATTTTTTTATTTTTTATGTCTTATATTTAACACATGAGATAAATATTTTATACATAAGATAAACTATTCATATGTGTGATAAATATTAAAAAAATAATGTTACTCTTAAATACATAACGTGTTTTGCATAGCTAAAAAATTGAATTCAATGGAAAGAAAAATAGTCAAATAAAACTCCTTGAAAAAGTTTTACTTCATCATAGAAAAAAAAAATAATTATGAAAAATCATATTAAAATGTATATAATATAAATAAAAGTGGATAACATGTTTTTGATGATATGAGGTTTAATGATTCATATTGATTGTTTTTAATTTCAAGTTTAGTAGATTAATTAAAGGGGTGGAAATGATCATGAAGAAATATATTAAATAATTTAGGATAAATCTAATTGAATATAAGATTTTATTGTGGATGAATATTTAATGGATAATTAAAAATAATGATGGAGATATTATTACATGTGATAAATAAATTAATGTGTATAATTAATAATTATTTTATTATTACAATTTGAATTTAATGGCAGGGATTATTTTAATATTTGTTACCTTTTCAATACTATTGAAATTTTTTTTGAATTCATTTAAATTGATATTTATTTTTAATACTGATTATTTTTATATTATTATAATATTTTTATAAATTTGAAAAATAAAAAAATTTCTAAATGATGAATGAGGTATTAGATGATTTAGTGCGAAGGGAAAAAAATAAAATGAGGTGAATTGGGGTGTGTGGTGATATAAATAGGGAGAATAAAAAAGTGTAATTGGGGGAGCTGTGTAGCATGATTTATAAGTATAAAGGTGAAATGAAAAAAAATAGATGACAAGAATAGGGTAAATGGATTAAAGAAGGATAAAATATGTAAAAAATTAACACAAATCAAGGAAGGGGGATTCTGTGGTTGATAGGTGCACATAGGGGGGGGGGGGGGGGGGGGTTATTACCCCATTATCTCATCACTCTCTCCATATCACCTCACCAATCCAATCCCTATAAAAATACACATAAATGTATTATATTATATTTCATTTAAAAATTTTCAAAACAAATCACCATCAGTGGTACATGATTTTTTTTGGTGAGAGGAAGGTAATTTTTAAGTTTGTTTTCAAATGAGAGGAATTATTTTTTCTAGATTGCATTAAATTCCTTTTTTTAATTTGGGTATTTGGTTAATATTAAGGTTGAATAATTTATCATAATCACCTCTTATAATTTTAATAAAGCATGTATTGTAAATTTTATTTGGATATTAGGTAGGTATCTCTACATAACTCAAATTTTATTTAAGAGACCTAGGGTTATTGATATTTCACTGGATTAAATCGATTGAATATTCTTGAAATATGTCATTGAGGGTAAATTTTTTTTGGTGTTGTGTTATTATTTTTATGGGATGACTAAAATTGTAATTTCATGGGTTTTTATTAAAAAACATATTTTCACCAACAAATTTATTGAATAATGTTTTTAAAATGGTCTTTAGATTTCTAACAGATGTCTAAAAGGGTTTTGAAAAAGAAAAATGAGTGGGACTGATGTATGTTAGGATTTATGGTGAATGAATTATTGATTGTTTGATTTTTTAAGTAGTGATAATTTTTTATATGTTTATACGATTTTTTTCATTGATATATTATTTATTATTGGCTTCACATGGGGACCTTAGGTGTGTTTTTATAACATGTACAAGTGCTACACTAGTTCAGTTGAACTGCGTATACTTCCTTAGTTATACATACACCAACTCCTAAGGGATTGATACTAAACATGGTAGAGGGAATATCAGATGTATATTCTATATAAATGATAGATTTTAGATGTGTTCTAAGTCGTAGTTCATTTATCGCCTTATTGTTATCGTTATACCCTAAGGTTAGATCCTCATGTTGCATATATAGTACCAGGTTGAAATATTCTTTTGATTATTACCACATCATTAATTTTTTATTATGATATATATTACACAATTTATTTTATATTATTATTATTGTGGCATTGATCATTTTATTTATTCCCCATAGATTATTTTATATAAAAAAAATAAGTTTTTTAAAATGATTTCTGAAATTTTGTTTTACAAAAAATATATATACTTATAAATAGGTTTTTCCAAAATAGAAAAAATATTATACATTGAAATAGATGTTTTCTACATTCATGGTGGTATCATACCAAAATTTATCTCACACCATGTATATGGATTTGGGTGTAGGCAGATAGATTCTATCTGATACAAGTAAAATGAAAGGAGTTGAACCATATGGCGGTGCTTCATAACACCTTTGTTGTCCTCCTTGGTTTGGGATTAATGGTGAATATAGGCCACATATAGATAGCTTGATTGGATAATTTAAGGGATTCTCCATTTTTAGATTTGTATCTTGGTTATGTATCATCTACACTATCCTTAGTTACATTTTTTTGATTTATGTGATGTTATGGTAATGGTTTATTACTTTTTTTCGGTTATAAAGTGATGCTTGATGTTTGGTTATTGTTTATGATGTGTCATGATCTATTTGGTTATTTATATTATTTCCAATTATATATTTTGTACAAGTAAATTGAATATATAGATAGGAAATTTAACATTTCTAGGTGGATTCCATGTCATATTTATATGGTTTCTAAGAAAGATATTGTTCACAGTGATTGTATTTTAATACCATGGTGTTTATTTCTGATTGTATTTTAATACCATGGTGTTTATTTCTAGCTGGTGGTGATCTGGAATGTGATTAAGGCATTTTGGTTAGTGGAGTTGGGTGATGTGTCAGGTTGAACTAGGCCGGTTCATTACAAAATGGAATCATTGAACCATTTTTTGTGAAATAAGATAGTATGGAGATAAGACTATTGAAACATGGGTGTTTGTTATATTATAGTGCACGACCAACACTCTTATTATTGATCCTTTAGTTTCAAGGGGATATCTGGAATGCATTATTTTGTTTTTTTAGTTTGATTTCTCATTCTTATATGGGTAATCTTTCATCCTAAAGAATGTTTTAAAGGGGACCCTTGAGTGGCATGTGCAGGGTGCATAAGCTACATACCGTGCACGATTTCCATGTATTAGGAGATGGTGTGGTCTTACTATGTTTTCCATTTCTCAATGATTTTTAATTGTTTAATTTTAATCTCTTAGATTGATTTGTGTAATTTAAAATGAATTAAAATTGATTGGTTAAACTTTTTTTCTTGAAAAAAGCTAATATTATTAAAATTGTAGTGACTGAATTTATTGTTAAAATAAATTTTAAATTCTCATTATATGCCTAAATTTTACATTGAGTAAATTAGAAGATTTATTGATTATTTATAATTTTGTTTTTTTATTTAAATGAATTAATAGATACTTGATATTTTCAATTTTGTGTATTAATTTTGGAATGATTAGAAATATAATTTTTTTTAAAGATCTTTGTAAAGATGAAAATCGGTATGAAAATTAGTTTAATGGATTAAATGATGTTACCTGAAAAGTATAATTATATCAAGAATGAATTATATATTTAATGTTATATTATATAATGTGCCAAAAAATTAATTTATTTAATTATTTATTAATAGTTGTATATAACAAGATTATAGAAAAGTATTTGGAATTGTTAAAAGGGAAACATGATGGATTTGATTCTTTATTGGTTGAAGCATGTTGATGTTTAGTTATAATAACTTCACATTAGAATTTATTTTAAAATTGTATCTTGTAATATTCCAATAGTTGTACAGCTGAATGAAGGGAAAATTGAGTTCTGAGTGAGTAAATATAAATATTGAAATGATCATTTAATTTTTTTGGAATTTTGTTAAAATTTTTGTGAAATATGTTGATGTTAATGTGTTGAATGGTATGTTAAAATAAGGTTTTTGGGGATTAAGTATAGTTTTTGGAATATTATTCACATTTATGATGAGTAATATTTGTTTATTTGCATCATATTCTATGATAAGTGTTATAAGTGAGAAAAAATGCGGAAATAAATATGTAAAAGGAAATTTTTATATACTTACTAAAAGTTAAATTCATTGTCTTTGGAAGAGTTAATTAAAACATTTGTTAATTTTATTATGATAAATAGAGTTTTGGTTTAAAATGAAAAATTTTAAAATATGTTGGTGTTGTCAAACATGATTAGTGTTATTTGTTTTTTATAGAAATTGGTATGATAGGTAACAAAGAAATTGAATGGTTTGTTATTTCATAATATTTGATAAATTCATTTTAATTAGTTTCATCAAAAGTGGATTTTAATGAATTGTAGTGTGGTTAGTATATTTTTCTTAAAAAAAATCAATGGAAATGTGTTATTTAGTTGTATAGAGTTAGAAATTTTCTAATCAAAAAAACATAAATGATGATTCATTGGATGATTATTTATTTATAATTATATCCTATTTAATTGTTATTTTAGTAGGTGTGGATTATGTAAGTTTTTGATTATGGTGTTTTAAATTTTTATTCAAATGGTTAGGCCATTTTTTCTTACAATTAAAATTGTATAAAAAATTAAATATAAATTTTATAAAATAAGGCTATATTTGGATAAAAAATAATGAAATTTTAATGTTTATTTAGTATTAATGAATTAATTATAACATGATAATAACTTAAAGTAGTTTCATAATGTTTTAAGTATTATTTTTTATTGACATGCTATCATGGTCGAGAAACATTTCAGTTAATTTTTTTTTGATGAGATGTGATTTTTTTGGATTTGAATGATTGTTTTGATTTTAATGTGTTGTAGTTTATACAGTATATCATGTCTATCAAATAAATTATTATATTTATTACCTATTTGGTTAATAGTAAAGGTTAAAATGGTTATAATGAGTATTAATTCTTATCTAAAAATTGGAATATTATTAATTTTTTGATATTATTACCAATTATTATTGTGTTTAATAGGAGTGAATAAATAATGGTAATTATGTGTAAAAAATATCCATTTATGAGGTTAGTTTTTATGGTCATTTTGTAACATCCAAATATTTTAAAATAGGAAAATTGTGTCCAGTAGCATATATGAAATGGAAGATTGAGCTTAAATGACAAGTGAAATATGAATATTATACCATAAACATTAAATTTGTGGTTGTGAATAGTAATAAATAAATTATAAAAAATTATATCATTTACACATGTATAAAATAAATTCATTTGTTATCAATTGATTATACATGAAAATAACAATCATTTGAAAATAAAAGAAATTATTTAAAAAAAAACACGTTTAACGAACACAATTTGTTTTAATCATAATAAATTAAATTAATCACTATTGGATAATTAATTTAATTAAATTTATGAATTATATATTCAATTAAATGTTTTAAAATTAATCTAATATTTTTTTTAAGAAAAAGATGAGATTAAATACAGTTTTATTTTGAAAAACTTTATTTTTCTAAAAAGAAGTCTCTTCCTGATTTTCACACTTATTTTAAAATTATTTTTTTTATTTTAAAGTATTTATTTTAAAAATGCAATTATTTTTCTAAACAATCCATTCAAAATTATTCTTTAGTGAATTCACTAAATTTTTTTAAAAATATTACTTTTCCATTAATAGTGAAAAGAATTGATTTTTTTGAAAACTCCCTTTTAGTTTAAGGAATATAAGTAGTTCAATTTTTTATAAAACATTGAAAGAAAAACTAGTTAAATTATATTATATTTAATCCAGTTTAATTCATTTAAATAAATAATATGTTCAATTTTAATTTAAAAACTTTTTATACTTTTGAAAACATTTTCTTTGGAAAAAATTTGTTTTCACGTTTTCGGGTTTGACATGAAATTAAATTCTACCACTTGTATGATTTTAATTTGAAAAAATTGGTTCCATTGATTTAATATAAATAATTAACATTTTTTAATAAGGTCAACATAATTTATGTTCATAATGAATAGTAATAACAGTGAAAACAAATTATCATTGTTAAGGTCAAAATGAACATACCATGTGGTTAAACTAAGAAGATAGGTGTTAAAATGACCTATATTATTTTTCAATTATGATTGTATAGATGTATTATGACCATATATCATATAAGGTTCTAAAATGATCTATTTTGGAGACATTTTTAATGTGAAAAACTGGGTACACTTTAATCTTTTCAAAAATTCCAAGTGTGTCCTCTCCCCAACTTATAAAAGAAAACTCTCTATCCTCTCATATCCACACATAAAAATAACATTGGTTTAGATAATACCTAACCTAATAGATTCATTAAATTAATTATCATTTCCATTATTCTTGTTTTTTATCATAAAACAAATTTAGGATGGATTGATGTATAAACCGAAATAGGTTCTTCGAAGAAGAGGTATAGTTCTTAACCATGTGTTTTGTTTTTTTTCTCCCTTTAACACTTTAAAATATCCATAAAATATGATAAATTAATATAAATAGTATCTAAATTATGCATATATTTTTTTATGTTATTGTAATAACCTATATCCATCTCCTCTTTCATCAAATTGGAAACAAACCTGTCGATCATGTGTACAGAAGACTACCGCCTCATGAACCAATATAATTCATTTTCCATCACCTCATCTCATGGATGAATATAATTATGGATTTAGGGAAAATATTTTACATTTACTAAATAAATATATTTATTTGATTATAATATCACATCTATATTCTTACATTCTAATTCGTTGGAGAATGATAGCGTCACTCATGTATACTTGTGTACCACCGCCTCCATGAAACGGTGTGATCTTTTTTTCATATAATTTTTAAATGTATGGTAATAAGTATGTTTCTAATGAATATTTGTTTTTTAAATTATATAATAATTATTCCTTGAAGGTTAATTATTATTTTCCATTCTTTCATTCCATTCGTCAAAATATGGGAACAATGTTCATGTGTGTGTACGACCTACCATCTCCATGACTGATGTAATTCATTTTTTAATATATAAGTTTTATGGGTGACTACAAGTAAAAATATATTTAATATATATGAAATTTAAATAAAATTTAAAATTATGTAGATGATGTGAGCATGATCGAATTACAAATACCAGAACTTCCAAACTAGAATATATATGAAAAAAACACTTATTACCCAAAAAAGTCAATTTAACAAAGAATTATTAATAAATGGTTGATTAAATTTTATAATTAAATCATATATTTTATGATATATATATATATGATTATTATTATTATATAATATATTTATAATAAACATATATTTATTATATATTAGTTTCAAAAACATATGAAGGAAGACGAACCAAAGGGAAGGGATTCTCGTTTCACTTTTACTTTCGTAAGACACAAGCCATAATCACCACTAATTTATTTTTAGTGGTGTATATATGAAATATTTTATATTTAATATCATGAATATATTTATTTTCATTGTATTTAAAGATTTATTTAAATTAATTTTTTTCATTGGGCTTACGATTTAAATGTTACAAAAGTGGTAATAGTTTATTTCACAATCTCATCATTATTTGGAAATATTTTTGTTTAAGTCCCCTATTGGGGAATTCTTCTATATTTTAATATTAAACAAATTTTATTATTCTATAGTTATTAACTAAATTATTAATTAATATTTTCATTTTTTTATCATTGGTACTTAAAATAATTGAGAATTTTTTTTAATAAATTCTGACTATATTTCTCTATTTTGTTGAAAATAGGTTTTCTTCGATATTTTTGTTTTATAAATATATTTTAATTCATTTTAAAATTATAAAAAATATTTATTAAAGACACATTTACCAATTTATTAATTTTTTTAAAAACAATTTGCAGGAATATTATTATTATTTATTGAATAAGGTAATTTTATACCTTTTCAAAATAGTGTAAAAAAAATTTAAACTTGTATGGCATGTAAAGAATTACACACCATTATGTCGACTCATTTTTTTTGAATCATTATTTACATTTTTAATAATTTTATTTTAAAATAAATTTATTTTATCCAAATTCTATAATTTTCTTGTTTTAAAAATTTATTTTCAAAGTGAAAAAATATTTTAATCTATAATGTTTTTAATAGAATATTTATGGTATTTATATTAACCAACAACAACCTTAATTTTACCTTATTATATATCAGTAATATGTTCTAATGATTGCATAATTTTTAATTCTCTATATTATTTATGATTAGTTGGATTGGGATATACTATTTGATATCATTCACCAACGTACTTTTCATTGTTTATGATTTGGTTTACTGATTGAGGAAAGAATTGAAATTCATATGATAGTTTTGATACTAATTTTTATGTTTATTGCGTTTATTAATTTTGTAAATTATTAACATTTCATATTATTGTGCATTAATCTGATTTTGTTCATTGATTATCTTTCTACCCTTTCATATGAAGAAAAAATTGGACATAGTAAGTGATGGGTGAGCCCGCTATAGACCATAGATGCATCGGTAGGTCTCATGGGAGATACTAGTTTGGATATTTGGAAGAGTACTTACATATTTAGGTAATATGTATTGGAACTAAGAATTCATGGTATTTTTATTGTGTTTGAAATTATGCATTCCCACAATTTTATATTAGTTATTTATTTTCCATGTGATTATTATATTAGTTAGAATATTTATGGATAATTTTAAAGATTGAATGATTGTTTATATGGAATTGTTTTGATAATCATTAATTATTTCCATATTATTCATTATATTCAAGTTATTGATTAAAAGAATTTTGTTTCTTTATTTAACTCCCCATATTTTTTATATCATGTGTATTCAGGATAGCTTCCACTATACGCATACCCTTATTGAGCATTATAGCTCACACTTTTATTATGTTTTCTTTATAAAGGATGCAATGAAGGGTTTCATGATTGATATTTAAGGATATACTAAAGGGAATAGTGGTGTTATGAAATGAATTTTTTTGTTTTATTTTAAATTTAAAATGTAATTTGAAATTCAAGGATGTTTCTTGTTTTTAAATACTATTAAACTATTTGGCCCTTTGAGATGAGATCGATTTTATCTAGTGACAATGTAATATATTAACTACCAAGGATAGAATTAAATATTTAGAGTCTTTACATATTTTAACACACTACGATTTTAAAAATAGAACTATATTTGATAGAATATATGAAAAAACCACTAAAACTAAACTAATCATGAAATGTTTGTATTTAAATATGGCCATTATAACCAAGTAGTCAAATGGGAAGGTATGAATAGGAATACATAAATTACGAAATATATATAAATTTAACACCCAATATAAATGTATTTATTACTTATTTGTAAATAATAACTCATTATTTTGTAATATAATTTTATTCTTCAAAAATATATATTCTTCAAAAAATGGTTGTTATTTCTTTTTATGAGAAAATATAATAACTAATTTATAGACCTTTTATAAATTTTATTTGATAAAAATGAAATAAATTTTTAAATAAAATTATCAAAATTATATTATGGGGAAATTTTGGGTTTTTTTTTCTGAAATGTTTTTTTCAATGAACAAAAAAAAAATAATAAATTTTATTAAATTTTATTTTCATTTAAAGTATTTAAAAATTAAAAATAAATTTTTTGTTATTTTTAAAATATTTTTTTTATTTTTTATAAAAAAATAATCCCATTATAGTATTTTGAATTATTTTTATTCTTGAATGTGATATAAAACCATTTTTATTCTTTAAAATACATTTCTCTAGAAAACTATCTTTCATTTCATTTTGTGTTTTAATATTAAATTAATTTTATCCACTTTTATAAATTTAATCTTGAAAAATAGATTCCACATTTTGAATCAGAATTTACAAATTTTTTAAATAGGTTTCTTTTATTTTCTGTTATTATGAATAGTAACCACAGTAAATAATTTTCTAAATGATAAGGGTAAATCTGGAAATTAACGTTAAAAAATAATGAGATAAGGGAAAAAATTTACCATAGAACATGATTTTATCCTATTTTATAACTTTATTTAGTCCATTTCCATCTAATTTATGAAAATATGGAATCTTTGTGCCATATTTCCTTTATTTGGTCCTTTATATTATTTTAGGTAAATAAAAGTAAAACATACCATTCTCAATGTTTTATTATCTCTATATTTTTTATACAGTGATAAACATAGGCTACATTAAGTTATAAAATCGTTTTTTGAAATAATTTTTTTTTTATTATCATGTTAAGTTATTTCAAATTTTTATGGTCAAAATAACTACTATAAATTCTAATACAATGCCAACGCAATATTTATTTTATTAATTGAGAAATAAAATAAATAATTTCAAATATACAATAATTAATATAGTTTGAATTTTTATTTTTGTTCCATTAAATATTTAAACAACTAAAACATTTTATTTTTATTTTTTAAATGAGTATATTTGAATTTATTTTCTAGCATGTTTTTTCAATGAAAAATTAATTGAATAGTTTCAAAATGACATTATGGATATTTTAGGTTAAATAATATTTCATAAAATTTTAAAAAAGTCATAAAAATGTTTAAAATGGACAATTAGGAAGAATAATTGTTGAAAATTTCATCCATTTTACATTTAAGAAAAAAAAAACTAAGTAATAATTATTATAAAAACCCTTTAATATTGAAAAATTCATTACCATATTATTGTTAAAATTGATTAACCAAGGGGTTAATCCATATGATAATGTCTAAAATGATATAAAAAAATTCCAAAATTTTATTTTATGATTATATTAATACGATATATTTTTTATCTTCTAATCTACATCATTTTGGAACCATTTTACATAAAATAGATATATATTATACTGTATTATTTCATGTATTTTTATAAATGGAATGAATGATATTTTATAATAAAAAAGTATTTTATCAAATGATTTAAAATTGTTAAAAATAATAAATTTGGAAAAGTTATTTTTATATGATTGCAAATCTCAACCTAGGTAATTTTTACGTAGATTCCCCTTTTATTGTAACTATCTTTCTCTTAATGTGTAAAAAATTTGTTATCAGTGTAATTGTCAAAAAAAGGTTATCATGGGTTAAAAAAAGATATAAGGATAATAACCTTATAAAACCATGTGTAAATTTTATTGTATGATAATATATCAACTCATATTTATCCAATATTTTAATTTTTTTATTTTGGATCCTGTTGAATGTAAAAAATAATTTATATTTATTTTATACTTTAACAAATTCCATGAATACCCCTCCCCTCATTATAAAAGAGCACACCCTCTCATATTATCTACACACATAAAGAACCATTTGGTTTAGAAAATACCAATCCAAATATCTTTATATTATCCCTCAAACAATTTTATATGCCTTTTTTAGGTATAATAACAACCTTAGAGAGCATAATGTTTAAAGCAAGGAAGATTTTCCAAACAAGAGGTATGGATTTTAACCAAATGGTTTAGTTTTATTTCAACTTCCACATCCTAAAAACATCATTAAAATACTATGAAATAATAATTTTAGTATATTACATATAATAATATGTTATTATTTTAATTTCATAACCTATATTCATCTCATATTCTATTATATTTGAAACAAACCAATTTTTAGTGTGTATGGTGAACTACCGCCCCGTGAATCGATGAAATTCCTTTTCTAACACTTCCTATCATGGATCGTAATAATTATAGATTTAATTAATATATTTTATATTCATGACATATTTATAATTATATAAAGACAATATATAACCTTTTTTCTTATCTTTCCATTCATTGAAAAGATGATAAGGCCATTTGTTCGTTCATGTGGGCTACAACCTCCATGAAGTGATGTGATTTGTTTTTTATCACCACATCACATGTATGATATATATATATATATGTGTTTATATAATGTTATGATATGATATTTGTGATATAATGACAACTATTTAATGATAAAAAATACTTACCATGTGTTCATCATGATCATTGGAAAATGAAAAAACATACTCAAGTGTATGTATAGCCAATCATCTCCATAATTGTAACATAGTTATTTTTTCCTGAAAATATTTCATGGTTTGTTTTAAAAGTAACATTTATGAATAATAATGAAAATTTACAAATTATTTTTATTCTGTAGATAATGTAATAATCCAATCATTGACCATATTCAACCTTCCAATGTCATTTTGTTTATATGATCTGAATATCATCAAGATGTCTGATAAGAACTTAAACGATTAAGTAATTCAATATAACATAATATTAACTTAAAATAAAAGGAATAAAAAACCTGAATTTTTTTACCGATCATGTAAATAAATAATATAATTTTATAATTTATGAAGATAAATAATGTACGAGATGAGTCAGATTCAAGGTGCGTGACACTTTAAAGGAAAACCTCATTTTATATGTTTTCAGGAATTTTATTCAAAATATTTTTCTTCCATATCAATATTTTTAAAATTATTTTATTAATGTATTTATATACAGATGGATGAATTATAAAAGAAATTTCAGGCATCTTTTTTAATTTCATTGAAAGGTCTTCAAAAGTAATATTTTTATGTATTTTATATCTAATGTTTCAAAAAAAAGAAAAAGGAATGATATTTTTTAATTTATATGATGTAAAATATTTTCCCACCACCATAATGATTATTTGAAGTTTTTATTGCTTTAAAATATTTCAAATTTTATTCACTTAAATACCATAATTACCTTTGTTCTATTTATTTTCAAAAAAAGGGTTTTAAATGGAATTGATATTTCAATATACTAAAATTATTTATTCTAGGTGAAAAGAATATTTTACTGATTGTAATGATAAAAAATAAAACATTTCATGTTTTATGATAATAGTATGGTTCTTAGAAATTATTTATAATTAAGGGTGGTCCCATTATGATAAAGGGGGGTTCTGTTATAAACCAAATATAGGTGGTTCCATTATAAACCAAGGATCGGTGGTTACATTATAACCCATGTATGGATGGTTATGTTATAAAACAAATATGGGTGGGTCCATGATATCCCTCTAATAAATTGGGTAATAATTTTTTGTGTTGAGATTTTGTGTGTGTTATTAATAAGTAAACATAATATATGATGCACTATCCCACCATGTGATTACCGTTGATATTTATTATGAAATATTTAATGAAAATCATTAGGAAGAGAAGTTTATTTCTTGGACTAGAAAAAGTTTATCATGAAAAAAATGTTTTTCTTTGGAAAAGGAAAATTTTTATAATTATTCATTGACCAATGGGTATCTTTCTTTATTTTTATATTTCTATAATATATATTTTTATTCTCACATCACATTTTTATTAGTTTTTTATAAGGTTTACTGATGTGTAATATCAATGAAATAGTAAAGTTGAAAGTCATGAAGATTAGTCATAAAAAGAAAAAACGTTTTATTTTAAATGTTTTATGTTGTGGTAAAATAAATAATGGATAGAACTATCCAATTTTTAATATATGGGTTTATTATGTATGATTTTTTCAAAATTATTTAAAACACATTACCTAACATTTATTAAGAAATGTAATAAATTTAATTCTAGTCTAAACACACTATATTTTTTAATATTTACGACTGAGACCGTGTAGTTAGTGTACGATTTGGGTTTTGATAAATTTAGATATTAGGTTGATTTTATGGGAGGATAAATTAATAGTTATAGATGCCATAATGGGTTTATGAGTTTAATTTTTATCATAAGTTTAATGTCTTAGACACCCCTTTTGAGGTTTTAAGTGTTGGGATTTTAAAGATTTTAATGATATATTGGGAGATAATTTATTAATTTTAGGTATTTGTTACCCTTAGGATTAATGTAAAGGATTATTTTATAATAATTGTATTAAATTTTTATTTGTTTTCATCATATATTTTGGTATTTTATAAGAATTATATTAATATATTTTTAGTAAAAGAATAACCCATGGGTTAGGAGAAAACATGTCACATCTGGAAAGGTCGCACTGCTTAAACTCACAACTAAAGGGAGTTAAGGGTGAAATATTTACCACCATCCTATATGTTTTCTTGGTTATTATGAATTTTTTTTACTTAAACACTTTGATAGATAATGATTAATTTGATTATCATATAAATAATTATGAGATTGAAATGTGTTTTAGTGAATGATTTATTACTGATATTTAAGTAGAAGTTCACTGTTTTGGAAACCTTATATGATTATCGTAAATATAATATTATGTGATTTTATTTTAGAAATAATGTTTAGAATTATCATTTTAAGAATATGTCATTTTAATTTGGCTTATGGTGATACAAATTATTTATTGAAATAATTTACAAATTTTAAAGATTATATGATTGGGGTGTATTCTTTTTTGGGTATATGAAATAATGAGTGACTAATATTTATTTGAGTTAAATGTTAAATTAATCCTGGATGAATATGTGACTAAATATTTCTGATTTTTTGGTTTTTTACTTGGATAGGATTATTTTTACGAATTTGAAGCTTATTTATTTATCAAATGACCTAATTTTAACTATGGATGTTATTATTGTATTTAATTATATGAATTTTATTCATTAGGGAATTATCTTACCTTGTGCTAAATGTTTTTTGTTTTGGTTAATTTATAAAGACTATAGGAATGACTTTTTATCCTTATGTTGATTATATGATCTGTTAGAAGTTTATTTAATGCTTCATCTATAAAAAATCATCATGAATACTCATCATTTAGAGAAAAAAATGATATTATGGTGTAAATTTATTAAAGGACGAGATTATACTCATCAAGAATGTATATTTTTCTTATGTTTATTTTCTAGAAGATAAATGAATTCCTTAAATCTAGTAAAATGATCTTGAAAGAAAAATTTTATTTTATTAACATCATTTCTGATGAATTGATGGTCATTTTAATACATATCTGGTTTATGGGTTTGTGGTAACTAACTTTCACATAATCATTCAATTTCGTGTGATCAATTATCTATTTCACTAACTATAATTATTTTGATATTATGTTTTTTATCACTGTCCATATTTTCACTTCCCACTAATGTTCTTCTATTTGGGAACCAAGTATTTGTTATTCTAAATGACCTTCATACTTCACTTTCATATCTTTTCAATAGAAAATTATAAAAGGGTTTTTAGGATGTGGGATTTTGACAATTTGTTTTTTCAGATTTCAAATGCTTGATTACTAACATAAATTTCCAATTGGGAGGATGAAAGTTTTTTAAAGGGTTTGATTGTAATAACCCAATATTTTAAAAAGAAAACTCTTTTTGATATTGTATATGACATGCATTGTTGAGAATAAAAAAATATTTTTATTTAAATATGAACATTATAACTGAGCTGTTAAAATGTAATGTATAAATAGTTTTAAATAATTTATGAAATATATATAATGATCCTACTCAATATAAATATATTGATAACTTACTAGTAAATAATCAATAAATTTTTAGTGAAGTCATTTTATTATTCAAAAATATGGTTTATTCAAAAATAGGTTTTATTGATTTTTGAATGAAATTATTATAACTGATTTGTGGAAATTTTATAAATTTTATTTGATAAAAATGTTTTAGTTTTTAAAATATTCAACTAAAAATTAATTTAGGGTGAAATTTTCATATTTTTATCTAAAAAGTTTTAGTTTTCATTGAATAATGAAAAATATGGATTTATATCAAAATAATATTTTATTTTAAATAATTTAGAAGGTAAAATTATATTGTGGTTTATTTTTAAAACATAATTAGTTAATTTTGATAAACAATAATCCAATTATAGTATTTGTAATTAATTATATACTTTAATTTGGTATTAATAAATCTTATAATTTAAAAAAATCTAAAAAAAATTCTTTCATTGATTGTTGTATATTAAAACTAAATTATTTTCTTAAAATTATATAAATTGGGTATTGAAAAACAGATTCCATATTTTGAATTAAGAGGTCCAAATTTGGTAAATAGGTCTATTTAATTTTTGTTCATTATGAATATCAACCATAGTTAATAATTTTCACCATCGTGAGGGAAAATAAAATAACGAAGCTTAAAAAGTTAATATTATATGGACTAAAAATTACCTTTACACTTGATTTTATCCTTTTTTATGATTTTAGTACTTCTATTTTCATCCATATTTTGAAAAAATAGAAACTTGGGGTCATATTCCTTTTATTTTTACGTTTATATTATTCCATGTAAAGAAAATTTATAAATATCATTCTCTTTATTTTATTTGTTTTAAAATATTCACTTATAGGTAAAATAAGGGAATGTTCATTTTAAAAAAATTATTTGAAAGATAAATTATTTTTTTCTTGGTAATTTATTTATAATTTTTATTGATAAATTAATTACCTTAAATTCTTATGCAACACGGATAATGTATTAATTTATTTAATAGAAAATTAAAATAAATGATTTAAAAAATATTTAAAAAATATTATATCAATGAAAATATATGTTACACAATTTTATTCAATAAATAAAACTTATTAATAATGTGTGAAAAATTTATATTTAAATTCATTTGGAGTCTTATTTTTTTTAAATTCAAATTAAATGAATATTGTATAGAATGACATTAATGATATTTGATGTGAAATAATATTTTATTAAATTATTTAAATGTTATAAAAATATTTAAAAAGTACTATTACAATGATAAATGGTCTAAAATTTCATATATTTTTCATTTATTATCCAATTTTCACCTTATAATTATAATTATAACCCTTTAATATTGAAAAGTTCATTAACGCGGTTACGGTTGGAATTGATTAACCAAGAGGTTAATCTCGATCATAAATCTTAAAATGATATGAAAACACGTTAAACAATTATTTTATGATTATATAAATACCATATATTCCACTAATTTTAATCCATGTCATTTTGGATCCATTTTACATAAGTTAGATATGTATTGTATAATAATATTTCATGTATTTCCAAAATTGACATAAATTATATTTTATAATAAAAAATATTTTATTAAATGATTAATAATTCCTAAAAAGACTATATATATCTTTTAACTTTTTATATGGTAGAAAATTTAAACCATAATCCTTTTATGAGAAAGTTTTTCTTTTATAATAACAATCTTGGCACCTAAATAGTAAAAACATCATTATCACAGTAATGGTAAGAAAGGATTTACACATGTAAAAAATATGTAAGGGTAAAAACAAGTCTATATTGTTCAAAATTTTATAGGATGATATTATTTGATCCCATACATTTCTTATAAATTAATTTTATCAGTTTATAGTCTAATGAATATTGACATTAATTTATATTAATATAATACTTTGAAAAACCCAAAAATATCCCTCCCCTCATTATAAAAGGGTTCCACTTTCCTCTTCCCTACACACTACAAGAAACATTTTCTCACCCAATAGCTTCCCAAATAGATTAAAATAATAAAAATCTTCATTATATATTTATTTTTATGCATTATATAAACATTATAGGGCATAATGTGTAAATAAATAGAGATTTCCCGATGAAGAGGTACAATTGTTAAACAAATGTTTTAGTTTTATTTTATCTTCAAACTCCTACAAATATTATTCAACCATGATGAAATAACAAAATTATTATCTTCCATATATTTATATATTATTATGTTAATTTCAATATCTATATCTATATCCACTTCCATCAAATGGGAAATAAAACTATCCTTTCTGTGAACGACAGACTGCCACCATACGAACTGAAGTAATTTGTGTTCCACCATCACCTCTCATAGATTATTATAATTATATATTTAATGTATATATATTATATTCATTACATATTTTCCATTCTGTAAATATATTATATCACATATTTTCTTACCTTTCTATTCATTGAAAAGTGATAATTTTGTTTGTGCGTACGTGTAGACTACCACCTCCACGAAGTGATGTGATTCATTTTTCATCACCACATCAGATGAATAATATATGTCACATTATTTAAATATTATATATGATATTTTTTATATAAATATAATTTTTTATCATGATCATTGAAAAATGAAAACATTACTCATGCATATGTATGGTCTACAATCTCTATGATTGTAACATAGTTTATTTTTCAAAACCATATTTTTTTATTCGTTTTAAAAGTATAATTGATGTATAAAAATGATAATTTTTTTATGATGCTGGAATAATGACTATTTTTATTATAGTCAACTGACCAATTTCATTTTGGACAATGAACTGAATAATGTCAAAACATCTGACATGAGCGTAAATTTTTAAGAAATTGAATATAATAGGGTAATATATAAAATAAAATGAATAATAAGCTTAAATGTAATGTCCCAAATTTTCATATATGGTACAGATACTTTAATTTCCAATGTAAACCTGTATATAGGTTAGGCTGGGTTGGTTTGTTCCTTTCTAAAAGATCCTATATATTCTTTTCGGGTGATTCTGGGAGGAAACAGTTGTATAGAAACTGAAAGAGAAGTATGTCAGCAGAAAACCTATGGTGTAAATCAGTGGGTTAAAGTGTAATTAGATCTAGCATATCTCATGAAGATGGGGTTTTTTATAGTAAACATCACTTTTTATGTCATAAATATTTTGAGAAACTTAAATGTGGGGGAAATTAACTTTTTACCCAATTTCATTATAACATAAATATTTTCTTCTTCTTCCCCTTTCACATACACCACCTTCTCTAATAATCCTCTATTCTTACCCTAATTAAATTTAATATTTCAGATTCCTCATATATCTAGAGTTCATTTTGTTTCCCATTGGTCTCATTGGACACATATTATTAACCTATTAAACCCTTTCATAGTTTATCTCACTTTATGGAATGTTTAATATGTGTGAGCTAATATGACACATTTTCAGGTTATTTTTCTATTATTATAATGTATTTAATTCTATCTTAAATATAAATCTGATACTTAATGAGGAATATTCTACCTCCATAAGGTAGTTTATCTAGTAATTTTTCCTTAAATTTTATTTTTCTTATGTCATTCACCATCATGTCGCATGATGGACATTCTGTTAATTTATTTAAAAAGTTAAATTTCCATATTTAAATTCTTAAACTAATTTGTGGAAATTTTATATACCCTTATTTATTATCATAGGTCAACCACATTAAAAAATTCCACCCTCTTCAAGTGTGGTTATTATATTCTATTGATTAAATGGAATGATAAATAGTTGGAAACCATATCCGGGATTATGTGAAATAATTACATTCATGCTGGATTATTGTTATTATTTCCCACCCATGTATAATGGATGTTGATACATAATTAAATCTATTGTTGGACATGATGCTTCATGATCCCATGACATTTGATTTTGGTCAAGATGTCACAAATAATTTATTGAATGGTGGTAATGATTTTTAATGTTCCCCTAGAGGTTATTCGATATGAACTTTCACTTTTCTCATTTGGTAGATCGATATTATGACATCTATATCCCAGGTCAAATTCTTGGGCTAGTGCCCTATTTACCGTATGAGACTCCTATGAATATTCATGGACTCCCGAGTTTTTCTCACATCTTTTCCAGTTTTATAATATATATATGGATATATATTTCACTACATATATATATCATATATATAAATACAAATATATGTATATATATATATATTGTGACACATGTTTAGAGGTATCCCAACTTAGGCTCAAGAAAGAAGTGTCTTTGTGGTGTTCTTTAAGAACCAAACCTGACACATTTTTAGATTATATTTATACTTAACATTATTACATATACAAACTACCATTTTATATACATTATTTCAATCATACTAGACAACATGGGTGGTAGCCTACTGAGTATATCTCAATCCTTATTCAAGAAAATTATTGGTACCTGAATATAATACTTGGGTTATGATAGGGACAATTTCAAGGGTATGGATATGGATACTTGAATGTATTTTCTAGGATTGAGTACTGGAGTAGAAGAACATGATTATTCTCGTGAGGCTATTAGTGATATCTTGGGCATATTGTTATCTTTTTTTATATCATGTTTTATATGCTTGTTTGTATTTATCTTGTGTATTTTTTTGTATAGTATCATGACATGATCATAATTTTTTATATCAAACAGGTGATCTTATTTATATAGATAATTTTCTTTATAGTATTTCTTATTATTACACTCTTTCAACAAATTTAATTGTTATTCTCCATTGTACTCCACATTTACTAGAGGGAATAGTCTATCCGTAGGAACACCCTTGGACCTCACTAATAGTTTGTAGTTTATGGCCTAAATTGAGTAATTTATAAGGCCATGTGTCTAACTTATTTTTGTTACATAGGATTTAATTGGGTTTGATATGCTACATAGTGTAATCGAAACAACTTCTTTTTGCTTTTTTCTTACAGTTTTGGAATTGTTAAATAAGATATTTTAAATTTTTCTAATTTGTTAATGAGACTATTCCTATGAGTATCTATCTCACATAAAAATAAAATAAAAATTATAGTGGAATTAAGAAATCTAGTTTTTTCTTATTACAGTTATATTTATTTCACCATTGGGTGACACACATGATTTGTTTCATAATAATAATAATAATAATAATAATTATTATTATTATTATCGATTTATTTTTCCCTTGACATGGTATATGAAAGGGGTATTGATCATAAATCTTAGTAGGCCCCTAAGTATTCACATGTTATGCATATGAAATTACATGTTTTTGTTACTACATTTATTTTATGCTTCATATTACCAATGCCTTAACTTTTATATTTATAAATATCCTCACATTTCATACAGGGATAGAATAATTGGATTAATTAAAGTGTATGCAACAATATAAATGGTGTTTTACCATATATATTTATGGTTATACCTTAATTAAACAATTATTACATGATTTATCCACGGATAGTTGGTCACATGGGTTGAAATGTAAGCTGATTTCAATTACAAGAATGCAATTTTTATTTTAAAAAGCACATACTTCTATAAATTGGGAATCATGACTCATCTAGCTGGATCATAACATATATAAATATAGATTTTTATGAAATTAAATTGATTTAAATTATAAAAAATTGGGTACTATTAAATGTTGATGCTTATTACAACCTAAAGGGTGTTTTCCTCTCTGCCATGTAATTGACACTCCATATACTGGGACCTCTTCTATGGGATGTGAGACCTTGAACATTACCCGACCTTAGTAGTGGGTAGTAGGAAGTGTCTCATGTGACTCTAATGATATTCAAAAAATACTTATATAAATATTTAAGAGTTGAAATATGGTTGTTGAATCATGTATAGAAAGACATTGAACAAGTCTTACTATATTAACTATGATCAATTCAAATACAAAATTCTTTTCTGAGCCATATTTTTTGAAATTGAAGAAATATTCAACTAAAAACACCATAGGTTGAGCACTAAGAAGGTGTTGATGACCATAAAATGAAAATGGTGGTATCTGAACCACTATTTTTACCTCAATCATACCACTTATGACACTTCTAACTATACAAGAATGGTACACTAATTTTATGTTCCAAAAGTGTTTCCAATGGTTTATACAGTCTCTCATGGAAGCTCTATGACCTACTTCTTCTATATAAGAGTTTAAATGTGAGTTAAAATATCTACATCCACCTACATTATTGAGGGATGGTCCCCCTCCCCCCATGTAGTCGATTCATAACCAGAGGCTATGCTATCTATATTTGTGATCTTAGAGATTCATTTGGAATAGAGGTTCAATCTTGAAACCAACATGTTATGTGATTACACCAAGTGATGGTGAGGTGTTTTAACATGAGCTCATCAATATTAGGATATGATCTATAAATATTTCTAGATTACCTTATATGATTATGTTTTCCTATATAAACTTAGATTTTATCAGTCCATAAAATTTATGCATTTTTACCAGTTAGCTATGTTCGTGATGGAGTATTACATTAATTTCATAGATATCTAGTTTTTCACCCTTTCTCACTGAAGAAGATATTATGTAGTGATATAGTTTAGGATGGCCTTTTATACACCATTTGATTTTAAGTTTATATCTTTTGGTTAACTACCATTTTAGATATGATGAATCAAGTCTTCATCATAGAGATGAATTTGAGGGAAGTTGATGGTGTGGGAAAGGGTGTTTTTGCATCCAGACAATGTAGCATCTCATATAGAGACTAGAAGTGATGCCTTGAGTATTATAATGTGGAGACATTTGTATTCATGTGTCACGCACTAATATTTACATGTTATTCCACAAGTGTGGGAATACTAGACATATAAATCCCTAATACAACAGACTTTCAGTTTAATTCTGATCATATAGAATAATGAACTATCTACAATGGTTTTTAGATCCTATCCACAATTTCATAGGGATAAGTGGTCAACATAGACTATGTATTTTGGAAAGGGGCCTATAACTTCATGTCATATAAGTAGTTGTGCTACTATCAACCAAACATGCTGGGGATGTGGATGTGGGCGTATGAGCCAATCATACCAGATGCAATTCCAAGAGATTCAATTGGATCTAGATGGCTATCTTGTGTATTAGAGCTACATAACTAGATTGATTCATGCAATATATATTATTCCATAGGAATAAGGTTTTATTTATTCTATATTATGAGGTACAATTTTATTATCCTAAACTCTAGTGTATCCACATTTTAAAAAATGATCCTTATATTCTTTAACATTTGTAGAAATTATGGAAAGTTTTCAAATTGAAATTAAGTACATATATGGGGTAATGTATTTGGATAATCTAATGACAACTAAATCAAATATTATACATCAATTCAATGTTTTTAACCTCTTGGATGGTGGTTTTAGTTTCTTATGGAACTTACTCATCCAAGAGATGACTAGATTTGAAATCATTCCCCGAATGGATATGTTAATCATAAATCAAGCCAATATTGATTATTATCAATGGTGGGTGAATTTATCATCAAATGAATATGATAATTACATGTATAAGGGATAATGGGAGGTCCACGAAACCTGAGATAGACTCGATCATCATAGGATGGTTGGAGTGATATCAAAGGTTGCAGGTCTCTTTGTGAACAATTAGTGAGTACGAAAAGCTGATTTTCCTTAAATAGGGGATAATTAGATGGATTTTTTCCCGGATAACTTTTTTGGACTACCTACTAAGATAAAGGTTGAGTTCACTATTGATCTAGTACCAGGAGAAACACCAGTATCCATTCATCCTTATAGTATGGATCCTATATAGCTTCTAGAGCTCTAGAGAGAATTATAGGTCATGGAAGCAAAGGGTTTTATATGTTTCAGTACATCTTCTTGTGGTTCACTAGTGTTATTATCCAAAAAGGATAATGGAACCTTAAGATCTGTTTGGACCACCAAATTTTGAATCAAATTAATGTTAGAAATCGGTATCCTCTACCCAGCATAGATGAGTTCTCCACCTATCTTTGAGGAGTGAGGGTCTTCTTAATGATCAATCTATAGTTTGTCTATAATTAGGTACATGTGAAGACATTATATATACAACATATGGATCTCTATAGAATATATGGAATTTATGAGTATCTGATAACAATTTTATATCTTAAGAACTCACATGAAGTTTTCATGGCCTTGATGAATCAGTTCATCCATCCATTTCTTGATTCATTTGGGGTGGTCTTTGTGGATGACACCTTGGTGTGTTGTCACTCTCAAAAAGATTATTCCAAAAATTATGATACTGTACAGAATACACTAATAGAGCATCATTTTTTTACAAATCTGACAAAGTGTAACTTTTGAATCGATAAATCTCACCTCCTTGGTCACAATATCTTAGAGACAGGTGTATCTATTAACCTAGTGAATGTGAGATACATGGTATAATGAGGTTATCGCAGGATTTTTTTTTGAAATATGGAGATTCTTAGGGATGTATAAATATTGTAGGCACTTTATTTAGGAATTATCATTCCTTATAGAACCTATTATAGTCTTGAAAATAAGGGTGTAAATTTTAATGTGGTTTGAATCTTTTGAAAAAAATCCTTCCAGGAGATGAATGTGAGATTTAATTACCAGAAATATTGATTATTAATTATGTTGATATGAGATACAAGGTATATTATGATGCGTCAAGTAATGATTTGGAATCTATTATGATGTTGGGAGAGAGAGTTGTTGAATATGGGTCACATTATCTGAGGCCTCATGAGCAAAATGACATAATGCATGACCTCACGTTGGTAGTTGTGGTTCATGCCTTATTTTGTTGTTTGAATTACTTCTAGGGATAAGGGTTCATTGTTTAAAAAAAAAATTGTAAATATATTTCCACATGGTGTGACTTGAATATCATCTAGTTTATATGGGTAGAATACGTATTTCCATTCTATTTTGAACACTCTTATATGCCCGGGAATGGAAAAATAGTGGATAATGTGATGATCTGAAAGACTTAGACACAAGAATATTAAAAGAGAATTAGTGAGTATATGTCAATGGATTTATTTTCTGAGATTAATTTAGTGGTTCTGGAATATCACAGGAAGCCTATTTTAGATTCATTGGTAGTGAAATCTTCTCTTATGGAGCTTATAAAGATGATACAACTTTCTGATTTCATGGGATTATTCAAAAGGGAGTGTCTCTCTGGTGAGGACAGAATATCTAGTTAGGTTATTGATGAGGGTAATATTTTTCACATTTTGGGTGCATGTAGACATACGAGAAAAATTGACATGGGATTCTCATGCCTATAAATGGGAAGTACATCCTAGACTCACCATGATGTACCATAATGTACACCTCCAAAATTGGTGGTTGGGTATAATGAGGCAGATTACATGTTTTATTACATGGTTTCTAACCTATAATAATGTAAAGGCATAGCACCAGTGGCCTATTATAATTTTACAAACTCTATCCATTCGGAAATGGAAATGGGATGATATCACTATGGTTTTTTATGTTATATTTGATGAGATCCCCCTGAATTAGTGATACAGTATGGGTGATCATCAATAGTTCAACCAAGGTCTCTCACTTTTTACCTATTAGAGAGACATTCTCAGAGGATGATCTTAGGAGGATTTACATCTGACAGGTTATACCACATCATGGTGTTCGCTATAATATTTTATTGATCAAGGATGATTGGTTTACATCTTGGTTTTGGTAGCTGTGACACCCTGAACTTGATTTCTGTTGTGATAATAATTTTAATTATTACATTTGTATTCATTTCCTTTTTATATAATAAATTCCCACATAATAAACACAAAACTTGTTATTCATTCAAACACTATAATTGGATACATGGAAACAAGGCCAACAATGAATAACTGACCAAAAATTTATACAAGTAGGCCAATCACGATCACCTGTAGACCCCACATCACTAAAAACATGACAAGAAAGTAGTGGATCTCATTTTGATCTGACACCACTAAAAACATTATAACTACAACTGTAGCAATCTTACTAAGCATTAAAGGGATGAAGAGCACCATATTCTGTGTCTCAGTGTTTGAAGTTGGAATACCCTAAATCGCATTTTTATAATACCTAAACTTTGACCGTTGCCATTTAGGTGATAGTTGTGTTTACAATGGATATAATTACATCCATCAAGTACTTGTGGTTTAATTGATTATGAATATTTAAAATGTTGAAGTATTTCAAATATATGTTATATTCATTAACTCTTAATTATGTTTTATGATTTGAAAACATAATTCAAGAACTTTTCATTAATGTTTCCAAATATTTAGACATTCTGGTTTTGTAAATTGATCACCTGTATGAAAATTATAAATATTTATTTCTTTTGAACTTAATATGTAATGGTTTTCTCTATGTATAAAATCACCTTGAAATATTTTAAGTAATTGAGTGCTATAAAATCCTATCGTTGAACATATTTAATTAAGCTCATCTTTGGAAACATGACTTTTGAAACCATAACATTTTGGTACATAAGTCCAGTTAAATTCAAAGAGAAAAATGTGTTTTGAATTTGAAATTTTTTTTTGAATACTTTCATTAATAAAAATATATACAGTTTGATTTTTTTTAACTTCCAAAGTTATGAATAAATCAAATTTTATAAAAGTATATTCTATTTATTTTACATGGTTATTTTGAAAATCGGGTTAATAAAAAAATATTAACCCTAACTAGACCTTTACAGCTAGGTCGAGGGAGGCGACACACACTCGGTGGCTGATCCTAGCCCTCAACCCAAGCCATGGATGGCCCATCATGGCCATGGGTACCCCGAAGGGCGCATAGGAGAGCAAGAGTGCTTGAGCAGACCATTGTGGGTGTGAGGCCGTGGCGGAGCTAAGTAGGTCGAGGCCTACGAGAAAGCGGGAGCCCATGTGTAAGGCCCCCATCGGTGTGTGTTGTGATTTATGAAGTGTGCAGCGGAGCCTCGGGCTTATAAGGAAGCTACGCGCGTCTCCCCTGTTTGATGTGGGAAGTGATTTTTCAGGAGAAACGCGATATAGGCTGTTAGATCGTGTCGCGCGTGATCCACGCCGTTGATCTCGATCTCACATCCAACCCTTAGTAACCCCAGAGTGCTATAGTGTTATTTATGAGCTTTTCGATCGGCATGAGATCGAATCATGATCGTCTACTCAGTTTTAAATCCCACACATTGCCTCAACCGTCCGATCTGATTCAAGATCCAATCTCAACCATTGTTTTTTTTAAACTCACGAACTCCTCCCAGCTTCTTGATCAAGACTCATGTGATCTAAACCCTCCATTTCCTCCCTTGGTTTTCACTTCTGCATTGTCTTCCCCATCGCGCTCAAACAAGTGGCCACCCACTGGTATTTCTTCCTTCATCTTTATCATCTCGTCATTCGGTTTTCCCCACTATTTTATGGCCTCACGACCTTGACTTCTACATGAAAGATCCTCCTTGATCTCTTTTATTTCACTTTATTTTATTTTGATGTTACATTATTTTTTTTCGGTATGGTTTATGACAAGCTTTATATATACGTATGTATTATAATTCCTGTTTTTTAGCTCTCTTTAAGAAAAATGTTGGGTTGTTTTATCTCAGTCATTTTTTTAGTCTTTGTTTATATTCTATTTATGATATATTATATATATGAAATATATGTATATCACCTATAAAAACCCAATATTTTTCACAGAAAATTACATGTTTTCCTCCTCTCGATGTGCAAACATTTCATGCCCATCCTTCTTGCACACCCGAAGTCAGGTAAGGGATCAACTTGTTATGTTTTCAGTTTTTTAAAACTACTATATCCTTATGTATATATGGGTCTACATGTATATATATATATATATATATCATTTCATATCTTTTCTAAATCATATCTCATGATGAACTTTCGAAATGAGTTTTGAGTACACAACACATAAAAGAGGTTTCGTGCTTCAAATTTTATATGTGAACCCTTTTTATCTAATTTCTTTTCCTCATGTATATATGTATATGTATATATTTTTTTCTTCATATGTTTTAGAATTTCAAAACAAAAGTATGTATATTCATATATATATGTATACAACAAACCATTTCGAATTATGATCTTTGAAGTGTGATCATTCGTTTTTAAGTGTTGTTTTCAAAATATAAAACACATGAAAGGGGTCTAGTTCCTCATGTTTTCTTTTTTAAGTATACCCTTATTTACAATTCATGTATTTATGGTTATATAAATATATATTACAACTGATATTTCACTAAACCTATCCTTATTAAATTAAATCCTGGTTACGAAGAACACAATAGTTTTAAGAATTTATTAGATCTTGTTTTGGGTAATGTAGATCCAAAATAAACACTTAATGTATGTATAAATTTTTTTCCATAATTACCAAATATAGATGGATACATATATGTATTTCAAACTTGATTTCTCAAGTAAATGGTATAATCGTTTCCATGTTCAAGCATAAATATACATTCATGCATGAGCTCACATGTTTAAATTTTTTTTATGCATGAACACTTCACAAGCAGTAATCCATACTTTGTATTCCAATTGTTCTACAAGAAATTCCTTTGGTCCTTTATGTTTATGTTTTAATATTTTATATAATAATTTACATTTCCTTGATTAAATGAGTATCTCAAAGTCAAATAAAATGCCACATTCTTAAGTTTTTAAATGAAAGAGTTGTAATTTCATGTGACATCTCATTAATTTATGTGTACTTGTTCTTATTACATATGCAAGGGTATGTTGTTTTGGTTCATACACATCCTTGTTTAATACGAATCCAACAAGTTTAGTTCTTTTTACATGATCCATTCCAGTATGAACATGTATTAAAAAGGATTATGGACTGAGAATGTAGGTTTTCTATGTAACATGACCACTATGAAGATGAGACCATGCTAACACATGTGAAGAATGTATTGGACTTAAAATGATGTGACGAGTGAGCCTGGAATTATACAGCGCTCCAATGCATTGGTTAAAGTGATGAAGTCTCATGAGTTAAGTGAAATAATTTGTGAACATGATGTTATCTTTGTTCACAACAATGTGTGGTAGTTAACCATGATTATGTTGGGTTTTTACCCGTACGGTCATGGAGTAAGGCCTTGAAAAAGTCCATCATTATACATTTTTTCATTATGAAATAGTAAATTATCAACCAAGGGATTGTGGATCCTTAACTAAGAATCTTTTATAATTAAGTAAGTGAAATATTAAGCCATAATCAAGTGTGAAAATGGAATGTTACACAAGGGAAAAGTATCTAATGTTAAAGTCATATGAATATATTTTTAGGCACCAATGAATCATAAAATGAATGCTTATACTCTTGAAAATTATTTTGGAGTTTTCTTGACTATGTTATAAATTATGAACATCTCATTTCTTATAAACACATGCGCACTCTGATTCATATTTTTGTAGAAATCATAGCTATTTTTTATGAAAATGGACTTTTGGAAAAAAATTCTGTAAGTAACCTCAAAAAATATTTATGGTGTGCCTCAAAACATAATATCTACCTCTTGATAAAATGTTTTATATTTGTTTTCATGGTGGTTGTTTTTTTTCTAAAAATGAGGAATTTCCGTCAAATGTTCTAAAACATATTACTGGACATTTTTATGCTCACCCTATATTTTATATTTATGTTTTACAGGTTTTTAGCAGTTGTTCCCAAGCCTTAAGTACACTTTGTGAGGACACCGAGTTGAAGCTTAGCCCTGTTATGTTTTCAGAAGAAGTGATTCGGCATCATCTAATTTTCCAAGAACCTAAACTGAGACGATCCTCTGTATTGGGACAAGATGTGCAATTTTTTTCTATTTTGTAAGCCTATTTTTATTAAGAAAATTACACACCATGTTTCAGGCATTGATCTCATTCTTCTAGGTTTGGGGTTATGACAGTTGGTATCATGGGATTTGTTTATGAAAACTCTTGAAAATTAGAGCGAAAAAAATTACATAATTTCATCACACTAAGAAAAATCCTTCATAATATTTATGATGGCTGATGAATCACACCTTGTATCTCTTCCAACATAAGTATTAGAGACTATAGTGGGAATGTCATGTGCTGAAAACTATGAGACGGTTCAAAATATCCATTAATCATGAAAAACCCTTTACTGTGTATCCAATTCTCCTCATATACTCCAACATCACCAAGGATCAGGCATTGAATATTTTTATGATACAAGCCTAATTTCTATTTTATGCACAGTAATTAGAATACCTTGAGGGTTTGTTTAATTGTTTTACCCTAGTTAATAATTCTTCATCTCGATAGGTCATTGAAGAGGCTGCACAAGGGGGTGACCTCCGAGCAGCATACCTTTGCCAAATTCTGACCTATGGTCTTCATGGTCAATTTATGGACTTTGATGCTCATAAGGACGAGGCTACACATTTACATTATCATCATATAGTTCATGTCGATGTTTCCCAACTTTATACACGTCAATATTTCCTCACCCTAAACTGTAGATGTCTACATGGGTTTTATCCTAATTTACCATGTTGCATCTGGACCCAAGAGATCAAAACGTTTGGAACCGCCTTGGGTAATCATTTAATTGGGAACCCAAAAAATCACTAACATCGATAGTACCTCTGAAAATACATCATGATGATTATGTAACACCTCGAGTTTACAAACTATTTTAAATGAATCATGTTATATTTTGTGTGTTGGTATCTTATTATGGTTCTAAAAAATTAATACCTCTATCGCAATCTAGTTATGTTATACTATGTAAAACATGTCCCTTGTATTTCATATGGAAAACGTGAGTTCATCAATCCACCTTTTATCACTTCCAACTGAATTTCTATAATACATAACCACGAAGAAATATTCAGAACACTACTACCCTTTTTCCAACCTCCTCTTGTTTTGGAAGTGTCTTTATAAAGTATCCCTCAGCCCGAACATCCTTCGGACCTACCGACGTACTGGTCATGTTTATCGCCGCATAACAACTGTACAACTAGCAATGTACATGTGTAGAGGAGAGTACCATGAAGGTCTCTTCCTTTACTTCACCTTGTTCGAGAACTACCTATACTTGGAGAAATTTGATGAAGCTGCCTTAGAGGGTGACACCAAAGAAACTTATCTGCTCTAGGTCCTGAGTTTCAGTATGTATTGGATGCTTTATGGATTTGAAGTGTTCAAACCAGAGGTGGTCCAGGAGATTTATAGAGAGGTAGCACACTCCCAAATCTCTAATCTCCACACCTCCCATGAAAATATTTGGAAAATAGAATGCTTTATGCATAGGTTTGACCCTAACTACTCATGGTGTATATGGGCCAATGAGATTGAGGAACTAGGAACTAATCTGGGAATCCACCTAGAAACATCAGCGGATTACCCGCAATGGAGGTCCTGGTGGAGGGGACCTCGAGCATAAATTCTCTCTCGTTTTGTTGGTAGTTGCTTACTGGTGTAATAGAATTGCGATGGTGAAATTCTTTATAAGAGGGGAAAATGTGACACCCCGATCTTTATTTCTATTGTAATAATAATTTTAATTTTTACATTTGGCTTAATTTTCTTTTTATATAATCAATGCCTGCAAAATAAACACAAAACATTTTATTCATTCAAACAATGGAAATGGATACATGGAAACAAGGCCTAAGGAGATTAACTAACAAAAAATTCCTACAAGTAGGCAAACCATGATCACCAGTAGACCCCACATCACCACAAACATGCCAAAGAAGTTTTGGATCTCCTTCTGATATACCGGGACTAAGATCATTATAACCAAAACTGCATCAATCAAACTAAAAATTAAAGGGATGAAGAGCACCATCTTCTGTGTCTCAGTGTTTGAAGTTGGAAAACCCTTAATCACGTTTTTATAAGACCTAAAATTAGACCATTGATATTTAGGTGACCGTTTAGTTTACAACGGCTATAATTACATCCACCGGGTATTTTGGATTAATTGATTATGAATATTGAAAATTTTGAAGTATTTCAAATATACGTTAAAGTCATTAATTATTATTTATGTTTAATTATTTCAAAACTTAATTCAAGGACTTTTCATTAATGTTTCCAAAATATATAAACTTTCTAGTTTTTTAAATTGATCACCAGTATGATAATTATAAATATTTCTTTCTTTTGAATGTAATATGTAATGATTTTCTCTATGTATAAAATCACCTTGAAACATTTTAAGTAATTAAGTTCTTTAAAATCATATCATTGAACATACTTAATTGAGATCATCTTCAGAAACATGACTTTTGAAACCGTAACGTTCTGGTACATAAGACCACTTAAATTCAAAGAGAAAAATGCATTTTGAATTTGAAAACGTTTTTTATGAATACTTTCATTAATAAAAATATATATAGTTTTATTTGTGTATTTTTTTTAAACATACAAAGTTGTGAATAAATCAAATTTTATGAAAGGTTATTCTGTTTTTTTAGATGGTAATTTTTAAAATAGGGTTAATAAAAAAATATTAACCCTAGCCAGCCTTTTACTGCTGGGCCAAGGGGGGCAGTACAAACTCGGTGGATGAGCCTATCCCTCATCCTAAGCCAAGGCTGGCCGAGCATAGGCATGGGTTCCCCGAAGGGCGCACAGGAGAGCAGGAGTGCTTGAGCATGCCACCGTGGGCGTGAGGCTGCAACACAGCTAGGTAGGTCGAGGCCTATGGGGTAGTGGGAGCCCATGTGTGAGGCTCCCTTCCGTGTGTGATGTGATATCTGAATTGTGTAGCGGAGCCTCAGGCTTATAAGGAAGTTGTGTGTGTCTCCCTGTTTCGATGTGGGATGTGACTTATTGGGTGAAATGCGATCTGGGCCATTGGATCGCGTCACATGTGATCCAATCCGTTGATCCTGATCTCGATTCCAACCCTTAGTGACCCCGGACCACTACAGTGTTCTTTTTGAGCCGTTAGATCTACGTGAGATCTAATCATGGCCGTCTACTCAGTTTTAATTCACATGCCCTGCCTCATCTGTCCGATCTGATTCAAAATCCAATCTCGATCGTTCTTGTTTTAAAAACCCATAGACTCCTACCAGCCGCCTGATCAAGACTCATGCGATCTTAACCCTCCATTTCCTCCCCCAATTTTCTCTTCTTCGTTTTCTTCCTCGTTGTACTCAAACTAGTGGCCACCCACTAGTATTTCCTCCTTCTTCTTTATCTTCACCTCCTTCATGTTTTCCCCACTATTTCATGGCCTCACGGCCTTGATTATAGTCGAAAGATCCTCCCCAATCTCTTTTATTTCACTTTATTTGTTTTTGAAGTTACTTTCTTTTGTTTCGGTATGGTTTTTTACAATCTTTATATATATGTATGTATTGTAATCACTATTTGTTTTTCTGAGATCTCTATTTAAGCAACATGTTGGGTTGTTTTTTCTTGGTCTTTTTTTTAGTCTTTGTTTATATTTTATTTATGATATGTTATATATATAAAATATATGTATACTTCCTATAAAAACCCGGTATTTTTTCACCCAAAATTACTAGTTTTCCTCCTCTCGACGTGCAAATATTTCCTGCCCATCCTTCTTGCACACCTGAAGACAGGTAAGGGATCAACATGTTATGTTTTCACTTTTTCAAAACACTTATATCCTTATGTATATATGGGTCTATATATATATATACACTATTTCATATTTCATCTAAATCATATCTCATGATGAACTTTCTAAATGTGTTTTGAGTACACAACACATGCAAGATGTTTCATGCTTCAAATTTTATATGTGAACCCTTCTTATCTATTTTCTTTTCCTCATGGATATATGTATATGTATATAATTCCATCTTAATTTGTTTTAGAGTTTCAAAACAAAATTATGTATATTCATATATATGTATATGTATACAAAAAACCATTTTAGATTATGATATTTGAGGGGTCATATTTCATTTTTAAGTGTTGTTTTCAAAACATAAAACACATGCAAGGGGACTAATTCTTCATGTTTTCTTTTTAAGTATACCCTTATTTACAATTCATGTATGTATGGTTATATAAATATATATTACATCTGATATTTCACAAAACCTATCTTTATTAAATTAAATCTTTGTTATAAAGTACCCAATAGTTGTAAGAATTTATTAAATCATGTTTTGGGTTATACAGATCCCATATACACACTTCATTTAGGTATAAACATGTTTTGATAATTATCAAATCCACATGAATACATATATGTTTTTCAAACATGATTTCTTAAGTAAATGGTATAATTGTTTCCTTGTTCAAGAATAAATATACATTCATGCATGAGCTCACATGTTTAAATTTTTTTATGCATGGTCACTTCACAGGCAATAATCCATACTTTATATTCCAATTGTTCCACAAGAAATGTCGTTGGTCTTTTAAGTTTATGTTTTTATATTTTATATAATAATTAAAATTTCATGTATTAAATGAGTATCTAAATGTCAAAGAAAATTCCACATTCTTAAGTGTTTAAATGCAAGAGATGTTATTTCATGTGACAACCCATTATTTTATGTGTACTAGTTATTATTACATATTCAAGGTCATGTTGTTTTAGTTCATACAAGTCCCTTTTTAATATGAATCCAAAAATTTTAGTTCTTTTTACATGATCCATTCCAATATTAACATGTATAAAAAAGGATTATCGACTAAGAATGTAAGTTTTCTATGTAACATGACCACTATGAAGATAAGACCATGATAAGACATATGAGGAATGTATTGGACTTAAAATGATGTGATGAGCACACCCAAAATAATAAATCTCTCCAATGCATTAAGAAAAGTGATGAAGTATCATGAGTTAGGTGAAATAATATGTGAACATGATGCTAGATTTGTTCACAACAATGTGTGGTAGGTAACAACAATTATGTTGGGTTTTTACCCGTACGATCTTGGTGCAAGGCCTTGAACAAGTCCAGAATTATAGATTTACTAATTATGAAATAGTAAATGATCAACCAAAGGATTGTGGATCCTTAACTAAAAATATTTTATAATTAAGGTAGTGAAATCTTAAGGCATACTCAAGTGTAAAAATGGAATGTTACACAAGGGAAAATTATCTAATGTTAAATTCATATGAATCTCTTTTTATGCACTAATGAATCATAATATGAATTCTTATAATCTTGACAATGCTTTCAGAGTTTTCATGACTATTCTATTAATTATGCACATCTCATTTATTACAAACACATGGGCACTCTGATTCATGTTTTTTTAGAAATCATACCTATTTTTTATGAGAATGTCCTTTTGAAAAAACTACCTCTAAGTAACCTATGAAAATATTGATGGTGTTCCTTGAAATGTAATATCTTCCTCTTGAGAATATGTTTTATATTTGTTTTCAGGTTGGTTGTTTTATTTCTAAAATGAGGAATTTCTTTCAAATGTTTCAAAACCCCCTTTTGGGCATTTTTATGCTCACCCTACATTTTTAATTTATGTTTTACAGGTTTTTAATAGTTGTGCCCAAGCCTTATGTACTCATTGTGACGACACCAAGTTGAAGGTTAGCCCTATTATGTTTTCAGAAGAAGTGCTTCAGCAGCATCTAATTTTCCATGAACCTAAACTGAGATAATCTGCTATATTGGGACAAGAAGTGAATTTTTTTCTTATTTTTAAGCATGTTTTTATGATGAAAATTGCACACCATGTTTTAGGCACCGATTTTAGTCTTCTGGGGTCGGGGTCATGATAGTTGGTATCAAAAATTGGTTTAGGAAAACTCTGGAAAATTAGAGCAAACATAAATTTCTTAATTTCATAACACTAAGAAAAATCCTTCTTAATATTTTGGATGGCTGATTAATCAAACCTTGTATCTCTTCCAATAGAAGTATTTGAGACTATAGTGGGAAAGTCAGGTTGTAATAACTAAGAGACGTTTGAAAATATCCATATATCATGCAAAACCCTCTATCGTGTATCCAATTCTCCTCATGTACTCCAACTTCACCGAGGAGCAGGCCTCGACTATATTTTTATGATACATGCCCAATTTATGTTATATGCACAACAAGAAAAATACCTCGAGGGTTTGTTTAATTGTTTTACCCTAGATAATAATGCTTCATCTCGAGAGGACTTCGAAGAGGCTATACAAGTGGTTGAACTCTGAGCTGCATACCTTTTCCAAATTCTAAACTACGGTCTTCATGGTCATGTTATGGACTTTGAAGATCTCAAGGACGAGCCTACTCATTTACATTATTGACATATAGTTCATGCCGATGTTTCCCAAATTTATAACTGTCATGTCTTCCTCACCCTGAACTATATATGTCCACATGGGTTTGATCCTATTTTCCCATGATGCATATGGAACCCAAAGATCGAAAAGTTTTGAACTCCCTTGGAGATTTGTTTAATTGAGGACCCAGAAAATCACGAACACCAATAGTACCTGTGAAAGAAGGTCATGATGATTATGTAACACCTCGAGTTTACAGACTTTGCTAAATGAACAATGTTATGTTTTATGTGTTGGTATCTTATTGTGCTTCCACAAAATTAATACCTCTATTGTAATCTAGTTATGATTTAATAAGTAAAACATGTACCTTGTTTTTAAGATGGAAAATGTGAGTTCATCGATCAAACTTTTATCACTTCCTACTGAATTGTTAGAATCCATAACCACCAAGAAATGTTCAGAATACTACTACCATTTTTCCAACCTACGCTTGACTTGAAAATGTCTTTATAAAGTATCCCTTAGCCCGAACATCCTTCAGACCTACCAGGGAAATGGTCATGTTTATCGTTGCAAAGGCTATGCACAACTAGCAGAGTACAGGAGGAGAGGATAGTACCATGAATGTCTCTTCCTTTACTTTACTTTTTCCAAGAACTACCTAGCCCTGGAGAAGTTTCATGAAGCTGCCTTGGAGGGAGACACCCAAGCAAGTTATCTTCTCCAGGTCCTAAGTTTCAGTATGTATGGGATGCTTTATGAATTTGAATTGTTCAAACCAAATGTGGTCTAGGAGATTTACAAAGAGGTATCTCAGTAACAAATATCTAATCTCCACACCTCCCATGCAACTCTTTGTAAAACCGAATGCTTTATGCATAAGTTTGACTCTAACTGCTCATGGTGTATATGGGCCAAGGAGATCGAGGAGCTGGGAACTAATATGGGAATCAACCTGGAAACATCAGCGGATAACCCGCAATGGTGGTCATGGAGGAGGGTACCTCGAGCATAAAGTATCTGTAGTTTTGCTGGTATTTTCTTACAAGTATAATAGAATTGCGAGGGTGTAACTCTTTAAAGGAGGGGATAATGTGACACCCCAAACTTTATTTTTTTTGTAATAATTATTTTAATTATTACATTTGGCTTAATTTCATTTTTATATAATTAATTCATGGAAAATAAACAGAAAACTTTTTATTCATTCATACACTGGAAATGGATACATGGAAACAAGGCCTAATGATCATAACTAAAGAAAAATTCCTATAAGTAGGCCAATCACAATCACTGGTAGACCCCAAATCACCACAAGCATGCCGAGGAAGTAGTGGATCTCCTTCAAATTTTCCACGACTAAGAAAAATATAACCAGAATAGCAGTAATCATACTAAGCATTAAAGGGATGAAGAGCACCACCTTCTGTGTCTCAGTGTTTGAAGTTGGAATACCCTAAATCATGTTTTTATGAGACCTAAAATTCAATTGTTTCCTTTTAGGTGACCGTTGAGTTTAAAGCGGATATAATTATAGCCATCAGTTATTGTGGTTTAATTGATTATTAATATTCAAATTTTAATGTATTTAAAATATACGTTAAAGTAATTAACTCTTATTTATGTTTTATGATTTCAAAACCTAATTCAAGAAATTTTCTTTAATGTTTCAAAATATTTAGACATTTGGTTTTTTAAATTGATCACCAGTATGAAAATTATAAATATTTCATTCTTTTGAACTTAATATGTAATTATTTTCTCTATGTATAAAATCACCATGAAACATTTTATGTGATTGAGTGCTTTAAAATCCTATTTTTGAACATATTTAATTGAGCTCATCTTTAGAATCATGACATCTGAAACTGTAACGTTTGGTACATAAGTCCACTTAAATTCAAAGAGAAAAATGTGTTTTGAATTTGAAAACATCTTTTTATGAATAATTTCATTAATAAAAAGATATATAGATTGATTTGTGTATTCTTTTTAAACTTCCATATTTATGAATAAATTAAATTTTATGAAAGGATATCCTGTTTTTTAGATGGTTATTTTGAAAATCGGGTTATTAAAAAAAATATTAGCTGTGGCCTGCCCTTTACAGCTGTGTCGAGTGAGGCAACACACACTCGATGGATGAACCTAGCCCTCAGCCCAAGCCAAGTCCAGCTGAGCATGCACATGGGTACCCCAAAGGGTGCATAGGAGAGCAAGAGAGCTTGAGCGTGCCACCGCAGGCATGATGCCGCAACGGAGCTAGGTTGGATAAGGCCTGCAGGGAAGCGGGAGCCCGTATGTAAGGCCCCCTTCCATGTGTGTTGTGATTTCTGAAGTGTGTAGCGGAACCTCGGGCATATAAGGAAGTCGAGCACATCTCCTTGTTTTAATGTGGGGAGCAATTTTTTGGGCGATACGCGATCTGGGTCGTTGGATCACATTGCGTGTGATCCAGGTCATTGATCCCGATCTCGCTTCCAACCCTTAGCGACCCCGTAGAGCTATAGTGTTCTCTATGAGTCGTTCGATCTACATGAGATCTAATCACGACCGTCTACTCAGTTTTAAATCCTATGCCTTGACTCATCCATCTGATCTGATTGAAGATCCAATCTCGACCGTTCTTATTTTTAAAACCCATGGATGCCTCCCAGCCTCTTGATCAAGACTCATGCTATATGAACCCTCCATTTCCTCCCCCGATTTTCTCTTCTGCGTTGTCTTCCTCATCACGCTCATATTAGTGGTCAAACACTAGTATTTCCTCCTTCTTCTTCATCGTCTCCCCTTTCGTGTTTTCCCTGCTATTTTATGGCCTCATGACCTTTAGTTCTACTCGAAAGATCCTCCCTAATCTCTTTTATTTCACTATATTTATTTTTGAATCTTTTGTTTCAGTATGGTTTTTTACAAGATTTATATATGCTTATGTATTATAATCACCATTTTTTGAGCTCTCTCTTTAAGAAACATGTTGGGTTCGTTTTTCTCAATCAATGTTTTAGTATTTGTTTATATTTTAATAATAATACATTATATATATGAACTATATGTATAAAACCTATAAAAACCCAGTATTTTTTCACTCAAAATTACTGGTTTTCCCTTCTCTTGACATGAAAACATTTCCTACCCATCCTTCTTTCACACCTGAAGTCAGGTAAGGGATCAACGTGTTAGGTTTTCACTTTTGCAAAACTCTTATATCCTTATGTGTCTATATGTATATATATATACCATTTCATATATTTTCTAAATAATTTCTCACGGTGAACTTTCAAATGTGTTTTGAGTATACAACACATGAAAGAGGATTCGTGCTTCAAATTTTATATGTGAACCCTTCTTATCTAATTTCTATTCCTCATATATATATATATATATATATGAATAATTTTTTCTTAATCTGTTTCAAAATTTCAAAACAAAATTATGTATATTCATATATATATGTATACAACAAACCATTTCATATTATGATCTTTTAAGGGTGATCTTTTGTTTTTAAGTGTTGTTTTCAAAACATAAAACGCATGCAAGGGGTCTAGTTCCTCATGTTTTCTTTCTAAGTATATCCTTATTTACAATTCATGTATGTATGGTTATATAAATATATATTACAACCGATATTTCATAAAACCTATCCTTATTTAATTAAATCCCGGTTATGAAGAACACAACAGTTGTAAGAATTTATTTAATCATGTTTTGGGTTATGTAGATCCCAAATACACACTTCATGTATGTATAAACATTTTTCCATAATTATAAAATCCACATGAAAACATATCTGTATTTTGAACTTCATTTCTCAAGTAAATGCTATTATGGTTTCCATGTTCAAGAATAAATATACATTCATGCAAGAGATCACATGTTTAAATTTGTTATTATGGATGATCACTTCACAGGAAATAATCCATACTTTGTATTCCAATTGTTCCCCAAGAAATTCCTTTGGTCCTTTAAGATTATGTTTTAATCTTTTATATAATAATTAACACTTCATGGATTAAATGAGTATCTCAATGTCAAAGAAAAGGCCACATTCTTAAGTGTTTAAATTCAAGAGTCTTTATTTCATGTGACAACCCATTATTTTATGTGTATTAGTTCTTATTACATATACAAGGGTATTTTGTTTTAGTTCACACACATCCCTATTTAATTTTAATCCAAAAAGTTTAGTTCTTTTTACATGATCCATTCTAGTATGAACATGTATAAAAAGGATTATGGACTAAAAATGTAAGTTTTCTATGTAACATGACCACTATGAAGATGAGACCATGATAAGACATATAAGGAATGTATTGGACTTAAAATTATGTGATGGGTGTGCCCGGAATTATACAGTGCTCCAATGCATTGTGTAAAGTGATGAAGTCTCATGAGTTAGGTGAAATAATGTGTGAACATGATGCTAGCTTTGTTCACAACAAGTTGTGGTAGTTAACCACAATTATATTCGGTTTTTACCCATACGATATTGGTGCAAGGCCTTGAAAAAGTCTATCATTATACATTTCCTCATTATGAAATATTAAATAATCAACCAAGGGATTTTGGATCCTTAACTAAGAATCTTTTATAATAATGGAAGTGAAATATTAAGGCATAATAAAGTGTGAAAATGGAAAGTTACACAAGGGAATAGTATGTAATGTAAAATTCATATGAATATCCTTTTATCCACTAATGATTCATAATATAAATTCTTATACTCCTGAAAATGCATTCGGAGTTGGCTTGACTAAGTTATGAATTATGCACATCTCATTTCTTACATACACATACACACTTTGATTCATGTTTTTGTAGAAAGCATAGCTATTTTTTATAAAAATTGCCTTTTGGAGAAAATTTGTGTATGTAACCTCAATAAAATATTGACAGTGTGCCTCGAAATGTAATATATTCCTCTTGAGAAAATGTTTTATATATTTTTTAAAGGTGGTTATTTTTTTTTCTAAAAATGAGTAATTTCCTTCAAATGTTTTAAAACCCCTTACTGGGAATTTTTATGCTCACCCTACGTTTTTAATTTATGTTTTATAGGTTTCTTGTAGTTATACCCAAGCATTAATTAATCTTTTTGATGACACTAAGTTGAAGCTTAGCCCTGTCATATTTTCATAAGAAGTTATTCAGTAGCATCTAATTTCCTATGAAGCTAAACCGAGACGATCCTCGGTATTGGGACAATATGTGCAATTTTTTTCTTTTTTGTAAGCCTATTTTTATGAAGAAAATTGTATACCATGTTTCAGGCACAGATTTTAATCTTCTGGGGTCAGGGTCATGACAGTAGGGGTAGTAGAAGGCACTATTATCACGAGTGATTATTATAAAACATATCACCCTTAAACTGATTGTCAATACAAGAATACGATACAGATGATAGAGGCAATTCTAAGGGAATTTTTCCTTGATTTTGAAGGTTCTTGGGATTGATGAATTTTTTTTATAGTAACATATTTTAGGAAACTATATAGATAGATCCTTATGATTCCATATATGGTAGTATATTTCTTTAACCCTTGTATTGTTTAAAGGTATATGAGGAAACAGTACTAAGACTTCATCTCATTCAGGAGACATCATAGAAGGTACAAATTATCCAAAAGTATATGACTATATATTAGACATGGGAGAAGTCTTATATTGATCATTACCACTAGCCTAATGAGTTTTATGTGGGACATCAGGTATTTCTATGATTTGTTTCTAGGTTGGGTCATAGAGGGATTCATAAACTAGGTAAGCTATCACCTTGTTATGTTAGGCCTTTCAATATATTGGTGAGAGGCATGATGTTATCATATCAGTTGACCTTTTATTATAGTTACCCGAACATGCATGAATTCTTCCATGTATTTATACTTCTCTATTATTATTTTGACCCATCTTATTCTTAAAATCATAAGTATATTGAGCAGGAGGCTGATGTTTCTTTTGAGGGGCATCCTTTTGTATCATCGATTTGAATAAGAAGGCTCTTCGAGGTGGGTAATTTCCTATAGTTGAGGTTTTTTGTTACTACAAACATTTACAAGATAATAACTAGGAGACATAGGCTACCATACATACTTAATGGATAGAACGTTTCCCAGGAAATTTTTTACCACCCTAAGAAGGGCATCTTGGGGATGATTATTTTAAGAAGGGGAGGTTGTGACATCATGAATTATACTACGAGGCATGGATCCTTTAACCTCATTTAAAAAAAAAATTGGTTTGGTTGTGTTTGGTTTTACCTTATCAAGCGATCATATATAGGATTTTGTGGGGATTCTAAGAGTAAATAGTAGGTATAGAAAAGTTTCAAGAGAAGTCTGTAAGTAGAAATCTTATGGAATAAATTTTTGGTTTACACCATAAATTATTAATTTACAACATAAACCCCAATTACATCATAAATAGATGAGATGGACCACATAAAGAGGGGGGGGGGGGGGGGTTAAGGCATAAATCATATGTTTTCACCATAAATATGTCGAGTAGGTCAAAATTATAGGAAATTTCCTTTTCACAACTAATACCTTATAACCAACATAATTTCTTCTTCCTACCCTTTCATGTATAACACCATTACTCAATCCCCTACCTTTTTCCTCCACTCCATGCTAGGCTTTGAGATTTCTCCTCTATCTAGTGTCTTTTTCACTCATCATTGGTCATGTTAGACCCATATAAGTAAGATCTAAAATCCACATGAATTATTTCATCATTTATATCGTCGTATGGACTTCTAAATTCGTATGAGATAATATTCCATATGGTAAGTAGTCTAGTAATTTTTCCCTAAATTTTACTTGTTCAATATCATGCACCATCATTACGAACATCATACCTTCTAAGAATTTCCTTAAAAATGAAAGTTTACTTATTTAAATTGTTATCCTTGTTTTGAGAACTTTTGTATACCCTTATTTATTATTCTATTTCATCCACCTTGATAAATTCCCCCACCTTTTGGTGTGCTTATTAAATTCACTTTATTGAATATAATGATAAATTGCTAGATACCATATATGGGATTATGCTAAATAATTAAATTCATGTTGGATTATTATTAATATTTCCTTCCCATGTATAATTAACTTGAATACATGGTTAAGGCTAGAATTGAACATGATGCTTCACTATCCCTTGATATTTAATGATGGGCACAATTTCTCACATCATTTACTGAATGGTGGACAAGATTTTTCACATCACTGTGGATGTTTTTGGACCTGATGGTTCACTTACCTCATTATGTGGATATATACGATGGAATCTACATCCCTTATTGAATTCTTGGGAATCTACCCTATTTACAGTATGAGACACATATGACTATGCATGGATTCTTGAGTAATGAATCTCTTCCTCACTAGTATTTGTATCTATATTTATGGTTATATATCTCACTATATATATAATTCATATATATACATATATATATATGTACATTTATATATATAGTTATATATATAGTGAAACATGTTCAGGGGGATTCCGACATAGGTTGAAGCAAGTATAGTCTACCTGGTGTCCATTAATATCGATAATCGACTCACTTGAAGTTTAAATTACGGCTTAACATTTTTTATATCTTCATAATATAATTTTAAATGCATTATCCTGGTCATACTATATGCCATTGGTGGTGGCCTATTGAGTATATCTCTCATCATTTTCTAAATGCTGATTGGCACTTGAATAATCTTCTTAGTTACAGTTGGGGACAAAGGCAAGGGCCTAGAAATGGATGATTTCTTTATAATATTATGATAGATTATGTGAGTGCAAGATCAAGCTTATGCTCATGATGATAATGCAAATCTCATTTGATATTTTTTATTATTCTGTATAGCATGTTTTATATGATTTCTACATGATATCCTATGCATTTTCCCTTTTTATTATATCATGACTTGGTCATCATTTTGTATATAAAACTATTGATTTTATTTATCTTTATGATTTACTTTATATTCCACTATTTCTTGGTATTACACTACTTTCATTCATTTATTCATTATTCTCCAATGTTATCAACTCTAACTAGTGGGTTTAGTCTCCCTATAGAAACACCTTAATCCCTCCATGGTAGTTTGAATCCTATGACATATAGAGTGGTGGTCTTGAGGCTAGTGGCCATCCAGGTTATGTTACATAAGAGTGAATCGGGTATGGGATGTTATATCAAAAAAAGGTTATCATTCTAATAAATATTGAACAAAAGTTTATTATTAAAGAGTATAAATAATATATGTGAAGAGTTGGACTCATGTTAAATGATTATTTAACATAAAAAATTATTTTAAATGCTTCCAAGAATTATTTTCTAAATACTTGAAATCCTGCTCCATATTTTTTAAATTATTTTACTAATATATTTATACAGAAAAGAATGGATTACAAAGTAAAATTTATGTCTCTTTTTAATTTATTTCAATATTTTTAAAAAGTAATATTTTTACATATTTTATACTAAACATTTTTAAATAAATTGAAATTAATGTCTTATTTTAAGTATACATGACTAACTATTTTTCCCACCACCATAACCAATATTTAATGTATTTATTCCTTTACAATATTCCAAGTTCACTTCTTATAAATTCCCTCACTCACTTTATTGAGGGTATTTTTAGGAAAAAAAATTAATAGAATGGATATTTCAATATCTAGAAATTTTTTCTTATGGGTAGAAAGGATATTTTTACTATTGTAATTATAAAAAATTAAAGTTTTCATGTTTTATGATTATGTTATGGTTCTTGGATATTATTTATGATGACGGATAGGTCCTTTATAAAACCAAGATAGTTGGTTCCATTATACACCATGGATCGGTGATTTTGTTATAATCTAAGGATTAATGGTTACATTATAAATCATGGATGGATGGTTACATTATAGACTAAGGTCAGGTGGGTCCCCAATATTCCTCTAATGCAATGGGTAAATCATTTGTATCATTAGACGTTATGTACGAGATTATAGAGTAATACTAATCCATGATGAGAATTTTTCCACCATGTGATTTCCTTTGAGATTTATAATGACATTTGTTATAAAAAATCATTGGGCTGAGATGATGATTTATTGGGTAAGAAATGGTTTATTTTTTTCCAACATTTTATTTTTTAAAATGGAATTTTTTTTAATTATTTAGGTAAAAAAGGTTTCATTCATTCTTTTTATATGTCACTTACTGTGATTTTTCTCTCATCTCTTATTATTAGATAATTTTCCCATGGATTTTTTATTTGTATGAGATAATAAAAATTCCAGTTCAAATACATGAATATTATTCATGAAAAAAAACATGGTCTATTTTAAATGTTTTATATTGTGGTAAAAATGGATACTGGGTAAGATTTTATTCTTTTTTAAAAATGTGTTTTTATGTAATAGTTTATCCTAATTATCTAAAAATATAAACCTAATATATCTTTATAAATGAATGAAAGTGAATTATCCTATAAGGATACTAGATTATTTAATGTTCAAGGTCGGTTATTTAATGTTATTGCATTCTATAGATGTTTTTTGTGTCTAAATTTTATTATGGAAACTCTTTTGGTGGACAGTACCATGAGGTGTGTTTGATATGTATTTGTTTCAGTTTTTGAATAGTATATTCATGAAAAAAGAATCTACTCATGAATGAGAACCATTATTTTAGTTGGATTATAGTTACATGTGTTGTTAGTTTGTTATTTTTAGTTGAAACCATTTATTAAAGAGGTGGTAAATATGATTCTGAAGAAAGTTTTTCAACAATATAGGATATATTTAATTGACAATGATATTTCATCATGGGTAAATATTTTTTGGATGATTAAAAATAATAATATTGTTATTTTTATTCATGAAAAATAAATTATTATTTTTTTATATTGTTATTATTATTATTTCTATTTAATTAAAGTGGTTATTTTAATATTTGTTTTTTTTCATTACGATTAATATTGTTGTTCTGTCAGATTCAATTAAATATATATTATTTTCATATTGGTTTTTTTATTATTTTGGTATTTATAAAATTTAAAAAATTAATAAATGATGTACGAGGTGTTAGATGATTTAGAGTGAAGGAAAAAATTAAATGAGGTTAATTGGGGTATGTGGGGAAGTGTATACAAAGAAGTAAAAAAATTTGGGGGGATATAAGAAGTGTGAGGTGAAAGGGAGAAGGGGTAAGGAAAGAAATATAGATAAAATAAAAAAAAGGAAAAATATTAGTGAATAAATAATACAAATAATAAATAAAAATTAATGGTGGAAGGGTAGTATATAAAAGATAGGCCCACAAAAGGGTGATTACCCCACTCTCTCATCTCTCTCTCTCTCTCATCTACTCTCATATATGTATCTCAAATCCTATTAAATTATGTATTCAATGTATCTTTCAATAATGATTGGAATGCTGAATTACCGATGATGTTGGATTTTCCATAGTAATATAAAGATAATACATATGTTTATTTTCATAAAAGATAAAGTATTTTTTGGATTTAATTAAATATGATTTTTTTTGTTTTAATTTTAATAAATTTTTATTCTTTTGGTCAAAACACTGATCCAAAAAACATCTTAGCAATGTAAAACACACTTCTTTATGAGTTTTCTCCATATTTGGGGTAGGGGTATCTACATAAATAATTTTTAATTTAGTGTACATGTGGTTATGGATTTTCCATTAGTTTAAATCAATTCATTATGTTTGATATACGTTATGGAGGGTTTCATTATTATTATGTTATGTGATTGTTGGAATGTGTTTACGAAAATGGTAATTTCATTGGTTTTTGTTGAAAAATAATATTTGTGCCAAAAAAGTGTTTTGATTATGGATTGAAAAAAGGATTTTTATTTCTGATGGATTTCTAAGATTAGTTTAAAAAATAATGATATGTTGGAATTGATATTTTTTGAATGATGATTACGGACTTCTTGATTGATTTATAATATGATGTTTTGATGCTTCTGGTGAAATTTATATGATTTTTCCATTAATAAGTGATTGATTTTTCATTTCACGTGGGATAACTTAGTGTGACTTATTAACATTTATGGGTTCTACACTAGTTTAGTTTCACCCTATCTAGAACCCTAGGTAGACATGTTCTACCTACTAGGGTTTTGATACAAATGAGGAAAAGGTCCTATCATATGTTGATTCTTTTGGATCATATAGACCATTTGGGTTCCTACAGTGACCTCAGTGACCAATTTATTTTTTAATACACTATGGTTAGATACCTCTGTATCATATGTGTTACTAGGTTGATATATGTTTTTTCCCTAAATTTACACATGGTTGTTATGATATGGTTTCCATTATTACCATATCATTAAATGATTATCATGAAACTAATTACACATGTTTATCTTAGTTTTTTTATTTTTCCCTTCTTCATATTATTTATGGGGAATTGATAATTTTAAATAAAAAACAAAGGATTTGTAAAATTATTTCTAAACCATTGTTTCCAAAAGCAAAGTGTTATTTCTAAATAAGTAATTTAAAATTATAACTAATTATCTATATTGAGAAATTTGTTATGTAAATTTATGGTGGTATCCTTATGTACTTTGTATCACACCATTCATATTCTAATGGTCATATATAGATTGATTCTTACGAACATCGGTTAAGTGAAAGGAGTCACATCATATGGAAATTTATTTTGACACCATCCTCCTTAGTTTTCAATTGGTGGTGACCATGGTTAATATGGAGTTAATTTGATTGGAGTGTGTGGAAGATTCTATTTTATTAGATTTTATTTGTTATTCAATGAACACATCGACTTTAGTTACAGTTTTATTAATTTATGTGATATTATGGTTTTTTTTAATACTTGGTTTTGGATATAATTGAATGATAGATATTTGGTTGTTATTTAAATTATATTGTAATATGTTAGGTATTTTATATTCATTGTATTTTTTATTTTTTATATTGGTATATAACGTATAGACAGGTCATGATGGATTTTTGGGTGGAATATGTGTTATGGCTATTTTCTTTCAAAGGGTGAAATCTTTCCCAATGTTTTTATTTTGATACCCTGGTTTTTGTCTCCAGTCTATAGAGATCAATAATTCACTTTGAGACATGTGGTGATCTAGGATGGGTGACATTATAGGTTTACTTGGGTTAGTTCATTGAATGAGAGATTAGATTTTTATTTAAATAAGTTAAGAAGTAATTGACGTTTGTTTATTGTTTTAATTTTGGATGTCAAATTCATATTTTAAAATAATTAATGTGCTCCTATTGATTAATACAAGGAACTTGGGTTTTGACTAATTTTATTCAGAAAATGAGATAGATCAATGTGGAATTGAAGAGTAAGAATAAGAAAAACATTAACGATATTGTTTTTTGTACTAGAAGAGTTTTCATAACACCATTATTTATGTGTGAATTGATAATGTTTATAATAATTTTCACTCATTAAATATTGATGATGTGCATGAGTACTATAAAATTTCAAGAGACAATAAAATAAATGGAAAATATAATTCCTAACTCTTCAAAGTGCATGAAAATAGTTATACTTATCATAAGACCTTTTGGGAGTCTAAATTATGGATATTTTTATATTTTGAGTAATGGACATACATTTATTCTTATATCTATAATGGTTATTCTATTGGACGGTGTGGTATTGAGTTTTTCTCGATCAATCTAAGGATGTAGCTACTCATTTTGTGTAATGAACCACTGTATCAGGTGTTCCGTGTTTATTTTCACTCCTTGGTGTATGATAATTTTATTAATATGATCATTCTCTCAAACAAGTGACATAGTTTTATTTTACAATGAATCATATGAGGAAAATGGAGTATCGTTCACTGAATCACCCCCACCCTCTAAATGTGGAATCAAATCCCTATAGGTTTCCTTTGAATATCAGGAAGTTTTATTTTTTTCTACCGAGAAGGTTATTAAATATATTTTTATGTTGAGTATATCACTCTATTATAAAATGTCAGTACTATTTAAATTTCTTTTTCAAAAGTTTTAATTGTTATCTAATAGATTATATTTATTATGGATAAAAAAATTCTTGAATAACAATAAATTTATCATATTAAATTGAAAAATTTTATTGTTTTCAAATATAGAATGATAGCTCACATAATTTCATTTGTTATGGATGTTTAGGACATTATTTTTGGTGGGTTTACAACTATTTCACAAGGATATTCTTTTTCTTATCATTAGAGAAAGAATTTGGGGATGAATAGGTGTACAAGAAATTCCATATTTTCATCACTTTTAGGGAAATATTTTTTAAAGGTTATAGGGATCAAGATAGTAAAAGGAAATTTAAACTAACTACGAAATATCTATGATGGTAGTTTTAGATTCCAAAAATTCTTAATTTAAAATTCTCAAATTGATGTAAGAAAATATGTTTAGGATTCAACGAGAATCTATTAATATATTATTTTCATGGTTCAATGAGGTGGTGAGAACCCTTATAGGATTATATGAAAATATTAAAGAATAAATAATTGTCCAGAGACACTTAATATCCTTTAAAATAGATTTGATTCCAATTTATAAGATCTACTTGATCCTGATCTTAGTCCTACTATTTTAGATAACTTACACAACATCATGGTTTTAAATTACATGACAAAAATAATTGAAGAAGTTTTTTTATAAGTATAAAATATTCCTTCAAACCATGAATAAGAAAATTACCTCAAAGAAAATTAAGGAATAATATAAATATAAATATAGAAGTGTATATTCAGGTAAAGATGTAGAAGTAAATTTCTAAAATATCATCCCGCTAATATCAAAAGGCTTAAAAATAGGTAAGGGTAATTTTTTTGGAAACTTACCTTTTAAGAGTTTCATTTATAGGGGTGTCAGATATTTTTCAAAACAATCCAAGGTTGTAAGAAGATTAAATAGAATCTGAAGTGCAGTCCTCTCATGATGTTTTGAAGTATAATTTCATGAATTTCAAAAGAGGGATGTTTCCATTAATAACATCAATACAGAATTATTCATTTAACAAAATGAGGATTTATTTATCCAATAAAGATGAATTATCAACATATATAAGGGGGTGTGATTGTTCCTCAATTGGTAGAGGTGAGCAAAATTCATGACATTAATGGATGACATGGATAAAATTAGTGACTATGAATCAAAGAAAGAAGAATAGGTTTCATGAAATAGTGATGAACAGTTACATCCAATTGATTTCATATTTATGATGGAACTAAAAAAGATAATATCCAAGGTTTTTAGGTTTCCTAAAGAAAAAAATAGAATGATTAATACATCTAATATGGTTGAATTTGATGAGGCTAAATTCTTAAAGAAGGATGTTTAGTTTCTCTTAAGTGTAAAGGTAGTAATGAAATTACTCACCCAAGAGAAGAATATTTTTACATTATTTATGGATAAGAGACATAAAAGGGATATAAAACTATAATTTATCAAATTAAAATTGGTATGAAAATAAAATTATATACAAAATTTCAGACCAGACTATATAAATTTATAGCATGGAGTGGGAGATTTATCAAAGAAATAAAAGTGTGTTTTGGATGAAGTGGGGCTAGAATATTTTTTAAAAGAACAAAAATATATAATATTTATTAATAATTATGATATATTAATTATTGAAAAATATTTAATCCTATCATAAGAGGATAAAAGTAATGGAAATCACCCAATAAGAAGTAAATTTATAATTTTATTTCTTCTAAAAATTATAACTTTGAATGAAAATATTATATTACATGTGAAGAGAAAAAAATTGTCTACAATAAAGATAAACATTTTTATAGTAACTCGGATTAATGGTTTATCAAACAGAGGTAAAAATATTTTCATAATAATGAATTTTATAATCGGACTTCTATTGGATAGTCTGGATGTTTTGGAAACATATTGTACATTTATAGTAAATTTTGGTTGAATAAAGACTATAAGAATGAGATGAGATGTTTCTTAATCAAACTAAGAATATTTTATTTTTTAAATCATAATGTAATTCATACATTTAGGGAGATATAACCTGTGTAAACAAAAAAATCAAGAACAATGATATTAAATAAAAAAATATTAATTTGAAGAACTTGATAAAGAATTAAAAGAAGTTTATAGGTGATTTGATATTCATGGTAATATAAATAAAGATTTGATCATGGTACTGTTGTTTTATAATATCCACCAACATTTGTTAATATTAATTATAAAATGATACAAGAGAATGAAAGTTTCCTAGCATAATATTCCTCATGAGAAGAATCAGGAAAATATAGAGATTCCATTTTATACTGTTAACATTAAAAATAGTGGAAAACATTCTAATATAGAAGAAGGATTAAGGATTTATATCAATAAGAATATATCATAGAAATATATAATAATAAGTTACTTTAATTTCATGAAAACAATTTCAATGTTCTGAAAAATCTGTTGAAATAAAGAGAAGAAAGAAGAATGAGTTTTTTTGGAAGTCATATTGAAGAAGTGATAATGAAGAAGAAGAGTTATCCAAATCTAAAATAGGATTCGATAGTATTTGGTAGATAATAAAAGTGGTTGTTATTTAATGGTGGGTTTTAATACTAATCCATGAAATTCAAAGAATATATATCATCCTTTAATCCTAAAAGGATAAGTTGTAATGATATCATCCCTATTGTCACTTATTCATTGGATATTTCTTATCAAACGAGGAGAAAACAACATAAATCCAATTTTTTACCATTAATGTATTTTCAAAGGGGGAGAAAATAAGTAAAGGTTTAAAATCTAGTGATATGAATTTAACCGAATGTGTAAGATATCTCTTTCTTATTTTGGGGGGAATATATTTTGTTGGAGTTTTTAAAAGGGGAAAGATATGAAGTAAAAATGTCTGAGTTTTGAGTTATTCAGACTTGTATTGTGTGTATGTATGAAATATATTGTTATTAAAAAGTCAAAAGAATTATGTTTATGGAGTGGAAGAATAATTTATATAGGAATAATAATTTTTAATAAGTGAGTGTTAGTTAGTTTAATGGACAACATGATTTATTGTTCTATTATCTAATTTCCTACACTAAGTTTTCTCATGTAGGATTATACTTATAGAATGGTGATTCATTGATAAATGTTATGATTTTGAAAAATTATTTATTTTCAATCGTTTATAATAAAATCCATATACAGTATTTATATGAATAAGATATGATTATAGAAAATAGTGATATTTGAATATTTATGACATTGGAGAGATTATTATGATATGTGAGGTGTTTACTAAGATCTGGAGTTCATAAAGAATCCCTTTTATTATGATTGTTTTCAAAAGGAAATAATACTTTTGAATAAAATAATTGGATATGGTTACTGTGTTGAATTATTTTATCAATACATAAATCATTCGCAAACTCACATAAAATAAAGTTTATCATGTGAGTTGAAGGATGTTTTTAATGAATTTTAGTTGTTAGATGTGACTTGGTGAAGTTTGGAATTGGTTTGACAAAGATTTAGTAGCTATATGGCATTATAATGAAAATATGGGTTTTTTCAATATTAAATAAGAATAAATTGACTCACATGAGATTAAATACATATATGTTAGAATAATCCATTGTAAAAAGAGCTATGTGAGATTAAAAGAAATGGAAACCGTCACCCATAACATTAAACATTAATTTTATCACATGAGATTATAAAAGAATAAATAGAGTTACATAAGGAGTTTAATTAGGTTTGAAATACCATGTATGAATCATACGTACCCACATAGGATTAAATGGATGTTGGATCAAAATCACCCAAGAGGCATTTGTGCTATGTAAGAATAGTTCTAAAATAAGTATGTCTATAAAAGATCAATTAAAAAGGTATTATAATCGTGTAATAGTTACTAAATTCGTGGAATATGAGATATGGAATAAAAAAATAATATGAAATATGTTAAATTATGTTCTTAAAAAATGGATACATAATAGAATTTTTGGAAGTTAAAATAGAAGCAAAGAAGATTTGATCTAAAATTACTACACTGTACATGAATAAAGTAAAGCCATGTTATATTAACATTAAATGATATAAAGGTATGTGTGACTTATTTTTAAATACACTAGTACTTATAAGAATGATTTTTTTAGAATAAGTAATACTTTTTAAGATTAATTTCTGGAATAAGAATTCTTATAATGAAAAAAAGAGTTATGATGATAAAATTGGGTAATACCAAAGATTATCAAATAATGTTTAATTGGATATGTGTGGATTTATCTTCTGTACATAAGGTTTTTTTCTCCCTTAATAAATTTTTATCTTCAATATGTATGATATATCATTCATATGTTGGATAAAAACTTCATATGTAAGATAAATTTTCTATACATGAGGTTACTGATGATACATTAGGTGTTTTACATTGATAAAAGAATTATCAGAAAGAAAAAAAAAATTAAATAAAAATTATTGATTCCTTTTTACATCCTCATAGATGAATCAAAGGGAATTAAAACTCATTATTAAATGGTGTAAATGTAAATAAAAAGTTACTAACATTGATAATATTATCTATGGTCTGATAGTTTTTGGAAAATATGTTGATAATGAGTTGAAGGGAGTTACTTGTGTAAATTATAAAATTTAAATTCAAATTCTAAGAGGGAAAAAATTTTACTGATGTGTAAGAATAATATCAAGGGTGTTGTAATATTTTTCTAAAAGAAGAAAAGATAAAAGGATGAAATAGTGTAAAATAAGAGGAAGAATAAAAAATATTAAACATGATGTTTTATGTTATAAGATTCTTCATCACACAGTTATTTATTATGTGTATTCATGGAATGTGGAATAATTATCAATTTTTATACATTGAAGAAGTGTGGGAGAGAAATATATTAATAAAGGACAACAAGAAAATAGTGAAACTTTTCAAGATAATTTTTAGGATAAAAAATTATTGACATTCTTGTATTATGAGTCATTGATATACCCTAATAGCTATATCGAAAATGGTTATTTTTGTGGACTATGTGGTCTCATATTTTTTAATATCATTGCAATGATGTAGCTTATAATTTTGAGTTATGAACATTTTCATTAGATTTTAATTATTATTTTATTTTTTAGGTTTTTGAGAAGTTTAGTAGAGTGATCGTTTATTATAATAAGTGGTGGAAGTTGATTTAATAATAATTCTTTATAATAGAAATTGAATATTCTCCACTGATTCACCCCCTCAGTGAATCAAAATCTGATTCTAGGACCATTACAATAATATTTGAGAATTAATAATTTATCTAATTCTAAGAAAATAAAAATAATAATAGAGAATAGATATATAATGCCTCAACCCATATATACTATCTCCTACGACCAATCAGAACTATCTAGACAAATATTGATGAAGGATGACTTGAAAGGGAAGGAGATAAGTAGAAGAGTAAGAGAGGGGAAGAAATAGATTGGAAATGAGGTTAATTATTGAGGTTTATCATTTAAGGAATTAAATTAGGTCCCTAAAACCCAAAACAATTTTATTTTAAAGGGGTTTTCCCATGTGTCTATCAGGTACCTAGTACTAGACCATTAGTTACTTAGTAGTGCATAATGAACCACCTATATCCCCTAAACCCTCACTAGGAATCTGATATTATACCACTAGGTACTAAGTAACTTCTACACCTTATTCCCTTCTACTAATTCCTCTAACTCCTTCATAATACCATATAATTCCTACTTAAACATAAAATTAAACACAAGGTAAAAATTAAACATGAATGTTAAGGGTAGAAACAAACCCATAAAGGTGTGGGTATTTACATTATAATTAAAAATTACTAATTCCTATTATCTTGAAAAATAATTAAAAATTAGTAACCAACAAGAAAAATTATACTTTCTTTTGTATCATTAATAATTACACTTGAACAACATGTCATATGCCATTTATTCACATTTACCTCACAAGTCACTCATCATGTGTTAACATAGGTTATAAGGATTAATTATAAGTATTCTGACACATGATACCCAAAAAATAACTAATCACTTTACAACTAACTTAATAGTATAACCTCGGTATAATTTCCCTTATAATAATAATATTCCTTAAAAGGCATCTTATGAAGGCCTAAATCTCCATTTATGGGCCACCCACCCCTATAAACCTAATTTTTAGCTGAAAAGGAGTTAACATCTCGCTTAAACCACATGTATCTCACTAATCTTTTTAATGAATCATATACCAATATATGGGATATCTCTAGGTTTCTCTTGTCATCCTTCAAAAATAAACACCCATCTTGGGGTCTAATTATAATTCTATCCATTGCTCATTACATATAAGATTCATCAAATGAACATAACTCTAGGGGATTCGTGTGAGACGTCTATTATAAACCTAATTGGCCACGCTTATTTTTCGTATCCATTTAAACTGTAATATCTCTCACTAGGGTTGTTTACACCCACATACTATATCTTTTAAGTCATAACACATAGAAAATTTCATATAAAAGTTTTATAAATCATAGACCACCTATTTCTTCATGTAATTACCCAATTTTAAAAATACCCATTCAAACCATTAAAGATCACAAATTCATCATCATTACATGACCCCTGATATAAACCCAGGGATTAATCCAATTAATTATAAATATTTTTTTATTTTTTTTTATTTTTATCTATAGTTGGTTAAAAGAGAAGTAGATCAATTAGTGACCTCTCTTGGATAGAATACCATGAAAGTATATATTAATGACCCTCAACATCCTCATGGATTTCCCATTAGTAAATTAATTAAAATTATTTGTCAATTTATCATATTAATTCACCCAAAAATTGATAGAAAATCAACAATAAAAAAAAGAATAATTTAACCTCCACAAGATTACATAAAATGATAAATATCCATACTCTCTCATCATCTTTAATAATTAGTTCACAAAACACCGATAAATTATTCATAATTTACCATGATCTAGAAAAATATATAACAATTACCTCATCTAATTCACTAAAAATCATATGGGAAGAAGAAATAAGGAATAGAAAATGAAATATGCGTTAAGGCTACCTCAAAATTATATAGAGATACATTTGGATACACCCATAATCGAAGGATAACTAGAAGAATAAGTGGAGGAAAATAAGTAAGATGAATGGACCTTATATGTAATCCATATCAGTTAAAAATTGAGCGGTGTTAGACATCAAATAATGGTTGTTCTTGTGATTATAATACAGATATCAGGGGTACTAAAAGACTATAGTTGAGACCAATTGATCCTTGTTTCCATTAACCAGGGTCTTCGTGATAGAGGTAGTTGTGTTTTGCCATTTTCTATCCTACTAGAACTTTAGTAGAATACTATCAGGGTTTTGGTTTATTACTAATACCACAAGCCATAATCCACAGTTTATACCATTCACTAATTTTATATTTGGGTATCCTCCACAAATATTTCCAAACAAAACTTTGTTTTCAACATTTAAAACTAGTACAATACCTCCCAATGTCAATATGAATTACAAAATTATGTTTCTACTAACTTTAGATTCATTAGATTTTAGTCATTTTATAATTTAACCGATATACAGCAACACACCCATCACATGGTGTGAAAATATATCATTTATATACCTAGTGAAGAACAGTTGATAACGACGGTTCCCACACATGAGGATACGTTGAAGATAAATCAGTCACTAACATTTTAAAACACTTAAGGCATTTATTCTATTTTTATAGTTTATGAACAAAAATTAAACATGGGGGTTTATATATATATAAATGCATGAAAATAAAATAATATATTAAATATTAGAAAGGTTTTAGTAGGAACGTTAGATAATCCTCATATGGTCCTATAAAAATATCTTATCATAGTTATACTAAAATGTATTACTCAAACCTACTCTCTCTAAGTTTACTGACTCAATATCATTCACCAGTCAACCCCAAATGTTCCTTAATTTTTAGGGACAACAAACTAAGATTTTTTATGTGATTTAATATTTTCTTACTAATTATAATGGTTGTTACAAATATTTTATCTAGAAATAGGCTTCCATGTAAATTCTTCTAGTTTGTCTTAATTATGGAAAGATCCCCACTACATATGGATAATGATTTCCATACCACACTATGACATACTACTTAGATCTATCATATTATCTGAAATATAGTGAAGGGAATATATGAAATAACATGAAGTTTGAGAAGAAGAATATAATATAGGTCAAAGAGGACCATTTTTATGTTTAACCAGTTTAACTACATACTATTTCAACGTAAAATTATAATAGATAAAATGTAGATAAATGTATTCTAATCTTAAGGAAAATTCCCTGGTTTATTCCCCCTGGAATTAACATCGTGTTTAATTATATATAAATTAATAAAATGAATTATAGTGTGTGGTACACCAATAAAATGATCTATGAATGAGTAAAAACATTAATATTATACTAAAATCCATGAAAAGGATTACAAAATGAGAAAAAATAATAAACCCTAAAAAATCATGAGGTTAAGGACATGTCACAAAATCTAAAATTATAACTCTACTATGACCAAATATTTTTAATGTTGTGGTAAATGTTTTTTTAAAAAATGGTAACAGTCTTAAATAAAGGATCAACATCCATGGGTAGCTTATTCTGAAGCACTTTTCAGTATCTCTTTCCCATATAGCCATTATTATTTAAAAATACAATTTTATCCTCAATAATTTTTCCTTTATTATACTATTAATTTAATGCATCCGGTTACTAAATATATTGAAATATATTAAATACCCTAGAATATTATGGTTCAATTTCATCACATTAAAATTTATCACACTGTAGAAGACCACTAGGCATGACTTGGTTATTTCTATTTTCCTTGACTTGGAACATTTCATTCTCCCATGGAATTAATTTATTATTAATGACATGGGTACACTTATACTGGATGTATCATTCTTTTTTCCCATGATTCTTCATGGTGTGGATGAAATTACCATGGAATGAACTTATATCAATTTATATTCACAATGTATTTTACTATATCTTTTAAACTCTATGTTATTTCCCATAGGAGGACATATCATTTAATATACCTCTGGAATTCCCATGGTAAAATTAGTAGGTTGTTTTTCTCATATCGTTCAACGATATCCAAATCCACATCATGTATTAAATTTATTTATTAACATTTCAGAAAGGGATGGATGTTTTATTTTCAATTATTAAATTAATGAATTAGAATTTGATTCCCTCTAGATATTTTTTTAACTCTTATATATCACAGTGAATATATATTTTAATCATACTTACATCTAGTTGAATTTTACATAATCCTTAATAATTTTCCAATTTTTGAAGAAAAAAATTAAGAATTACTCATATTTAAAAAAACTCTTATACATTCTAGAAATAGTAATTACATTAAAACATTTCCACAATAGATGATTCATATACATTTAGGTATCATAGAGGGACCACAAGAGATACTTTTAATTATCATCATTTCTTATCGGGACTTTTCAAAATTTATTATCTACTAATAACATAACATTTATGTATGCAGGCTGTTGATTTTATGCATTCCAAGACATAATTATATTTCATTCGACTTCAAAAAGATGAAATTTAGATATGAAAATATTTTCTTTTAGGTATTTTTTCCCTTTTCCATATTTTCCTTAACTTCTTCAAAAAGGATTTTATGTATGTTGGAAATTTTCCAAATTCCATATTACCTGAAAAATCAATAAAACCTAAAATAAATGTATATATTTTCTAAATAATGCAATAAAATGAATAAAAACTTAAAAATAATGTTTTGATCCATTTTCTCAATAAGTTTCAAAGTATTTCTAGAGCATAAAAATTTGATAATTACAAAAAATAATAATAAAATTATGGGTATTTTATCGATGAATTATAATATATAAATAATGAAAATATTATATATTTTAATTACCTCACACTTAAACATTAAAATCTTAGGAAATCATCTAATTCTAAAGTTGAAACATACTTCAATAGAATATTTAACAACATTTTTTAATTCGAACACCAAAATAAATATTATGATATATATATGAATATCAATTTTCTAACTCCTCACTAATAATAAAAGTTTATTCAATATCCTCTTAATAATCATGTTAATTTTTTACTTACCGTCACAAAAATGCATCTTTCTTCACTTGGGAATTTGAAAATAGATCTCTTATCATTCTCAAGATAATTCATGATCTCCATCTTCTCGTCACCTTCCTAGTATCTTTGCTTCATAGAGTTATAAAAGTGTGTCAATCCTGAGAAATTTACATGGGTTATTCTTTTATTAAGGGTTATAAGGTTTTTATGTTAAAAAATATTAGGGAAAATGAGAAGGTTTTGTCTTCAAAATAATGTAAAATGCATGATATAAAGTTAATTATAAACAATAGTTTCTTGAATCACTCTATTTTATAATGACGTAGCTCCAAAAACCTTTTGATTCTCTTGGGAATTACATAGTTTAAAACATTAATTAGAAATAATATTCTTTATTTTCATTCCCTTTATTGTAGTTATATCATTGTATCATTATTTCATATCTTCAATTTCAATGTTGATTTTTTTTCCTGGAATTATTAATATATTTGTATAGAAACCCGACCGGAGTGCCACTGAACCTATAATCGAGCCAAATTTCTAATGCACCTTAGTCAATTCCCCCCTATATTTCAAAGGTTTTTACTAGTAGTGAGTGTTTATTTGGTAATTATTGGGATATTATACTCTCTAATGATGATAATAATAATTTTCATATAATTTCAGATCTATGAAATGAACAAAAAAATAAAAGCCATAATAAAAACTAGAAATAATGATCCAAAAGCAACAGATTCATAAACATCATATAGAGTATACACATTCTATATCATTCATACAAAACATGGAATATCTCATGAATTATGATCATGTAAGTGTATATAAAATCCCAAAAGAGACTAAAAATTGATGAAAAATAATCCCCATGGTCTATATTCCATCCATCCCATGCACCAAAAAATCCTTTCTCACTATGGTCCAGTGCATGATCATACTCCCTTACTTAATCTCAAATCCATAAAGTCTACAACCATCCCAATGGTCCCATGAATAGTGTGAGTATGAACTTAGTAGTCCACCACCAATGTGTTTATGTCTTATATCCACACTTATACAAGAGTGTTCATATGTTAAAAAACAATGTTAAATCTCACATAAAAATACATAACCCACCACACTTTCACTCAAAATCTATATGGAATCATTTACCTACCTCATCGAATAATAATGTGAAACTATATATTGACCATTTCCAATACAAGATAACCCTCAGTTCCCCAACCATTTACATATACAATTCACCTAGCACCTCATCCAAACCAATACTACATGTATCACATGTGGAGCCTACCAAAGACCCATTGGGACACCTAAATAATATTTCACAAGTCTTTTTGGAATTTAATTTAACAATTCACTATCGCCATATTTATAACAACCCAAACGTTTTATCATTGGAATTCCCTTCTTATAATTATTCATTATAATATAATCACATAAGGAAGAACAATGAAAAATCATGATACTAAATACTATGTGGTCATTTAACATAATTTTTCCACATTTATGTTTTGAATTTCGAAAATCCGATATACATGGTTTTATTCAGGGTGATTTTTGGAGTTTAATAGCACAAACATAATTTTTGGTGAATATTAACCTAACTATATGAATATCAACCTACCCTTATGAATAGTAATATGACACTTGTGTATTTTAAATCTTCTAAAATAATAGTAACCTCACCCATGAATGATTAAATAAAATCTATGCATCTTATAAGTGATAATATGGCCACAGTAAAAGTATTGGTATTTTGTAAGTTAGAAATATTTAATTAATTTAAAATAAAATGAATTTTCCTAATTATTTTTTTGTAAATTTACAATTCTATCTCTTCTATTTTTAAGATAATTTTATAAGAACTTATGTAATTTTTCAAAGCATTATAAAATCAGTTTGAATTTTAAAATCTGAATTTTTCAAGTACATTAGGATTTTAATGAAAAATTAAATTAATCATATTTAGAAAATTATTTTTCAAAATTGTATTTCATTTTTGTATTATAAACATTGAAAAATGGTTATGGTAAATTTTTGGTATTTTTTTTAAGTAATGGAATTTTTTATTAATAGTGCAATAAGATAATTCACAAAAAAAAAGTCAAATTCATTAATTATAGAGTCCTGTATGATTTTATGATGATGAAATCCCTATTGGTTCGAAATAACATGATCTTATTACTATTATTGTTCATATAATCATCACTATTACTTGTCTTGTGGAGAAATAATAAATTAAAGAAAATAATATTGAGAAAACCCCTCACCCCACTACTATAAATACCATCCTTCATACCATCATTTCATCACCCCTATCAAGCATCATGACCTTTCTAAAATATACTCAAAAATATTTTCTATCCCATACCCTACGTCTAGGTGCTTCTGGTCTCATCAAAACACCATGAATAGGTTCCTTAAGGAGGATCTAAATAGGGGAATTCAAGAGGTAATTTCTCTCTCTTTTCCTTTAATTTCCTTTCAATTTCCAGTTATTTTCATAATATCTCCCCACCAATAATCATCCACATGGTATGGTAACTATATTATAATAAATGTAATGGAATATTATGATACTAATGGGATATTATATCATCAAACCCTCTTCTCCTCTTCAATTTATTTTTGAAAGGAAAATGTTGTTCTTCATGTGTCAATTTATCACCTTCAAGAACGATATGTTTTCATTTTCCTTTACCACCTTCAGATCGGGTCATGAAACCATTTTTATGATTGAACCAGATTATTTTATATGTACTATATCCAATTTAATGTTATGTAACTAAATTATGTACATATTGCTAAATTATTAAACAAAACAAGTTCGTTGTGGTCGAAACACCGTCTGAATTAACACAAATGATCATCATTAAATTCTTATATAATGATTCATTATAATGGTATATAAAAAAATTATTTATAAGATTGTTTATATTTATTTAACATCATACATAACATATAATTACAATTATGTATGTTTATTCATGTTTTAAATGAACTTCAATTCATGAATACAAGTGAACCGTTCAAGAAAACAATAAAAATGAACATTCCTAAACAATGAATTTAAACCCTATAACTCATACAAGGTCCCATAAAAAATCTTAATGAAACCATAATGAACTATATTCATCTATAAAATGTTATTTAATTATAAATTAATGAATCTAATGTTGTTATATAGGAAATTAATGTGAAGAAAGCATTCAGATACATGGTAAGGGGAAATTGTTGAACCCAATTCTCTTTCTTTGGGTTTTCCCTCTTCAACCCATTTTTAGTATGGATATGCCTTAAAATAATTTGTTCATAATTATATTACCATTTATATGATATGAATTTTATCTAATTTATTTTATGAAAAACTCAATGTTTTCCAAAAGAACACTTCAACCCAAAAAACACACCCGTTTTACTTCTTGAAGATTGTTTCACTCTTCACTCAAGGTTAATGGTTCTATGTTGAGAATGATATTCCATCATTATTTTGGGAACCAAATGTTTATGAATGTATGATGTGATACCCATTTATTTCCATGGGTTATTTTATGTTGAAGTTTGAAATATTCTTAATTTGGAATGCATGATAATGTAAATGTTATGATGAGACGGGTGAACATGAAATTATATAGCATAATATGAATTTTTGAATGTGATGGGTCAAACCAGAATTATACAGAGCTCCAATGAATCAGGTAAAGTAAAATTAATCTAATAAGTTTAAATTAAATGATATCTAAACATGATTCTAGTTTTGTTCATAACTATGTGTGGTAGTTAACCACTAAGACATGATGTTTTCTTTTTTTTTTTTCATTTCCAAATTCCATGCCTTTATCTACTAATTCATCTCATGATTTTGATGATGATTTTATGACTATTCTCACCAAATGTCATATTATTCTTATCTATCCTCATACTATGATTTTATCTCACCCATTAATGATGTATATCTTTAGGGGATTATGTGTACTAAATATTTTTCAAGGGACAATAAGAAGCTCGAGAAGAATGAATTAAATAAATATTTTTTTGATGTTGTAAATGTTATGTTTGGTCCCAGTTTTCCCAATACACTAAACATTTATATCCTTGTGGTGTAATAATATCATGTTTATCTTTATAATGATGTAATATTAATGTAAGAAAATGGTGGGACACTATAATATTACCCAAATGTTCCAAGGCATGATGTTGTCCATCCTCTAATATATAATGAACTAGCACTGGATCGACAGCCTGATATCCCAAGGCATAGTGAGATCCATCCTGGAATAATCCTATCCTATCGACCCAAACATATATAATGATCCTCAGCCCCAAATAGATGGTCTCACTCACCATCAACTCTAGCTTTCTATGGTTATCACCTCTCGATAATTAAGTTCAATAGTATCCCCTAAGACACTAAATCTATATATGCCTCCACCCATGTTGATTGGTCAACACCACCTTAAAGAGTCCTCATATTTGTGCACCCGACCCCAATGGCACTACCATCCAATCATTGTGAGAATAAATCACCAATTATAACTAATCCACAACAATCGGTGAACATCATCGCCACATGTGAACCATGTCGCTCAACTAAATCATGGTCACTACAATACACCCCAAAATGATGATTAAAACTCCTCAATTATAGTGTTCAACACTATCCCATATATCACAGGCTATGCCCAACATGATCCCATGGAACCAATGTAATCACATCACAATTTATTTAATTAATCAATTGTCACATTATGCCCTACCCAAAATTGAAACCTCATTTCACATATAACATTCCATACACATATCAACACATCTAAAGAGACATGAACATTCCCATTAGAATATAACAATAATAATAAATTTATTTAAAATTAATGATTTATTTCGAAGGGTTTCACCCAGAAAAACCCAGCCACACGTATTTAATTATGAACCCCCTAGCATGCGTATAAAATAAATGAAATATATGAACCACCAAACTAACACTCATAGATGATCACTCTTCAAAAAATTTCCTCTAATTTGGGATGAGAAGAGACAAATTAGGATTTTATACAAACACCCAAGAAATAGGGGAAAAGGTCTCATGGAATTAGAGTTACAAATAGTGATACAAAATAAGAATATTAAAAAAGTGGAATAAAAAACACACCATTAGCTATCCAATGTAGCCGACAGAGCTTGATTCAGACATCGTATGGAAAGGATCCAGAGGGACGTAGGTGGAAGAAGAAAGGAAACCCCTGTCTAGAGGAGTAACATGAAATGGGAGAGAAATAGGGGTAAAGAAAGAAATAAATATAGATGGGTAGAATATTAATTTCACCCCCATTAATGATCCACATGGTTTGGATAACCCTACACTAACCATGCGGTTCCACTATCTAAAATAACCCCACCTCACACAACTATGCACATAGTTTATCAAACAATGTTTTTCCCATGCATGTTTCCTTTGAAACGTACTGAAGGTATATTTGATATTCGTGCTCCACACCTCACAAGTTTAGAAAAAACTATGATCTAGTATATTACCGCCACAAGAATCCTACTAAAGGGTAGCCCAATATGAAAAAATTGTGTACACCTTCATGCACCATCTGAAAATGAGTTTTCAAGCCCCGATGCTCTTGAAACTCATATAAACATATAAGGCACTCACTAATCCTTAAACGCTATCTAAAAGAAAAAATTTGGAGTATTAAAACTCTTATCATTAACTTCCAAATCCCATAATGAGGTTTATCTTGTTAACTAAACTCAAAATTCAAATTTACCCAGAAATTGTGACTTGCTAAGAAGCCTGGAATTTTATAACCTCCCCACCTTATGATAGCTCATCCCTATGCTATGTGGTCTCACGTGTTGATAATACCAAATGTATTGATCCCATAAACATTACTCCAATCTACCATGGTTACCACTCATAGTCTAATTCCTTTTATGGAACTCCCCACCTTAGGAATTACCAAATCCACGCTTCCCAACCTAATTGATACCCTAATGGTTCCTTTGACCATCCTCCGTACATACACATCCCCACATGAAATACCATCATTCCTACACCTCATCATATTATCAATTCATACATGGATCACACTTGATTCCCATCATGGTCCTGCATCACACTGATTCTCATGTCCTACCAACATCAACATGATGCCCATAATATCCTACATTACACCTGATGCCCAAAAAATCCAACATCACACCTAATTTCAAGGATTGTATATATCATATGTAGATCATGTACACAAAAGTCCATGAATCCATAAAAAACACATAAAATCCAAAAATCATTCATGATGCTCACATATTAACCCATACATATTTAAATCTATTATCACATGTGATCCTCATGAACCCAATGTTAGTCATATCAGAAAAAAATATATATTCTATGATCAGGTTATACCTCTAATGGTCGTCATCTCTACATCATGCTCTGACCCTACTAGATCAGCTGCATGAGTCTATCTAATACCTTACCTCCCAATTCTTATCCTCCATGCAGAGTCTCAACTACTACCAGACACTAACCCCAATGCTGGGTCTCTTTATCCCTACAACAAACTATGTGCATAGTAGTGTCCCAGTTACCATCTCATGGAACCATTATCTCTCATTCCTTAGATCCTTGAGTCTGACCTGATCATTGACTCTTTGTATCTCAATAATTCAAGCCTACATACCCCATAAACATAGGATCACATGTCAATATCATAAAGAAACACATAACTGGGCTAGATGTGTATAACTATACGAAGAGACTATACAGAAAAACATTATTTATCTTGTTATTGACACATTAAAAAACCCAACCATTTATCAAAAATTACTGGTTCTAGGTATTATTCATAAGAACCTTTACATAAGAAATTATCCTAAGTCCCTTCCATAATAAATAAAACACATCCCATTCTATAACAAGAAAAGGATCAAAATTCTAGAATCCAATAACATCACACCTAAGTGCACTAATCGAGGTGGAAATCTTCAAAAACAATACCCTAGAACATAACATCAATTTCCCACCATTAGAAACTTGGTATATTCCCCATTCACGGGGATGTAGGCACACAAACATGAGCTCTTACCTAGTTTTGACCAGATGCTAGTCTCTGATCTACCATAACCTTGATAGGAAGGAAAAATAAAAAGAAAAATCATTGATACCTTTTGTATCACCCTGCCATGAGAACCAATAAACCCGTAATTTGGTCTTGAGGGACACTAGGCTATAGTTGCTTTTCCACATATGTCAAAGGGCACTGACTAGTAGCGAGGAAATTATAAGTGATGTTAGGGAGACTATATCCTTAGGTGATGATAATAATAATTGTCATATAATAATAACACTATAAAAGAAATGGAAAAACACATTGGAAAAAATAACAAACAATGGAAATAACGATCCAAAAGAAATAGAGTCCTACATATCATAAAGAGTATAAAAGTTACATATCACTCATATAAAACATGAAAGATCACCTAGATGCCAATCACATAAGTGGTTTCTTAAAATATTGAAAGAGACTCTATCTCAATGAAGAAGAACCCCAATGGTCTATCTTTTATCCATCTCATGAACTAGTACATCCCTTATTAGTATTTTTTGTTGCATGATCCCAGCCTCTTACCTGATATCAATGATATAATGTCTATATGCATCCCAATGGGACTTTGAAAGGTGTGAGTATGACCTCAGATGGACACCACCAACTTGTTCATATCGTATATTCATACTTATATCATTGTATGTATATGTAAATAAAAAGATTCAAATCCCAGATAAAAATACAGAACCAACTTCACTTGACCTCAACATCCATAATGAATCCTTTACATTCATTGACCTACATCAGTGTGTAATGATATATCCATAATATATCATACCTATAGAACCCTTAGTTACCCAACCATTTCTATATAAAATTAAATCAGCACCTCATTCCAACTAATACAACATGTTTCACATGTCTATTAAACAAAAATCCCATTAGTAAGTGGAAATAATATACCACAAGTTCCTTGGACATCCAATTAACCATTAATCTTCATCATATCATAATCTATGTCCCATGGCATGGTCATATAAATCCATCAATAATCATATCTCATCATCCCAAACATATATTGTGAGCTGCACCCCCAACTGATGGTATTACTCTCTATCAATTATGCCTTTCTAGGATGATAACCTCTTCCACAACCAATGTTCAACGACATCCCCTAAGCTACGAAATCTATCAAGGCCTATACCCACATCATGTTGTCAACACCACCTCACTGATTCCTTATATGTGTGTACACGACTTTAATGGAACCATTGACCAATCATGGTGAGTGGAAATCACCGACCATAACTAAGGAAAACCACTCGATAAACATCCTTTCCACATTCTAACCACAACACTATACTTCGTAATGGTCGTCACCATCCACCTAAACTTGATGATCACATCACATTAGTGATAATATTCAACACGACCTCATATAACTAGGTCTATGCCTAGAATGATCCTATGTAACCAACGAAATAACATCATAATTTATTTAATTAACCAGCTAGAACATCATTATTTACCTTAAATTGAATCCCCATTTCACATATACCATTCCATATCTAACTGAACACATTTAAAGATACATGAACATGCCAATCGATATCTCAAAATTATAATAAAATTATTTAAAAGTAACAATTAATTTAGAAGGAGTTAACCCGAACAACCCCACCCACAAATATTTAATTACACACCCCATATAATGTGTATGGACATGGATAAATATAGACACCGCTAAATTGAAACTCATAAATGATCACTCATTGAAAATACGCCCCAAATTCGAGCTGAGATGAGATAAATTGGGATTTTAGAAAAACACCCTAGAAATATGGAAAAAGGCTATGCATTGAATTTTTGTTTCAAATGGAAAAAAAATAATATTATAATCAAGAGGAATGTAATACTCAATAGTTATTATCCATCTCAACCTATGGAGCTTAATTTTTACACCGTATAGAGGAGATCCAAAGGGACCTTTGTTGAAGAGAAAAGGAACCCCATAGCTGGAGGAGGTAGATAAAATGTGAGATACATTGGGAGTAAGAAATAAACAATGATAGATCGGTAGAATAATAATTCACCCTATTTAATGTGATACATGGATAGGATACATAGTTTGGATATTCATGTTCCAATTTTACAATTACACTTTCTAAAGACACCCCACCTTACACGGATATGTACATGTTTTCTCAAACCATGTGCAACCTGTTAAGATCACCTCTATGACTTACAAATATCATTTCACATTGTTTTGTGAAACAACTCACATAATTATAAAAATTATCATCCAATATATTATAGACCACATGTTTTCTCTTGATCTACTACATAGTTTGAACAAACTATGTTATATTTCCTACACCTTCAAGAAATGAATTTTTTGGGCCCAATACTCCCAAAACACATCTAAATCCTTAGGTCTCTCACTAAATCTTAAACACAATATAAGAACAACACCTTGGAGAATAAAAACTCTCCTAATTTACTTTTATATCCTAGAGTGAATGTTGTCCCGTTCACCAAAATTCAACTAAAAGTTTACCTATAAATTCTAAATAGCTAAAAACATGAGACATTATAAATTGAGCTTTAAATAGTTATACGAACTATATTTATATGATTTGAAAGATATTTTTCAACTAATTCCATATTTTTTTCCATTAAAATATTCTATAAATATCTTCTTCTAGTGCCAAAATTTATTCTGTAGACCAATAAACACATAGCATCATCCCCCACCCCCACACATGCTTGAGTTTAACAAAATCATTTATTAAATTATACGGATGGTAGGAAAGGGATTGATTTATTTTTATATGGAAATATTACATGATTGTTCATGGATTATCAAATCTTAATAAAAGTGTAATATATAAGGTAAGTCTCAAAATTAATGATCATATAAAAAATGGGTCCTTTCAAAATGGTGTCTTAATTAAATTTTACACATGTTGATAAAATCTAAGAGATTTAAAAAAATGGAAAACCAAAATATCTATATCTCACTACATGCCTCAATAATATCAAGAAAACATTAAATGTAATAAGATGTGGGAAAGTTATATAAACTTTTCAGGTTGGTAAAGATTAGCAATTTAAAATATTGTTGTACATGAGTTTCACATTAAATAAAACTTCCATAAATGAGTAAATTTTATATAGATACATAATATAAATTTAAACAATCATTTAAGTTCATAGGAATTCAAAACAAGTATTTGAAAAAAATACTAACATGGTCAAAAAAATTAAAAAAAATTAATGAACCTCAAGATTCTTAAAAACATTCCAAATTAATAAAAACACAAAACAAATACTCCTTAAAATAGTTTCCCCTCTCAGCCAAACATAGTTTCAACTAAACCTTATTTATTCTCCAACATATTTAAAATAATATAGAAACCAATCCAATGATAAGGAAATATATAACCTAATTTTTTTGAGGTATTTTCCTTGATTTAAGCTCCTAGTTGTTTTTAACATCAAAACCTAAAATAATTCCGGAAGTAAGACATAAGTATTGTATTAAAATAAAAAATATTAAATATTAAATGGAATTACATTCTTGGTTTGAACCTCCATGTGGATACAGGGTTATGACTTCTCCAAGTGATTCAGTTCCAACTGTTAACAAAAATCTGAATATGGGTGGAGCTTATTTAATATAAACCAACTCACGTTGTTTCTTCTAGTCTACATCCCTTCACACGAGTTATATGAAAACCAATGGTTATATTATTATAGATACATATCTATATTTATAATTTATTTCATTCATGGTGGGGGCAAGAGAAAATATGGGTCCTCGTTTACTTTAGACACTAATTGTGTGTCTTCTTCAATAACTTCTAGGGAACACTCATATGTTTCTATATTAAAATAGTTATCAATATAAAATTCAGTGAAAAGTTCCATTTGAAAAAAAAATTAAACAAGATAAACCAATATAAAAATCTTCCCCTTCCATTTATATAGTTTTTGACTTCATTTATTTATGAAAGGTCATTGGGTATTCCTCGTTTAATCTATTTAGTAATTTTTTTCATTTGGTTTAGGGAGCTTTAGGTGTTCCTTGTCAGGTTAATTTTCATTATCATCATCATCGTCTTCTACCTCTATAGAAATAGTTGTGTTGTATGAATTTAAAATTTCTAAAAATTGTTTATTATTTCTCAATTCAATTTCAATAAAATTATATAATCAAATTTCAAGAAAATATTACCCCTTATATTATCTTAACTTAAGTTTATTCTCTAATGGTGAATACCTCCTGGAGTCTGGTTGTCATGGATATAGATAAGTATTCAATTAGACTCATCTTCCCTTAAAATTAAACCACATGGGTGGATACTTCTTCTAAAGACCTAAAAATATATAAATATGTTTATTATTTATTTTATATGATGGTAGAGTCATGTTACATGATACCATATAAAAAATTACTTCAGTGTAAATCTAAAGACTATCGATCTCCCACATCATCATTATCAGACATTTATTCTTCCTGGATCTCTTCTATAAATGGTTTATAAATATATAATAGAAAATTAGTATCTTAAATATCATAAATAGTAAATATAAGTATATAAATATTTTCTTATATGTATTCTAGTTATTTTTTCTTTGGTTGTTTCTCATTGGATACAAGGATATATTTTGTTATCAATTTCACTTGGTTCCTCATTTCCTACAAGTATTTTATAATATTTGGTAACAAATATTATTTATCATCAACAATTATTTCTTCTTCATGTATCACATAAGATTATTGGTTAATCCATCCATAATCATCTAAATTAAAATATATCATTGATATATTTTATATTTTTGTATTAAAAGAATGTAAAACTAAATAATAGGGTGAAAGGAATAGATAGTGGTAAACTGGATTGGATCCTTTTAAATGAAAATATATTTTTGACACACCTATCATGAGGAGTGAGAAAAATCATTTATTTTCCAAGGGTATTATGGTGGTTTACTAGGGTCATCTCTATTAAAGATCCTTTAGTGTAAAATAATAAACTAAATATTCTAAAAAATTAATGTATTTTTATTTTATTTATATTCTATTAAATGAAATGAAGACTTTAGGGTTTTTAATTTTAAAAATTCATGAAATAAATTTAATGTAGTAAAAAAATAAACAAGTGTTATCTAAAAAGGCTGTCAATCCATATGGGTGTTCAACCCACATTATGTTGTGTTGTATGTTTTGTCAATAAGATTCAATTGTGAAGAAGGTAAATATTCATAAAGTCGATATGTTTTAGATAATGATATCTTAAATGATGATTGAAGTACCCATTCTTATTGATAAAATGAAGACTTCCCAAAACATGGATGTTAGTTTCTACCACAACAGTTTATATGTAAATGGATTGTAATGACTAGTTATGGAAATTATTCAAATGGAGAATTATGAGAAAGCTACATGAAGATAATATTAAAAAATATGTTGAGGAAGAATTGATAAGTTGAAGTAGGTGTATCCATTGGTTATTCTTGTAGATCCATTCCAAATGACAATCAATATTGATGATTTTTCAACATCATATCTTATATAGAGAATCTATATAATAAGATTCAATGACATGGAGTTCCATGGATTTTAGTTAATGGGGACCCTTATATACCTTTGAATAATAATAAAGTCAAGAGGGAAGATCCATAAAGTTCTTTATGATTTTGGGGAACACTGTCAGGGGGTGTTAAATTAGGAGTAAACTTTTTAAATTTCAATTTTTTTAACAACAATCCTTGAAACGTTTTTGGGTTTTCATCATTGTCACATTTCTAAAATAGCCACATATTCATGAAATGATATGAATGAAAAGAAAGGTGCACAAGATTGATAAGGTTCACCACCATTGTGGGTGACTATATAATTTCTATTGAAATTCACTATAATTGAAAAGTTGATACAACGATATAACTATTATAAAAATCCTTATATCTTTTGATAGGTTTTAATATACTTTATCCCATCAGTTATAAAAGCTTTTTTATATTCCCAAACCAAAACAAGATGGAAAATTTTTCTACACAGATCACTGAAAGTTCATCTGAAATTTCTACATCCAATGTTTATATTAGGTATCTCTATTTGGTGTTCCTTTTTAGTTCATCTAGTGTTATCTGTCTAATTTTTCTTACTACAACAATGCATAATCTTTTAATATTTGTTTGATGATTAGAAACTCATATTCCTACCAGTCTATTCAGAATCTCTAAATGATAATTTCAATGTCCTGTATCTCTGACTAAATCATTTGTCTCATGTCTCATAACTAAATATATATATAGTCTATCATATCTAAATACTATATCCAATTACACTAACCAATTTAGTTTGAAAATTATACTACTTAAAACATTGTCTATTATATATTCATTCGGTATCTATGTTTGATACCTTCTCTGTAACACTTCAAATTTCTAAAATGAATGAAATATACTCAATTTTCACACTGTTATTTCACCCCCTTTTATTTGTGTGCATGAAGTAGAAAAATATAAAACTAAATTTTATTTTCCAGATCAATGAAATTCACTAGATTCTTCTCAATTCTTCTATTCTCTTCTCGAAGCATCCTAAAGACTCTAGAATCTGTAACATTATTCAAAAATTCTTACCCATTGTGTAATGGAAGTTATCAACAATATTTTATCTCATGTATTATATAACATCCCCAACCTATATTATACTAAAATGTTCTTGGATTTTAGTTATCCAAATAGCCTCAAGCGCATCACCCAAAATGCTAAACGCGGCCGAATAGCCATGAAGATCTCGGTGTGTCTTTAGGGGAGATTATGCCCTCATAACTAGAGAGTAGAACAATGGATATAAAATAATAGATAAATAGTTGAAGTAGTAAATCATCAAACAATAGATAAAAAAAGAATATATATCCATGACTAAAAGTGTATCATGCATAATGATGATGGTACATGTCTCTAAAAATCAGCAAAAAAAGTTACAAATTAGTACAATCCAACAAATATATCAAACGTACAAGAACTCCAAAATATATCCAGCTACCATAACAAGCCTCATCTTGGTCATGTGTTCCCATAATACTAAGAAGGAGTCATGAACCTGTATCATGGAGCTTTATGTTATCCATACCTACAATCATATAATATTTTTGGGCACCATAGGTTTCTTGAATAGTGTGTGAGATATAATACTAACAGGTAACCACCCAAGGTCTAGTTCCATCTAATTGAGTATATATAACAACTATAGTGTGCATGATGTAATAGTATATGTAATTAAATTACTAAAAGTAAGCATGCTATAAATTCCAAGTTCTCATGTAACAACCAATTCATTTTATCAACTTTAATTAGAAAGAAATCCTCTGAGTTATTAGTCAGTCTGGTGTCATTTATAATCAAGTTCATTTAATTAGACAAACTCATTTAATTAATAAATATCAGGGCCTGGAATATTTCCCAGCATTCCCCATAGAAATATTCTCAAAGGATTCCTAAACAATCCATCCATAAAGTCTATGATAAATACCAAATCCAAGCTTCTACATTGGGTTTTCATCCTCATCATATAAACCATTCCAATCATTATTCATTTCAGAACATGTTCCCATCCTTGGAATTCTAAAATTGGAATCCAAGTATTTATCTAGGTAAAATATAAACCAATAACCTATAAGATTTTCCATGGTTATCCTCACAATAACATAGTTATCGCTCTAGGTGTGGTATATCAGTAATGCCATTCGAGTCTATCCTTAGTGGTCCACTAAGGGATATCAAGTATCACTAATGGATTATATGATCAAATACCCTCTGAGTCCATCATTGGTCATCCATAAGGAGTCCATGTATCACTCGGGAATATAACAGTATTCCCCCATGAGTCTATCCTTGGAAGTCTGTATAAGGAGTCCAAGTGTCACTCATTCATAAGATTGTTAGAAGAAAAATGATTCCTTCCATTATGTCCATATAACAACCATTATGTCACCCAATAAATATAAGTATACACTCATTCAGTAAAACCATTAAATAAATCATTTATTTATATAAAAATCATCACCTCATTAATTTCAATTATACCTCACCTCAAAAGGTGACTCAATTCATGGGATTAGCTTATAAGTCTTAGCCAAAAATTTAACTCACATGGTAATTACAACATTAATAGAAACTCATTCTTAAACAAAAAAATTCAATGGAAATTGCATAGAGTGTTGGTCACCCATCCCCTTACATTATCCCATATCAATTTTAAAATTGATATCACAGTTCAATTCATCAATTTAAATTACAATTCAATTCACAATTGATATGAAAACTCAACTTACAATTCAAGTCAAACTATAACAAAATTAGTTATTAGTGGTAGTTTATTAGCAATAGTTAATGAAACCGCAACTATTTTTTTTCAAAATATAGTGGCAGTTTTGTAAAAACCATCGATAAATCATTTTTTTTCAAAATAGAGACACTTATACCCCCCCCCAATCCTCACACTCCCAGAAACCCTCTTCCCTGACACCCGTGAAACCCTCTCACTGGCTCCCCTTCTCCCCCTCACCACCAGACCCTCTCCTACCCTCGCCGCTGGCTCCCCCCCCTCACCACTAGCTGCCCCATCCCCCCACAGTAGGTCCCTCTCTCACCCTCATTGCTAGCTCTAATTATCCCCTCACCGCCAACCCCTTTCTCACCCTCTCCAGTTTTCATTCTCCCCCTCACCATCGGCCCCCTCTCCCCCTCATTTGATTCCCTTCTTCCCCTCTCAATCCACCCCCCTTCATACCCTCACTACCAACCCCCTTCTCCCACAATCTCCCAATGCCCGAGCCCAAGGTCCTAACCACTCTCTCCCCCGAAAAGCCACTACAACTAATCCTTAGGAATGGTAATTAAAAAAAAATTGTAAGGATTTTATTATACTCTATTTTATGTTGTTTTAGAACCATTATTCCATTCAATCATTTAGGATTCAATTATTCCATTTTAGTATTTTGAATTTAGTAGTTTAGTTAATTAATTTAAATGGTTTAAGTGTTTTTTATTTGCATTTACTACTATTGGAGGTCTTGTGGGCTCTAGAGGGTTTTTAAAGTCATTGATTGAGGTAGGAAGTTCCGTTCAGACTTTTTAAAATATTAAGCCTTGAAAGGTTCATGGAATAGAGTTTCAAGACAATATTTCTCTAGAGATTTTCTTATTAATTATATTTTTCAAGATTCTTAACAATCAAGTGGGTAAAATTATCAGGAAATATTTTGAGGGAATACATTTCCAATATGATTAATGTATTCTATTTCATATTTTAGTCTAGTGGTGGGAAGAGTTAATTTATTGGGAATATTGGTAAGTGGAAAGACATCAAAGGGAAATCAACTTGGAAACCTTCTCAATATTCAGATGTAATGTGATATGTAAAGTTCTTGTAGTGTATAGATGGTGGGAATATGATGCATATATTGCAATATCCACCTAACACATGTCATCATTGTAAAGTGGTGGGATATTTTATGAATTATGTTGATTGGATCTCATAGAATAGTGGTGGTTGACATTAAAATCACATGATTGGATTTGTAAAGAAAGTTTGTGTGCCAATTTTGAATGAGTTAGTGAGTAATAGTAGAGTTGTGAGGATTCATTGTAAATTTAATTCATCTCATTATATGAATCTTGGGAAACACCTTGATATTTTGTAGTTAGTGGAGGAGGTTAAAGTTTATGTTTCGATATCTACATTGAGAGGTACCATCCTTATCACATGCACTATTAGTTATGCTATGATTGAAATTGATGCATGAAATTATATTATATCTATACATTTGGTTAATATTTTGGGGTTTCACATGAGGTTTATTCCTTTATTAATGGTTACTAATAATCCAATTACTGAAAAGACTAAACCAGTTTTCATGTGTATTTCCTAAATGATCATGATATATTATGTGGAAATCAACTGTCATTTATTAAGGTTGTACCATGAAAGGGGTGATATAATTAGGGTATTGTAAAATTTAATAATTCTTTCTACATACTTTTAATATTTAATTTTCCTTTAAACTAGAGTAGAAATCAGTTTATAATCATCCCTTTGAAATATTTTTAGCTCCTAATTAGCATATTTGTTTATAAATAAATGTTCTATTTTCTCATTTAAATCATTTTAGACCACTAAAATCAAATAATCTTGAAATAAGAGACATTTAATTCATTCCTTCTGAATTTTGAAAACTACTTGAATTTTGTGTAATTAATTCCTAAAAATGATTTTATCAACACAGAAAATGAACTAACATCAACCGCACTTCCACAATCACGATATAGAAGTTATGATTAACCCAAACTCTTTGAGAAAAAAGAATATATAAATACAAATACAGCATCGTGTTCCACGATCTCAGTACATTTTTAGTCCATATAAAACTATCAGTAATTAGAACACTTTTTCCTCATCCTCATCAATGAGAAAACTTTGGGGTTATTCAATGTACACTTCCTATAAAAAAACATAATTTTAGAGTCCATACGTCACATAGATATGTTAAACCTAAATCATGTTATCATCATAAAAATAAAATAAAAATCTTATATCCTCACTCCATGACATAGATGAGAAGCTCTCATATAGATCCATTCTATATACATGGGAATAACATTTACCTTATTATAGTTATTTTTTTATGAAATTTCAATCCTCCTTGGGTTTGTTTCAGAAAACTAATTTGGTTCATATCATGTTTAGGCTCTTTATCCCTCGAATAACTTTACTGATCAGATTATTTTGGATCGGATCACATTTCACATTCATGCCTTTGACACAATTCATATCATGAAAATATTTTTATTAATTTGGGGATATAAAATATTCTTTCTACTAAGCCACCATTATATTAGTCTATATAGTGGATATCTGGTCACTAACTATATTAGGCCAATTGACTTCAACCCTTTTTCGTTAGTTTAATTATTATTTTTCTATATTTTCATAATTTACGAAGTCCACTTATATGTATTTTAAATCATGTTGAACTCCCCTTATGTAACATAATTCATCTTCAAATATTTCATCATAAACGAAAGTATTTTCATGTGGTGTATTTTTTTATTAAATTATAGGAATGTCAAGGAGGAAGCGTTATATTGTTGTTAGTCCACCATCAATTCCCTATAGCCACGGTTTGAACCGTGGATATAGCCTTATAACCACAGTTCTAACCATGGAAACAACCCTAAATCCATGGTTTTCAACCCATGTAATAGGCTAAAATCACTCACCTCCTATAGCCATGGTTGTAACCGTGGATATATACATATAGCTAGGGTTAGTAACCATGGCTATATACCTATAGCTACGGTTTGAAACTGTGGCTATAGGCCTACACATTTCGTACAAAAACCTGCACCGTTCAGTCGGTGCTAGCCCCTTGCATCCTCACCACCACCCCCTGCAAATCCCCCAACTATACCCTTTCACCCCACCTGCACCTTAATTCCCCCCATGTACCCCTCCCCCTGTTTCCCCCCTTCCCACCCTTGAAATACCCTACTCACCCCCAGGACAGACCCCCCCCCCCCCCAGACAGAACCCCCCCCCCCTCCTGGACACCCCTCCCTCCTGAAAACCCCACTGGATAGACCCCCCAAGACAACCCCACCCAGAAAGCAGACCCCCTGATGGACACCCCTTGCACCACCCTTGCTGGACACCCCCTGGATATACCCCCCACCTCCTGGACACCCCCTCCCTCCTGGACAGACCCCCCAGAAAACCCCACCCGGGCAGCTGCCCCCTGGACCCCCCCACCCCCCAACTTGGACACCCCTCCCTCCTGGAAACCCCCCTGGACAACCCCACTAGGACAGCCCCACCCCCTCGGACAACATCCTCCCCTCCACCCCCTAGATAGACCCCCCTCCTCCAAAAAACCCACCTGGAAAGACCCCCCCCCCCCAGGACAACCCCACCTGGACAGAATCCCCCCTGCTAGACAACCCTTTCACCACCCCAACTGGACACCCCCACCCCTCTTGGACAACCCTCCCTCCTAGAAACAAACTGGACAACCACACCCGGATAGCAGCCCCCCCCCCTCTATGGACACCAGCCCCCCTCCACCCCCAAGATAAACCCCTACCCCCTCTTGGACACCCCCTCCCTTCTAGAAACCCACCTGGACAACACCACCCGGACAACAACCCCCCCCCCCCCCCTTCTGGAAACCCCCATGCATAGACCCCCCACCACAAGACAACCCCACCCGGACAGTAGACCCCCCAGACAGACACCCCCCCCCTCGGTATCCTGCTGCACAACCTCCCTTTCACCCCACCCTGTACCCCCCCCTGCACACCTGCATAGCCCCCCCCCCCCCAATACCCTTTGCACCACCCCTTGCAGGTGTAATTTTGTAATTGAACTAAATTAGGAATGATGGTATCCAGGTTAACACATGGATACCTCATGTGTAGGGATTCTTAGTGGCCTGGGTGTGGTATCTTGAATCAAGCATAGGTGTTGTATCATTAATCACCAGTTAATATAAATTACAAAATGATGTCTTTTACTACATCATATTGTATACTTAGGTGCATATTTACAATATTCTACAACTTTCACATAAGAATCATAGGTTTTATTCAAATAATTGTGAAATTATACCAAGTCTTTTGGATATAATCTTCATATAAACACCCCAGAACATGAGGAGAAAACGTTGTACCAACATTTTGAGAAACTGGAAGCCCTCTATGGGTGTTTTAGTGGACATATTAGAGTTGTGAATGATGAGAATATCTGTTTAGGAGGTGGATGACTAAATAATTATGTGGCAATAGAGATGGTTTTTTGTCTGATGATTAACTACTCGATGCTACAGTGTCAATAAGAAGGGTATTTCATTGGGAGTGAAGTCCTGGGAAGCACTAGAAATGATATGGAAATAGTGGTTATGTTGTACAGCATTGATAATCATAGGACATATAATGTCATATGAAAATGTTGTGCATAAGACATTCCTAAAAGTATTCAAATATCTAAAATATGACTTTGTTTGACTATGTGATCAAATAATATGTGACAATATAGTCTAATAGGTGGGATTAACACTACCCCCCCCCCCCACACACACCCCATGCACCCTCCCCCTACCCCATGCACCATCCCCCATCCCCTTGCACCCTCCCCCTGCCCCTACAGACCCCCATCACCCTATCTGCAACCCCCCTTGATCCAGGGATATGATTTCTCTCTCTTGGCCCAGCTCCAGGGTTCTCTACTATACCATCACCACCTCCTATTGTGCATGAGGAATCACCCTCTATTAGTAAGATCTCATAAAGTTATAAAATGGAATCTTTTTCATATGATATTATAAATGAGTTTGATAATATTTGAGGAGAGTATAATGAGCTGAAACAGGAGTTAAAATATACTGACGATGATATTAGAGAACTTAATAAGTACTCTATTCCCAATGTTGACTTTGACAATTCGGTTGGGTTAACGACTACCCAAACAATGTTGATTAGAAATCTCCAATCATTCCCTCCAATTCAAAAAGTTTTTTCTGAATTAAATTTCAAAGAGCATAAGGATGTGAATGGTCTAGTTTTATATTTGATGTATTTTCATACTACCAAGTCTAAGTTCAGTGATCTTGGTGTTATGGTTGTATCTCAAAGGTACATGTTCCAACCGGATCTGGCAACACCAATCCAACAATCACCCTTATTGCATCCATTGATGAGAAGGAGGCTACGAGTGCCCTTTTTTCTCGAAATCTTGAGAGTGTGGATTTTACTAATGGGTTCCCAAATTAATTCTTTATGTTCTACTGGGACATAGTTCGTGATGAACTCCTTAACTCTATGAGGGAGTTCTTTAACCATGACTTAATGCCCTATGGAATCAAATCCAATTTAATTGCCCTGATCCCAAAGAAGGAAAATTATGTGGATATAAATGATTTCAGACCTATTTCTATTGGGAATACATTTCCAAAAATCATTTACAGAATTACTGCTATGAGGTTAATCCCCATTGCTTGTGGGTTTATATCTTCAAATCATCCCCCCAGACATCCCTTGGGCACCCACCCTTTATATCCCCCTTGACACCCCACTTGTACCCTGCCCATGCTCTACAGACCCCCCCCCCCCCAGAACCCCCCCGGACAGCCCTTGGACACCCGCCAGGATAGCCCCTCCTGGACACCCCACCTACACCCTCCCCTACCCTACAGACCCCCTAAACCCCCCCCGAATAGCCCATGGACACCCCACCTGAACCCTGCCCTGCAGATCCCCCAGACAGCCCTTAGAATCCCCCTGGACAGCCTCTCCTAGACACCCAACCTTCACCATCCCCCTACCCTGCAGACCCCCCCGACACCCCCCCCGGACAGCCCTTAGACACCCCACCTGGACAACCCCTCCTAGAAACTTTTATATCCATCAGTACCGTAACTTCATTATGAAAGAATGGTAAATGAACAATGCCTTGAGAATTTTCCAAGAATATTCTTTGTCTGTCTTAGTCTAAATAAAAGACTTCCACCACTTATAACTTGGACCCTCTAGTACGATGGATAAAAAATAACCTTAGGAGACTCATAAATCTAAAGCAGGATAAAAATATCCTCAACCTTCAGTACCAAAACCAATCCATCCTAAAAATATTTTTTCCCATGAATTATTGTGGGATACAATCTTGATTATGGTGTTCCTAGGTGGGACATCAAGATTAATTTATTCAAGGCTTTTGATTCGGTCAGGTGGTACTTCTTATGGGATGCTTGGGATCTGCTCAGCTTTTGGGATAGGTTCTCTTCTTGGGTTAAAAGATGCATCTCTACCCCAATGTTCTCGGTGATCATTAATGACAGTTTACATGGCTACTTTTCAGGGTAAAGAGATCTCAGTAATGGGGATCCTCTTTCGCCTTTCCTTTTTTTGTGATTTTCGTGGAGTGTTTCTTGTGCATCATGGAATGTGGGAGGATAGGGGCTGGTGCAGGAAGGAAGGAAGGCGGGATGGGGATGGAAGGGGGCGGGTGTGGGATGGAATAGGTGGAAGGGGGATGGTGTGGGCTGGATTGCAGGTGGATGAGGGCTTTTGGGCATGTGGAAGGGGCTGGTGTAGGCTGGGATGTAGGAGGTCGGGGGCTGGTGAGGGATGGATCTAATGGCTGGGGCCGTTTTGCAGGTTGTAGAGGGCTGTCATGAGTGTTTTGCAGGAATCTGGGGGGTAGTGGATAGTATGGTGGATGGTGTGGTGGCTGGTGTGGGCTGGATTGCAGGTGGCTGGGGGCTGGTGTGGGCTCGAATGTAGGTGGAAGGGGGATGGAATTCTGGTGGAATGGGGCTAGTTGCAGGTGCTGTGGGGGGGTGTGGGATGATTTGAAGGTGGTAGGGGGGGTGTTGTGGGCTGGAATGATGGTGGCAGTGAGCTAAAATGAAGGTGGAAGGGGGATGGTATGGGCTGGATGTGGCTGGAGCAGGGCCAAATCATGGAATGACCGTAGTGTGACCGCGACGTGTTGGCCTGGTCTAGCGACATCTGTAGGGAAGCATCTTCCGGCCAGGAGCGAAGGGAGCTGGAGGAGGTGGGGTAACATTCTGAATGTCACCCCACTAGTGGAAATTGTGATTACTCAGTCTCAACATTTGTCACAAGACTCATGGAATACTATCACTATGAACCGCTGCAGGGTGTCGTCCGGGAGCAGGGAAAAATCAAGGCATTACCACGGCGTGACTGCCGTGTGACTGCGGCATGACCGTGGTGAGGTCGTGGCATGGCCGCGGTGTGACCATGGTGCGACCATGGCATGTTGGCCCAGTCCAGCGACATCAGTAGGGTAGCATCTTCCGGCCAGAAGCGAAGGGAGTGGGAGGAGGTGGGGAAACATTCTGGCTATCTCCCCACTAGATGAAAATCTTGATTAGTTAGTCTCATCATTGATCACAAGACTCGTGGAATACTATCACTGTGAACCACCCCTGAGGTGTCATCCTGGATTAGGGCCAAATCACGGTGTGACCGCAGCGTGACTATGGCGTGACCGCGGCGTGATTGCGGCGTGACCGCGGCGTGATTGCGGCGTGACCGCTGTGTGTTGGCATGGTCCAGCGACATCTGTGGGGGAGTATCTTCTTTCTAGGAGCGAAGGGAGCGGGAGGAGGTGGGGAAACATTCTGGCCATCGCCCCGCTGGTAAAAATTGTGATTAGTCAGTCTCAATATTGATCATAAGACTCATGGAATACTATCACTGCGAACCAGCGTGGGGTGTCCTTCTGGAGTAGGGCCAAATCACTGCATTACCACGACATGACTGTGGAGTGACCGCGATGTGACCTTAGCGTGACTGCGGCGTGTTGGCCCAGTCTAGCGACATCCGTGGGGAAGCACCTTCCGACCAGGAGTGAAGGGAGTGGGAGGATGCGGGGCAATACTCCAGTCGTCGCTCCGCCGACAGAAATTGTTATTAGTCAGTCTCAACATTGATCATAAGACTCATGGAATAATATCACTGCGAACTATGGCGGGGTGTCGTCCTAGAGCAGGGCCAAACCACAATGTGACTGCGGCATGACCGCGGTGTGACTGCGGCATGTTGTCCCGGTCCAACGACATCCATAGGGCAACATCTTCTTGTCAGGAGCGAAGGGAGCGGGAGGACGCGGGGCAACATTCTAACTGTCTCCCCACCGGAAGATGATAGAATATATCAACTATTTAATATGCTATAACAAGTGATCTCAAGAGAAGGTTGTAGTGAGCAGCACAATGACAAAACGTCTAAAGGGAAACAAAGCGATGTAAAATAATCATTCACCCTACACAAACCATTTACAAATTCATTCACTTTTCCTAAACATGGAGATTTTATTTATAATATTCAAATCGTGAAAATGAATGTGTCATGGTCCAGGAATATGCATACTCAGGCAATGTCATTTGAGTTAAACGAGTATGATATGCCAATTTATATTATTCGAAGAAAACAAAAACTAACTAGACCCAAAACAAACACAGAAAAGAGGCATATGAAAGACTCAAACCAAATATAAACATGATAAAAATAAATATCAATACTCTTTGTTTTAGAAGACAGAGCACCTCCGTTGGAGGGGTTTTATTATAAAATCATGGCATTTCTTTATTATAAAAACATGACTTTATTTATCAAATGAAACGATTATATTAATGAACACATATTTAAGATATGAAATTCAATATAATTATGTATAATCAAGAAAGAAGCTAAATTCAATTTAAAGCATTCTAGAATTAAAGAGGCTAGAAGAGGGATTCTACCTGAAGGTGAAACCAAACCGTCCACTTCAGCTCTTGGAGATTTATAACTAAAAGTTGTTTCTCCCCCACTGAGTATACACACCTTCACACACATGCAAGGACACCTAGCCCCTATGAACACACCCGCATGGCCATGAGCATGTGCAAGGGGATCCTTGCACATATGCTTATATGCACATACAAGTCTCCACTCACCTATGTATGAATTTATATATATATATACATGTGCACACATATCCCTATAGATTCATAATCACTACCATGACTAATTATAGCTGACTTTATTAGCAGGTTCATAACTAATTATAGTTGTGATAAAGGGAAAGTTATACCTTCTCAAGGAAATTCTCAATGCACAAGACATAGTCAATCGGTGAGTTCATCAAGTTGTTGTGAACTATTTCTCCCAATATGAAATCAATCGTTGCACCCTACTTAACATACATTAAATAGAAAAAACAATGAATATTGCAAAGTGAAATGCTAAGTCCCATTTAGTCATGAAAAACATTAGTGTTTTTTATTTCAATTTAGCATAATTAAATAAAACATTTATAGGTTTAACTTGAAGTGCGTTGGGAGATAGATTGAGTCCCACATTAAGTGAAATCTTACGATTTTAAGTGGTGGCTCACTAATGTAGGAAATTAAAATAATCAATTAAACAACTAAATAACATGATTGATAATGTCCAATTACCTTCATAATACCCAATATCCGCACCTCAATACACCGGTTTCCCCGGAAAATGTTAATTGATGCATTTGAGATTGGGCATGTCCAGAGATGTTGCAAAACATCCCTTGCTTGAATCCTTCCAATTTCATAATCTACATTGAAAAATGAAAAAAAAAATGAAAAATGAGGGGGGTGATGAGTCAAGCTACATGTTTAAATGAGCATCTGAAACCATTTTGAGTTATACCTACGTACTTGATGTTCCAAACAAATAAGGTTTCTTGAGGATCAAGAATTGATCTAGTGGTTTGATCAGTAAAATACCAAAAAACATGTTGTCAAGGTTTTTAAAACATTAGATATTAAGATATCAAAACTAATGCCTCATTCAAAATATTGGAAGTGATTTCAATGGAAGGGAAAGAGGTGTTTCATGGAAAAGTGGAAAACAAAATGGAAAATAAATGAGGTTTAAAAATTGATTTTGGTATATAAAAAATAAGAAAGAAAATAAAACAAAATAACCAAAAACATTAAAAAAATTCAGGTGGGCATGATAATGAAAAAGGTTGTTTGGTCATTTAATGTCAACCCTGCACCTATTTCATAGGATGCACGTGAGCTCAACCTATTTTGATAGAAATGAATTTCATGGATTCAAAATTCATATAAAGCCTAAAACCATAAATCATAAAACCCCAAACGCTAAAATTATAAAAATTAAAACCCTAAACTCAAAACCATTACTTCTAAAACTAAAAATCCCAGAATCTAAAAATCAATAAGGCTAGAGGTCAAACCCAAAATCTCAAAATCTTAAAACTAATTTTGGATTGGTGTTGTAACACCCGAGATTTTAGTGAGAAATATTTTGTTTTTATTTTATATAAATCATCAAAGGAATCTTTAACTACACACAAAACTAGCTTGAATTGCTTTACATGCAACCACGACCTTCCTCGATAGCTTGCATTGTACGAAATACTGATTTTCACTAAACAACGATATGCTATTAAAATATTATTAAAATTAGCCGTTATGAATACTAATACCCACTTTTTAAAATTTGGTAAATTTCATCTTTCAAAATGGACTTCATTTTTGGATTCGGAATATTGAAATTATCCTAGGGTGAAATTTTGGTATTTTTCTGAAAACTTTCAATTTTTGATGAATAGTGAAAACACTGGGTTACTATTTGAAAACCGACTTTTTATTTAAATAATTATTTATTTTATTTAAATTTATTTTAGGCAAAAATTGATACATAATACCTATATAAGTTCAAAGTAATTCATTGGAGTCATTTTATAATAATTCTAGATATATAAAAATTTTATTGAACTTCTCACCATCTTTTACCCACCTCCTAGGAGAATTTGAAAATTCACATAAAACTTAATTTTACCACTTTTGTGAGTGGAATTTCAAAAATCCGAGAGACATGGTTAATATCAAGGACTAAAATGTGGTTCAATGAGATTAAAATAATTTTTGGTGAAAAGTAACTTTTTACTTTTGTTTACCACGGTTAAAAGTAAATAGGGTAATTAAGGGTAAAAATGATATTATTATTACCCAAACACATTTCCTAATTCTATGGGATAAGTTTAATTCGACCAAAAACAACCTTAGTAATTACATATGTCCATTTAGGCCCACTTGGATTATATTAGTACATTTATTTTTAATTTATTTAAAGAAAGGTTGAAATAGTTAAAATCAATGTTTAATAACTAAATAATTTTTAATATAGCATCATACAAATGATAAATTCGACTATAAATATTCATTAGAATAATAAAACTATTTCCTACATAATTTTATTTTATTTATAATTTTTATACATTAAATAATTTATTTTATTTATGACACAATGATGATATAGTAATTATCTTATTAATGAAATATTGACATAATTGATGTTATAAATACCCAAATAAATGTAATTTGAGACTTTTTATGAATTATAATAATTTTATAGATTAATATAACATGTTAGAATTAATTTAATTAACATTTTTTGAACTAATAATTCTGTTATGATTTTCACAAAAATCAATTACCAAATAGTGTCAAAATTGACATAAAATAGTTTTTAAAACAAATATTATATTATTATTTTTTATTTTATTCCTAAAAATATATGGTTTGGCCAAATGACTTATATAAGGTTACATATATTAATAATAAACAAGTTGGGTTTATTTTGGCTTGTAATAGTATGTTTATTAACCTTATAGTGTAATAAAACAAGAAGACACGGTAAAAGTAAAATTATTTAACTTAAAGTTAAATCTAAATGATAAGATTAAAATAGAAACCTAAACTTGTATAAATTCTATCTGAAGAGATGATTTCTACCCACCCCCACATTATCTTCGAAATAAATCAATTTTAAACTATTAAAAACCGAATATGACTTTATAATAAAACAATATTTTCAGTTTTTCCAAAGGTGCCCCTCTCCTCCCTTATAAAAGGGCACATCCCCCCCTCTTCATCACACCAATTTGAGTTTTCAAGCTTGGAAAGCCCCTTCCAATTTCTCCTCTACACTTTCCTTGAAACATCCTAGAGGTATTGGTATTCTTCAAATACCATCTTTAGTGCCCTAAGAGGAGGTTAAGAAGAGGCGCTTCAAAGAAGAGGTAATGTCTGTTACCGATTGTTTCAGCTTTATTTCTTCTTATACTTCTTCTTATATAGTTGTTTCATTATGATGTAATAACATAAGTATCACTCATATAATTATATGTTATTATAAGTATGAAAAAACCCTATTTCACCATTTATCCATCCTACTGAAAACAAAATCACCGCGCGTGCGTACGTACAGAATACAGTCTCCACGCCGTGGTGTAATCTATTTTCCACCACAACCTTATTTGATGGGTATAATGGTGTGAAGAATAACTATATATGATTATTGTAAAGTGATATTTATTCTTAAATAGAATACATACACTCCCATACAATTCCACGATCATGGGAACGATATCATCGCTCGTGCGTATGTACGGAATACCGTCTCCACGATATGATGCGACTCGTTCTACATGATCTTCATTGAATAATGATTATATAAATGAATTTAAGGAATTAATATGATATATATTACACTAATACCATTCTGGAAATTAGGTATCTATAACCTAAAAAGAAGAATAATAACTTATTCGACAAAACACGCATAAGAACAAAAATTAATAAACACCCGAATAACAAGTAGCAATGAAATATTACTAATAATAAGCTAAGAATATGACCATATATCATATCATAAAAAATGTATGATTCTGTAATAAGTAAATGGCATTAATTAAATCATTATACAGGAGGTTCCGACACTTACAATGCAAATCAGACCTAAGTTAAGGGAAAATCTCACAATCTCAATTTTTATCCGAGATTGTTTATATTTCCAAATTTACTGGGGCATATTTATCATCCAGATCCATGTTTCCACAATATGTAATATTATTTACATCCTCATACAATTGTTAAAATCCATTTTTACCCATTGGTGTGTTTTTAGTAATCGATATGATTGGAATATTTTGTGGTTTTTAGTATGAGGTACTTTTGTCTTTTCCGGCCAAAGTACGAGAGGAATGTTTTTTTAACTTATAAGGAATGAATGGATTTTTGGAACATTATTTCCATGAAGATTTATTTACAAGTTTTCAAGTTTATTTTTAATCAACTTTTTTTAGTTTAAAATTATATGACATGTTAAGAAAGGAAAATGTTTTTGAAGTAAAAAGGATATTTTCCTCAAGAATGGAGTTCAATTGTTTTATCAAAATTATTTTCCAACTAAGATAATATAAGGTTATGTTTCTATCCCTATTTTTACATTGTTTTGATTATGTTATGATAGAATTATTTTTATGATGTTCTTTTATCTTATATGTATTGTGTTATGATGGCATGATGATTAAGAATCCCATTTTTATTACATGGGTTATGCTATGATGTGTGATTTATGATTTTGTGGCACACATAAGAATGGTTTCATTATGAGATGTTTGGGACCTATATCTCCCTCCAATTAATTGGGTAAAGACTTATATCTCTTGAGATAGACATGGCAGGAATGGACGGTTAATCCAGTTCAGTGAAACAGGACTAAAACGAGGAGTGAACTCGGTTCAGAAATGGACGATGTCCGCTAAGATAGTCTTGGCAATGAGTCTTGACTACTAAGAAATGATTCTCTATGATTATGTGTGTATGACACAAAGTTTCATGTTTTAAGTTATGATTATTGGGATTACATTTCACTACTATGATTTATCCCATGTTATGAAATTATGATTTCTTTTACAGGTTAAGATTTCCAAAATGTTATGTACTTATGAATACTATGTGATTGATATTTCTTTTTTTACCCTTACTGAGCATTTGATCTCACCCTTTTGTATTTTTTCTTTCCCCAGGTCAATAAGAAGGGTATTAAGTAGAATATTCCAAAAGGGACTCTAGATATGATGAAATAAATGGAAGACAATGTAGATGATTTATGAACCAGTTTTTTATGTTTCTCAGTTTCTAAAAACATTATACCTATACAGTCCTTTCATGGTTTTGTTATATGTTGTAATAAGTGTGATTTCAATTTTGAAGAAATTAAAATGTATGTAAATTATGGGTCATTATAGTTGGTATAAGAGGAAAGGTATAGTTTACCTTTGGAAACTAGGATGTAAAAGCCTTAGTAAGAACACTAAGGATAAGTCTAAGCATATAACACAGTCTTAGTGTTTTAAAAATGGCCATGAAAAAACTTTGATAAGACCTTAAGTGTGAAATTTTATTCTTGATTATGTGCTTTTCCTATTATAATTAGTGTTTCTCACACTATTATTCTTGGATTTAATCAATGGCTGGAACCTAAAGGAACCGTGTTAACGCGGAATGCAACGGGAAATTCAATGACTGTCCCCCTGAGCATCCAAATGTTATGGGAGCTGGAATGAAAAAACATATAGCCATGCTCAGAACTTTCTCAAGCTATGAATCATGCAGGACTTCCAAAGGAGTAAAGGAAGGAGCAATATTCGGTTGAATCCTTCATGAGGCAGCGTCCACCTTCATTCATCGGGTCTACTGATCCATTATTTTCTAAACAATGGATCAGTACTATGGTAAAGATATTTTTTGTTCTTCATTGTTCTGAACATGACAAAGTCATCTTAGCAGTGTATCATTTGGAAGGTGATACTGATCAATGGTGGAATCTTATCAAGAATACGATGCAAGAGATGAAATTGAGTCCATGGAATGGGATAAATTCAAGAACTTATTTTTCAATAAGTACTTCACTCGTATTCTTCAAACAAAGATGGAGAAGTTGTTTCTTGAACTGAAGTAAAAGGACGGGGAATATGTTGGTACCTACGAAGAAAATTTTACAAGACTTGCAACGTACGCATCTGGAATTATTATCCAACCTGAGAGTAAGATCGATCGATTCTTTAGTGGCTTAAAACCAAGTCTTCGAAGGGTCTTAGCTGTAAGGGACTTCAAAAACTATGAGGAAATCGTTCGATGTTCTCTCAAGGTTGAGATGGAGATTGGAGTAACCCATCAGTCATTTGGGTTTGATAAGAAGATGAAAATGGAATTCAAAGGAAAATCTAAAGAGCACACTGAAAAGAAGATGAGTTTTCCCTTATGCTCAATGTGTGGAAAGAAACATGGAGGGAGTTTTCTTAAAGGGACAAGTAAATGATTAAAATGTGGAAAGGAAGGTCATTAGGCATTTGGATTCCGCAATTATGGGAAGAAGATGTCTATTGATGCAAACAAAGAAAAGGGTACACAGAGTGAACCTCCTACACTTCAATGTTACAAGTGCAAGGAAATGGGGCATTATGCCAATCAATGCCCTAATCCAAGGGTTGTTGATGATTATCAATGTCAACAAACTCTTAAGGCTAAAGACAAAGGAAAGTCACATGCAATTTCTATCAACGATGTGGAGTGTGATAACGAAGTGGTGAATAGTACACTTACCATCCACTCTAAAGTAGAAAATGTTTTATTTGATTATGGATCCACCCACTCTTTTATTTCTGAATAATTTTCTAAGGGTATCGTCGTGTTACCTCAACAATTAGATGTTGAGTTAGCTGTGACAACACCTAATGGCACAACAGTCACATCAAAAGTTTATAATTCTTCTCCGATTGAAGTTTGTGGGAAAGTGCATTATGAAAATCTTTTGATCCTTCCTATAGTGGAATTTGATATGATTCTTGGCATATATTGGCTTTCTTTGTATAGAGATCATTCAATTTCCAAATAAGGGAAGTCACATTTCATATTTTAGATCAATCTATGATCATCTATCGATGCAAGGATGAACATAACCTTCCAGTGGAAATTTCATCCATCCTATGGGTCTTGATTCCACTAAATGAAGGTTATATATCTCAAATAGTGGGAGAGAAACTCACGATTAAGAATATGCCCATTGTATGAGAGTTTGATTATGTCTATCCGGAGGAATTACCAGGTCTTCCACGAAATCGTGAAGTTGATTTTTCAATAGAACTCGTACCGGGTGCTTTACCTATTTCAAAGACACCTTATAGAATGGCCCCAATTGAGATGCATGAATTGAAGAAGCAACTCCAAGAGAATATTGATAAGGGATTCATACGCCCTAGTGTGTCACCATGGAGAGCACCTGTTCTATTTTTTAAGAAGAAAGATGGATCAATGAGACTCTGCATTAATTATCGAGAACTTAACGAGATCACTATCAAGAAAAATATCCTCTCCCACACATTGATGACTTATTTGACCAACTACGCGGAGCTCAATACTTTTTCAAGATTGATCTTCATTCAGGGTATCATCAATTAAAGGTTAAAAGGGAGGATATACCAAAGACGGTTTCCGTACAAGGTATGGACACTATGAATTTATAGTGATGCCTTTTGGTCTAACTAATTCCCCTACTATCTTCATGTATCTGTTGAATAGAGTCTTTAGAGACTATCTTGGTCAGTTTGTGGTAGTCTTTATAGACGATATTCTGGTCTATTCAAAGAGAAAGTAAGAACATAAAGATCACTTGAGAATTATATTGAAGACCCTGAGAAAGGAGAAGATTTATTCCAAATTTACCAAGTGTGAATTTTGGATTCAAAAAGTTTCATTTTTTGGGTCACATAATCTCAAAAGAGGGGATATATATGGATCTATCAAAGACAAAGGTTATCTAAAGATGGACGAAACCAAAAACAGTAACTGATATCCGAATTTTTCTTGGTTTGGCTGGATATTATCGACGTTTTGTGATAGATTTTTCACGATTATCTAACACACTCACCAGGTTGACTCGAAAAGGAGTTATGTTCCTGTGGATGGAGGAATTTGAAAATAATTTCAAGGAGTTGAAAAGAAGGTTATCCAGTGCACCTGTACTCACACTTCCATGTAGTGGAGAATGTTTTGTGATCTATAGTGATGCATCAAAGAAGGGGTTGGGGTGTGTTCTTATACAAAATGATATGGTGATAGCTTATGCCTCACGACAGTTGAGAATCCAGGAGTAACATTACCCAACTCATGATTTGGAATTAGCTGCTGTAATCTTTGAATTAAATATTTGATGGAATTATCTTTATGGTGAGAGGTGTGATATTTATACTGATCATAAAAGTTTAAAGTATATTTTCACACAAAAGGAGATGAATATGCGCCAAAGAAGATGGTTGGAGTTGATTAAGGATTACGACTGCTCAATTCATTACCACCCAGGGAAATAAAACAAGGTGGCAAACACATTATGTCGACAAGACCATGCTAGCTTATCCATGATGAGGATCACAAAAGATCAAATATTTATGGATTTACAAATGATGGATCTTGGAATTATAATGGAAGGGGAAAAATATTATCTTTCTCAAATGAATGTTCAACCATCTATACATGTGAAGATTAAAGAGGCACATAAAGAATATGTAGAGTTACAAAAGAACGTGAGAAATGTTCATGAATTCAACCTTGATTGTGATGGGATAATAAGGTTCAGAAATCGAGTTTGTGTTCCTACCATCCCAGAAATAAAGAAGGAGATGATGGATGAGGCTTATATTTCATCATTCTCTATTCATCTTGGAAGCACGAAGATGTATAGGGACCTAAAAGAGTAATTCTGGTGGGATTTTATGAAAATTGATGTTGCTGAATATGTCTCTCGATGCATGGTTTGTCATCAAGTTAAAACTGAGATACAAAAGTCTAAGGAGATGTTACAACCATTACCCATACCTGAATGGAAATGGGAAAACATCACTATAGACTTTGTCACTGGACTTCCTAAAAATTCCAAAGGAAATAATGCTATCTGGGTCATAGTTGATCATCTTATGAAGCCGACACACTTCATTGCTATTAGAGAATATTTCTCTCTGGATCAGCTTGCCAGGATATATGTAAAGGAAGTGGTAAGATTGCATTGAGTACCACTTTCTATTATATCTGATCGGGATATGAGGTTTACTTCAAAGTTTTGGTGAAGTCTTCAGCATACTCTGGATACAGAGTTGAGTTTCATCACAGCTTATCATCCTCAGACAGATGGTCAGTCTAAGGGAACAATTCAAATTCTAGAAGATATGTTAAGAGCTTGTTCTATAGATTTAAAAGGTTGTTGGGATTGACACCTAACTTTGGTGGAATTTTCATATAATAATATCTTTCACTCCAGTATTCAGATGGATCTTTATGAAGCTCTCTATGGAACGAAATGACGAACTCCAACTTGTTGGGATGAATTTGGAGAAAGAAAGCTATTAGGACCTGATCTTGTTGATGAGATGGCAGATAAGGTTAGATCTATTCAAAAACACATAAGAGAATCTCAGATTCGACAAAAAGTTATGACGATAATCAAAGAAAAGACCTAGAGTTTGATGTTGGTGATAAAGTGTTCTTACGAATATCTCCTTGGAAGAGAGTAATGAGATTTGGAAAGAAGTGATAGTTGGGCCCTATGTATATCGGTCCTTTCAAAATAATGGATCGTATAGGGAAGGTAGCTTACCGATTGGCGTTTCAACCAAATCTCTCTCATGTTCATGATGTGTTCCATGTATAGCTCCTGAGAAAGTACATACACGATCCTTCACATGTACTCAGCTTAGAAGTTGTACCGCTGGAGCAAGAACTTTCTTATGAAGAACAACCGATAGAGATTCGGGATCGTAGCGAAAAAGTCATATGGATCAAGACCACTATCTTGGTGAAAGTTTTATGGAGGAACCACCAATTAGAAGAAGCTACATGGTAGCTTGAGGATATGATGAGGGAGAGGTATCCTCATCTGTTTGTTACAAAGTGATGAATTTCGAGGGCGAAATTCATTTTAGGGGTGGTAGAATGTAACGCCCAAGATTTTTATGAGAAATATTTTGTTTTTATGTTATATAAATCATAAAAGGAATCTTTCACTACACACAAAACTAGCTTGACTTGCTTTACACGCAACCACGACCTTCCTCGATAGCTTGCGTTGTACGCAATACCGAGTTTCACTAAACAACAATATGCTATTAAAATATTATTCAAACTACCCGTTATGAATAGTAATACCCACTTTTTGAAATTTTGTAAATTTCATCTTTCAAAATGGAATTCATTTTTGGATTCTGAATATCGAAATTAGCCTAGGGTGGAATTTTGGTATTTTTCTGAAAACATTCAATTTTTGATGAATAGTGAGAACACTAGGTTACTATTTAAAAACCGACTTTTTATTTAAATAATTATTTATTTTATTTAAATTTATTTTATGTAAAAATTGATAAATAATACCTATATAAGATCAATGTAATTCATTAGAGTCATTTTATAATAATTATAGATATACAAAAATTATATTGAACTTTTCACCGTCTTTTACCCACCTCCTAGGAAAATTTGCAAATTCACATAAAACATAATTTTACCACTTCTGTGAGTGGAATTTCAAAAATCCGAGAGACATGGTTAATATCAAGGACTAAAATTTCGTCCAATGAGATGAAAATAATTTTTGGTGAATAGTATCTTTTTACTTTTTTACCGCGGTTAAAAGTAAATAGGGTAATTAATTTTAAAAATGATATTATTATTATCTTAACACATGTACTAATTCTATTAGATAAGTGTATTTCTACCAAAAACAACCTTAGGAATAAAATATGACCATTTAGGCCCATTTGGATTAGATTTGGACATTTATTAATAATTTATTTAAAGAAGGGTTAAAATAGTTAAAATCAATGTTTAATAACTAAATCATTTTTAATATAGGGTTATACATAAGATAAATTCGACTATAAATATTTATTAGTAATCCAAAAATATTTTCTACATAATGGTATTTTATTTATAATTTTTATACATTAAATAATTTAATTTATTTATGACACAATGATGATGCAGTAATTATCTTATTAATGAAATATTGACATAATTAATGTTATAAATACCCAAATAATTATAATTTTAGACTTTTTATGAATTACAATAATTTTATAGGTTTATATGACATGTTAGTATTGATGTAATTAACTTTTTTAGAACTAATCATTCTGTTATGATTTTCACATAAATCAATTACCAAATAGTGTCAAAATTGACATAAAATAGTTTTTAAAACAAATATTATATTATTATTTGTTATTTTCTTCAAAAAAATATAAGGTTCGGCCAAATGACTTAGATAAGGTTATGTATATTAATAATAAACAACTTGGGGTTCTTTTGTCTTGTTATAGTAGGTTTATTAACTATATAGTGTAAGAAAACAAGAAGACACGGTAAAAGTTAAATTATTTAACTTAAAGTAAAATCTAAATGATAATGTTAAAATAGAAACCTAAACTTGTATAAATTATACTGGATGAGATTATTTCGACCCATCCCCACCTTTTCTTCGAAATAAATCAATTTTGAGCTATTAAAAACCGAATATGACTTTATAATAAAATAATATTTTTCGTTTTTCCAAAGGTTCCCCTCTGCTCCCTTATAAAAGGGCACATCCTCCCTCTCTTCCTCACACCACTTTGAGCCTTCAATCTCGGCCAAACCCTGCCAATTTCTCCTCTACACTTTCCTAGAAACATTTTAGAGGTCCGAGTCTTCTTCAAAGACCATCTTTAATGCCCTAGGAGGAGGTTAAGAAGAGGCGCTTCAAAGAAGAGGTAATGTCCGTTACCGATTCTTCCAACTTTATTTCTTCTTCTACTTCTTATTCTTTAGTTTTTTCATTATCAAGTAATAAAATCAGTATCACTCATATACTGATATCTTATTATAATTATGAAACAACCCTATTTTACCATCTATCCATCCTACGGAAAATGAAATCACCGCGCGTGGGTAGGTACGAAATACCGTCTCCACACCGTGGTGTAATCTATTTTCCACCACCACTGATTCTGAAATAGTATACATACACTCCAATAAAATTCCACGATTATGGGAACGATATCATCGCTCGTGCGTATGTACGGAATACCGTCTCCACGATGTGATGCGACTCGTTCTACATGATCTTAATTGCATAATGATTATATAAATGAATTGAATGAATGAATATGATATATATTACACTAACACCATTCTTTAAATGATGTATCTATAACCAAAAATAATAATAAGAATTTATCTGACAAAACACGCATAAGAACAAAAAGTAATAAACACCCGAATAACAAGTAGCAATGAAATATTACTAATAAGAAGCTAAGAATATGACCATATGTGATATTATAAAAATAAGTATGATTCCGGAATAGGTCAATGGCATTATTTAAATCATTATACAGGAGGTTCAGACACTTACGAAGCAAATCAGACCTAAGGTAAGGAAAAATCTCAAAATCTCAATTTTTATCCGAGATTGTTTATATTTCCAAATTTACCAGGGCATATTTATCACCCAAATCCATGTTTCCACAGTATTTAATATTATTTCCATCCTCCTACAATTGTTAAAATCCAATTTTACCCATTGGTGTGTTTTTATTAAATGAAATGAAAGGAATATTTTGTCGTTTTTAGTACGAGATACTTTTTACTTTTCCGGCCAAAGTACAAGAAGAATGTTTTTTAACTTATATGGCATGAATGGATTTTTAGAACATTATTTCCATGAATATTTATTTACAAGTTTTCAAGTTTATTTTTAATCAACTTCTTTTAGTTTAAAATTATATGACATGTTAAGAAATGAAGATTTTTTTGAAGTAGAAAGGATATTTTCTTCAAGAATGGAGTTCAAGTGTTTTATCAAAATTATTTTCCATATAAGATAATATATGGTTATGTTTCAATCCCTATTTTTACGTTGTTTTGATTATGTTATGATGGAATTATTTTTATGATATCATTTCATCTTATATGGATTGTGTTATGATGGCATGATGATTAAAAATCCCATTTTTATTACACGGGTTATGCTTTGATGTGTGATTTATGATTTTGTGGAACACATAAGAATGGTTTCATTATGAGATTGGTGGGACCTATATCTCCCTTAAATGCATTGGGTAAAGATTTATATCTCACTAAATAGACATGGCTGGAATGGTAGGTTAATCTGGTTCAGTGAAACAGGTCTAAAACGAGGAGTGAACTCAGTTTAGAAATGGACATTGTCTGCAAAGATAGTCTTGGAAATTAGTCTTGACTACTAAGAAATGATTCTCTATGATTATGTGTGTATTCCACAAAGTTTCATGTTTTAATTTATGATTATTGGGATTACATTTCACTACTATGATTTATCAAATGTTATGAAATTATGATTTCTTTTGCAGGTTAAGATTTCCACATTGTTATGTTCTTTTGAATATGGTGTGATTGATATTTCTTTTGTTTACCCTTACTGAGCATTTGATCTCACCCTTTTGTATGTTTTCTTTCCCTAGGTAAGGAAGAGGGGTATTAAGTAGAATATTCCAAAAGGGACTCTAGATATGATGAAATAAATGGAAGACAACGTAGATGATTTATGAACCAGTTGTTTATGTTTCCTAGTTTCTAAAGACACTATACATATACGGTCCTTTCATGGTTTTGTTATATGTTGTAATAAGTGTGCTTTAAATTTTGAAGCAATAACAATGTATATAAAGTATATATCATTGTATGTGTAGCCCCCCTCCACCCTACCCCCTGCCCCTACCCCCCTCCACCCAGCCCCCTACCACGTGCCCCCCTCCACCCAGCCCCTAGCCTACACCCCCCCACCCCCCCAGCCCCCCTAGCCTACACCACCCCCCCCCCTTCACCCCCCCCTAGACTGCACTAGCCCCCTATCCTGAATACCCTCATGTGAGTCAAACAAATCATTAGAGAATCTCGTTTTTTCTCAAATGAGAGGATTAAGGATTAAAATGGAAAAAATAAATGCAATAAAGTCAAACAAGCTATATAAGTATAAAATACCACAATGAGTTTTCGCAGACTGCTCACCTCTGTTGGAGGGGTTTTATTACAAAACCATGACTTATTTGTAAAATGAAACAATTATTTTAACAAACACTTGATCAAGAATTTCAATGTAATATAAACAATTGGGAATCAAGATGGCAGTTAAATACAATTTAAAAAATTATTGAATTAAATAGGCTGGGAGATGGACTCCACCTCAAAGGTATCAAGCCACACACAAGAGGATCCTTATATATATGCTCACATTAATAAGCATAGTCTATGTTTGTTGCTGGTTCTCTGCATAGCATGCATTTTTATCCACAGAAACAGCCTATCATGCCATAGCATACACACAAGAAATCTAGTTCTTGTGAAGACATTGAGACAAATAAAACCTCATAAAGATATATTAGGAATGAGTTATACTAATAAAAGGGATGAGAAGAATGCCTGGGGAGGAAGCCATTTCAAAAGGACCATCAGTGTTTGAGAAATAATATTGGAAAAACGAGGTCCAAGGGCAATGTACTCCAAAATCCTGTACTAAAACAAACATCACAGTGGTTATCGAACGAAAGGACCAAAATTAGTATTGTGTTGAAATTTATTGTAATTACCTCTCAATGTCATCAAGTATTATGACACTTAATTGTGACTTATAGGCATCCTCAAATACCTGAAAAGAATAGGTGCAAAAATTGACTAAAAGTATTCAGTATACAAGTTTGAAATTCAATAAGCATAAACAAATGGAAACCTAGTTGATTTTAAACCTTGAAAATTTTTGAACATTTACTGGCCTCGCTCACCCCAATCATTGATTCAGTTTAAACCTATCCATATAAAACCTTCAAAAAGATAAAAACACAAATAGGTGCAAGTGCATGCGTGCGAGAATGAAAGGAAACAATGATAATTATTAAAATGCACTTACAATCGTAACATATGTGAAGTCACTTTAAATACCAATGGTACCTGTATAGCCCCTGCCCCTTTGCACACCCCCACCTAGCCCCCACTACCCCCTTGCACACCCTCCCTGCCCCTACCCCCTGACCCCTACCCCCTACCCTCTTCCAAAGCCAGGAATAAACCTTACATGGTTCTGGATCATCTCATGTGCTATTATCATATTAAAAAGATAATCTCACACAAGGGATGAAAAAAATCCACGTTGCCCAAGGCTGCTTGAAAATCCAAAAGTGCATACATGAACAGTCCATCCAAACGTAGATCTAAATTGGAAAGGACAAACTGGTTGAGAAAATTTTCTCATCCCAATAGCTCACATTGATGAGCATGGACATCCACCTTATTCCCTAATCATTTTTGTGTTATTAGTGTGCCATACAATGCAGTGAATTGAAGGTGAAACGAGTTCTCAAGAAGAGTGAAAATGAAGGGAAGTAAGTTGGAATAACTATTCCTGATCTCAAAAAAGTCACCATCTTAGTATGATTTATCAAATGGTATTCCAAAGAGCATCAGAAGGAAAGATATGCCTTGATGGAGTAAAGATATTGTGTCTTCTCTATGGGAAGATGAGTGGAGAAGACCCTTGAAAAGATGGCAGACTTATTTATTCCATGCAAATCTAGAATTTCTGGAAAGTGATTTAAATAGTCATTGATGAGGTATGTATTTCTCTCATCCATGTTAATGACCAAATAATGTCTGATATTAAGGGGGATAAATTAAATTAATCAATGATAAGAAGTTGAAGAAATTTGAGATCTCAAGGATGATTTCCAAAACCTGCTACATGTACTTGAATGTTTTCAACATCTGTATTGAGATGAGTGCAAGATCTCAGGTTATAATTCCAAAAATAATTAAGATATCAATTGGAATCATTTGAAATCAACTTGAGGACATCTGAACAGCCCTTAAATGAATCATGGGAATTATAATCAGTTGGTATCATGTTCAGTTTGTTAATGTGACATCTTTTCTTTCTAAATCAATCCTTTATATTTTCTACACCAAACATGGATCACATAGTCTTTGAATAGAATGAACGATGGTATATTTTTTAAGAATGAAGTGATACCATACTCTTTCATAAACATTGTATTTATTTTCAATAAGGGGTGATAATAAAATGAGAGAATTAAATGAGAAAAAGGGGATAGAAGAAAATTAATAGACATCTTGACATACCAATTGCTAGATTGGTATTGACAACAAACAAAAAGTGAAAGATTATTAAATCAACGTTTTGTTTGTGTCATAGTTGTCGTCAATGCAGAAGAAAAATTGTTTCATGCCAATATGATGATGATAAATGGATTCCAAGTTAGTTGGAGTACCCAAGCATATTGATGAGACAATTGGGAGCTGGACAGCTTAAAAGGGAGTTGGAAGTTCCCAAGATTATTGATAAGGAATATGAAGTTCCCAAGAAAAGGTGTTAGTATGATAATCTTAGATGAGGATTGAAGAATTATCTTGAATCTTGGAAGTGATGTAAACCACCACCACTGATTATGTAACAAAGAAATGAAAAAAAGAAGGAAGTGTTGCCATTCACCCCTACCAGCCCCCTGCAGACCCTCTTGAACACCCCCTACTAGTCCCCCCTCCCAGTACAAATTTCTCTTATACAATTAACACATGCCCATGAATCTTGTTATTGATTCCATATCTATGTGGACATCAGTTAATAATGTCACATGACACCTTAAAAAGGTGACAACCTAATCATAAAAGTTGACTTGAATTTCAATTACATTGTATATTTAGACAACACCATAAATATATTTCTCATTTATGGAAGTGAGGGAATCTTATGCTTGATATATATAAGTAAAGGATGGATATTTAGTTATGATCAGGGAAAGAAAGCTATTATATCTTCTTCTTTCAAGCCATATAGACATCTTAGGCTCATAATATAAGGAATACTATTCTCATCACCTATATAATCCTATATTCACCACCAAAGTCATCACAGGCTTGTCACCTATGGTATATTAGGTTCATCACCTAATGAACTCTAGGCTCATCATAGAAGGAATTCCATGCTCATCACCTAAGGAATTACATTCTCATCACCTAAGGAATTCCATGCTCATCACATGAGGAAGGATGGGATTATGATGCATTAGGAAAGGTGAATCGTACTATTATTATCACATAATAAATCTTATACTTTTCATATATTGGAAGGTAGGGTCCTCTTATGATCATCACAAAATTCGAGTCATGATTTTAGTTCTAGTAGAGACTAGTCCCCTTATGCTCATCGCATAAGTTTGGTCACGATTTGTATTCCAGTGGGGACTAATCCTTTTATACTCCTCACATAAGACAAATAATGGTATAATATTCTATAATATCATCATATAACCTATTAAAAATATTATGGTGACCAACCACTCATGGAAGGTCCATATCATATTCTAATACATTCTAAATGCCAACCCATAATAAAAAAAATTGATTCACATACTTTTTAAATATAATTTATTAAAAAACTATAAATAAAATAATAAAATGATGATCCTAAATGAAAATAAATGGAAATACAATCCTTTATCATCTTTATTCTCCCACTAATGATTCAAAAAACCCCAAGATATTGGATGATTTCCACCCTAATCTAGTAGAAATCGTCTCCAACTCCATTCTCGTTTTCAGTAAATTAGATAGAAGAGAAATGAGAAACTAGAATGAAAAGAAGATGAGATCACACATTTAATCACCATGGAGCTCCATAAATACCACCACATTTTAAGGTGAAATTGAAGGTGAATAGGGGATGAAGCTCCCTCAACCTCCCCTGATTCTCTCACATGCGTGGGAGGAAGAGAGGAGGGGTGAGTTGTTTAAAAACTCAAAGTGGATAAATGTTTATTTACCTTTATTTGAGTGAGCCTCCATACTCATAATTTCACCATCCATTAAAATATTCATTTTTTTGTGGTGGTGCTCTCAATTTCCTAGGGGGGATCCTCAGAAGTACCAAACAAACAAAACACAGGTCCATTCCGCTATGATGTCGTTGACCTATCCAATGAAACCCACAAGCCATATACACACTAAAAACCATAAAACTTCCTCAACCCTTTCAAATAATGTTTCAAATGAGAACTAATGAAACCCCTTATCTGTAACTCTTTAAAAAATTCCCAACTATAAGGTGATATATCATGGTTGTATTTCCCAAGAAGCACCACTATCACCTAAATTTCCCATCTAGTTCATTTTGACGTGATTTTTCCATAGGTGTGAATATAAGGAACCATACTTAGCCAATCATAGTATAAATGGGAACCAAAACAAGAAATATCAACCATCACAATTTTCTACCATACCAAACTAGTACAAAATGGTAATTTTATTTCTTTTTTTAATAGGGATAATTCCAGGGGACAGCCCCTCCAAAACACCTGACCAACTCACCCAAGATGAGATGGAACAACCAAAACCATAGACATAGTAAACTGATATTTTACTATACGGAGACAAGTAAAACCAAATTTTCCAACAATAGAAAAAAGGTCACTCCACCTGGGTATTTTCCCTCCAACACATGGATCTATACTCCATGGAGGCTCTATGGTGAAAAACCTAAATCTTAAAATGGTTACATGTCCACTCATCTATGCTAAGACACACACCTGAGAGCCTATATCACCCTCAGACCTCAATTCACATAACTGAAAATCTTATTGAGAATTTACAAATATATATTCTCTAACAAAATAATAGTTCTAAATATTACCACATCATTGGAAAACCAAAATTCAGACTTGCTAAGAATTTATCAACCAGTATTGGCATGAATCTTTAATGTTATCACAACCATGATACATGGATCATGGGGAAAGTTCCAAAGTTATAAAGAACACTACGTTTACTCATTAGACTAGAACCAAAACTGAAAACAAAATCCACATAAAAAAATTAATTAAATTAGTTGGGTCGATTCACCCTATAAATGAGGAATTCCTGAAGAAGGGTATGGAGGAACCCTTCTGCAGATGCACCGAATATAAGAGGAATGTCCAAAGAATGGTATGGATTAAGGGAGTACCACTCGAGGGATGGAGCAACCCATAATGGAAAATTTGATCCGCGATTGTAGAATATGCTCCGTGAATGATGGAACTGCGATGAGTGATGGAGGAACCGAAGCCGATGTGGACAAGTGATAGAGGACAAAAGCAAGGGAGAGAGAGGAATGTCATGACAGAAGAGAGGAGGGTGCGGTGATAGAGGTTGTCGGGGAGGAGGAGAGGCCATCGAGGGAGGAGGGCTTCGTGGTGAGAGGGTAGCATATCGGGGATGGAGGAGGAGATCAACTAGAATGGAAAAAAGGGGGGACACATATCAAGGTTTTAGATGGAGCCTGATGGGAATAGAAAAAAGAAGGGGGACGGAATTGTGTAGCCACAGATTAGAAATTAAATTGTGTCTATAAACAAGTTATAGCCATGGACCTATAGGTCCGTGGCTATAGATTAAATTTCTAGTAGTGTAATGATCCATTTGAAAGCATCCCTATAGAATCTGAGACACCATTCACTTCCCCCTATAAAATCTCTCACATCCTCTGTCAGAAACCCATCAGTAGATCAGTTGAAGCCTCCCCATTCAGAAGCCTCAGTAGCGAGGGAGAAGGCTTCCACTCCTGGTTCTTCAAGGGGATATTGGGGGTGATTGTTATAGGTAAAAATTTTAGTATGAATAAATTTATTCCACTTTTTGAATAATAGAAACTTTTTTCATGAAATATGGAAACAATGATACAACCGAGAAAAATATTGAACGTTTAGATGTCTAGAATTTGAATGGACTAAAGATAGTTGTTCCATTTTACAGCTATGGGGTCCCTACTAATGGCACTGTAAGATTATTTTTCCAAATTCTAGTCCAACTGGTAGAGGAGCTAGTTACCCTTCTCATTATGTTTGATGTATGGAGGTATATGCCTTCATCTTATAAAATGATGTTTTTGATTCATAGATAAAGGTAATTTTAATACATTATGATTTAATTAAAAGTTAGTATATTATTAAATTCTAATATTTTCAAAATTAATCTCTCTGTATAGATATTTTTCTACATTCTCATTACATATGTGAGAGCACAACAGTGGAAATTAAAAATTCTGGGCAATAAATAGAAATATTTTAAATGGATATTATGGAACAAATTCAATTATACTTTATTGAGTGCCTAACAACTTTATGATAAGGTACCCAATGGGGTACCAATATAGAAATGGAAGGTTTTTATTGATAGTCATCATGATGAGAAGCATATGGTACTTAAATATATATTATTATATTCATATCATTTTACATTTACACATGAAATTTAAAAAATATGTCATTGCATACAATACTATTAATTTACATTTTATTTATTTTAGGATATTTCAAGGAAGAATGAATCGAATCGGGCTACAAAAATTATTCCTCACACTATGGGGTAAAATATTTTATCTAGAATCTGATAAACTCTAGTAATTTTTTCATTAGAATAAATATTTATTATAAAATATTATATATTCAATATATTAAATTGTTTATTTATCTTTATTTAATGAAATCACAGAATTTAGGGCACCAAGCATCCCAAACAGAAGTGTGGTTGGATGTTAATAAAGAATCTAATGGGTGTTTTGTTAATGAGCATGCTAAAGAAGTTGGGGTATGAATTCATTTTTCATTATAATAACTTCTTATAAATTGTCACTATATTAATATATAATTATTATAATATGACTAATATTTTATTTATATGTAAAAGTTAAAGAACTATAGGATGTCAATCATGTACAGTCCTTCTCAGTCTCCTTGGATGACCCAGTTGGTAATGTCATCGGAAGGAGAATCTGGGTAGAGTGCATATGATGTGTTTGGGACTAGTACCATCTAAGATCTTTGGCAACCCATCGAGGATTAAAGCTACATCTACTACTGGTTTTTGTTACTCCCTACACCGAGATGCTCAGAAATAATTAATTTCTATTCAAATAATAATTCAGGAATAAGGGGAGAAGATATCCGCTTTACAGAATGAATTGGTTGATTTATATTAGAAGATTACCATATCTGTCCCTAGTGATATTGCATTGATGACTGGTGCTGAGCTGGTAAATCACACAACTTCAAAAAAATTTATTCACAACCTTTAATTGAGTTTAAGTTTTAATATAAATATACAACATTATTTAATTTTCAATATAATTTTGTTATAGGTGCTGGTAGTAGGAAGTGGAGACAGGGATGTAGAGGGAGATGAGCAGAGTTCATCATCATCAAATTATTAGTGGAGAGAGTTTGTTCATGTTTCATTTGTTCCATAGAGTAGACCATGTCGACTAATATGGTCTATGCATTGTATATGTGTTCTATAATTATAGGATGATTAAAATTTCCTTAACTATTTATATTGTGTACTCTGATTATGGTGTGTTTAATTTGTTATGTTGTGTTTCACATGTTATGTGATTCTGGGAAATGCTTGTTTTTAGGGAACTTTCTCAACTGTAGATTCTATAGCTCATTTTTTAAAATTATCATATAGAATAGATTTAAACCACCACTAAATACAGGTTTTTTATTCGATTATGGTTTAAACCATCGCTATATTATGGTATATTTTTTTGGATGGTGGTTAAAACTACCACTAAATATGAAAAGCTTTTATTTAGTGGTGGATTGTTCTATTTTAGTGGGGGTTTTAAAAGATGCTAAAATCTTAGTTTTTTTGCTGTAAAAACACCGCTAAAACATAGAAAACTGATGCTAAATACAAATTATATGATTATTTCCAAAAAACGCCCTAAAATTGATGGAACCACTGTGTGTTGGATACCGAAACCAATTTTAGCAGTGGTTTTATAAAACCATCTTAGAACCATTTGGTGGTGGATTAAAATGCAACCAATGAAAAAAACAATACTACATGGTGATTTTCTTGTAGTGTCACAATTTTAGTTATAATTGAAAACTCAATATTAAATATCCCCTGGAAAAGGGTAAAGGGTTCACATCAAAGGTATCCAAATTCAATTTCAACCCATGGTGGTCTAATTAACTAAATAACTCGTACAAATGGGTGGCTCTAATTCTAGGTTCTTAACTATTTATTATTATCAACGATCCCCATTATTTTAATAGGATATACCTTTCAATTAAATTCAAGGATTAAAATTTATTTCAAGGCCTTAACTTAGATAAATGGGTGTGTGGAATTAAGCTTTATATATAACACTTCTATATTGAAGTAAAATATCAATACCACCCACCATAGGTATACAGTAGGTATATCATCTAGTATCAACTCATGATTCGACTCAAATCATGAGAAAATTGAAAACAGGCAAAGAACCTAAAATTAGTGAATGTTAGCTTACACCTAAATAGCATAATTGAAACTAAGAAGAATTAATAATTGCTAAAAAGGAATTGATATCTTACCGGTATAGATCCAATGTGACAAATGGTTCTTGAATCGGACACTAGATGGAGGACATCCCTAAATTCCAAGAATATTCTCCAAGAATGAGATATCAAAATGTGGGTTTTTTGTGATAATATAGGAGAAATATATTTCATTTAATATATTAATTAAGTTAATTTTCAAAAACTCATAAAAATACTTTGGTTTCATGGTTTGGTGGAATAGTTTCTGTAAACTGTGTGCCAACCATGCACCCTTTGTAGTAGGAAATGGGAGGACTACATTGTTTTCTCCCCTAGATTGACTAACCATGCAAAAAACATGTCTCACCCCACAGGAAAAAATTATATACATAGTTGCACAACCATACACCCCAAATCGCATGGTTCATCAAACCGTGTGGCATGTAGCTTCCCCCTTTCCATCCTTGCATGGAATGAAGTAATTGTGCGGAAATCCCCACATGGATTCTTCTAACCATGAAGTAGGCCTTTTCACCTCAAAAATGGGTTCCATGATTTGAAAAAACCTTAAAAAACCATTGATACCACTATGAAATCAAAGTTAATTCACAATAGGCCATCCTCACGCAGTTTACTAAAAACTAATGGATAGAAAAGGATTTGTACCCCAATAAATAACTGTGTTCCTAAAAACATCCCTCTCAAATAAATTCATCCCAAAATTTTCATTCCAATGGTGGAGAATCATAATCAAAGAATAAATCTAGACATTGTGATTGTACATCAGTCTCTTGCTCCTAGGTCTCGTCTGGTACACAACTGTGATTCCATATCACTCATACTAGAGGAACTATCTAGCCTCAAACAGGATTCATTCTATGAACCAAAATATGTATCAAATTCTCCTCAAAGGATGCATCTACATATAACAAAACCTCCTTGATAAAAAAAATCATGAGATGGGTCTGAATGATAGTAGTCTAATTGAGATATATGGAAGACATCATACATAGACCGGTACCTCTAAGGTAAATGAAACAAATAGGCTATAGGCCTGACTCTCTCCATAATCTCAAATGGACCAACATTATATGGTCAAATATTACCTTATCACATGATCCATCAATATCCCATCATCAGTGAAACATGTAAAAAGACCATATCCCCATCCTCAAACTCAAGAGGTCGTCTATAGTGATATTCATATGATTTTTATCAAGAATTTGTTGTATCCATCCATTGGTGAATCAACTGAACCTACTATATGGTCTCCTGAACAAGACGTGCTCCATGCAAAGCTACCTCTCATAACTTTAAGTAGAACAGGGGTGATCAGAATAGACTACTATACGAATCCTCATAGGTCACCATCTGAATAGTAGCATGAAATCTATTGTTATAGGAAATCTCATCTAGAGGTATATTCCTTTCCCAAGAGCCTTGAAAATAAAGGATGCATGCTCATAACATGTCTTCAAGCACCTGTATCATGCTCTACGAGTTTCCATCATTCTAGGAGTGGTATATTGTCCTCAAAATCACATGTATACCTAATACTGTCTGCATAACTTTCATAAAACATGAAGTAAATTGGGTGTCCCTATCTGAAGTGATAGTATGCAGGACCCCTTGATGTCATACTATATCAATGATGTAAAAATTCCCAATATAATCTACTAAACAGGTCTCCATGATAGGTTAGAAATGTTTGACCTTTGTGAGCCTATCAACAACTACCAAAATGACATCATTACCTTGAGGGGACCTCGGTAAGCCTATCATGAATCCATCATAGCGTCATATCATTTCTACTAAAGAAAGGTAAGCTACTATAAATGTCTATCTGGTCACTGGTGTTCTACCTTCACCTACTAATAGGTGGAACATATCATAACAAAACCATCTATATCCCTTTTCACACCTAGCCAATAGTATTGGTGTTGTAAATCCCGATACATATTAATGGAACTGAGGTGTAATGTCGTAGCTGAAGCATGAATGTCTCACATTTTCTCCTCATGAATGATTTCTAAAACCCATACATGTCCACGTATACATAGAATATTATCCTCTCTTACAGTCTAACCAGGAGGAGGGTCCTCACCTTCCACACTCTCCCATAGTAATATGCCCTCATTATCTCATAGTTTCCTTATCCTAACTCAATCTATAAGGGTAGATATCATAACTAAGGATGATAGAAAAATCTACACCAGACTATCCTATACCTCCAAGTGAATCTAAGAGAATAGAGACATAAGATTCAACTTGTTACTGACCTACTGAACTGCCTATATCTGAGACCACCTACTCAGTGCATCATCCACTACATTGTCCTTCCTAGACCTATAAACAAGAATGGAATAGAATGTTTGTAGGTATTCAACCCATCTTTACTACCTCAAATATAGATCAGAGTAAGTAAACATGTACTTTATTCTTTTTTGGTATGTGTGCACTAAAAAATGCTCTACAAGTATGTAATGTCTCTAATAGTGAAATATGTGAACAACCGTAGCTAACTCAAGATCATGTGTCAATTAATTCCTTTTGGTTTTCCTTAACCACTGAGACTCATATTAAATAATTTTATCTCCATGCATAAGTATTTCTCCTAGCCTGATACTAGATGCATCATAGTAAACATTATAACTCCTACATTTCTCCTTAAATGTTAGAATCAAAACTGAATTCAATCTCCCTTTCAACTTCTAAATGGTGGTCTCATAGGTATCTGACTATAAAAACTACACACCTTTCTTATTCAAGTCTATAAGAAGCACTATTAAGAGTGTGAATTTCTATATGAAATTTCTGTAGTTACTAGCTAGCCCCATGAAACTTCATACCTCAAATACATTCTTGGGATACTTCTAAGAAACTACAACTCTCAGCTTATCTAAGTCAACTAATACTCCTGCCTCTAAGATAATGAGACCTAGTAAGTGAATTTTACCTATAGAGAAGTGGAAATTTTTAAGCTTATCATATAAATGATTCGATCTTAGTGTATTTAGTATGATCTCAAGGTTTTTGGCATGGTTGTGTCGATTGTGATAACATACCAAGATATCATCCTAGAAAACCACCACAAATGATTACTGAAAAGGATTAAAAACTCATTTCATTAGTGTCATGAATACCATTGGTGCGTTCCTGAGACCGAATGACATAACTAAATACTTAAATAGATTTTACCATATATGAAAGGTGATATGAGGTATGTCTGATGGTCAAACATGCTCGTAATGATAAATGGATCTCAAATCAAATTTTGTGAAAACCTGAACTCATCAGATCTATTTGAAGAGATCATACATTCGTGGTATAAGATACTAGTTATTTACCTTTAGCTGGATCAATTTCCGGAAATCCATACATATCCTTAGAGTTTCATCCACCTTTTTGAAAAAAATGAAATGTGATCCCCATAGAGAAGTACTGGGTTGGATAAACACCTTTTCCTCTATATCTTCCAGCTGCCTCTTAAGAACCTTTATCTCAGTAATATCCATCCTATAAGGAGGAATGGATATAGGTGCGTCTCTTGACACTTTCTCTATAGATAACTCTACTTCTATCACTGGAGTTAATCATGAAAAGTCATTCGGGAAAATTTCCTTTAAACGATAAACCACTTTTAAGTAATCTACGTGATGTGTTCCCTAATAATAAAAACATAAACGCCTAATATGGTCTTTCATACACTACTGGAAAAGGGATCTTTCCCAACAGTTGTGTACCAACGGTTCAAAGAACTGTTGGCATATCATATCTTTCCCAACGGTTTCTATAAACCGTTGGGAAAAACCCCTCAATGCATAGTTTTCCCAACGGTTGTATGAAACCGTTGGGAAAAGTGGTGAAGGACCCTTGTTTTCCCAACGGTTATATGGAAACCGTTGGGAAAGATGGTTTTTCCCAACGGTTCTTAGAACCGTTGGGAAAAGTGGTGAAGAAATTGGGAAAGGTTGGTCTTTCCCAACGGTTATTAAAAACCGTTGGGAAAAAAAGCCCCAAATACCAAATCGAGCCAGCGGCCTCCCCACATTACAGAAGCATTCACCTCGTGTCCTCCTGGAGCGATTTCTTGCGGAAGGACCTCCCAATCCCCACATCGTCCATCAGATCAGCACCTACCAGGTTAGACTCCTATATTTTATCAACAATATAGTTCCAGCTCTTATAAATCATATACTTCTATTCTTGATTTTGTTATTCCCAATTATTAGGGTTTTTGTAAAAATTTATGATTGTTTCATGGTGGTCATGTGCACCACTATAGGTACATTGATTCACTAATTTATTTTGGTATTTCCATAAAATTCGAATACAATTTATTAATGAATCAATGTTGGGTGTTAACATGAAATTCATGTTCTTGATTTTTGTTGAACACCTTATTTATGGTATGGGGTAAGATTATTTAAAGTGTAAACAAATACTTATATAGAATTTCCTTGTAAAACCTGATGGTTTAATTCTAGTTAAATGGAATCATAATTTTTTATGTTATTAATATTTAGTAATTGGTGAGGTGAATCATATATGTATATGAAAAATAGATCAAGATCATTTAGTATTGGATAGAATTATACCCTAGTAATGTGAGACCCTTATGTTGTTGGGTGAGTATGGAGTAGTGAGATATATTGCTTGTTACTTACCTTTTTTCAATTCTATGAGCTAATGATGGCATGCACTAATTTTTTGAGATCTTTCAATGTTTTTATGGTTTTGATAGTGATCCATGATGTGTATCCTAGTATGTAAGATCCTGTTGGGTATTAGACCCTAGATTGGGTGAATTTGTATGCGGTAGGGTGCTTTCTAGGATGGGTTGTAGTGATGTGATGGTAACATATGAGAGGGGTGGGTCTTACTAATGTGGATTCATTCTATATCATAAGCATGTAAATATAATTTGTATTATGATAACTAAATGTGAATGATGTGTGATCAAATATTGTCTTATCCTGGAGAATTCCTTGTGATATATTGATATGGTGGCATGAGTGATGATGCATGTGGTGACATGACCAACATACATGTGTTTCATGGTTAGTGATCAATTAGGCTAATGATCCTATGATCATTGGGATGTGACTCTCAATGATTCAAGAAGAGTTATTAATATGATAACATGAGGGTGTGTTCCTATTTGGTTTTGTCATTCGGTCAGTTTGGACCCCCCCACGCGCGTTTATCAAGCGCGCGCAACGCTTAAAGAACGCATAATGAGACCTCCCGCGCAGACCGCACGTCCGATTGACGTTCCGTCTGTGTGTGCACGTCGCGAATAATAATGAGATTGTTGTCCTGTGATTTCAGGTCAATCTGATGTCGTCCGCTATGAGTTTGAACGTTAGACGCCCATTTTGGCCGTTTATGACACCAGAACGGCGTTACCGGTCACCGCGGGCACACGGCACGTCCGATTGACGTGCCTTCTGCTCGCCCACATCACAATTCACTCAACCTTTGATGTCGTCCGATTTCACGCCATTCGGAATTCATTCGGCCAGTTTGGACCCCCCCACGCGCGTTTCTCAAGCGCACGCAACGCTTAAAGAACGCATAATGAGCCCTCCCGCGCAGACCGCACGTCTGATTGATGTGCCTTCTGCGCGTGCACGTCGCGAATAATAATGGTATTGTTGTCCTGTAATTTCAGGGCAATCCGATGTCGTCCTCTATGAGTTTTACCGTTAGACGCCCGTTTTGGCCATTTATGACACCAGAACGGTGTTCCCGGTCATCGCGGGCACACGACACATCCGATTGATGTGTCGTCTGCTCGACCACATCACAATTCACTCACCCTTTGATGTCGTCCGATTTCAGGCCATTCAGACTTCTTTCAGCCAGTTTGGACCCCCCACGCGCTTTTATCAAGCGCGCGCAACGCTAAAAGAACGCATAATGAGTCCTCCCGTGCAGACCGCACGTCTGATTGACGTGCCGTCTACGCGTGCACGTCGCAAATAATAATGGGATTTTTGTCCTGTGATTTCAGGTCAATCCGATGTCGTCCACTATGAGTTTGACCGTTAGACGCCCGTTTTGGCCATTTTTGACACCAGAACGGCGTTCCCGGTCACCGCGGGCACACGGAACGTCCGATTGACGTACCGTCTACTCGACCACATCACAATTAACTCACCCTTTGATGTCGTCCGATTTCAGGCCATTCGGACATCGTTCGTCCAGTTTGGACCCCCCCCACCCCCACGCGCGTTTATCAAGCGCGTGCAACGCTTAAAGAACGAATAATGAGCCCTCCCATGCAGAACACACGTCCGATTGATGTGTCGTCTGTGCGTGCACGTCGAGAATAATAATGGGATTGTTGCCCTGTGATTTCAGGTCAATCTGTTGTCGTTCGCTATAAGTTTGACCGTTAGACGCCTGTTTTGGCCGTTTATGACACCAGAACGGCGTTCCCGGTCACCGCGGGCACACGGAACGTCCGATTGACATGCCCTCTGCTCGACCACATCAAAATTTACTCACCCTTTGATGTCGTCCGATTTCAGGCCATTCGGACATCGTTCGGCCAATTTGGACCCCCCCCACGCGCGTTTATCAAGCACGCGCAACGCTTAAAGAACGCATAATGAGCCCTACCGCACAGACCGCACATCCGATTGACATGTCGTCTGCGCGTGCACGTCACGAATAATAATTGTATTGTTGTACTGTGATATCAGGTCAATCCGAAGTCGTCCGCTATGATTTTGACCGTTAGACGCCCGTTTTGGCCCTTTATGACACCAGAACGGCGTTCCCGGTCACCGCGGGAACACGGCACGTCCGATTGACGTTCTGTCTGCTCGACCACATCAAAATTCATTCACCCTTTGATGTCGTCCGATTTCAGGCCATTCGGACTTCGTTCGGTCAGTTTGGACCCCCCCACGCCCGTTTATCAAGCGCGCGCAACGCTTAAAGAACGCATAATGAGCCCTCCCGTGCAGACCGCACGTCCGATTGATGTGCTGTCTGTGCGTGCATGTCGAGAATAATAATGGGATTGTTGTCCTGTGATTTCAGGTCAATTTGTTGTCGTCCGCTATGAGTTTGACCGTTAGACGCCTGTTTTGGCCGTTTATGACACCAGAATGGCGTTCCCGGTCACCGCGGGCACACGGCACGTCCGATTGACATGCCCTCTGCTCGACCAAATCACAATTTACTCACCCTTTGATGTCGTCGGATTTCAGGTCATTCGGACATCGTTCGGCCAGTTTGGACCCCCCCCCCCACGCGCGTTTATCAATCGCGCGCAACGCTTAAAGAACGCATAATGAGCCCTACCGCACAGACCGCACATCCGATTGACGTTCCGTCTACGCGTACACGTCACTAATAATAATTAGAATGTTTCACGGTGGTTTCAGCACAATCCGAGGTTGTCCGCTATGAATTTGCCCGTTGGACGCCCGTTTTGGCCGTTTATAACACCAGAACTGCGTTGTCGGTCACCGCGGGCACACGGCACGTCCGAAAGACGTTCCGTCTGCTCGACCACTTCATAAATCACTCACCCGTATTTATCGTCTGATTTCAGGTCATTCCGACATCGTTAGGCCCGTTTGGACCCCCCTCACGCGCGTTTACGAAGCGCGCGCATCACTTAAAACACGAATATTGAGCCGTACCGCGCAAACCACACGTCCGATTGACGTGAGGTCTGCGCGTACACGTCACGAATAATAATTAGAATATTTCACGGTGGTTTCAGGTGAATTTAAAGTCGTCTGCTATGAATTTGACCGTTTGAAGCCCGTTTTGGCCGTTTATGACACCCGAACTGCGTTCTCGGTCACCGCGGGCACACGACACGTCCGATTGACGTGCCGTCTGCTCGACCACTTCATAAATCACTCACCCGTATTTGTTGTCTGATTTCAGGCCATTCTGACTTCGTTCGGCCTGTTTGGACCCCCTCACGCGCGTTTACGAAGCACACTCATCACTTAATACACGAATATTGAGTCGTACCGCGCAAACCGCACGTCCGATTGACGTGACCTATGCGCGTACACGTCACGAATAATAATTAGAATGTCTCACAGTGGTTTCATCTCAATCCGGAGACGCGGTGTGGCCGACACCACTCAAAGTGTCCGTCTTTTGTTTCAAAAGGACGTCATTTTAAGTGAAAAGCATCAACTGGCATACGGAAAACCGACCAAACGCATTCTGAATCTGTTGATAATTTATCCCAACAATCCATGGGTCATATGTGACGTGTACGAGCCAACCTGGGAAGAATCCAAGTCGCGGTGTGGCCGGGATAAGTCTAAGTGGCTCTCTTTTGTTTAAAATGGACACCATTTTAAGTACATACTGAAAAATGACCAAACGGATTCGGTTTCCATTGAAAATTTATGAGAACGATCCATGGGTAATATGTGACGTGTACGAATCAACCCCGCCACAATCGGAGACGCGGTGTGGCTGACACCACTCAAAGTGTCGGTCTTTTGTTTCAAAAAGACGTCATTTTAAGTGAAAAGCATCAAGTGACATACAAAAAACCGACCAAAGGCATTCGGACTGTGTCGATACTTTAGCACAAGGATCCATGGGTCGTATGTGACGTGTACGAGTCAATCCCGCCTCAATCCGAGGAGCGGTGTGGCCGACACCGTTCTAACTATGTCTCTTTTGTTTAAAATGGACATGATTATAAGTGAAAAGAACAACTGACATATGCAAAACTGACCAAACGCATTCCGAATCTGTTGATAATTTATCACAATGATCCATCGGTCATATGTGACCTGTACGAGCCAACCCGGGCTCAATCCGAGTTGCGGTGTGGCCGAGATCAGTCTAAGTGGCTCTCTTTTGTTTAAAATGGACATCATTTTAAGTACATACGGAAAACCAACCAAACGCATTCGGTTTCCATTGAAACTTTAGGAGAACGATCCATGGGTCCTATGTGACATGTAAAAATCATCCCCGCCTCAATCCGACATGCGGTGCGGCTGACACCACTCAAAGTGTCCGTCTTTTGTTTCAAAAGGACATCATTTTAAGTGAAAAGCATCAACTGACATACGCCAAACTGATCAAACACCTACGAGTTCTGTTAAAACTTTAGTAAAATGATCCATGGGTCATATGTGACGTGTATGGGTCAACCCCTCCACAAACCGAGCCACGATGTGGCCGATACCACTCAAACTCTCTCTCTTTTGTTCAAAATGGACTAAATTGTAAGTGAAATCAACAACTGACATATGGGAAACGGACCAAACACCTTAGGATTATATTGAAACATTAGTAAAACAATCCATTGGTCATATGTGACGTGTATGAGTCAACTCTACCTCAATATGAGGCACCGTGGGGCCGGGACCATCCAAACTGCCTCTCTTTTGTTAAAAATGGACAATAGTTTACGTACATACGCCAAACCGATCAAACGGATTCTGATTGTGTTTTAACTTTATGAAAATGATACCTGGATCATATGTGATGTGTACGAGTAAACCCCGTCTCAATCCGAGGCCCGGTGTGGCCGACACAACTCAAAGTGCCTCTCTTTTTTTAAATGTATTTAATTTTAAGTGAAAACAACAACTGACATACGAGAAACCGACCAAATGCCTATTAATTATGTCTAAACTTTAGGACAACAATCCATGTGTCATATGTGACGTGTACAAGTCAACCCCGCCAAAAACTGAGCCACGGTGTGGCCAGGGCTACTCAAAATGTATCTCTTTTGTTAAAAATGGACTAAATTGTAAGTGAAATCAACAACTGACATACGGGAAACGGACCAAACTCCTTCAGATTCTATCGAAACTTTAGGACAAAGATCCATGGGTCATATGTGATGTTTAAAAGTCAATATCGCCTCAATCCGAGCTGCGGTGTGGCCGGAACTACTCAAACTATCTCTCTTTTGTTTAAAATGGACATAATTTTAAGTGAAAACAACAACTGACATACGCCAAACCAACCAAACGACTTCTAATTCTATTAAAATGTTACTAAAATAATCCATAGATCAAATTTGACGTGTACGAGTCAACTCTTCCACAATCTGAGCTGCGGTATGACCGGGACCACTCAAACTGTCTCTCTTTTGTTCAAAATGGACTAAATTGTAAGTGAAATCAACAACTGACATACGGGAAACTGACCAAACACCTTCGGATTCTATTTATATTTTAGGAAAACGATCCATGGGTCATATGTGATGTGTACGAGTCAACCCCAACTCAATCCGAGGCACCGTGGGGCCGGGACCACCCAAACTGCCTCTCTTTTGTTCCAAAGGGACAATATTTTATGTACATACGCCAAACCGATCAAACAGATTATGATTGTGTTTAAACTTTAGGACAATGATTCATGCCTCATATGTGACGTGTATGAGTCAACCCCACCTCAATCCGAGGCCCGGTGTGGCCGACACCACTGAAAGTGGCTCTTTTTTAAAAAATGTACTTAATTTTAAGTGAAAACAAAAATTGACATACGGAAAACTGACCAAATGCCTACGGATTCTGTATAAACTTTAGGAAAACAATTCATGGGTCATATGTGATATTTACGAGTCAACCCCACCTCAATCCGAGCCACGGTGTGGCTGGCACCACTAAAACTTTCTCTCTTTTGTTGAAAATGGACTAAATTGTAAGTGAAATCAACAACTGTCATACGGGAAACCGACCAAATGCCTTCGTAATCTATTTACACTTTAGGAAAACAATCCATGGGTCATATTTGATGTGTAAGAGTCAATACCACCTCAATCCGAGGCATGGTGAGGCCGACACCACCCAAACTGTCTCTCATATGTTAAAAATGGACAACATTTTACATACATACGCCAAAATGATCAAACAAATTCTGATTGTGTTGAAACATTAGGATAACAATCCATGGCTCATATGTGACATGTACGAGTCAACGCCGCCTCAATCCGAGGTCCGTTGGGGCCGACACCACTCCAAGTGTCTCTCTTTTGTTTAAAATGGACATAACTTTAAGTGAAAACAACTGTTGACAAACGCCAAACCAACCAAACGCATTAGGATTCTATTGAAACTTTAGAAAAACGATCCATGGGTCATATTTGACTTTTACGAATCAAACCTACCTCAATCCAAGCCACGGTGTGGCCAGGACCACTCAAATTGTCTCTCTTTTCTTGAAAAGGGACTAAATTGTAAGTGATATCAACAACTGACATACGAGAAACAGACCAAATACCTTCTAATTCTTTTGACACTTTAGTAAAACAATCCATGGGTCATATGTGACATGTACGAGTCAATCCCACCTCAATACGAGTCACCGTGGGGCGGGGAACACCCAAACTACCTCTCATTTGTTCAAAATGGATTAATATTTTACGTATATATGCCAAACCGATCAAACGGATTTTGATTGTGTTGAAACTTAAGGACAATGATCCATGGATCATATTTGATGTGTACCAGTCAACCCAGCCTCAATTTGAGGCATGGTGTGGCACTTACTGAGTTAAAAGTGATGAGACTCCTATGAAAATACCTTTTCACTATATATTATAAAAGTGGTTGTCGTATGAAGATTGAAATGGGTGTAAATAATATTTGACTTATTGAAACTCTGATTCAACTATACTGGATGATTTTTGTCATATGAAGATTCAAATGGGGAATTATTCACCATGACTCTATTCAAAGAGGTGGTGTTCTTTTTTGTTGTTTTAAGTGTGTCAGTGTTTTTGTCATATGAAGATTCAAATGGGGAATTATTCAGCATGATTCTATTCAAAGAGGTGGTGTTTTTTTCAGTGTTGTTTTTTATGCAGGTGCACTGGAGGGGCCACTGGAGGAGCTGCTGACAATTCTGAAAATACTGAATACCAACGGTTGTAAACCGTTGGTATACTTTGCCATACTTAAACATATGCCAACGGTTTCCATGAAACCGTTGGGAAAAAATCTATACCAACGGTTTACAACCGTTGGTATAAAATAAAAACCATTGAATTCCCAATGGTTTCATGAAAACCGTTGGGAAAAATACTATACCAACGGTTGTGAACCGTTGGTATAAGATGAGAATATAGTATTCCCAAACCGTTGGGTAAACCTATACCAACGGTTCAGCAAGAACCGTTGGCAAATCCACACCTACAGTGGGCTACCCCAACGGTTTACTTCAAACCGTTGGTATATATCTTTCCCCACGCCTTACTTCCCTACGGTTTGGACAACCGTTGGTATAGAATATACCAACGGTTCTTCAGCCTATACCAACGGTTCTAAACCGTTGGTATATCCTTTATTTCCAGTAGTGATATCATCCATACCATGATGCTCCGGTCCATCTTGGCTCTCCAGGACATCCCATTAACCTTCTTGAATGAACTCTCCACCCTCTGGTGATGTGAAAGTCACCCTTCGGCAATAGAAATCAATGAAAGAATGAAAGGAGTCCAACCATTCCATCCAAATAATTACTTCAAAACCTATCATCATGATGAAAAAGAGGTCCCGCAAGAAGTGACACTAAGATATCTTAAGCTGGAACTCCCTTAACTGACATACATCGTACCTTCTAACCCCCAGCGAAGTATCAAGCATCATAACACCATCAAATGTTTGAACACAAATACCAACTCTCTCTAAAATAGGCACAGATATAAAGCTATGAGAATCCCCTATATCTAATAGAGTAGATTATAGAGTAGAGGCTACTATAATCGTACCTCACACTGTAGATGATTTGGGATTCTACTCCTCATGTGTCAGTTGAACTATGTATTTCTGGCCGGATTCATGGCCCTATGAAATATCCTGGAAACCTAGACTTGATCCACTCTACTATCACTGTAAAATTGGCATCTAAATATCATTACCACACCCACCACCTCAGACTGATCAAATGGTTGTACTCCAACTCCCATTATAATGAGAATATATTGACCCCACTCTTAAATTTGGAGTCCGTGGCGACCCTCTCCAACTAGATTTGGGAGGAAAAGTTTTACAAAATCACTATAGATGGACCATATTTCTATAAGATCCTCTATTGACTGGGTCTATCAGTCACTAAGGTCTCATATGTCCTTGTCTATAGCACTGATGGAACCTCACCAAGTTAAATGATTATGTGCTCTTGCTACTAATATCATTGTGTGGAATCTCCATACAACGCTTCCTATTACTATTCAATATTGCACCAAATATAGGTGTCAAACCACCCTAGCACACACCCCAATCATCTCGCATGTTACGCTCTATGATAAGTTATCAATTCACTATTCTATAAATGGTAGTCATCCAAAATAATTTTACCTATGATCGGATTTCATACCTACAACTATCCACAAATAGGATAGATTTTGATAACTCGTCACTGATCAAAATCGATGTGAAGCATTGGAGCTCAGAAAAATAGAAAAAATATTCCATTATTAATAGTGCACCCTACCCCAAGTGTATGAACTATCTAGCTCTGTCAGGACATAATGACTTGAGATAGAATTTATCATAGAATTCAGTGTGAAGATCCCTCCACGCCATCTCTCGATGAAGATTCGTCTTATTAATGACATCCCACCATCTCTTGGAAGAATCACACATCATATACATAGGGATATTTACACTCCTCTCAGGAGGAATCTCTAGATACTTGAATATAGATAGCATGAAATATAGACATGAATCTCCATCCTATGGTTTTTCATCCCCCAAAAACATCAGTGGATGATGCTATTGGAACTGATGTGTAAACTCCTCCATAGTTAGGGAAGGTCATAGTTTTCCCTGAATGGTCTTCATGAATTTTTTAAATCCTATATGAAACTATGCCTCAACACCTATTTCCATTACAACTACTGGTTCCTTAATTGGAACTTTGGGAGGATCTATTGGTAGTCCTTATCCCACCACATTCGGAGTGTGGTCATCACCACCCTCCTAGCATATGATTGGATCTTGTCATGGTGGAATGCCTCTACAATCCCAAAAACATGCACCAAGTAATAACATTATCAAATTTCTCTACTCAAAAGTGAAGATATAATAATAGGATATGTACAAGACTTCCTATATATGAAATTCAACCCTCTTCCTGCTCTTTATGTCATGTATGGGTGATACATAGATCTTATAAAAGAAATAGATGATTCATACTTCCCAGTAATAAGGTCGAGTCTAAGTAAATTTCTCTATTATAAGAAATTTTAATTTTTCATTTCATTTTTCTATTCAAAAACATTATATCATTGATTTCACATTTTTTGTAATTCATTTTAAAAGGGTGACCAATGTGGTTCACCAAATTCTGATCCATAAGGGCCCATACACGTCATGAATCAAAATGTGTCACCAACCTAGTAAACACCATAACACATTCTAAAATACATATCATAACAGTGCGTATATATATCCCAACACCTATCATAATAGCATGAAACATGTGATGTATACTAAATGTCATGGTATAAATCCTAGAATGCGATTCTTGTAGAGTGCCTAAAATGATGCATTAGATGGAATATTCTCATTTCCACAAGTTACAACATAATTGAACCCACAATCATATCAACAGAAACTTCAAAATTCAATTACATCACCCAATAGTGGAATCCAATTAATTTTAAAAGTTATCTTTCAAAAAAATATCAATTTAATTTGAAGAAATTTGTATGTTCCTATATGCGGGTTACCTACGCCCTGACACAACTTATTACCATATTCATATTCCTTCATATCCCTTTCAATTGTAAAAAAATCATAAAGAAAACTAGAAAATAAGGAACTTATAAAACTTAATAACATCAATCACTCTGACACCACTAAATGGTTCCCCGAGTCCAGTTGGTCACATGTCCTTAAGTACATCTCCCCAAATTCCAGAGGCTACCGACTAGAAGTGAGGAACTAGGTGTGTTTGGGGGGAGACTATTCTCTCATCACCAGACATTAATAAAACCTAAAAACATTAATAGATAATTATAAAAATCACAAAATCATCAGATAATAGATAAAACAAAAATAATAGATAAAAATGCCAAAAGTAATATCATACACAATGAGGATGAAATGTGTCTCCACAAATAATCCAAAATAGGTGCATGACAATAAAAAACAATACATGTATTAAAATTAAAAAAAATCCAAAATCTATCCAGCTAGATTCATGAGCCTCAACTCAATCCTATACTCCCCTCCTCCTAAGCAGTAGTCAAGATCCTATAGCAGGGCACTTTCCCTTATCTATACCTAAAATTATATAATCTATTCAGGTACCATCGGCAGCCTGAACAAGGTATTGGATATAATCCTAGTAGGAAACCATCCAAGGTCTACTTATATATAGTTAGTGAGTATATATAACAACTTGAGTGTGCATTAAATAATTGTATATATAAAGGAAGTACTGAAAGTAAACATCCTATAAATTATAGTTCCACATTTAACAACCAATTCATTTCATCAGCTTTATTTATAATGTATCTAACATAATTAATAGTCAGGCATGTGTCATTTATAATCACGTTCATTTAATTATCCAACATTATTTAATTATGAATTCTTGGGACCCATCATGTTGTCCAACATCCCCATAATAATATTATCAATGGATTCTTAAATAGGACATCCATAAAGTGTATGATAATGATAAAATCCATGATTTTTCTTTGTCTGGAAGACTCATCATATAAACAATTCCATTATTTAATCAATTCAGAACCTATTCCCATTCTTAGAATTCCTCAATTGGAATCCAAGTATCTATCTAGGTATAATATAAACCAATGCCCTATAATAATATCCTTGGTGATCCTCATAAGATCCCATTTATCTCTCTAGGTGTGGTATAACATCATAGCCACTCGATTCCATCTTTGGAGGTCCACTAATGGTTCCCAAGTAATAACCATGTCTTATACGATCAACTTCCCTCCGATTCCATCCTTGAAATTCCATAAGGAGTCCAAGTGTCACTCAAGCATATAACATTAGTCTCTAATTATTCCATCATTGGCATTCCATATAAGGATTCTAATTGTCACTCAGTCATGAGAAATGTAGAATCCAAATGACTCTTTCCATGGTGTTTGTATAAGAACCCATGTCTCACCCAAGTTTATAAGCATACACATATTCAATCAATACCATTGATTTAGGTCATTTAATTATATCAAGTTCATCACCTTATTTATTTCAATTAAACCTAAACTAAAAATATCACTCAAGTCGTGGTCTATGTTTAGAAGTATTGGCCCCCATTTAACTCACATGGGAATTTCAACATTATGAGAAACTAATTATTAATCAATAAATTCTATGAAAATAGCCTAGGGTCTTGGTCACCCATCACCTTTCTTTAACCCATGTAAATTTTACAATAGATATCACAATTAAATTAATAAATTTAAATTATAATTAAATTCACTATTGATATTACATTTAAACTTACATATCAATTAACAATTCAAGTTATAATTGGAAAATCAATATTTAACATCCCATGGAAATGGGTAAAGAGAACTCTTTAAAGGAATCCAAATTCAATTTCCACCCATGGTGGTCTAATTAACTAAACAACTCACCCAAAGATTTGGTTACAATTCAATGTTATTAACCATTTAATATTATCAATGCTTCTCATTAATTACATAGGCTATACCTATCAATTCAATTCAAGGATTAAAAATAATTTCAACGGAGTCGATCTGAGAATTGGTCTTGTGGAACAATGGTATATATATAACTCATAAACTATGAAGGAAAGGAATGAGACCACCTACCACAGGTCTGTTGTGGATTGATTATACAGTATCATCACCTGATAAAACTTAGGTCAAGAGAAAATCAAATAATGGAAGAAGAACATAAAATTAGGGCATATTATCTTGCACCCAAATAACATAGTTGATACCAAGAAGAACAAAGAATAGGTAAAAACGAATTGAGATCTTACGAACATGGATCCAATGAGACAAAAGGTTCTCTAAGTGGTTAAAGTATAGAGGATATCCTATGATTCCTAGAATATTCATCAAAAGGGATCTCTCAAAAGTGGGGTTTATTGTGCAATACAAGGAAGGAAAATATATTTTATTTAATAGAATAATTAAGGGAATTTTTATAAATTCACAAAAATACCTCAATCTCATGTTTTGGCCAAACCATGTACCAATTGTTCCCCCTTCTCTCTAGGAAAAGGGGACACTACACGGTTTACTCCCATAGTTTGACTAATCATATACAAACCTTGTCTCATCCCACTATCAAAAACTGCAAACATATTCACATAGTGTTTCACCCAAAATCACGTTATTTATCAAACCATACGACATGTAGCTTCCCTTTGTCAAGCCTCACATGGTTTGAAGTAACTATATGGACATCCCCACATGGTTACTACTAATCATGTGCTACAAATTTTTATCCAAAAATATAGGTTCCAAAATCTGAAGAAGCCCTAAATACCCATGATACCTCCATGAACATAAATGGAATTCACATTAGGTGATAATTAAGAATTTAATCTAAAAATCTGATAGAAAGAAATTGATATGTACCTTAAGAAATAACTAGGTTTCGACCTATATAAAAAACATTGATGGATCCACACTATATAGTTAAATGTAATGAAATTTACAATGATTTTTAAATTTTCACTGAACTTCTATAGATGGGGATTTTCTGAAATCTTCATTAAAACTACTTCTTCCAACTCTTCTCTAATTTCCTATAATAACTTCAAACCCATTTGTAAGTCATATTAAACTGCTAAAATTACAAAATATTCATATTACCATTATATGGGTATCAGAAAACATGACATACATTTATACAGTGCTTAGATCTTTATGTATCCTTCAAGTAGTTTCATACTCCCAAAATGAGTAACATAAAACTTCATACCTCTTGTAACAAAATCATTCCCAAAAAATCTTGATACAAACTATATTCTTGGTAACTTATTTTCCTTTGTTATATAAAATTGATCTAATGGCCTTTCACCATGTATGTCCAATAACCATAGTTGTCTCTATATGGTCCACTCTATCTAATGGATGATGATTATGTTGTTTCAATTTTAAAATAATTATATCACTAGATAATTTTACACTTTGTTCAGTTACAACATCCCTTATTCATCAGTTAAATTTGTGTAATATGTTTTTCTAATCATTGTTGCTGCTTCAACTCTATACATCCACTAAAACATAAATCTTCTCAATTTATACAGATCATATTTAGAAATATTCCACTTTGTATTAGTATATACAAATTAACCATCCCATTATTCATGAAAACATATGACTGGTAACAACCTCTCAGGTGCATCCGGTAACATTATTTATTGTTTGTCTGGTGACATTATGAAATATTCTTATAAATCACCATCTCTAAACATAATCCCTAGTCCTTCTGGTGTATATTAATACTTCTCTCCCCTTGTAATAACATAAAAAACATCGTCTTGGATCTTCACATTGAACAATGTTAAGAACTTTGAAAAAAACATATCATTATCTACCTTAAGGAATGTTTCTTAACATAGTTAAGTAAAATTCCTTCACCTATTCAAGCTCTTCATAAGAAAAACATTATTTATAATTCTAGAAATTCTTTCCAATTTTTTTTAAAAGTACTCATAATTGGATATGTTGACAACAAATACACAAATTTTAATGAAAACAACCCAAAGGACCTTCAATCTCCCCAATTTTATTTGTTGGAAACACTCACATAACAACTCAAAATAAAATTAAAGCCTCATTTTTAAGTATTTTTTATCAAACCACATATATTATCAGAGATAATTTTTTGACACCATATTACTAGATAAAGTAATATTTTTTAAGTAATTTTATCACTTGGTAAAAAGAAAATTTGCATCCTTGAAAATATACACTCACCATTAATTTTTTCATCTCCCTTATTTTATGATAGAAATATATTTATATTATGAAAAGAAAGATTTGTAATAATTTATAGAAAATAATTATATACTCTCCGCCTTTATCGACATAATCAAAATCATAGTTATCAGGAAGTATTTGGTGGAGGTTGAACATGTAGTTATGGACTCTTTTCCATAAATATTTCCCTAAGAATATCTTCAGTGAAAATATCAATAATTTAAAACTTTATTGGAATTTAATCAATCATGAAATCTCCCCCAGAAACATTATACTTACTAATTTCATACTTAATATCAATATTATTTTATCTTTAATGTTGTATAGGGTTTATATAAATAATCATGGAACTTTGATTATCACAAAGTATATTCAATGGTTTTCTAACATTTACTCTCAAATCGTCCAACTTGACTTTTATCTATATAATTTTTATACAAGAATTTGTGATGGAAATATATTATTATTATTATTTAATCAATGTAACATAACTTTTATTCTTACTACACCATATCATACAGTATTCTACCTAGAAAAAAAATTCCTCCTAATGTTGACTTTCTATTATTACAATATTCATCCCAATCAGCAACAGTGTATCCAAGAAAGTTCATGTGGAAACTTGTTTTATACAATAAACCATAAGAATATATTATTTTAACATACTTGAGTATTATTTTTTCTTCTAGTATATGTGATTCCTTTGGAACAATTTGATATCTTTCACACAGTGTAACAATATATACAACGTATTTTCATGAATCATTATGACAAAAAAATATTTATATCAACTTTTAGAAGTCTGTCTGTTTCACACTTTTCCCATATTCATGATTACTCATAATTATATTAGACATATATAGTTGTAAAAAATTCATTTTATTATATCTTGAAAATCATATATAATGAAATTTCTGGAAAAAAATTCTTTTGATAGAAACATACATCTTTCTCGTTGTTGTTCTTTTTAGCCTATAAAGAAAGTTAATTTTCTATGCATTGATATTTTAATTTTTTTCTTCATTTTTACAGAAATCATTTTATAGGATTTATCCCTATCCACTAAAAAAATTATATCATAAATGTAACCAAAAACAATAAATTTACATCTATTTAGATCCTCCGCATAAAAGTTGTTATCAAATTTTCCTTTAGAAAATTCTATCTTTTTCAAACTACTATCATGTTTAGAGTATAATGCACAAGGATCATTTTTGACCCATAAAAAAATTTCTTCATCTTACACAACATTGTTCAATATTAATTAAAAAATAATGTACTAGATTGATCAATAAACACTTACTCTTTAATTTCTATTTTTATGAAATTTAACTTAACTTCCATCTAAGTTGCTTGGTGACAATGATGTGTAACAAATTATGAGACCATTAATAAAGTTTCTAATATCACAATTGGGGAACACATTTCTTAAAAATAAACACCTTCCACCAATTTTTAGCCTTTTAAAACAAGTTGCATTTCATTCTTTAAATTTCTCCATGTTCATTGATCTTTTTTTCTGAACACCAACTTTGTTCCTAGGATACTCTTTCCATCCATTTGTGGAATATATTAAGTTTAATTTTTAATAAATTTGATCTAAATATTCATTCATATCATCAACCCAAAATTTATATTAAACAATCTATAATTCCACCTTTGAGATAAGTGGTGTCTGATTTTCTAATCTCAATTTACTTCTAAATTCAATTGGAGATTTTGAATTTCAATTTTTTCCTAATTAAAACTATTTCTGGATGGTAAAATTTTTAAGATATTTTCTACATGTATCACTATTTTCATCGCATGATTTATATTAATCTTATTGTACATGTTTTTTATTACATTGATATCACCTTTCCTTAATTTGTTGGATGTGTTTATCCTATTTTCAAAAAATAATCTCCCTGATCATATTAAACAAATTTTATTAAGTAAGATTAATTTTAAATAATTCTCATATAATAAGAATCCACCAACTTTTCAAAACGTTTTTTCAAATATTTGTAACTTATTCTGATGGATGAATATCCCATGAAAATGTTTCCCTTATATTTTTTTTCAAACATTCCATGATCTTGATTTTTGATCTTATGAAAGTAAGGACACCAAAAAACATTAAAATATTTCACCATTTTCATTATACAACATCTCATAGGGAGTCATGTGGGATGACAACCACAATAGACATTATTATTTTACAAGAATAGTAGTATTAATAGCTTCTCTCTAGAGAAAAATAGATAGTTTATACTTAGATAAACTATTTCTTCCCATTTTCACTAAAGTTCTATTTTTTCTTTCAATCACTCCATTTTTTATTTATCAGATGGAGAACTACATTTATTTTTGATTATATATTTATTTAGATAATATTTTAAATAATTATTTTGTACTAATTTCAAATTTAAATTTTCAACATTAGTATATAAACACCCATATCTCTTTCAAATTACCTTCTAAAATATATATACATCTACACAATAGTTGATTTATGTATCATGGAAATTATATTACTTATTTGGTTAAAATCATCATTAAAAGTGAAAATGTGAAAGTAACCTTTTATTTATTGATGTCTCGTCAGCCTACAAACTTCAAAGTGAAAGATATAAATAGGTCTTTTGGATTGGATTTCAATTTTCTTATATCTTACACTAATAATCTTCCCTTTCTGAAATGTAGTAAAAATAACATCTTATTTCTTATTCAGTATTGTTATGATTACTATATCATATAATTTAGAAAATTTTCTTATATATTCTATAAAATATTCCCATGTATTTGATACCCTAAATTTATTTTATCATTTGTAATTAAATATCCCGAGTTAGAAATATCTCTAATTTGGAAAATATTTTTCCTAGTTCTTTCCCCCATAGTAACAATTTTTTCATCTTCTAAAGATATGATGATACAAGAATCATTCTAAATGATTAATTACTTACCATCATGAAAAATATATCTAGTAGTCAGTAAGTTGGTTTTGATCCCATAAACATATAAAATTTCATTTTATTATATTCTATATGATTTAATATCATCTATTCTAATTCCTATGATTTTAAGAAACTATGATTTTTCAAAGTAGCTAATTATCCTTCATGTTCTTCAATATCATTTAATATATTTATATTTCATATCATATGTGAGGAATAACCACTATTAATATTCCAAGGTTTATCCTTTTTCTAGATTTTAGTGTCTTCTCAAAAAAATAAGTTTCCTCAATTTTTTTTATTTCAGCCTCCTTTTCTTTTCTAGCATAATATACTTATCCTAAAAGAGTTCTCATAAATTCTTCATAAACGTGACCTAGTAGGTAAAATGTTACATAAATATTCTCTATGAAATAAAAAGGATTATTCATTCAAAAATTTCTAGCATATGGTGATTTTTCCTTTCATTCTTTCTATAAATTAAAATATTTTCTCCTTTTTGAAACCATTTATACCCCTTAATTAATGTCTATTTCCCAAAAAAGACATGTTTTTCAAATTATTATATTTCATTTCTCATATATACAACAACACTAATAATATCAACTGAATCTTGATCTTCTCAAGAAGTAGGATCTTTCCCTTTAGAAATTTTATTGAGATTCGAAACATCTTTTATGATTTTTTTATCACTATCATGTGGAATATTTCTTATGGAGTTAATTTTTCATGAATTTTTTGAAGTGATGATTTTGACATATACTTTATCAATACAATATTTCCAAACATTTATTTTGACACCTGAATGGTACGTAAAATTAGAAGAAATTTTATATTTAGGGAGTGTAAATTTCACTAGATTCATGGAATGGGTTTTCTCAGTAGCATTAGATGTTTCACCGTTCACCTATAAAGCCATGTTAAAATATTCATTCATCTTTTTTAAGGTACTTTAAGCCACAATAAATCTAAATGTGGCTTTAGTAACTTTATCTACCTTAGAAAATATTTTCTTACAAAGATATTCCACTAGTTAACCCTATTCAACAACTTTTAGTGTGAGGTTCTTAATCTCCTCGATGGGAAAAAAGTTTTTAACAAGATATCCATTAATTATATTCTTTTTATCACTTTATTACATCAAAATTATAATTTATTTCTTTGATATTATTATTTTATAAATAAATGAAACATGTTATGATCTCATATGATATTCTATAATAATATTTCACCATCATTATATTCACTATTTGAGGAATATTCATTTTTCTCAACATTATAAAATAATATTCTCAGAATATTTGGACTTCAATAATATAAATAATAATTTTTAGTATATTTTTATTCAAATTTATTACTCAATATACTTCTTTAGTATTTTCCAGTGAATTTTTTCTTACTTCCAGTGGATTTTTTTATATTTTATAGAAGTTTTATACTACATTTTATATCAGGGTTTTTCTTCTGAATCATCTTTATATTCCCTAATTCTACTCTTAACAAAATTAATAGAAAATTATTCAATTCAACTAAACTTGAAACACTTAATTTGTATATTAGCTCAACACTTTCTTATACCTATCCAATTATTTTTGTAAATAAAAACTATATTTTTTTTCTTAATTTCGTCATCTTCTTTATCATGAAAGCCACTAAGGTCAATACTTTTATGATCATAATATTTAATTTTTAGTTTTCTTATATCTTCAAAATTCATTTCAAAATTTATATTATTTTTAGTTATAGATCTTTCTACATCTCGTATGCATTAAGAATGTTTTGTAATTCTGCCAGAGATATACCATTTTTATATTATAAGGATTATATTTTAATATCAATCCTGTCAAAAAATATTCTCAACTATTTCTTAACAATTGTGTAATCATACAGACATCATTGAATACACTTATATTGAAATAATAATAATTTACTCTAGTGAATTTAATATTAATAGTTTCATCATCTACAATTCTGATATCTTCAAAAAAAATCACCATATATAAATCTTATCTTCCTCTAACTTCATATTGCACATATAGAGTCTTTTGAATTTGCCCTGAGTTTCTTCAGTTTTTTGGATACCGATCACCTTATAAATACATTTCTTGAAAAATTCTTAAGAATTGAATTTATAGCCTTCCCATGTATCTCAAAATTTCTTATTTAGTGAATTTTATATGAACATCTTTCTCGATGGGTGGAAATCCAATTTGTTTGTTTTATTTAACTCTAGAATATTTTAAAGAATATTGGGTATCACTCTATTTTTTACAACCATGATAATTTTTTCCATTAAAGGTATGAGTACCTATACTATTGATTTATTTGATATAATAAAATAGAAGGATAAAACATGGTAACATACCTCTGATACCATATGAAGTTCCTTAAGACCATGAGAACCACTAAGAAGGGGGAGTTGAATTTCTGGTAAGCTTTTACCATTTCAATTATCTTGAAATTTACCCTTATAACTTGGTAGAGTTGTTATTATTATCATCTTTATAAAAGATTTACAAGTTCATGCAAGGATATGAAAATAATTAAAGGAACACATGATTTAATTGGTTCACCCCTAGTTTGGGTGACTACATCCTTTCAATGGTGTCTCTCATAGGTCAATGTAAATTCAATATAAAAAAAGTAAATAAATGGAGAAAAATCCCATAAGACTCATTCTATCCCTCAATAGGTATGATTATACTGAGTCTCATCAGTTTCAAATGTTTTTATTATGTTTCCAAGACAAAACAAGATGGAAAAATTTTTATTCACAACTAACTAAAATATAATATAAAATTTATCAATTAATGTGTCCATCTAGAGTCTCTATATGGTGTATATTAATAATTCATTTGGCATGCCTCACTAAAGAATTTTTGGTTCTTTTGAGCTCTTCCTGATAAAAAATTCATCCACCTCCTAATCTATTCATAATCCAAATTTATTCTTTCACTATACTGTTTCTCTGACTGAATCCACTATCTAATGTCTCAAAATTGAATCTTTTTCTAGTGTATCATAAATGAATACTCAATATGATTACTCTAACCAATTCCTATCTTATTGTAGAAATTTTTATGGAAACTCAAACGTCTCAAAACTTTGGATATGGTTTCTTCATCTAGTATATGGGTTTTATACCAATTAAACAAAACAATGACTTTTTTAAACTCATGAAAGATACTCTATTTTCCTACTATACTTCCATGCCATTTTATAAGAGCTATTAAACTTGAAGATATGGGAAATAAATTTTAATTTCCCACATAAGGAAATTCATTGGAGGATTCTCAATTCATCTAGAGTATTCTTGAAGCTTCACAATGACTCCATCATCTGAAGCCTTATTCAAAATTAGTTATCCTCAAAATTAAGGAAATTATTCAAACCAACTTATCAAAATAACATAAAAAACTTTGATATATCATATTTGAAACATAAAATATAAATAAAATTAAAAAAATTTAAATGTTTCTCAGAACTCCATCTGGTGGGGTTTTTCCAATGACATTATAATAACTTCACTATCTAGATCTACTCTAGTTTCCTTCCTCTAATCCATGTCATTAAGTTGGTTATATGAAAATACAACCCTAACATATAATTTATATTACCATTATATTGGTATTGTAAAACTCAGTGTACCTTTATATTGTTCTCGGACATTTATGTTGCCTTCAAGTAGTAGTGTACTCCATGACTTCGTAATGTTGAAATACATACACCTTTTAACAAAGTCTTACCCACTACAATTTCATAAAAACAATAGCTCTGAATGGACCAGGGTAGTAGATTTCAGATAAAAAATTATGTTTTCCATCTTGTTACATTGTGTAATCTTCTTACAAATCATCATCGGAAATCTACTACCCTGGTCCATTCATTATACATGTTTACTTCTTTACCGTCGTAATAATATGTAAAAACTTCATATTAGATCATGATTTTCTTTATGATGTTAGAAAATTTGATAATAAAATAGAATCGCCTAAATTTAGGAAATTTTCTTAACATAGTTATGGAAACTTTCTCCACCCATTCTAGCAATTCATAAGAAAAAATTTCCTAAAAATTCAAGATACATTTTCTCACATGTTTAACAAAAACATTAATAAAATGATATTTTAACAAAAAAATACAAAACTTGTTATGAAAACATACCAAGAAAACTTCAATTTGTACTTTATATTATTATAATCATTTCTTATTATTTTGATGAAATTACACTTGAATATAGTTGGAGAAGTTGTGCTAAGGTAGTGTATTATCAATAAAATTTTATATGGAATATTCATATGCTTCATTTCCTTTTTAATTATCACTAATATTGATTAAAGTTTCTTTTAATTTATTAAAAAGTAAAATTTAGTGGTCTATAATGATTTAATAATTATTTGAGTTGATTTTAAGTGTTTGATAAGGTTCTAACATTTTCTGACATACTCTTGATATTTTTAGAATAAAATTTTCCAATTTAGGGATTATACGTATAATAATTGTTCATACATGAGATATTTTGTAGCTCAAGGACAAAAATTTTGAAATGGAATTGGTATATTTGCTACTTGATTTCATACATAACATGTCTTTTTAAGATATATCTAATAATTTAAAATATTCACTCATATAAATCATATTTATATGATATGTTATATATTTATCTATGGATAGAAGAAAATTAGAAATGGAAATTAGTAGTGTGAAAACATAACATTATTGGGCCTACATGTCATATTTTTCCAAGAGTTTTATATGTATTATTTTATAATAAAGATTACATAAACTTTTTATAAATTCATCAATAGTTTATGTAATATATTTTTAATGAATACGTACTATTTTTTGATATATAAAATATTTCATCATTATAAAAATGTTATATTTTTTTATTTTTTTAGAAAATATTAAAGGAGTGGGGAGAATTATAATTAATACGGTTATTATATTACAGGTGTTTCATCATTTTATATAAATTTAAGGATAATAATTCCGAAGATGATTTATTTGTTCCTTAGTGGATCGAGTATCATTATTAAAGATATAATAACGATTCTTTTTTAGTTATGGTGATATAAATAGAATAATATATAATAACTCATGAAGAAGATGAACACCTCATGTGGATTACTAGGATTAAATACTACTTAATTCTATTTTTGGAATTCAGGACATAATTATTACATAATGATATTTCCACATCATAGGGTATGACAAACAAGAGAGTCCATAAGGTATATTTTCTCCATAATTTGAGGTATAATTACTGAAATTAATTCACTACAAGTCTTTGTGTAGTTATAAATGATTTAATGGATCCTATTTTTGTATGGAATTTGAAGAGGGAAAATTTAATGATAAACATTGATATCATGGGGATATAAATTTTGAGTTTTCAAAAGTAATTATCAATGACTATTTTAAAAATAAATTAAAGACCAAATATGTGGAGTTTTAAAGTATGGGATTTCCAAAAAATTAAAATTATAATACTTATAGAAATAATATTCATGCATATAGGGAATATATATATTATATTTAGAATAATGATAAATGTGATATAGATTACAACCTATTATTTAATTCCCTATAATTATCTAAGTATCTATGAAAAAGACTCAACACTATTATTATAGTGAATAAATACCTTGTGCCAAATCTTGTAAGATATAATGATTTCTATAAGGGAAAAAATAATTTATCATAGATCTTACTTAAAGGTCGTGAAAGTATTTTCTTATATCCCAATAATGATAAGTGTATACAAAATATTATACCCAATTAGTTCTAGGAATACTAGACCAAAGATATTCCCTTTCCCAATATTTTCTTGGCAATAACAGAGAATTTTGTGTGAGTGGGATAACAACCACCGTACATCAAGAATATTTTCATCCATATTAATGGAGATCTCCATTAATAAATAATGGTGTCTTCATTTATTTAATTTCTTGATTTAACAATATTTTAACAGATGGTGAGTATTAAGTGAGGTAGATCTATTCAATGAATAATTACAAAGGTAAAATAAGGGATAAAAGTTTTTGTTGACCAAAAGTCAAAAATAGTGATTCAGCCCTATAACCTCTCGGTGTTGGGAATATTCTAAAGTGATCATACTAGGAGAGATCCACTAATACTATCATTTCATGATTATACTAAAATATATTACTCAAACATACTCTCATAAGTTCATTGAATCGTTATTATTCATTAATAAACCCCACATGTTCCCCAATTGTGATGGATAACAGATTGAGATTTAGAATGTGAAGTAACCTTTTTTCCTAAGTATAGTGTTGTTTTCCAAATGTTAATCGAGAGTTTAGTTTCCTAGTATTTTCCCCTGTTCAGTAATAACCAATGGAAGAGACCCAATGTACATGGAAAATTATTTCCAAACCACACTGAAATATATTTCCCAAAACTATTTTATTATAGATAATACAGTTAAGGGGGAATTAAAAGAATATAGAAACATAAATGAATATATGCGTATAAGAGAACAAGGACCATTTTCTTATCTAACCAATCTAACTACACACTATTTCATATTAGAATGTGAACTAATAAAAACAGATAAATATATTCAAAAGTCAATCACAATTCATTGGTTTGTTACCCGCATATCAACACTAATGTTATTTATCCATGAATGGATATATCAAATTATAGTGGATGGGAACATAAATAAAATTATAGATAAAATAAAAACAAACAGTAATATTATATTAAAGTTTTAGAAAATTATTATAGAAAGAGAAACAAAATAGTAAACCCTACAACTATTGTGAGGCCAAAGAACAAGTCAATAACTCAAAAATTCTAACTCTAATAAATATAAATATTTTTACAGTGAAGTGAGAAGACAAATAAATAGATAACTATAGTATTCTATTCAGGTTCAACATGTATTTGATACTTACACATGAAGCATGATTCAATATCTAGTTGTGGTATATTGATTTTGATATTATTCAAAACCCCATAATAATCCACAATAATTTTTACATTAATTCAAGGTTTTAATAAAGATATTGAAATATAATAAATGGTTAGGAATATTAGGGTTGTGTTTCAGTACATTTATCTTTGTCATGAAGAGAAATATAACTGGTATTGGGTTGGTTATTTCTATTTTCTCTAAATATAATCATTTCATTCCCCCATGATGTTACCTACGTATCCACTATGTAGGTACCTCTATATTAGCAGTATCAGTTATTCATGTCTAATATTCTTCATGTTTTAACTAAACATCCCACAATTTGAACTTCTATTCTTTTAATTTTTCCATGGTTTTGACCATCGTGTGTAGACTATTTTTTTTATCATAGGAAGATATATCAATTAAAATTAATTATAAAATTTATTTGGTGAAATTACAATGTTGACTTGGTTGTTCCAAAACATGGAAACCAACTCCAAATTGTTGAATCATTTTGGTTATTCAGATTTTTAAAATCATTAACCTTAAAATTTATAGTAATTACATTTTTGAATTGGTGTTTAATCTCCCACAACTATTTCCTTCAACCTGAAATATCACTATGGCCATGAGTTTTACTGTTATTTAAATCTAATTGACTTATAAGAATTCCTTCATTATTTTATAAATTCTCAATTGAAGAGTCTAAATGACTCTTACATTCCAAAAAATAACCCCTATATATTTATGTAAGAATTTTTAATTTATATCTTTCCCTCAGCAACCCTTGCATTTACTTTCACTTATAACAAGGTGATCACTAGAGTTACTTTTATATATCTCAAGAGTTTCTCAAGGATTTTCTAAATTTATTCCTAACTGAATAGTTGAACATTACATATGGAATAAATTACAATTATACATTTTAAGAATTAACCAATTTTTGTTTTAATATTCCCGGATGAATTTTTCAAATGGAAATATTTACTTTTACAGATTCAGTCACTTTTCTAGGTTTTCCTCATCATCTTTCAAATGAGATTTATGCATTCTAACGCTTAACCTAATTCTTCATCTCCTGAGAGATAAAGAAAACAAAAAATAGATCTATTTATTATCTTAAAAACCAAAAAAATGAATAAAACCATTGAAAATCATGTTTTAATTCCTTTTCACACTATGATGTAAATTATTCAAACAATTTAAAATTGTGAAAATTAAACATAAAATGATAAAATGGTGGATATTTTATAAGCGAATTACTTAATATGAATAATTAAAATATTATCACTATCAAATAATGATGTGGATTTTTAGAAACTCACCACCATAATGATTCACATCTAAAAGAATCATACATATACTTATCCAATGAACTATATGTATCACTATGATTTGATGTCCAATTATTATGTATATAACCTAGATCAATATGTTAATTCCACTACTACACCTAAACTGCAGTGATTTTTAATTATCTAGGTGCTTTACAACCAATTACTTTTTCACCTAACTCATTCGTTGAACAATGCACTCAAAACAATTTTGAATTTATCACAATATTTAATATGTGAAACCATCAACTAGTAAAATATGTCACCAAATTTCTCTAACTCCATGACCTGCACACTACAATATCAACAAATTATATCCCATCTCGAAGATTTGACAATCATGTAATACCCATTCACCAACAATGGCCTTCTATATTTGATGTTGATGGTCTTTTCCAGACCATTTTCCACTAGTAATTGTACTCAATCATCTCCAAACCATATATATAAGAATTCACAATGTCTTCTATATAAGACTAATCTCATGAGACAAAGACTTTATCTATTAAACATCTCATCATATTATTCCATAATTTTCAACATTATTCTGACCTGATAACTATAATAGTAATATCATAGAATTTAACAACCATCCACTATTAAATATAGTGATTATATATAAAAATCATTGATAGATACCCTAACATTGGTTTTTTATAAAAACTATACATATCCTTCCCACTTTCATCCAACCAATAATGTGATACCTCAACTACTACTAGTTGGGTTCTCCGTATATGATATCCCTAATGTCCCCCATAATTCAACTAATAGTGTGCTTCACACCATAATATTTCCCTTATCCACATTTAATAACCACAATTATATATTAATCCAATCATTGTCACTTTTGATCAATGATTGATATAACCTAAAAAGACCATTCCAAGGTCCTGACTCTGTGGTCTAATCATTTCGTGGTACTATATGTCTATATTATACAGTATCACTTTTTATCCTTCACCACAATGCTTAAGTCTCAATGGATATTCCTAAATTAATTAACCAAAAACATTTCCACATGAATCTATTATTCCTACCAACAAAAAATATAAATTTATCTCTATGATGTTCCAATTTTTTGTATAAATTTCCATATTCACCATGGTTGATTCACTCATTCAATTTACCAATAAATACACTAAACCACTCATCCCATTAGTATTCCATATAACACATCTATCATATTACTACCTTTCAAATTCACTTAGATGTTACACCACCCATTTTATTTAGAACGACTAAATTTAATTAAACTAAAAACTTATAATCCCTTGGTAATATCACAATATGACTATATATATTTCACCCTCTCACTGGTTATACCTATTTCCATGAGTTCTCTCTCAATATCCTATACATATCCATACATCTTTCAAAATGTCTAACTTTTTGACTCATGCAAGATATAACATCATGACTGATAACTTCATAATCAATTTATTGGTCAATAATATGTGTCTCATATATTATATCAGATCATCTCCTTCCCATTCACACAATAAGTGTATCTATTCTACAAATCATACTAGAATCCTACAACATAACTCTGTCATTAAAGAAAACTATGAGGATTCTTATACTCTATTACAATATATTTTCCCAAGAGATTACTCATCAAACATTAACTGACAAGTCTTACATATTTCTTAATTTCTTTTTCCTAAATTAATCATTAATCTCCCTTTAATAAGGTTTATCCTAGGATATACCATTATAAAGAACATATATATAGTATTAAGGCATTCTATAGAGTATATTAAGAACCTGAAAAACAATAATTTTTATCCATTATTAATATATATCAAATTTTATCCTCAGGTGAGTATACCCTCTTCTATTACCATGTTATACAATAGTACCCATGTTGAAATGACTCTCATCTGCTTACATGAAGGCCCACACTCTTCTCAGCTAATCATGTATCTCATGCATGTCAATAAAATATCTAAAAACCCACTATTTGTGGTTTTACTCCAAAATATTCCATTGTAAATCCATAAAATGGTACCAATCATGTGATCACACATCAACCATGTATTATCCTTGAAACATAAAGAATATACAAATTCTCTCATTATCTCTAGACATCTTTGTCCATGTGAAAATTATCCACTATGAAAATCCTCCCTCACATATCATATCACGATATTTCTTCCACACTACATAATATGATCAATTGTAAATAGAAAATGAAAAATCACTCTACAACACATCTCACATGCTCACCTCACACCATCAATAGTGATATCTCCCTATCCCCAGTTCCTCCTACCTAAAATATGGAATATTCACCCCTCATAGGTATAAGATTATGAAGAAACATTTATGCTCTCATAATCACATAGCTCTAGGAAATTACAAAGAAAAATACACACAACTAGTTTATTATTCTCATGTTATCCAAAGACTAGTACCCACTCTAGGTTCATCATCACATCCATGTGTGTGTCAATGACATATCTATTAAGAGACTCATATCCTGAAAGAAATAATTATTGGGTTTTTCAACTAATATTACACTAATATTTATTTTTAAAATAATTAAATACGTTTTTTTATGTTTTAATTATAAAAATATTCATCAAAACTATTTTATAATCACACATAATGATTGAAATATCATATAAAATCATGCCCAAAGTATGATATATGTATACATTCTTATTTCCATCTTGGTCGAAGATTAAAATCACAAATCATAACAAAAAACATATTATCTCAAAAAACTGAAATATAATAACAAAAAATAATATCCACCATCCCAACTCCAAAGAAACATTGATTTATGTCCCTACTTGTGTGATCTAGGAGAAAATAATACTTTTGTAACATGTCCTAACAAGTCCTATATCCATTTACCAAGTTATCAATCATAATATAAATAAAGTAATTCTCTAATACCATTTTTGGATTCCTCAAGTTGTGTCTATCATGTGTGGAATTGTAAGGAGTGTAACAAACCTTGGCCTTGCCACAACATATACTAGAGGACTCCAACTAGTGGTGTTGTTCAAATAATATCTCATTGAGATTTACTACCCATATTATCATCCCTATAAAATCATCGATAAATAAAATAAACATTGATAAAATCATGTCAATATCAATGTATCATAGGATATCAATAAATGGATAACCATAATAATTAACATTCATCATGGTATAAAACATGAACCCCTATTATACCATATCAATCTTACATCACAATTAAGGTAGACTGATTATCCAATCTTATACTTTACAATAAAAAGAATAAAGAAAAATATGTTAAGAAGATAGTGATACTTGAACTCAGCATATTATTAGAACCATATCCACATCCTTATTGAGATACTCTAGTTAAATAATATGTTTTAGGGTTATTTTTCTTACCTATAGGCTAATATAAGGTCTACAAATCCAACATGAAATGTGTATAGGTTTCGGTCATAAAACCTAGTAGGTAACCACCAAATTGACCCTAATATAATCCAATGTATATTTAAATACATAAAAATTTAAAATGAAAGTATTGATAAACTATATATAATATCATTCATACAATATGGTAATAAAAAATCCTTCCTGATAATTGAATCATACTATTTCAATATTAAGCTGGTATGATGGGATAACCATTCACATAGAACATTTTTTATTGTATTTTCTAGTTTTCTATGTGGTAAAACTTTGATATTTTTTAATTTGTGATATTATAACTCATCTCGGATATGAAATTTTTAGTGCTCCTATGATGGAATTTTCCTTTTGATAGAGGTTATAAAAGTACACAATCCTATGGTAATTCCTAGTTTAAATTTTACTAATGTTCTCAACCTGGAAAACATTGTTGAGTCACATTTTGAAAGTATGGATAACCTTAAAATAATACCCCAATATTGCAGGTATGTAATGTTCTTATTCCTAGATCAATAAAAAAATATCTTATGTGGGAACTACAACATGCCCTTTAGAAACACCCCATTGTCTAAGGTGGAAAGTATACCCTATATTGAAAGAAATATTTTGGAATTAAATATAGAAAACTCATATTCATAGCCCTATACATTCATAAATTGTTGTACCAGAGTTGTTATAAGAATACATATAGAAACTGGAATAGTAAATTATACAAAACATCATGATCAATAATGGAAATTATAGGGAAAAGAGAAACCCAAACCTAGAACTCAATTGATTTCCCCCTGTACTACATGAGTAACATTCCCTAATAGAACTAAATCCAATACCTCAACTAATATTTATAATCAAAACACATGTATCATATCACTTGATAGCCATGACGTGGGTCTTATCCAACCCAAGATGAAACCAAAACCCTTGGAAGTAACTTATTTTGTGATGTTGTCCCATAGGATATAATCTATAATTAATAGTATCTATCACTAGAAATAGACCTATAATTTACATACCAAAATAATATTGTAACCATGATATTACATCACTCGAATTTTTTCTAAACCATCGTTATTTTATAATATCAATTCAAATTTACCTCAAGAGTCACCCCTCAATAGTTTCTTATCCTATAAAGAATATTCTTTCTTATTCTCACACTTGATAACCCAAGGTGAACTAATCATCAAGAATCTATTTTAATACTATACTTTTGGTATAATTTCCATTTCTATAATACTATGCTTTAAAATGACTCCAATAATGGTCTCAATATTTATTCATGGTCCACCCATCATGATGAACCAAATACCTAGCTAAATAGTGAGTGAACCTCTTATTCAACCCACTACCTTATTACCTCCCTTGTTGGTGAATTTTATAACATGACATAGTAACGTTGATGTTAATAAATTCATCCCTAAAATATATACACCATTATGGGTTCCTCTCATAACATTACCCAAGGATCATTATAAAGGGACCATAAATGTAGAGGACTCATGTGGACCATCTATCATGGAAAAAATAATTCATTATCATATAAATATTATATATTTTAAAAAAATCTATATTTCACATAAATTATAAACAATCTCATTGATTTTTTGTCTTTTTATCACAATACCAAGAAAAAAAATGTTGATATTCTCTGATATACTCCCAACATACACTTGAAAATATATAAAAAATTACATTTAAAATTTTAAGTAAATTTCCACTAAAAATTGTTGATATCTTTGAATATAAAATATGGGAGAACATATTTCAGAAGATGAAATAAAATGACAGATATCTATACTATTTCTACCTCCTTAAGACTTAACATACCAATAACTTATCAAATTTGTTTTTTTTCACCATTATATTGTGTAATTTAAATAAATCCAACTTCCCATTCATCACAAATTAGAGAGGATGATGGAAAAGGGAAGAGAAGATGAAAGTGGGGAGAAAACAAACTAAACCAACTTTATAGATTCATCTAGATAGATACCCATCCATGGGGAACCAATTGAGTAAGTTAAAGTGATTATGTTGGTTGAATGACCCTCTCCTATAATCCCCTTTCATCTATAACCGATAATATCCCACTACAAAATGAAAGTTGTTTCCTTCTTTAAAAAAATACACTTAGGAACCACTTGAAGTTCAATATCCCTCACTTTGCTCCCAATGATACCATTGGGTTATTAATGGATTTTCACTAGGATTATGGTGGTATATTTAGTAGTGTTTTATTATACAGTTATTAAGGGTTGGTCAAAAAACACAAATCTGAACCAAATATAGAAAGTAGTATAGTGGTGTGAGTCATGTAGTCTAACAAAGAGGTAGTCATCCTTACAGTTTATTTTGTGTGTTTGGGTGTGCATATTTGTATCAAACATAACTAAATTTATATTTATGATTTTGTTTAAGTGAATATTTGTTTATATCACTTTTAAAATATTGTTGTAACCTCAAATATTTTGTAACCCAACCCGCTAAATCATAATTCTATTAAATATCTACTCTCCTATTTTCTCGCTAATTGGATAATAATCAACCAATCATTCCCCTAAACATGTTTGGTTCATTTAGAGACATGTAATGATCACTTCATGATCCACCCTTAACTTTACCGAGTGATCAATAATCCCTAATCATTTCTTAACTACCTTGCCACTCTCTACAATATGACATAAGATAAATCTCAAGAGGTTGTGTCTGAAAACCTAAGAAAAATATGTAAAATTGATTTTAAATATAGGTAAAAATGGAAATATATAACTAATGTATGCATTCAAACAATAACCCATGTGATTTAGAAAATATAGAAGAACATCAATACTTTTTAATTAAATATTTGGGTTGGGGGATTCTATTTTTCATGGCCACAAGGGGTCCTAGGGTTTCATTTTAAGAGAATACAAAAAAGTATAGTATAAATGTAAAATGGATAACCTCAAAATCAAAGGGGTTTTTTCCTTTTATAATCACAATTGAATATTATAGATCATCTCCTGAGACTCGTATGTTCTCTATGTCATGAAAAAAGTATTTGATCTACTCTACATGGAACATCCAAAATTCCCTTGCATAGGTGATCCATGAACTCCCTTGAGCATAATAGAATTATTCTCTCTATAAAATCATGGACCAACTTTATTTTTTTTATTTTTTAGACTAGTTGAATGTATTATTCCATTGTTTCCCACATCCATTTCATGTTATCTGTGTGTCCATTACCTCAATCAAGGGATCATGAGGCATGACCCCACTTACTTTTAATCATAAATGACCTTTCGAGCGTGTTTGGAGTACAAATAATCTTTTCTAAATTAACTTTGGAATCTTTTTGTAAAAGGTATATCAATTTTTTATATTTATCTCCAAGAACATGTCAACTCCAACATATCCCATGCCGGGTCCTAATGTTCCATAATATTGTTAATTTAATCTTTGGTTATTATCCTCTAGAGTATGTTGGGTTGTTGAAGGATAATGTGTTCCCCCTGGTATAACTATGGTGTGTGAACATATCTTTTAGATTTAATATAGGGTTATATTTTTATAAAAATATCTTTGGTATATGACATGGGTCACATCTCGTCATAATATATCTTTATTTACCATCAATTTTTGAATTCACAAAATCAGGTAACACAATATTGTTTAGGTTTCCTTTTATTTTGAAACTTTCATTAAAAACATCTCTATTTTGGATTTTATAAATATTATGTGTTGGATTCATTGAGACTACATTGGTGTAAGATGATATCTCAAATTTTTCCCCCATATTACTTTGGAGATAGTGTAGTCCTAGTAAGTCGATGCATCATCTTTTGGAAAAAATACATAACCGCATGATGAATATTTCATGACTAAATTGGGGAGAAAATGTATTCCTGGGATCCACTATGGGGTTCCACTTGTCTTGGTTTAACAATAAATTTAAACATAAGCTTATATTGGCCTTAATAAATAATGTGTGTTATGAATAGATATTTCATCGATTCAGCTAATGAATCTTTGAGTCTCATTTTGAGGTTATGTTATCCTCTCAACATATTCCAAATCATTGGATATATATCTTGTATTCTATTCTCCTCCAATTCTTCCAATTCATAAACCTCTTCCTAAAAACCATAAAATAAAATTTTTATTAATAATTATACATTAATTGTTTCCTTAAGCATAATTAAACCAAAAATTTCACAAATTAGCTTATTTAATACATATTTATCAAATATAATCAAATGTGGAGTAATACTAAAAACATCACCAAATAATTTTTTCTATTATTGTAGAGGGAATAAAATGAATGTATAATCTATGAAATATGATGAATAATTCACATGAATCAGTATACCATTTCTACACCACCAAAAATTTAGTGCACTTCCACTAGGGTTTCTCTATCATATTGTTGTGACCCACTAGAGTCCCTCAATTACACCACATTTGAATTTATACTTTTGGTATCCTCCACTGGTAATTACACCAAAAAAATCTTCTATTAGATCATTTAAAAAATCATTAACTTCATTATCTCAATCAAAATTTTAAAATTGAATCCCCAGTGACTTTATATTCACTGTAGTTTATTCTTTTCAAATTCCATTAACTTGTAAAGACGTGGGTCATTATATTTATAGAATTCCCATTTTATTATTTTTTACAATAAGCCAAATATTAATTATGAAATATAAAATTAATATATATATTTTATTTATTAAGGATACACATATAATTTTTTTTAATAAACGATGATGTATTATTTCCTCATATACAGTTCTCTAATTTACTAAATAAATGAAACATTAAATTTTGAAATTTATTTGTATGTAACATGTTTTATGTTAAGAATAAATATTATTATTAGATAAATAGATGTTGGAATGTATGTATAGGTCATAAAAGTTGATATTTGAGATTACTTTATATATTTTTTAGAATCTGGATGGAAAATGTTATGTGATAATCCCTAGATCTATAAAAATAATTTATGTTAAGATAGTATGATAAAACATCATTAAAATTTGTAATTTAATCTTATTTAATAAAATTAATATTGTGGATATTGAAACTTTAAGAGCATAAGGGATTTTCGTGAAGATTTTTGTGTTTTTTTTTTCGACAAGAGTAAAGAAAATATATATTATGTGTTCAGGTGGAAGAGCTATAGAAATTGGTATGGAGATTAAACAGTTCCATGAATGGTGATTTATTTTATGGAAATGGGATGATTAAATAACCCATTTAGAATTATTTTGTGATAAATCTTAGAGTTTACATATTTTATTCAATCATTTATATTATAATAGATCCATTATTATATTGGATATACATTGTGATGACAATAATGAATATTGGTAAAGGGAAGATGTTTCTACTTTGTGATGTGTTATATCAGGAAGAAACTTATATAAATTTTATTATTGTTGATATGAAATTAGTTTGAGTTAATGAATATTGAAGATGTTTGATGAAATAATGGACAAAAACATTATATTTATGAGTTTATGAAGCTAGATATATGAGTTTAATTGAGAATCCATCATTGTATACAAAAGAAATAATGGAAGAACTTTTTCAGAAGAACCACATTACTTAGAGGGTGAAGATGTTTGAGTAGTAAAATTAATAATGGTGATATGATTGGTTGTAAATTATATATAATGAATTTTAAATATATTGTTAAGGAATATTTATTATCCAAGTGTTTCTTGAAGTAATATTTATGGAGAAGAAAACACATTATATTGAGACAAATATCTCAAAGTAGCTATTTAGAAAGAAATCAGGTAGATACACTAACAGAAGTTGATTTATAGGAGTAGATTAATGTGTATAAAGATAAATTAATAACTAAGATGACATATTGACTTTAAGATAATCAGTAATAGAATATAAGTATTTCAAAAACAAAATTAATGACTTATATTGTTTTTAAATCTAACGTGTGAAACCAATTGATGAGAAGGTTGAAACTACGTTTGATGAATTTTGGGAATCAATGAAATCTTATAAAGGACTAACATGTGATTTTCTTTCTTGTGTAAAAATAAAAATATTCCCTTTCATAAGAAATTAAGTGATGAGATTAAAGAATATTATAAAATATATATAGTGAAAAAATGTTTAATCAGATGTAGGAATATGAAAGCATCAAAGTGTGGATTGTCCCGAGGTTAGATAAAATTGATGAATGAGGATGCTCTGGAGTAATTAATATCTACAATCTAAGAACATGATTGTAACAAGTAGAATAAGATTTATTTAGTAGGATTATTTTGAAGAAATAATTAAATGTTTCAAATATTATCTATATGTTTTAGATGAATTTTAATTATAACAATCAATTTAGAAGATTATATATAAGTTTAGAATTTGAATCGGAAGAAAAATCAGGAAGATACCCTACTATGTAAGAATAAATATTTATTTTTCAAAGTTATGTAAGATTAAAATTAAACATGTTTAAGATTAATATTCTATTTTTATAGAAAGTGTTCCAAAAGATAATATGCTAAATTCGATGATTTCAAATAAAAATGTGGGACTCTAGAAGCTTGGTATCTTAGGATATTGTAAGTTATAAGGATCTATTTTTTAGATGAATGTTGAGATTTCATTGAATAGATTTTGGGTGATTTTTTGGAGATATGGAAGAATAAATCATAAATTATAGGAGTTAAATCCAATTATGTTTTATTATCTAAATTCTATTTTATATTAACCCAGTGTTTTTATTAGTTCAACATGAAAATATATAAGAATGATTTATTGAGTTAATGAAATAAATTTGATGATGCTATATTTTTTGTCATAAATAAAATATTACATGTCCTAAATTATAAAAAAATATAAAATTCAAAGAAGTGATAGAGAAGGCTTATCGGGGAGTAAATTTTATGATTTCTTAGTCAAGATGGGTTTTTAGAAGAATTGAATATGGAATATTGAGTAATTAAGAAAGTGGGAAATTCAATGTGAGGAATTCCCAGGGAATATGTTTTCCCATTTCATGGAGGTTTCAACACTCTATATAGGTTATAAAATTAGGATACTTTATTTGATGGATAACTGATGATGAAGAAAATAGAAAGAGGAGACAGATAGAATCAAACATGTGCACTTTGGAATATCATTGAATTGAAAAAGTGAGTCTAACTTGTATGTTATATAGGATCATTTAATGTAAAAGAAAAAGTGAATCTTACCAGCATGTTTTGGAAGAATTACATAGTTGACGAAAAAAGTGAGATAAATAACATGTATCTTTTATATATAAAAATATTTGAAAGAATATGAAATTCAAAAATCAGATATAATTCAAAAGAAGGGATAGTTCAAATATAATGTGGGTTAGAAGTGAATTTGATTTAGAAGAAGAACTAAGAAAGTATGAAACTTGAAATAAATTCATATTTTTGAGTTAATTATACTAAAAATAAAGAGAATAATTCTTATGTTCTTAAAGTTATATTTATTCATTCAGTGGTAGTTAAAGAACTACCATAGAGTAATAAGTTCTTATTGTTGATGTAGTGGCACCCTATATAATGGAATAAGAACATGTTCATAATAGTTGAATGATAAGATTTTTCAATTAGAGGTATCTAGTATAAAGAATCTATTGGGATATATCCAACTATTTTGAAATAGTTTATATACTTAAGGATGAAACCTTCTCTAATTTAGGGGTTCGTATTGAACCTTCCCTATCTTTAGGTTATCGATGACACCTTCTCATCTGATTTAAGTGTTGAGTTAACGATAATATGTTCTCACATATTTTTATCTATTACATACACAATAGTGTAAATTTTGGACATAACCACACATATATTCCCTTGGTTATCTCAAATTATATTTATAGTGGACCCTATACCTATGATTTATACAAAATGTTGGTATGGATTGAAAATCGAGACACTATACCAATTTTTCAAAAAAAAAATCTTTATATAGGATCAGTTATACAAAATATTTTCAAAATTGTTGGTATAGTTTCTCTCCAATTGAGGAATGTGGCCTAACCCCCCCCCCATTATTCCTAATTCCACCCTAAATTTAGGGATGTCTCCCCTTGTTTTTCTATAGAGATCTCCCTTCACTCATTTTTTTATTTGATTTGTATTCAACATAAAATTAGTGAATTCTAGGTCTATAATCTATTATATTGATAACTATTTTCATTTTATCTATGCATCTCATAGAATCCTAGTTCCTCTTAGGTCACGATTCATCTTGATTCATTGATTTGAGGATAATTTATATTATTTTATTATATTATTGAATAACAAATGTGATCATAGTAGATGTATTTTTGTATTTTAGTTACCCTCTCTATCAATAAAAATCCAATATAAATTTATTTTTTGTTTAATATATATTATTTTATTGTTTAATTAATCATTAAAATAATTGTTTGTTTTGTTAATTTATTAGTGGTTATAAAAATTTTAATTTAATTGTTTTATTTTAATTAATTAATCATAAAAAACATTTGTATAATTAATTTCCATATAATGTGGTGTGACTATTTGAATAATCATGTTGGAAATTAATTCTTGATAATTTAATAGTTACTTGTTGCCTCTAACTAATCTAATGGTATGTATTATTTGTTTCCTCTAACATATATTATACTTTATTTGGGTCACTACTAATATGCATTGACAATAGCATATGTCATCTCTTATTCATTGTTTTTTCATCTACTGGTATATTTTTGATGAATTTGACATTAAGATTGCCCTTTAGATAATATTATTTGAAATTTTATATAGACATAAAATAATAAATTATGTCGTATTGGTATTATGAATGTTTTCCCTCATAAAAACATATGTATCCAATAGAAGAGTGTTCCTATTGTTTAAGAAAAAAATTACTTTAATAAATGTTATTAATTATCAATACATGTGTATTTAGTTTTGTAATTAATTTTTTAGAATATATATATAGAAAATTCACGAATATCATGAATTTTTTAATTATAGACTACAATGTTGATATTATTAAAAAAAATTTGTAATAGAATAGATAGAAGTTGGATGTATTATACTGATCAAAACCCAATCGAGGTTCAAAACATGGTTGATTTCTATATTTTTTATTTAACAATGATTCATATCAATGAATTAAATGATAAAATTTTTATAATTGATTCAGAATACCTATGTTAATTTGGAAATAAATTAGCTACCATACAAAAAAATTGGTTTTCAAAGAAACTATTACATCATGTATAACAATATAGAGAAAAAGAAATTACAGAATGTTCATGATGAAATGGAAATGAGTTGAATGAAGAATTTTTTATTTTATTGGTTTCTATTTATTCAGCTTCATAAGATATAAAATAATTTAATGCTATAATACAATGATATAAGTACACATAATATAATTAACGAAAATTATTATTTTGATAAAGTGAAAAACTTGAGGGATAATAAAAGGACACTTATATATCAAGCATGTGATAAAATGATAAATATTAATCTTTTAATATGATTGTGTCATTGGAAAAACATGTATGTGATTTATAATGATGGTACTTATTTTCTTATTTTATTTGAAGGAATTAATTCCTAGAGATGTATATATTCCCACAAATAATTATATGGAATTGAAGTTATTTGATCGGTTTCAATTTTCAATTAATAAAATTCATACTTTACAAAAACTGTACAACTTTTTTTGGGAAGAAACCAAAGGCTTAAATGATTTGAACGAATATAGAACATCTTGATCGAATGAAAATATATATAAAATAAAATCTTCTGTTTAATAGAATGTGATGTGGAAATTTTCATTAATTCCAAAGCTCTAAATATTTTTTTTAGAATGTGATGTGGAAATATTTTTTTTCTAATGAAAACTAAATAAATATTTGATAAAATAAAGAATAGATAATTAAGGATAATGATTATTTGTTTAATATTTTGAATATATTATCATGGTGGAAATTTTATGTACAATATCCTAATTTTACATCTGATGTGTTTAATTTTATATTAGATTAATCATGTTATGATTTTAATATATTTATTTAGATACTTACTTAACACATCATGTGGATAGATCTCACTAACATTTACAACATTTTTATAAAACATGGTTTTGGATGAAAATGGATTTTTGACAGAATAGATAAATAAATCCATATTTCCTTTAAAAAATATCCAGAATTTTATTTTTGAAAGAGTGATAAAATTGTAATATTACTTTAAATAATCATGAATAACTAGTGGAGAATAAAATTAAATTGTTTTATTAAAAAATTATCAAATAATTTCCTTTATGGGAAATTCATGTAATAATTATCTCTATTAAATTTAGATTTTAAAATAAAAACTTATAATAATCATAAATTTGAAGTGAGAATTATCCAATGAATCAATTTGTGTATAAAATTAAATTTAAAATTTAAAATTTAAAATAAAATGATATATATTCAAAATCCATTACACACATAATCTTATAATATCAAAGGAATTGAAGGAGTAATATAACCCAATGAAAATAAATCGAGTTAAATTTTTTTTCCACTTAGTAATTTTGCAGTCAAATACCCTTTGATGAAATAATTAAAATTTAAACTTAAAATACCATTAATTATTAAATAATCATTACATTATCTGTCTAATGTGTATTTTATAAACCATATAAAATATATTAGAAGCATAAAATTATAATATACCTCAATGAAGGGAAATTGAGATTAAGTCATATACCTCACACTTACATTTGGTTGAATTTAATTTAAACTCATATATAATTGTTTAAATAATGTTATTAATTTTTAATAAAACTATATACATATTTTTAACATCATATATTATTCTATTATAATATTTTACTACACATATGCTAATAATATTTCATTGTTTTCATTGTTTTGAGAGTTATTTTTCTTTTTTCCATTCATGATTTGTCATGAATGATTTGATTATTGGATATATGATATAGATCCATCATCTACATATTTATATTAATTATATAAATTTAACTCTAACTCCTTATATTCATTTTTATAATCATTCTTCAAGGTTGGACCTGGAAAATGAATTTCCTTGCTTTATGGAGAGGATATGTCATATGTATGCACAAACGATGGTATCATTCAATTAACAATATAAATGATAAGGAATTGGGTGACTTATTAATATTATAGAATCTATATAATTTTATATATATCATATATATACATTAAATTTATCCTTATTACTTTCCATGTAAAAAGTAAGTGAAAAACGAGTCACACTGTTTCTAGAGGTGGTGGTCCGACGTACACACGAGCAACGTTATCATATTTTAAACATCATTGAAACTAATATGGTATATGTGATATTATAATTCAAAACTATGATAATGTCATAAATATTATATAAATGTGTTATATACATTATTATATCGATCTTTTAAAGGTGGTGATTGAAAATGAATTACATCGATTCGTGAGGCGGTAGTTAATTGTACACACAATCGACAATTTCATTTCCCATTTGATGGAAGAGAATAATGCTATAGGTTATTCTATTAAAATAATAACATATAATTATATTTTATATACTATTTTTATTATATTATCATTGTCACGAACCAACTCGGGTCGACCCTGAACCGGTCGCCCGAGCCTGTCCGCGACATGGCCCGAGAGGCGTTCCCGATCCTCCCAGGCGGGCGACAAGCGCCAAGGCATCAACAGAGGCTGTGGGAACAATTTCCCCCAATAAAAATAAGTAAATCATAAGAAATAGAATAGAGTAGCACAAAATAAACAAACAGAGTAAAGTAACCAAACAAGAACAAAAGCAAATAATATTAACTGAAAGAGACAACCATTATCTCTGTGTGACCTCACGGGTCACTCTCCAACTCATGACCAAACATCGCCCAAGGCGAACGCACCCAAGATGTAGCCTGCACAAACACTAAAAATAGAAAAAAAATTATAGGCGTGAGTATTAAAACTTATTAGGCTAGCCTGATATCTATTCCCAAATGCACTACCTTTAAATAATTATATACGTACTAAATTCTAGGTTTGAACTAAATTATAAAAAATATCGGTTTCCACACACACATTCATTTCTAATGTAAATAACAGTCCATTTCCCTTTTTAATTTAAAAACAATTTTTTTAATATTTGAAAGGAACAGGTGCATTTCATTTTAAAACATTTTTGTGAGAAATTAGAAAACCAAAATTTAGTTATTAGCGAAAAAGAAAAACTATGCATAACACACAACACACGCCCAGGGTAATGGAAAACAAATTGGCACACAATGTCCAGCTACCGAACTAGACCTCTCAATCGTTTGGCACAAGAAATTAAACACTAAAAGAGACATGGGTTTAACATAGGAGATCGTGAACAATCTAGAACATACTATACACGTGACTCACCCTGAAGGCATGTCCTAGCTCGTTGACATCATAACGCCCTAACGCTCAGCATAGCCCTACATGTCTAAACCGAGGGGCCCAATCCCCACAGTAACAATAACTCAGTATTCCCCTGGTATGGGGACACTTTCTAGTGCGTAGTCTAAACTAGTGCAACAATCTTTCTCAGAAGCTTCACTAACTATGCTAGGTTCCCATGTAAACACATATAATAAAATAGGGGTGAGTAAACAATGTCAATCAATCAGTCACGATGTATAGACATCACATAAAGCTCACACAATCAATGCACACCAAAGATGACCCTTGAATGGTTTTTCTAAAATAATTTATTTTATTAAAGTTCCAAACGGGCCTTCACCAATTTTCAAGAAAAACGTCATTTCTTGAGAAAACCCAAAATACTTTTTCAGAAGAAATAATTAATCATTAAAACTAGAAGTACATTTTAAATTTAGTGAATTATATTTAATGTCCAAATGGGCATTCTTTCAATACTGGGTGTCCGTTCATCAAGAAAATATTCTAGGTGTCATGTATAAAATAAACGGCTCTTTTTACACCAAATAATCATTTAAAAATTAATTATCTTATATTATATTCTATTTACTAAATTTAATAAAACATCAAGCAATTAATAAATTCTAAATCTAAAGGTGAGTGCAATGGGGGACCTACCTCGACTCGCATCCCGGTTATGACGACGATGTGGTATGTCACAACTTGCGCACAAGTACGCGCCACTTGCCGGCGATCACAATAACACGGAAAAACCCTGCCAATGCACTAAAACAATGCAATGAATCTAAAAATACAGAAACAATGTCTAAAAAAAATCCAAACGAATAAATAGATTAAAACCCACCTTGAATCATTGTGGATGAAATAGAACAAACCCAAAACATGTGGTAAAATAAGGTGTGCCCACAAATAAAAGAGAACAATTCGAAGCAATCTGAATTGCTTTGCCTTCAGTGGCAGTGGACGGAGTGTAGTCTAATATGACCCAAGACACCCCTTGCGAACCCTGCGAGTGGATTCACGGCCACGTCAGACCAACACCCTAAAACAATTAAACAACACTGAAAAACAATTACTATAGAAGGAACAATGCACGACCAAAAAGGTACCTGGGACTCACATAAACCAAATGAAAAACCAGGCGCACACCGAAACCTTCCCAAAGTATCATTCGCATCACACTCAGCAATAAATAAATCATTTCAATAAATAATAATACTTTTATAAAATTCACAACAAGGCATTACAGTAAAAACATACTTCATTTCCTCTCTTTAAAATCAAACACACCTCCAAACATTTTCCAAACATGGTTTTCTCCTTTTATACAAATAAAAACACCATTATAAAAAATTATAAAACAACTTCAATAACACCCCCAAAATCTTTTAAACCCAAAGAGAACCCAACCCCTCTAAAAAATCAACTACATTCCAAAACCATATCAAAATACAATTTCACTCCTTCAAATAATTTAATAAACCACATGCATGATTTATAAAATCATGAGCAGTGACTCGACTAAATTTTTCCACATAAAACAATCACTTTTTCACATAAATCCACCACTTTAAAACCAAATCCACCTCAAATGGTGAAGGACCAACTAAGACAGACCAAAATCACAAAGAAGAGACCGACGCACAAAAATATAATTACTACCAACATTAAAACCCATAAAGACCCTAAATTAGCAGGTGCACAACCAAGAAACAGACATAAAACATACCCCGAGATGAAACCAACAGATCAAAACCAATCAATTTCACAAGATAGAATTATATTTACAAACATTAATTCTTAAATTAATGATCAAACATGGTGTGAAGAATAAGAAAACAAAGTAAACTTAATTTAAAAGTAAATGCAATGGGGTTACGACCTCAAACTTAGAGAAACATCCGAGAACCCGGAGCCAAACCCACTTTACACCATCACTGCACCCCAAAGAAGCGAAAAGAACTGACCACTGGAGGTGGGGGGGGGGGGGTCGCATGGATGGAAGACTGCCGGAGGGAGAGGAAAGAAGCTAGAAGGTTAGTCTGAGAAGAGGGAAGCTACCGGATGGGTTGTGCGCTGAAGTGGATTCTGGTCAGGGAGGTCGCTACAGGCGATGGAGGCGCTGAGCAGGGGGGGGGGGGGGTTTGGCCAGAGCGGGGTTCCAACGGGGAGATGTCGGAGCAAGAGGAGAGTATGGACGGGGAAGGTGCACAAGGTAGAGGATGGAACAACGGTTCGCTGCATTGGATTTTTTCAAACGTGGAGGAAGGAGGGGTGGGATTCGCCGTTGTTGGTCGCCAGACAGGGAGGGCGGCACTGCGGGAAACCGGCTTAGGAGAAGGGCGAGTGGGAGGCAGAGTGCAGGGTCGCTGTGTGAACGTGGGTCAGCGATGGGAGAGAAGGGAGAAGCTGGGGGAGGGGCCTATCATGCGGCGGACGGGAGAGGGGGGAAGGGGTGGTGCGGCCTGCGGCCAGCAAGGGGGGGAAGGGGGGCGCCAGGTAGATTTACGGTTTTTATTTTTTTATTAATAATAATAATAATAATAATAAATTGGTAATAATAAAAATTAGATTAATAATATAAAAAACTTAATAATAATAATTCAACCATAATAATAAAATTTGTAATCATAATAATTCAATATTAATTATACTAACATTCGTAATCATTATAATTATAATAACAATCACAATAATAATAATAATATTAAAAATCATAATATTATTATTATTATTTATAACCATTTTCAAAAATTTATTTATTTCAAATTATCTTGCTTTATTTATTTATTTGTTTATTTTCATTCACCAGCCAAAATAATTTATTTATTTATTCCGAACCGACTAACCACATGATTCACCTGCAGTAAGACGCGCGGTTGATCAAACTGCGCCTGAACCAAACCACCTGGTACCGTCTGGTTATAGGGTTAAGTTGCGTGCTTGTCGTGCTGGTTTATATACCGTGTGTAGGTCGCGCGCCAAAACTCTGACCCACTTGGGTAACTGTGCGGGCAACGCGCAGTTACTTCTAGAAGTGTGCACTGACCGCGCAATAGAGAAAGTCATCCAAAACTCAAAATAATAATTAATACAACTAAAAATAATAAATAAATCAGGTCGGGGTGTGACAATTATCCCCACCACAAAACTTTCTACCCCCAGAAAGTCACCAAGCCGATAGTTGACACAACTCGAGTCCATGCCCCGAAAAAACTGAGGAAAAACTGTGATTCCCGGGATAACCTTACTCTCAAGAGGTCACACCTGATGATTTCAAGAGAAAAATAAAGCCCGAGGTTGAGGGGAGAACACGAGAGGGTTCTCCCCACCACAAGAATTTACTAATATGGAAACCATGAAACCCGATCATACCACCCCCAAGGGAGGGCCAACATGGGAACTCCCAAACCGAACCCAATTAATTTCTCCACATCGACCAAATAACACCCAGAGACTTAAATGGAAATCTTCCTATAAAATGACCCAACAACCCGTGGATAAGGAATTAACTCAACCCCTCACACACTAACTGGATAAAATCCGTACCGCAACCAGAGTCTATGGAATTCCAAGCCTGAACTCAAAAATGACCCCAAAACACCGCCTGTTAATTTCACGAAACCAAACATCCCCCTAACAAACACAATTGAGACTAAACTCAAAATTATAACAACCCGTTTATTCGCAATCCCAACACCCTTCAAGGAAATCCGAATGGTTTGAAAACACACTGAGAACAGATAAGACCGCATAGACTATGGTAGAACAAGTTCATCACATCACCACAACCATTATGAGCTTAACGGTAACAAGAACAGAACAAGGAACCTTTGGATATTTCCCTCCCAAAGCTGAAAAAATTACTCGGACTGAGGTTCCACACACCTTCGGCAACTCCTGACTGTGCGCGAGCTTCACCTCGAGTCCTGTGGCTAGGGCCCTGACGGCTGAGGCATCTCCTACCTCAAAGTCAGGCATTTTCATCTTCTGGTCTCTAACTACTTCAGTTCGATGATTCAAACAATCATTATGGTCATATGTTTTCAAAGGAATGCAACATGACGATAAAGAATGCCCGTACATGCCATACCGGTGGCGCAAAAGAGAGCTGTCCGGCGAACTAGTAACCAGTACCGACGAGGATAGTTTCTTGGAGGCATGTTCCACCGGCCCGCACCCCTTGCCAGGTGGGGATCCTTCGAGGAAATCAACCATCCTTAATCACACCCAAAACTCCAACGACGATGAGACATCCCACCATTACTAGTCCAGAACTGAACCCTCAAATAATCTCTACAACTGTACAAACCTTAACTACCCTGGGAGTTCCCAACAACCCAAAGACACACACTATCTGAATGGACCATAAAACTGCCTCAAATAGACTTTGACTACCTTGATAAGCAGGCAACACACAAAAAGAAGTGGTAACTGGGAAAAACTCATTGACAACTTTTGGAGGCTTTCTGAGCGGCATACTCATAACAACACGAAAAACACCATCGAAATTGGCATCATGCCAAAACTCAATCAAACCAACAACACAAGACAAGGGAAAAAGGCCCATAAGCCAAACATACACAAATACCAGCATAAATCACTTTTAAAAAGTAATTATTTCCTGAAAATTTTAAAACTCACCTATGGCACCTTATGAACTGTCACATGTGCGTTCATTCAATCTCACTCATATCATTTGAAAACAAGTGACCCCATGCAATTCCATACATACCCATGCACGTGTGACCCTCCATAAGGGGTGCCAAGGTTCAAACACTTCTTTTCCTTACCAAATCCAAACACATACAAAGTTCTTTTTTTTCAAACCGATACACCTTCTCTTTAAAAACCCACTTTAGTAATTTCAAAAACAATTAGAACAAACCCCTTTTTTCATTCTGAAATCACTTTCATTTTCCACACACACTCACATCGACAGAGTTGAAAACAAAACAAAACCATCTATAAACCATTGGAATTAGGAACTAGTGTATGTGGCTAACCTGGAAATATTGTGGTGAGTCATACCCCAAGTAAGTCAAAACACTATGAGGACCTTAAACCAGGCACTTGGACTCCACATGGGTCACCACCCCATGTGAGTCCGCAAAGTGAACTGATTCTCCTCCATTATCATCCCTCAATCCAAAATAACCAAAGACGAAAGTCTCAAATCCCAAACTACCCCTAGTAACTTAGGTCTCGTCACGAGCGGTGGTGATCTGGAATCGACCTGTAACCTACCTCCTGAGACCCAACAGTCCTAATATCCTTTTACCAGACATCCCAAATAACAAAGGGCACTCTGAAAAGTGAGGTCCACAAAGAGCTGACCTCCTCTGATACTATTTTGTCAAGAACCTACCCAGGTCGACCCTAAACCGATCGCCCGATCCGGTCCGCGACATGGACCAAGAGGCGTTCCTGATCCTACCGGGCTGGAGACAAGCGCCAGGGCATCAACAGAGGTTGTGGGAATGATCTCGATGAGTAAAAATAAATAAAGCAGCAGAAATAGAACAGAGTAGTGCAAAATAAATAAACAGAGTAAAGTAACCAAACAAGAACAAAAGAAAAGAATACTAATCGAAAGAGACAACCACTATCTCCGTGTGACCTCATGGGTCACTCTCTGACTCACGACCAAACGTCGCCCAAGGCGAACGCACCCAAGTTGTAGCCTGCACAAACACTAAAAACAGAAAAGAACTATAGGCGTGAGTATTAAAACTCAGTAGGCTTGCCCAATATCTATTCCCAATGCACTACCATTAAATATTTAAATTTACAAAATTCCAGGTTTGAACTAAATTATATAAAATATGTGTTTCCACACACACTTTCATTTATAAAGTAAATAACATTCCATTTCCCTTTTTAATTTAAAAACAATTTTTTAATGTTTCAAAGGAATGAGTTCATTTCATTTTAAAACATTTTTGTGAAAAATTAGAAAACCAAACTTTAGTTATTAGAAAAAAAAATAAAACTACGCATAACACACAACACACGCCAAGGGAAATGAAACAAAAGTGGCACACAAGGGCCAACTACCGAACTAGACCTCTCAATCATCTGCCACATGCATATAAACACTAAGGGAGACATGGGTCAAACCTAGGACATCATGAACAATCCAGAATATACTATACATGTGACTCATCCTAAAGGCATGACCTAACTCAATAACTTCATAATGCGTTAACGCTCGACATAGCCCTACATGGCCTAACCAAGGGGCCCAATCCCCAGAGCAGCAATAACTCATTATTCCCCTTCTATGGGGCCACTGGGAAGTACATAGTCTAAACTGGTGCATCAATCATTCTCAGAAGATTCACTCACTATGTCTGGTTCCCATGTAAACACATATAATAAAAGAGGGGTGAGTCAACAATTTCAATCAATCAGTCACGATGTACAAACATCACATACATCTCATGCAATCAACACACACAAATGATTACCCCTGAATAGGATTTCTAATATAATTTATTTTTTAAAAGTGCCAAACGGGCCTTCACAAATTTTCAAGCAAAACCTCATTTCTTGAGAAAACCCAAAATACTTTTTTAAAAGAAATAATAAATCATTAAAACTAGAAGTACATTTGAAATTCATTGAATTATGTTTAAAGTCCAAATGGGCATTCTTTCAATACTGGGTGTCTGCTCGTCAAGAAAATATTTTGGGTGTCGTGTATAAAATAAACATCTCTTTTTACACCAAATAATCATTTAAAAATTAATTATCTTATATTATTTTCTATTTACTAAAATTAATAAAACATCATGCTATTAATAAATTCTAAATATAATGTTTAGTGCAATGGGTGACCTACCTCGACTCGCAGATCGGTTACGACGACGATGCGGTACGTCACAACTTGCGCACAAGTGCGCGCCACTTGCCGACAATCACAATAACATGGAAAAACCTTGCCAATGCACTACAACAATGCAATGAATCTAAAAATACAGAAACACTATCTTAAAATAATCCAAAAGAATAAATAGAGTAAAACCCACCTTGAAATCAGTGCAAACAAAATGGAACAAACCCAAAACATGCAGTAAAATAAGGTGTGCCCCACAAATAAAGGTGAAAAATTCAATGAAATCGGAATCGCTTCGCCTTCAGTGGCGGCGGAAGGAGCGCGGTCCGACGTGACCCGAGACACCCCTTGTGAACCCAGCAAGGGGATTCACGACCACGTCAGAGTAACACCCAACAATAATTAAACAACACCCAAAAACAATTACCGTGGAAGGACCAAAGCATGACCAAAAAGGTCTCCAGGACTCACATAAACCAAATTCAAAACCGAGAGCACACTGAAACCTTCCCAAAGTATCATTCGCATCACACTCACCAATAAATAAATCATTTCAATAAATAATAAAACATTTCTAAAATGCACAACAAGGCTTTACCCAAAAAACATACTTTATTTACTCTCATTAAAATCAAACTCACCTCGAAACATTTTCCAAACATGTTTTGCACCTTTTACACAAATAAAAACACCATTAAAATAAATTATAAGACAACTTCAATAAAACCCCCAAAAGGTTTTAAACCCAAAGAGAACCCATCCTCTCTAAAATAATCAACTGCATACCGAAACCATATCAAAATAAAATTTCAATCCTACATATAATTTAATAAACCAAATGCATGATTTATTAAATCATGAGCAGTGACTCGACTAAATTTTTCCACAAAAAACAAACACCCTTTAACATAAAGCCACCACTTTAAAACCAAATCCACCTCAAATGGTGACTGACCAACTGAGACAGACCAAAATCACAAAAAAGAGACTGACATACTAAAAAATAATTACTAAAAACATTAAAACACATAAATACCCTAAAACAACAGCTGTGAAACCAAGCAACAAACATAAAACTTACCCCGAGACGAAACCAACGGATCGAAACCAATCAATTTCACAAGATACAATTTAATTTACAAACATTAATTGTCTAATTAATGATTAAAAATGGTACGAAGAACAAGAAAACAATGTAAAATTAATTTAAAAGTAAATTCAATGGGGTTACTACCTAAAACATGGAGAAACATCTGAGAACCCGGAGCAAAACCTACTTCACACCATCACCGCACCCCAAAGAAGAGAAAAGAACCGACCATTGTTGGGGGGTTTCATGGCTGGAAGACCTCTGGAGGGAGAGGATAGCGGCTAGAAGGATAGTTGGAGAAGAGGGAAGTTGTCGGAGTAGTTGTGCGCCGAAGATGATTCTTGTCGGGGAGGTCGCATCAGGCGAGGGAGGTGCTGAACAGGGGGGTTCAGCCAGAGCGGGGTGCTGACTGGGAGATGTCAGAGCAAGAGGAGATTCCGGTCGGGGAAGGTGCGCAAGGCAGAGTCTAGAATAGGGGTTCTCTACAATGGATTTTTTCGACCGTGAAGGAAGGAGGGAAGGTATTTGCCGCTGTTGGTCGCCGGATAGGGAGGGCGACGTTGCGGGAGGCCGGATCAGGAGAAGGGCGAGTGGGAGGTGGGGAGCCGGGTAGATTTAGGGTTTCTATTTTTTTCTTAATAATAATAATAATAATACTAAATTGATAATAATTATAATTATAATAATAATATAAAAACTTAATAATAATAATACAACCATAATAATAAAATTAGTAATAACAATAATTCAATAATAATTATACTAACATTCGTAATCATTATAATTATAATAACAATCACAATAATAATAATAATAATCATCATCATATTATTATTATTATTTCTAACCATTTTCAAACACTCATTTCGTCCAAATTATCTTACTTTATTTATTTATTTCTTTATTTTTATTCAACATCCAAACTAATTTATTTATTTATTCCGAACCGACTAACCGCGCGATTCGCCTGCAGTAAGACACGTGGTTGAGAAAACTGCACACAAACCATTCCACCCAGTACCGTCTAGTTATAGGGTTAAGTTTCACCCTTGTCACGTGGCTTTATAAACCGCATGCAAGTCGCACGCCATAACTCTGACCCATTTGGGTAACCGCGCGGGCAACGCGCAGTTACTTCTAGTAGTGCGGACTGACCACGCAACAGAGAAAGTCATCCAAAAATCAAAATAAAAACTAAAACAATTAAAAATAATAAATAAATCAGTTTGGGGAGTGACAATCATGATTAAATATTATTTGAGGTAGGTAGAAGAAGAAATAAAATGAAAATGCTTGTTTTAGAATGTTACATTTTCTTCAGGGAACTTCTTTTTTATTGCACCAAAATCATTCCTAAGATAGATTTATAATAAAACCAAGGACTCTAGGATGTTTTAAAAGGATTAAAAAATTGATTTTTTTAATTAATTGTCTAGTAATATGGCTATTTAAATTTGAATATGGGAGGAGAGGGGTTGACCTTTTATAAGTGGGGGGACACACATAGAGTTTTTGAAGAGATTCAACTACACTTAAGTTTTTACAATGAAACATGCCTAAAAAATCAGTAATTATAGACACTTAGAGGTTATAAGGTTGAAATATTTCAATAAAATTGGGTTTGAACATGTTTTTAGGACATTATGACCCTTATAATTTTTCATTAACCCTGGGTAAAACAGTTTTTACTATATTCGAGTTAATTAATTTTTTTGATTCTAAAATCCATAATAGTAAAAAATTAAATTAAATTTATTAGATAATAAATATTGTTACGATTAAAAATATTTAATCCATTTTTTAAATTAAATTCATATATTTGGAAGAATCCAATTTAGAATTATACTCCCATATACGATGAAAATGAGGGTTTTCAAAGATAAAAATCCCATAAGTATATAAGGTTTTAATATAAAAATTCAATTTAAATTTATTATAATGACATTAAATAGTTAAATTATAATAAAATGTAACTAATTTTTTTTAAACAAATTTAAAATTTAATTTGACATTGATAATTATTTAAATTAAAAGACAGTTCCCAATTAAAATCATTATTTTTTGCTATTCATTGAAAAATGAAACATTTCTGAAAAATAAAAAAATCACCCAAATATAATTTTGATATAAATATTTAAAAATTTTAATTAATTTTATCTAATTAATTTTAAAAAGTATTTTGTATTAATTTTAAATTATGTCTGTGAAGAGCGACTAAACCGTCTTTTAGAAAAAAATAGTTCTTTCAGAAAGTATTTATTTTATTTTAAATGATTATTATTATATTTCTAAAAAATAAATATCCATAATTATCATAATTTAGTTATTACTATTCATACAAACCAATTTAACATCAATTTTTAATGGTATACTATATTAGGGTTCATTTAGACTTGGGGTTCGGTGTTCCACAAGCTATCGAAAAGATTAAATTTAAATAAATATATTTATAGGTTTTTTATGCTCACTATTTCATGTTTCATACGCTATTGAATAAAATTTTATTATTTTTTTTAATATTGGGGTGTTACAATATCCATACCTTATATAAATTACATCCTTATAATTTGATCAAACACTCAAAAATCAAGGGTTTAATATTTGAAAATTCTTTTTTTTTGAAAACGAACATCATAAAAAATGGTTAACAAAACATCATCTTAATAACAGAGAAAGGGAAGTAGAATAGTCTAATTCAATAAAAATAACTAATTTTATTTTTCTGAGAACATCGGTAGAATTTAAAGATATGGACATAGAAGGAAATCATAAATAATTATAATGAATGATATAGGTCATTCATCACAAGAAAGTGATTGGTCAATGGAAAGTTAAGGACTTCAAAACCATAAATCTAGAATGATTTAAAAGACCATATAATTCATCATATATGAAGATAATATGACAATTTTTTTCAAGATTATTTTCCTAAATTAGAGTAATTTTATTACTATTTATTAATATTAGTTAATATACTTAATTGATACAGTATATTTCATTATCATAATTTCATCATTTGGTTGTGCTTCATTCAATTTCAAATTCATCTCTTACTCCAAGAAATGAATATCCAAAAATAAATTTCTTATGTCTAAGGTAATACAATTACATTTTAAGGTATAATAATATACATAAATTATTGAAATGTCTTTATCCATTTCACTAACTAATTTTCAAAACCAATATGATTGTAAAAAGTTATCCAATATTATAAATTAATCTTCAATCCTCAATAGTAACATCATTGGTTCATCATTAGTATTTATTTCTAAAAATTTTCAATTAAAAATAATGACATTTTAACCAAGACATCATGTGGACTAGTGGTTAGCACTAAACCCTTATTGTTATCCGGTTGTGGGTTCAAGCCCCAGGGCCTTGATGGACATGATGGGTTTTCACCCTCTATGAAAGTTTTACTATTCCTAAAAATATATTAATATAATTCCTATAATTTTCCAAATGTTTAAAACCCCATAATTACTACAACATCAAAGAAACATAAACCCTAAATTTTATCTATTTCTTTAAACTTTTGAACATAAAAATTAATATAATTCATCTTTAGATAACTTTTTTTTCTAAAATATATAGTAAACCAATGGGTTATATTTCCATAATTGTTTTATGATTCATGTGACTTTCCTAACACATTAATTTTGGAAAGGGGTGTTTAAGACTTTGAACTTATTTTGAACCTTAAAATCATAAAACTATGATTTTATCTATAACTCTTTGGTTAATGAAGACATTTATTATTATAAACATTAATTCAATCCTTAGATGTTTCATAATTCTTATCACCAAAATACCATTGGTAAAAATAATTCAAAAATTTATATTTTTAATAATGATACATAAATACTTCATCTATTTTATTTCTATATAAGTAAATCCATGGTTATGGGATAACCTTTAGAAGAGGTCATTAACTTAGATAATTCATGGCTTCCCCGAATTTAAGAAAAATAACTATAAATGGGTCCCTAGGATAAAATTTATTTCATACCATCATAGTCTTCAATTTTCCTTATAAATTCATTACATTATTCCCTTATTTTAAACAAATAAAAAAATTCCCATTATTTTATAACACTTTCTTGGGTATCACTTTTCACATTTATGACATGAAGGAAATCGATCCTTCTTTCCTCTAATGTATCCATCAATCGAGCTCTTAGAAAACTCCATCCTTCTCTTCTTTACTGAGTCCAGGAGTTGGATAAAGTATAGGTTATTAATAATATTTTGGTACAATTGATTAAGAAAGTTCATGATATTATTCACTCATTTCATCATCCCATTTGGTTACTTATAGTCACCACATATTCCTTCATTTTCAATGTTAATATGATTCCTTCAGGTTCCAACCATGGAATAAAACCCAAAAACATAGTGTGGGCAATAATAATCATATTGGGAAACCACATATTTATAAATAATTTTTTATAAGATATCTAAATCATGACCCAACTTTTCAAACTAATAAACCTTATGTTTAACATAGATTATTGATTTTAATCATATATTCAAATCCTTAATAATTTTTTGTAAAGAAAAGGTAAATTATCCTAAGCATATCTACTGAGATTTTCGAACTAGGTGTACAGTAAGACATGTTATCATGCACCAAGTGATGACCAGGTCTACACTAATGCACCCTTTTCAAATTTATTACCCTTTGGATACTAGTAGAAACAGTGTCTTTAAATTTGAAGATATAGTGTCGGTTTTCAATAAACTGATGAAAAAGGTAGTTGTGGGAATTTTTTAGCGTCATTTTTAACATCAACTGATGCCAAAAAGAGAATTGTAGTTTACATAAAGCATTGGTTTTCTAGAATAACTAATTTCATAAATGAAAAAAATATACATCGTTTTAAATAAAACTAACTATGTAATTTAAAAAAAGATTTAGTTGTCGGTTTTTAGTAGAATTGACACCAAAAGTTATAAAGAAAATAATTCAATATCATTTTCTCTAATAACTAACATCGATTCCTTTTTAAAAAATTATGAAGCATTTGGAAACCCTCATTTTTTTGAATTTTTAAACCCTCTCACTCACTCACGATGAACCCGACAATGGCGACCCATGATCCCAAAAGATATTGTTGATTATTTACTTCAATATCTATCATTATTTCATGATATTTGGTTTTATTATTCATTCTCTATCATTATTTCATCATTTATGGATGGATTTATCTTCCCTAACCATTATTCAAGTGACCTTGAACTATGGTTTCATTTTCTTTATTTGTTCTTATTTATTGTTCACTTCTTAAAATATTTTTTTAGAACTTGTAGTTACTGTTCTTCTAATGAATTTTTGGGATAAAGTTCAAATTAGGTATCCATTTTCCGTGGTGACATCCGATTTTTTTAAGTTTTTATCTATTTTTGATGTAAAATTATTTATCATTTATTTTTATTGTTGAGTTATTATTTTAATTATTTATATGCAGCTTATTAATATTTATAAATTTTGTTCTTAATGATTTTTTATTTTGATAACATTTTTATGATAAAATTATCAAATGCTCATGATGATATATATTGATTAATATTTTTGTGAATCAATGATATGTAAAATATATTTCATTTATATTTCTTTTTTGAAATTGTTATGTTTGTTAAATATTGATTAATGTTTTAATGAAAATTTTAAGATATAGTGGTTGAGCATGACCTATTATGATGAGATTCTAGAAGAGGTTATGGATAAGTGTATTATTTAATTATATTAGATATCCAAGGATAATCAGATTTTAGTCATCCAATGATGATGATGAATGTAGATGAATTTATATTAGGAAAAAGATAAAAGTACTGTCAATTTAATAAATTACCCTAAATCATGTGATTTGATGTACAATTTGTGTTTTTTGATATTTCCATAATAATGATGATATGAATAGTTAGAATGAAATGTTGAAATTATCATGTGACTTGATAAATAATATTATGATAATTTTTTTGGGGTGGTCAATGTGATTTTATATAATTATATGGTAAAATATTTTTTTGATAAGGTTATTCAATCATTGATATGATATTGTGATTTGGATATAATTTGATAATGTGATCTGAAAAATATCCCAATATTTTATATTATTGAGGTAATTATTATTGTCTATCACATTGATGTTATATTTTGATATTTATATCGTATAAAGGCATGTCGTATTCTTTAAGGGATGTTTTATTCTATATTGATGATTTTGTGAGAAACAAGAATTTATAATTTGATTACCAATCATTTTTATTTAATGTGTTTTTTTAATTTATCTATATATATATATATTTAAATGTTTATATGTTTTAATATATTTACTGATCATATTGAGATATCATGTACTGAATATATTTTAATTGGATTAATTTATGAAGAACCGTAAGTGAATATGAAAATGTATTTGATGAATTCTTGGAATTTGTAAAATGAAATCTTTAAGATATTGATTTTATTTTCCTTCCATGTGTGAAGTGTTTGAAAATGATAAAGTTAAACTCTATAGAAACGAAGGATCGTCTCATTTGTTATGGTTTTAGCCTTAATTATAAAAATTGCATCTGGAATGATGAAAGAACAGAACATTCAACATCTAATATTGATAAAATTATTAATAATAAGGCAGACGATCATATTGGATAATTAATTCCCGATTTTGGTGTTGAAACCATTGAGAAAACGAAAACTATTGAACGATTGTGTAGAGATTCTGAGAAACCATTATTTCCAAGTTGCAGTAAATATAAAGTGTTATTAGTAGTTTTTAGAGTTAAATTGAAATCCAGAAATGGATGGAGTGATAAAAGTTTCTACAACGTACTGGAGTTTTTAAAATATATACTTACAAAAGGTAATGAGATTATATATTACAATTATAAGGTGAATAAAATATTAAACTCAATGTGATTGGGGTATAAAAAGATACATGCTTTCTCAAATGATTGTTTGATTTATAGGAAAGAATAATAATATTAATCAATTTTCCCTATATGTGGGACATCACACTATAAGATATATGAGAAATTCAACTCAGATTACTTCTCAGGTACTATTATCTAACCTTCTAAAAAATCAATTTTGTACTTTCTAATGATATCATCCAATAATTTTTTCATACAATTCAGATAGTTCAACTATGATTCATTTTTAGGTACCAAAATCAAAGATTAAACTAAATCAATTTGGTAACTTCCAATAATTCCTTATTTGAGGCATCTATTTTCAAATTCAATTGACACAAAAAGTTTGAGATCGAATTCATATGAGTTCATCTCTGATGGTAACTTACATCACCCTACTGATTCACTACAATGGAAGATATTTGATAAAAAATTTCATGATTTGGGAAGTGATGTTAGAAATATCAAAATTGGATTGTGTACTAATGGAATGAATACATATTGAATCCTAAGTATCCAAAGTTCAAGGCCAATTTTTTGGTAGTTTAAAACTTTTCAATGCATCTATTTATGATGAAAATATATATTATGATGATCTTGTTTATTTATAGACCAAAATAGCCAGGAAATGATATAGATGTTTATCATTCACCATTTATTAATGATTTGAAACAACTATAGGAGACAGGTGTTAATGTTTTCGATGCATACAAGAAATATTATTTTATTTTTCATTTTATGATAATTTCCACTATAAACAAATTTCATTCATGTGGAAAATTATTTGGATATAGTGTTAAGGGACATAAATCCTGTCCAATTTGTCAATTGTTGAATTGAATAAAGATAGTGTACATGGGATGTCGAAGATTGTTTCAAATTGATCACCCTTATAGTAGATTGAAAAATTCATTTAACAGGTTATATGAATACAACCTCCCCCTTGACCATTTTCTATTGAATAATATTACAATAAGGTTAAAAATATTAATTCAAAATTTAAAAAGAAAATAAGTAATGCTCTTCCAAAAATATCTAGAAGAAACAATCAATCTTTGTTAAACTACCTTATTAGATATTTTTAGAGATAAAACATAACATCGATGTTATTCATGCAGACAAAAACATATGTGATAGTCTGATTGGTACTTTTTTAGACATAAAAGGAAAGAGAAAATAATGTATCTCATTATATATTAGACTGGATATCAATGGGAATATGATTGAATTTAACTCCCACTATGAAAGGAAACCAAACATATTTACCTCCAGCTTGTCACACATTATGAATAATTGAAAAGATGAATTGTTGTCAATGTATTCCTGATATTAAAGTACCCAGTCGTTATTCTTATAATGGGAATAGTTTGGTGTCATTGAAGTATTTAAAATTAATAGGTATGAAATCTCATGATTATCATGTATTGATGCAACTAATTGTACCAGTCTCATTGTGTTGTATATTTCCAACAGCTATTAGAAATACTATCAATAGGTTATGTAATTTTTTCAAATCCATTTGTAGAAACTTCATTGATCCAAATTTTTTAGACGTGTTGGAGAATGAATCATCTTTTATTCTTTTTCAACTATAAATTTATTTCCTACATTTTTTTGATGTAATTTTTCATCTGGTGATTTATTTGGTGTGTGACATAAGAATATGTGGGCCTGTTTATCTATTATGGACGTATCCTTTTGAAAGATATATAAAAAATTTGTAAGGATGTGTTGAAAATCGTTATCGACCAGAGGCTTCTACTAATCAAAAATATGTATCAGAATAGGTTATTGAATTATGTACTAATTATTTGTATGAAGTGGATCATATTGGTGCCCCTATATCTCGACATATGACAGTTGATAGTGAAGGTAGATGGACTCAAGGATTAAAGGTAAAATTCATTCCATGTGATGAAGTGATGTAGGAATATTTATACATTTTGAACAACACAAATGAAGTTTAATCATATATATCATCATATATTGATTAATTAAAGTTAAAATATCCAAAAAATAATTGAAAAGTGGATGATTTTTGAGCATAAAAAGACATTTTTTTCAAGGGTTAAATAGAAATTCACCACATATATATCTGCATCAGAAACATTGAAGTGGTCAGTAGGGGGAACTTCTCTTAATGTGATCACATGGTCTCATTTTAATATTAATGGCTACACATTTTACACAAAAAATCTATATGAAAAGAGTACCGTTCAGAAAAGTGGTGTAATGGTCTTCATTGAAGCACTTAATTTTTTGGGTGCCCAAGATAAAAACACAATTTCTGCATCAACACCATATTTTTGAGTTCTTAAAGACATATGTAAAATTGATTATATTAAATTTCAATTCACCATGTTTAAGTGTAATTGTGTTGAAAGTAATAGTTGTGTGAAACATGATAAATATGGGTTTAAACAAGTTGATTTGAAAAACTTTAGTTGCAATGAGGAACTATTTATTATGGTCACACATGAAAAAATATATTTTATTTTAGTGATCCATCAAATTATCAGTGTTCCATCGTTTTTCAAGGGAGAAGAAAACATTTGGATAAGGAGGAGGACGATTATGATGATGTTTTTGATTTATATGATGCTTCTTCATCTATTACATGATTTTTAGATAAAAATGAATATAACACAGACATAGTGCATGTATTATTTAATGATCTCGCTTAAGGGATATGGGAAAACACGAAATTACTCACCTAATTAATTTGTTAATTATTTACATTATTTTTCTTTTTTGAAATTTATATGTGTAAATAATGTATTATGTAATAACTATTAGATATTTAAATTTATAAATGTTTCTATCATTTTAGAAGTATTTTATATATTTAATAGTTTACCATCTATATATGTTTTTGGTTAAAAATCATAACATCGTTGTTTTTATCATTAACTAAAACATGTGTGCCCTTTTTTTAATAACATATTTTAGTTTTCCTATTTTCTAATTATTCAATTGGATAATAATATTTAGGTAAAAAAATCATTATTATTGTCTGTTTCATTGACGGATAATGATATATAGATAATGGATCTTCTACCAAGGTATTTTTATTTTTTTCATATTATTAAATATCTATTAATATAATTATTTAATGGAAAAAACATTTAATTTACACAAACTAATTGCCAGACTAATGATGAGACCTCAATGGTGGATTCCATTGCTTTTACTATTACGAAATCAAGTTCTTGAGTTGGTAAATATGGCATTACATGTGTATTAAAACTGTCAATTGATCGTGGGGAGGAGTGATTTCATATTACTTTTGATGATGATGATAATGCAGCTGGACCAAATGTAACACAATTTATTAGCTATATCTCTATGTAGAGCCTTTTGAGGATTAGCATATTATATCCTAATCATAAGGTCATCAACAAGTTGGTGAAAAATTATCTTTGGGATGCTATAACGGTATAATATATCAATTGATTTATTTTTTCTTATTTTTCGAATATGATAAATTTTAAATGACTACTTTTTATTTTTTTCAATTATAGATGACATTTATTTTTTAAGAAACAAAAACAATTAAGAAAAGATGTCTTACTTTAGAGGCGGTTATAAGGAGAGATTTCAAAAAAAATTGACAAAAAAAATAATGTTTTTGTAAAAACAAAATAAGAAAACTCATACATCAATTACCAGTTTATAGATGAAGATATGTGGAAGAAATTTGTTTCCAGTCGACATCATGAAGCCTTTATGGTATGATAATTATATTATATATTAAAATTTCGTATATATCTATTTACTTATTAGTTTAATTTTTGTATAACACACTTATAAGAAAATCCATCAAGATATCCATTTGCAGAATGTATACCCACATACTTTATCACATGGAGGGTATTATATTTTAGAGAAACAAATGACTGAGGAAAAGTTTTAAGCATTAAGAGATCACTCCACTAGTATTTCTCATGACACCTAGTTCGGTCCTTCATCTCCCCTCACTATCCAATAAAATGGAAAGAAGAAAGAAGAAGAGAAAATGGAAATTAAATTATAGATAAAACTATGTAACTAATAAAATTATAAGTAAATATTATTTATTTTCATGGATTTTCCTATTTTATAAATTATAAACACTTATATAAGTATTTTATTTTTGATTTCAGGATGAACATCATGAGAAAGAGACACATGTCTCTTTTATTCTTGAGGGTAGGATGGACATCCTAGCCACTGCTTTAGGAAATCCAGAACACCCCAGCCATGTCAGAGGATGTCATACGAGTGTTAGTATTCAGAAAGATTTTTGTTATCAGATTTACCAATCAAGAGACATAGAAATAGAATCTTTAAAAGTGGGGCTAAAATATTTGAATTATTTTATCGGTTATCAAATTTAATTAGTCAGGCACAAGACTTTGTTAGAACACTTGACAAGGCAGTTACAGTCTATGTTGCCTTACAAGCACTCCCAGTCTACCAATCTGGTTGTGCAGCCTCTATAGTTATCCCAGCCAGGCTACCCTACCCAGCCTGCCTACTTTGATCCTCCACTTCCTCACTCGGACAAAACCTTATACTATAAGTTTTTTATTGGAGATCCTCATATACATATTGTAGCATTTGAACTTATGCATTTTTTTGGGAATTTTATACATCAACATCTTATACAGATGGGTCTAGTTAAAGTATTAGTTCTTGATATTATTGATCCTAATGCTCTAATACTATTTCCTACTGAGGATATTAATAGATTGGGGATTGTCAGGGTCATTTTTTTACTTTTTCCAAATGGTTTTCTTCATTATATTTCATATGAGGTATGAATTTTTTAAATATTAATTCCATATGATTTAAAATTATGTATAATATTTTCTGAAATTTAACTTATATAGGATTATATAAAAGAAAAATAATTATCACATATGAATCAAAATGTATAGGAACAATCAACTTTAGATACTTATAATATTTTTATGGGATAAAATTATTATCTCAAGATTCTTCTTCCCTGAATAATATCTATGAGTTTCAAATGATTTCTTATATATGCGAAAGAGACTGTCCATTTAGAACACTCAAATAATATATCATGGATCTAGTTTAATTTTAAGAGATCAACAAGAATGTGTTGCAGTTGTTTTCCATGTATGTAAATTGACGTTTCAATTTTATTTCTTTATTTAAATTTGGTTTAAATTAACTAACTATATTTACTTTTTAAATTAGGTATTTAAACATGATTATTATAAAAATTATAATACGAACATTTATGATTTTTTAGATCTAGAATACATTTCCAAGGATGTGAACATGTGAAGAATTATTATAGAGTTGCATATATATGTGATAGATTATCAAAAATAGAGATTGGGTTTTTTTACCATTTATTCATAAGTAATAACAAAAACCTAATTATGAACTAAGTATCACTATAATGTCATCAATTTTGAACTTTTTGAATTGTTGGGGGTATTGCATATTATGCGTATTTTGCCTAAGTGAATTAATCTTATATTAGTTTTTCTCTTTATCAGGTGGAGTTCATCAAAATATTTCTACCTTATAAAATGGGTAATTTTTTTGTTTTTTAAAATCTCATTATGTTGCATTCTCATTTGTTATAATTGTATTATTAGTTCATATATATGAAAATGTAGTTCATGGAGAAAAATTAACAAATAACACTTGTCGATAAAGAAACCAAATACAATCCAATATGTGGAAGTAAAGGTAATTATTTTTTAGATTAGATATTATTCTTATTTATATATATATATATATATTTGTTTTCATTATCATGTTATTGGTTTATAACCACAGATTCATCATCTAAAAGGACATGTTGAATGTGGTTATTATGTTCTATGATTCATGTATGAGATAATCACAACTGGGGTAACTACTGAATTTGATAAAGTTAGTTATATTAATTATTTTATATTTTCTGATATAGAATTCTATTTTTTAATCTCATATCATTCAATGTTATTGTAGACATTCAATGATGACTAGTATTATACAAAAAATAAACTTACCCATCTTCAATATTTTTTGTGAACTATTTGTTAAACATGATTACGATTTAAGGTATGTATATTCTAATATTTATGAATACTATTACATTTTTCTAATAATATTTTTTCAAAAAACAAATTCTTTTGTTACAATAGGTGTTTGAACATAAAAATATCCAATGAATGCTTTAACAATAACCATCAATGATCATGCTGAAAATTTTTAGTATGTGTTTTTTAATTCTACATTATAATATAAATTCATAGATAATTTTTTGATTGACTAAGTTTTTATAGATTTCTAGTCAATGCTAAATGTTTTTTGATTACTATATACAAACCGATGACGAAAGAAAAAATTGGTCTCGATTTTCATCATCATTTATTATAAAAACGGATTCACAAAATTGGATTTCAATGTCATTTTTTAAAAATCGTTGCCGAAAATATTATTTTTTACGTCACTTTTATTGACATCTGTTAAAAACCAGCATAAAAAATAATAAAAAACTGAATCTATATCTAGTTTTTTCACTTGTGGGTACATTTATTCAAGAACCATTTCTAATTATAATATCCAAAAAGTGATGTATTTCTGGGAAAATAATTATAATATCTTTCTTACCAAAACATTTGGCTGTCCTTATATACTTATCCTAGAATTATATCATAGGGTTATAATCCCTAATCAACATTTACCTAAATATAGTTCTCCAAGATTCTATTAATTTTCCTATAATACCAATAGTAAGGACCACAACTCTAGTAACCCATAGCCAACATTTTCTTTACTACATTGGTATAAGATACACAGAATTGTATCTTGAAGGACTGAACAGTTTAGTAGTCTTTGTAAAATAGATATATACATGATTTCAATATCATTTTTTGGAAATAGTAATTATAATATTTTTTGAGAATATCATTATTCTCTCTAAAATATCCTTGCACACCATTCTTAGTACACTTCCAGAATTTCTAATAATTGAGACAAAATAAGGGTGAGCTCAAATGATTTGTATGGGTTTAGTATAGTATAAGCTATCATGAATCAATAAGAATAAACAACATGGAATGGTAAATAATAGAACAAAAATTCCATTTAAATTAATTTAATACCATGATAACAAAACAAAAATTTAATATGGAAAGATAAATAACTGAACACACAATCCATTTAAAAAACATCACTATCATGATAAGATAATGTGTAATAAATATGGAAATGTAAACAATTGAACACAAATTCCATTTAAATAACTTTGATATCATGATAATATAATATATAATCAATATCAAAATTTAAATAACTTAAAACACATGTCAATTAATAAATAACATGACTATCATAAATAGATAAGGAATAATCAATATGGAAAGTAAAATAACTGAAAATACATAAAATACAATCAATAAAGTAAGAATGAAATTCATTCAAAGATAATATCATTATGACAATATCTTGGATAATAATGACTAAATGTAACGAAAAAGTCAGATCCAAGCATGCATGGACCACCAAATTTATTAATAAAAAGAAGTGTGTAGAGACAAGATAGAAGAAGCACGAGCGATATATCTTGTCATAATAGTCATAATCACCACACCCATACCTGGTCATGTCATCAACATCAGTTGATTACCACTCTGATTGAGTCTCATATTGTTTGAGCAGCTTGGTAAATACCTTCCTTCGCTCCAGTTTCTCCATAGATAACTTCTCTTTAGCCTTATTAGGAGATGACCTAGTGGTCACTATCTTCGGAACAATAGAATAGTCTTTCTTTGGATTCCTAATAACTGGGGCAGTCATGACACCCTCACTGTCAGAGACTCCCTTCTTTTCTCCTCGAACAATCTCATTGTATGATGCTTTAGTAATATCCATGTCACTTCCCTTCACCTCAACATGTATGTCCACCAACATGGAGGGGAATGGATCCCCATTTCTGGGAGTTAAGTCTGCGTCGCTTTCCTTCCTTTCATCAGGAAGGCTCACCTGTTTAGTAGGGGGAGAAGTCTCCTTTTGGACAAAAATTCTCCGGCAAAGCTGGAGTGGGACTCAGAATCTCAGAAGTGACAGCCTCACAAGTAGTAGGGCCTCTATACTATCTATGCAGAGTATCATCAATTATCAACTCTTTTATATTCCTGGGAGTTAGTACATCGACTGACTTCAAAGGAGGGTCACTGTCCCTTTTGACATGCTCTGGCGGGGATGGATCCTTCAAATACACCTTTTGTCAGCAAAGATTGGAGGAGTGTCCTCGCATTCCACACTCCTTATAGGAGATGTTTTTGCGACACAACTCCAAAGTGTGTCCCCCAACAATGAATTTAGTTCAAAAGAGAGGTTTGCTTTCATATTCAACATCAATAAAAATTTGATCAGAGGGAATAGAAAGTGTTACCCTTTTAATGAGAGTAGATTTAAGATCAACTTCCACCAGCATTATAGAAAAGCTCCCATCCCAAACATATGTCATTTTCTTATCAAGACAGATGGGTGTTCCAATAGTCGTTCCAATATCATGCAAGATTTATGGATGCCAAAGGACCCAAATAAGCCCATGAAGACGCACCCATACCTGAGAGAAGACATTTTTAGCATTGGATACATTAATGTCAAGTGACCATTCATGCAGATGAATCCAACCCAGGTTTAGGAACATGGAACCAAAACTCCAAGCCTTAAGCATCACATCAACTGATGGAATCAAGCAGTGAAAGAATCCCCTCCTAAGGGAGACACATTTCCAGTTATCAAATCCCCCCAACATCAAAATTCTACAGAATAAATCATCACATTTCTAGGGTAGCACACCTTTATGAAGGGAAATATGTGAAATCAATGAGTTCTCACCCAATTCCAATCTTCTAGTAATCACACCAAGGTCAGCCTCAACATGCGCCAAAGAGCCCTTTCGAAGAATCTTCCCAGAATGATCATTCCTTTTCTGATTTGGTGTAGAGTCCTTCATTACATCCACAAAGGAGCACTGACCATGCATAGTGGGTATCCTCATAGAATCATGCACATAATTGATAGCATTAGAGGGATTCTTCAAATTACCCTTTTCCATTGACCTAGGGGGAGTCCAATCCCACTGATCAGAGGGCTTGCATGGCAGAATCGATGCAGCGCGATCCACCTTCATAGCATCTTCAGCCGCATGAGAGATATCCTCAACCGCATCTCCAGCCACGTGAGAGGCATCCCCAGCCACATGAGACGAGCAGCCAAGGCCACTGTTTTCTCAGCCAGCAGCCCAACCGCCTTCAACCCACAATCTTTAGATCTCCAGGAGCAGACCTCGCTGAAATGGGGGGGGGGGGTATCACACCGAACAGAGACGCACACACACCAGGTGGATGTGCCAACTGTCACCAATATAAAATCAAATCATAGGAATAAACTCCCGGAATTGCATGCTTCTCACCGATCTGTTACAGATCGAGTTTCCTGGAACCAAGAAAATGGGGGAGCGCCATCTCCGAACCAAAACCCTAGATGCCACCATTTCTCGTCACCTCCCAAAGCTCTCTCGCGTCCACCTTCGCGTACCAACCTAATATGAATATAATGACTAAATTCTTAATGAAGGAAATGTATAATAATTGTACATAATGTTCTTAAAATCATTTTACCTCTACTGTCAAGACCTTTCAAAAGACAGTTTTAAATTGATGGGTATGTATACACCAGAAACCCATTTGACTAAGGCCAACAAAGTGATTTGTCTCATGATACTATCTATGCATCAATGGGATATCTATAACCATAAACCACCCATATCATAATTTTCAAATCATTCCTCTTGTAATAAAAAAATTGATTTAATTCATGAACAATATGCTTTATCATTAAATATCATCCTTGAATAAAGAATAAAAATTATCAATATTTCCCCAGTCGATTAAATAAATTTCAAATTATAAAATATATATTTGTAAGAATGATATTTGGATTAATAAGTAAACATAACCATGATAAATAATATATATATATTTATGGGAAATTTATTTTCCATTTATTGTAGAAAAGTAAATAATAAAAGGGAATGTTAATGACTAAAAAATGAATCAAGAAAGTGAATACTAATACTATCCCTGGTTAAAATAATCATAAATCATCAAGAAGAAGAATAATAGTAGTATAAATACAACATATCTCCAATGGATTATAAGTAAAATAAAGGGTTTTTTTCATTAATGAATATAAATACCATAAAAATATCATTAATACAATCTTGAGGAAAATATTCTTTTCATTTTGAAAATAACCTTTCAAACTAAAAGTTCACAAAACATTTTGAAAATAATTATATTGGAACATATACTTTGATACTTATTAATTAAGATTTAAAACACTTAATGGTCATGATATAATGAAATTATGTACTTATTGTACATGTTAAAACAAATATTCCTTTCATATTTTTGATAAAATCCAAACGATCACTGTTTGGAAAATGATATGAAGATTCCTTTTAAAAAATTGTAAAAAAATTAAAACATGGGTAAAAATGTCTTTAATAAATCATTTTGAATAATGTTAAAAAAATTTGAGAAATCTTGGTTTTGGAATAAAATGGATTTCTAACCGAAGAGATAAATGAAGTCTGATGTTCTTTAAAACATTTTATCAATAATTTTAAGTACCCAAGAGTGGAAAAAATGTAATAATACTTAAAACATCAAGAATAACCATATGAGAATAAAATTAAATGGTATATTTCCCAATGATAAAATAATTTTCTTCAAAATAAAATTCAATCTATAACAATCCTGATAAAATTGAGATTGGGAAATATAACCTTATAATAATAATAACATTGAAGTGAGAATTAACCAATGAATCGATTATGTGTATAAAATGTATTTCTAAATAAAAAAATAAAAAAAACAATAGAGAGTCAAATTTTATTACACATATAATCATAAAATATCAAATTCATCAATGTATTAATATAACATAATTAAATGAAATCTAGTTATGAAATTATTTATAACATGATATTTTTTAAGTAAAATACCATTTGATGAAATAATTAAAATTAAAACTTAAAATTCCCTGAATTATTAAATGATCATGATATTACAGGTCAAAGGGTTATTATATATTCCATGTAAAATAAATTAGGTTCATAACCTTACAATATGCCTCATCAAAGGGAAATTAAGATGAAGTCCCTTACCTCACGCTTCCTTTTGGTTAAATGTGTGTTAACCTATCATATAGTGGTTTTAAGAATTTTATTAATTTATAAAATAACCATATTCATATTTATAACATCACATATGATCCTCTTATAACATTTTAACACATGTTTTTTAATAATATTTCATTGTTTTTATTGTTTTTTGTGTTAATTTCCTTGTTTTCTTATTCATTATTTGTCATGAAAGTTATTATTATTTGGAATATGATATATATCCACAATCTCCATAATGATATTAAAATTTTAAATATCATATTTACTCATTATAAAATATTTTATAATCATTATTGAAGTTTGGGCATGGATAATGAATCACATCACTTCGCGGAGATAGTAGTCTAGACATACACACAAGCGATGATATCATTCCATTAATGAGTGAAATGATAAATAATTGAGTGGTATATTAACATCCTAGAATTAATATAATTGAAAATTTATCACATACATTCATTAAATTTATCCTTATTACTTTCCTTATAAATCATATGTGAAAAATGATTCACACTGCTTCGTGAGGCGGTGGTCCATTGTACAGACATGAGCGTCATTGTTATATTTTAAATAGCATGGAAAGTAAGAAGGTATATGAGATATTATAATTATATAATAATAATAATATAAAATATTTATTATAAATGTGTTAAATCTGTCATTATATCTATAATTTTAGATGGTTATGGAAAACAAATTACATCGGTTAGCGAGGTGGTAGTTTGCCAAAAACATGATCAATGGTTTAATTTCCCATTTGATGGAATAATAGAGTAACATATGTTATGAAATTAACATAATAATATCCGAGTATATGGTAAATAATATTTTTAATATATTATTGATTAAATTGAATTTATTTTAGGTGAAATAAGTAATAAAATGAAAATGCTCGTTTAAGAATGTTATCACTTATTTGGGGAACTTCTTTTCTTTTCAACAAAAGCCTTCCTAGAATGTATTGATGATCAAACAAATGTATAAAATATATTTTTAAGGGATTAAGAATGTTATTTTGGTAGTTATATTCTAAAAAATGGAATTGGAAGTGTGAAAAGTGGAAGATATGGGTGTCCTTTTATAAGTGGGGGAGTGGACACGCCTGGAATTTTTGAAATGATTCAATTACAACCACGTTTGTATCATGTCACAAGCCTAAAATATGGGTTATTATTGATCCTTAAAGGTGATAAGATCTAAATATGTCAGTAAAATGGGTTTTTTGATAAGTTTTAATGTCATTTTAACCCTTATATATTTATTTTAGGCAACAGTAAATTAGTTTTTACCTAAACCACGGTAATTAATTTCTAATTATTTTACTATTAATAATGCTAAAAAATTATTTTAAAATTTTTATAAATTGAAAATAATTATAAATAAAAACCCAGAATCTATTTTTTCCAAATAAATTCATATAAATGGTATAATAAAATTTTAAATTATACATGCAGATGCGATGAAAAAGTGGATTTTCAAAGAGAAAATTCTCTTCAGTATAGAAGGTTTTAATATCAAAATTAAATATAAAATTGATTATAATGTCCTAAAATATTTAAAAATTTATTTAATTTCACTAATTTTAGTTTAAAAATAATTTAAAATATAATTTTACTTGGTGAATTGTTAAATGAAAAATCAATTTTCAATAAAATTAGTGTTTTCACTATTCATTGAAAAATGAAACATATTAGAAAAAATCCCAAAAATACACCCAAAAATAATTTTGATATATTGATTTAAAATTTTAATTTAATTTTATAAAATAAATTATTTAAAAATGGTTAAAATTAATTTTAAATTTTATGCGCAAAGCGCCACCAACCCGCCTTTTAGAAAGAATACTGTTTTTCAGAAAACATTTCTTTTCTTTTAAATAATTATTAGGTTTTTTCTAGTCAGTATATTTTTATAATTTTAATAATTTATTTATTACTATTATTATGTACCAATTTAATGGCTAGTTTACAATGGTATAATATATTACAGTTCATTTTGATTCAGGGTTCTGTGTTTCGTAGTCTATTAAAGAGATTAAATTTAATGAAATATATTCCTTGGGTTTTTTATTCTTGGTGTTGTTTTTTTCATATGCTATAAAATAAAATGTTATTTTTTTATAATTTCAGGGTGTTACATACTCCCCAACTTAAATAAATTTCATCCTGACAATTTTAAATTGCACTCAGAAATCAGGGGTTTGATATTTAAAAACTCATTTATTGAAAACTAGCATCATAAAAACGGTTAATAAAACATCCTATTAATAATATTGAAGGGAAAGTAAAAAATTTCATATCGGATAACACATAAGTAGGTTTATAACTACTATAAATTTTTTGTAATATTAATATATGTACATGGAATAAAATAATAAATAATTTTATGTAATGATAGAGTTCATTGATCATAGGAAAATAAATGATCAATGGATTTTTAATGACCTCAAAACCAAAAATCTATGATTATTTAAAATACTACCAGATTCATCATATATGAAGGTAATAAGATAACATTTTTTTATTTCAATATCCATTTCTTAAAGTCTAGGAATTATCTTCTTATCTAATAATATAAGTAAATATACTTAATACATTTCTGTTTCATAATCACAATTTCATCCTTTGGTTATCCATTGATCAATTTTCAACTCATCGCTTACTCTAAGAAATTAATATCCTAAAATAAATTTTCTATTCCTAAAGCACTAAAATTATCTTTTAATAGATCGTAAGATCCATAAATACCTAAAAATCCTTTCCACATGTCTCTAAATATTTTATAAAACTAATATGATTATCACAAGTTATCCAATATAATTCATTAATATCTTAACCTCAACAGTCACACCACTGGTTCATAATTAATATTTATTTGTCAAATTTTTTATGTAAAAATGATGAAAAACTAACTAGTACATCTTATTGGATAGTGGAAGTAAATAAACCTGTATCATCCATCGATAGTGGGTTTATTCCATGTGGCCTTTCCGGATTTGTGGGGATGTCACCTACTATCTGGTTTGTCCTTTTTTAAAGCAATATTAACATAATTCTTTTAATTTTACAAAACATTAATAACCTAGAATTAATAAAATATTAAAGAATTATAAACCCTAAAGGTTACTGATACCTTTGGTATCATTCCCACAAAAATTAAGGAAATTCATCCTTTAGTAAGTTTTTTTTACTAAAACAGATACAAAAACAATGGGTTGTACTGCCATAAATGTTTTTATAATCCTGTGACCTTCCTACCACAAATTTTTTTTAAGGGGTGTTTAAGCCTTTTAACTTATGATCAACCTTAAAATTATATACCAAGGATGGTATCCATAACTCTTAAGTTAATGAGTACATATATAACTATAATATTTATTTTAATCTTTAGATGTTTCATAATTATTATCAACAAAATACCATTGGTCAAAATACTTCTAAAATTTAATTCTTGAATCCCAATATATAAATACTTCATTTATTTTATTTTAAGATAATTCAATCATTGGTATAGGGATTACCCTTTGTAAGATTTAATTAACTCAGATAATACCCAGGTTCCCCACATTAAAGACATCGAACTGTAAATGGATTCCTAGGATGAAATTTATTTCTTTCCATTATACTATTCATTTTTCAACAATATTTCAGTTCTTTATGCCCTTCTTTTCCACACATAAAACATTTTCCCATCCCTTTTTGGAAATAAATTTATGTCACTTTCCATATGTCTGGTGTTAAGGAAGAATTTCTTTCTTTCCTCTATATTCTTCATCACTCGATCTCTTAGAGAACCTCACCCTTATCATCTTTAGTGAATCCATGAGTTAGAAAAGGTATAAGTTTTTAGTACTATTTCTAAATAACTGATTAGGAATAATCATGATATCCTTACCTCTTATAATAATACCATTTGGTTACACATATTAACTACGTTTTTCTCTATGTTCAATGTTCAAATTATTCCTTAAGGTTCTATCCATTTATTAAAATCAAAAAGTATAGTGTGAGAAACAATAATCATAGTGGGAAACAATATATTCATAAACAACACTTTATAGGATTCCTAAATAATGACTCTTTATTTTAAATCTATGTCATCATTGTTTTAACTTAGTTGATTAATTATCTTCATTTATTTATGTCCTTCATAATGGGTTGTAAAGAAAATTTTAATTATCCTAAGAATATCCCCTAGGATTTTCAAAACAAATTCACAATAAGGCTTATTTTCAAGAAATGGGTAATGATCAGGTCAATCCCAATGCACCCTTTTTGGGGTTATTACCCCAATGTACATCTATTCCAGAACCATGTCTACTTTTAGGGTCTAAAAATGGATTTATTTCTAGGAAAAACCATATAATATATTCCTTACCAAAACATTTGGATGTTATCGTATAATTATCCTCAAATTATATCATAAAGATATTCCTTATTTGTGATTTCTTAAATCTAGTTCCCAAGTATTACCCTAAAATTCCTCAAATACCAACTTTAACAACCCCAACTCCAATAACCTGAAGCTGGTGTCTACTTTATTACATTGGAATAAGATATAAGTAATAGAATCCCAAAAAATTGAATATTTTAGTAGTCTTGGTAAACTAGATACATACATGATTTCCATATTTCATTTGAAAACACAAATTATAATATTTTTTTGAGAATATCATTATTCCCTCAATCATATCATTGTATTTCATTCTTTGTAAACATCATGTATTCCTAGGAAAGGAAAAAAAATAAAGGTGAGATCAAATTCATAATAAGGGTTAATTGAAACGGTTATCAAGAATCAATAAGCATGATACTTATAGAAATGTGACTAACTAAACACGCATGCCATTTTTTAAAATTTGGGGTAAATGCTATGTTTTATTTTCAAATAAAAGACCTATTTCTATCTTGGTAAAGGGATACCCATTATATAGCCCATAATCCCAAGGTAAAGTGCCCCATGAACATGGCTTTAAGACCCAATAAATCACATGCATGCATCACCATTATCCTATCATGCTTGTATCACTACATACCTATATCTTTCATGATTCATTACCAACTTGTACCATGCCTACATTACCACCTATATAATAAATCCACCAAGGTGCCTACGAGGATTGAAACCCTACTCTTAATGATGCAATATTATGGGTGTTACCACTCAGACGCCACCCCAACTATATACACATTCCATTTAAATAACATGAATATCATTATAAGATAACACATAATCAATATATAATATTAAATAATAGGACACATGTGTCATTTGAATAACATGACTATCATGATAAGATAACACATAATTAATATGGAAAGTTAAATAATTGAACACACATTCCATTTAAAAAAATTGACTATCATGATAAGATAACTCATGATCAATATGTAAATCTAAATAACTAAAAACACATGTCATTTATTCAATAACATGAGTATCATAACTGGATAAGGAATTATCAATATGGTAAGGTAAATAACTGAAAAATTATTAAATTTAATGTATTTTCTATATCATTGGTCTATCATTCGACTACAACTATATTTGAGGTTACCTAAAAAAATTTAGGATGTTGTTTCATAAAATTCTCTATAATAGACATGTTACTCTATGGTAAATCTAGTTACAATCTAACATGGATGTCACAACCATTTATTTCCTTCATTTACTGACCTATCACAACAAAAAACTGCTTAAATTCAGATCCAACCATTATTGGTTACTTATTTAGAAGGATATATTACTCTTGATATATTCTTATTTAAATATCCATTTATCCTCTATTGAGAGAAATTTAAATCATATATATATATATATATATATTAGAATAAGCAACATAGGGGTAATCATTAAATTATATATCATTCCAACTTAACCATAAAGTAGAATCTATCAAGGGTATTCTATTAACAATATCCTAAGCTTTAAAGTTCTCTAAACCTCCCTGCTTATACCAAATATAAGGAACACCCCAAACATTGCATAATCAAGTTTTTTAGACAATAATTCACTTTCTTTCATTCCCAAATATCTTTCTAGGTTTATAGTTCCACAAAATTCGGTCATACCTCTTAAATAAAAAACACATACCTTATGAAGTTGTCGCATCCAATTAATATCTATTTTTTTAAAATAAAATACTTTTAAAAGGAAACACATTTTAATTTCATGTATAATATTAACTATTTTAACCTTCACTTATTTATTGTTCTTAAACATCCTTAACCCCTCTAAAAATACTTTAAAATGTGAGATGAGTATAAAAATATAGTAATGGATATAAAGGAAACAAATTCATTAATCAAGTGAAAAATATTAAAACCCATAAAATATTTACATATTCCAAATTATTCTTTTAGTGTCTAAAATAAATCATATCCACATGAGGAAAACTATTTTTTTCCTCAAAGAAATCCTACAAATACCATATAAAAAAAATTAAAAACCTTCTAGGAGTTTTAGAGCATTATAGTCATAACTTATGTTCACTCATGTCATAAATATATAGAGCATATTAAAATCTATATGTTAAACCTTCTTAGTTAAGTCCCTCCTCTTAGCCTTTGAAGATAAGTAACATTCTACAATTCTTTGGAGAGATATGTCAGGCTCACCCATCATTTAATATGTTTTAGACTCACCCATTATATTATCCATATCAATCCAAACCATAATCATCTATAATTCTCAAGTATAATATCATGATTAAAAAAAATTAATCTTTCACCTTTTCATTATAAATTCCTCAACTCTTTTGAACCCATATGAAAATCACTTTCAAAAATCAAAATATACTTTCCATAAAAAACCCTTTTTTTATAACCATAGAATTCAAAAAATATTGAGAAAATTATTTTATTCAAAAATAATCATGTAAACTTGTAAAAAAATATTTAAATCAAATAATACATATAATATTTGACAAATAAAATCAATTTTTATATATTTAAAAACATTCCTTTCAATTTTTTAAAAAGTCAAAAATAAATCACATGGAAAACATTGAAAAGATTCATTTTAAACATTTTTAATGAAATTAATATATAGTAAAAATGGCCTTTAAAAACATTGTTTTATAAATAAAAATATTCATGACACATTTAAAATAACATCAATATAGAGGAGAAAGTATTTAAAATATTTAAAACAATGTTTTAAAGGAAAATCCCATATAGATTTTATAAATTTTTAATCAAAAGAACATTGAAGAATATAACTTAAATTTATTTGAAAAAAAAATTATTTAGAAAATTAATGGTAAAATATATCTATATGGAAGTTTATACACCATAAAAAAATAATACATATGGAGAAAATGGAAAAACATTTAATAAAAGGAAATCGATATGATAAATCCTCTTACCTTAAGTGTTGTCTGGATTTGTACATTATCTTACTCTTAAATAATGAAATTATTTTATTTCCTTTTAATTTTCATTTCGAATTAGAAAATGAATTATTTTTTATGGATCATTTGTGACGAGATCCCATTGTAAATAGTCACTTATGATGGGGTCCCATAAAAAATTAGGCATTTCTGAAAATGGAATCATAAAAATAGATTTTTATGATGGCCTATAATGAAAAATAATTATTTGTGATTAGTAGGTATCCTGTCACAAATAAACATTCCTATTATTTAAAAAAATCTTTTACAGTGGGAAGATTTACCTGATAAAAATAATTATATACGACGAGTGAATCTTCCTGTCGAAAAAATTAGAAAATCATAAAATAAAAAAAATTAAAAATTTAAAAATTATTCACACAAATATAAAAAAAATCACTATATAAAACTGTAAATATATAAATTAATAAAAATATAAAAAATATATGTTCATACAAATGTTTATCAAAATAAATTTGACAAAAAAATACATAAATAACTAAGGGGGGTTTATCTAGAGGAGGTGGTTTAGGGAACTACATCCTTAAACCCTAATCCAATATCATATGTACACCATTGTTTGCTTGTACTGCTGCTCCAGTCATCACTGCATCTCCTACTATTATTGATGCTATTATCGACATAGCTCTTCCTACTCCATATGCATCATCACTATAATCTCTCCCTGATCTCGTAGAAACTCCTCATACTGTGTAAAATATAATGAAATCTCTTCATGGGGTCCCCTTAAGATGTATTATGACATCACATTGGTACCTTAATAAGCATCAATCAAGAGTTGATGACAATAAATCGATCTTTCTCGAATACATACTAAGTCGCATGCATCCATGTTGTGTTAGAAAATCTTGTTGCATTGGTGCTCTAATCCTCAATATTTTCATGACTCTCATCCTATTTCTAAGAATTCATGGCCTCATATGAATCATTTTATTGAAATTTATAATTAAAATATTTAAAATATTATTTATGTTAACTTTTAAATTCAAACAAATTATATTGACCACAATATGATGTTGGTGAACACCTTTAATCTCTCCAGTGATATGATCAATGTGAGTCCTCTAATAAACAAAAAACACTATAATATAGGTATTTTGAATTACTATATGAGTATAAAATAAACATTTCAAATTTTAAGATATATAAAGTTTTATTAAATATTTCTTACCATATGTCATCAATGTTACTGAATGTATAACTACCAGCTCGATGCATCGTCTCCTACCTACCCCAGTTATTCCAACCTAATTATTATCTCCTCTAAAAACTAGATCTAATCTAGTATGAACATAATCCATCACAAACCTGGGATGATATTTATTCTGGTCAGTGGGAACATCAAGACTGATCAGAATCTTTGACTCCTGCTTTCTATATTGGTGTCTTCCTCAGATTGTGTAAAAACTGATGGAAAGATTCACGTATACAAACCTTTTACGACTCCCATATAGAGATATAGATACTCTCATAGATGGGATACAATAAACCCTACAAATAATTAATAACAACAAATTACTGATTAAATAAATTTCTAAATAACTATTATTTATTTATGTATCACATAATGATCAAACATGCAGTGTCGAACATCAATGGGAATCTGATACGATTTTACCCATGCTCTAGAAAAATAATTTCTCAATATATCCATCCTTTGTCCAATAGCTATATGTGAAATGATATGAAGAAAAGAATAAATAATAAAATAATTAGTATATAAATAATTTAATTAAAATTAATGAAACTAACTAAAATAAAAAACAAAATATAACTCTGCATATGTGGATCGAACTCAAGACATGGACGTCACTCAATTTTAGGGCCAGGAATCATCAATCTCATAATTCCAATACCCCTTTGAGTCAACCCTGAACCACTAACAACATGAGGGTTGGATGATAAATTATCAAGCTCTTCACCAGGTAGTATAGCCTCATCCAACTCATGAAACAGATCAGATAAATAGTCATCAGCCATCCAAAAAAAGAAATGACTATTGTCAGCAAATAATTGAAAATAAGTATTATATATATAATATGATTATAACCAGCATTTAATTATTTCAATATTCATCTTCATTTTTATCTGAGTATATGACGGTGTAAATATCGTCATATTACACCTCGGTATATTCAATTTTCATAGAAATTTCAACTTCATCATATCTATCTATTTCAAATTTATTTTATAAATTGACAACATCATCATCACCATCAACCCAAAAATATGGGGCGTCATCATTGATATTTGTGTCTCTTCATGGAAAAGAATGATTTGGATTTTTCACTTGAAAAAATTCAATTCCTTACACATTTGTGGAAAAACATTCACTTTGGATGAACTTATTTTCTTGAGATTTAATTTTCATTATGCTCTACCAATCACTTAATCTCATGAAGATGTATAATAATTTTCATAATAAATTTTATGTGCCTGATGGGACAAAAAACGTTCATTTTTTGTAATAAGTATTTTAGATTTTATATTAACATTCCATGGCATGAATGAACATGCAATCCTCTATCAGTATCCAACCATGAAATTTAAACATCATTACGTAATTTTTTCCTAGATAACACCGTTCAATTATTTCTTCCTGCATGCCATAAAAGTAAAGTTCACTTTATCTATGATTATATCACTTCAAGAAAAAACCACTATAATTGTTTCTTATCCACCATATTCATGTATATGAAATCGAAAACCATTCACCACATATACATTATAATATTTAACTATTTTGGATGGTGGGTTACTCAAAAAACACCATCGATTATCAATTTTATCAGAAAGTTGAGATAAATGAAAATTTAAAAACCAATTATCAATATAAAAAGTAGTAAATTAATTTTATATATTAACTCATAAATAATTTACTTTAGAAATATTTGAAACCAGTGGGTAAAATATTAATTTTCTCAAACCCATCATTTATGAACTCCTCCAAATCCATATTAGGAAAACTAAAAACTAAATACTGATTATTCATATCATCATCAAAATTTTCCTTGTTACGGCCCATTCAATTTTGTTTTGAGGGATATTCTGATTGATAATAAAGATTGAATAAAAAATAAATTTCCTTCTTCAAATAATCTTTTATAATAGATTCTCCAACTAATTATTTGTTACGTGCCTTTTTATTTGATTTTTGTATGCATCTCTCATATTGGTACATCCATTGGTACTTTATTGGCCCTTCACATTTTTCATCATATGAAAAATTTAATATCAAATTTTTTATTGAATCATATAATGATAGTCAAATTTGTTTCAATTTATATAAAATTGAATCAATATCTTCTTATAGTCTAGTTAGTGTATCGTAGTCTTTTGTTGCCACTTAAATTTCTTGGAAGAAATATGATATATCTTTTAGCGTAGCCCAAATAATAGAATACAATAAACTCTTAAATCTAATAGGTATAAGTCTTTCCGGTATAACATTCCAGTCATAACTTCTTAATCCTATAATATGACAATTTCTCACACATCAAGACAAAATGGAAACATAACCATCTGGAAGCCTCAAATCATTAATCCAATGAAAAAAATAATAAATAATTTTATTTGGAAAATATATAATCTAATTTTGGAAACATTGACTTCTATAATCAATCATTTGTGAATAGTTCAAATTATGGTCTTTTTTAAATTTGTGCAAGATCTAATTGTGACTTTAAATTATCATTGGTCTTACGAGGTGTGTTGAAAACTATATAAAATATATTATCAAAATATTTATTCTTGATGTTTATTTCATCCAACATGTAAAAGACCAATAATTCATACCAATATAGAAGATCCCAAAAAAATCTTTGTTTTATCCAATTATGTTCTTTCCCAAATCCATCTATTTTTTATTGTTTTATAGTCAGTCTAAAGGTAATGGGAGGTAATTAAGAGATAATATTTTTAAACACAATACCTAACATCATTGTTAGAGTTCCATATCATTTAATTATACCTCTTGTGAAATGATATTTGTTCCTTTGAAAAGAATGACTAGTAAGAAGAAATCATTGATGAAATTCAAAAAAATAATGATTTCTTCTATTTACCATCATCAACTCTATGTTGTCACTCATAAAATATGGAAATTATTTTTAGAAAATTTGTACTCTAGCCAGATAACATGTCATATACTAAGAAGTCGCTAATTTTCTATATTAATATAACTATCATTAAGATATTTTTTTTCAAAAAAAAACATCATATGTACTGACACCTTAACTCCATAATAAGTTTTACTCATCAATCAATGGATAAAAATAAAAATTGATATTATTTTTTGGGTTTCTTGAAATTAATAAGATCAAAAAGATATATGGTTCATTCATCAACATCCACAGAGGTAAATTGTACGGAGTTATAAAGACAGGTCAACAAGAATATTAAATATTATAAGAACCAAATGGATAGTTATTTACAATTAAATTTTTTTAATTATAGTTAATTTTTACAAAATTATAATAATTAACTGGTATTTTATACTAATTTTTACTAATTGATACTAATTTTTATAGATTATAGTGATTTATTGCCAACATTTATTAATTATTGCTAATTATTACTAATTACCATTGATTTTCATCATTATTGTGATTAGATGTTCATTTTTACTAATACTTAAAAATTACCAATATTATTTACTAATTTTGATTAATATCTAATAATTTTTCATAATTATCATGATTTGCCATTAATTTTTACTAATTACTTATAATTTTTAATAATTTTAGTGATGAAACATTAATTTTAACTAATTTAATAGTAATATTTACAATTTTTACTAACTACCACCAATTTTAATTAATTATAGTTATTTACTGCTAATTTTTACAAATTTATACTAATTACAAATATTTTTTCATAATTATTGTGATTTATTGCTAAGTTTTACTAAATACCTCTAATTTCAAATAATTACAATTAATTTTTACTAATTATAGTGATTTAATATTCAATTTTACTAATCTTTTCTAATTTCTTCTAATATTTACGAATTTTTACTGATTACCACTAATTTTTAATAATTTTAGTGATTTGCTGTTAATTGTTACTAATTAATTCTAATTTTTACTAATTATATTGATTTAATGTAAATTTTTACAAATTAATTCTACTTTATTGGTAATGTTTACTAGTTTTTAAGAAATAATTTTAATTTTAAATAATTATTTTGATTTAACATTAATTTTTACTAATTTATGATAATTTTTACTAATTATACAGGTTTACTGCTAATTTTTTCTAATATTAACTAATCATTGATATTGTTTACTAATTTTTAGTGATTTTAAAATATTTATGCTATTTTTTACTAATAATTGCTAATTTTTACTAATTTTTAGTCATTACCACTAATTTTTACTAATTATAGTGTTGTACCAATAATTTTTACTAATTACTGTTTTTTACTAATTTTTATTCATTGCCACTAATTTGATATAGTTATAGTGATTTATCACTAATTTTTACTAATTACCTTACTTTTTACTAATTATAGTTATTTGACTTTTATTTTTAATAATCCTTACTAATTACAATTATTTTTTAATAATTTTTACTAATAATGTTAATTTTTAAAAATTATAGTGATTTACTTTTAATTTTTACTAATTACAGCAAATTTTTACTAGTTTTAGTGATTTGACATTAATTTTTACAAATTATAGTTGTTTATTAAAAATTACTTTAAATTATTATTACTTATTACGAAGATCATTAAATTATTACTAGGTACAATTAATTAATACTATTTATTAATCAATTATAAGTAATTGCTATTTATAGCACTCATTTACAGATAATTAAGACTAATAAATAAAAAACAAAAAGTATTTACTTTTAATTAAAAACATTAGTACAAATTAATACTAAATATCCCTAATTTAAAATAACAACTATTATTTATAAATAATTACTTCTAATTATAAATTATTATTTATAATTTACTATAATTACTACTAATTATAATAATAAATTCTAATATAAAGGAAAATAAATAAATTCTAAAATTGAAAGCAGTAAATAAATTCCTCAAAATGAAGCTTTTTTAAGATTAAAAACTTAGAATTTCCATCTCTATAAAAATTTAAACTTTTAATTGAATAATTGAAGAGATTAAGAGGAAAGTTGAGGGAAGGAGAGCTCAAATGGAGAATGAATGAAAAAAAATTCGGGGGGTATATATATGTTAGATTAGTAGCGACGAGACTATTTTCGACGGTACCCGTCATAAATAGTACCCACATAATATAAGTGAGGTGGTAGATAAAAATTCATTTGTGAGGGTACCCATCTCAAATATTCAAATGTGGACAGAGTATTTCTAATGGTTCATTAATAACTATCACAAATAACTATATATAATGATGGTTATTTGTGATGGGATCCTTCTCCTGTAGAAAATTACTATAAATAACGAAGCATATTTGTGATGGGAACATACTCTTATAGAAAATACCCTTTTTTGTGTTGTGGTGGGAAGATGCACCAAATTTATTTGTGGGGGGAACCTTTTCTTATCGCAATTTTTTTACTTAATATTATTTGTGATGGGATTCAAATCTCGCCACAAATAGTCCACTACTATTGACTATTTGCAATGGGAAATGGGACAATCACAAATAGATCGTTGAAAAAAATAATTTTTCTCATAGTGTTTCATTATTACTATTCCTTTTATTTCATTTCCTACCATGTTTTATTTAGTTAAAAAAATGGTTAAGTTCACGTTTGATGTTTTGTGGTTATTCGGTTCGTAACATCCATCCAACGGCCCGAAGGACTTCAAAATTTTTGTTATTTTGATCAAGACCCCTTTTAAGGGAGGAAGGGGGAAACCCAAAAAGACTTCATGGACATAATACAAAACATACTCGAAGGAAAAAAGAGTAAAACCAGACTAAAAATATAAAGCCGCCCCTCCCCAGAATTTGACGATGATGAAGCTCTCCACCGTTGTAAGGCGGTTTGGCTAGTAAGTGGCATGTGTCAATGCATAGGCCTGATCTAATGGCAGACATCATACCCTCTCAAACAACCAAATCCATAAATCTCTAAAAATATGAAATGCCATTTTTGAATCCTCCTCTAGGACCTCATCCATGTAGATGAGACCAGCTACACTTACTTCCCACCTTTTGGATCAAACCATACAAACAAGAAACTTTCACCATTCACTACATGAACACCTTCAAAAAAACCCAGCACAGCCCTTTCACCACAGGCAGGTCCTGAACCAAGACCCCTTGCCCCATGGATCCTTTAACAGTCACTGGAACCACTGCCAAAGGACAACCCCTCTTCCATCCGCAGACATACCCAACCATCTGTATAATAAACTTTAAGAGGAAGGTTGGCCAAGGAATGAAGAGCCTGATCATCATCATCCAAGACCGGATGGGCCAACACTGCACCAAGGGAGTGTCAATGATTAGTAGATCTGATCCATACTGACCAAGAAACACCACACAGGGCATGGATCCAGATAGGGAAGAACTTCAGAAGCACAGATCAGTGTCTAAATCATGCACCATGGGAAGCCGAAGACATTGGGGAGGAGCAGGGAACCTCTGATGATAGGAATGCCTCACATACCAATCACCAAACATTCAAACCCACAAAAATCCCAAAAACTACAGAATCCAGGACCTCCCCCCTTTGAGAATCTCCAGATCCATTGTCGACCCACACCATATTATTTCCACATGCGGTGTATGGTTGTACCAGACCAAATTGAGCATCCAAATTCATACCGCACTATGCTGTCACCACAAGTTCTGAGCTGAGCAGATCCAAGTCACATGGTGAGTCGACGTCACCAAATTGGATGAGCCACACCAAACCAAGATGAGAATTCAGTGTTCCTTCAAGTCACAACATTTCTGAGATTGAAGCTGGGGACACTACCAAACCACATCGGAATCCCACCACATCACACTATCGCCAAGCCATGCCTACGCCGAGACGATCCCAAGGAAGACTACTTGAGACTGAGCCTGGCCAGAGGGGAAAGGGGAAACGATGACCAAGAGGAACCCTATATGTAACAAAGGGGGAGGAGAAGCTGCTCCGAAGCAATGGTCCAAAATATATTCGGTTTGTAACCTCAAAACCACATGAGTGCATTAACTATGTTCAAAAGAGTTATGTCTCAATTATCTTCAGAAATATGAACATGTTATATTCATCATATTTAAACATTATATACATTATTAGAACCATCCATTTAAGGTGGTCATGAAAAATAATCCATGTCATTTCATGGAGACGGTAGTCTGTACAAACGCATGAACGACATTCTTATTTTTCTAAAAGTTAAAAATAAATAATGTAGATAATATTTTACTTTTTCATAATCATAAATATATTATACATTTCATTTTTTTATTTCCATCCATATGACCATACTTCTATGGTAATAATGAAAAATGAATCACATCGCTTAATAGAGGTGTTATTCCACACATATAAACGAATGAAGCTATCACTTTTCAATTGATATAAGGTTAAGAAAATAGTAAAGGTATTGGGGCATGTAGTGGAAGTAGATGGGTTGGGAATTGAAAAATTTTCATCATGGATTGATGATACTACATCATCATTGTAAATGTGTAACCCATTAATAAGGCCGAAAGATCAAGCATAAATAATTTTAGAAATGAAAGTTAAACCAAATAATTACCTCATTTGATATGAAGTTGCATTAGACATCCACTCATATAGGGTGACCATTTCTTGAAGAATCTGAATCTAGATCCCTCTATATCACCTACACCCGCTTTTAATTCTTGTGTTTATATTTTTCATCAAATTATGGGTGCTAGTACGAAGATTTGATGAAGTGATCGACATTCGAACAATCACTGATACACTGTTCCATTGATCCATGAAGTAGATCATCAATCAATTTTTCTAAATAGATGATTCTATCTTCAAGAATTGGGGTAGAGGATGGATAGGCTCTCAAAATCAAAGTTTGGGTATTACCTCTCATGAGAGCATCCTCCTCTTTTTTATAGTGAGGTGGAGAATACCTGTAAATGGCTCCCCAACCCCCGAATATTCATTGACTATTAAATAAACAATAAACAACATGTTATGACCAACTAATAGGGTCAAAAAAATTATATTTTAAAAAAATTCTTATATTAAACTAAATATATTATGTGATAAATTTGAGTAATTAAATCCACTCATAATTCCCGAAAATATTAATCAAGCCTAGAATATTAAAATAATAATTGATCAAATAATTTTTTCCATGTATTTACATTAATTCTAATAAATAAGTTTAACAAATAAATTTAATATAGATTAGTCTAAACTCAAATAATATGAATTTATTTATTCTTGGTGATCTTATATTCTTAAACATCACTCGGACCCCAAGGTGGGGTCCACAATATCCTAAAATCTTTTTCATTATAATATGGTAGAATTTTTTAATACGCTTAGTGTGTTAATCTCAAGTCCCTTATCAAGATAGAAGTGAATACAATTTACAAAATATGTGTGGATTCTAACAACCCATCAAGGTCCCTAAAAATATAAGCAAAATTCTTATAAATGAAAATATTTATTATGAACGTATTCCATGTAATATAATATTTTTTTCTTTGGATATCTCATAAATAAGGACACATACTTTTTGACATCATCTATTTGTTATTTGTTATTTGTTAACCTTACTATATGGACTTACCTTATTCATCCATGGCCATGGATTTATTGAAGTTACTACCATCCTTATCAATTAGGCCTGAGATATTAATTTATTTTAGAAGTGAAAAAAATATTTCTTGATTATTCAATCAATAACTTACCACTAATGATGCCTGCAACAAAAGATACCTCACTACAAAATCAATACCATAGTTTTCATATTGCATCAAAGTACATGATAAATTATTATACAGAGATAACAATCTCAAGTCAGGAGACCATTTCATACATTTTTATATAGGAACAACCAATGACACCAAAAACATGTGGTGTTTTTATTGGTGATACAATCCTCATTATCTCAACTAATCGAGATCACCAAGTGAAAACTTCACGAGAAGATGTCCTAATGCTTATAATCCCCTAACACGTGATATTCAAATATCCCCTTCTCTTAGTCAGTATTATGTAACTGGACCATAGTACATATATTTAATATTAATTTCCTAGTATATAGAGGTTCTCATTATAACCTAATAACTTCTGAAACCTTTTAATAAAACAAATAATCTATAGACATTACCATGAAAATATTCAACAAAAAAATATGAAAATTATTATAGTAAGTATACATCAAGAATAACTCACTGTATAAATGATATGGTAATTGAAAAGTACTGTTTATGTTGGGTCTAGGGCACCCACTTTTAAAAAAAATCTCACTTGAACAAGATAAAACATTTTAACTAGCTTTATTATCTCTCAAATTATAAGATCAAGCTTCTATTTAGTTTAGTTAATTTGTTGTTGGGCCTGATGCATCTTCATTGTGTGGCTATTTTACTATCTACAACCTCACCTCTATGAGTATGACTCCTTGAGAGATGATATCCCTAAGTAAATTCCTTTTTTCCTTTGTCAAAACATAACATATTGTCTAGTACCTGTATTATAATTATTAAAAATTATACTATTGTAAAACATTACTTAATAGGTGAGATTCAAATAAATTGAACAAATCTTTGGTATTTTTCATTACTTATTTATCTTTATAAAAAACCACAACTCACTCCATAATTATAGATATGGATACCACTAGATTGAATAAGCATCTATTTATTATTACCTTATCAGGACTGTAATATTAGATCACACTCATCTAAAGGAATACTAGTTTTTATCCCATTATAACTAGTATCCCATACTCTCCAAGTACCATTAACATTTGCCTTGTTCTCTCTCAAGTAAAATTGGACAGATTTAACTTCTTCTCATGCAGTTCTCCTAGATTATACTAATATTTTCCAATTATAAATTATATGATGGAAATATTGTATCTTTTACATAGTATGACATATGTGATTGATCCATTTTAGAATCATATGTATTTATATATATCACATTAATATCCTCATCTTTCGCATACATGACTTCTTGGAGATTTTATTCCACGTGACCAAGTAAAAATTATCTCTATAATTGTTCCAACATTTATTTTTAAAAACAATTTCAATATATGTACTTTTAATTAATCTAATAATCCCATTAGATCTACCTCATTAGTTTGTGTTCCCTAAAACATAGGTAGTTACTTTAATCCAATCTCTGGGGAGTTAATTTCATTCTAGTATTAAATAATTGTACGACCAATATTTTTTTCCATATGTTTTCAAACAAATTTTACTTTAAAAAATAGTAGTTATCCCACTAAACTTTTGTATAAATATTTGAAAACTCTTTTCTAATGAATATCCTTTGATATTTTCTCTTACTTAAATCCAAAAATGTATTTCAATAACTTGAGCCCCTTATTGGAACTCTATGGTGTCCCCAAATATTTCTGATTATATCATATAGACATTTTCTAAGAAAGGTGGGTTTAACATCCAATGCCAAATAAAATGACCATATAAATTAGATGTTATACGTAAAGTTCCAATGAATCAAGTCATGACAACTTAGTAGAACCAATTGATCCAAATTAGTACCACTAATGTTATTCTTCTATTAAATACCACCACAATATTAAAATTTGAATGATTCAAAATACTAAGCACATGTACTTTGATACATGGAATTCATAATTGAATTTTAATTTTTTTTAGATTTGGGGTTCTGGGACCAACTGATTGAACTTTTATTACATTTATATTCAATGTATTCAATATTAATTTAACATCTTATTACATATTTTGCTTTTTCTATATATGGATTTAAATTAATAATGTCCTAGAGTATTGGTTTCATTGATAAGGTCATACTAGTTCCCTAATATGATAATAACCTTTATGTTCTATCAAAATATTCATAATATAGTTATGTTTTTGGTTAACATGCTATGATGGGACATATAGTATTTAAACCATTGGGTGTGATTGCTCGTAAGAGGATGAGGATTCTTCTCCTGAAGTTCAAACTTAGTAACATACAAGGAATGATATTATGAGAATAGACCCTCCTGTGGGTTTTCTTCATGTTTGGTTTCATCAAATATTTCTATATGTGATCGTGTGTAATGATCCTTTGACTTTAATATTATCATTAATGTGTTTCATGACTCTTGTACTTACATTTATAGACCAAAATCGTCATTCCATATGTTGGTGGGAAGTAGGGTACATTGGTTGCATCGTGATTGACATGTCATTAATGGATTATTCGAGTAGTATTTTTTTCCTTCCATCTATATAGAAGCTGGTATCTTAACCCTTTGATTAGAATAGAACCATCACATTAAATTCCATGTCCATGGTGTAAGGATGGGTTTATTTCATAAATTCAATGAAATAAATATCAACTAAATAATTTGATGACACTGTCATCAAACCTGGTTGATGATATATTTTGAAAAACGATTATATTACCCAGTGAGCATTCATATGTGGTTGTTGACATTTGGGAATTAATTTATTTCTTTTGAGTGCATTGACTCATTGGTAGATAGTAAAATTGGACATTAGGTAGTCCCAAATTATGCCAATGAGAAATAATCCTAGAGGGTCACACACTAACTGTTTCCACTGATCTCAATTAAATTCTATTTGAGTTTAATTGATAGAATAAATTTTATTCTCAAGACTGAAAAATAATTTTATTCAAGTTATATTGATCTCATAAATTAAAAAAATATTTATTCACCATTATTTAAATATAATTATATTTATTTATTTCATTGAATATTTAATAAATATTTATTAATTGGTATGTGAAGGAAATATTTAATTATGAATAAAAAATTTATTCAGGTGTTAAATTAATACAGGATGAGTTCGAATGATCTAGGACTATGTTCAGTGACAAATATTAATTGTCAATATGGTCAAATAATATTTTTTATTGTGAAAGTTGGAGTGCACCACAAAATAATATTAGTATTATTACGGGTCATGGGGTTTATTAAAGTAAATAAATGTTATTTAATGGTTGGAATGAAATTAAATAATATTTTATCCTAAATCCTAACTTTATAAATAGGCAATTATTTTTATTCGGTAGTTCATCTAAAAAATAAGAATAAATAATTTTTGCGCACAATGATTTCTAACTTGACACCTCCTCTCTCCCTCTCTAGAATGAGAAGTTCAATAGTGATTTCTTTAAGACTGAATAATGAGCGATCAAAAAAGAACAACATATGGAATTAGAATCGCTATACTAGCACTGAGATTTTGAGTGGTGTTACTCAAGGATCATATGATCACATTTGGATCCCCTCTATATGGATTTTATCCTTGGATACTCACATTTCAATGAAGATAATATAAAATGGACTTTCTGAATGATCAACATTCACCGATGAAGAATGTTCCTAATCGTAGGTATTTTATTTCATTAAATGTTTAATAAATTAATTATAAAATTGAAATAAAAGATCCTAACTCTTGGTTTTGAGCAATGACTATTGAAATAAATTTTAATATATCTCCAACCACTACATGCTTCCACAACACCCGAAACCAACAACAGGTATCAGAGCGGTGACGTTTAAATTTCTAATTATTTATTAGATTGTTGATCTATGTGAAATTGTGGTTAAATTTTCATTTTATGTTATTCATTATTTTATCTGATTTTAATTTAAATTTTATCAATATGTTAATCATTTTCATTCCGTGTTTCATTTTATTAAAGATTTAATAATATTTTAAGAACAACCAGAGATTCCCTTGGGAAGTGCCCAATTTTTTTTCCAGTAATACTAAGTCACACAACATGTACTCAAAAGTATAAATTGCATACCCAAGTGAATTTTATTTGGATGTTCCATTGGATACATGGAATACCATGATTTAATTACATGTGGTGTATATAATGTGTTGACTAGCCATGGTGGCACGCGGGTTGTCGGATTACATGGAATGTATCAGTGTGCACATCATGTAGTCTACACTAGTTAGCAGTATAAATTCTGAAATCCATGTGGTCATTATATAAGGTTAAACAACATAATACTGACAAACTGGAGAATTTATGATATACACTATATGTATGTGGTGTAAATGGTGTGTAGTTCATCAATTCACGCATCTAAAGAACACACTGAGTGACTCGGTGAGAAAATAGAGACATAGTAAGTGGAACACTGACATGTTGCTGGAATGTACATATTGTGTAGTAAATTATAGGTACACATCACAAACCAAGGTGTGTACCCTGGATACACGAAAACTGAGGTTCATGGTATGTATCTAGATATACACTTCGTGTCATCTCGCTTTAATAGAAAAAAATTAAAATTACATTAAATTTAAAAATTTCACTATTAAAATACTGTTTTGTTGATTGTAACACCATTTTGTGTTTGAAAATTTAAAAATGGTTTTAAATAATTTTAAATTATCAATTAATTTATTATAATAAATATACAATTATTGGTTCTACAATTTATTTTCCCGGAAATCCATAAATTATGAGTATTTTCAATTAAGTTGGTATGATCATTAAGATGAAAGGTAATTAATTAATTAATTAATTTAAGTGTGTTCATCTTAATAATAAATAATGAACAAAGAAATAAATTTTAATCAGTTACTTTTTCCCATTTATTGCATGTATGACTATTCATGATCTTGACCAAGACCTGTTTATGCATTTGATGCTTTAATTTAATTTATTTCTTGGGTTTGCAATTATTTATTATTAAATTAAATGGTTTCTTGCATGTCATCCCTCCCTACATTGTTATATTTGACCCGTATACCCACAGATAATTATATAATCCCCATTAACAAATATTTTTGTTCCCCTCACCTTTATGTAAGTAATAAATATTTGTAATTAATGGATCATCCCAAGGCATGTGGTGGCTATTCAAGATGGGACCATGATGTTGCCAACTTGGTGATATATATGTGTGTAGGTGGAATTTTGTAACTCATACCAAGACTAGAAAAAAGAGTTATTTCACCTTGGTCAAAGATTAATTTAATTTCTACCCATTAAATCAACCATTAAATAAGGTTTGTGAATGGTTCAATTAATTAATTAATTAATTTTTTATATGCAATTATTTATTTTATGGATGCAAGGATTAAATCACATAAATAAATAAATTAACATGAAAATAAGAAAATTAAATAAATATATTATGCATAAATGTTTTATCCAACATGGTTTATTAATTATGTAACATCCATTAAATATTAACAGGACATGTAAAGGATAAAACAAGATAAAATTTATTCATAATAAATAAAAATCCACCAATTGAATTTTAAGTAAGATTAAACCTTATACTACTTGATTGAAAATGAAACTCAATAGAACTAATTGTTTGACCAAAAATTGTTGGGAAACATACTTTTATAAGTGGAGTTCTTATGAAGTTTTTGGGTTTAATTATCCATTTTACATCAAGAGGAGTATCCCTTTCTATACTTGGTGTAGTTTGGAGGCATGTGTTGAGGAAATACATGTTAGGATTTTAGGATAGGGGAGTCCACTAAATGTTTCAATGAGCTATATACCCATAGTTGGAAAAGCCCTGCCTACCTAGATACCTTCAAGTATCTTGACCAAACCTTATTGGAGTTATTTGAAGGGTTATATAAATCATTTTCACTATAATGTAAAAGCAACTATACATTATGAGTTCAATGGTGAGGGCTATTGAGATTTTATAAAATAAAGTGAGATTTAATAAAATCAATTACTTTATTATTTCTCACATATTTTGTAATCAAGAAAAAATTAATAATAATCTACTATTTTAATTTTAGAATAAAATTACAAGATCATCACCCTTATTATTTCTATGGTCAACAATGTAGAAATACAACCTCCTAACTGGAAATAAATTATAGTATTAGTTTAGACTCTTTCAAGTTATTCTACGCCATGAACAAAAATATTACATGCTAGAATCTTCAATGCCAAATCTTCTTGCTAATAAGACAATCGATGAAAGAGTTCATTCTATACAAATAATTTCACCAGGTGGTTGACATTCAAATTTGATGCTTTCGTCAATGTTTTCTGAACTTATGAAGTCTACAAAAATCATATATGTGCATAGAATTCATGAAAACCACTTTGGACTTTACCAGGAGATAGAGAGATATATGAATGTTTTGATATTTACAAGGTTTTATCACATATAAATCTTGGAGAGGGTTCCATATATGGGACTCATGTAGTCAATATAATTGGAAACATTTAGCGCCTGGAGGTTATAGGGTATAAACACCTTGAATAAGTAGGAACTGATCTTACTGTAGCATCACTCCTTTGGATATTCTCTAGACTTTTGGTGAATTTCAATATCAAAAACATTTTGAATTCACTTCTATATCTTCTTCTATTATTCACCAAGTAGATAAATATATGAAGCAAAAAAATCCTTCCATCCTTATAGTGAAAAAAACAAAAAGGGAAATACAAGAGACTTATGCCCAAAGCTTCTTCCTACCTCTCTAAGAAGAGAAAGATCATAGAAAAAGAAAGGGAATTCAATTTTTTCTATTTCACAATTTGAATGAAGGGTCATTGCATGAAAAAGTTCACCCAACCCAAGAAGCAAGGAGAAAATTCATGTGTGTTTGTTATTGAGAAAAATTTATCTATTTTCACAAATTGGGTATTAGATATGGCTTTTGGTTCTTGCATGTAGATCTATGAGAATCCAACAGAGATAAACCCATTGTTGTAGCTATTGGGGATTGCCACAACATGTTTCTAACTGAATTAATCATGGTTTTTAAAGGTTGTTATTATGTTCCATATATTAAAAAAAACTTTATATCTATATATCTACTTGATACAAATGGATTGTTTTTAAATTTGGAAATAAATGTTTCTTCTTTTATAAATATAGCTTTTATTATGGTCGGTAATATTTAAATAATGGTATTTATTTGTTGGAATGAACTAACAAAGTAATGGAAATCGATAATAATGTTTATTCACATAACTCATACCACAAAAAACTCTAGAATCATTGAATAGGTCATGTAAACGAAAATTTCTTGACTAATTTACATCAAGATGGATATTTGGATTAATTTGAAATAAAACCACTTGGTGTAAGTCTCACAAGTTTATAGGTAAAAATTCCTAAGTCTCATTTAGTAGGAAAGGTGAAAGGGCTAATGATCTTCTTGAATTAGTTCATACCAATTTGTGTCTACCACTTCCTATTGTAGAAAGGGGTGGGTACTCATACTTCATAACTTTTACTAATGATTTTAGTAGATATGGATATGTCTACTTGATGAGGTATAAGTTGTATTATTTTCATAAATTCAAGGAATACAAAAATAAATTGGAGAACAATATTAGTAAGAAGATTAAGAAACTCCGCTCAGACCGTGGTGGAGAATATCTTAATCTAGACTTTATTGATTACTTATAGGTATTTTGGATGTTATCCCAGCTCTCCCCTCCTTATATTCCTTATTGTAATGGTGTAAGTGAAAGGAGGAATCGTACCTTGTTGGACATGGTGAGATAAATGACAAGTCATGCATGTATTTAATTACCCTTTTAAGTATACATGTTATAAACAACCGCATATATACCAAAACAAGTACCAAATAAATTGATAAATGGTTTTACATATAAATTTTGATGTGGAAGAAAATTCATGTTATTTAATTTAAATGTGTTGGGGAGAGAATAATTTGATAAGGCCTCTTCTAGTAACAAACGTTCTCCCTGATGCATAAACTATACCTTCATAGGATACCCCAAGGAAACAAAGGGATATTACATATACGACCCCTCCAAAAAAATGCTATATTGAAAATACATTTAATATATTGAGAGGGAGCACATCTCTAAAATAGATAGTGGGAGTGAGATAGAATTTTTATTAATTTTAGGCTTAAGATACATGGGATTTAGTATAGTAATACATTCCACAAAGCCTTATGGAAGATGAAACTATTTTAAAGACACAAGTACTATATATGAATAAAATTGAGGTTATAAAACCCGAAAAATATAGTTTTCTAGTCACCAAGTATGGTGACTCATTATTAGTTGATAATAATGATCCTCTAACCTACAAGGATGTAGTAAGTGCCATAGATGTTTCCAAGTGGCATGAAGCAATAAATTATGAAATGGATTCCATGTGCCAAAACCAAGTCTAGATTTTATTTTATCCTCAAATATATGTAAATGTTATTGATTACAAAAATGTATTAAAGAATAAACTGGAAATGGAAGGGAAATTTGGTACCCATAAGGAATAACTAATTGTAAAAGGGTTTAAGCAGTGCCAAGCCATTGACTATGATGAAACATTTTCACCAGTTTCAATGATCAAATCCATCATAATTATACTTTCCATTACGTTTTATCATGCCAATGAGACTTAAAAATGGATGCCAAAATAACATTCCTTACTGATAACCTTCAAGAAGATGTATATATGACACAACCTGAAGGGTTTTTGACTCCAAAAAATGCTAATAAGATATAAAAATTGCAAAAAATCAATTTATGTATTAAATTAAGCATCTCATTCATAGAAAATTCGTTTTGATGAATCCATAATGAAATTTTATTTTATAAACAATGAGTGTGATACATGTGTCTAAAAGTAGTTTAGTGGGAGTGTAGCCAGTTTCATATTAGTATATATTGATGAAATATTACTCATAAAAAATGAAATATGATTCTTATAGTGTTTTAAGTCATGGTTGAATAAATTTTTCTCTATAAAAGAATTGGATAAAGAAACATTTTTTTGGGATTAAGATCTGTCATGATATAACCAAGATAATTCTCAGCCTAAGTCAATGTACATACATTAAAAATATAATGAAGATATTCAGAACAAAACAATCCAAGAGTGGATTGTCTTCTACATCAAATGGTATTCATATTTCTAGGAAAATGTGTCCTTTAATACATTAGGAATTAAAAATAATGAAAAGGATTCCAGACACACCAGTGATTGGGTGATTCATGTATGTTGTGTTATATATTAGGCTATATGTTTCTTATACACTAAGTGTGGTGGGAAGATATCAATCAGATTTAGGTGGCTATCTTTGGATGGAAATCAAGACTATACAAAAGTATTAGAGGAATAATAATTGTATGTTATTTATAGATTCTTGTTTCCAAACTGATCAAGATGACATGAGGTCACAAATACGATACATTTTCACATTGAATGAAGGTATTGTATGATAGAAGAACTCAAACAAGGATATGGTTGTAGATTATAAAGTAGAGTTTAAGGAAATTATGTATTTGAGGTAGCTAAAGAAGTTTTATTGATTCACAACTTCATCTAAGAGCATGACTTGGTACTAAGAAGTAAACATCTTATCAGACATTACAGTGATAATACTACAACCATGGATCTTGAAAAAGAGCCAGGGTCACATCAATGGGTAAAACACATTCTTTCAAAGTATCTTCTCTTGAATGATTTTTCTCAGAGATATAAGGTTATAATGATCATTATTTCCATGGAATATAATGTGGAAGAACCCTTTACTAAATTCTTGACTTAGACGAAACATGATTATCATGTGAGATCTAGCTGACTAAAATTCATAGGTAATTGTCTCTAGTCCAAGTGGGAGTCTTTTAGAGTTGGTGTCCTAGGACTAAATGATTATACATTGATTAAATGTATATTTATTGTATTTAATATTGTTTTAACATCATATTATATATTTTCCTTTTTTTTCTGTATGAATTTAATGTAAAAATGTCTAAGATTATTTTTCACATTCATAAGGTCATAACAGTTCCCTTCTATGATGAGAATATTATAGTACTATGAAAATATTATTAATATATTTATTAAATTTTATAACGTACTATGATGGGACACTTGGTATTTAGACTGTCATATGTGAGTGATCGTAAGTGGGTGAGTATTCTTCTCAGGAAGTTAGTACTTTGTTACCTCCAAGATGGGAGATTATGAGAACCAAACCACCTGTAAAAATTCTCTATGTTTTGGTTTCATTGAATATTCTAATATATGAGTATTTTTAATGGTTCTTAGACTTTAATATTATCATTAATGTCTGTCATGAATCACACACTTAGATTTACTGACCAAAACTATCACTCCATATGTTGGCAGGAAGTAAGGTGTATAGGGTGTATCACGATAGACATGTCATTAATGGATAAGTCAAGGAAGGATTTACCCCTTCCATATATTTGGATGATGATATCATAGACCTTTTATTGGAATATAACTATCACATTAATTTCCATGTACATGGAGTAACGATGTTTTTATTTCAGATAGTCAAAGAAATACGTATTGAGTAAACATGTTGATGACACTGTTGTGAAACCTATTTGATGAGATATTATAACAAATGGGTTATATTACATAATGATCATTCATATGTGGTTGTCAATTTTGCAACATTAATTTATTTATATTGGGTTCCTTGATCCATTTCTAGGTAGTAAACATGGACAAGAGGCAAGCCCACCTAATTCCAATGAGAAAGAATCCTAGAGGGTCCCACACTAAATGTTTCCATTAAACTCAATTAAATTCTATTTGTGTTTAATTAATGAAAAAATATCATTCTCACATATAAGGAATGATTTTATTCATGTTATATTGATCACATAAATTAAATAAATATATGTTCACTGAAATGTGAATTAAAAATATTTATTTATTTTGTTGAATATTTAATAAATATTTATTCACTAGTATGTGAATGAAATATTTAATTATGAATAAAATTTTTATTCAGGTTTTCAATAAAATAAATATGATTTTGAATGGGCCAAGACTGTGTCCAATGAAGAATATTAATTAATAATCCTGTTAAATAATATTTGTTATTACGCTACTTGGTGTGCTCCATAAAATAATAATAATATTATTATTATTATTATCTTATGTGGGTTTTATTAAAGGTAATAAATATTATTTAATGGATTTTAGGAAATTAAATAATATTTTAACCTAAATCCTAACTCTATAAATAAACGGTTATGTATATTGTGTATTGAATCCAAAAATTGATAAAATAGAATTGTTTTGCATAAAGAATTAACTCTCAACTCCTCCTTCTATCTCCCTCTCAAAAATGAGAAGTTCAAGAGAGATTTATTGAATAACGATGAATAAAAAATAAAGAAATATAAACACAGAAAATTCAACTCACCATGATGGAACCTAAAGATCAAGTGGTGTTTCTCAGAGATTATAGGAGCATGTGTGGTCACCACTAGAGGGATTCAATTCTTGGATCCTTACAGTGAAATGAAGTCAATCTGAAAGGGTCTTTTCATACAATCAACATTCACCAAAAAAGAAATTTCTTAATATAATGTATTTTATTTCTTCAAATATTAAATAAGTTAATTATAAATTTGACATACAATATCATCTCCCTTGGTTTCAGGTGAATATTATTAAAATAAATTTTAATATATCTGCCACCACCATACACTTCCACTATGCCTGGAACCCAAAACTTAAACATGTTAATCATAGATGATTTCCTTATCATTCCTATAGGAGTTTTAAATCTCAAAGAATAATGTATCACTATACATGGTCAATTTCAAACCATTACCATGGTTTTATCCTTCCTATGAAGTATGTGTCTCTGGATCTTTCCTTTTCCACATTCCCTTGTGGAAGTTTCTGATTTTCTAATTATTTTTGCATCTCCAGCATTGACTAAATCCAAGTTAATTTTTTCCCATTTTATGAAATATATATGTGTACCTAATTAAAGAAATATATTCTATCATTTGACTATAATTTTTCTATCTCAGCTATTTCTGTAATATCCTTAAAAACCTTTAGGATAATTACTTAAGATGCACATTGTTTTTTTATGATGCAAGTTTGTTAATATTCTTAAGAAACAATTTACATTTAAAAACATGATATGATGGATTTATATCATTTTATAACTTAGATGATATCCCTTTTTCATTATATTAGACATATAGTTATGGGATTATATCCCTATTTGTGAAGCATATCTTGAAAAATAATATATGTTTTTACAATGTAGATAAATCTCATTATTCATAATTCTTATAATTACATCTGGAATCTGATATGTCTAAGAAAATTTATACTTATGAATTAATCCATGTAATTTTTTAATGATTAATTTTTTCTTTCTCTACACATCATCAAATTTTTACTTAAATAGTAACTTCGATGTATAAGGAAATATGAGTTGATGAATAAATCCACTATATATTTCATGATCAATGAATTCTTAGTCAAGATATTCTTTGGAACATGATATTGAAGTATCTTATATCTTATAACCATGAATATTTCTTATATCACATTAACATTACTTAAAAAATACTTAAAATAATCATATGAAGTATAATAATTTACCTCTAACTTTACTTTAGAATAGTACATTCTCTCTAGATGAACTAAATTTGAGATCTTTTTCGCCTACCTTTATTTCAAAAATTTTATTCAAAAAATTATAAATGTGTTGATAATAAATAAGGTATTTATATCCATAGATTCTAAAACCATACTGGTTGTATCCTTGAAAAAATATTTAGTTTTACTAAATAATGAACTATCATTCCACAACTAGGTATAACTGAATCTTTCAGTTTATATTCATTGATTATTTCCAATGATTACAGAATTATTAAACTATTAGTTGAGTATTAAACACCACAAACAACATTCATTACTATATGGAATAATGTATCCTTTGTATCAATGTACATGTGAAATAAATGTTTTGTTAATACTTAAAAAAAGTTTAGATATAACCATTAAACATAGAAATTAAATGTTGTGTACGTCTCACAAATAACTCAAGAATAACCCTTTATAAGCCTCCTAGAGAACACACTTTATTATAATGATTCTATTAATACAAGGTAACTGTTTTTAAATAGACATATGTGATAGGCATATTTTATTCTATACCCAAGTATGATCGAAACATTATATACTATGATGAATATACACTAAGTGGAAGCCTTTTCTTTCTGCTACTTCAATTGATTATATTTATTCTTATATGGACTTATCTCATGACATGTGATGAAAATAGCCTCTTTTTTAATTAAAATTATATTTTATTTGAAGGCAGTTATGAAGGTTCCTTTGGTGTTATACTTTCCATTAGCCTTTTCACCATCTCTTCTAACTCATCCACCATAAGAACTAAATATTAATATTTCTTTAGGTTCTTAAAAACATGGTGAACCTTACCCTAAAGGTAATGAACACTTTTTTCCATACTATTCATTTATTAATCTTAAAATAATCTGGATTTAGTGGGTGTAAAGGTTATGAGAATGGGATGTATTGAAGGATTGTGATCTATATTTCAATTTACATGTATTTAATGTAATCATCACCCCAATTCATATTTTGTTTCACTTTCTATTTGTAAAACTTATCAGAGATATGACAACATGTAAGATCACCCATGTTATAATGGTGTATCCACAACTCATTGAAAATTGGTGACAGCCTTATGATGTAATCATAAAATGTGATATAAATGAGCCTCTTATAAGCATATTTCTGAACCGTACTTCTTGAAGTGTCTTAATAGGTAGTGGGGACTTTGTAACTTAGAATTTCTTATATCATAGTACATTGTGCAAGTTCCTATACTAATCTTGTAAATTCTTACATGATAGGACATGTAATTTTTCCATAATTACTCACAATTTATATGTGTTATTACTTTCCATTTTCTAGAAAATTAAACTCTATAATATTAGTACTTTTTTCTTGATTATTGATTAGACATTAAGGATTAAATAATTAAATTTATCCCACTATTTTATTGAACTCTCATTTCCCTCAATACTAGATTCAGAATACATAGTCACTAGAGTATTTTAGTAGAAATTATCCTGGAAATTTATCCTTATAGTTCAAGCTATGGATATACCCTTACTCAGAGAGTTTTAAGGTAGGTGTTTCACTAGATAACCACATTAACTCATGGCTCCTTAAATACTTGAATGATGTTCTTGATTATATAAATCATAAACTTGATTTACTCAATTATTTGGCTCTAAAGATTCAACAATCTAGTTATGTATAATTTTTTTCTACCATATTTTATTAAGTATGTATATATCTCTCATATGAACTACCCAATAGTAGAAGGAACACTCATCTATGTTTTAATAGCGCCACTTGCACCCGATTTTTTTTCAAATTAAAATGATGGAAGGTGTTATGACATAATATTTCTTTGACTGTTTTTTTTTCTCAGTGAATAAAATTATTTTTTTATCTATTATGCACATACTATGTGATCACAATTACAAATTGACTATATATTAAATAGAAAATTTCATCCCATTATAATATAATTTCATCTAAGCATGAATTTTTTATTATTTTATTTGTTCATGTATACATTCGTATTTTCCAAAATAATAAATGATTCATAAATTGAGAAAAAAATGTGGATAATCTTGATAATTTCATATTGTTTGATATATTTATTGTCAATGGATCAACCATGACACTGTGGGAAAATTCATGAGTCATCACTAACTCATATCATGGATCTCACCCCAATCCAATGTATCAGCATCTCGTCTAAATTACCACGTCATCTCATCATGGTCCTCATCTTATAACATACTCATCATAATAAAAAAATACTCACAAACATTTGAGAGGGTCTATAGAATGCGTAACACACATGAAATAAAGCTCTCAGGGACACACAAAACATTATACATATTAAGAGGGGAAATAAGATATGCATACAATAGAAACAAATTTAATTATTACATAAAGCATATAAAATTAAAATATATAATTATATAAATTAAAATCTACACATATATTGGATTGTTGATTCTCAAGATCAGTCGGCATGAAAATTAATGCATAATTAAAATAAAAAATGTGGTAAATTTATGTGGGAGGAATTAATTAAATTAAAATAATTAATTAATAAAAAAATTTCCAAAAAAAAATGTTTCATGGTCCCAGATTGAAATTTATTTTAAAAAAAGAAATTTAATTTTTGAAATTTTCAATCCTTTTCTGATCTTCCAAAGGGCCTAGAAAAACCTTGTAAGGGTTTTCAATTTTTTTTGGGGATTTTTGGGCTTTTTCAATCTTGAATGAGGCTTAGTGGGCCCGGAAGAACTTTCTCGAGACCCTTTTGGATCAAGATGGTCATTTCTCAACACATTATAGGTTGGGCCGACCTGTCTTTGTCATGGGTCAACTGATGAGTATGATGTTAAGCATGAGGGATAGTCCTGAAAGGTTGATGGAACTAATGGGGAGGGTGGCTAATCTAGTTGATCCAAAGGATAACGTTCATGATCAGAACTAGTGGGTTTTTTATCCAATAATAGGTGGTTTTCATGGATAGTGGATAATATGGAAGGACTGGAAGACACCGTGATGATAGGGATTAAGTAAGGTGGCTGATAGGGGAATTGGATAGTCACTTGAAGGTTTTTCGATGCAATAGAGATGTGGGTTGTAGGGCGGTCTGGCAGTACGGGTATGGGAATATGGCATTTCAGGGTACATCTTAGTCGAGGGGAATAGCGGTGATAAGGGAGGGTCACCTATTGTGATGACTACAGAGGTGCCCGAATGGAATCCCTACACTTATACAGTGGTTTGGGAGTAATAGTGGAATGATGGTGAAGGGATAGGAGGCTAGATGTGTAGGGAACATAGTGGGGTGACTATAGAGTTGACTGACAACTCTTGTTTTGTTTTCTTATTACTTTCTAGGGGTGGGTGTCTCCCCTTCAACCCCTCTCTTTTTCAATCTTTTTAATATATATATTTTTTCACCCTATAGGAAAATTACTTCTCTATTTCCAAATTGTATTTTCTTATTTCTATCCAGCTCACAACTTCCCCTAACACCATTTTTATTTTTTTAAATGATTTTACAAAACTTACAATACAAGAATTTAGTGAACATAAAAGTGAATTAAATTTATTTATTTAATTATTCCATACTATAAAATATTTTCTGATTGTAAATTACTATTCTGATCACCAAAATTCGGCCGATGTTTGGGGTTTCATTAGAAACCATCACTAGTGACCTCTTTGGTGTAAAATAACATGCACATGTTCATGCACACACACACACATGAAAACAAACATACACATATGTTCTTAAAAATTAAAAACATGAAAATGGAATATTTAACGTGATTTAAAACCTGAAAAAACTGCAACTTCATTGTATGATGTTGGGTTGAATCACCGTCTATGATGTTGGGACTGTAGTGAGGCCCTCTTTATGAATTTAATAAAAATAAAAAATTTCATGGGTTAAAATTTCACATGCTCACACTGATACCAATTTAAGGTTCTAACTTGGGAAATGTAAGTATATGTGGTAGGGATTTAAAATTTTTCATCACCGATTGAGGATATTATGTCATCACCGATGATGCTCAATGAGATATATGAAAACCCTAGACTTTAATACACATAAATTCCTGATTTATTACATAAAATTACATATAATAGAAACCAAAATATCGAGAAATATAGTGTAATTAGAAATTATCTACATTATATAACATCTTAAAATAGATAATACGTCACCATTATTTAAAAATTCCTTAACATTCTCATAATATTCCGTCATACTTAAAACTAGATGGGATAACCTGGGACATACATAATAAAGGGATGAGATGTAAATCCTAGTAAGGGAATAAACCTGGAATATCATGTAGAAAGTAATAAATATTAGAAAATTGGTATATAAATGGGTTATAAAATGGGTAAGGATCATAAACATGAACAATGAAGCATGATATAGAATGATAACATAAAGAAAACATGGGAAATTTTTCAAAAAAAATAAACATGGAATAATAAACGTAGGTCAAGGATAACACACCAAGAAATAATATCATACAATGTACCATGATGGATTAGGTTTACCACCAAATCCCTTGCATGATTTCTCATGTAACTAAAACATTACCCAATGAAATGGAGCGCTATATAATTCTGGGTGCTCTGGTCACATTCATTTCATTCACATTTATAAGTGTGCCATAGGGGTCATACAAAATGGAATATTTTTTTCATCACATTTTATTCCATGATATAGGATTATAGAATACATACAAGTAATTCCACTATAAAATAAGTATAATATTATAAATATGAACACTCTTTATATAAAATGGATATGGGTATTCACTATACAATTCATTGGCATGGAAACTCACGGTAAAATTTTGGCGGCATAACTGCGGTATTTAAATATTCATAAAATTGTTTAATGAGAGAGAAATGGATATATCATAATTTTTATATAAAATGGATAGTAAGGGGGATGTGAAAAATAATATCCCAACATTATGAATTGGCAATAAAATAAATAAATTGAAAAATATTCTTGAATAAATAGGATAAGAAAAAGATCCCATACTAAAATTTGTTATGGTAATCAGGGTACAAAAAGGTTCATCTGAGGGATTAATGAGACTAGAAGGGGTCTCTCATAATTTAGAAATCAAATGAATATTAAGGTGGATATGCAAGAACATATCCCAACATTAGGAATTTGAGAAAAATGTAATAATATAATGAAGATACTTGAATAAAAAGTAGGAAAGGGTCCCTTACTAAATTTCGATATGGTAACGAGTGTACATAAAGGTTCATGGGAGGGATTAATGAGAGTTAAAGAGTTATATATTCACATGGTAATAAAAATTATAGTAATAATGTTTTAGTAAAACATACCCAAATAACTAAAAATGGAAACTAATTGGCATGACATAAAATATGTTCTTTATTAAAAATTAGAGACAAATCCCTTACCTTGAAAGGGTGATTCCAAAAGCATGGGAGGTGCTTCTTGAGACCTTAGGGGAACCTTAGGAGGGATCTAGAGAGGTTATAGAGGATTAATGACTTGATTTATGGTTTTTTAGTGAAGATAAATGAGAGTTTGGGTGGGTTTATATAAGAAAAGGAGGAGAGTTATTTATTATTTCTTAAACATCAGTTTTGGATACTATACAATAAAATAATCAGAACTAAAAACCTTATCATGTTTTTTCCATTGTTTCAACCAAATGGAAGTGGTTTTCCTTATTTTATAAGTTAAATGTCCTAAATTATTAAAATATTATCCTTGGTGATGTGTAAGTGAGTTATGCTCTTAAACAAATGATTGTAAAACCACAAAATATAAATCTGGTTATGAAGGATTCATAAAGAATTTATAAAATTAATAAAATAAACATAAAATCATATTATTTTAAATTATAAATATATATTTGGTTTCTTATAAATTATATGGTAAATATTGAATCACTTTTGGGTCATTAAGATGATATAATATACATAATATATTTATACTGTATTTAATTTTTTCCCAATAATTTGACTATTTCAAAAAATTATGAAAAATTAAACATTGGATAATTTCGATGTTATGATTATGTAAATGGTATTTATTTTATAAAAAAAATTATAAATAATATAAATTAACATTTTAAAATAAAATAACTATTTATTGAAAAATACTCATTTTTAATAATAACAGTTTTTCAACAATTATAAAAAATACATTTTTTCACCTCATAAAAATATATTATCATTTATATTTAAAATATAATTTTAATAGTAAAATTTAATTAAAATATTTTTTTAATAATTCATGAATTAGTCAAAATAATTTCCTGATTGAAATAATATTTTACCGTAAATACAATTTATGTTTTAACATATCAAAAATATAATTTCATCAAAACCATTATTTAATTATTTATAAAGTAACAACAAAAAATATAATAAATTTTATATTTAAATTAATATATATATATATATATATATAATATTAGGTTTGATTTACTTCTAATCCATGGTAAATTATTTTTACCTTTATTTAACCTATTTTTCATTTAACGTCATAATAAATATTTACAACGGTTACTATTGATATTGTTAAAAAATTATGATGAAATTATAAAATAATATTAAATAGATAATTAAAAATATGGAATCCAATTTATCAAAATCAATTCACATAGGTGGATGAATTTAATTTAATATAAAAACTGCAAGGATGATGGGAATCCGTTTTCTGAAAAATGCATTTTTTTAATGAAAAGATTCTTTTACATTCCTTCTATAACAGGTAATATTCATTATATAAATTTTAATTAAAATATATATATATATATACTATAAATTTAATTTAAATCGTTCCAATTATAGGTTATTTTTAATTAATTAAAATCGATAAACATTTTTCATTTTAAAATTACTTTTAGACAAATGTGTTTTAAGTCTAAAAATAAACTTATACAAAAATATGGTATAAGTATTATTTAAATATAATTAATTGAATTATGTATAACTATAGAATACTTATATTACCTTTAAAAAAATTAAATGAATAATTTTTCTTTTAAATTAATTAATTTATAAAAATAAATGACAATGTTACATAAAAATGAAATTTTTCACAATTCACTGGAAATATATATTTTCTAAAAAAAATATGAAATTATCACCATAATTTAATTTTTATATGATGATATAAAAAATTTATTTTTCATCAATAAAATTTTTATAAATTTTTTAGAAAAGAAAATTATTTAAAAAAAACATATTTTGAAGGGAAAAAAGGCATTACCATAAATTTATTTATTAATTAATAAGAATTTATCAACATATTTAGGAAATATATATTTCATAATGTAGTTAATATTATTAATATATGTAAACATAATGGAAAGGTTAAAATGATAATATTAAAATAAAAATTGTTCATTTGGGTTTGGTGTTGGGTAACACATATGCAATCAAATATAGTTTTTACTTTTAAAAACCCGGGGCATTATATGATACGAAGTCCTAAGGATCTCACTTGAAAAATTATAAGCATGAAAATTAAACCGAATAATTGCCTCATTTGATCTGAAGTCATGCTTCACATTTTCTCATCTCTAGTAATTGTTACTTAAAAGAACTGAATTTGGTTCCCTCTAGATCATCTACAAGAGCTTATAAAGTTTGTGGGAATGTTGTTCCTCAAATTCTGGGTGCTAGATTAAAGATTTGATGAACCGATCGATGTCCAAACAATCACCAATACACAATTCCATATCCATGAAAGATATCTTTAATCGATTACAAATGAAAAATTCTTTTCCCCGTAGAAAGTGGGGAAAAGGAGAGAGAGGCTATAAAAATCATAGGATGAATAGTACAACTCCTGAGGGCATCCTCATATTTATATATCTTGGTGAAGAATACCCAAAATATCTCCCCAACCCCCGGATATTCATTACAATCCAAATAAACCACAAATCATGTGTTATGACCATCTAAGTGGGTCATGAAAATCATTTATACTTTCTTTACTTTATTGTAATATAATAAATATATTATGTGGAAAATGAGAGTCATTAAATTGACTTGTAATTCCCAAAAATATAAAATGAACATTAAATATTAAAATAATATTCATTCGTATAATATTTTTTCCTATGTATTTTCTTTAATACTTTTATATACTTTCTATAAATAAATTTAATATTCATTGTTCAAAAATATAATAATATAAATATATTTATTCTTGGGTATCGTATATTCTCATACATCACTCAGACCTAGTGGTGGGTCCCATCATATCCTAAACTCATATTCATTATAATAGGGAATAATTTTAAATAATCTTAGGGTGTGACACTTTGGGACATTATCTTGATAGTAGTGAATATTGTTCATAAACCAAAAGTGGAGTCTAAAAACCCATGGAGTCCTATATAGCGATAAGGAAAATTCATATCAATGACAACCATTCCTATGAACACATGTCATGTAATATAATCTTCTTATACAATTATATCTCATAAAGTAGAACTTGCACTCTATGTCATCATCCTTTCTTTATATATTATTCTTTTACCTAACTAGATAGGAATTACTTATACCATTGCCATAGTTTTAGTGAAGGTACTACCATCCTGGTCAACTATGCTTGAGATATTACTTCATTTAAAAAGAAACAAATTCTATCGTGATTATAAACAATGACGGCCCTGAGAATTCTGTTGCCCCAGACCCACATTAAATTTTTTTCCCTAAATACATTGAGAGCTACAGTAAACTAATAAAATTAATGCCCCTTACTTTGTTTTTTTTTCTTGTGTGTTTCCCTAGCTCATGGGCTCTTTTGTCTTGCCCTAGGGTCGGCCCTGATTATAAAATAAATTTCATACCACAAATGGCATGCCCAAGCAAATCTACCTCACTATGACACCAATTCCATGGTCTTCATCTTGCACAAAAGTTTTCAATAAAATAATATACACTATTAATAATCTCAATTCAAGAGACAATTACATGTGTTTGTATATAAGAATATCAAATTTCACCTAAAACATGTGGTTTCCTATTGTAGGGGCAGTCCTCATGATCTCATCAGATCTAGGTCACCATGTTTTAACTTTATTAGAATATTTTTTAATGCTTATGAGCCACCAACACCAGATAGTCAAACGTCTTCCTTTTCTAGTCTATATGATATATCAAGACCATGGGACATAATTTTTAGACTAATTTCATAGTATCTCAATGTTCTCATTATAACCTGGAACTAATATTACATTTTATATGAAAAATAATCAATGTAAATTACCAATAAAGGAGTATAAGTATAAATATCAACACTATTATGGTAACTATACGTCATGCATATGTCGTTGTATACATGACATGATAATCAAAAAATATTTTTTAAGTTGGGTATGGAGAGCCCAATTTTACAATAATTAGATGATATATTATATTAAAAAGATTATAATTATGTCATTACTATCATATATATTCATTTTTTCATAATTTTAACATTTCATGTGATCTAATGATGAAAACAGAACATGTCCCCTCATGGAGATGTTAGTCCACAGGTATGCATGAGCGATGTTTACATTTCCCAAAAAATAGAAAAGGTGATGAAAAAAGGTTATTACATAAACATAATAATATTTTATTATATAATATATACTAATTTTATTATATCACAACATTTAGGATATGTTATAATTAGGTAAAAGAATAAATAAAAAACACCTAATTAAGAATGATACCTCCTTTTTAGACAACCTCCAAAGGTCTATACATGAATCCTTATTAGGATAATATTCTGATCAAAGTAGGACCTATATGATGTGGGTAAAGTTTTTTAAAAATTATTTTCATAGGTATTGGATGAGATTAGAGGATCTTAAAGTGTGTATATGAAATAATAGTGGTTTCATTTTATAATTAAGGGGGAGAACACACTTGGATTTTTCATAGGATTAAAATATATTAATGTATTACTCAATAAAAATTACTCCAAAATGAATAATATCTAAATAATAGATGATATACAGTCCAAAAAAGACCATAAAATAGGATTTAGAAAAGTTTTTAATTATTTTTAACCCTCTTTATTTTGTATTTAACACTTTTAACATGTTTTAACTTTTACCATGGTAGTTGAATTTTTTTCAAAATCTTCTACACAAAATGGACAAAAATGAAAGTGGAATAATTAAATAAAATGAAATTATAATTTAAAATATTAATTACATTTCATAAAAGTAAATTTATATAACTGAATGAAATTAATTTTAAAATAAACCCACAAAACACGACAAATGATAGTTTTCTTGAAAAATGAATTTTTAAGTTTAAAAATGTTTATATAGCAAAGTCAAGAGTAATTTTTATTAAAATGAAATTTCTTTCAATTTTTTAATTAAAATTAACTAATAAAAAAGTTAAACTAAACCAAAATTGAATTTTAATTTGTAAATATGTGAATGAATTGATAATTTCTTTGATAATAATTATTTTATACTATTCACTATAAAATCAAATTTTTCAGAACATTCCAAAAAAATAATCTATGAAAATTTTGAGTTGATGGTATAAAAATCATATAATTTTGATCCAATTAAAATTATATAATTTAGAAATTATTATTTTTAATAGAACCATAGTATACATGGAAAAATATTATAAGAATAAAAATATTTCCTTCTTGATTGATAAATTACATAATATTTTTATAATGAATATAACCCTATAAAATATAATTAATGAGTATTAATAAAGAATGAATTTGATTTAATTTTAAAATTACCTAGGATTTTATATTCTTACCCCTTTTCAAAATTTTATCCTTATAATTTTATTTATTACATGAACAAGTGGGGATATTTTTCCTTCATATAATTTTCTAATTCTCATGTTGCTTCTTCTACTATATGGGTTTTCCACAAAACCTTAAACAAACGAATAACCTTATTCCAAAACACCTTCTTTATGCAATCAAGAATATAAAATTATTTTTAATTATATGAAATAATCTTATTCTAAATATACTACTTCAGGGATCAAAACATGAAATTCATCTGGAATATATTTCTTTAATAATAAAACATGAAACACAAAATGTTCATGGAATAAACTCAAAGGAAAATATATTCATTGATAAAATGATTCAACTTTCTTTTAAATTTTATATAATACAATGAATAACTGACTTAAATATCCTTTTTCATAAAACAAATAACTTTTTATGGGGATAATTTAAGAAAAACATGATCATCTAACTCAAATGAAATATATTTCCTCCAGTTATCTATATAACACGTTTTTTAACTATGATATTCCCTCATATAGTTTTTAATAATATTTACCTTTTCATATATCTATTTTACCAACTATGGTCATAACTAATTCCTTTTACGTACTTCTTCAAAACAAGTTGGATTTTGACACTTCTTTCCATATAATTCCTCAAAAGGTGTCATCTGTATATTAGAATGAAATCTATAACTATAAAAAAATTCTACCAATGAAATATGTTGATCCAAAATTCCCTCATAATATATTCAACAGGATCTAAGAATGTCTTCCAAATTCAAAATCATTAACTCTGACTATACATCAAAAAGAAGATTAAAATATAAACTAAAATTTAATTCAACGCCTAATGACTTCTGAAGGCCTTTCCAAAAATTAAAAGTTAACCTAGGATCATGGTAAGATAAAATGGAAAGAGGTGCTTCATGAAACCTAACTATAACCTTGAGATATAACCACTAATAGTTATCTAAATTCATAGTATATTGAATATGAAAGAAATTTTTTGATTTATTTAATAATTTATCAATAGAAAAGTTACATTACTACCTTGATATGTAATTGAAGTTCCAACCTTGAAATGAATAGATATATTTTCCTATTTCCACTTTGATACTGGTAAATATTGAATCATCCCTTTTGATAATTTTCATTAAAATTTAACCTAATAATAAGTTATGCATTTCATAGTAAAATGGTTAATGTATTTCTTCATTACATTCCAAAAATAATACTCTTGATGTTATATGTATATATTGGTACTACAGGGATGAAATGGAAATAGGGAGTCGTTAACTTCAATTAAAAATACTTTTTTCATCTGAGAGATAGCAAGCACTCACAATCTTTATATGAATCTCAAAATACCTTCCTTGTCAATGTTAAACGCAAACATTTTGAATTACTTTAACAATCCTACCCTTTCTTTCCAATCATGTTCATCCTACTGAGATTTATTAATTCTATCTTACAATCACAACTACACTATCACATGAAAGAAAATAGAGTAAGATCCCACATATCTAGTTTCTGGTAAAAAATCATAAAATAATTTACTAAAGGATACTGTTCCATAAATATCATGTTTAATGATGCATTATCTTTTCAACATAAAGTATCAACCACTTTGTTTGCTTTTTGTGGATGGTATTGAATCATGAAATCATAATATTTTATTAGTTCAAGTCATATTCTTTGTTTCATGTTAAACTCATTATGATTTAATATATACTAAAAAACATAATTATCAGTATATATTTCACATTTTACACCATATAAATGATGTACTTAAACTTTTATATAAAAAAACCACAATAGCATGTTCCAAATCTTGTGTAGGATAATTTAAATAAAAAAGTTTCAATTTAAATAAAGAATAAGTAATTACCTAATCATTCTGTATCAAAATACAATTGATTCCCTTCAAAGAAGCATCATTGTATATGATAATCACCATTTCTATAGAGAAGGGACAATACCGGAGCATTCACCAATCTTCTTTTTAGTTCCTAGAAACAATCATCACACACTTTCATTCAAATTAATTTAACACATTTTCAAGTTAACATAGTTAGTATTCTAGATAACTGATCTATGTTTTGAAAAAACTACTCGTAGTAACATACTAATCCAAGAAAACTAAAAATCATTATTACATTTTTAGGGATTTTCTATACTTCAATCACTTTATTTTTAGCAGAATCAGTAGTTATTCCTTATTTATAAATAATATTTACATGAAATGAAATCTACAATAACAAAAAGTCACATTTACTAAAATTTAATATAAATTATGTTTTTACGGTTTTCAAAAAAAATCCATAGGTGTCTCTCATGATCCTAATGACCTTAAGAATATATTAAAATATCATTAATAAATACAACTATTATTATCTAAATTTTCATAGAAAACTCTATTCATAAAATCCATGAATACAGTCGGTTTATTATAAAACCTAAAGACCATAACTAAAAACTCATAATGCTCATATCTAGTACAAAACTATACCTTTATAAAATTTTACACCTTCTCCTTTAGTGATATTATTAAAAATATAGATAAATATTTGAAAAATATTGGTCTCTTTGGAGATAATTAAACAAATCATTGATATTAGTTAAAGGATACTTTTTCTTAACAGTAATGTTATTTAAGTCACTATAATAAATATAAATCCTCAGTGAGCCATCATTATTTTTAATAAATAAACCGAGAGAACCTCATGGTGATGTTTTTGGATAAATTAAAACTTTGTCATGAAATTACTACGATTGATTCTCAATTCTAAAAGTTTTACCTGGGCCACTAAATAAGTGGGTTTTAAAATTGGTTTATCATCATGAACTAAGTCAATAGTAAACTCAACCTACCAATAAGGAATAACATGGGGGAAATCATCAATAAATGTATCCATATATTTATTGACTCCTATAATATCACTAATTTGAAAAATTTCTTTTTTTCTAATAATATAATCTAGGTAACATTCACTTCCACCATTAATTAGTTTCTCACCTTCTAGATATTTTTTCAAATGTATGAAATCAATGAATATAACTTTATTAGATTTGAAATATATCTTAGCAAGATAAACTAAAATCCAAACCATTCCCAAAATTATATCAAACTATACTAAGGTAAGTTTAACAATATTTGAAGTAAAAACTATCCCATTAATAACAAAAGAATGACTCCTATGATTTTTGTTTCTTTAATACATTCACCATTAGTTTTCTTCAAAAGTTTTATCTTTTTTTCAATAGGTTATATTCCCATTTTTATTTCAATTTTTTTATAAATAAAGTATTGTAATGATCTAGAGTCAAAAAAGACATTGATATAATTTGAATAAACTAGTATCATAACTGTTACTAATTGATTAGATAGCCCAAAAGCAATTGTAATAATATAAAATGATTTTTTCATACCTTTTTTCTTTCAATATTAATGATTTTCACCCTGATTAACTAAATTCAGACACATGTTAGCATAATTTCCCAACTCAATGTAATTAAAAAATCTCACTATTTTATGAATATCTATTACACCATTCTTGTATTGACTCTTTTCTTTATAGTCAAGAGTCATATGACCAAATGTACCACCCTGTAAAACTTTCTAGATCCTATCAAACATTCCCTAAAATTTCATTTACCATAATTAGAACATGTTGTAATATTACCTCTAGACTTATTAGTTTATTGATTCTTCATTTCTTTCCACTTTTTTTGCTTCTTACTCTTTTCATCATGAGGTACATATGTTTCAAAAAACTATATCTGAACATTGGTATCATAATGAAAAGTTTATTATAAATTACAATTTTCTATTAGACCAATCCCATTTATAAAATTGGTTTTTTCAATTTAAATATTTTTTCTCAATTCATAGTCAAATATCATTGGGGAAATATATCATTTAGAAAATATTCATAAATATATCCCATAACATGGAATTAATCTCATATATCTCTCTCGTATTATTAACCAAAGACCACACCCAATAAAATTCTCCTTCAGAATGATAAAAAACAAAATTTTGATTTTGAACTTCTGAACATCCCATGACATTGAATATATCTTCAAGAGTATTGATCTATCCTTCATCTACCACTAGATAAAATGTTCCACAAAAATATGAACGGTTTTTTTTCATAAAATTCTATACAATTGACTTGTTCCTCTATGGTGAATATGGTTTCTTTACAACATGGATGTCACCGCTATGTATAGCTTAGGCTAACTAGTTCATCACTACAAAAAACTACTCAATTCAAATTCCAACTGTTCCATGTTTCTAATTTGGAATGATATTATCCTCTTCAGCCTTTTTCAATTTACTTTCCTAAAAATTATTCTTAATAGACATATATTAGATAAATAAATACAATAATCATTAAAAATATATATTATATCAACATGTCCATAAATTTGAATATATGAAGTGTATTTTATTAACATTATATTAACCTGAAAATTTATCTAAACATTCCTTATGGTATATACGATAAGGACCCATCCATAAAAAATTACATATTCTTGAGTTTTTAGACAATAATTCACTTTCTTTCATTCCTAGGGATCTTTTCATGTGTATAGTTTTAGAGAATTAGGTAAAAACTCTTACATAGAAAACACATTCATTACTTAGTGTTCATTCCCAATCAGTTTCTAATTTTTTATAGGAAATTTCTTTTAAAATAAAACATTTTTTTTTCATGACAAATCTTTAATATTTCAAGCATGAATTCATCATCATTCTTATAAATCTTTAAACCCTAGAAAATTTTGAAAATGTGGGATGAGAAAAAAAAAGCTTAGTAATAGATATAAATTAATGAAATCCATTAATCTAGTGAAAAACATGAAAACCCCTAAAAAATACCTTTTCCACATTTTTTTGAGATTAAAAAATAAAAAATATCTTCATGGGGAAAACACTTTTATCAATGATAATCTTCAAACCCCATGGAATGAAATTTAAATCCCTTATAGGAATTTTAGAGCATTATATTCAAAACTCATGTACACTTGTGTTAAAAATAACTATATCCCAATTAAATACATATGAGAGACTTCACAATTTAACTCCCTCTATTTTCCCTTTGAAAACAATGAACATTACCTAATGGATTAGAGAGATATATCAAGCGCCCCTATTGTATACGATATATCAATATCACCAATAATATATGTGGTATCAGGATTACTCTTTATCTTATATAACTCTCAAGTACCATTTCATGAGTAAACCATTTTTATCTTTCCATATTTTTATCATAAATCCCATAAAAAAATCTTTTGAATCCATATAAAAAAAATTTGAATATCAAAATACCCTTTTATTTTAAATCCCATTTTAAAAAAAATTAAAAAAATCAAAAAATATTGAGAAAATTCTTTTCATTTAAAATATCCATAGAAACCTTTAAATTAATCTTCCACGAAAATAATAGTTATAACGAGGGGAAACTTTGGTCAAGCTGTATATGTTAAAAAAATATTCTTTTTTCGCTTTTATAAAAATTAAAAAATATACCATACATAAAACATTAAAAAAATATAAATAAATATATAAATAAATTAAAATATAGAATAAAAAAATTCCTTAGAAACATTTTAATCATAAATAATAATATTCTTGAAACATTTAAAATAACATGAATACAGATGAGAATAAGTTTAAATTATTTTAATCAATATTTTAAATGGTTTTTTTAACTTTTGAAACAAAATAAAGTTACAGAATAGTTTTTGAAATGGAATTATAAACACCTTTTTTCATTAAATTAATGGTAAAATACATCTAGAATATATTTAATTCACCATACAAAAGAAAATATATGGTGAATAAGGTATCAATCTCAATGAAAATAAAATGAGATGAGAAATCCCCTTACCTTAAGTCTTGTCTAGCTTCATATGTTATATAAAACCTGAATGATAAAATTATATTAGTTTTATAATTTCTAAATAAAATTTCCATGTAAATTTAATTATTATTATTCCTTTTATTTCATTTACTACCATGTATTATTTATTTACTAAAATGCTTAAGTTAAAATTGGATTTTTTGGGGTTGTTCGGATTATAACCTCAAAACCACATCGGTGCATTGAATATGGTCCAAGGGGTTATATTTCCATTATCTATGGAATCATAAACTTGTTATATTTATAATATTTTTACATTAGATACGCTTTCAAAACCCACCATGTATGGTGGTTGTGAAAAATGAACCACACTATTTTACGGAGACAGTAGTCTGTATGTACGCATGTACGATGTTTTCATTTTTATAACGGGTAGAAAATAAATAAATTAAATAATATTTTACTTTTATAGAATCATAAATATGAAATAAATGTCATATTTATACACTAGTTTGATTATTATGACCATCCATATAAGTTGAAAATGAAAAATGAATCACATCATCTCATTAAGGTTTCATTCCATACATATCCAATGTAACACCCCGATATTTTGTGAATTAATTTTTTTGAAATAATTTAACCTTTTTTATATTTTTCATTTCACATAACACTGAAAATAGTTAATTTTATATTAATGAACTATGTTTGGATTGTGTTATATGAAACACAAATTTAATCATAAACTACCCACAACATAAATATTAACTTTCACTACATGAAACACTAACTTCGCATATGCAACATGCATCACCGATTTGGCATACATTACAAGCAACATTGAGTTTCAATAAAACATCTTTTTATTGTAATAATTATTTAAATGATAGAATTATAATCTAACTATTTAAATTATTAATATGAATAGTTATAACTACTTTCCAAATATTATTTATAATGGTTTTATATAAATAAAACATATTGATGATGAAAGATATATTTTTCAATAAATTCCTTATATGTTTAAAAATACTATTTTCGAAAATAAACTACTTTTCATGTCCTTTTGTGAAAAATAATAAAATTAATTTTTTGAAAAATATAGAAATTAATTTTATAAAAAAAAAATATTTTTGAATTTATAATTAAAAAATTATCTTGTGGTTATTTTTTAGGATTTTTTTGAGAAACATTATTTTTGGATAAATAGTGAAAAATACAGAATTTTAATTTAAAACAACCTTTTTATAATTTAATTATAATGTTAAATTATATTTTAATTTGGTTTAAAGTTTAATTCTATATTTTTTTACTAATTAATCCAATTTATGTCATTTTAATCAATTTCACTTTGAAATTGCGTATAAAACATACACAAACATTGGACGTGTTTACTTTCAAACCCGTAGTGTCATCCCGTCAATGGGATTAATTTTAAATTAATTTCAGCAACTTATGTCATTATAATTTGAAAAATTGGATTCCATATTTGGATTCATAATAATTTATAAATTTTAATAAGGACAACTTTTTTTGAGAACAAATATTAATAAAAATTATTAAAATTAATTACAACAGTTAAGAGAAAAAATAGGTTGATAATATACTAAAACATAAATTTAATACCGAAAAAGACCTATGAATGTGTCCAAAACCCATTTTATGGACATTATTCTTCCATAAACCTCTCAATATTGATTTTTTTCTGGTTTTTATGACTTTTTCTAGTTAAAAACGTAGGTACACCTTACTTGTTTTCCAAAAATCCAAGTGTGTCTTTTACCTTCCCTAAAAAGGTAACCATATCTCCCTCTTATTCACACCTCTAAAACCAATTAGATTTAGAAAATATCTTCCAAAAATAATTCCCAACATCCCTAACTCCATATTTAATCCTATATTTTGGCATAAAGCAATCCAAGTATTTGTTTTGGCACAAACCAAAATTAGTTACCCAATTAATAGGTAACATCTTCTCTCAAACACCTTTCTTTAATTTTGTTTCTCCACCCACTCCAATATATTATTCCATGTTGATATAACATAAAAACTATAATATATGTGTTAGGATTTTTTTTATCATATGGTTTTTACCAACACTTACATACACCTCCATCTAATGGGAAACAAATATACTATTTATCTGTACGGTGAACTACCGCCTCACAAAATAATGATTATTCATTTTTTATTTACCACCTTTCATGGTGTAAATTATGATGGAAAATATATTTATATATGTTTTATATTATATTTATTATTTATTTAATATTATATAATTATTTTATAACACGTTTCTTTATACTTTCCATTTTGTGTTCAAATGATAATTTCGTTTGAGGAAGTGTGGACTACTGCCCCCTCAAAGGGATGAAATTTATTCATACACTACATGGAATGTATTAAGGATGGATTTAGTGAAAATATATGATATATCTATTATATAATCATGATACATTAATATTTAAATATATTCATATATATACATATTTTTATTTTACTTTCTTTCTTTCTACATGATAATTAAACGAAAATAACATTCATGTGTACGTACGGATTACCGTCTCCATGAATGGTGTATTCTGTTTCATACTTATATATTCCATAGATTATTATAATAAAAAATATATATAAAATATATTTAAATAATGTTTTACATTTTTTAAATCATGATATAAGTATAAGGACCAAATATTTAAGAAATTAAGACACATGCGAAAAACAAAACGAATATTACCTAAAGTAAAACCTTAACATAAAATTGTTTACAAGTGGGTAATATAAATCCTTAATAAAACCCTATATGGTAATATAAGTAATAATATGTTTCTATGATTGATTTATTGTAAAATTATATTTATTATATATGAGTTTTGAATGAGTACTACAAGAGTCAAGACACAAGGTAAGGGGATTTCATCTCAATTTTTATTTCCATGAGATAAATGATTTATTCCACACTCACTTATTTCATATGATGTATGTTTTACCCATGAGTTTATTATATATATCTTATAAATTAAATTTAATGGTATTTACATGTCCATTTTATGAACTATATTTTATGGTATTTAAGTATAAAAATTTACTAAATCGGTAGGAGAGTTTGGTCTCAATTCGTCTTTTTGAGTCACGTGTTTTTTATCCACCTAAATTATTTTTAGAGGTGTATATAATTTCATTTTAAATTTTATATCATGAATATAATTATTTTCATGATATTTTATTCTTAATTAAATTTCCTTTTATTATATTTAGAGTGTGATCCCAAGTTACCAAGTAGTAATTTTTTATTGAAACAATCTCATCATTTCTTGAGATTGTTAATGATTATGCTTCCTTTGATGAAATCTTATGATCTGCCTCTAATGAATGATCATGAGTTTCTTATGCTCTATTATTTCATTATATATTCATGTATTGGTACCATTATTTCACTCTTCAGTAGATAATATAGTTGTGAATGTGTTTTTAAGAAATCCTAACTTTACCATATCTTCAGTCAGAAATATGTTTTCCTTCAAAACCATGTTTTCTAAAAAGGGATTCCAAGAATATTATAATATTCTCCTATAATCATTAAAATTAATTTTTTTTTTCCTTTTTGTCATTTACAAATGTTTTAAAAGTAATATTCTTGTCATTTTCCAAAAGATTAATATTTATACACTTTATATCATGAAAAATAATTTTTTTTAATTCATACAGCATGTACGAATATACCCATTATTATTTCTATAAATCATCATTTTCATGTTTACATGGATAATTTTTAAGAAATTGTTTTTAAAAGTATTTTAAAATAAATGGTTTCAAATTTTTTTTTAATATTCTGTTATAATATTTCACATAAAATGGTTTTCAAAATGTTTTCAATCCTTATTTATAAGTTTTCAAAGTATTTATAAATAAATGGTTTTCAAACCGTTGTCAAGCTTCTTTCATGAGTTTTAAAGTAAAATGGTTTTAAAAATATTTTCAATATTTCCTTATAAGTTTTCAAAGTTATTTTCCATGAAATTGTATTCAAAGATTTTTTAATCTTCATTTACATGTTTTTAATAAAAAAAGGTTTTGAAAATTATTTCAAGACTTATTTTTATGTTTTCAAAGTATTTTTAATGAAATTGGATTTCAAAATGGTTTTATGTTTTAAAAAACTTTTTTTTCAAAGAATAAAGGATATTTTCCTTAGAAAATGTTTTCAAAATATCTTTCCATGTTATTTTACATATAAAATGAAATCTATTGATGTTAATAAATCTCTTATAAGAAATTATCCAAAGGATACATTCATATTCTTTATTGAATGGTTTATGTTTTGATAGAATAATTATTATAAAACCCATTTCACTTCCACGGGATATATGCTTTTGAAACCTGCTTCTCTTCATGGGTTATGCTTCAAGGAAATTATTATGAAACATATCTCTTTTCCATAGGTTATGATGTGATGAAATGTTAATGATTCCAATTTCATTTCATGGGTTATGATTTGATGTTTATAAAACCCATCTCTTTTCATGGGTCATGATATGATGATTTTTTTGGCACAAGCCTGTATGATTTCTTTATGTGATGGGTGGGACCTATATATAACTCCAATTAATTAGTAAAGGATAAATGTTTTATGGTCATAAAGGGTACACGGGTGGGAATTCCATTCCCAAAACAAGAGGGTATACATGAGAATATCACAAGCTCGAAACAAGAGGGTACATGGGAGGATATCCTAAGCCTGAAACAAGAGGGTAAACGGGAGGACATCCCATGCCCAAAACAAGATGGTATATGGGAGGAAATAACAAGCCCAAAAAAAGAGGGTATACGGGAGGACATCCCATGCCCGAAACAAGAGGGTACATGGAAGAGAATCTCAAGTCCAAAGTAGGTACACATGTGATTAACCCAAGCCTAACATGTTACAAAGGCCTTGGTAGACTGCCTTGACATATGGTTTTTATATGATTATGTGTTTTCCACAATTCCATGTTATATTAATATGTTATGATTTCATGGGTTATTTTCTATATTTACATATGATTTAGGTCTTATGAACTGTGAAGATTTATTATAATATCTAATATAGAGGGTTTGATCTTTAAATGTTATGCTCAACTTCTATACCCTTTTGTTCATGTTATGCTTAAGAATTTCCTTTATTTACCCTTACTGAGAATATGAGCTCACCCATTTCTTATTTTTCCTTTCCTTAGGTAATATAGAAATGTTTTAGGTGGAAGTACTAAAGGTTGAGATATTTATAGGAGATGTTGAAGATCTTTCACTATGATAGAAGATATTTTTTCCAACTTTTCAACGACACTAACTATTATGGTCCGCAGGCATGTATTTTTGAAATGTATTGAATATTAATCTAAAATGATTCAATATCCATGTATGTTAATCTTGGGTCACAATAGTTGTTATCAAAGGAAAGGTTTAGTCAATATTTAAAAACTAGAATGATAAAAAATTACTGAGGTACCTAGGTATATTTCAAAGGATATGTCTACGGATGTTTATAAGGATAATTATATGGATGATCTAGAATTGAGGAAAATTTCCTATAATTTTGGTAAAGGATAGAGTGAGTGGTTTGATATAAATACATCCTTTTCTGGATACTACAAGTGGGTGTAGATCTAGAACAGATGTGCCTATGTGTACCGACTCTGAAAAAAAAATGATACTGACTAGGGGTAATATGTTGCACGATAATGGGCCTTATTGCACACATAGTTTTACACTCTTTGGGGATATGCTTTGGGAATTCAAAAACTCTTTATGAACCATCATAATTAATTTTAATATAAGTTGGATAAAATAACCTGGGATGAACCTAGGATTTCATAGATTAAAGAATATTTTGTGATTGATAAATACTATAAGTAATGATTTTCATGACTATGTGGTTTTATATTAGGATAAGTAATTCTCACACAATGATTCTAGTTTTATTCAATGGAAAGAACCCGAAGAAAATGGGTTAACATTGAATGTGATGGGTGATTTTTTAATGAGAATTCAAGTGGGATGTTCACTATTGTAAAAGGTGCCACGATCATGCCTAATCAGTTTTCACATAGCATTATTAACAACATGTACCTTAACCTACTCTCGAACATTACAAGGAATATAAAGAAGGAGTTTGTTGAGATTTTAGGAAATAGACACCATAGAGGAAAGAAGATTTGGTTTTCTTTGTGTTAAGAATGTGGAAAGAATTACCTAAGTGAATGTATTATAGATGTTTTGGATATTGAAAATAAGGACACAAAGCAAGTGACTGCAGGGGGAAAATGAAGATTTTGGTTAATTAAATGGATGAGAATATTGTACTCCTTAATACATCATATAATTTTAAGTGTTTTATGTGTGTAATAAACCGTCATTATGAAACTCAATGTCCCGAGATAAAATCTCCTAAAGATGATAAGCAAGGTTGTGTGAGTAATGGTTACATTACTAATGATGAAGAGACTATAGATGAAATGTGATAGGAAAGAGGTATTACATAATAGAATGAGGTATCCATGTTAATTTCATAAGGATGAAGTTGGATAATAAAAGTTTTTATTAAATAATTATTAATGGTAAAATATATAAGGATTGTTTAGTTTATGTTTTTCTCTATGTATTTACAAGAACACATTGAACGACTTTGATTGGATAGAAATGTTATTTAATGGAATGGTTATGTCCATGGAAAATACCTTATTAAGGGAAAGATAAACCACAATATTTTCCTTATGTTATGATAATGTTTTTGGATAATGATATGTGGGATATGAATAAGTAAATTTGAACGTAATTACTACCTTGGAACTAATTAAAGAATTGTTTTCAGGTGGTTTATTCTATCATTGATTAAGTTCACAACATTTTTGGATTTATGGAATAAATCTAATATACGTTGAAAAAAGAAGAATGAATTTTTTTCAATAAGTATTTATGGTAATTTAGGTTATTAACATGTTTCAATAGAATGTATGATGGAGGTATTCACATGTTTAGAGTGTGATAACCAAGAGTTAATTTTTGGTATATGGGGGAATAAATGTTAATAATATTCCATGACTTTATTTTTAAATTATTAGATTTTCATATTTTATAAGGGTTATATGGTTAAAAATTCATTAAATGATTAATTTAAACTTTGGAAGAAGTATTTTGGTATTGAAATTGTATTGAAAACCTTGGTTAAAATGTTGTTTATTGATTAACCTTATTTCAAGGAGGTATATCTTATTTTGGAAATTGTATTAGTATGGTTTTAGAAAAGGAATCTTGTGTTTTGGGTGATAGCCAGTCAATTATGGTATGTTCATGGGTCTTGAACCCATGACTGAAAGATGATAAGGGTTTCACACTTATGACTAGCCAACACGATATCCTGGTTAATGTATAATTATTTCTAATGAATAATTATTTATGATGAAAAAATAGTTATATTTTATATTTAAAGATTAAAATATTAACAATTCTGATTTTTAAGAATATTTATAGATAAATATTTATACTTTTTGTTCTTTTATGAACCTTAATATCTTTGAAAAGCGTATTTTAGCACTTCATGCATCAAAGTTAATTTATAGACGTCTATTAAATAAAGAAATAGATGAATTATAAATTGATAAAAGCATAACTCAATAATGAAATTATTTTATAGAAATATTTCAATTAATTATATTTCCTTATACTCTTTGTCAGAAAATTAATTACTCAATGTCTGGATAATGATCAAAAGAAAATGTGTTCCCCTAATACCTTAATTTTATTGAACTAGTGGCCTTTTAAATCATCATAGATTTATGAATTTGAGGCCCTCAAAATTTCCTTGACCATTAAATTGTTTGTGATTGATGACCTCAATCACTCTATATAAATATTTATTCTTTTACTACTGGTCTAATATTCACTCCCAAACTATGTTATTTTCTGTGGAAACCTAGTTATATGTTACTTTGGGTAGCAATTATGGTTCCAACTTTCACTTTTTAATGGAAGCTTTATTATCCATATTTATCATGTGGGTTTCTATGAATGAAACATTCAAGTACTAAACCTTTAATAACATAGATTAATATTGAGGCAAAAATCATTTTAAGTGGGGGTATAATGTAACACCTTGATACTTTTTGAACTATTTTTTTCAAATTAATTTAACATATGAAATATTTTTCATTTCACATAACACAAAATATCGTTCATTTTATATTAAAGAACTATGTTTGGATTGAGTTATACACAACACCATGTTAATCATTCACTACACATAACATAAATAATACCTTTCCATACACACAACACTGACTTCATGTACACAACATACAACACTGACTTGGCATACGTTACATGAAAAATTAACTTTCTACAAAATGTATTTTTATTATTATAATTATTTAAATGATATAATTATAAACTAGGAAATAAACATAGTAATATGAATAGTGATATCTATTTTTAAAATATTTTTTATAATTGTTTTATATAAATAAAATATATGATAATGAAATATATAATTTTTGGTAAAGTCATTAAATGTTTAAAAATATTTTTTTCTCAAATAAACTACTTTTAATGGCCTTTTGTGAAAAAAAAATAAAATAAAATTTTTGAAAAAATTAGATATTTAATTTGATAAAATAAACATAATTTTTTAATTTATAAAGTTGAAATTATCTTAGGGTTAATTTTTGTGATTTTTCTAAATAACTTCATTTTTGGATGAATTGTGAACAATACAAGATTTTAATTCCAAGATTCATTTTCATATAATCTATTTATAAGGATAAATTAAATTTTAATTTGGTTTAAAAGTTTATTTAGATAATATTTTATCAATTAATTAAATTTAGTTAATTTTAATCAATTTTACTTTGAAATTTGGTATAAAAGCTTAGCAAAATTTTGGACGTTTTTACATTAAAAACTATTACTGTCATCCCATAAACGGGGATGATTTAAAATTAATTTATACCACTATGTGATTATAATTTTAAATTTTTATTCCATATTTTTATTCATCATAATTCCTAACTTCTAATAATTTTAACTTTTTTTTCCAAAGATATTAGTGAAAGTAATTAAAATTAATTAAAACATTTAAGATAAAAATTATGTTGATAATGTTCTAAAATGTAAATTTAAGACCCAAAAAAACCTATAAATATTGTACAAAACCCATTATATAGATATTATTATGCCATTAAACTTCCATTATTGGGTTTTTTTGCTTTTCTTAGGTAAAAACTTGAGTATGCCTAACTTGTTTTAAAAAAAACTTAGTGTGTCCTTTCCCTTACCTATAAAAGGCCACCACTCATCACTCTTCTTCACATATCTAAAACAACTTAGTTTCAGAAAATATATTCCAAATTAACTTTACAAAATTACTCTCTTCCTCCTTTAATCCTCCATTTGGGAAGAAATCTATCCAAATAAACCTTTTGGCACAAACCAAAAGGAGTTACCCGATTAAGAGGTAACGTATGCTCTCAAGATCCTTTATTTTATTTTATTTCTCCACCCCATCCACTCTCTTTATTCCATGATTTTATAAAAAAACCCAATATATTTAATATCCTAGTTTTTTTTATTATGATAGTTTGAATAACACTTACACATAACTCAATCTAATGGGTAACGAACATACTATTTACGTGTATGACAAACTACCACCTCATGAAACGATGATTGTTCATTTTTCTTTTACCACATATCATGATGAAAATTTTGATGTAAAATATATTTATGTATGTTTTATATTATATTTATTATATATATAATCTTCTATAATTATTTTATAACACATTTATTTATACATTCTATTTTGTGTTCATATAATAATTTTGTTAGAAGAAGTATGGACTACCGCCCCCTCAAAGTGATGTGATTCATTCCTACACTACATGGAATGTACTAAGTATGGGTTTAGTGAATATATATGATATATCTATAATATAATAAAGATACTGTAATAATTATATATATACATATATTCCTTTTACTTTATTTCTTCCAATGCAGCAATTAAACAGAAATAACATTCTTGAATAGGTATGGCTTACCATCTCCATGAATGGTGTATTCTGTTTCATACTTATATATTCTATGGATTATTATAATAAATTTATACTGAATATAAATTATATTTAAATACCTTTTTACATTATGGAAATCATGATATAAGTATAAGGACCAAAGATATAACAAATTAATTCACATTCAAAAATCAAAGAAGATATTACCTAAAGTGAAACACTAACATTTAAATATTAAAAAGTGGGTAATATAAACCATAATAAAACCCTATATAGTATTATAAGTATGAATATGGTTATTTTATATATGTATAATAAATTTATATTTATTATTTAGGAGGTTTTAATGATTAAGATGAGAGTTAATACACAAAGTAAGGGGATTTCATCTCAGTTTTTATTTCCATGAGATACATGCTTTATTCACTACACTTATATTGTGTGATGTATGTGATATACATGAATGAATTATATGTATATTATAATTAAATTTATAGGAATTTTCATATCCATTTTAATAACCTTATTTTGAGGGGTTTAATTTTCAAAAATTATCAAATCGGTAAGATAGTTGTGTCATAATTCATCTTATTTGAGACTCATGTTTTGTTATGCACCTAAATTATTTTTCGATGTATATGTATTTAAATTTTAAATTTTATATCATTAATCACATTATTTTCATGATATTTTATCCTTTATTTAATATTATTTTCTTATACGGAGAGTGTGATCCCAAGTTAGCAAGTAGTAAGTATTTATTGAAACAATCTCATCATTTTTCGAGATTGTTAATGATTATACTTTCTTTAATGAAATATTGTGATCAATATCTCATAAAAACTCATGAGTTTCCTTATACTCGGTTATTTAATGATATATTCATGTATTGGTACCATTATTCCACTCTTTGGTACATAATTTAGTAAAGAATGTGTTTTTAAGAAATCCTTACATTACCCTATGTTCAGTTGGAAATATGTGTTCCTTCAAAACCATGTTTTATAAAAAGGGTTTTCAAAAATATTATATTATTCTACTATAATCATTTAAATAATTTTTTCCCTTTTCTCTTTTACAAATGTTTTCAAATGATTCTTCTTATCTCTTTCTGAAGAAGGCATTTTTCTACCCTCTTTACCATACAAAAGTAATGATATTTTTATCTTGTACAACATGTTTGTATTAACCTGTTATCATTTTTGTGAAGCATATTTTGCATGTTTAAAAGGTAATTTATAAGCAATTATTTTAATAATTATTTTTAAATAAAATTTTTTCCAAAAAAAATCAACCTTCTTTTATAAGTTTTCAAAGGAAATGGTTTTCAAAATGTTTTTAATCCTTATTTATAAGTTTTAAAATTATTTTCAATGAAATTTTTTTCCAAAAAAAATCAGTATTCTTTATTTAGTTTTAAAGTAATAAGTTTTTAAAAAAAAGTAATCATTCTATATATGTTTTAAAATTTATTTTCAATGAATTGGTTTTCAAAGAAATTTCAAGATTCTTTTATAAGTTTTTAAGGAAAAATGTTTTCAAAATGATTTCAAGCCTTCTTTCTTTGTTTTCAAAGTATTTTTAAATAAAATGTATTCCAAAAAGTTTTTATGTTTTAAAAGACTTTTTTGAAAATAAGAAATGATATTTTCCTAAATAACTATTTTCAAAATATCTTTACAAATTATTTTCCATCTAAGATGACATTCATTGATGTTAATGAATCCCTTCAAGGAAATGATCAAAAGGATTTATTCATATTCTCTCTTGAATGGTTTATGTTTTGATGGATTAATTCTTATGACACCCATTTCAAGGAAATTATCCAGAGGTTACATGGGAGGAAATCCCAAGACTAAAATGAGAGGGTAAATTGGAGGGCATCCCAATCTTGAAATAAGAGGGTAAATCGGAGGACTACCCAAGCCCCCAAAAAAGAGGGTACATGGTAGGTCATCCCAAGTTCAAAACAAGTGGGTACATGGGAGGTCATCCCAAGAAAAAATTTGGTACACTGGTGATTAACCCAAGACTAACATGTTACAAGGCCTTATTAATCCTCCTTGACATAGGGTTTCTATATGCTTATGTGTTTGACACAATTCATTATTTTATTTGTATGTTATTATTTCAAGGATTAGGTTCTTTATTTCCTTAAGACTCATGTCTAGTGACCATCCAATATTTATTATGATAAATAATATGTAGGGTATCATCTTTGAAAGTTATTCTCAAGTTCCATACCCAATTATTCATGTTATTATTAGACATTTCCTTTATTTACCCTTACTGAGCATCTGATCTCACCCCTTTATCATGTTTCCCTTTCCTAGGTAATGAAGAATGGTTTTAGGTATAAGTACTAAAGGTAGAGATATTTATGGGAGATATTGAAGATATTTCACCAGGATAAAATATTTTTTTTTCAAGTTTCTAAAGGCATTAAACTATTACAGTCCTCAGGAATGTATTTTTGTAATGTACTAAATATTCAACTAAAGTAATGTAATATCTAGGTATATGAAGCCTGGGTTACTATATACACAAAAACGTTATAATATTTCAATGGAAATAAAGGTAAGAAAATAGATGATATATTATCTATAAATAATGATTATTAAGTCATTAATATCACATATATTAATTTTTTCGATCATTTTAACTATTCATATGATATTTTTATGAAAAATGAGGCACATTCATTCATGAGGTGGTAGTCCACATGTACTCATGAGCGAGGTTTCCATTTCCTAAAAGATATACAGAGAGATGAAAAAATGGTTATTTCATAAACGTAAATTTTTTTTATTATATTCTAAATATTGATTTTATTATATCAAAATGGTTATAAGAGGTTTTATGGAGGTAAAATAAGAAATAAATAAAAAACACTTGGTTAAAAAATATACATATTCTTAAGAAAACCTCCTTAGTTTTATTCTTAAATCCCTCTTAGTATGGTATTATAATAAAAAGGGATTTATATAATGTGGATAAAGATGATATGAAATTATTTTTTTAGGTCGTGATTAATATAGTATACTTTTTAAGTGTGGATAATAGAGTATAGGGTGTGTGCTTTTATAAGTAAGGGATATGACACACTTGAAATTTTTCAAACGGTTAAAATATATTAATGTCTTAAGTAAGTAAATTGAACTAAAAATTACTCATCCTAAAATAATATATGATATAGTGTCGAAATGTGACCATAAAATAGTATTTAGACTAGTTTTTAGGTCATTTTTACCCCTAACATTTTATTTTTCACCCTTTTAGCTTATTTTAACTCTTATTATGGTATCTGACATTTTTACCAATGTTACTATTCATAATGGCCATAAATGAAAGTGGCCTCTTAAAAAATTTGGAAAAAACAGTTCAAAATGAAGATTCCATTTTTTAAATTCAATTTATATAATTTATAGTAACTAATTCTAAAATAATCTAGTGGAATGCGATTCAAAATAGTTTTATAAAAAAATGTATTTTAAGTATTAAAATGTTTTTATACAAAAACAGTATTAATGTTGATTATAATGACACTAATTTGATTATTTTTAATCAAAATTAAATAATTAAATTTTAAAACCAAGTCAATATAGAATGTGACTTTATAAATACATGGAATAAAAAATAGTTTTTCCCAAAAAAATTGGTATTCTCTACTATTCACCCAAAACATCTTTTTTCAAAAAAAAATCCCAAAAAATCACTATAAAATAATTTTGAATTTTCTATATAAAAAATGATATTTTTTTCAAATTCATATTCTAAAATTTGGAAATTAATATTTTAAATAAAACCATATATTACATGTAAACAATTTTAGTAAGAATAGAACTATTTCATTTTTCATTAAATATAAATTAATAATATTATAATTAATATAACTGTATAAAATATAATTTTTGAGTATTAATAAGACATTAAATTGATTCAATATTAACATTGTATATAATTTTTCATAAATAATTCATTATTTTTTGGATAGTAGAGTAATAATTAGCAGGGAATATGAAACAAAGACAAAAGAATATATGTATCTTGTTAGCAGACATGAATAGATGAATTCCATATAAGAATAAGGTTAATGAAAGGGAAAATACCATGATTACCAAGGAAAGTTATGTGTGGAAAATCAAAGGTGTTTTAAGCATGATGTGTTCTCATAAATCTATAGCTAAATTTAAAGGATTTAAGGGTTATAAAGTAATTATGAGCCTTGATTCAATCACTAAGATGAAATGAAGAAACCACCTCTATCTCATATATATTGTTCTCTTAATGTGTACGGAATTGATGGAGGGGAAATTAAGGTGTATAACATATGTATAACTAAATTGTGGTCAAAAATTTATATCTATATGATATTTCTATGTTGGAGAGCTATAAAAAGTATCAAATTTCCTTCTTGAAACACTTGAGTTGATATCATGAAGATCTTCTTGGAGTTAATTTTTAATAAAGATCAAACCATAATGAAGTATTTGGATAGAGAAGTAGAATATACTATTATAAAATAATAAATTTTCATATATAATTTTATGAAGTAAAACTATGTAATATTTTGATTCCAACAGATGGGATCATATATATTTTTGTAGGCAGTATGAGTGTAGTTAAGAAATATATAGTTTACCCTTTAAAGGGGAGTTAAGATGAGCAACTTAAATGTATTACTATCTAATTTGAATATGAAATTTTGGAAAGTGTTGAAATCTATATATGAAGAGTTATATTGATTATATTTTTCTATACATTTATAGAAAAATAGAATTTTTGTATTAAGGGACAAAGATTGATAATTTAATATTAGGGAAAATTTTATTTGAAGAAGAAAAATTTGAGATTCTAAACATTAATATTTTGGTAGTTAATTTAGTAATAACAATGTGTTTTAAGAAAACATAATATTTGAATTATTAAGTTCGTAAAGATATGGGTGTAAAGGTTTATTTGAAAAATATTTTTGAACATCCTCAAAAAAAATTCTGAGTTAGTATCACATGTTAGACTATTTATGGACAACATTGATTTATTGATCTATCTCACTTATTTTATACATGGAGAATTTCTCACCTAAAATTTTATTTTATAAGTTTATGTCTCATTAACTTAATAAAAATTGATTCCATACTTTTCTTAAGTGTTTTAGTTTTTTCATAAAATAAATACGACAAGATGATATTTCATTCATGATTGAATAATGAGATATAGTTTAGTATCTATTACTATTGAACCATCCTATTTATTGTTAATATTGAGGTTAATGGATATTTATAGACTTTAGGATAAGGTGAATATTGAAGGGGTATTAAAAAAATATAAAGGGGGTATTGAAAAACCCAATGAATTGTGATAAAGATTGTTTTATTTTTTGTCAATGATAGTAAAATAAATATATGATGAGTTCAGTTGAAAGAGATAGAGAAATGGTTAAGGAGGTTAAAGAGGAAAATGAATGATAATGTATTTCATAGAAATGGGAAGATTAAATAACCCATTGTAAATTAGTTTGAGATATATCATGGAGTTTCCATGTTGTTTTCAATTATGTATATTTCTAGGGATTCATTCATTAATTGAAGATATATTTCAATGACGACAATGAAGAGTGAAAAAGGGAATAGTGGATTCTTGGAGACTTGATATATAGGGAAGTAACTTATATATATATTAATTATTTATCTAAAATTTGTTTATATAATTCCCTAAGTGTTGTTAGATCACTGAGAGGGGAGGGATGAATCAGTAATCACTTAAAACTTTTATCAATTTTTACCCTTTTTAATTCAACCTCCTTGATTTCTCCTAGTATCAATACTCACATATTTTTATGACACATCCTAACTAAGATAATTAAATAAATAAAATCACTATAATACTAGTATTTATAAGGTTCGTCTTGAAGGCATACTCTATTCCATTATTAGTTTATCACCCAAATCATGGTTTCTCCACTACAATCATATATTGTCTATAATGGTTTTTTTTACTACAGCTCCATTAAGTCTCATCATGTTTAAAAATTAAAAATTCTATTATGAATTCCTCTTGAAAAAATCACAGTTGACTTCTTTAACAGTTTCTCATTATATTCATTTATTTTCACGATCATTTCCTTATGTACCCTGAGTCACACAGGTTTTGTAGCTCCCCGCTGTGTATATGTAAGTTATTTCTTTTAGATCCTATTTGAAAGTCGATCACCAGATCTACAGAAGATACTTCTACATCAAAAATATAAATCTTCATTAACACATATTAGATTCTTTTAATTCCGTAGATTCATCAATAATGATACATGTAACTTAGTATCTTCTTGTAACTCAGCTTCACAGACCTTCAATAGATCATATCTCCTAGATTTCTCACTCTATTATCATATTTTGTAACACCAATAATTGAGAACATGTAGATTAGGTTACCCTATAATCAATTCCTTTTAAATTTCACTACATTGGATCACCCAAACTAATCTCAGAATCATTCTTAGGTTCTTTTCATTCCATAAATTTTGATACCCAGTAGGTTTAAAAGACTCAAATATCTTATTTTTCATCACTTGCAACATTCATTGGATATTTAATTTTCTTCGCTAAGATTATTCATCCTTTTATTCATTATATCACAAGATGTAAGTTTTTTCAACTCCCTGTACAATATTAGTTACCTCTATATTTTATATTTTTAGAGCCTTGATTTTCTCATAGTCTCACACGCATGAGTAGATAAATTAAATGTATTCTTTTATTTTTAATAGCTATAAATAGAGTACTGAGGGGACAAAGTAGCCACTAGTGAATTAGGTGCTATTATAGAATAATCTTATTGGGTTTCCATGATTTTTCATGTAACATTCTCTAATCAAGTGGTATTCTATAAATACCATCATTTAATACTCCTCACATGGACAAATATATTTGAAATGACCAAAAACCTAGAAGAACATAGTTATTATCTACATTATTACATTGTATCTAGATACATGGAATCACAACACAAATGATGAATAGTTTAGTATTCTTAGTAATCTAATTATACACATGTTTCCTATTTTACATTGAAAATTAAATGTAAAACATAGTAAAAGTGAATATTTTATATCCTTAAACTCATTCAAATATTCCTTGTCCATATCCTAGGGAAATAAAAAAATAAGAGTGTGCTCAAATGCTTAATAAGGTTTATGTATAGAGGAAACTATTGATTAGTCACTGAAAGAGGAAAATATTCAGTGTTTATATTACAATATTCATGGGGTTTATTAATCATAAACACTATTTTTAGTGCATTTTATACTTTGAATATTATTTCACGTTATAATTGTAATTCCATCTTAAAATGTACTATTACATTGTAAAATTTTGAACACTATTTAAAATACCCAATGATTCTGATTTTATTTTAATATTTAATTTTCATGATCCTCATTAATTTTTTTTACAATTGATACTTTTGTATTAATTGAATAATCACATTATAAGACCACCAAAATGGGATTTCATAGCAACATATTATGGGTAAATTAAACTTTACAAAAACCCAATAAAGAGACTGCATAGAACAAGATCCAAGCCCAATGATTCTAAAAATTTATCTAAATATATATTACATCATGGTAAAAATTTCATAAAATAACGATAAGAGATACTTTAAATTTTTTAATGGGGTTCCATGTGGCCCAAGTTGAAGATAAAATTTTGGGCCAGATTCTGCGTCCCAAAAAAATATCCCACAATTTCGACCATATCTCTAAATTAAAAAATCAATTTGATCTAAAGCTTTACTGAATGTTAGGGTATATCTGGAACCTCAGTTTCTTATTTTATGTCACACTCCAATTCGTCCATCTAGAAGCTCATTTATGCACCTATGTTTTGTGGATGCAAGTTGGATGTCATTTCAGTTTAAGGGGGGAGTCTAAATTCCACAAACTTTCCACCACCCTAGGCCTAACATACTCAAGTTGAAAGACTTGGACTATTGGGGACCGATCCAAGCCTCTTGAAATGTCTATTTAAGGTAGTACTGGTGGAGGAGTTTATCATCTTTGGTGCTTTCCTTCATTGTAATGTTATGTTGTGATTTTTTGTCTCAAGTTTGTCTTTCACATGTAAGTTGTTCTAATTCGTCTTAATTTATTAATAAAAGTTTTTCTTTCTCATATTATTCTGTTCTTATTCATATTACATTGATATCATTGGACCATGGTTTCAATTTATTCACCCCAAAACTTTTGTAATTATCATACAATGGTGGAGTGATTGTTATTTCATTATCTTTTTTTTACTTCTTTAATTCATCCCTCATGAATCTACTTCCCGCTTCCATTGAAACCATAACATCAATAGAGGGATAAACCACTTATGTTTTGATCCAAGGGAGTAGTATGGGGATTCATTATAGGTTATTTCTTACTCAATTAATGTTTAATCACTTCTTTTAATTGAGAATTTCGTTTGAATATCTTTAAAATTCATCATCCTTGTGGAATTTTAAGTCCACACACTTCAAATGCTAAAATGAACCTTTACCTTAGAGTGCTCATAAATATGATCCTATAAGTATATAGGTGATTGGTATTAATTTTTTTAGGTATTAAAATAGTATGTGATGATGTTGTATGATCTTCTTAAATGAACCCATCTCAAATATAAGAAATTGAAATAGTTGAAAAAGGAATGCATCTAACCAACCCCAAGTGATAACCAATGATCAACTCATTATTTTAAATTGAATTCACTTAATTAACATATAATTCACTTAAAACATTCTAAAATCAACCCTTGCTGGTAACTTAATACCCAAAAAATAATCCATAGAGTGTACAAGTCTCTAGGTTACTTCTTAGGTCTCTGAGGATTCAACAACCCAAGCTAAGCTACAAGAGACCGCTTAACCATAAAATATTAGGTAAATTTGGGCGAGTCCAAATTTTGGATTCATTGTCGGGGACCTAATTAATTCATCTATACACCCATTATATTCTCCCCCATTTCACATTTATCAACTCAAATTCTCTTTTCTATTCCCCTTTCTTTTGTTTTTCATGTTTCTTGGCGCAAGCCCCCCTATACCCATGACCGATCAAAACATCTAGTTAGGGTGAATAGTTCTAGGGTTGGGGTTTCATGTACATAAAGGGAACTATTTCAATTAGTTCCTAACCTTCCTAATACTACAGATTCAAAAATTGACCCCATTTCAATGGAATCTCTTCAAAGAAACTAACTCATAAACCCGGGTGGGAACTAAAATGGAAATCCAAATGATGCACTTGAAAAACCCATTCCAGAACCAATTAAAGATTCAAAAATGCATGAAAATGATGAAGAACTTCCCAAAGATTCTAAGAAACCCAATGAAAATGTGAAGGAACTGCAACCACTCCAAAAAATCAAACAACCAGCTCTCTTCCCTCAATTAATGAGAGGACGATCTAAAACATAACTGAATGAAAGTTTGAGGGAAATCTTCTCTCAGGTTAAGTTGAACATTCCACTTCTCGATTAAATCCAAACCATTGCTACCTAATTTAAGTACCTTAAGTATGTGTGCACTTTTAAAAAAAATCTCATAAAAACCTTGTCCTTTTGGCAGCTAATGTGAGTACCACCATTCAAGGGACCATTCCTCCAATGTTGAAAGATTCATGATTTCCATACATCAATGTTGAGTTAGAAGAGAATAAAGTTTTCAAAGCCCTTTTCGATATGGGATCCATTGTAAACCTCATTTCTTATGCCATGTATTTTTATATAGGGCTCGAATAACTCCAAACCACATCTGTCACTCTTTAACTTGTTAATCGTAGTTTTTGAGTTCCTAAGAAAATCTTAAAGGATGTCTTGGTGAACTTTTAAAATTTCATTTACCCATCTTACTTTAATGTCCTTGAAATTTACCCAAGATTAGGTCCTAGGGAGAAAACACCCACCATCCTTTGTTGTCCCTTTCTTTCAAAAATAAAATTTGTTATCTGAGTCTGAAATGAGAACATGACCATCACCTTTGGAAACATTAGTTTAAACATGAACATTTATAAAGAAAACTCTAAAATTGGGGATGATTAAGAGATCCATGAGGTTAATTGGTTTTTTAGAGTTGATAGTGAACTCAAGAAAAATCATGAAAACACTAAAGGATGTTTAATTCATGAAGAGATTTATTTTCTTTGTTCACATAAGGGAAATTTTCCTCTTTATCTTGAATCTCTTTCAGATAGATCTATTGATTATTTTATAGAATCAATAATAAATGATACCATTGGTGAAATCAATAACATTGAGTCTATACCCATTCATGACTCCGATCTGGACAATTTATTGGATGAAAATTTTGTTCACAAGGAACCAATTTTGTCAAGAAATCTGAACAAATAAATTGAGTTCAACACAAACTATCATCCTTTCTTGGAAAGTGATAACCAATCAGATCTCTAATTTAAGTTCATACCTTCATCACTCATGTATTAATTCTTAGGGGACAATTGATTCTTTCTTATTGTCATTTTTTCCTCTCTTGAATCAAATCAAGATATGACGTTACTGGTTATCCTAAGAAAGCATATGAAAGAAATTGGATAGACCCTTTCTAATATCCTTGGGATTATCCCACTCATTGGAACTCATAGGATTGTTCTTGAATCTGAATCTAAACCATGCTGGCAACCTCAGTGGAGACTCAATCAAAATCTTATGGATGTGATAAGGAAATAACTTCTTAAGTTGTTTAAAGTGGGTATCATCTACCCCATTGTTGGGAGTGAGTGGGTAAGCCCAATTCAAGTTGTCACAAAGAAATATGGAATCATTTCTATCATTAATAAATATGGTGACCTTCTCCCCACAAGGGTGAGTAGTGTACGTCGATTCTATATTGATTATAGTAAGCTCAACACTTGCACCAAGAAATACCATTTCCCCTTTCCCTTTATTGATCAAGTCCTAGAGCGAGTGGCATGTCATAAATTATATTTATTCCTAGATATATTCTCAGGGTATAATCAAATCGAGGTCTCCTTAGAGGATCAAGTAAAAAACATTCACTTTTCCATTCAGTACTTTTTCATTCAAGCTCACGCCCTTTGGGTTATGTAATTCCACTGGTACCTTCTAGCAGTGCATGATGGGAAGATTCTCAGACATGGTGGGGGATTTTTTAGAGGTTTTAATGGATGACTTCTCAATCTTTGGGGATACTTTTGAGGGATGAATTCTGAATGTTGAAAGACTTTTTTCAAGATGTGAGGAAAAGAATCTCATCCAAAATTAGGAAAATTTCCATTTCATGGTAAAGGAAGGACTTATGCTAGGCCATCTAGTCTATGGTAGAGGGATTGATGTTGATAAAGCTAAGTTCAACATCATTCATAACCCTCCCTCTCTTAAAACTTTTAAGGAAGTGAGGTCCTTCTTAGGACATGCTGGTTTCTATAGAAGGTTCACTAGGAATTTCAGCTCAATTTTTCAACCACTTTGTGCTCTATTGGTGATAGATGGTCCATTTTTATTGATATAAATATGTGAGGAATCATTATCTACATTCAAGTCATCTATTATCTCTCCAACCATCATGAAATCTCTAAATTGGAAACTTCCTTTTGAGATCATGTGTGATTTGAGTGACTTTTTTGTAAGAGCGGTCTTAGGACAATGGTGTGAGAAAACTCTATGTGTTATTGCTTATACAAGAAAATACTTAAATTATACACAACTCAAATACATCACCACTAAGAAAGAGTTTCTTTCTATTGTATTTTCCTTATAGAAATTCAATTCATATCTCTTAGAATCACCCATCATTTTCTTCACTGACCATTCATCCATGAAATAGATTTTCTAAAAACAAGATGCCAAGGCTAAATTGATTATGTGGGTTCTTATTCTTTAAAATTTCGATTTAACCATTAAGGATAAAAATGGTGTTGCAAATTTTGTAGTTGATCACCTATCTTGGATGGAATTCACAGACATCTCACATCACCTTCATGTGTTTGATTCATATCTTGACAAGCACCTCCATTCTGTGAGAGATTTCCCATGGTATGATGACATATACAATAATTTTGTGATGGGTGACATTCAAATTACTATAAACCCAAGCTAAGAGTAAATTCCTTTCTGATGTCAAACATTATGTGTTTGATGATCCTTACCTCTTAAAGTTTTTTCCTGATCCAATCATTAAGAGATGTGTTTCTGAGTCTGATCAAGAGTCCATTCTAACATTTTGTCCTATAGAAGCATGTAGAGGACACTTTTCCACAAATAAAACCCCTAAAAAGGTATACTAATTTGGTTTCTACTGGACTAACCTCACTGTGTATTCCTTCCAATTCTACAAAAGTTTTCCTCAACATCAACAATTAGGATCCATTACCAAAAGGAATCAAATACCCCTCACTCTCACTCTCATTGTCGAAATCTTTCATTGTTGTGGAATTGATTTCATAGGACCCTTCCCAAACTATAGGGGATACATGTACATCCTATTAGGTATTTATTATGTCTCTAAATGGGTTGAGGCCATTCCCACCAATTCCAATGACCATCCTTTTGTGATCCTATTTCTGAAGGAGTACATATTTTCTAGATTTAGAATTCTAAGGGCTATAATCCGTGATTGAGGAACCCATTTATGAAACCTCCCATTCTCTTCACACATGACTAATTATGTGATTTCCCATAAATTTTCCACTGCATACCATCCTCAAACCAATGGTCAAGCTGAGTTAGAAAATAGAGATATTAAAAAAAATTAAAAAGCTATCAATCCCTCTAGGAATGATTAGATTGAGAAACTCTTTGATTCCCTTTGGTAATATCATAAATAATTCAAAACCATACTAATAATGTCACTATATAGGTTAGTTTATCGTAAATAATGTTATTTACCTACTAAAATTGAGCATAAGGCCTTTTGGGAAATCAAAAAAAATGAACTTTGACATTTATTTGGCCAAAGAAAAGAGGAGATTAGATCTTAATGAACTTGAGAAACTTTGTACGGAGGCTTATAAAAATTCAAGGATAAATAAATCTATATTTGAAGACAACCAATCTAGGAATCTCGAAGTTAAACACTTAGAATAGGGAAAATTTGTGCTCCTGTATAGTTTGAAACTTCATTTACACTTAGGAAAGTTAAGGATTAGATGGTTAGGTCCATTCATAGTGCATAATGTGTACCCATTTGGGGTAGTAGAGATTAAAGAACCCACAAGTGTTCACATTTTCAAGGTCAATGGTCAAAGGTTAAAACCATTCACTGAATCATTCAATAAACAGAAAATAGAGGTTGAGTTAACTAAGACAACCTATGAACTAGGAAAAATTTGATAGATTTAGGATCCATGTCAGGCTAACGATGTTAAACAAAAGTGCTTCAGGGGATGTAACCTATTTTTTTCATATTTCCATTCATTGTGAATCATCTTTATTTTTTAAATATGATTAATGAATAAATTTGGTTATTTTTCTTAAATTTTTTTTACTTAATCTGTCAACTCGAAATATGATAGTACCTTAGAATATTGACATGTTCTTATATTATGAGTATGTATGGGTATGAACGGGAAGTTCTATATTAATCTGTGCCATGTGGTGTGATCCTTGAGTAATACCTTACATAGAAATTTAATTAGAAGACAATGTATCATCAGTTTATTTTATTTTATTTTTATGTTTTTTTGGGTTAAAGGAAAAAAAATTAAAAAAAATAATAATTAAAAAAATAAAAGGGCACATCATAGGACATGTGGAATACCCAATCACAACCAGTGAAGCCGTGTGGACTCGAACCCGTGACCTAAGAAAGATAGGGGAGTGCACCTACCACTAACATACGACTTATAGTGTTTTTTTCATCTATTTTATTTATATATATACTCATATTTTGAAATTTATATATCCATATATACATATATATATTTCTAGTTTATACTTGTTCCTAGTATCTGTATTTGGTTTTCTTAAATAGACAGGTGCATTTTTTTCATTTCCTTTTGTTTTTTTATTTAAAGGGACCTCAAGGGGTTTCTATTGTGTTCCAATAGTGTTGATGTTTGAGATTCAGGGTATGTTGAGTTGATGAATTTTTTATACAAATCACAGATATATAAACACAAACTATCATAATTGATTAGGCTTCTCTGAGTGACATGTAAATTAAGGGATTAAGAGGGAGAAATAAAAAATTTAACTTCAACCACCAGGGGAATTCATTCCATGGTCCTCATTTACAATTTCCTTTTTGAGCTCCCCTTCTCTACCTATACCCCCTTCTAAATTTAATTTCATAAAACACTAAGGGTAGTGTTATTTTAAGTTGGTGGGGGTTAGAAGAAGAAAACATTACTTTTGTGTGCATAAAAATGTGTGAAAGGAAAATTTTATTTATCCTTGAACATTATAATACACATTTCACACTTTTAAATTCAATATCAAATAATTTATCATGACTTGATTCTAATTTAAATTCATATACAATTTCATGACCATATATTTTGGAAATTGAGGTTTTCTAATGTGATATTTCATCATTTTTATTTTTATCCAAATAAAAAAAATCACAATGTACATCCTTTGGATAGTGGCGTATTAGTTTGAGCTCATAGGGTGCCCTAAATAAATAGCATAAGTTTGGTTATAATTTTAGTTTTATTATGAGTATTAAATAAAAATTAAAAAAAATTGCATATGTAGCAATGAAGTAAAAAAAATGGGTGGCTTTCGACACATGGGGATCGTGACTCCATAGTTGTCTGAACCAGAGTTAGTAATTTTACCTCTATTTATAGAAATTTGACTTTGTTTGTGACTGAGTTAAATCGAGATGATGCACAAATATATGGGCTTTACTTGGTACTTTCAGGTCTGTGATCCTGGGAGTCATCGGCAAAGTCTCGCAACATGGGTTTACTCTATTGAGTGAAATTTCAATTACCATAATAAAATTGAAAAAAAACAAAAAACAAAAAAAAAACAAAAAAACAAAAAATATATATACAATAAATTTTTTTTAATACTCATCTTAATTTTGGAATGTGATTCTACCTAGAGCTTCCATCATTTCCCCCTTGAATAAAGTTGAACCCCCATGTCTATTGTGATACACAATACATCATCACGCTTAATTGATATTGGATGAAATATGGTGATGAATTTGAACAATGGAATGGTCTTGGGATTGGGATATACTTATTAAAATATCTTGTATTAAAATATTTTGATGGGTTTAATGATTTTTTTATAATGTTTTTTTGTTATCATTGTGTATTAAAATTATTTGGAAAAGTGAATTCGAATTTCATATTTTTTAGATATATTTTTCTCAAGACTAGAAAAACACAAGTTGGGGGTGTGATTATCTAGGGATAGAGGCTAGTATTAATTGTTTATATTACAATATTCATGTTCTTTATTAATCATAAAAACCATATTTAGTGCATTTTACACTTTGAACATTATTTCAGATTATAATTGTAATTCCTTCTAAAAATTCACTATTACATGGTACATTTTTAACACCATATAAAATACCCAATGATCTTGATTTTATTTTCATATTTAATTTTTTGGTTCCTAATTACATTGGAAAAAGATAATACTTTTTGAGTAATGGAAGACTCACATTGGAAGAACACCAAAATGGGCTTTCATGGCAACACATTCTGGGAAAAGTAAACAGGACAACATCCTAACATATAGACTTAGCGAACAATATCCATGCCCAATGATTCTCAAAATTTAACTGAAGATATATAACATCATGTGTAACATTTCATAAAATATTTTCTAGAGCTAATTCGGATGTTTTAATGGAGTTATAGGTGGCCCACATTGCAGATAAAACTTTTTCCCAAATTCTGCAGCCCATAAAAATAGCCCACCATTTCCACCATATCTCAAATTCAAAAATCTATTTCCGATGAAAAATTAAATAAATTTAGGGGAAATATAGATCCTCATTTTATTCTTCTATGAAACACTCCAATTAGACCATCTAGAAACTCATTTAATTGCCTCTGTTTTGTGGATTCAAGATGGATGTCATTTCGGTTCAAGGGTGAGAAAATCTAAATTCAAAAACATTTCCACCACCCAAGGGCTACCATACTGAAGTTGGAAGACTTGGAATCTTGGGGGATAAACCCAATCCTCTTTAAATTATTATTTAATTTAGTATTGGTGTTGGAGTTTATCATATTTTATGCTTTATTTCATAGTAATGTTATGTTGTTATTTTGTTGTCTCAAGTTTTCCTTTCCCATAAAAGTTGTTCTAATTCATCTTAGTTTCTTAATAAAAGTTTTTATTATACTCTTATAATGTTATTATTCACATAACATTTATACTATTGGATCTTGGTATGAATTTATTCACACCAAATCTTGTGAAATTATCCCACAATGGTGGAGTGATTATTTTTTCATTATCTTTTTTATTTCTTCAATTATTACCTCATGAGTCTACTTCCCGCTTCCATTAAAACCATAGAATCAATGGAGGGATAACCAGCTTATGGTTTTATCCAACGGAGTATAAAGGTGATTAATTGTATGTTATTTCTTACTCAATTAATGTCTAATCACTTTTTTTAATTGATTTTTTTTAAAGATCTTTAAAATTCTTTGTCCTTATTGAATTTTGAGGCCACACACTTCAAATGCTAATACGAACCTTTACCTTAGAGTGCTCATAAATATGATCCTATATGTGTATAGGAGATTAGTATTAAGGTTTTTAGGTATTAAACCATAAGTTATGATGTTTTTTGATCTTCTTAAATGAACTCATCTAAAATATAATAAATTGAAATAGTTGAAAAAGTAATGCATCTAATCCACCCTAAGTGATAACCTAGGATCAACTCATTATTTTAAATTGAATTCACTTATGTATCTTAGCGTTCACTTAAAACCATCTAAAATCAACCCAATTCTTCTAATTCATATCCAAACACAGTTCATATAATGTACGTGTTTGTAGCTTACTTCTAAGGTCTCTTAGTATTCAAAAACCCAAGCTAAGATATGAGCGACTGCTTAACACTAAAATCTTAGGTAAATTTAGGCAAGACCAAATTTTGGCATTATTGGTGGGGAACCAAGTAATTTATCACAACAACCATTATATTGTCCCCCATTTCTCTTTTCTCACCTCAAATTCTCTTATCTTTTCTCCTTTAATTTGTTTTCACTTTTCTTGGTGCATGTCCACCTATACCCGTGACCAATCAACCCCTCTAGTTAGGGTGGATAGTATTGGGGTTTGGGAGTAAAGTACAAAAAGGGAACTATTTCCATTAAATCATAATCTTCATAATACTCCAGAGTCAAAAACTTATCTTATTTCAATGGAAGTTCTTCAAAGAAACCAACTCATAAACCCATGTGGTAACCAAAATAGAAATCCAAATGAGGCACATGTACAAACCATTCAAAAACTATTGAAGTCTTCATCAATGAATGAAAATAAGGAATAACCTCCCACAGATTCAAACCCCCCCCCCCCAATGAGAATGTAAAGTAACTACAACCACACCAAAAAATCAAACAACATGCTCCCTTCCCTCAATGCATTAGAAGAAAATCTAAACCTAGACTGAATTAAACTTTGAGGGAAATCTTCTCCCAGGTTATGTTAAACATTCCACTTCTCAATGAAATCCAAACCATTCCAACCTACTCAAAGTACCTTATGGAGATCTGCACTTATAAAAGGAAATTTTCACATAAAAACCATTTCCTTTTTTCTACTAATGTGAGTACCAATATTAAATGGACCATTTCTTCAAAGTAGAAAGATCCAGAATGTCCATACATCAATGTTGAGTTATGAGAGAACAAATTTGTCAAAGACCTTTTTGATATGGGAGATAGTGTGAACCTCATTCTTTATGCCATTTATTTTCAGTTAGGGCTCAATAAACTTTAACCCACATCTATCACTATTAAAATTTCTAATTGTTGTTTTTGAGTTCCTAAAGGGATCTTAACGGATGATTTTGTGAAAGTTGAAAATTTCATTTACCCATCGGACTTCATTGTCCTTGAAAATCACCCAAGTTTAAGTCTTAGAGAGAAAACCCCAATCATCCCCAGTCATACCTTCCTTGCAATAATCAAATCTGTTATCCAATTTCGAAATGGGAACATGACAATCACCTTTGGAAACATGAGTCTATACTTTGAACATCTACAATGAAAACACTCAAATTGGGGATGATGAAGAGATCCATCAGGATAATTGGATTGGTATTACTGATAGTGTACTCGAGGAACATCAAGTAATTACTGAAGGATGTTTAAGTCAAGGGGAGATTGATTTAATTTGTTCACATGAGGTAAATTTATCTCCTTAGATTGAATCTTATTTAGATAGATCTATTGATGATTTTCTAGAATCACCAATGAGTGATACCATTGGTTAAATCAATAACATTGAGTCTATACCCATTCTTAACATTTATCTAGACAATTTAGTGGATGAAAATTCAACTCACAAGGAACCAATTATGTCATGAAATCTGAACAAAGAAACTGAGTTCAATAAAATGTTCCATCCTTTCATGAAAAGTAATAACCAATCAGATCTTGAATTTAAGGTCCTACCTTCATCACTCAAGTATGCATTCTTAGGGGACAATCGAGCCATTACTGTTTTCATTTTTTCCACTCTTGAAACCAATCAAGAGATGATGTTACTCATTGTCCTAATAATGCATAAGAAAGCACCTATATGGACAATTTTTGATATCCCTGGGATTAGCCCACACATTGGAACTCATATTATTGTTCTTGAATCTGAACCCAATCCATGTCGTCAACCTCGGTGAATACTCAATCGAAATCTTATGGATGTGGTAAGGAATGAACTTCTTAAGTTATTGTAAGTGGGTATTATCTACCCCATTCCTATGAGTGGGTGGGTAATCCTGATTAATGTTATCCCAAAGAAAGTTTTAATCACTATGATCACCAATGAGGATCGTGACCTTCTCCCCACAAGGGTCAGTAGTGGATGGATAGTTTGTATTGACAATGGGAAGCTCAACTCTTGTACCAAAAAATACCATTTCCCCTTTCCCTTTATTTATCAATTCATCGATCTATTGGTGGGTTATCAATTATATTATTTTCTAGATGGATTATCTGGTTATAGTCAAATTGAGGTCTTTTTATAAGATCAAGGAAAAAACATCACTTGTTCATTTGGAACTTTTTCCTTCATGTGCATCCCCTTTGGGTTATGTAGTTCCATTGGTACCTTCAAGTGGTGCAATATAGGAATTATCTCGGACATGGTGGGGGATTGTTTAGATATCTTCATGGATGACTTTTACATCTTTGGGGATACTTTTAAGGGATTAGTTCTAAATATTGAAAGGTTTTTTCAAGATTTGGGGATAATAATCTCATCCTAAATTGGGAAAAATGTCATTTCATAATAAAGGAAGGACTTTTTATAGTCCATCTGGTCTCTGGTAGAGGAATTGAAGTTGATAAAGCTAAGGTCAACATCATTCATCACCTTCCCACTCCTAAAAATGTTAAGGAAGTGATGTCCTTCTTAGGACATTTTGGTTTCTATAGAAGGTTTATTAGGAATTTCTTCTCCATTTATCGGTCACTTTATTCTCTATTGGTGAAAGATTCTCCATTTTTATGGATAAATATCTATGAGGAATCATTATCTATACTCAAGTCATCTCTTAGCTCTCCACCTATCCTATAATCTCTAAATTTGAAACTTCCTTTTGTGCTCATGTGTGATGTGAGTGACTTTGTTGTATGAGAAGTCATAGGACAATGGTGTTAGAAAACTCCATGTGTTATTGCTTATGAAAGAAAATATTTAAATGATGTACAAATCAACTACACCATCATTGCAAAAGAGTTACTTGTTTTAGTCTTTTATTTAGAGAAATTCAGCTTCTATTTCTTAGGATCATCCATTATTGTCTTCACTGACCATTTGTCCCTAAAAAAACTTTTCCAAAAACAAGATTACAAGGATATATTGATTAGGTGGGTTCTTCTTCTTCCATAGTTAGATTTAACCATTAAAGGTAAAAAGGGTGTTGAAAATACTTTAGTTGATCACCTCTCTAGGGTGGAATTCAAAGACAACTCACATCACCTTTCTGTGTCTAATTCATTTCCCTACAGGCACTTATATTCTATGAGTGATTTCACGTGGTATGCTGACATAGCAAACCATTTGGTGATGGGTGAAATTCCTAAATTTCTAGGGACCCAGGATACGAGGAAATTCTTTTCTAATGTCAAACACTATGTGTTCTATGATCCTTACATCCTCAATTTTTGTCCTGATCAAATCATATGGGTATGTGTTCTCAAGTCTGAGCAAGAGTCCATTCTAAAATTTTGTCATGGAGAGGAATATAAAGGACACTTTTCCACAAATAAAACCAATATAAAGGTCCTAGAAAGTGGTTTCTACTGACCTAACTTCACTAAGGATTCCTTCCAATTCTGAAAAATTTGTCCTCAATGTCAAAAAATAGGATCCATTACCAAATGGAATCAAATACCCCTCACACCCATTCTAGTGATTGAAATGTGGTATTGTTGGGGAGTTTATTTCATGAGACCCTTCCTAAAATCTAGGGGATACCTCTACATCCTCTTACTTGTTGATTATGTATCCAAATGGGTTGAGTTCATTCCCACCATGTCCAATGATCGTCATGTTGTGATCCGATTTCTGAAAGAGTACATATTTTTCTCAATTTGGAATTCCTAGGGCTATAATCAGTGATCGAGGAACACATTTCTGCAACCGCCCTTTCTCTTCACTCATGAAAAAGTATGGGATTTTTTATAAATTTTCCACCATGTACCATCCTCAAACCATTGATCAAGATAAGTTAGAAAATAGCAATAAAAAGAAAATTCTTGAAAAAAATATCAATCCCACTAGGAAAGATTGGTCTGAGAAACTCTTTGATGTCCTCTGGGAATATCGTACTACATTCAAAACCATCCTAGTAATGTCACCATATAGGGTGTTTAATGGTAAATCATGTCATTTGCATTTTGAAATTGAGCATAAGGCCTTTTGAGAAATAATAAAAATGAACTTTGACATTTCTTTGGATGAAGAAAAGAGGAAATTAGATCTTAATTAACTTGAGGAAGTTAGGACGGAGGCTTAAGAAATTTCAAGCATAAATAAAGCAAGAGTTCAAGCCTACCAATCTTGTAATCTCAATGTTAAACACTTTGAACCGAGAAAATTATTTCTCTTATATAGTTCAAAACATCATTTACACCGGGGGAAGTTAATCTCAAGATGGTCAGGTCCATTCATTGTCCATAATGTGTACCCCCATGGAGAGTAGAGATTTTGGATCCCATAAGTGGTCAAATTTTCAAGGTCAAAGTTCATAAGTTAAAACCATTCATTGAATCTGTTAATAAAAAGGAAACAAAGGTTGAGTTAACTGAGAGAACCTATGAACCAGAAAAAAAATTGATTGATTTTGGATCCAAGTCGGGCTAATGATTTTAAAAAAAACTACATGTGAGGCAACCTGTGGTTTTCATGTTTCAAATCATTGTGAATCATCTTCATTTTTCAAATAGGATTAATAAATATTTTTTATTTTTTAAAATATTTTTAATTTTTTTTACTTAATCATTCAAATCTAAATATGATAGTACCTTACACTGTTGACATGTTCTTCTGTTATGAGTATGGATGGGTATGAAATGGGAGCGTTTTATTCATCAGTGTCATGTGGTGTGATCCTTGAGTAATACCTTACCCAGAAATTTGAAAATAAGACAATGTATCATTAGTTTATTTTATTTTATTTTTATGTATTTTTTGGTTAAAATAAAAATTCAAAAATAATAATAACAATTTAGAAAAAGTTAAAGAACATGTTTTAGGTCATGGGTAAAACCCCATCACAACCATAGAAGTCGCAGGTACTCGAACTCAGGAACGAAGGGAGATAAGGGAGTTTTCCTACCCCAAACTTACGGCTTATAGAGTTTCTTTCTTCTATTTTATTTATATATATACATTTATTTTAAAATTTATATATCCATATATATATATATATTTCTAATTTTTACTTGTTCATGGTATCTTTCTTTGGTATGTTTAAATAAATAGGTGTGTTTTTTTCCTTTCCTTTTGTTTTTGTTTATTAAAAGGGACCTCAAGGGGTTTCTATTATATTCTAATTATGTTGGGGTTTGAGATTCTGAGGATTCTGAGTTGATGGATTTTTTAAACAAATCACACATATATAAACACAAACTATCCTCATTGATGAGGCTTATCCGAGTGACATAGAAATCAAGGGATTAAAAGGGGGTAACAATAACTTCAACTTCAACCACTAGGTGACTTCATTCCTTAATCCTCATTTTCAATTCCCTTTTTGAACGCCCCTTCTCTTCCTCTACCCCTTTCTAAATTTTATTTTATTAAAACACTGGGAACAGTGTTATTTTAAGTTAGAGGATGAAAATAATGAAAAAAAATTAATTTTGTGGGAATAAAAATGTGTGGAAGGAAAATTTTCTTTAATTATGAACATGACAATACACATTGCACACTTTAAAATTGAATATGAAATTATTTAGAATTCCTTGATTCTAATTTTAATCCTTCTATAATTTCATGATCATAGATTTTGGAAATTGTGAATATATAATGTGATATTTCATTGTTTATATTTTTATCCAAATAAAAAACCACAATGTACATCCTTTGGATAGTGGGTATTAGTTTGAGTTCATAGGGTTCCCCAAATAAATTGTATAGTTTTGGTTATCATTTTATTTTTAATATGAGTATTCAAAAGAAGGAAAAATAATAATAAATTTTCACATAGAGAAATGAAATGACCTAATTTGTGGCTTTTAGCACTTGGGGATCATGACTCCATAGTTTTTTGGCCCAAAGTTAGTAATTTTATCTCTATTTTTTTTAATTTAACATTGTTTTTGACTGAGTTAACTTGATATGATAGCTGAGTATGTGGAGTTAACTTGGTTCTCTAAGGTCTTTGAGTATAGGATTCATCGGCCAAGTCTCTCTACATTGGTTGACTCTATTGAGTGCAATTTCAATTACCATTAGAAAATTAAAAAAAAACAAAAAAACAAAAAAAAAATATACAATTAAAAAATTGAATACTCATCTTAATGTTGAAATGTGATTCCACCTATCACTTCCATCATTTCCTCCTTATATAAATATGAACCCCCATGTTTATTGTGATGCACAACACATTATCACGCTTAATTCATATTGGGTGAAATATGGACATGAATTTGAACAAATTAATGGGATTTGGATTGGGATATGCCTATGAAAATATATTGTATTAAACTATTCTGATGGGTTTCTTGATTGTTTTTTATAAGGGTTTTTTTGTGACCATTGTGTATTAAAATGTTTTATAAAAGTGAATTCGAATTTCATATTTTTGAGATATATTTTTCTTGGGACTAGAAAACTCATGTTGGGGGCATGATTAGCTTCTGAAAGAGGCTAATATTCATTTTTTATATTATAATATTCATGTTATTTATTAATCATAAACACCATTTTTAGTGAATTTGACACTTTGAACATTATTTCATATTATAATTGTAATTCCTTCTTAAAATGCACTATTATATGGTGCATTTTTTAACACCATATAAAATTCGCAATGATCTTGATTTTATTTTAATATTTAACTTTCAGGTTCCACATTACATTCGGAACAATTAATACTATTGGAGTACTTTAAGACTCACATAAGAAGACCACAAAAATGGGCTTTCACTTCAACACATTATAGGAAAAGTAAACTGGACAGCAGCCTATAAAATAGACTGCATCCAGAAAAAATCCAATCCCAATGATTCTTAAAATTCAACTGAAGATATTAAACATCATGGGTAAAATTTTATCAAATAGTGAAAAGAGATAATTCATATTTTTAATGGAGTTCCAAGTGGCCCAAGTTGGAGATAAAATTTGGGGCTAGATTTTATGCCTCAGAAAAACCTCCCACTATTTTGACCATATCACAAAATAAGAAAATGCACATGGGCTGAAACTTTACAGACATTTAGGAGACATTCACTACTAGAAAACTAACCTTTACCAATGGTTTGGAACCGTTGGTATAGGCCTCCAAACCGTTGGTATAGCCTATACCAACGGTTTGGAGAACCGTAGCCAAGTAAGCCGTTGGGATAGGTCTATACCAACGGTTTTCCAAAAACCGTTGGTATAGGTAATATGAAATCTATACCAATGGTAATGGAACCATTGGTATATAAATTCCAAAAATAAAACATCCGCTAGGATTTGATCCCAGGACCCCTCGTTTATCATTGAACGACTCAACCACTAAACTAACATGACTTTTGTGATCATAATTACATAAATATATATATATGTATTCTGATAAATATTTTAAATTTTGATTTATATAATGTTCTCGGTATGAAGGTCCGATAAAAAATGACAGTACCTATACCAACGGTTTTAACAACAGTTGGTATAGGTCTTTGGTTGTGATTTTCATCCTGTGGAGGATGTTGAATTTTATCCCACTTTTCCCAACATTTTGGACAAACCGTTGGGAAAGGTAGACCTATCCCAACGGTTTGGCCAAACCATTGGGAAAAGTGGCCAATTTGGGGGCCTTTCCCAACGGTTTGGCCAAACCATTGGGATAGGTCCACCTTTCCCAACGGTTTGTCCAAACCGTTGGGAAAAGTGTCCAATTTGGGGGAATTTCCAAATGGTTTGGCCAAACCGTTGGGATAGGTCCACCTTTCCAAACCGTTGGTAAAAGTGTCCAATTTGGGGGCATTTCCCAACGGTTTGGCCAAACCGTTGGGAAAGGGGGCCCTATACCAACGGTTTTTGCAAACCGTTGGTATAGAAGCGTTGGGAAAGATCTAATTTCAAGTAGTGATTCATATACTCATTTTCTTATTTTATGTACCACTCTAATTTGGACATATAGAAGCACATTTAGTCACCTCTGTTTTGTGGATTCAAGTAGGATTTCATTTCAGGTCAAGGGTGGAAAAGTCTAAATTACAAAAAATTTCTATCACCCTAGGCCTACCATACTCAAGTAGAAATTCATGGAAAATTGGGGGCTCAACCCAAGCCTATTGAAATTCCAATTTACCGTAGTGGTGGTGGAGTATTTTATCATCTTTTGTGCTTTATTTCATTGTAATGTTATGATGCGATTTTGTTGTCTCAAGATTTTCTTTCCCATGTAAGTTGTTATAATTCATATTAGTTTATTAATAAAATTTCTTGTTATCCTCTTATTCTATTATTATTCATATCACATTTATACCATTGGATCACGGTGTGAATTTATTCACACAAATCCTTGTAAAATTATCACACAATGGTGGACTGATTGTTATTTCATTGACTTCTTTACTTCTTCAATTCATCCCTCATGAGTCTACTTCCTGCTTCTATTGAAACCATAGCATAAATAGAGGGATAACCCACTTATGGGTTGATACAAGGGAGTATAAAAGGGTTGTATTAGGTTTTAGTTTTTACTCCATTAATGTCTAATCACTTCTTTTAATTTATAATGTTGTTTGAATATCTTTAAACTTTTTTGTCCTTAATGATTTTTTAGGCCAAACACATCGAATTAAAATACGAACCTTTCCCTAAGAGTTATCATAAATATTATCCTCTAAGTGTATAGGTGATTAGTATTAATGTGTATAGGTATTAAAATAGTAACTGATGATGTTTTTTGATCATCTTAAATGAGTCTGTCTCAAATATAAGAAATTAAAATAGTTGAAAAAGGAATGCATCTAATCCACCCCAAGTGATAACTTATGATCAACTCATTATTTTAAATTAAATTAAGTCTCTTATATTTCACTTAAACCTATATAAAATTTACCAAATTCGGCCAAATCATATCCAAAACAAGCCATATAATGTACGTGTCTGTATGTTACTTCTTAGGTCTCTGAGGATTCGACAACCTAAGCTAAGCTACAAGAGAATGCTTAACCCTCAAATATTTGGTAAATTTTGGTGAGACCAGCTATCATGAATAAATAAAGAATAAGAAATATGAAAAGGTAAATATATAAAAACACAATCCATTAATCAATAACATGATCATGAAGAATAACATGTCAGGAATAAATTCTTATCAAATAATTTCATATAAATAATCACATGTGCCTGAAACTTATCCATGTATATTTTTTATTTTAAAACAACTACATAGAAATCACTAAATGATTTCATAATAAAATAATTAATAATTCCAGACATCTTAAATATATCACCAAGGCCTCATGCCAATACATCCTACATAAATGGGTAATGATTCGGCTAAATACCCAAATTATTTTTTCTCATGATACCGACCAATGTATTTAGGGTATATCTATAATTGAGTCACACCCATTACTTAATAATTATAATGAATTAATCATATGAATAAACAATAAAACTTAATCAACATGCATTAATAATAAATAATCGCTTTATTGGAAGCACTAGCCTACAAAATGTTAACACTTTCTCTATTAAAACAAATCATAATCCATATAGAGAAATATGATGGATGGAATAATTATATTATAACCTTAGAAAATAATAATATTCATAAAAGGATGTTGTAATAGATAAATTTACTTTTAAATGACCTCTATAAAAAAGTTTAGGAAAACACCCTTTTCTTCTTTAGATCACTTATTTAAAATTTAAAATTTAAAAAATAATATGGAAAAGGTTTTATTTTAAATTAATCATGGGAACTTATAAAATAATCTTCATAACATTGAGTGTTCATCATGGTGGGATGTTCTACTCATGTTAGTTAAAAATAAATATTTTTTTCACACCTTTGGAAAAACATACCTTGTTCGGAAAACAAAAAAAATATTTAATTTAAAAAATTTAATAAAAATTAAAATATGGGTAAAAAGGACTTTAAAAATCATTATAGATTAGTATAAAATTTCTTAAAAACATTTTCAAATAGATATATACATGGAAGAAAAATATTCCCGACCAAGTTAAAAAAAAGTTGGTTTTCCATAAAAACATTCATTTGGTATTTGTGATTTCCATGTAAGGTAAAAATGGAACTAATTATTAAAAATCATATAAAGAACCATAAAAGAATAAATTTTTTTGGTTTTAAGATATAAATATCATATAATTCTTCTAATGTAAACATAAACATAAAACAATCCCAAATAAGGATGATATTATGATATAAAACCTTACAAAGATTATATCATTGAGGTGAGAATTAATAAGCGAAGTAATTATGTGTGAAAAATTTAAATCCACACAAAAATATTGAAAAAAAAATATAATACAATTAGAGGTCATTTCACAAATAAAAGTGTCATAACATGGTCAATTAAGTGTAATTATAACTCAGTGAATGGAAATTGAGTTTAGAAACCCCTTACCTCATGCTTCCACTTAATTAAATGTGAATTATCCTACTTCATAATGGTTTTAAACATTTTATTAATTTAAATTAGAACCATATTCATATTTATAATATCATGTATGGTCCACTTATAACATTTTAATTCCCCTTTATTAATAACTTTATTAAAATTATTGTTTCTAAGTGTTAACTATCCCATTTTTCATGTAAGTTTTGGTTCGTTAGCTTTAGTACTTTCATATTCTCAAGGTTTTATAATATCCAGAATATTATTAATATTAAAACATTTATATTTATTAAATATATTCCTTTTTATAATTATTCATTAAATGTGGATGTAGAAAAATGAATTACACTATTCATGGAGATGGTTGGTTATACATATGCATGGATATTCTCTTCACTTTTTAATGGATGGAATGTAAGAAAGTTAAATAATAATTAACCATTATATAATCATTATTATATCATATATATTCATTTCATATATATTTATTACCACCTATGTAAATAGGAAATAAAAAATGAATCACATCACTTCATAGAGGTGGTGGTCCACACTTATGCGCGAGTGATGTTTTCATTTTTCAATGGATGGAATGATAAGGTTTAAATGATATATTATATTTAAAAATTCATAATTATTTCATAAATATCATATATACTCATTATTTCCATCTTTATAACCATCCATGTAAAATGGTGATGAAAAATGAATAACACTTCTACATGGAGACGGTAGGTGGTATGTACGTACGAGTGATGTTTTCACTTTCTATAGGATGGAAAAGAGGTAAAATGGTTATATGAAAATAATAATAACACCTTAGTATATTTATGACACTTGATTTATTATTTAATGATGGGTAATGTAAATTTTTAGGAATTATAAAATAAGTAAAATTGAAAGAGTTGGTAAAGATGATTACTTATTCTTCAATAAACTTAATTTAGATCCCTTATTAAGGACCCTTGGAATGGTATTTTAAGAAGACCAAAACCTATAATTCATATATAGGTAATTATATAAGTGATATTTATAGGGTTTTTTGATCTATATGGCTCAATAAGGTGTAAATAAAAGATAGAAGGGGTGTCCTTTTTTAAGGGTTGGAAATGACACACTTGGAATTACTTATAAGATTTAAATATAATTAATTTGTTCCTCAAGTATAATTATTCCCAAAAGAAATAAATTTTAGGTAAAAGTAAATATTTTTTAAATATAATCAGAAAATTAAATTTAGGTAGGTTTTTATTTCATTTTTAGCCTTATCTATTGGTTTGACCCCATCGTTAACCAATTTTTACCTTAACTACAGTAGTGATGTTTAAGATTTTGAAGGTTTATAATTTTAAATATAAGGTAAAAATTATCTCATAAATTTCTAATGGATGAAATTTTTTACCATTTCTCATCCTACTTTTCATTTTTAAAAATTTTATGATTTTTCAATAATTTAATAAAATATTAATTTTTTAAAGGTATCACTAATGTCATTTTTTACACTATTCCTTTAATTTTACATTAAAGGAATCAATATAACAAAGTAATTTAAAATATAAAAATCTAGAATATTTATAATATTCTATTTGTTTCTTAGAAAGTCATGGGGAACTTTAACGCAGCCAAAAAATTTTACTTTTTTAGTTTTTAAAACAATTTACTAGATTTTTCTACTGCTTTCAAAATCACTATATTGGCATTGTATAAGCATTTATGTTAATTATTTCATCACAAAAAAAATCCCTGATGAAAATATTAATTATTATGTTAAAAACCATTTATTAATGAACATAAGAATTTTTTATCAATTTCAAAAAAGTATTATAAATATTAAAAGCAGAAAAGAGATTTTTTGACATTATCATTACTTAAAATATTATAATGGTAAAAATAAAAATAAATGGAAAATAAAGTTCATATTTTTGAATTTTGGATTATAATGAATTAAATATACTCATAAAATGAAATTATGGAATGTTTTTTAATGAATTTTGAACATTATCATATTAGTTTTATCTCTAATTAACTCATTTTACCGTTACTATGGTAATGGAAATTTATTATGGTTACTATTGATAATGACTAAAAACATGAACAATTTACCAAATTTGGATATTCTGAATACATATATGGAACCCATTTTTCAAGATTTAATTTTTATATGTGGTATGAATTAATTTTAGAAAAAAACAAAACACACAACAAAAAAAATTAGAAAAATGAATTTTTAATCCTAAAAATGAACTTCTACCAAAATTATGTATAATTATGATTAAAATATAAATAATTATATTAAATATAACTAAATAATACAAAAGTTACTTTGTGATCAATTTCAAATCATAATGGTACATTTAGTATCTTTATTCAGTGCAAATAATTGACAGTTTCACTAAAATCATTATTTTCCACTATTCTCTGAAAAATAATGTTTTTTAGAAAACTCATAAAAATTCACCTTCAGATAATTTTCTAATTTTTAATTAAAAAGGATATAATTTTAATATATTATAATTTGTAAAATTTCTATCAATTAATTATATTTTTTATCACCAAAAAAAATAAAAAGTCATTTTTTAATAAAATGTATTTTGTAAGAATAAAATAAATTTACTAAAAACGTTATTCTTATTTATTAAGAATTTATCAATAATTTTTTTTTGACTAGGAATTTTTTATATATATTTAATAATTTTTTACTATATTCATGCCTTTAAACTCATAGGTGATGTTACAGCAGCCCAAAAATAATAATATTTCATTTTTCATTTAAGCGTAGTGTCTCATGTCATATGAGCTATCAAAAACATTATTATTTTAAAATCATGGAATATTACATTATACCCTCTTTAATAAATTATTTTATTAAAATTTTAACTTAATATCTTTAATTGAGGTTTTAAAATTTGAAAATTCCTTTTTTGAAAACCCTCATCATAAAAAATGGTTAATAAAACTTCATCTTAAAAAGAGAGAGAGGGAAATACAAAGGTCAACTAGAATAACACATATATTGGTTTTCTAAATAGTATATCATTATTAGGAAGTTAAAATATTGATGTGGATAAAAAATTAATGTTAAAATAGTGATGGATAGTTATAGAGAACATTAACCACAATAATTTGAATGATCATTAGATAGTTAAGGAACACAAAACCATTAATCCATATAGTTTGAAAAAGGAAACTGATACACCAGAAATGACTCTAATTGGACATGTTTTTTTAATAACCGTTTCTTAGAGTTTATGAATTACTTTACCATCTAGACTAAAAACATAAGGAAATATACTTAAATGACTAGTAAAATTTCATCCATCAATCTATTTCCACCATAATCTAATATTTTTATCCAAATGATAAGTGTTCAAGATGAATTTTTCATGCATGAAGCACTAAAATAAACTTTTAATGGATTTTATAATCCACAAAAGGATAAAAAATTATCCCACTTATCATTAAATATTAACCAAAAATGAAATTTTTAGCATAAGGTAAGATAATATCAAAAAAGTATAAACATTAATATGAAGAAATAATATATTTTAGTTCAGAATTTGTATAATCACACTGAAGGTTCAATATAGATTATTCCGAAAAAAATAATCACACATCCCAATTAACCTAAATAACCTCAAGATTAAAGAATGTTTTTACCTAAAAGGTAATCTCATGCCTTTCATCTAATATACCCAAAACTTTAATTTCATTCTTCCCAAATAATATTTCATGATAAACTTAAGGGTTATATATACCTCAAGAAAATGAATCATATCCAAAAATACCATTAGTCACTCTGATAAATAACTATATAATCATATAATGTATTAAAATTCACCAAATTAACATGAATCAAATTAAAATACAAACATTATAGGTAATATTTAGCTTATAGAAAAGATGTTAACCATATTTTTCTTTCCTGTGCCACTTCTTCTACTCTTTGGAACTATATTATTGACATATTTGATTATAGATGGTTGATTCTTGACTTAGTTAAATCTCAACTAAAGAGATGTGTAGAAACAGGAAGATCAAAACAAATTAACAATTTTTCCTTACTGTTGGCACTGAGCTCCACCATGTGATCTGGTATAATATAAATGATTTTATTCATAACAATTACTTATTTAAACAAAATGTAGGTCGAATACAGATCTGTATTGTCGTATGTGAAGCTGCTTCGATGTAAAAGGGATACTAAAATAGCTCTATTAATGAATTTGGAATCTTGAGATGTCTTTCGATTGATGGAGAATGTTTTCCAACCTCACCACACTTTATAAGTGTTCAAGAGAGATCCTTTTTCTGTACGGATTAAAGTAAATGTGGATAGTGCCTCAGAAGGAAATCTGGGCCCTGTGAGTTGTGGTTCTATCTTCAAGAATAACATCGGCCAGTTTCTTGGATGATTTCTTGGTAGTTGCATCATTGCCTCCTCTCTAGAGGCTTAAATGATGAGTTTTATTCATGCTATTTCCTTTTCCAAGATATTTGGATGAAATAATCTTTGTATTAAAAGTGAATTGACCATAATTGTGTAAGAGATTAGGAATGGTGAGACTCATCTTGCATGGTAGATTACAACCCATTTGATGGATTTCATCCACTCACTTATTGACAATAATTACATCATCACACATGTTTATCATGAAGTAAATATGGTTACAGATGTCCTGGCCAATAAGGGATTAAAACAAGACATTACATGGCTCGATGATCTCCCCGCTGATCTTCCCTTTTTCATAATAAATATTGTAATATGATTATATCATTATACTCCTATAACCTCATTATTTTATAATATTTATTCTTTGGCCTTTTTTTCCAATGCACCATACTATAAAAAAGGCAATCCTTAGCTTAACTATAAATATCACAAAAAATATCAAATTTTCAATGAATCACTTTTGAACCATCAATATTATCTATTTCCCACTATCTAATATATCTTAATTAAATTAACATAAAATCATACACTAACCCAAATGGTTATTTAAACCACAATGAAATATTCATCATAAAACGCAGTAAAAGTTTCCAATAAGCTCAAAAAATCATCAATTGAAACATCAAAAGGGGTACTTATTCCTTTGAACTTATGATAAAACATAAACTTATTATCTTTTGACACTTTAGGTTTATCCCATATTACTATGGAATATCATAGGTTTCCATAGTTTTTACTCTCTCATTCATTATAATGGTTCATAAAGAAAATGTGAGTTAACCCAAGCATATCCCCTCAGAGTGTCAAACTAGGTAATTAGTAAGGTCACCCTCACTGTGTACCAGAATGAAGGTTGAGATATATTAGACCAAATCATTTTAAGGTTGGTACCACAAGATGAATATATTCTGAAACCATAGCTTCTCATTGTATCAAGGTAGGTATGTGTTTCTAGAAAACAATAATACTTTATCAAAACATTAGGTTGTTATCCTATATTCAAACATATCCTCAAACTCTTTCATTGGGCTACGTTCCCTAATCTTTCTATTCCTTAATCTAGTTCTGAAGGTTTCTACTATCCTTTTCTAATAGAAACTATAAATACCCCAACCCTAGAATCCCATAGTCGATGTTTACTTCATTACATTGTCACTAGATAAAAATTATCACATCCTAATGGATATAGTGGTTTAGTAGTATTGGTAAACTAGATACATACATGATTTGAAAATTACATTGGAAATAAAATATAAAACATAGTAAGGTAAATATTTTGTAACTAGGAACTCATTCAAAGATTCATCTTTCATATCTTGAGGAAAGGAAAAAAATAAGGTTGTGATCAAATGCTCAGTAAGGTTTATGTACAATGGAAGCTATCATGAGTAAATAAGGAATAATAAATATAGTTAGGTAAATGTCTAAAAATACATTCCATTTAATAAAAAACATGAGCATGAGAAATAATATAGATGGAATAAATGGTGATCAAATAATTATATATAAATAACCAAATGATCTTGAAACCTTTCCATGGATATCATAATTATTAAAATAATCACATGGACATCAATAACTGGTTTCATAATAATGGAATTCATGATTTCATACATCTTAAACATACCATCAAGACCACATGGTAAGGTATCTTTCATAAATGAGTAAGGATTATTCCAAAAACCCAACCCATTTTGTCTCAAGAGGCTTATCGATGAATCTCAGGTATATTGATAACTTTTACCCACCCATCACTTAATATGTATAATGCATTCATCATATAGATAAATAATATAACTTAATCATCATGCCTTAATAATCAATAACTTTCTTTATTGGAAGAAATACCATACAAAATGTCAATACTTTCATTAATAAAACAAATCATAATCCATCTAGAGAAATATAGTCAATTTTATCATTATATTATAACCCTAAAAATCATAATATTTATTGAATGTTTTTCACATAAATTAAAATACTTTTAAAATATCTCTAGAATATTTATTGTGGAAAATACCATTTTCATTTTAATATCACTTATTTAAAATATAAAAATTCCCAAAATATTATATATAAAAAATTTCTTTAAAAAAAGTTATATAAACTTTTAAAATAAACTTAAAAAAACTAATTGGTCATGATTTTGGTAAATTCCACTCATGTAGTAATATTAAAAAACTTAGATTCTTTTCACACCATTAGTAAAACATAACTTGTTCAGAAAATTATAAGAATATTTAATTTAAAAAAATTATAGGAAGTAAAATATAGTGAAAATTACTTTAATAAATCATTTTATAACATTAAAAACCTTATGGAAAACATTTTTAAAAAATATAGATATGGAAGAAAAATATTTTTTCCTAAGTAGAAAAACAAATTTGGTTTTCCTTAAAAACATTAATTTGGTATTTTGAGTATATAAGAAGATAAAAATGAAACTAATACTTTAAAATCACATAAATAAGCATAGTATAATAAAATATATGTGGTTTAATATATACTTATTATATAATTATTCTAACAAAAACATAAACATAAACAATCCCAATTAAGGATGAGATTGTGAAATAAACCCTTAAAAATATAATATCATTGAAGTGAGAATTAATTGATGAAATTATTATGTGCGAAAATTTTAAATCCACAAAAAATGGGATAAATAAAAAATAATAAAATCATATTTCATTTCACAAATAACCATTTAATAACATAGTCAGTGAAGAAAAGGTACAATCCAACTAATGGAAATTGATTTAAGAAACCCATTACCTCACTCTTACACTGTGTTTAATGTGATTTAACCTCCTATATAATTGTTTTAAACTTTTTATTAATTTATACTAGAACCATAAACATATTTATATTTATAATTTTATATATTATCCACTTATAATATTTCAACATTAGTTTATTGATAATTCTTTATTAAAATCACTTTTTTCGAGTGTTAATTTTCATGTTTTTCTTATAAGTTTCGGTTTAGTAATTTCATTCATGTCATCTTTATCAGGGTTAAAAAACTCCCTAATTATATTAATTTAATACATAATATATTTAATTAATATACACCTTTTCATAACCATTTTTGAAAGTTGGATATAGAAAAATGATTTACACCATTCATGGAGATGATAGGCTGTATGTATGCATGAACATTATTTTCAATTTTTGATGAATGGAATGAAAGAAATTTAAATATTAATTAACCATTAAAAAATAGTTATTATTTCCTAAATATAATATATATTTATTAAATATATATTTATTACTAACCATCTAAATAGGAAACAAAAAATGAATCACATCAATTTGTGGAGGTGGAAGTCCATACGTACACATGAGCGATGTTATCATTTTTCAACTGATGTAAAGGTAATAAGTTAAATGATATATTATAATTAAAACATTTCACTATGTTATAAATATCATATATAATCATTATTTATATTTTTAAAAACCAAGTAAAATTGTGATGAAATTTGAATTACACCGCTATGTACAGACGGTAAGGTGTACATATGCACGAGTGATGTTTTCACTTTCTACTAGGTGGAAAAGTAGTGAAAATGGTTTTATAATATTCTTAATAACACCTAAATATATTTATGATATTAGAGATACTATTTTATTATATTTATAATAGATTTATAGGATTTATAAGAAGAAATAAACTTGAAGAGTCAGTAAATACGATTAGCTCTTCTTCAGTATACTTCAATTAAATCCCTTTATAAGAACCATTATAATGGTATTTTAAAGATAATAACACCAATAATTAGTTTATAATGACGTTTATAAGTTAAATAGTGATGATTTTTTCAATATATATGTCTTATGAAGTTGTAAAGAAAATAGAGGAGGGTGTTCTTTTATATGGGTGGGAAAGGACACCCTTGGAATTTCTAAAAATACATAAATATAATTAATTTATTTCTCAATAATAATACCTAAAAATAACCTTTAATTTCAATTAATATATTATATTATTTAAATATTAACATAAAATTAAATTTAGATAGAATTTGGTGTCATTTTAAACCATATCTTTTGGTTTAACTCCTTCATTAACCAATTTTAACCTTAACTGAGGTAACAACTTTTTCAATCATAAAGAGTTATAATTTTAAATATAAGGCGAAAATTGACACATAAATTTCCAAGGGATGAAATTTTAGACCATTTATTATCTTAATTTCCTCTTTAAAAATATTTATGACCTTTAAATATGTTCATAAATTATTTGATTCATAAATTATCATTAATGTCATTTTTGACACAATTCCTTTAATTTGGATCAAAATACAACAAGATAGCAAATTATTTTAGAGTATAAAACAATAAAATCTATAAAATGTTTTAAATTAACCTTAAAAATATGTGGGATACTCTAAATCACCAAAAAATATAATTTTTAGAGTTTTAAATTAATTTACTTGATTTTTCTATAGCTTGCTCAAGAATTGTATTAGTGTTGCATAAGTGTTTAAGGTAATTATTTCATCACTGGAAAATAAAAATAAATTTACATGATAAAAAACTAATAATTTATATTTAAAAAACCATTTAGAACAAAACATGTGTTATTTTTATCAATTTCTTAAAATATTATAAGTATTAAAAGTAAGAAACTGACATTTTTAACTTTACATTTACTTAAAATACACTAAAGGTGAAAATCAATTATAAATAGAAAAAAGGTCATATTTTCTATGTTTTGATGATTATGGATGAAATATTCCCATACAATGAAAATATAAAAACATTTTTAATGAATTTAAAGACTTATCACATTAATTTCAACCCAAATTAACTCATTTTTACCTTTATTATGGTAAAGAAAATTTACTATTATTACTATTCATAATGAGAAAAAATAAAATGGAAATATTTTCCAAATTCAAAACTAGTAATTAAAAATATAGAATCCAATTTTAAAAATTAAATTTCTAAAATTTTCAAAAATTAATTTTGGATAAAAATTAAAGACACAATGAAAAATGGTATTTTAGAAAAATGGATTTTTAAGCCTAAAAATGAACTTAGAAAAAAAATAAGGTATACTAATTATTTAAATGTAATTAAATATATTATATATTAATAAATATTAATTATGTTTATTTGAGATCAATTTAAAATATTAATATTACTTTTAAATTACCTTATTTAAGGAAATGAAATGGCAGTTTTACAAAACTCTCTATTTTTAACTATTCACTGAAAAAATCATTCTTTATTGAAAAATTGAAAACAATAGCCTTAAGATAATTTTTAAATAATGAATTAAAAAATGATACATTGTTTATCTAGTATAATTACTAAAATTTCTATAAATTAATTATATTACTCACACAAAAGAGGTAATAAAATATCATTTTTTAATAAAACGTATTTCTAAAGAACAAAATAACTTTACTTAAAAATGAGTACATATTTCCAAAGAATTTATCAATAAATTTTTATTTATTCATAAATTTATATATATATATATCATAATTTGGTTACTACTATTAATATCCACTAATTCAATGAATTGGTTACAACAGTCATAAAATAATAATATTTCATGGTTTGTTTAAGATCATTGTATCTTCTCATATAAACTATCAAATCTAGAATTATTTTAAAATGTGAGGATGTTACAATATTTTTATTTTATTCTTATATAGGCTCAAATTTAACTTCTTAAACTCAAAATATCTTCAATAAAATCCTCATGTCGACAATACATATTATTATTTTTCTAATAATGCTTTGAATGGGTAACTGTGAACCAAAACAACTGCAAATGGTTACAAGTTCAACCATTGTAAGATCCCACCCATGGAAAATCCAAATTTCAGGTTCAAATTTCAAAGAACCACTCTGAAACATAAAAAATTAAAATTTTAATTGGATCAAAACCATCATACTTGAACCACAATCCATCCCACATCATGCTTACACCAGTTTTGTGTCACTATCAACCACCTCCATCATTATTGCCAGAGTTGAACACATACTCACTATATAGGATCAAGTTATCTTCACTGTATTCCTCCTGAATCTTTCTACTCAAACTCACATCCCAAATAGCCTTAAATTCCACCATGAATCTTCACCTAAGAGAGAGTGGGGGAAACCTGGATCCAGAGAAGAGAGTAAAATAAACAATTGTAGGTCAAAACAGAAGAAATAATCTTTAGGAACTAACAATGCTAAAGAAAGACATCACTGTTGTCACATTAAATATTGAAACAACCACTACACTGAAGAGGTCACCACACCACCACCTAAACAAAATTAATGGCACCAGATAACCAAACTCCTCAACATCAAATAGAACCATAAATTGAAGAAAATACATTGAGAGTAGTAAAGGAGGTTTTAGTTGGAGCGTTGAGGACCGCAAGTGTCGCTCCATCGAAGGGGGAGTGATTTTCTAAAAAAGATCCTAAACACCATAATTGAGGCCCCAGTCATGCGAAATCACACCTCATGAAGTCAATGCTCGCTGAAGATCCAGACTTCCGATAGATCCAACCCCAATACGTAATGTTGAAAGAGAAACGTGGTGGAGAAGGGAGAAAAGGAATGAGAAGAGTGCAGTGGTGGAAACCCTAGACATCCGAGAGGAGAGCTCGCCCACTAAACTACATCGCTATGGCCCACTAAAATTTGTATATCAATCTTTATATCTTTATGAAAATTATATAACAAATATATATTTGATGTTGATATTAGTATAGGACATGAAGTTTGCTTGTGGTGAAACACATTTCAAAACACATTTCTATTCATTCTTCCTTTCTTCTTCTCAAATATCTCACATTATAAATTATATAATCTCAAAAGAAAAAATCAAACTTCGATGGTTTGCCATCTAAATTATTATTTGAAACCTAATAAATTTATTTTCTTCATCAAGAAACACATTAAAGGAATCTACTCATTTTATCATTCATAAAACCATCTTGGATTTTGGTTTTAAAAAATCCATAACGTTTTGATATTGAACGAATATCTTCAGCAATATCTTATATAATTTCATTCTTCTTATATTTAAATAGATAAACTTTGTTTTAAATTTTTTTAAGATATCATAAATTCTCTAAGTTATTTATCTTATGAGCTTATAATTTGTTTAAATGAAACAATCTTGATTTACTTATGAGTGTCTCCATAAGATTATTTTAGTTACATGGTAACAAATAATCCTATGGTATGACATACATAACTAAATTTCCTTTTTTGTTTCTTATCTATGTAGAGTAATAATCTCACATGGGTCAAAATTATTCTTCTCAAAACATAATTCTATAACATGTTGCCTCTCATAGAAAAATATTCTTATGCATACTGAATTATCATATGTTATAAGAGATATACCTTTTTCATTTCACACTTATGAATATTTAATTCTATTAAATGATGTTCAAGTATATAAATTCCCCTCACTAATTCACTCCCACATGAAAAAATTCTCTTACACACTAGTCATTTCATTTCCTCATAGATAAATTATCTAACACGGTGCCTTATGTAGATGAGTTATATTATGAGCAGATCACATTGATGAATTTACTTATCCCATTTTCATCACTTCAACAATAGATATCATTTAACCTCAAATATGATATATTCATAAAAAATATCTTTCATGTAGATGAATTCTTCTATGCACTATCCTTGTAGGATAATTTCCTTTATCATTATATCAAAATCCATCACATGGATTCTAGTTTTATTTAAATTGCATTGGGAAAACTTCAAAAATTATTGGGAACTCTAAAACCTATTAAAATATTCTAGAATAATTTTCAAATAATTATATGAATTATTAAAATAATTATAAACACCTTTAAGCATATTTCCAAAGTGTTTCAAAACATAAAACACTAAAATTATTGTATTTAAATGAAATATTTACCTAGATCGTGATTGGACTTACTAAAATAAATCAAGATCCAACTCAATTAAAATCATACGTCATCCAATAGTGTTTTATAGTTATTTCAGCTACCATAATTCAAGGCAGTTAACAGATGGAATCTCTGAAACTCTCACTAGGTTTTTTACTTATTTGATTTATATTTCCTATTTATAAATACATATTTATAATATGTTCTTTCTAGATAAATTAGTTGGATTATTCATTCCTTTGTGACTATTGTAGATAAAGATAATCCAACTTTTTTAAAGCTTATATTTTTCTTGAGGATTAGTTCAAAAATCATCTAATGTGTATTAGTCCAAGGAATCTTTCTAGTTATCTATTAAAAGGGCCTTATTTCTTCTCCTTTTCCATACTTACACAATGGTATAAACTACATCTCCTTTCATGGGTAGATATTCAATACTTCATCCAAGTCATCAAATCACATTGGATTTAACATTGAAAAATATATAATAACAATTAAAAGGGAACATCAATATACCCTATTGTATTTTTTTTGAATACTGATTAATATCTACCCTTATTTTCAATATATCCCTTTTATCCAATATAAATTTCCTATTTTCAATCCCCTTCATTAATAATAAATGAAATAGGGAAATGTATGCTCGCCTTTATTGAAATTGTAAGGAATTTATGATCCGACGTTTTTTATATTATGGGAAGGGTCTCTTCAAACATATCCCCAAAAAATATATTATCTTTTTTCATTCCATAAGTGAAGGAAGTCTATGAGATTCATTTCTCACTAATTTCAAGTAATTATAAAAACTACATGTTAACAAATAATCATTATAAATTGAATGTTCTTATTACCCTTTTTAAATATCACAAAATCAAAGGTAAGGGTTATCATCTTAGACTAAATATTTTAATTTTAGGAAACTCAACATACCTTTAAGTGATTTTATCCATGAGATAAGTGTGTCACCATAATATATTTAGCAATGGTCCATCAACCAAAAAAATATGAGTCAACATGGAAAGACCCATTATAAAAAAAGAGGGGTGAATTTATACAATAGAGTTATCCAAAAAATAATATCAATTTGATAAGTTAACACCTGATATTTTATGAAATATTTTTTTTAAATAAATTTAATTTCTTTTATAGCTTACTTTTCACACAACACAGAGGTTTAACGAAACATAAAACACTCTTAAAATATTATTACTTAATATGATAGTTATCATCTAGAGATTGGAATTTTGGGTATGAATCGGATTAAAAAAAATTATGAAAATATATTTTTTACAAATTTATAAATAATGAATTATTTTATGACCAATTAATTATAAATAAAAATAAAAACTGTTTTAAAATAAAAGAAACATTTTCTGAAGAACTACTTTTCTGTGCAAAAACATGTTTTTCAAAAATACATTTAATAAATCTATTTTAATTAATGATATTAATGAAATTTAAATATTATATTTTTTATCAAATTTTTAACATTCATATTATGTTTTTTCTTGAAAATAGATAATAATAAATCTAATTTTATGCTTAAAACATTATTTTTCTAGAAATCAGTTTTGTAGTATTTTGCGCACTTATTTTAAAATTTATTTTCTAAAATTTTAGAAAAATAATTTGATAAAATTAAATTTTTTTTTGAATCATCAAATCAAATTCTATGATGGGTTTAATTTTTGATAATTTTCTAAAAAGGTAAATTTTTCAGTGAATAGTGTAAAATACTAGCTTTTATTAAGAATTATCCTTTCATTTAATGAATTTGAAAACATCCAAATTGTTTTAACATGGCTTTAAAATTAAAATTAGTTTAATTATATAATTATTAATAAAATTTAGTTCATATTTATAAATTTCATATTGAATATTCATATGAAATTTTTTAAACATTGAATTATTTCTTTTTGGAAAACCGGTTTTTCATCCCATCTACGTGTTTAATTTTAAATTAAATTTTGTCACTTATGTGAATGTAATTTAGAAAAATATTTTAAATATTTTAAATTATAATAATTATTGTTTTATAATTATATCAAATTAATTTTTTTTTCTATAATGAGTAGTGAATACAATAAAAATTAATTATCGTGGTCAAGGTTAAAGTATATTTTTCGGGGGTTAAACTAAAATGATAAGGTTTAAAATGAAATACAAATATGTATAAAATATATTTATTGGATTTATTTATAAATTATTATGTCTCATTATTGATAATTACTTATTTTATATTCCTTTGGAAAGTTGAAAATGTGAGTACACTTTTTTATTTTTAAAAATTACAAGTGTGTTTATAAAGACATGTAATTTCCATGTAAATTTTTTAAAATATATGGGAATTTTATGAGTCCGTGAAAATTAACTGCGTGTGATTCTGAGGCCCGATGTACCTGGAATGATTTTATAAACTTTAGTTCATGTACGTTTAGTAAACGATTAAGCAGGTTTTTATAACCTTTGAACCGTGCTCGGAATTGAAATCTGAGGGCACCGATGAACTCGCAGAGCTGGTATTCTCTAAAGAAGGATTTCACCTCAATGACAGTTGGTCGAGGGTAAAAGTTAGTTTTTGGTTTTTTTGTGGAAATAATAAAATTAAATAAGCTCTCATTTTATTTTATTTTTTTGTAACCACCCACCATGTGGATGTTCATGGTTGGGGTCCACCAGAACTAAACCTCTTCTTCTTAATTTATTGTGGTGGGGACCACCCGACCCCCTATTAATGGGAGGAGAAGAAAACCTTTCAACCCCCCCCCCCCCTCATAAATGTACGGGAGCCTCTTCAACACCTCCACAATTTAATTGTGCCAATGCACATACTTTTAATTGTGCCAATGCACCTTATTAATTGTGCCAACTTAGTTAATCAGATTGCCCCTTTTTTTAAATTAAGTAACAGTGTCATTGGAATTTAGGAAGTTTCATAATAAAGGAACCGTCATAAATTCCATGATCATTACCTACCTCCCCCCTCCCTCAACTATATATAATGTTCTTGGGAGGAGGTTTTGGGATGGCTTCATGAAGTGACGAAGCGCTGGTAAAGTGACGCGACGCCCAACCTTTAGGAAAATGATTCTCCAACGAAGAACGCTTCCTCCATGAAGAATTCTAGCGAGGAACATCTTCGACCACTTCCTCGGAAGCACCTTGCAGAGGCAATGGATGTGGGAAGTCTTTGATGACCGACCTTCCTTCCTCATCATCGTCAATGAACAATACAAGGTTGGGGTTTAATGCTATTTATTTATCACCTTTCAGGAACCCCCTACTTTTTCTTTGGCGGGATGGGAAGAATCTTTGCGGGAGGGTTTGATGTTCTTTATTCTTATAAACCTCTTTCTACCGCATGAATGTGGAGGGTGCGGACAAAAATAACATGGTTCGTCCTCTCAGTAACCCTTGTGTTGATTTTTAGTGTTCTTCAAAATGGAGGAAGGAGACGAAGGCGACAAATGCAATGAAGGTGATGAAGGCAACCAAGGTGACGACACCACCACCCATAGCCTCCGCAACCCGTGCCTCCCCCTCATCGTTCCGCGCAGCCACTGACTAAACCAACCCTGCACCCCCTCTCGGTGCCCTAGCCAAACCGGATGCACCCCGTCGTGGTGCCCCAGCCGAACCGACCCTATGGTCTCCGTCCTTCCAACCAAGACGCCCCAGGTTGGGCCAAGCCTCCCTGGCCGCGCCGTCCGTCGTCCGAACTAGCACTGGCCCCTCAGGCCTCCTGGCCAAACTGGATCTCGTGCACCCCGACCTCCTAGCCAAATTGGCCTCGATCGAGCCACCCGCTGGCCCAACCGGGCCCGACGACGCCATCTTGGCCTCTGGGCTGAGCCGCCCTCACTGCGGCCCTCTAAGCCGAACCGACCTCGTGCCCCGGGTCAAGCCGCCCTTGTGGTTCCCTCAGGGTCGAGACACCTACACGAAGTCCTCTAGACCGAACCGCCCTCACGCCGACTCATGGAGGGTCCACACCCTCGCGGCCGGTCCGAGCCCTCATGGCTCTCTGCAGCCCCTCACGGCCTGTTGGGCGGGGCTCAGCAGGCCAGGCCTAACCCCATGGGCTGGCCTGCCCAACGGGCCGGGCCAGACCCAACGAGTCAGTCTGAGTCGACCTAAACCGGGTCGGCCCAAATTGGGTCAGGCTGGGCTGGATCGGACTTGGGCCCACTATGAACCATTTACGCTCCTTCGGCCATATCTTTGGCACCAGACGTCCATTTGATGAATCGTCAGTGGTGCTAGAAATCTTAGAGTGTGATGGTCCCATTGAGTAAACCCCTTAGAGTTTGGGGTATAGTTGAGATATGATCAGGTTGGATCGTGCACGAATCCAACCGGGCCCCCGTGACTAAAAGGCTAATAACTCATAGATCGGGCATCTGGTTGATGCATTGTCTATTGCGTTGTGACCCCTATGACGTGGCGGACCTCTGAGATACATCTTCATGAGACATCATGAATGTTGGAGTATCGACTAGTAGCTCGTTCATCGGATCCTCCCTGAGATGAGCGAGCAGAGTGCAGAGACCTAGTAGCTGGCTGAGACCTGACAACTACTAATTGTTTCACTCCGAGTGACTCTACTAGCACAGTGGGGAGAGACTTCATGTCACAGCAGACCCATGGTGGAAAAGTGCACTTGGTGACGCTGCAAACCCACGATGGGGAGCACCTTGGTGATGTAGCAGTCCCACGATACTCGATGGGAGAAGTACCTCAGCAATCCAAGGTTAGTCGGAAGCACGCTTGGTGTCGCAGAAGGCCCACTGTACTCAATTGAGAAGGAGTTCTTTAGCATCTGAGGTTTCGATAATGTGACTGGGGATGTTACTTGTACTACCCTTGTAATAAAATCCCGGTTTGTTTTCCCCATGATTGATATGGATTACTTAATAACTTAGGTATATGTATGGGCATATACCTAAGTAGGGTTATCTTTTGATTTCATACTTTGTGGTTTATCCTTGTTGGATTTCGCGAGACCTTGAGGCTCTCAGGGTCCCTATTGTGTATCATTATACTCACCCCTTCATGGGATATTCCCTCACCTTGTCATGTTGGTTGCAGACGACGTATAGCGCTAACTGAATCTGAGAGTATTAGGACTAGACGGTACCTAGAGGTGGACCAAATGGCGTGTCGGTACCCTGAGGAGATGGACAGACCTGGATTGTTGAGGAGGCTATCAGTACCTACCCTTAATGTAGGAACCTCGAAGGAAAATCCAGTAGTTGTATTTTCTCTTTCTTCAGTTGTATTGCACTTCAGTTGTACTTGTACCTTTACTATTGGAATTGTATTATGCCCCCTTTTACTTTCTGTACTCTTTTGTTATACAGTATTACTCGGTGTTTCGTATCATGCTGTGTGTTTGGTTGTGTGTGTTACATATTATAAAGGCAATGTATTCCTGATTTTAGGTAATTTTCCTTTGGTTCTAGTCACCATCCCCTGGCCTATGGAAGGCGGGCTTGGGGTAGTCACGGCGTGGGCCCCGGGGGATGGGTCATGAAAAATTGGTATCAGAGGATTATTTTCTACTACAGAACATAGGAATCTGATCTTTTCTATGAAAAAATAGTGTTAAGTGTAGTGAGTGCAGTTTTTAGTTCAGGGAGTCCAGTGTTGGTGTGACGGACGACGTATCCATTCACCAGGACAATGACATATGATTTCTAACTCAGCGAATGAAAATATTGATTGTGTGTGTGTTCTATAAAGTTTTCATTAAGTCATATCACAAGGTCAGCTCACCAGGTTTAACCTTTCTGACTGTGTCGCACCTGTTTCTTTTCATAATTCCCCCACATAGACAGCCGACTAGAGTTCTGAGAGTTTTACACATTGATAGACCACCGACCGACAAGGCCTCGGTGCAAGGCCCTTTTCCAACAGAGGCACTAGCGGTACCTTTCTCCATTGGGCCACTGATGCCACCATCCCTAGCATCAGACAATGCACGTTGATTGAGCGCATTGCATGAGTTCCAACGCCAGAGGCCACCCAGGTTTAGGGGAGAGACGGACCCACAGGCAGCTGAGGATTGGCTGGAGGCTATGGCGATAATTTTCCGATTAATAGGGACACCAGTAGACCTCATGGTGATTCTTGCTACCAGCCCTCTACAGGTAGCATCGGGCAGATGTCGGAGCTTGATGCTCCAGGTCCACGATGAGGTGACGCTTCTCTGGACAGACTTCGAGAGCCTGTTTCATACAGGATTTGTTCCAATGACTCTTCACACAGTGCACATTCAAGAGCTACTTCATCTGCAGTAGGAAAGCATGACTGTAGCTCAGTACTTAGCGAGGTTTAAAGACCTCTCACGCTACTCCACCAATATGGTACAAGACCCATTCTTCAGGGCTTAGACCTTCAAGCAAGGACTCGGGTGGGAGATCAGGGCTTCGATGATCTCACTTAGCATCCTGACGCAGGTAGGGGTGTTAGAGAGAGCCCTCTTGGTGGAGAGTTTTCTTGCTAAGCAGTCTCCAGCAGTGAGATCCACCACCAGTCGTCACGTAGCAGAGTTTTATGTAGATGGCAGCAGACATACATCGCAGAGGTCTAAGGGGACCAGACCTATAGGTGGAAAACCGCATGACTCAGGATCGGTTGTGCGGAGCATGCGAGGTAGAGATAGACATGCTAGGAGCGGGCAGTGTTATGCATGCGGTGGGTAGGGTCACATGGCTTTTGACGGTCTGACCCACCATTTGGATGATTATCAGATGGTCAAAGGAAAGTCCTGGTAGAGACATAGATTCGATCGAGGTAGTCCACAGGGAGCAGGTAGACGTGGCAGAGGATCTGGTCGTGCTGCTGTCATTGGGTGATGATTTGAGATGTTACTGCCACCACCACTAGGAGGTCCACCCTGACCATAGGGAGTTGGTGGACAGGGGTGATCTCAACTCCAGGTAGCTGAGGCTTATGATCACGGCACTTCAGAGATGATTCAAGGTACGATCTATGTCTACTCCACCATAGCTGCAACACTTATAGACATAGGTGCTAGTCATTCTTTCATTACCACCACCCTCGTTCGAAGCTCGGAGATTCTGATGGATTCGTTGGATCGATCCTTATGGTTAGAGACTTTTATGGGAGAAGATTTGATGATTACACACTGGTTCTAGTAGTGTGAGTTTACTCTAGGAGGCGAGAGCATCAGATGGGTTCTCCTAGTAGAGACGTCGAGTCCTTACGACGTCATCTTGGTTATGGACTGGTTATCTACAATCCATGCTCAGATTGACTGTATTAGGCGCAAAGTGCGGTGTGTCCCCATGGAGGGGACCATTTGTACCTTCCCTAGAGAGAAGGGATCCTTTACAGCATGAGATGGACTTTCTCGGAGGAGTGTAGCCAATCACTCATCAGTTGTCTAGACTTATCCTCAGAGCTGTTGATGTGGAGAGTTCGAGTTATCCTATAGTGGTGGACCAGTACACTGATGTTTTCCCTGATGATGTCCCTAGTCTACCTCCTCGTAGAGAGGTGGAATTTTACATTGACTTGTACCTAGGGACGACACCGATATCTACACAAGCATATTATATGGCTCCCAAGGAGCTTTGAGAGTTGCGGGTACAACTGGAGGACTTGCAAGGGAAGGGATTTATTTGGCCCAGTGTTTCTCCTTGGGCAGCCCCGATTCTGTTCCCCAAGAAGGCAAATGAAATCTTGAGACATTTTGTTGACTATTGGTGCCTGAAATAGGTGACCATAATGAACAAGTACCCACTCTCGAGGATTGATGACCTCTTTGATTCGTTGAAGGAATCATAGTGGTTCTAAAAGATAGACCTCAGATCAGGCTATCACTAGCTCAGAGTACAAGACGAGGATGTGCAGAAGACGACTTTTAAATGTCAGTACGGCCACTACGAGTTCTAGGTTATGCCTTTCGGCATAACCAACACTCCAAAAGTGTTCATGGGGCTCATGAACAGGATCCTTCAGCTATAACTTTATCTGTTTTTTGAAGTCTTCATCGAAGACATTATGATCTACTCGACTACTGAGGAGGAGCATGCCTACCATTTGCAGGTAGTACTGGACACACTCCGAGAGAACCAGTATTATGGTAAGCTCTTGAAGTTCCAGTTCTGGATCCGAGGGGTTCACTTTCTTGGACATGTCATATCGGAGGCTGTAGTTGTAGTAGATATATCAATGACTGAGGTGGTACTTGCTTGGGATCCACCCAAGAGTGTGATAGAGGTACAAAGTTTCTCGGGTTTAGCTGGTTACTACTGGTGATTTGTGCCAGATTTCTCCAAAGTTGCAGCACCACTATCAGCCTTTTGAAATAAGGGGAAACCCTTTCTGTGGTCAAAGAGATGCCAGCAGAGCTTTCAAGAGCTGAGGCAGAGGCTGAATAGTGCCCCCATCTTGAGACTTCCAGATGAAGTCATAGGATACGTAGTCTACTGCGACACATCAGGGACCAAACTCGGATGTGTACTGATTCAGGAGAGAGCAGTGATCACATATCACTCTCGACAGTTAGGACAATATGAGCATAAATACGCTACCCATGAACTCGAGTTAGCAGCAGTGGTCTTCACCTTGAAGTCATGGAGGCACTATCTGATGGGAGAGTGTTTTCCCGTGTACTCTAATCACAAGAGTCTCAGGTATATATTCCCCCAGAAGGACCTGAACATGAGACAGTTACATTGTCTTGAGTTCCTCCAAGACTATGACTTCGAGATAGTCTATACTCCTGGGAAGGGGAACATTGTTGCAAATGCACCCAACAGAAGATCTGGTATACAAATGCTAGACGAGGTGATGGAGCAGCTGGCCGATTTGCAGATATCCTTTGTAGATCGGGATGGAACAGATTTACTTCAATCTATTACAATCACTCCCACACTTCTTTAGCGAGTTAGGGAGGCACATCATGGGGACAATGACTGTGAGACACGAAGTGATCAGATATCCACAGGGCAGTCACCTGATGGATTTTTTGAAGTTGGGGAGCACGTCATCCTCTTCAGAGGACGTACCATGGTACCAGTGCCACTTTTGGAGGAAGTATTGAGGGAGTTCCACACATTACCTCTAGCGGTACATCCAGAAGTGGTGAAGATGTACCCGGACCTCTGACGACAGCACTGGTGGCCAGGAATAAAGAAAGCAGTAGTAGATTTTGTCTTTTGATGCCTCGCTTTCCAACAAGTGAAGGCAGAGCATCAGGTACCAGCAAGCTTGGTTCATCCTTTAGAGGTCCCAGAGAGGAAGTGGGATGGGATATACGTGGACTTCATGATAGTACTTACACATACATTTAGGGGTCATGAATCTATCTGGGTGATCGTCGACCAACTCCCCATGTCGGCCCACTTCCTACCGATCAGAGATTCGGGATTAGTAGAGAGCTTGGGACGCCTCTATGTACAGGAGATTGTGCGGCTCGATGGAGTACACATGATGATTGTCTCTGATCGTGATGCACGATTTACATCCCGGCTATTGAAGGGTTTGTAGGAGGCTTTCGAAACATATGTTCATTTGAGCATCGCCTTCCATCATTAGAAGGATGGCCAAACTAAGTGGACCATTTAGACCCTCGAGTACATGCTACGTGCTTGTGTCCTCGACTTCGGTTGTAGCCGGGAGGATCAATTACCTTTGGTGGAGTTTTCATACAACAATAGCTATCACTCCACCATAGGGATGGCACATTTTGAGGCATTGTACGGGCGACCTTGCATATCACCCTTATGCTGGACTGACCCAAGGGAGTTAGCACTAGTTGGACCAGAGATGGTTCGAGCTACCACATAAAAGGTGCAGATCATCCAGGAGTGGATGAAGACTGCACAGAGCAGACAGAAGTCATATGTCGACAAGAGACAGAGACCTCTGGAGTTCGAGTATGGTGACCATGTCTTTCTACGGGTCTCACCCCGATGAGGTCTACAGATATTTAGCTGAGGCGGAAAGTTATATCCAACGTTCATCGGACCTTTTCAAGTCCTCAGCAGAGTTGGTGAGGTGGCATACCGCTTAGTTCTTCCACCTCAGTTGCATCGGGTGCACGACGTCTTCCACGTATCCCAGCTGAGGAGATACATGCATGAAACTTCTCACATCATCAACCATGGCGAGTTGGACGTCGACGATGGGGAAACCTTTACAGAGGTTCCAGTAAAGATTTAGGATCGATAGGAGCGGGTCCTTCGTGGATGGTCGATACCTTTGGTGCATATTCACCGGCAGCATGGGAACCTCTAGGAGAGAACATGGGAGTGGGAGGCTCAGATGCATGCTCAGTACTCCCACTTGTTCCCTCAGTTTGAGTTGTGTCTTACGAGAACGTAAATACTGAGGTGGGGATAATGTAACGACCCGTAAATTTCATGTGATTTTTTTTAAATACGTGGGAATTTTAAGAATCTGCAAAAATTGATAGCGTGTGATTCTGAGACTCGGAGTGCCCGGAACGAATTTTTTAACTTTATTTTGGGTACGTTCAGAAAACATGCGAGTTGGTTTTTCTATCTTTGGAACTGGTGCTCGAAATTGAAATCTGAAGGCACTGATGAAGTCGTAATGCCAGTATTCTCTTAAGAATAATTTCACCTCGACGACAGTTCCTTGAGGGTAAAAGTCAATTTTTGGGTTTTTTGGGGAAATAACAAATTAAAATAATCTCTTATTTACTTTTATTTTGTTTTAAACACCCACCATGTGGATGTTTAGGGGTGGGGTTCACCCGAACTAAACCTCCTCTTCTTGATTTATTGTGGTGGGGACCACGTGATCCCCTATTAATGGGAGGAGAGGAAAACCACTCAACCATCTTCATAAATGTGGGGGGATCATCTTAAACACCTCCAAAATTTAATTGTGCCAACGCACATACTTTTAATTGTTCCAACGTACCTTATTAATTGTGCCAACTTAGTTAATTGGATTTCCCCCCTTTTTTTAAATTAAGTAATAGCGTCGTTGAAATTTAGGAAGGTTTCTAATAAATGAACTGTCATAAATTCCACGATCATTACCAACCTTCCCCACCTCTCCTATATATAGGGAGCTTGGGAGGAGGTTTTGGGATATCTTCACAAAGCGATGAAGCGATGGTAAAGTGACGTGATGGCCAACCTTTGGGAAAAAGCTTCTCCAATGAAGAACGCTTCCTCTACGAAGAACGCCAGTGAGGAACATCTTTGACTTCTTCCTCAGAAGCACCTTAAGGAGGCAACCGACGTGGGACGTCATTGATGACTGAACTTCCCTCCTCATTGTCGTAAATGAACAATACAAGGTAGAGGTTTAATGCAATTTTTTATCACTTTCTATGCACCCCCTTATTTTTCTTTTGCAGGTTGGGAAGAATCTTTGCAAGAGGGTTTGATGTGCTTTATTCTTGTGAACCTCTTTTTACCTCTCTAATATGGATAGTGTGGGACAAACTAAAATGGCACATCCTCTCTCTGACCCTTGTGTTGATTTGCGGTGTTCTTCAAAATAGTGGAAGGGGATGAAGGAAACGAAGGTGATGAAGGTGACTACACCGCCAACTGCGGCCTCCGCAACCCGCGCCGCCCCCGCGGCATTTTCCACCATCGTCGTTGAAACAAGCCCTACGCCCCCTCATGGAACCCTAGCCGAACTGGTCATGCCCCCTCATGGCTCCTCAGCCGAACCACCCCCGCAGTCTCCACCCTTCCGGTCGTGCTGCCCCGGGCTGGGCAGAGCCGCCCTTTCCGGGATGTCCGTCGGCCGAACCAGCCCTGGCCACCCTATCCTCCCGACCAAACCGGCTCCCGGCCACCCCAGCCTCCCGGCCGAACCAGACCCATTCATGCCACTCACTGGCCAAATCAGGCCTGGCCACGCCATCCCAGCCTTCGGGCTGAGCCGCCCCAAGTTGACATCACTGTGACCCTCTGAGCCGAACCGGCCCCATGCCCCAGGCCGAGCCGCCCACGCGGCATCCTCCAAGTCGAACCGCCCTCGCATCGACTTGCAGCTGGTCCACACCCTTACGGCCAGTCTACGCCCTCACGGCTCTCTGCATCCCCTCATGGCCTACAGGGCTGGGCCCAGCAAGCTGGGCTAGGCCAGACCCAACGGATCAAGCTGAATCGAACCGAACCAGGTCGGCCTAGATTGGGTCGGGTCGGGTCGGGCCGACCGGGTCAGACGAGATCTGGGCCCACTACAACCCATTTATACTCCATAAACCTTATCTTTGGCACCAGATGTCCGTTTGACGAACCATCAGCGGCACTGGAAATCTTTGAGTGTGACGGTCCCTTTGAGTATACCCCACTGGAGTTTGGGGTATAGTTGAGATACGGTCAGGTTGGATCATACACGAATCCAACCGGGCCCCCATGACTAAAAGTCTAATAACCTATAGATAGTGTGTATGATTGATGCGCCATCTATTATGTTGAGATAACTATGACGTGGAGGACCTTTGAGATACTTCTTCATGAGACTTCATGATAGTGGGAGTATCGACCAATATCTCATGGAGCGGATCCTCTTGGAGACGAGTGAGTAGAGTGTGGAGACCTAGTAGCTCGATGAGACCTTACGACTACTGACTATGTGACTTGGAGTGACTATACTAGCCTAGTGGGGATCGACTTGGTGTCACGACAGACCCAAAGTGGAGGAGCGCGCTTAGTGACGTGGAAGACCCACGGTACTCGACAGGAGAAGTACCTTTGTAGGCTACGAGGGTAAATGCACTTGGTGATGTGGCAGACCCTCGGTGGGGAGTGCCTTGGTGACGCAGCAGACCCACAGTACTCGATAGGAGGAGTACCTCAGCAGTACAAGGTTAGTGGGAAGCGCGTCTGGTGTCAGAGTAGGCCCACTGTACTCAATTGAGCAGGAGTTCTCCAGTAACTGAGGTTTTGATAATGTGACTGGGGATGTTACTTTATACTACCCCTGTAATAAAATCTTGTTTTGAGCTGAGTCAGTAATTTTGTGTTTTCCTCAAGATTCAGGTGAATTATATAATAACTTTGGTATATGAATGAGCATATACCTAATTAGGGTTATATGTTGATTTCATACTTTTTGGTTTATCCTTATTGGATTTTGTGAGACCTTGAGGGTGTTGGGATCCCTACTGAGTATCGTTATACTCACCCCTACATGGGATATGCCCACACCTTGTTGTTTTGTTCACATATGACAGACATCACTAACTGAAGCTGAGAGTTTCAAGACTGTATGATACTCGGAGGTGGACCATACGGTGTGTCGGTACCCAGAAGAGACGGACGGATGTGTAGTGCTGAGGAGGCGATATGTACCTACCCTTCAGGTAAAAACCTTAGAGGACAATCCAGTAGCTGTCTTTTCTCTTTCTTTAGTTGTACTTCATTTCAGTTGTACTTTTACCTTTACTGTTAGGCTTGTATTCTGACCCCTTTTACTTTCAACACTCTTTTGTTATACAGTATTACTTGGTGTTTCGTATCTTATTGCATGTTTGGTTGTGTGTGTTACAGATTATAAAGTCAATGCCTTCCCTGTTTTAGGGAATATGGCTTTGGTGCTAGTCGTTATCCCCTGGCCTATGGAAGGCTGGCTTGGGGTAGTCATGGCGCGAGCCCTGAGGGACGGGTCTTGATAGTGCTACACACCTCACTTATATAAGGTCACTCACTCTTTTATCCTATTAACACCTTAAAACCCATTTCTATCAAAAAATAGCTGCAAAAATATCTTCCTTACTTATCTAAACATTGTCTAGATTCATTATTTTTATCATAAATTCAACCTAATTAGCCTTTTGGTTCTTACTTAAGAAGGGTGTATGAAGAAGATGTATTGTGCTTAAACGAGCATCTTTATTTGATTTCCTCTTCCACGTCCTTAAAATATTATTAAATTATTATGATATAATAACACAAATATATCACATATACTTATATGTAATTATGTTAATGATAAAACATAAATCCATCCGCACTTCCATCAAATGGGATATGAAATCATCATTCGTGTGTACGAAGGACTACCACCTCAAGAACCGATGTTATTTATTTTCCATAACCACCTATCAAGATTGGATATAATGATGGATTTAATATTTATATATTATATTAATTATATTATTATACCTATTTAAATATAATATCACATCTAACTTCTTACCACCCAACCTATTGGAAAATAATAACGTCAATCGTGTATATGGCGGACTACCACCTCGTGAACAGATGTGATATGTTTTTCATTTTGGTTTTACATGGATGGTAATAAGGATAGATTAAATTAATATATTTTATAATTTTAACATAATTATACATTAAGAATTATGATATCACATATACCTTCTTACTTTCCATTTCATGGGGGAAACAATAACGTCGTTCGTGTTTACGGAGGACTATCGCCTCATGAAGCAATGTGATTCATTTTTCGCTAATAATTTTAATAGAAGGTAATAAGGATAAATTTAATAAATATGTGTTATATTAATAAAATAATAATTATATTATAAATTGTTATTATTATTTACCATTCTTTTTCCATCTTTTAAAGAAATGGAATCATTGTTCATGTGTACGAACGACCTGCCATCTCCACGAACGGTGTATTTAATTTTCAATACCTAACTTTTATATATTAATATAAATACATATATAATGAATATATATGATATTTATATCATTTTTAGAATTTTGGATATTATGTAACTATGATTAATGTAAAATAATCAAAAATTTAAAATCAAAACATACATGAAAAACAAAACACTTATTACCCAAAACATGATTTTAATAAGGAATTGTGAATCAATGGGTAATAAGAGGTCATAAGTAAATCATATATTTTATTATATATATAAATATGGTTCTATAATATATTTATAATAAACCTATATATGTTATAAAGTAGGGTTGAATATTTATGATGAAATTTGTGACTTAAGGTAAGGTATTTTTGTCTCACTTATTTTTTCTATAGGACACATTCCATATTAACCATGTATTTATTTTATGTGGTGTATATTCTAACCAAGAATTTACCTTATTATGTTTCTCATGAAAATTTTCTGTGTTTAAAAATTCATTTTATTATATCTCTTTAATGGGTTTTACAGTTCAAAAGTTACCAAAGTTGTAACAGATTTTTGACTCAAATTGCCTTCTTTGGGACATAAGTTATGTTATGAACCTATATTCTTTTATGATATGTATATAATGTCCCTCTAAAATTTTATATCATAAATATATCTATTTAATTATATTAAAAGTTTCATTTCATTTTATTCTCTATTAGTTCTTATGATTTGAAAGATACTAAAACGGTAATGGTTTCATGTTACTATCTCATTATTTATCAGGATTGTTTATGATTATAGTTTCTATGATGAAATATTGTGATCTATTTATAGAGAACATAATTAATTTTATTATCTTATGGTTAACTCATGAAAATATATTTATTCCTTTCATTTTTCTCTCATTATTCACTCAAAATTTGAGAATAATATTTTTAATAAAAATCATCGTTATCTCTATCTTTAGTCAAAAACCAATTTTCTTACATATCCATGCTTTAAATATCTGATTATAAGTTTCAAAGTTTATTTTAAAATAAAATTATTTATATATTATTTATTAGTTTTTAGTTTTAAAATGTGATTTTCAAAGAAAAGATATTTCCATCATGAAATGTTCAAAATTTATTTTCAAAATAATTTACCATCTAAGATGATATAATTTGATGTTAATTATTGTTTACTTGAGATATTATCCAATTATACAAATATTAGTCATTCACATTATGTTTTATGTTTATGATGACAAAATGTTTATGAAACCCATTTCTTTACCATGGGTCATTCTATGATGAAAGTTTTATGAAACCCATTTATTTTCATGTTTTTTAATATGATGAATGTTTTTTGATCTTATGGATTAAAAATGTATGTATTATGTGATGGGTGGGACTTATATCACTATTCAATTAATTGGGTAATTATTAATGTTCTATGAGCTCATAGGGTACATGGAATGTTATCCCAAACCTGAAAAGATGGTACACGAGAGGTTATTAGAAGACCAAAGTAGGTATACAGGTTGTTATCCCAATCCTAACATGTTATGAATGCCTTGGTGGGTATCCTTGACATAAGGTCTTCTATGATTATGTGTTTGATTCAAATCTATGTCTTATGTTAATGTTATACTCTCATGGAAAATTTTCTTTGGTTCATTTATTATTCATGTCTTATTAACTACCAAAATTTATTCCATGACTCATGTTTATGATCTATGATATATAGGTTATGGTTTTAAAATGTTATTCTCATGTTCCCATACCCTTATGATCATGTTATGTTTATGTATTTACCTATTTTCTCTTATGGATCATTTGAGCTCACCTTTTATTATATTCCCTTTCCCCAGGTTCTAAAGAAAATTCTTATGTATGATATGTCTAAGAATAGTTCTAGTTATGAAGAACTTAGATGGAGATGACGTACCTCACTTATAGACCAGTTATTTATATTTATAAAAATCCAAATACACTAGAACAAAACAATTATAATATGTATTTTTATATTATGAAATTAATATTCATCTATTAAATTATAATATTTATGTATGGGGAGTTTGGCGTCTTTACAGTTGGTATCAAAGGAAGGTTTAGTTAACCTTTGGAAACAATGATGATAAATTTTTAGTGAGGTCTTGAGGGATGTGTTTAAAGATACATCTTAGGAAAATTATATTTTAAGGAAAATATCCTAGAATATTCTTAAAGGATTTTGTGTGTTTTTTTCAAGAAATTACATCCCTATCTAGATACTACAACTGTATGTGGTTTTGGAACAGAGGTGCATAGGGTTAATAAATTTAAGGAAGGCATGTTGGTATTGACTTGATCATTACCTAGTAAATGGAAATGGGTATTATTATTAACCAAGTTTGACACCCACAGGGGGATATGCTTTAGGAATTCACACAATATATATGAAACATCAAGAAGGATTTAAATAATGAACATGAATTGCTTATGTTAAACCTAAGGTTACATAAATTGTAAATAATGTTCCATGATTTATACACACTATAAATTATTTTTCATAAATATGTGGTTTCCTACTATGATTATTATTTCTTAAACTTTGATTTTTGGTTTTATTTAATGGATGAAACTAGAACAAACTAGGTTAGCGTAAAATGTGATAGGAAATATGTTTATGGGAAACTGAATGGGATGATTACTAGAGTGAAGGAATCCATAACCAATTATTTGGCTTACTCAAGAATAAAACTAATTAGTTAACTGATATCTCTGGTGGTGGAGACCATGGAGGAAAGAAGATTCAGTTTTCTATATGTCGAGAGTGAGGAAAGAATCACTCTAGTGAATGTAACACCCTGAACCCCAAATCCTGGATTCGGTGATGTATTTCATTATATTGGAATGATTATAAGAAATGAAACCTAAAACACTGATTATTTTAGTAGTTTTGGAAGACAATATTACATACATGATACCCATAGTTCATTGGGAAAGATAGAAAAAAATATGATACATAATAAATTGAAATAAATTGGCTCCTTGAAATATTATTCAAGGTATTCTTATTCATAACTTGGGGAAAGAAAACACAATAAGGGTGAGATCAAATTCTAATAAGGGTTTACACATAGTGGAATCACGGATCAGTAATAAGTGAAACATAATCAATTAGAAACAACTAATAAGGCATGGTGAATAAATGTAAACACATTCCATCAATAAGTTGAGAAAAAAAATGCAACCATAGATTTTATCATAGTGAAAACCTCATGGAAATAAATAACTGAAAGCTAAATAAAGGAAATTATTATTATTATTTCAACATGTATATGGCACATGAACCATTATAACTGTAACAGCCCGAGATTTTATGAAAAATATTCTTTTTAATTTTATTAATGTCTTGTGTTGTACGCTACACCAAAAGGAGCTTTCACAACACGCATCCTTGACTTGCCTTGTATTACAGGAAATCGCAACCTTCCTCGATAGCGTGTGTAGTACGCAATACTGAGTTTCACGAAACAACGATATGCTATTAAAATATTATTAAAACTAGCCGTTATAAATAGTAATAACCACTTTTTAAATTTTAGAAAATTTAGCTCTCAAAATGGACTTCATTTTTGGATTTGGAGTATCGAATTTAGCCTAAGGTGAAATTTTGGTACTTTTCGGATAACTTTCATATTTTGATGAATAGTGAAAATTACTAAATTTTAATTAAAAACATCTTTTTTAATCGAAATAATTAATAGTGATAAATTATTAATTTGAGTGGTTTTAAAGTATATTTAGAATATATTTTTACAATTTAATACAGTTTTGGTCATTGGATGTAATTTCACATTTAAACCTGTTATAAACTAGTGTCAATCTTTTGATAGTTATTATCTCTTAAAAACACGCTATTTGTTTTGATGACGAGAATTAATTTTTAAATTAGTTAATGCAACTGGTATGTTTTTAATTTTGTAAAATAGACATCATTTTTGAGTTCATAATATCAAATATAGCTTAGGCCTAATTTTTGGTATTTTTCTGAAAACTTTCAATTTTCGATGAATAGTGAAACCACTAAGTGGTAGTTAAAAAAACTGAATTGTTCATAAAACTTAATTTTACCGCTTCTATGAGTGGAATTCCAAAAATCCGAGAGACACTGTTAATATCAAGGACTAAAATGTGGTTCAATGAGATGAAAATAATTTTTGGTGAATAGTAAATTTTTAGTTTTATTTACCACGGTTAAAAGTAAATAGGGTAATTAAGGGTAGAAATGATATTATTATTACCCTAACACATGTCCTAATTCTATTGGACAAGTGTAATTCGACCAAAAACAAACTTAGGAATAAAATATGACCATTTAGGCCCAATTGGATTAGATTAGGACATTTATTATTAATTTATTTAAAAAAGGGTTAAAATAGTTAAAATCAATGTTTAATAAGTAAATCATTTTTAATATAGGGTTATACATAAGATAAATTCGATTTTAAATATTCATTAGAAAGATAAAAAGATTTACTACATAATGGTATTTTATTTGTAATTTTTAGACATCAAATAATTTAATTTATTTATGACACAAAGATGATACAGTAATTATCTTATTAATGAAATATTGACATAATTGATATTATAAATACCAAAATAAATGTAATTTGAGACTTTTTATGAATTACACTAATTTTATCGGTTACTAAGATATATTAGTGTTGATTTAATCAACTTGGTTCAAACATATAATTCTGTTATGACTTTCACAAAAATCATATATCAAATAGTGTCAAAATTGACACAAAATAGTTTTTAAATCAAATATTATATTATTAATTGTTATTTTATTCTTAAAAATCTAAGGTTCGGCCAAATGACTTAGATAAGGATATATATATTAATAATAAACAATTTTGGGTTCGTTTGGCATGTTATAGTAAGTGTATTAACCATATAGTGTAAGAAAACAAAAAGACACGGTAAAAGTTAAATTATTTAACATAGAGTTAAATCTAATTGATAAGGTTAAAATAATAACCTAAACTTGTCTAAATCCTATTGGTTGATAAGATTTCGACCCATCCCCACTTTAGCTTCGAAATAAGACCCTTTGTAACCATTATAAACCGATTTTGACTTTAATATAAAATAATATTTTGAGATATTCCTAAGGTGCCCCTCTCCTCCCTTATAAAAGGACACCTCCTCCCCCTCCTCCTCACACCAATTTGAGCACTCAAGCTCGGAAAACCCCTGCCAAAATCCCTTCTCCACTTCCCTAGAATAATCCTAGAGGCCCTGGTCTTCTTCAAATACCAATCTTAGTTCCCTAAGTGGAGGATTCAAAGAGGCGTTTCAAAGAAGAGGTAATATCCATTACCGATCTTTTCAATTTATTTCTTCTTCAACTTCTTATTCTTTAGTTGTTTCATGATAAAGTAATAACATCAGTATTTCTTATATACTGATATGTTATTATAAATATGAAACAACTCTAATTAACCTTCTATCCATCCTATGGAAAAATGAAATCACTGCGCGTGCGTACGTACGAAATACCATCTCCACGCCGTGGTGTAATCTATTTTCCACCACCACCTTAATAGGATTGGTATAATGGTGTAATGAGTAACTATATATGATTATTATAAAGTAATATTGATACTGAAATAGTCTACATACACTTCAACACAATTCCACGACCATGGGAATGATATCATCGCTCGTGCGTGCGTACGGACTACCGTCTCCACGACGCGATGAGATTCATTCTCAATGATTAACCATTCATGAATGATTATAAAGTATATATAATAAGTACTAATTAAATATATGGAATAATAATGATACTGGATTTATGTAAATTTATATGTATGTCATCTACTTAATTCCATTCACTTCAATAAGGAAACGAAAACAGCGTTCATGCGTACGTACGGACTACCGTCTCCATGAACGGTGTATTTCATTCCATTTATCGATATTATATATATATATATATATTATGAATATATATTATATATAAATCATGTTTTACATTCTGGATATAAGTAATCATGATCCAAGTAATCATATTAATAATTACAAGTTAAAAACACGAACGACAAATGAGACGATTTTACGCAAAACGCTACTTTAACATGAATTTACAAAAGAATGGGTAATATAAAGTCATAATTGGACCATATATGATATAATAACAATGAATATGATTCTAGAATAAGTCAATAACATGATTTAAATCATTATACAGGAGGTTCGGACACTTACAATGCAAGTCGGACCTAAGGTAAAGGAAATATCACAATCTCATTTTTATCCGAGATTGTTTATACTTTGGCATTTACTGAGGTGTATTTTATCATACACATACATGTTCCCTCAATATTTAATATTGTTTCCATCCACTTACAATAGTTTAAATCCAATTTTACCCTTTGGTGAGTTTTTAGTAAAGATTATGAAAGGAATCTTTTGTCGTTTTTTTCGTACGAGGTACTTTTTGAATTTTCCGACAAAAGTACGAAGAATGTTTTTTTAACTTATACGGCAAGAATGGATTTTTAAAACATTATTTCCTAGAATCTTCCTTTATAAGTTTTCAAGTTTATTTTTAATCAACTTCTTTTAGTTTATAATTGTATGAAATGTTAAGAAAAGAAAAGGGTTTTTGAAGTAGAAATGATATTTTCCTCAAGAATGGAGTTCAAATGTTTTATCAAAATTATTTTCCATCTAAGATAATATAGGGTTCTGTTTTTATCCCTATTATTACATTGATTTGATTATGTTTTGAGGAAATTATTTTTATGAAGTCATTTACCTTATATGATTTGTTTTATGATGTCATGATGTTTCAAGAATCCCATTTTTGTTACATGTGTTATGCGATGATGTATGATTTATGATTATGTGGAACACATAAGAAAGGATTCATTATAAGATGGGTGGGACCTATATCTCCCTCCAATTCATTGGGTAAAGATTTTATATCTCATGAGATAGACATGGCTGAAATGGTAGGTCATACCGGTTTAGTGAAACAGGACTGAAACGAGGGTAACTCGATTCAGAAATGGACTTTGTCCACTAAAATAGTCTTGGAAATGAGTCTTGACTAACAAGAAATGATTCTCTATGATTATGTTTGTATGCCACAAAGTTTAATGTTTTAAGTTATGATTATTGTGATTACATTTCACTGCCATGATTTACCCCATGTTATGAAATTATGATCTCTTTTGCAGGTTAAGATTTCTAAAATTTATGTGCTTATGTATATGATGCGATTGATATTTCTTTTGTTTACCCTTACTGAGCATTTGAGATCACCCTTTTATGTTTTCTTTTACCTAGGATATAAATAAAGGTTTTAGGTATAAAAAAAGCTAGATCTTTATGGGAGATGTTGAAGATCTTTCACCAGGATTAGAAGATTATATTCCGAGTTTCCAAAGACACTAAACTATTACGATCCTTGTGTGTGTGTTTTTGTAATGTACTAAGTATTCCGCAAAAGTAATGTAATGTCCATGTACGTTAAGCTTCGGGTCTCTACAGTTGGTATCAGAGGCAAAGGAGGTAGGAATGTATCCGATCGTTGGGAACTCTCACATGTGAGCGTTGGACGAAGCATGGCTCTCCGCCCAATGGCTTCATGAGGAAATGGCTGCCACTGGGGATGGTGGTGTGTCCCGCCCAGGGGGTGTAGCCGCCCACGGAGTGTCCTGATAGGTATCAATTATAGTCCACTGGAAGTAATTCCAGACCGCTACAGTTGGTATTATAGGAAAGGTTTAGTCAACCTTTGGAAACTAGGATGCTAGAACTTTAGTGAGATCCCTAGAGATATTTATATGGTTTTTCTAGGGGTGTCCCTAAGGATAAGTATACGTATAGGATACAGTCCTATAACTACGGTAACGATCTTAGAATTTAACCTAAGAAGTTAGATATTGAGGATACTCCCCCTTTATTATGTTGTTTTCCCTAGCATGATTTTTGCCTCTCACACTATTCTTTTTGGGTTTTAGACGATGGCTGGAACCCGAAGGAACCGTGTTGATCAATGCAATGGACAATGCAATGATTGCCCTCCTGAACAAACAAATGTTATGGGAGATGGAGTGCAAAATCTTATTGCTATACTTACACAAGCTATGAATCATTCTGGACTTCCAAATGAGCAGAGAAGGGAACAATATTCTATTGAGTCCTTCATGAGGCAACGTCCACCTTCTTTCAGTGGGTCTTCCGATCCACTTGTTGCTGAACAATGGATCAGTACCACTGAAAAGATATTTTCAGTTCTTCAATGTTTTGAACATGATAAAGTCATCTTAGCAGTATATCGTTTGGAAGGTGAAGCTGATCAATGGTGGAATCTTATCAAGAATACGAGGCTAAGAGATGAAATTGAGTCCATGGAATGGGACGAGTTCAATAACTTGTTTTTCAGTAAGTAATTCCCTCGTATTCTTCGAACAAAGATGGAAAAGGAGTTTATTGAGCTGAAGCAGAAGGATGATGAATCTGTTGGTATATACGAAGCGAATTTTACAAGACTTGCAAGGTATGAATCTGGCATTATCATCCAACCTGAAAGTAAAGTTGATCAATTTTTCAGTCACTTAAAACCAAGTCTTCGAAGGGCATTAGCTATAAGAGACTTCAGTAGCTATGATGAAATTGTGCGTTGTGCTATCAAGGTAGAAATGGAAGTTGGTGTTACATATCCATCTCATGGTTTTGACAAGAAACGAAAGATGGAGTTCAAGGAGAAATCTCAGAATAATGGTGAAAATAAGATGAATGTTTCCTTATGCACAAAGTGTGGAAAGAAGCATGGTGGAGATTGTCTTAAAAGGACTAGAAAATGTTTTAAGTGTGGAAAAGAAGGTCATAGAGCAGCTGAGTGTCGAAGTAATGGAAAAAGGGTTTCTAATGATGTGAATAAAGCAAACACTGTAGAGAACGCACCACCAACACTTCAATGCTTCAAGTGCAAGGAAATGGGGAATTATGCTAATAAATGCCCTAATCCAAGGGTTAGTGATGATCGACATGAGCAACCGCTTAAGGCAAAGGATAAAGGGAAGTCACATGCGATCACTATTGGCGATGTTGAATATGACAACGATGTGGTGGAATGATTAAGTGTTTATGTAATGGGATTCCAAAATAATGTTGTATCATGGAGTATTGGAATATTTATGTATTGGTCTAATGTGGTATTCAAAGTGATTGAGATATTTTTGAAAATAAGACGATATGCGCATAATGAAGGGAAAATGAGAAAATGAAATGTTTAACAGTATTCATGAGCTCATGATTGATATAAGGACTAAGTGATATCATGGTTTGATTATAAAGAATTTTGAGGATTTTGGTATGTGGAATGTGTTAACGTTTAACTGAATTCATGTTTTCACTAAGGTTCAATGGGTATTCAAGAGAATACATGATTAAGGACTTTGAATGTTTAGAATGTGACCAACAAGACATATCTTATGATATATGGGGATCAACGATGGTATTAAATCTCTGGTAATTGTTTTCACTATATTATGAGAGTGGACTGCAGTATTATGGGTAAGCCTAAAGATTGGAATGGATTATGTTGGACATAAGTTAGTATTGTTTAAGGATAGAAGTTTTTTTTCGATATTATTGATGGGATGTTATAGTAATATAGTTTTAGAAAAAGGACAACCTGCAGGACGGGCGACAACCCATCGCGTCGGACAAGGCTGTGGGAATCGAACCCACAACCAAAATGCGACTGGCCATTATCGCCTACCACTGGCCTACAGGAAGTCCCTGTTTAGTAGAAACTAGTTTTATTTTATTAAGCGGTATGATATATGAAGTATAAGTTCATTTTTGGAACCATATACGATTAATCTAACCATAAGATGAACTTATAACTTTTCAAACCTTTTGTTTGAGATAGATGGAATGACCCATCATTCTATTACATGATCTGCTAACACATCACGAATGACAAATTCAACTTCATTTCTTTAAGAGCTGAAGTGGAAATTGTCCAAAGAACGGCCAATGGTGAGACTATACTGAAATCACGAAAGTATTTCTTCTAATTCCAATTTCATCAACTTTAGGGAAACGATCTTGAAAACCAAAAATGTCATCCTCGGGCTCTTATATCTAATTAATCAGATGGTACCTTAGATCGTCACAAATTTATGGATTTGTGATTTTTGGCTTTTCCATAGCCATGTTCTCTACCACTCTCCATCAGAACATGATGGTTAGATTTTTCTTCCATATCCATATTTTCACCTATGTGGAAACCCAGTGATTAGTTTATTTGGGTAATCGTTACATTTCATACTTTAGTTTTTAAAGCCATGTTTTGATATTCCTTTTTACGATGTGGGTTTCTATTAAAGAAAATTTCGAATATTAAACCATTTATAACCCCGACGAATTTCGAGGGCGAAATTCATTTTAAGGGGGGTAGAATGTAACAGCCCGAGTTTTTATGAAAAATATTTTTTTTAATTTTATTAATGTCTTGTGTTGTACGCTACACCAAAAAAGAAGCTTGCACAACACGCATCCTTGACTTGCCTTGAATTACTGGCAATCACAACCTTCCTCGATAGCGTGTGTAGTACGCAATACTGAGTTTCACGAAACAACGATATGATATTAAAATATTATTAAAACTAGCCGTTATAAATAGTAATAACCACTTTTTAAATTTTAGAAAATTTAGCTCTCAAAATGGACTTCATTTTTGGATTCGGAGTATCGAATTTAGTTTAAGGTGAAATTTTGGTACTTTTCGGATAACTTTCATATTTTGATGAATAGTGAAAATTACTAAATTTTAATTAAAAACAACTTTTTTAATCGAAATAATTAATAGTGATAAATTATTAATTTGAGTGGTTTTAAAGTATATTTAGAATATATTTTTAGAATTTAATACAATTTTGGTCATTGGATGTAATTTCACATTTAAACCAGTTATAAACTAGTGTCAATCTTTTGATAGTTATTATCTCTTAAAAACACGCTATTTGTTTTGACGATGAGAATTAATTTTTAAATTAGTTAATGCAACTGATATGTTTTGAATTTGGTAAAATATACATCATTTTTGAGTTCATAATATCAAATATATCTTAGGCCTAATTTTTGGTATTTTTCTGAAAACGTTCAATTTTCGATGAATAGTGAAACCACTAAGTGGTAGTTAAAAAAACTGAATTGTTCATAAAACTTAATTTTACCGCTTCTATGAGTGGAATTTCGAAAATTCTAGAGACATGGTTAATATCAAGGACTAAAATGTGGTTCAATGAGATGAAAATAATTTTTGGTGAATAGTAACTTTTTAGTTTTATTTACCACGGTTAAAAGTAAATAGGGTAATTAAGGGTAGAAATGATATTATTATTACCCTAACACATGTCCTAATTCTATTGGACAAGTGTAATTCGACCAAAAACAAACTTAGGAATAAAATATGACCATTTAGGCCCACTTGGATTAGATTAGGACATTTATTATTAATTTATTTTTTAGAAGGGTTAAAATAGTTAAAATCAATGTTTAATAAGTAAATCATTTTTAATATAGGGTTATACATAAGATAAATTCGATTTTAAATATTAATTAGAAAGATAAAAATATTTCCTACATAATGGTATTTTATTTGTAATTTTTAGACATCAAATAATTTAATTTATTTATGACACAAACATGATGCAGTAATTATCTTATTAATGAAATATTGATATAATTGATATTATAAATAACAAAATAAATGTAATTTGAGACTTTTTATGAAGTCCACTAATTTTATAGGTTACTATGATATATTAGTGTTGATTTAATAAACTTGGTTCGAACATATAAGTCTGTTATGGCTTTCACAAAAATCATATATCAAATAGTGTCAAAATTGACACAAAATAGTTTTTAAATCAAATATTATATTATTAATTGTTATTTTATTCCTAAAAATATAAGGTTCGGCCAAATGACTTAGATAAGGATATATATATTAATAATAAACAATTTCGGGTTCATTTGGCATGTTATAGTAAGTGTATTAACCATATAGTGTAATAAAACAAAAAGACACGGTAAAAGTTAAATTATTTAACTTAGAGTTAAATCTAATTGATAAGGTTAAAATAATAACCTAAACTTGTCTAAATACTATTGGTTGATAGTATTTCGACCCATCCCCACTTTAGCTTCGAAATAAGACCCTTTGGAACCATTATAAACCGATTTTGACTTTAATATAAAATAATATTTTGAGATATTCCTAAGGTGCCCCTCTCCTCCCTTATAAAAGGACACCTCCTCCCCCTCCTCCTCACACCAATTTGAGCACTCAAGCTCGGCCAACCCCTGCCAAAATCCCTTCTCCACTTCCCTAGAATAATCCTAGAGGCCCTGGTCTTCTTCAAAGACCAATCTTAGTTCCCTAAGTGGAGGATTCAAAGAGGCGTTTCAAAGAAGAGGTAATATCCATTACCGATCTTTTCAATTTCATTCTTCTTCAACTTCTTATTCTTTAGTTGTTTCATGATAAAGTAATAACATAAGTATTTCTTAAATACTGATATGTTATTATAAATATGAAACAACTCTAATTAACCTTCTATCCATCCTACGGAAAAATGAAATCACCGCGCGTGCGTATGTACGGAATACCGTCTCCACGCCGTGGTGTAATCTATTTTCCACCACCACCTTAATAGGATGGGTATAATGGTGTAATGAGTAACTATATATGATTATTATAAAGTAATATTGATACTGAAATAGTCTACATACACTTCAACACAATTCCACGACCATGGGAATGATATCATCGCTCGTGCGTACGTACGGACTACCGTCTCCACGACGCGATGAGATTCATTCTCAATGATTAACCATTCATGAATTATTATAAAGTATATATAATAAGTACTAATGAAATATATGACATAATAATGATACTGGATTTATGTAAATTTATATGTATGTCATCTACTTAATTCCATTCACTTCAATAAGGAAACGAAAACAGCGTTCATGCATACGTACGGACTACCGTCTCCATGAACGGTGTATTTCATTCCATTTATCGATATTATATATATATATATATATTGTGAATATATATTATATATAAATCATGTTTTACATTCTGGATATAAGTAATCATGATCCAAGTAATCATATTAATAATTACAAGTTAAAAACATGAACGACAAATGAGACGATTTTACGCAAAACGCTACTTTAACATGAATTTACAAAAGCATGGGTAATATAAAGTCATAAGTGGACCATATATGATATAATAACAATGAATATGATTCTGGAATAAGTCAATAACATGATTTAAATCATTATACAGGAGGTTCGGACACTTACAAAGCAAGTCGGACCTAAGGTAAGGGAAATATCACAATCTCATTTTTATCCGAGATTGTTTATACTTTGGCATTTACTGGGGTGTATTTTATCATCCACATCCATGTTCCCTCAATATGTAATATTTTTTCCATCCACTTACAATAGTTTAAATCCAATTTTACCCTTTGGTGAGTTTTTAGTAAAGATTATGAAAGGAATCTTTTGTCGTTTTTTTTCGTACGAGGTACTTTTTGACTTTTCCGACAAAAGTACGAAGAATGTTTTTTTTAAATTATATGGAAAGAATGGATTTTTAAAACATTATTTCCAAGAATATTCCTTTATAAGTTTTCATGTTTATTTTTAATCAACTTCTTTTAGTTTATAATTTTATGACATGTTAAGAAATGAAAAGGGTTTTTGAAGTAGAAAGGATATTTTCCTCAAGAATGGAGTTCAAATGTTTTATCAAAATTATTTTCCATCTAAGATAATATAGGGTTCTGTTTTTATCCCTATTATTACATTGATTTGATTATGTTTTGAGGAAATTATTTTTATGAAGTCATTTACCTTATAGGATTTGTTTTATGATGTCATGATGTTTCAAGAATCCCATTGTTGTTACATGTGTTATGCGATGATGTATGATTTATGATTATGTGGCACACATAAGAAAGGATTCATTATAAGATGGGTGGGACCTATATCTCCCTCCAATGCATTGGGTAAAGATTTTATATCTCATGAGATAGACATGGCTGAAATGGTAGGTCATACCGGTTCAGTGAAACAGGACTGAAACGAGGGTTACTCGATTCAGAAATGGACTTTGTCCACTAAGATAGTCTTGGCAATGAGTCTTGACTAACAAGAAATGATTATCTATGATTATGTGTGTATGCCACAAAGTTTAATGTTTTAAGTTATGATTATTGTGATTACATTTCACTGCCATGATTTACCCCATGTTATGAAATTATTATCTCTTTTGCAGGTTAAGATTTTTAAAAGTTATGTGCTTATGTATATGATGCGATTTATATTTCTTTTGTTTACCCTTACTGAGCATTTGAGCTCACCCTTTTATGTTTTCTTTTACCCAGGATATAAAGAAAGGTTTTAGGTATAAAAAAAGGAAGATCTTTATGGGAGATGTTGAAGATCTTTCACCAGGATTAGAAGATTATATTCCGAGTTTCCAAAGACACTAAACTATTACGATCCTTGTGTGTGTGTTTTTGTAATGTACTAAGTATTACTCAAAAGTAATGTAATGTCCATGTACGTTAAGCTTCGGGTCTCTACAATAACATCCAGACGGTTTAATTTTGTGGGTAGAAACCCATCTAATATTTTGAAACAAACTCAAAGGGTTTGTCACCAACTGATTTCTCTCATGAGACCTGTCAATGCATCGAGGGGCTATAATGGGCCCCAACTGTCACTATCAGTCCAAAACATTATTTAGAAAAATATTTAATACAATAACAATATGCCTTTTCAATATCCTTATTGAGTAGAGGATACAGATTCATTAATATTTCCACAGTTAAAGCAACATTCTACGTAAACACCATATATAAAATGGTATAAGGACAAGAAAAAAATCATATCCATGTAAAAATTATATGGATATATAATTTTATTAAAATTTAAATTGAAAAATTTTCTCAATGTGGCAGTAGTTACACCACATAATCATCATTAGGTTCACAATACCAAGTAAATCACAGTAAAATAGAAATTGAAACAATGTCCCTTACAACATCATAATCAATCATGTTAATAATCATCAAGTGAACCACTGAATACCATGAATATAAAAATAATAATTATAATATATATAAAATTTCAATAAACATACACCACATACAAGAAATAAGTTTTGAACAATGGAAATATCATGTAAATAAAATTGAGATAAGAAACCCCTAATCTTATGCCCAGATGTGTTCTTCCTTTAATCTTAATGTCCTAGATAGTCAAATTAGATTCATTAATTATGAATCCAAAAACCTTATCTATATTTAATTGACTTATTATGTCTTCATTAAGTTCATTTATTCCCTTTTATATGGGTTAATAGATTCAATATCATTATTTGGGAGTACACGTTTTCATAGTTTTTATGATCGGTGTGCTTGTATAAGAGTATGGAAGTTCGTGTAAAATGGAAATTGAAATCCAGAATTGAAGTTATAATTTATTAATTATCATTCAGAAGGTTAAATGATCGTATAAATCCTTTGGTTATTTTGGGAGAGGATGAATAATTATACAAAATTTTTATGATAAATGCTTTGATTATTTTAATGGTTTTTTATCACCATGAACTCATTTTGTTTTATTATAAAATAACTTGTGTAAAAAATAATTTAAGAAAATTAAATAGGATATATTGAATATATAATGATATGTTACAACCATAAAAATGGTTTCTTGGCTATAATTGACTATGGTAACAGAAATTGAAAACCTGTCGCCCATGAATGTGATAAATTAACACATCTCAGACGGTGTTTTCATTTTTAGTAAAAGAGGAGGGGGAAAGAGAGATGATGATGAAATGTACAATTATCATAATAAAATTACATTTAATGTAAGGTACTATAATTATAATAGCATTTTTACGAGGGGAGTTGAGGATAGATCAACAAAACAATGGAACTTGTAAAAGAAGTTGAAAAAATGGAAGAGAGGTTCACCCCTTGAGTACCCCTTGAGAATCTCCTTAAAGCCTTTTTTGGCCTTTTTTGAGACCATTAGGTCTAGGACATGTGTAGATGGATTGGAAAGTTTATTTGGAAGAAATTAGGTAATGATCAAATCTTGAGTGGTGTGAGAGGAAGAGGGGGTGAGGGGTGGTTAATATAGTGGAGGGGAGGAGGGTTTTCTTAATATTTTAATCATTAGTTTATTATTTTTCCCTAAGAGAAGTAATAGTGGTGATTCTAAAACAAAAAATTGTAATAATTGCATGTGAGTTCGAACCAAGTGCTCTTACATTATAAATGATTCAAGGACTAGTTTATTTATCTTAAAATTTATATATACGGTAAATTATCGTATTCTACAATTCATCAAAAATTATAGTATTTTAGAAAAATACCAAAAAATAACCATAACAAATTTTCAATGTGTATAATCCAAAAATGAATTCCATTTTTTGAAAATAATTATCTAAATATAAGAAATTTAATTTTTAATTAAAATCATCATTTAATCAAAAAATATCAACACTTAAAATATTCACCTTCATTTTAAGGTGCCTAAATTTTATTTATACTTTCATGGATAAGGTTACCATTTATAAGGGTAATATTACTATTCATAAGGGTAGGTTACTATTTATAAGGGTAAGTTACTATTCATAAGGCTAAGTTACTATTCACCGAAAATTATATTTATTCTATCAGACTCCAAATATCACCCTGATTGCAACTGTGTATATCCATTTTTCAAAATTCAAAACACAGAAGTGGAGAATTTAAGTTTAATGGATAGGTTATGACTATCTTTTATAAATAACTTGGTTTTGTTTCATAGATAATTGGTTATTCATGAAATATAAGATATTTAATGAATTTAAAGTATTTAAGAGAAACATACCATAAAATGATTGGGGTGATATATTCTTCTCACCTTCAAAAATTTCATCCTTGAAATTTTTCATGTATAAATCCTTTTAAAAATATGTGGGTGTTTCTTCTTCATAACATCCTTAGGTTCCCACATTTCTTTCTCCATTTTCTGGTTTCTCCAAAGAACCTTTACTAGTCGAGTTGTCCAATTTCTCAATACATGGTCCCTTGTGTGAAGAATCTCGATTGGCTCTTCACATTAGGACAAATCTGGTTCCAACTCTTTTTATTCATAGGTGAGTACATGCATTGTATTTGGAATTTATTTCATTAACAATGACACATGGAAAACATTATGAACTATGGAGAGACTTGGTGGAATTACTAATTGGTAAGCTACAACTCCAATTCTTTATACAATTTCAAACGGTCTGATATACCTGGGGCTCTGTTTCCCTTTCTTACCGAACCTTAAGACACCCTTCCACAGTGATACTTTTTGAAAGACATGATCTACTACTTGAAATTCCAAACCCTTTCTCCGGTTATCAGTATAACTCTTTTTCTTACATTGGGATACTTTAATATTGTCTTGAATTTTATTTACATTTGTATTTGTCTCTTTGATAAGTTTTGGGTCTATAAGTTTCCTATCACAATCTTCATCCCAACAAGTTTGAGTTAGAAACCTCTTTCTATATAATGCTTCATATGGCACCATTTCAATTCTTGAATTTATTTTTATAGTAAAATTCCGTCAAAGGAAATTATTGATCCCACCTACCTTAAAAGTCAAGAGAACATGATCTCAATATTTTTCTAGTGTTTGAATAGTCCTTTTATACTGTCAATTGGTTTGGGGGTGATAAGCAGTACTAATATAAAGCTCAGTATCCAAATCATTCTGGAGGATTTTCTATAATTTTTATGTAAATTTGGGATCTCAATCGTACACAATTGATATAGGTGCACCATTAAGTCTTATAACTTCATTAATATAATTTCTTTTCAGGCGATCAAGTGGTAAATCTTCTCTTATAGTAAGGAAATGTGCTGATTTTGTTATACAATCAACAACCACCCATATTTCATCATTCCTTCAAGGTGTCCTCAGTAGTCTTGTGACAAATTCCATCCTAATTTCATCCCACTTCTATATAGAAATAGGTAGAGGTTACATGACCCCTCTAGAATTTTGTCTCTTGGCCTTCCCTTGTTGACAAACTAGACACCTTAACACATAGTCAGTAATTTATCACTTCATGTTGTCCCACCAAAATTTTTCTTTCATATATCTATACATATTGGTGATACTAGGGTGTATAGATAAAATTTATCTATGATCATCATCTAATAGTTCTCTTTTTATCTGGGTTATTGATGGAACGCATAACCTCTTCCCAAATTTTAGAACTCCATCCTCATACACGAATTCTATCAATCTTACATCCTTTATAGGTTTAATTTTCTTTTTTATATTCTCGTCATCATATTGATAGATTTATATCTTCCCAAATAAATATAGATTAGCAATCATTAGAAAGAGTAAATATGTTCCCCCTTCCTTAAAAATTATCATGTCCATTATTAGTAGATCCACGAATATAAGATATCTCTTAATCCCCATTTAGGTCAAAAGTCCATGATCTTTCCTGCTTAATGCATCTGCCACCTTATTTTCTTTTACTGGGTGGTATTTTATTGAACAATCATAATCTTTGAGTAACTCAATCCATCTCATTTTCCTCATGTTGATTTCTTTCTGTGTAAAAATGTATTTCAAACTCTTGTGATCTTTATATAGCTCACATATTTCACCATAGAGATAGTTTCCCCATATTTTTAAAGAAAATATTACGGATCCAAACTCAAGATCATGAGTTGGATAATGTTTCTCATGATTCTTCAAATGCCTTGATGAATAAGCAATAACTTTATCATTTTTCATAAGGATGAAACCCATTCCATTCCTTAATGCATCACTATATATCACAAATCTATCATTTCCAGATAGAAGAGTCAAAACTAGAGCACTGAAAAATCTTATTTTAAATTCTTCAAATAATTCTATACATTATTTCATCCATACAAACTTAACCACTTTACATGTAATCTTGGTTATAAGGTTAGACAATCGGGAAAAATTCTGAACAAAACACCGACAATAACCTACAAATCCAATAAAACTATATACTTTGGTTATTTTCATTGGAATATACCATTATTGTTTTTCCCATCTCTTCATAGGATCAACTAAGATTCCATCCTTAGATAAAATATGGCCATGAAAAGAAATTGATTGAATCCAAAATTCACTCTTCCTAAAGTTCTCATATAATTCATTTTTTTTAAGAGTTTTCATAATGATCTGCAACTGATTATCATGGTATTCATTGATTTTATATTTTACTAGGATATAATTGATAAATACGACAGAATATTCATCAATATATTCTATGAAACCCCTATTCATTAGATCCATGAAATCCAAGGGTGTATTAGTCAGTACAAAAGGCATTACTGTAAGATTTTAATGCTCATACCTGGTTTAAAAATGTTGCCTTTATAAATATATTCCTTCCTCACACGCAGCTAATGATATCAATATCAAAGTTAAATCTTTAAGAAATATTGGGCTCCATGAATTTGATCAAATAAAATCATCAATTCGAGGAAGTGGATACTTTTTATTTATCATAATAACATTTATGTTCCTATAGTCAATGCATAGACTCATAAATCCATCTTTCTTCTTGACAAAGAGAATAGGGGCTCTCCGTCGAGAAACACTATGGAATATAAATCCTTTATCACTCAATTCCTATAGTTGTTTCTTGAGTTATACTAATCCCATAGTGTTTATTCTATAAAGAGTTTCTAATATAGGTCTTTCACTACGAATTAAATCAATAGAGAACTCAACTTCCCACTCTGAAGGATGTCAAGGTAAATCCTTTGGAAAAACATTAATGTATTATTGCACAATAGGTTCATCTTAAATTTGAATATCCATAGATGATGTTTTCTCTTCCTCCCCAAGAATTTCATTTATAAGATATATTAAAGGTGGATCCAGATAATATTCAGATGATGATGTTTCTACTCTAAAGATAAGGGATTCTACATCATTATCAAAAATTGTAACTTCCTTCTTCTTGCAATATATTTTGGTATCATAATTTAAAATCCAATGCATACAAATAATTATGTCAAATTAAATCATAGGTATGATGATAAGTTCAACAACTAATTTATGTTTTTGTGTCACAAAGAGGACTGACTAACACATCTTTGTTGCAACAATAATTCCCTTAAGCATTTTAACTGAAAACTCTTTTACTAAATAAAATTGTAAATGTCTAATTTTATTAGAAAACTAGGAAGATATAAAGGAATATGATGATCCAGAATCAGATAAAGAATTTTCTATGTTTGAGGAAACAATTTAAGTACCTACCAACACATCATTAGGAACTTTAACCTTCGTAGTTATAATCACATAAGCTTTCCCTTTCTCTTGTGGCCTTTTCTGAGGCTTGTTTCTTTGGCACTTAAGAAACTCATTTTCATAGTATCCTATCTCTCTAAAATTGTATCATTGAACGTCCTTGACTTGTTTCTTCCCCTTTCATTCATAATATCGATGATATGTTTTTCCACACTTATAGAAAACTCTCATTCCTTTCAAGAATTTCCCAGGATGGTTCTTTCCATAGTTCTCACATAATGGGAATTACTTAGTTCACTTATTCTTTGTTGATTCAACTTTTCCATGGTTATCATAATATTAATTCTTATCTTGTTTTATATTGAAAAAATATGATCTATAAAATTCTTTCTCGGTTTTCATGGAACATAATAAAATTTCATCATATGATGAAAATTTTTGAGAAGTTTGTGCCCTTTGAAGACTTGGCTTATGACATTGAAATAAATAATTAATATTGTCTTTTGAATCATGTATGTAATCTATTTCATACTTATATATTCTTGTGAAGGTAGCTTTATACTCTACAACACTATCTTCTTCCATTTGCTTTAGGATAAGGGATTTCCACTTCATTTTAGTTCATTGTTCATGAGGGAAATATTTGTAGAAGAATATTTCTTAAAATTTCTACATTCCAAATCTTCTATTTTTTCTTCCTCCATGGTATTCTAGATCAAGGACCACCATTGATCAGCATCACCCTTAAGGTAATATACTACCAGTACTGCATTTTCATTTTCATTGCATCTCAAGCATAGAAATATATTTTCAAGAAAATTGATCCACTACTCAACTACCACTGGATTAGTAGTCCCACTAGAAGATGGGGTCTTTTCCACATGAAACGATCCAATATAGGTGTATCATAGTTATTCTTCACATAATGAGTAAGTTATTCCAATATGGTCATGATCTGATCCGCTCCAACACTGACTTTGTTGACTTTATAATTGGGGGAAAACCTAAATTTTCCATAGGTATTAATTCCATTTCTTTCATTTGGAGCCGTCACTAAATAATGGAATACACTAAATCAGGTCAAAATGGATAATTTCTAACTACTTAACATAATTTGAAAATTTATGCATGTTGAGCAAAGTATTGTTTTCAACAATGCGTATTAATGTTATTTAAAGGGGGAGGTTATTGAAAATAATACTCTGTCTCTTTATGATAATTTTGATGCTCACAAATACCCTTAGTTATTTTCTAATGATTTCACTTAGTATTTTGTCGGAGGTTATTAATTTATTTTACTCTTGAAATAACGAGAATTTATTACTTAGCACGGAATCTGTTTTAGCGCGTTCTGGAAACACTGTTCACATCTTACGTAGATGAATATAGCGTGGAATCTATTTTAGCACGTTCTGGAATCATTGTTCATACCCTATTTGGATAAACGTTGCATAAGGATGAAAAGCATGTATACTTTTTGAGATAAGAGAAAAGTATGGTTAAACAACCATATGTTTTCAGCAAAGTATGGAAGAAGAACCTTACGTTAGGAAGGAACCCTAGGTTTTGGTTATCAGAAAAGTATGGAAGGAGAACCGTACGTAATTTATAAAGGTTACATTTATTTCTCAAAAGTATGGTTCATCAACCTTACTTTTGTAAATAACCATACATTCTTGGAAAAGTCTGGATCAAGTAAAAGTATGGATCTTTTACCGTACGTTTGAATGTTGAAAAAAAAGTATGGATGATCAAACCTACATTTGATATTAACCTTACGTTATCAACCCTACGTTTGATATCAACCTTACGTTTTCAACCCTACGTTTTAAGACTATGTTATTAACCCTACGTTTGGAAGCCACGTCATCAACCTTACGTTTGGCGTCGGAATTTTCGGCAGACAGTTTTTATGTACAACGATCAGTAAGCTGATTTCTGGGCGGATTTCAAGTCGGATTTAAAGTCATTTTTAAATTACAACTTTTACTGATTCAAAGCCGTTTTATTAATGGATTTAACATCGAATTAAAAGGAGCTTTTTATGCCAAGTCATAAGGGAAGTTATGACTTCTCTGTAAATTCAAATTTTTGAATATTGCGAATCAGAAGGCGACTTTTATGGATCTAAATGTGAATAAGATATTCTTTATTATATATGCTCTCTGTAAAACACAAAAAGAGAGAATGGTGTGATCAATATATTATTGAAAAAGGTGGAAAACATATATTGCAACTATTCACGATTGATCTGCTGATTCAACAGGAGAAAAAAATCTCTGTTTGTTCAAGAAGAAGGAACTCGATAAAAGATTCATCTGTTCTACATCAAATATCTTCCATGGATCTACTACTACTGAGTTTGTGACCTATATCTATATATTTGCTTTTTCCTTTACACGATCAAATCTGATAAAGTATAAAGGACAGAACTCATTTAAAAGAAGAGTTATTGAAAAAATTTCAAAAGACACAATTCACTCCCCTCTTGTGTATAATCTGTAGATTCAGATACAACAATTGGTATTAGAGGAGGAGCTTCTGACAGAGCCTTAGAAATCTAGAAGCATTTAAGGATTATACAACAGAGCATTATGACTGATACAAGAGAAGGGATGTCGATGGTTAGAGCACCATATTTTAATGGAGACAACTATGGTTTCTGGAAATCACATATGATAATATATCTAAAAAACCTCGGATATAGATTCTATTCAAAGATTCTGACTCCTCAGGAAATTCCTGAAAATCCTGAGGCATGGAGTGCTGCTATAGAGGCAGAGTACAATATGAACTCGGAAGCTATGAATGCAATTATCTGCGGTCTAGGACCAGATGAATTTAACAGAGTATCTCAGTGCCCGACAGCATATGAGATGTGGAAAACAATAGTTGTGGCATATGAAGGAATAGATAATGTAAGGAAAATGAGATATGCAACTTCAAAACTGAAATTTGATACTTTCAGAATGATTGAAGGTGAGTGCATTACCCAAATGAATGGGAGATTGACAGAAATTGTCAATAACATAACTGCTCTAGGAGAACCTATCAAGAAGGCTGATCAAGCATTGAAAGTACTGAGGGTACTTCCTACTAGATGGAATGGTATCTCTGCTGCAATCAGACAATCAAAACCTGTCAAAGATCTAACTATGAGAGAGCTGATTGGTACATTGATGATGAATGAAGCTGAAATGAAAGATGAAGCTAATGAACATAAAGTGATTATCAAAATAGAAGATATTTCCTTGAAGGCAACTTCACTACAAAATAATATAAATATGAAGAGCAACAAAGTAAAAGCTAAATCAGAAAGCTCTGACACATCCAACTCAGATGAAGAACTGGCTCAACTAGCCAGAAAATTTAGAAAATTCTACAGCAAGAAAAGAGGCTTCAAAAAAACCTTTAAGGGAGATAATAAGGAAGTGAGATGTTATGAATGCAAAAATATGGGACATATCAGACCAGATTTCCCACAATTGAAGGATGAAAAGAAGAAGAAATTATTCAAAAGAAATGACTTAGATCAGAAAGACAAGAAAGTTATGAAAGCCACTTGTAGTGTATCTGAAGACTCTAGTAGCTCTTCTAAATCAAGGTCAGAGAAAGAAGAAGTCAATATAAAGTCAAACATGTGTTTCATGGAAGAAACTGATGAGGTACACTCATATTACTCCTCTGAATCACATTCTTGAATCAAGCTATGCAAATGAAAAACTTATAGCCTACTGCAATATGCTTGAAGAAAGATATGACTCACTGTTTAAGAAACATAAGTCACTAAAAAATATACATGAAGCTGTTTCAGATGAAAGAGACACAATGTTGAAACAACATAAAGAATTAACTGATAAATACAATTTTATTAACACTAACTATGTTAATTTTGAATCAATAATAAAATCACTGCAGGATGAAGTAGAGTATTACAAACAGGATGCATTGGTTTTTACAAAAGGAGAGAATTCATTAAATGAAATTATTGGAAAAACATTCATTAAAAAGGAGAGATTTGGAATTGGCAGTAAAGGATAAAAACCAAATCTATATAAAAATTATTTTGTTCCTAGCTCTAAAAAGCTTAATTGTAATTTTTGTGGGGCAAAGGGACATGTAGCTAAAAACATTTTCTTAAGACAACCTCAAATTTGTAGTATTAAGAAAGCCTATGTTTCAAAAGACTTATATGATTCAGCTAATTTTAAAATAACAAAGCAAATCTAGATACCCAGATCATTGCTAGCAAACACTCCTGGACCCCAAAAAATATGGGTACCAAAGCAATTTGTTTGAATGTCTTTGCAGGTAGCAGGTCACCAGAGAAGAAAAGATATATGGTACATGGACAGTGGCTTCTCAAGACATATGAGTGGAAACTCATTGAATTTTTCTTCACTCACTCAAAAGGAAGGAGGACTTTTCACATTTTGTGATAATGACAAAGGAAAAATCATTGTCATTGGAACTATTGGAGATCCAAAAACAGTCTCAATCAACAAAGTACTTTATGTACAAGGACTAAAACATAATCTGTTAAGTATCTCTCAACTTTGTGATGATGGATATACTGTTGATTTCACTAACAATTATTGTACTGTTTCTAAAGATAAACTGTTTAAATTTAAAGCACCAAGAACTGAAAATGTCTATAATTTGGATTTAAATTCCTTGTGTAAACAACAAGTAAACTGCTTGAATGCTAATGTAAGTGAATCCGGGATCTGGCATAGAAGAGTTGGTCATTGAAATTTATATTTTTTACATAAGTTATCCAAGAAACATTTATTTTCTGATTTACCTTGTCTCAAATTTGAAAGTGACAGATTTTGTGATGCATGTCAACTTGGCAAGAAACACAAATCATCCTTCAAATATGTTAATAAGGTTGCTACATATAAACCTCTAGAACTTATTCATATGGATTTGTTTGGACCTTCAAGAGTAGAAATCTTAGCTGGTAAATTATATGTATATGTTTTAGTTGATGACTATTCAAGATTTACATGGATTTTCTTTTTGAAATTTAAAAATGAAGCTTTTACTTTATTTGAAAGTTTCTTCAAATATGTTCAAAATGAAAAAGGTTTCAATATAACATCATTAAGAAGTGATCATGGTGGAGAATTTGGGAATCTGGAATTTAATTCCTTTTTCTCAAATATGGGTATTAAACACACCTTTTCTGCACCCAGAACACCTCAACAAAATGGGTTTTTAGAAAGAAGAAATAGAACAATTCAAGAAATGGCTAGAACTATGTTAAATGAATATAGTCTACCTATATATTTCTGGGCTGAGAAAAGGACAGAACAAATGGATGAAATTGACTCTAATGATAACATGAGACTTGGGAATTTAAAGAATGATATTGAAAATGGTATAAAAGAAATTCAGTCCAGTTCAGAGGAACATGATACTGAATAACATTTAAATATTTTACCTATATAGTCTAGAACCCTAAAGAATCATACTTTAGAAACTGGAATAGGTAACTTAGAAACTGGTGTTCAAACTAGAAGAAACATAGGAAACCTAGTGGAATTATCTGCCTTCCTATATCAACAAGAACCCAAGACTATAGAAGAATCTTTAGATGATGAAAGCTGGGTAATATCAATGCAAGATGAATTAAACTAGTTTAAAAGAAATGAAGTTTGGGATTTAGTTGAAAGACCTAAGAAATTTCCTATAATAGGAACCAAATGGGTTTTTAGAAATAAACAGGATGACCAAACCACAATAACTAGAAATAAAGCAATATTAGTAGCTAAAGGATATAATCAAGAAGTGGGAATAGATTATGATGAGACTTTTGCACCTGTAGCTAGGTTAGAAGCCATTAGAATCCTTTTAGCCTATGCATCTTATATGAATTTTAAATTATTTCATATGGATGTCAAATCTGCCTTTTTAAATGGATATTTAATGGAGGAAGTTTATGTTGAGCAACCTCCTAGTTTTGAAAACTCTCAAAAACCTGATTCTGTTTTTAAACTTACTAAAGCTCTTTATGGCCTTAAACAAGCACCTAGAGATTGGTATAAAGGATTAAGTTATTTTCTTTTGAAAAATGATTTTACTGTTGGTATGGCAGATCCAACACTATTTAAGAAAATTGTGAAAAATAATGTTTTATTGGTTCAAATTTATGTTGATGATGTAATATTTGGATCAACTAATAAAACTCTTTGTCATGAATTTTTAAAATTAATATAAGAAGAATTTGAAATGAGTATGATGGGAGAATTAAATTTCTTTTTCGGTCTTCAAATATTTCAAAAAGATTTTGGAAATGTTTTAAATCAAAGAAAATACATTACTGATTTACTTAAGAAATTTGGACTTGAGAAAAGAAAGACATTTACAAATCTTATGTGTACTAATATAAAACTTGATTTGGATGAAACTGGGAAATCAGTTGACAACAAGTTATATAGAGGTATGATTGGTATCTTTTTATATCTTACTGCTAGCAGACCAGATATAATGTATTTAGTATGTCTTTGTGCTAGATTCCAATCAAATCCTAAAATATCCCATCTAACTGCTATTAAAATAATCTTAAGATATTTAAAAGGAACTGTTTTTCAATCTCTTCTTTATCCTAAGACTTCTGATTTTAATTTGATTTCATATTTAGATTCTGAATTTGGAAGTTATAGATTAGATAAATAAGTACATCAGGTACATGTCACTTTTTAGGAAAGTCCTTAGTATCATGGTCTAGTAAGAAACAACATTCAGTTGCTCTATCAATAGCTGAGGCAGAATATGTTTCTGCTGGCAGTTGCTGTGCACAAGTGTTGTGGATGAAAAACACCCTTATGGACTTTGGATTGAATTTTAATAATACACCTATTTTATGTGATAATACGAGTGTAATTATAATTTAAAAAAAATCATATTAGTCATTATAGAACTAAGCACATTGATATAAGGCATCACTTTTTAAGAGATTATGTTATTAAAAAAGATATATTTTTAGAATTTATAAATACTGGAATTCAATTAGTATATATTTTTACTAAACCTCTTCCCACTGCAAGGTTTGATTTTATTAAGGGGGAGCTAGGTTTATTTAATTTTAAATAATTTATTTTGTAAATATTATTTTGTTTATTGAATGTTTAAGTTTTTCTTTCTTTCTTCATATAAATATTTATTTTTTTAAAATATACGTAATGATGAGTGATTATACAAGAATCAAGGTTGTCAGAGCCTTTTCAACTTCTAAACCCTTTCACTTCTATCGAAACCCTTTTGAAATCCAAAAAATCACACTTCCTCTTCTGAAACCCAAACCTTCGAACTTCTGAAACCCTGACCTTCAAACCTCCAGAGACACTCGCAGCAATGGTAAGGACTAAAAGTGCCAGTGAGGCCGAGCCGAGCAATGCCAAGTGACAACGCACTGAAGGAAGAAAAATCTTACAGGGTAAGGTAATCGATCTTGACTGGTTGTTTCAGACGAATCTGTTGTTGAATCAAGCACTGTCGTTTCAGAATCTTGAACAGATGTTCAACAGTGAAAATACGGAATTTCTGTATGAAGTAGAACTTAGATACTTCTACAAATCTATACAGTTTAGTATGGGTGATACTGAAGACAGTATGATGGCTAAAATATAGGATAGGGATTTCTCAATTTCTTCAGCAGAGATTAGTCAGATTCTCAACATCCCTCATGAGGGAGATTTTCATTTTGACTTGAAGAATATAATAGATTCTGTGCGTAAATCTGAAGAAATTATGTCTTTTCTTTTTGGTACCAAGATAATAAAGAAAATTTTTGTTAAGGATTTGGAGCATGATCAGAAGATTTTGGTAAAATTTATTCATACTGGAATAGCTCCACAGATGGCAGAAATGGAGAAGATTTTGTACCCTGATATGTATATAATGTTTCTTTTACTAAGTGATATTAAGTTAAACATTCCAAGATATATGATAAGGTATCTCAGTTATTGTTGTCAAAGTGAGGCCAGGATGAATTTCTATCCCTTTGGTAGATTTATTTCTAAGCTGCTCTTTAAGAATGACTTGGTGAGATTAGTGGATGCAAGAGTTAACTATCATCACAGTAATAAATTTAATGTTGGAACCTTGAGGAATGTTGGATATTTCTGGAGAACAATTAAAGGAAAACTTTTTCCAGTAGGAGCTGAGGAAGACTTAGAGAGTGCTCAAGCTCAACCTGCTAAGTCCAAGGAGGGACAAGCTGATCCAGAGTCAGCAATGTAGCAAGAAGGATTTGCTTTGAAGTGACAGATGTTGAGGAAGACAGAAGCCAGGAGGGACTTCAATCAAGAAGAAAAAGACCAGTAAATGAGGAAGTTACTTCCAGTACTTTGGAAACTCCAACAAAAACTTTAATTTCTTATTCTTTTTAGAGAGAAACTGTTGCTGATAAAACCGTGGAAGATGTTACTGAGAGAACGGATCCGGTAGAGAAATCAGGAGCTCAAGAAGAATCTCAAAGGGAAAATTAGGAACAGATTGTTGCTGATATTGAAGTTGCACTTCAACAAGAACAGGAGATGGAGGCAATCCCTGGTAAAGAAGTGTCCAGACCTCAGGAAACTTCTGCAGATATTGTTCTTGAAATTCTAGTGGAATACAAAGACGCAGATGAATGTGATGATCATGCATCTGAAGCTCAAACAGAGGTACTTCAAGAGGATTTTTCTGTGGAGGAGTTTGAAAACTCTAAAGAAAAATCTATGGACCAACCTTCTCAGCACAAAGAAAAGGAGAAATATGATGCTGAATCATTGACTTTGGTATTGTTGCATCCACCTAAAAATGTGAATCAAGCACATGGTGCATCTGATTCAAGGAAAGAAGAAGTTCAAGAACTGTACAGAAAAGTATCTCAGTTGGAATCTAAGAATGATTCTCTTAGAAATGCTTTAGACATAGAACATTTGAAGTTTCAAAAGATGAAGGTGTGTATAGTTTCAAGGAAAGAAGTTGAAATGCTTAAATAGGATATGCTGACTGCTGTTACTCAATTAAAATCTGAAATGGTTATGAAGTCAGATTTATCCGATCTGAAGTTGTTTATGGAAAACCAATTTGCATCAGTTGCAAATAATGCTCTTAGTGGATCAAGTTCTTCACCGGATGTAATCAGAAAGATTGAGGCTATCATAGCTGCGTTGAGCAATATTAATAACAGGATACAAGATCTTCAATGTAACAGTGCTCCTTTTTCAGTGTTGCTGGACAATCAGAAATTCATCATGGATCAACTGACATCTAGTGATCCATCATCAGAATTCTGTTAGATCATTTATCAGAGAATCTGTCAGTATTTGTTGAAAAAGTGGAAAGGATGCATGATTTTTTCAGAGTCAATTTAATTGAGGATATTCATATGAATCAAGAGAACAGAGAGCTCATTATCAAGCTTGGAGATGGGATGATGAAAAGACTTCGGGAACAGTTTACAGAAATCAAGTCTGCAATTCAGAGGAGATAGACCCTATTGCCTATCTTACCCAAACCATGATTCATGTGTATATCATTGTCATGTATATACTACTATTTTTGAATGAAAATTTTCTTCATTGTTTATTTGTCTCTTTCCTTATTTGTTTTACTAATTTTATTTTTAATATGCCAGTACACTAGATTTAATTATTGATAAACAGTTTGTAATAGCATTTACTAACAGTTCAGTGCAATATTAAACGTGTTAAAATCCATGATTTTTAATTATTTTTTATATCCCAAAAAGGGGGAGAATTTGGATAATCACAACATCAATATTTAGAGGGAGAATTCATTTTATTGAGGGACAAAATTAGATGAGACATTTGGATTTATAATTATCTTTTCAGTGAAGAAGATTTTATTTAAAACTTTATAACGAATTTTGAAAGTTAATTTTGTTTTGTTTAAATAATTTTAATTATTTTATGGGTTTTTTGATCATCAAAAAGGGGAATATTGTTGAGCAAAGTAATGTTTTCAACAATGTGTATTAATGTTATTTAAAGGGGAGGTTATTAAAAATAATACTCTGCCTCTTTATGATAATTTTAATTCTCACAAATACCCTTAGTTATTTTCTAATGATTTCACTTAGTATTTTGCAGGAGGTTATTAATTTATTTTACTCTTGAAATAACGAGAATTTATTACTTAGTAGCGAATCTGTTTTAGTGCGTTCTGCAAAACACTGTTCAAATCTTACGTAGATGAATATAGCGTGGAATCTGTTTTAGCGCATTCTAGAATCATTGTCCATACCCTACGTGGATAAACGTAGTGTAAGGATGAAAAGCATGTATAATTTTTGAGATAAGAGAAAATTATGGTTAAACAACAATACGTTTTCAGCAAAGTATGGAAGAAGAACCTTACTTTAGGAAGGAGCCCTATATTTTGGTTATCAGCAAAGTATGGAAGGAGAACCGTACGTAATTTCTAAAGGTTACGTTTATTTCTCAAAAGTATGGTTCATCAACCTTACTTTTGTAAACAACCATACATTCTTGGAAAAGTCTGGATCAAGTAAAAGTATGGATCTTTTACCGTATGTTTGAATGTTGAAGAAAAATTATGGATGATCAACCCTACGTTTGATAAAAACCTTACGTTATCAACCCTACGATTGATATCAACCTTACGTTGTCAACCCTAAGTTTGAAGACTGTGTCATTAACCCTACGTTTGGAAGCCACGTCATCAACCCTACGTTTGGCGTCCGAATTTTTGACAAACGGTTTTTATGTACAATGATCAGTAAGCTGATTTCTGGGCGGATTTCAAGCCGGATTTAAATTCATTTTTAAATTACAAATTTTACGGATTCAAAGCCATTTTATTAATGGATTTAAGATCGAATTAAAAGGAGATTTTTATGCCGAGTCTTAAGGGAAGTTACGACTTCTATGTAAATTCAAATTTTTGAATATCGTGAATCAGAAGGTGACTTTTATGGATCTAAATGTGCAGGAGATATTCTTTATTATATATGCTCTCTCTGAAACACAAAAAGAGAGAATGGTGTGATCAATCTATTATTGAAAAGGGAGCAAAACAGAGATTGAAACTATTCAGGATTGATCTTCTGATTCAACAGGAGCGTAAAAGCTTTGTTTGTTCAAGAAGAAGGAACTTGATATAAGATTCACCTGTTCTACATCGAATATCTTCTATGGATCTACTACTGCTGAGGTTGTGAACTATATCTCTATATATACTACAACTGGATCAACTCAGAACTGCTCCGTCTTGAAGATCAATATTTCTAGATACTTTGATCCCTCTACTGTCAATTGAATTCTATTGCAATTGTGAAGGTCAACCGGAAATTTCTTTCTGATATTTTGTTTTTATTCTTGAGTAACAAACTTTTGGTTCTAAGCTGTGTAGGTTTGTGTTTGAACTGGAAGGTTTTTCCTTGGATTGTAAAGGTGTCAACTTCCTGTACTCAGTTCTGAATCGGTCTGTGGAAAAGAGGACCAGATAGTGAAAACCACCAAGCTCGTGGACTAGAGCATTGGTGGAGTGGACTAGGGGATTTCTGTTCCCCGAACCACTATACATCTTTGTATTCTTGTTTTTACTCTTTCTGTTGCACGATAAAATATGATAAATTATAAAGGACAAAACTCATTTAAAAGAAGATTTATTGAAAAAATTACAAAAGGCACAATTCACCCCCCCCCCCTCTTGTGTATAATCTGTAGATTCAGATCCAACAATGCAAACCTAATCTTATAATCATAAACATGGTTTCTATTTAATTTTAAATCATTCATAATGGTTTGTAAAAAAAAATTAATTATCCTAATAATATAGTCTCGGAGTGTGAAACCTGGTGTGTAGTAAGGATCATTATTGTGTACTGGGATACCCTGGATCAATCCTGAAACTCTGTGTTGAAGTTGTTACTCCTAGGTATATCTAAAGCAAAACCACATCAACTTGTAGTATCCAGACATGGATATCTTTTATAGGAAGACCCACATTGTATCTACCTTACCATAATTCTAGGTCATTAATCTATGGTTATCCTCAATGTCTATCATATAGTTATTTCCTCTAAACTATGTTTCCTAAATCTAGTTTCCATGGTTTCAAAAAAACTTCCTCTAATACCAACTGTGACACCCCAATCCCCGAAGCCTGAAGCCGGTGAATTATTTCATTATATTGGCATGATTATAAGAAATCAATCATGAAGGACCAATTAGTTTATCCATTTTTGTATACTATATTACATACATGATACCCATAGTACATTTGGAAGGATAGAAAACAACATGATACATAATAAACTGAAATAAAATGCCTCCATCAAAGCTTATTAAAGGTTCTCTTCTTTATAACCTGGGGAATGTAAACATAATAAGGTAGTTCTCAATTTATCAATAATGGTTACACAATGTGGAATCATGAATCAATAATAAGTGAAACATAATCAATTAGATGGAACTAATAAGGAAGGGTGAATAAATGAAAACACATACCATCAATAAGATAAGAATAAAAATGCATCCATAGATTTTGTCATATTGAAAACATCATGGAAAAATATAACTTAATACTGAATAATGGTAATTGTTATTATTTAGAAGTCATTTATCTGGTACATGAACCATTATATTCTTGAGACGGTTTAAGTCTGTGGGTAAAAAACCAATCTGATTTTTGGAAACAAACTCGAAGGTTTTGTCACCATCTTATTTGTCTCATAAGACCTATCGATGCATCGAGGAGATATAGAGGTCCCCTCCCATAACTAACAGTAAAAATAATTCTTTATAAAAATATTTATTATATGAACAATAATCCTTTTCAATATCCATATTGAGTAAAGGATACGGATTCATCAATATTTCCACAGTTAAGCAACATTCCACATAAACACCACATGTAAAACCATATACGGCTAAGAAAATAATGATATCCTTGTGATAAGTATATGTATATATAATTTAATTACAATTTCAAATGAAAAATGATCTCAAAGGTTCATTAGTTACACCACATAAGCAGGATTAGGTGCACAACAGCAAGCAAATGATAATGAAATGGAAATTGAAACAAAGACTATTTCAACATTGTAATCAATCAAGTTAATAATAATAAAGTGAAACACTAAATACCTTGAATATAAATATAATAATGATATTATATATAAAATTGAAGTAAACATACCTCACATACAATAAATAAGTTGCAAACAATGGAAATATCACGAAAATAAAAGTGAGATTAGAAACCCCTTACCTTATGGATGAAAGTGTTCTTCCTTTGATCTTAATGTCCTAGATAGTTAAATTAGATTCATTAATTATGAATCTAAACCCATATATACATCTAATTTAATTATTATGTCTTAATTACGTTCATTTATGGCCTTTTATATGGGTTAATATATTTAATTTCGTCATTTTAGAGTACATGTTTTCTTAGTTTTTGTGATTGGTTTACTTATATAAGAGAATGGAAGTTCTTGTAGAATGGAAATTGAAATACAGAATTGAATTTATGAGTTATTAATGATCATTCATAAGTTTAAATGATCATATAAATCCTTTTCTTGTTTTTTAGAGGATGAATCATTATACAAAATTTTAATGATAAACACTTGGACTATTTTGATAGTTTTTCGATCACCACGAACTCATTTTTTTCATAATTAAATACCATTGGTAAAAAATTATTCCAGAACATTAAATAGAATATATAAAATATATAATGATATGGTTCAACAATAAAAATGGTTTCATGACCTTAATTGAAAATGGTAATAGGAATTGAAAACCAGTCGTCCATGAATCTGATAAATTAAAACATCTCAAACGGTGTTTTCATTTTTAGTATAAGAGGAGGGGGAAAGAGATATGATGATGAAATATTCCATTAGCATAATAAAATTACACTTAATTTAAGTTAAATTAATTATAATAGTATTTAGATGATGGTAGGTGAGTAGAGAACAATAAAAGAATGGAACTTGTAAAAGAAGTTGAAAGAAAATGGAGAGAGGTTCACTTATTGAGTACTCCTCCTTGTGAATCTCTTTAAAGCATTTTTTGCCATTTGGTGTGACCAGAAGGTCTTAGACATAGGTAGAGGTCTTGGGAATTGTATTTGAAAGAAATCAGTCAAGTAAAAAAGCTTTATTGGTGTGGGAGGAAGAGGGGTGAGGGTGGTTTATATAGTCGAGGGAGGAGGGTTTTCTTAATATTTTTATCATATGTTTATTAATTTTCCCTAAGAAAAGAAATATTTATGATTTTATGAAAAAAAATAGAAATAAGTGCGTGTGAGTTTTAA